>CM077559.1:15000000-17500000 GCA_039657345.1 Stephania japonica | reverse complement strand
ATAGAAAATGAAACTCATTGTCATCGGATGATGATTGGTTGGATTGGAATGATATTAAGTTTCTTCCACCGCTCATAGATCTCATCAAGGCCAATAGCGTTATTGACCATAATGTGTAGTGAAATCTCATGAGCACAAGGCAACTCGTGAGTGGCACGCAATACACACCCACATTAGGCCCCATCTAAGCCAACCATATCGCGAGCTCGCTTACTTCCTTCTCAATCTCATCCAAGGCCTTCCTTCTAATAAATCCAATGATGTTACTGTAGATGTGGCCTTGAAAGTGTTATGCCACTAAATGCATAGACTTGTTGAAGGAACCTGTAAGGCCGTAGTGCTGATAAGTTAACACATTGTGTACATTCTTCCACAAGTTTGCAAAATGACCCTGCGAGGTCCCCATCTCTTCAACATATTGTGTGCACTCTCAATTCGAGATGTTGTTGTAGTGTCATAGTGCAATACCTTATTGGTCCAAGCCCGCACAAACTTTTCCTTATGGATTAACCATGTTTCCAACACATATTAAACCAACCCTTTCACACCACCATAGGTCTCTTGTAGATTCTTCAGCATTTCAAGAAACGATGTCTCAGTCTCGGAGTGTATCAAGTCATTCCATATCCCAAACCATCCATCCCAATCCTCATCCTTAGAAAATAGTCCTCTTGTATTTCTGATTACATTTTTGTTGACATGCCACTCGTAAAGTAAGTGGGTCGTGGTAGGGAACACATCCTCTATAGCCGAAATCAATGCCAGCTCCATATCTGTCAATATAACACCAAGGAGTTCCTATCCGTCCAACAAAGCCTTCAACTGACCTAACCCCCACACGTAGTCAAGTTGTGACTCCTTCGCAAGTAAAGCATGAGCAACTACAAAAGTCAAGTGCGTAAAAGTTACCCCCACGAGCTCTAGCAACAAATATCTAAACCGATTAGTCTTGTAGGTGCAATCCATGATCAAGACATGAGGAAACATCTGAGAATCTCAATTGACGTAGGGTGTGCGAAAAATAGAACTCTAACATGGTATGTTCTGGCCCAAAATGCGGGTTGCTTAATATAGTTGTGCTCATCCAAATTTTGCATCAAGAGTTGCATTTTTGTCTTCCCCTCCCCTTCGAACCTTTTCAACTTTGCTCTCGCATTATAGATAGTCTTCATTACAATGGGCTTGTTAAGGATATTCACCTAAATGGCTGAAAGAATGTCCTTAGGTCGAGCAGTGGTCTTGCTCATGTTTTCTAAAATGACTTTCTCGAATGCAGTCAGCCTCCCAGGATATACAAGGCCCACCAAACTGTTTGTCAATCTATGGTTGTGCACCCCGCACACAATCCTCACATGCCACTCGTCATCTATGTAACAACCCTCAAAATTTAATTGGTGGCACGTGTCGTGTTTCAGGACCGTGACCTGAGAACTATGACTTGTCATACTACTCAAGCCTTAGGAGTCAACATAAAGGTATATTTTATTTTTCTGTGATGTTTGTACTATTATTTATACTCGAATGTGAACTCTATATGTCATTATGCTTGATTTTGTTTTGTTTATCGCCACGGATTTGTGTATAAGATTTGCCTAAGAAAAAAGAGGATTTTAGGGTATAACACGGGTATTCAAACACTAGGAAATAATAATTAGTGAATTATCAAAAAATAAAAAATAATTAATTAATATTCGAGGGCGATGTTGTGTTCGGGAATGCACGACATGCGAGTCATGAGGTGAAACGGGTTCGAGGGGACGATGTGTGAGCGAGAAATTGCTATGTATTGATGTAAGAGTTACCTAATGGAGTCAAGTTGGTGTGTTACAGTTGGTGGCTATTTTAAGAGAGAGACACAAGATGTGCCTCGAGATCCATGCGGGTGTGTAGATGAAGATGAAGTATAAAAAGGCTATCACCTTTTTTCTCTCCTCAACCCACTTCATTTTGAGCCAAATGATCGAACGAGAGAACGAGACTTTCAAATTTCTTAAGCTCGTTGCAACGTTAGGGATCAACCAACCACGTGAAATAAGGTAGGATCCCGACTCCTTTTGTGTTTACTTATGAGTTGGTACTAATTTTGTAGGTTTTCGTCACGATGATTTCGGGCAAGATTTTCGAAAAATGTTGGAAATAAGTTTAAGGAATGGTTTGTGATTAATGAAATGATCTATTGGTATTTTGTTGATTGGTTTGCCTGTGTTGAGGAAGTTTGGTATTTTTAGAGATTTTTAGTGAATTTTCATATGATTTTTGAATCGGGGAATTTGTCGTGATTTGGACGCAAAGTGAAGTGTGTTTGGTGTTGTTTTGGACATCTCTAAGAGTTTGGGATAAACTCGAAACGTGACGATGCAAGCCGAGGTTTCAAAAAACCCCGAAAACGTGTTCAGGGTGCCAAGCTGGGAGGAACACCGTGGAGACTTTTCTCCCACGGCATCAATCACGACCTGGAAACCAGAGAGTCTAGGAAAGTGACTCTTTCGATGACACCGTGGGCCAAAACTCTGGCGACGTCACCTGCAGCGTCGGAACCAGAAAAGTAAAAATTACACATTTTATGTAATGTCGTGGGGGATTTACCCCTGGTGACGTCACTCACAATGTCGTGAATAGTGAAAACAGATGAATTTTTAAATAATTTTCAAAACTTTTGAGAAACTTTGGGGGGTTGTTTAAGGTTCTAGAATTACTCTATTTGAAATAAATTTGGGTTAAATGATTGTCAGACTTTGAGAATTCGATTGAGACAAATTAAAGGTTACGTAACGATCGGTGTTTCATGGTTATTGAGTTACGTTTTTCATACGATTGTAAGCCAGCAAGAAAATGCACATTAATTCATTTTTCCATTGTTGTCATTTCCATTTGAATTGAGCTATTTGTTGGAATTCCATTATATATTTCCTTGATTTAGTGTCTTGGCGTAAGTGCGTTGTGAAGGTACTCTTGGGTCCATATTAGCTAGGACCAACGTGAACACTTCTACAGAAGTGTTGTCCACCCCTTAGTAGTGGGTTACACCCCAAGTACTGGATTGTTGTGGATATTAATGTGGATGTGGATATGATGTGGATGTGGATGTGGATGTGGATATGGAAATTGACCATTTATGGGTTTCCTTTGACTCATTAGACACTCAAATTTCATTGTTACACTTGCCAGTCTATTTATCATGTAATTGGTTTTATTTCCTGTATTTCAATACTGCATGATGCTTGGACTGTTTATTTGGAAAATCTTGAATTACTGTTTATATTTTTCTGGTATTACTTTCAATTTTTCACGTATTCACCGTCTAGTTTGTATAACAATGGGATATGTATTGGGATTGAGAGATTAGGGATATCATGTATTATCGTACTGTTTTGCTCTGATAACCAGATATACATGTTTTATCCATTTCTTAAGGTTTCCACATGATAGGTTATATATTTACGTGATTTTCCATTTACAGAGTTATTAGTTGATTATAGTGATTTCCGCTGCGAATTTACTAAAAATTCTATAATCCTATAACTCACATATTTAAATGATAAGATAATGATGGGTATGAGGATTTGAAGCTGACTAGGATACGTAAACTTCGCGAGTAAGAGCTCAGGGGTCCACATAGGTTTAGGCTGGGCGAAACCCAATTTTATGGGGAACTGGGGTCGTCACAATCTACCTCGTGTTTCATGACAAACTTAAACTCACACTCGCACTTCTTGGTGGTGGTAAGCTTTTTCTTCTCTTCCTCTTCCACATTTTCCTTACTTTCATTTTTCTTCCCCTTTGTCTGTTTAGAACTATATTGCCCACTCCGCTCACAACCCATCCTCATTCTAGCTAGATGAACACTTCCACCACTGCCGACATCCGATTTCAGAATTATGACAACAAACCTACATTCAACAGTTGTATCTTGAGCCCAAGTGAGGGCCTCCTCTCTAGATTTCAATGGCCCATTCAGTTTGAATACCAAAGTAAAGTCTGGGAATGCCTCCCCCTCCCTAGATGTACTAACCCCGGATGCACTAGCTTGATCAACCAAATTAACCTATGAGATGCATGAAAAGGACAATTAAAACCATGATCCATGTCAAAAATCGAATTTTCAATTCAAAATTATAGGTGGCAAAAAAAAAAACCGATATGTAATTATCCATGTCGGTGAAAATAGACCGATAGGTACAAAAAGGTGGCGGAAACAATCAACCGACAACATAAAATGCATAACGGATAAAATAGACCGAGAGGTATGAAAGTATAGTGGTTGCAACAGACTGTGAACACTATTTCCTTATCGGTCCTGTGTGACCGCGTACGACGTGATTGAAGACCGTGAACATAGAGTTGTAAAAAATGACGAAATATGCCAAAAAAATATAACAAAACTTACATCTTTTTGTTTGATATCGCTTCATTCAACATAATCTTGAGACTTTGTGGGATATTTGCCGCAAAACACACAAGCAAAGGGGAAGCCCTAAAAATTAAAAAATGAAACAACATCTAGTCAAACACCCACCAAACAACGAACAAAAGACGCCAAAACGAAGATAAACGAGTTGATAACAAACTTACCTAGTCGAATTTCACTAGTTTCACCGGAGATGGCTCGGTCGAAGGTCAAGTGTGGGGGTGGAGTTCGTGCTTCCCGCGGAGCACACTTGCTTTCAAAAAAATTCGTGGGATATGTGGGTATGGGGGAGTAAAACACTTATATATATGGGGACATCAAAGACCTTTCACAAGGGGGCTAAAAGAAATTTAAAATCGAGATATAAAGAGCAAAAAGTGTGGTCCGGATGGTAGCCGCCTTTTTTTTAAGGTACTTTGAGCAAGAAGTGAGCGACACCTGAGAATAGTCTGTTTTGCGCGGGTCACGCATCTCAATGCTTAACCAACGGCCAGAAACCAAACTTCACGAGACTCAAGAAAACATCATCCGCGTGGGCCCCTCCCATCTCTCTAAAAGAAGCTCTAAAACAACGACAACAACCAAAAAAAGTCTCAACATGCACAATGTCGAGCGAAGAAGAAGAAGAAAACGAGAGAGACTGGGCCGAGTTGACTCAGGAGTGCCTGGTGAACGTCCTGACTCGGCTACCAATTGAGGAGCGATGGCGCGGACCCATGCTGGTCTGCAAGGCTTGGCTCGCGGCCTCCAAGGACCCCTCCCTCTTCGCCGTCTTCGACCTGGAGCCCCATTTCGAGTCGGCCCCCGAGTCGACTCACTGGTGGTCGCCCGAGTTCGAGAGGAAGGTCGATTCGATGGTGCGGTCTGTGGTCGATTGGGGCGGACCCTCTGTGAGAGAGATCCGCGTCAGGCACTGCTCGGATCGGTCTCTCGCTCTGGTCGCCGAAAGGTACGGTTTTAGAGATTGATTTGGATTTTTTGGAGCAATTGGTTGATGGGGTTTGGTGGTTTTGGGGGATTGTTGGCTGTGGTCGATTTAGGGTTTGGATCGATTCGAATCAGGCATTACTCGATCAGATTCTTGCTTTGGTCGCCAAAAGGTGCGATTTTGCTTGATTTCATGGGCAATTGATAAATGGGTTTTTGGGATTTTGGGAATTGTTGATTGTGGTCGAGTTAGGGTTTGGATTGACTCCTAAATTATGTGTTAGAGAGATTCGAATCAGGCATTACTCCATCAATCTGTCGCTTTGGTCGCCGATAGGCGTGATTTTTCTTTATTTTTTGGGAGGTTGATTAATGGGGTTTTGTGATTTTGGGGATTGTTGATTGTGTTCGAGTTAGGATTTGGATTGACTCCTAAATTATGTGTTAGAGAGATTCGAATTAGGAATTACTCGATCAATCACTCGCTTTGGTCGCCGAAAGGCGCAATATTTCTTTATTTTTTGGGCTATTGATTGATTGATTGGGGTTTTGGGGATTGTTGATTTTTGGTTGAGTTATGGTTTGGATTGATTCCTAAATACTGTTTTAGGGAGATTAGAATCAGGGATTATTGGGATCAATTTGTTGATTTCTTAGGGAAAGTTATCATTTTTTTGTGCAATTGATGAGGAATTTGTGTTCAGGGTTCTGATTTTTATTATGTTATAGTAGTTAGGGATTGGAATTGGGTCCCAATTGAATAGTATTTGGAAATTAAGGTTTTTTTTTTGTTTTTTTGTTTTTTGTTTTTTTGTTTTTTTTTTTTTTTTGTTTTGTTTTGTTTTTTGTTTTTTTTTTTTTTTTGTTTTTTTTTTTTTTTTTTGTTTTTTTGTGTTCATTGGCGGATTGGATTGTTGTGAATTCATTGAATGAGAATGGGAAACCTTGTATTGTGGGATTTGATTTTAGGGAATCTCCAATGCATTGCTTTTTAACCATTTTGATGTAAAAAGTACAAAAAAATAAATAAATATTATTCTCATTTCCTATCCTAAACACCAAATTTTACACTAAACGTGGGTCTCACATTCATTTTTTAATATTATTAATGTTTAAAAAAATGAGTCCCGCACATTAAAACAAACAAAAAAAATCACCCATCTTGACATGGTTGCTACAATGCGTTTTTGGTGTTGCACTATAGTCCCACGCTAAGATGGCGTTGGGTTGAAGCAGCCAACCCAGCACCATTAGTGTTGGGTTATCGTTGGATTGGTTGATGACACTGGGTTACTTCTTCGACCCAAATGCAATATGTTACGCCATCTTGGCATGGGGCTACAATGCTACGCCAAATATGGCATTGCACAGTAGTAGCCACACCAAGACAAGATGAAGTAGTTGTTTTTTTTTTTGTGTTTTAATGTGTGGGGCCACTTTTTTTAAAATATCAATACTATTAAAAATTAAAAGAATCTTTGAATATACCTATTTAACTAGTGTAGGGCCTACTTTTAGTGTAAAATTTGGTGTTTAGGGTTGGAGATGGTAATATTATCTTTTGTACTTTTTCCACCAAAATGGTGTAAAAGTTACACCATTTTGGTGCAATGCATTGGAGATGCCCTTAGAGCACTAGAGGAGTGGTAATCATCGCCCAGATTGTTTAGTTTTCTATGATTAATGTGGAATAAGAGAAACAAAATTGTTTTTGATGTTAAGGCCAATGTTTTCAAGGCGGCGAGGTGGTGTTAGGCATTTTAACCCCGCCTAGTCTAATGGTGCCTAGGCGGCGCATAGGCGGACAAGAAATATTTACTTAGACCTCCCTAAAAAATAATTTAATTTATTTGTGACCCCTCAACAGTGTGGAACATATTTTTTCACCTACACATTCTTATCAACATACTTTTACCTCTACATTTTTTCACACATTTTGCAATAAAAAAGTATTTTGAAACAAATAAATAATAAATAATAAAACAAGTTTTGAAAATAACAAAGAACTCCCTGAAAAGTTTTAAAAAATTATTTTCGAGACCACCGCCTGCCTAATAATTAAGGACTAGGCAGTGGACACCTCTAAACGCCTAAGGCAGTGCCTAGTCGGCGCCTTGAAAACACTGGTTAAGGCAGATGATTGGCTTAACGTTGTAAATTTTTTTGTTTAGGCATCAAAATGGGTGAGTGGTTTAAGAGAATGGTGGAAATCTTTTGTATCAAGGTGTGATTTCTTGGTTTTTCATTTTGGGCGGTTTCTCCCAATGGAAGATGAGGCTTTTGCTGAAGGGAATGTTATTCTATGTTGGATAAAGTGCTCTAACCAGAAGAAATACATCGGGGAAAAATGATTTTCATTCTTATGAGAGATGATTTTATTGTTTCTTTTTACAAACACGAACAACAACAACAAAGCCTCAGTACCAAATTAGTTGGTGTGGCTACATGGATAACAACAACTCTTCCTTTGCACTCGATTTGTATTAGTTGATGACGTGCTTTCCAAATCTTTTAAATCCTTCCTAATTATTGTGTCCCAAGTTGCTTTGGCTTACCCCAACATCGTCGAATTTCTTCACTTTCTATTAAAATGAGTTTATCAACGGGGGTAGTTGTAGGCCGTATTTGGAGGCCTCCAAACCACTGCAGCTAACCTTCCTTAATCATTGCATCAATTGGTGCGACTCTTACTTTTCATTGAGTTTTCATATTTTTTATTCTATCTTTACGAGTTTTACCACACATCCACCTAAGCATTCTTATTTCCGTTTTCATTTTATGTATTTGTTATTTCTTTATCGCCCAATATTCACTTTGATAAAGCGTAGTCGGTCTAATTGCACTGCAGCTACCCTTATTTCCGCTGCATTCATCCACTTATCCATCCATTTGTTTGATCCATTTTGAGTCGGCTTCTATGAGTGAAATATGTGCATTTTCACAGTTGCCACAACTTGAATTGAAATTTTTTAACATTGGTGCTGCCTAGTTGGATTTTGGCGATAAGTATACTTGTTCTGTAATGGTGTTGGCTGTTGTACTGTTTATGGGATCCACATAATGGAAGTATTACATTACAGACTCCTATGCTAGCACGTACCCATCAGGCAATCTGAATAAGTTAAGATAAGAAATCTAATCTTCACTCAATACATTTGTGTAGTATGGGGAATATGCTCATATCCTACTTATTTAACATTAAAGTTATGTACATTTCATATTTGCATTGTGTTGCTGCTGTGGCATTTTGCAGGTGCCCAAACCTGCAAGCTCTGTCTATCAAGAGTTGCCCAAATGTAACAGATTCGATGATAGGTAAGATAGCATTAGGGTGCCCTATGATTTCGGAATTGGACATAAGCTATTGTTATGAGGTGTCCCATGCGTCTCTGGAGTTGGCCGGAAGGAATTGCCCTCACCTCAAAATCTTGAAGCGGAACCTAATGAACTGGTTGGATCCTTCTCAGCACATTGGAATTGTCCCAGATGAGTATCTAAACCGTTGCCCTCAAGATGGGGATTCAGACTGTTACATTATTGGAAAATTTATGCCCAACTTGGAGCATCTCGAGGTTCGGTTCTCAAAATTATCTGCTCGGGGACTTGTTTCGATTTCTGAAGTTTGTATTAAACTGCAATACTTAGACCTGTTCGGGTGTGCAAATTTGACTGGCCGTGACATGGAGAATGCATTGGCCAATTTGAAAAATCTGAAGAAGCTTGTCAAACCAAATTTTTACATCCCCAGGTCAGTCTTCCATACAGAAAGATATGGTCATTGGAGGTTGTATGATGAACGCTTCCAGACCAGCGTTTTTCAGATTTGAGAATAAGAAATTGCGGAAGTGATTCAATATCATCGAAGGAATTCTCTTCCGCTTCACCACTGGCCCCGAATATTGTAACATATATGATAAGATTTGTTCCTCTTTTCTCTTGCGCTTTCTGCGATAACCATTTCATGTTGAATGTACATTAAACTGTTGTGTTATAGAAACTTAATAAAATTGTATGGCGAAGATATGTTTGGTTGTCAGCTACATTTTTACATTCCAAGTGCTTGTTCTTTTTCTTAGGTCGTGTTGTCGATTATGTTTCGAGTTCCATAATGTACAAATGCAAAATGAGCTTAAGAAGTACATTCAAGATCCAAATACATAAGCTATTGTTGAAGGAGGTTTCTAAGAAAAAGGGGGTTATTTAGAGCCTGACTATGGGCACCCCATCATTTATTTAAGGCAACCCAGCAAAAAAGTCAAACTTAAAATAAGTTATATTATACTATAAAATGGCATTTATGCCCTTCACTGATATTAGTGCACATCACCACCTTTTCCTGTCGTTTTGTGCACTCTACAATAATTCATCCGCATACTATCTTCTTGTGATTTGTAGGGCATCATCGAGTGGCTTAGCTTCGCAGGTCTGAGTCTCTTGTTGGAGAGTCAGTTAGAGTTCACCGAATTTTTAGTTGGAGAGTCGGTCAAGCCTGTCGAACCTTTAATTGGTGAGTCGGTCGAAACTCACTGAACCTTTAGTTGGAGAGTCAGTCAAAGCTTGTTGAACCTTTAATTGGTGAGTCAGTCGGAATCAACCGAACCTTTAGTTGGAGAGTCGGTCAAAGCCTGTCAAACCATTGATTGGTGAGTCGGACGAAACTCACCAAACCTTTAGGTTGACAATTGTCAACCAAATTTCACTAGAGAGGTTCGGTTGGATAACACCGAGCTTAGAAGATAAGGCTCGACCATATGTTGCCAAACTTAAAATAGATGTCTAGACTAAAGTTTTGGAGTTGGTGCTTTGGTTGGGATAAATGTATTTTTGTAAAAATGTAGGGTGTCCTCATAAATTGAAATTTGGACTTGGGGTGCTATAGATAATTGGGGTGGGTGCCATTAGCCGAGCTCTTCACTTATTATAAAAGGTTAATTACATCTATATTTAATAGCAAACCTTTCAATGATATGATTAGATATTCTAGACAAGGGGAATATGTCCTAGGAAAATCATTAAAAAGAAGAATATCACTTTCATCACATTCAATTTGTCAAATGCAGCAAAACTTCCTGTACAAGAGAATGGAAAAGGAGTTGCTCGTCACCTTAGACTACGAACCTTTAAACAAGAGCATCTTATAGATATAAAAAAATCAAATAGGTATTGGTGGCAACAAAAAATGGATTACGTATATATAAAATGGATTACAATATATATATATATATGTGTGTGTGTGTGTGTGTGTGTGTGTGGGTACTTCTACCATGGGAACCAAATATATACTCATGCCATGGGTACACTATTTACAACTATTGGATTCTAATCTAATACATTAATTGAGGCGTCATAAATGCACAAATCATTTAATGCATAACACATTTTGAGAGGTTTCCATGACATGGGTATATATTTGGGCTCTATTGTAAAAGAATATATATATATATATATATTTTGAAACCACAACCAACTCTTATTCATTCCAAATCTCTCGCAAGTACAGTAAAAAGAAACGAGAGTATAACATCTCACTTCTTTCAAACAGACATAAAATTAACTTCCCTTGCTACTGTATGAGCCGCTACATTCGTTGATCGACAAACAAAAGAAACACTGTAGGACCTCAAGTCCGTTACCAACTTCAAACGAACATCAATTATAGATCTAAAATAGGATTTATCTTTGTGCCTATTTCGGATTGTCTGAACCACCTCAAGTGCATCAGACTCCAACTTTACTCTTCTCTCGCCTCTGTCATTCAGTCATGATAGTGCATTTCTAACTCCAATAGCCTCAACTTTCCTTACCTAGAATACTCCTTCATAGTTTTCTGCTAAGGTAACCACAAATCGTCCACCATTACCCCTTAGAACCACTCCATATGAGCTAACCTCTCTCTCTCTTCAAACACTGTTGCATCTACATTACAAGTGACAAACCCTTCCCTCAGTTGTTGCTAACTTGTTGGGATCACAGTCGATGGCTCAGCCTAGAGGGTATGTCTTCTCTATCTCACTGCTTTCCATGTTGCTAGGTGTGGCTTCGCCACCTCGACAATATATGTATGTGATTGATGTCGATTACTCCAAATTGTAGAGTTTCGATTATTCCATACGCTCTATGTCACCATTGCTACCATTTCCATTACTTCTTTTGTAGAGTTATTAAACAGTTTACTCATCCATTCTATAAAAGAATTATGTGATTGAGTTGTACCAATTCTCAATTCTTCTCAACATTTTCTTGCCTTAATACATCATACTAAAGCATGGAATACACTTTCAGCTTCCAATTTACATACCCCACACATTGGCTCAATTGAGACTCTCCGACTAATCAAGTTCATTGTCATTGGCAAGTAATCGAGGACTGCACTCCACAGGAAAATTTTAACTTTCGGTGGTACCCCCAAATTCTAAATCCTACTCTAAAATTCTACCCTTCTTTGAGCCGTACTGCCATTTACATTCATCGCAACTATTTTATAACCACTCTTTACAATATATGTGCCTTTTGAGTTACCTTCCCACATCCATTCATCCTTGCTACAATGATAAGAAATTGGGATTGCCTTTATCAACTTCTGATCTCTTTCCTCAAACATATCATGTATGGATATCCTCATCCCACCTTCGAGAATTTTCATGCATCAAAGTATCGACTGTTGGGTTAAAGAACTCAACCAGAGGTATTGTTTGAACCTTTTTGTTGTCCTTATCTGGTAGCCACAGATCATTGAACACTTGGATTGAAGTCCCATCTCCTACTCTCCATCTACATTGATTCAAAAGTGTTGCCTTTGATACTATAATACTTCACCAAACATAACTCGAGTTCTTTCCCAAATTAGCATCAACAAATTGTGTGTCTGGATAATATCGCGCCTTCAGTAATCTCGCTAACAATGATGTGGGATTTTCAAGAAGACACCATGCTTGTCTCATCAGCATGGCAATGTTGAACTCACGAACCTTTCTCATTCCCAATCCACCTAGCTTTTTTGGCACACACAGTTTGTTTCAGTCACCCCATATATATATATATATTCTCAAGTGTAGTTTCTTTTAGGCAATTAATAGACCTTTAGTTACTAGTTAGTATGTTATTGCTATTTAAGAAGATTGTGAACCAATTTTTAAAATTGAACCCTTGATTTAACAGGACTGGGAAGTTAAATGTATTGATGTTTCCTCGTTTGATTCTTTTCAAATTTTCTAGTCCAAAGGTGGACTTCATAACCTCTGGTGGCGTAACTGAAAAGATTTTGTTCGCATCAAATATATCAAATGAATCTCTTTAATTTAATCAAGACCCATCTAGAATTTATTCCATTATCATTGAATTGACCAACTCTTTTACTTTGTCAAAGTATCTTTGGTGAGATGAATGAATGAGATATCACTTGTCAAAAGATAGGATTTAATGGTCGTGTTCAAAACCCAACTCCCTATAGCAACACAATTTTTTTTTTTGGTGAATATAGCAACACAAACTATCACGTCTCTTAATTTATTAGTCCATTTTATGTAGTGGGGGCCCACATAAAATTTTCTCAAATTTTCTATTTTAAGGTATTTATTTATTTGTGTTATTTATTATACTAAGATATATTCATCCCCCATGTTTTTTGAACAGCGAAAAACTCAATATTTATTAATGGCTTTTTGAGTGAAATGATGTAGATATTATGAAATGAGTAGTGATATTTGGACTCTTAGAGTCCGAACTCCTAAGAAGTTTTTGAAAATTTTTTATTTCAAAGTCACCCTCAAACAATAAGTAATTTTGAAATAACAACTTATAACTCTCCTTTGATATTTGTAAAAATTTTAAAAACTCTCTATGAGTCCGAACTCTAAGAGTCCAAATAGAGTTTTTGTTATGAAATCTTACATCATCCCTTTGGTCACTAAAACATCACGTATTTATTTAATTGTGTTATTTATTGTATTGAGATATATTCATCCCTCCATGTTTTTAAACAACGAAAAGCCCAATCTTTATTTATAACTTTTTGAGTTAAACGAGGGTGATATTATGGAATCTTACACCATCTCATTAGTTACTACAACATCATTTATATTGTTTATAGCACATAAATCACAATTAAGTGCATTTGAATTCTTTTCTTGGTTAATGAAGGGTTGTTTCAATGCATTAAGCCTCTTTTTTGAATCTTACACCATCTCTTTGGTTACTGCAATATCATTTACACCGATAATTAATCTTCTCTTTATATATAGACCACAAGTTCACAAGTGTTGCATTTCTAGCAATTTCAATTACCTCTCTCAGAATTCTTCACACACAAATGCAATATCGTGGCGATCGTTGAGACGTATGACACTCCAAAGCATAGCAGAGATCATGTAGGGTGATAGACAATTTCACATCTGGATGTTTGTTGTTGTGAAGATTGTTATGGATCTCCGCTATGTGCATGATTTATAAGTAAATATTTTTTTATCTTTTATTGTATATTTTATTTGTAAGAAATATGAGTTGATTATTGTGAATTGCATTTTTAATTGTAAAAATATTACAGTATTTTCATGTAAATTAATTTATTATTTTTTAAAAAAGATTTAATAATCCTGCGCAAAGAGCAGGAAATCGACTAGTAATAAAATAACTATAAAGTGGTGTGGGGCTCACCTAAAGCTCTCTATAGCGCCACACTATTCACCTACACCAAAATGGAGTGGGATTTGATGCTAGATTGGAGATAATCCGTCAAATCCTTCAACCCAACACCTTTTAACGTTGATATGCGTTAACAAACTAGTTTAGTTAGTTTTTTTTTTTTGAAAACTAGTTTAGTAAGTTTGATTATTGATATTACACATACTTAGTTGATGCCTACAAAGGGTGTCGTGTTGTGCCAGTAGGATCATCATATAACTCCGATTGATTGAGAGTTCAATTAGTGATAACTACACTATATCGTTTAAATTTTATTGGGACGTCTCCAAAGTGATTAGCTACTCTCCGAAGAGAGATTAGTTGCACTGTATCGGCTTGGTTTCTCTTGAATTACAGGATTAATGGGTAATGACATGGTGACATCCTTTTGTTACAACCTGTTGCTAGCACGCCATCATATAACTCCGGTTGATTGATGGTTCAATTAGTGATAACTACACTATATCGTTTAAATTTTATTGGGATGTTTCCTAAGTGATTACCTACTCTCCGAAGAGAGAGATTAGTTGCACTATATCGGCTTGGTTTCTCCGAAGAGAGAGATTAGTGACATCCTTTTGTTACAACCTGTTGCTAGCACGCCATCCGGCCATTAGTGATAACTACACTATATCGTTTAAATTTTATTGGGATGTCTCCAAAGTGATTAGCTACTCTCCAAAGAGAGAGATTAGTTGCACTATATCGGCTTGGCTTCTATTGAATTACGGAATTAATGGGTAATGACATGGTGACATCTTTTTGTTACAACCTGTTGCTAGCACGTCATTTGGCCATTAGTGATAACTACACTCTATCATTTAAATTTTATTGGGATGTCTCCAAAGTGATTAGCTACTCTTCGAAGACAGAGATTAGTTGCACTATATCAGCTTGGTTTCTCTTAAATTACGGGATTAATGGGTAATGACATGGTGACATCCTTTTTGTTACAACCTGTTGCTAGCACATCATCCACAAGTAGCCTGCCCACAACACTTCTTCGCGAGCCTGTGGATCTGTACTAGTAGTGATATTGTTCCCAACTTAATCACTCTCAACTCACATCCAGTTGTGGGGTTTGAATTCAAAATGTCTCAATTCTACTTGGAGAGAGATCCACACTTAATTACTTCTCTAGGAAGTCACACTTAACCAATGTGCGACTACATTTTGACCCACACTTCCCCTACGGAGAATCTATAAAAGGTTCAAGACACCACAAATATATATATATATATATATATATAGATATAAAAGGACACATTCATAAACTGATAAATATTGTCTCAATATAAGGACATAGTGCATGTGTATTACCAAATTGAAACAGTACAGGGGGATTATACTTCAAATATGTAGGAAGCCCTCAAACTCATATGCAGGTATGTAATATGAGTACGTAAGTAACCCTCCTCAAAATTAGAAGACAATACTGATTAGAAAGAGAGATCCAAGAAACACAAGCAAAGCAACTGAAACAAAATTGACCATGGAGGCCCTAGGTGCAGAATTCCGATGACGCGGCATATTACGAATCTTCTTCTTCATGTGGACTTGAAGCCTTGGATCGGCCACACCATGCTCATATACATGCTTAACATGTTTGTAGTGTTGATCAAAATAAGTGCCATCAAAATCTGCAAGTGCTGTAGTAGTGAAATCATTAATAGATTGTTGTTGCTTACGAGCATGGCTTTGCAAAGCAGACGAAGAGAGACACAGGACAATGAAAGAAAGAACTAATGAAAACATTGCTATGTAATTCATGTTGTTAATTTGTTCTATGATGTCTAAAGAGTGGAGGATTAGCTTATAAAATGGGAATTAAAGCAAAAAGTGCAAGTAAGAAAAGAATCAACCGTCCAATACAAGTAGCCGACAAGATCAAAAGAAGATAAAATTTGTTAACAACTTTCAGTATTCTCCCAGCAATGCATTTTGGTATTTCTCATACTTTATTTTCCTTCACTCATCAACTTTACTTGTATGAAACTTTTGAATTTATACCCTGCATTTTGGTATTTCTCATACTTTATTTTCCTTCACTCATCAACTTTACTTGTATGAAACTTTTGAATTTATACCCTAAACCCTAAACTTTGAATTTATTAAAAAAGTAATGCCCTTTTCTTTTAAAATTCGTTAAACAGGATTAATTTCTTTAAAATCACAAAACTAATGTATGTTGCCTTTTCACAAGGCGACATTGGTGAGTTACATAGCAGGTGAGTGTGATATGGCAATTGAATTGTATGAATGACTCCTTTTCAAAATGAGTCATTTGAACAAAACATGAAATGTATGAATGACTCCTTTTAAAAAGGAGTCATTCATACAACTTGTATCCCACCCATACCCTTGCTCGCCTAAATTAAAAATATTACACATACATCAACCCAAACCACACTAAAATACATATTGGATGTGTTCCATACTAAATCGAGACGCATATAGATAATCCACACACCAATACGCGTTTTGGTATGTCCGTGTAACATTCCTCAAACCCAACACCATTTTCATTGAATTCCTCCAACAATTAATTTTTCAAGTACACAATACGACGAAATTAACATTTTAAATTCATCAAGAGCAGCAATGCCTTGATCGGTCCCGTCATCAATGAACACTCGTCGCAATTGACACGCAAATGTATTCTAATATACAAAAAATAAGTGTTAATTAACATTTTAAAATATGACTCGTGAGGATAACAAAATAATAGTTTCAAGCATACCGCATATTCTCTGCGAAGGGGAAGACGTGGATCACGAATTATGCCTTCCCCGAAGGTGTAATTCGTGTTTAAACGTGGAGTTAACGTGGATAAGAATAGCGCATTTTCAAAATGTGCTATTCGTTTGATAGAAATCCACGTCGGCTCCATGTGGAGAGAAGGAACAGAAATTCAAAACACGAATAGCACATTTTGAAAACGTGTTATTCGTGTGATAGCACTCCACGTCGCCCTCCGCATGGACACGAAACCAAATTCAAAACACACGAATGGTGCATTTTCCGTATGCGTCATTCGTGTGTTGTGGAGTGGATCCATGTCACACATATAGCGCATTTACAAAATGCGCTATTTGTGTAACCGATCCACATCACCCTCCACGTGGACGACACACCCATAATTTCAAAACACGAATAGCGCATTTTCGGTATGCGCTATTCGTGTTTTGCCCAGTCAATCCATTTAACACGAATAGCGCATTTTCAAAATGCGCTATTCGTGTTAAGTGGTTCCACGTGGACATGCTACATCACAACAAATAGCGCATTTACAAAATGCGCTATTTGTATTCCCCTGTTTTTCTAAGAATTATTTCTTTTCAAAATACGGATTACATTATTTAACAAATAAAAAAAAATTATTGTACTTTTCGAATTCAAAAGTAAAATTACAGTACGACAGTAAAATTTTCCAAAACACGCACAAATACATTCCGACCCCCAACCTTTTGATTTACCCCAGTTACCGCCACATATATATGATGTATGCACTACATCACAACTTCTTTTTCTATTCACGTTTTGACTGAAGGAAAGTGCTCGAAATCACATCGGTTCTGGGAGCCGTCCATACGCGCCTTGAGATATATGCGCTCAGTTTTTGTGCATAACACACGGTTTGTGTATCCCGAGACATGCATAAATGGCTCTTAAGGCCAATGTGACTTTGGGGTGTAAGTTTGGTGATGTCAGAAAATTATATATTTGACATTTATTTTAAGGGTATCTTAATTAATTTGTTTTTATTTGACATTGATTTTAGAGGTTGTAAGATTGTAAATATTCAGGCTAAAGCATTGATCTCTACTTAGATGGATGAGACATCACTTGCAAAAGGTAAAATAATGTTAAGCGTGTTCTGACGTTTGTTAAAGTGAAAAAAAAAACTTGTAGATATTCATATTTATTGTTCCAATTAAACACCTTTTAATGTGGTCAAATGGTGCAAATTATATTCACTACATCTAGTTATTTGGTAAATTGTGTAGTCTTGGATTGAAGTATTGAATGATTGTTCGTCTAACAAAATAGGTTTATGAGTTGAAAGTCAATTTTAGTATTTAATTAAGAATTCTTTAAATTTTTCCAAAAAAAAACTCTTTAAATTGTGTGTTAGCTTGTCCATATTCAATTAAGTTGTTGATTTAATTTATTCTATAAAAAATACTTAACATGATACTTTAATTATAAACTTTAGAAATTGTATTATTAACATAAGAAATATAGATTAGTTAGAGAATTAATTGTGGAAACGATTACTCTTAAAACTCAACATCCTATCACCTGGCCCTAAACATTCGTCCGATCTATAATGGCTACAAGATAATCTATTTATAGGCTTGAGGGAGAGCATTTAAGCTTCCCACATTAATACCAGTTTTCATCAAATTGGTAACGTAAAATGAACATAATGGACATAATGTTGATTAAAAATTTAAAAATATAAGTTACATATTCGGGGTTATTATGCATACCTAAAATAACTTGTAGTTAGTAAAGGAGTTTGTCGTAACAATAACGAAACTTCAATCTTTAAATTAATTGTAGTTACATAAATGCAATCAAGCTCTTCCACTCTGCTTGATTTCATATACATGGTTGATGTTTTTTTTTTTTTTTCGATAAGAAAAAAACAACTTGCACCCACCAAAGTTTGAACTTGCGAACTCTTATTCTAGTACCCGGCTCATACCAAATCATTGGCCCACCAAATTGGCTAGTATATACATGGTTGATGTTGATGTCACGCTTTCATAATCCTTCCAGTTTTCCTCAATTAATGCATTTTAGGCTTGCATATATCAATTTATATAATCAAATTTCTTCAATTTCTCCATTATCTCGTTTGTCTACCTATATGTATAGTAAGCCAATACCAATTTTCGTATGTTCATCTATCAATAAAATATACCAATACCAATTTATGTACGAATAACTAAGATATACATATATAATTATAAAGGAGTATTCTAATAACATAATTTTTTTTTGTAAACTCTAATAATATAATTTAGTTGTAGTATTGCTGAGAATGATCTTTGTGGAAGTAAGTTTTGGAGCTTGTGTAGGATGCTTGTACGCAATTAATTAAGGAGTATTCACTGGTTTCAAAAAAAGGAGTATTCGTCTAATTAACATCTTTTCACAAAATAAAAAAACTAAAAAAGTAATTCACTAATTATCTCACAAATTGATTCGATGAAAGAATTAATGATTTTTAATTTGATATTAAAAAAAGCAAATAATTAAAACAAGTCCGAGTGTTATGGATTAATATCTGATTTTCCTTAATCAAAATCTCAATTCTTGTTTCGTGAAAGCATGCATGCTTCAAAATGGTGCCTTGCGCAGATTAGCCGGTGCGAGACGCAGATTAGCCTGTGCGAGAAAATTGATTAACAATTTTTGTTTTGAAGAAAATTTATGGTAAATTGATTGACAAATTTTATTTTTTTTTGAAGAAAATCGATTAACAATTTAATTAAATGATAATGAGCAAAAATAGTATAAAAACATAAATCATGATAAATTGATGAGAGGGAGAGACCCAAGAAAGAAAAGCACAGGTGATAAAGAGATGGGATATTGTGCAGATGATGTAGAGTTGGAATCTGAAGATGATCCACCACCACCACTACTACTCGAAGAATGATGATCATCATGATGATGATGCACCTTCTTTACATGAACTTTGAGCTCATCATCTCACCCCCTTCAAATCTTCAATTGATGCACTCGATGCAGCCGACTCATGGGTCGAGGCTAATCGAACGGCTTGAGAAAAAGAGAGCATTATTGCCCAGACAAGATGGATAGTTGATCTCTTGATAATGTAAGTCATTTCTGTTTGAAACAGCCCTGTATGATGATGAGATGATTGGATAAGTCATCAAGAGTTGATTTTCAGATTAATTAAACAGGTTAATTAATTGGGTAAGACAATCAAAATCACCACTTCATTTGGAACCAATTGATGATTTTCTTTTAGAGGTATGAGGACGCAACAAGTGTGGGGCTTCAAGGGCCTTCGCTCTACGAAGCAACCTAAAAATAGCTCTCTAAGGCCTTGTTTGGTTAAAGGTGGAGTTAACTCCTTGGAGATAACTCACAGGGAGTTGAAACTAATTTTGTTTGGTTACTCAACCTCCCTACAAGTTATCTCTCAACTCACACTCAAGGGTGAGAGTCCCCCCACCTATCTCCTAGGAGTTTGTGAACACAATTACCCCTTATTAATTACATTTTTATTACCCACTAAGGCCACATCTATCTCTCTTATTTGAAGTGTATTTTTTGTCAATTTATATCTTTTATTATTAAAAATTTGTAACTTCCCTTCAAGTTTAAAGTTAAACCAAACATAAAAATATTATCTTTCACTGTCAGTTAACTCCAATTTTACTCCGCTTGCACAGTAAGTTGGCAAAAAAGAACTATACGAGGCCTATATTTCATGTCTCAAAACAAATAACGGATCATATAAGAGGTTGATTATGTCTCAAAATTCGTCAAGATTTTATAGCAAAATGGCAAAAACTCGGTTACTCTCACCTTCACTTGGGAGCTGTGAGGTTAATCTTAACAACCCATAATAGAGATGCCATACTGCTATTTGCCAAAGTCGCACTCTTATACACCAATTTCCTTCAGTACGAGCATGCACTCATCGCCAGTGTAGTTTTCACCCTTAATGTCGGCTCTATGATCTTCACAATCTATCCGAATTTTCTAGTCAGTCTTCTCGACCCGAACCTGCTAGATAGGTTCCAGATCCAGGTACAGATTGTTGGTGCAGAGCAAAAAATCACAGGTGTTACAGCCACTTTACATCACCAAATGATTTATAGACTACAAGACCATGCAATTAATCTAATAATTCCTTGTCAAAGCAATGAAGCCATCATGGCTTTTATGGACCAAGACAAAGTTCCGATGATGATTCAGTACTGAAGCATATTCATGGGCGAAGCCAAGACTTTTGGTTGCCCTGGGCTGTATGTAAGTTGGCAAGATAGATCCGTTTCACTTAAAAATTAAAGTAATTGGCTCTTTAATAATACTTTTTTAAATATATTGAAAACAATTTTTACCCATCAAGATTGCACACAAAATATTGATGGTTATTTGTTTAAACAATTTAATTTAAAAAGCATTAAGTATATTACAATATATCAAATTAATCTAGAAAAATTTATAGTTTTGTTAATCCCAATAAGATCATGACAAAAAATTATTAATGTTTTTTTAATAGTTTTATATTTAATTTGTAAAAAAAATTAAGTAACTTGAATTTTTTTAAATAAGTAAACTGAATTTGAGAACTATTAATTTATTTTATTTTATTTGTCTGAACTAAAGAATTTGTTTTTGTTTATCAAAAATAGTTCTAACATTCTGTTTTTTTTTGGTGGTACTAACATTATGTTTTTAATAAACCACATAATTGACATTATTTCAAATTTGATTAAGAAATATATAACGTCATATAAGAAATTATATAAATATATATATACATATCATATTGTTATCAATAAAAATTAAAATAGTTTTTGTAACTATCAATGTTGACAAGACACATTAGCCACTATTCTCGAATTGAAAAAAGGAAGTATAAATTTCTACAAAAAAAAAAGAAAAAAAAGAAAAGGGAAGTATAAATCCACCAAAAAAAGTAGTACAAAAGTAGAAAATAAAAAAGATAGTATACTATGAATTCACATGTAAAATCAGTATAGTGATTCACATCTAAAAGCAGTTGGATTTACTTCGTATCTAGTATCTAATAGGCAAGAGAGTGCTACCTATTATACAATTAATCAAGTTTGGATGAAATGTAGGTGACCTGCGTGATTTTTGAGTTGAAACTACTTTTAGGGTTGCGAAACAAGATGAAGGGAGGGGACACAATTTTTTGAGTTGGGCTGTGTATAAATTTGGGCCAATTAATAACTAAAAAGTAAAAAAATTTGTAAGCCTCCCCTGGGCTATAGTCCAAGGGCAGACATGTCGGTTCTACCACTGAGCATATTGCAAAAGATGAACTTTTAGGGTAGAACATTGGTTTACAAACTATGAAAAAACTTGTAACGACCTTAAAAATCTAACTCGTGACATGTGTCGTTTCAGGGTCGTACCATGGGACCCAAGCATCGTGGAGTACTTGTCTTCTCTGGAGTCGACACCAAGGTATATTATTTTTCTTTGACGTTTGTATGATGTATTTTATACCCGAATATGAAATCTAGTTGTCCAAACGTGTGAGGACGTTTTCGTTAACATGTTGGGTTTACGAGCAAGGTTTGCCTTGAGAAATGTATTGATACGAATACCGGGCGAATGAGATACGAGTATACTAAGTCTGAAGGAATAATTCTTATAAATGAGCGATATAAATGTGACAAAATTTTAATGGGAAATCATCGCTTAGGAATTTGAAATTGAAAAAGTAATTAAGTCATGGCGCGTCTCATACTGCGCATAGACGGGCAAAACGCCCGAGAATTGAGGTTTGAAAAGTCAAATAGGATAAGCTCAAGGGGAGGAGTGACTTATTTGTATGAACAAAGTGGTAGGATGGACTCTTTATGAGCCATAAGATGTTCCTAGAGATGGACAAAGTGAGTCTAGATGAAATACTAAGTACAAAAATACCGAAATTGGTCAAATGACCATATTTACTCACACATTTCAAGCAAATCTGAAAATTAGGAGATAGTAAAGGGTTTTTGTAAACTTTTGATGATCTTTAAAGGTGCTAGGAGGCTTGTGTTCATCAATTGAGGTGAGATCTCGCTTGATATACCGATTTTTCACGTCTTGAATTAACTTTCTGGTTTTCGATGAAAAACGTGAGCAATACCTGGTTTCATTGATTTTAATGGTTTTATGATGTGATTTGATAGTGGTGTTGATCATTTATGGCTATATATGTTGTTGGTTTAAGGTTGTTGAGGAATTTATGAATATTGGATATTTTTGGGGATTATTAGTTTTAATTGTGGAATTTGGTATACTTGATAAATTTGGGATGTTTGGGAATAAACTATAGGGGTATTGGAAGTCCTTAAGAGGTAGGATAGGCTCGAAACATGGTGACGAAGCCAGGGTTTCAAAAACCCCCTGATCGATTCACTGTCACTGACGCCGGCAGGGGAGCCGTGAGGAGCATTTCCTCGCGGCGCCAGTTATTGTGTCTAAGGCAGGGGCTCTGCGCTGGTCAAGTGATAAGCGTTATGGGGAGATGTTCCCTATGCGCCACCCATTGTGCCATGTACTATTTTGGGCTGAATTTTTTAAAAAATTTTGAAAAACTTTGGGGACGCCACCCATTGTGCCCAGGTATAAACACCGGTCTAAACGAAAATAAACACCCAAAGATTATGAAATGGGTGACGGTATCAAACTGGGGGATTTTGAAATTTAAATGGGGATTTGAAACTTAAATTGAAATGAGACAATAAGACAAGTGTATATGTCTCTAATATAACCAACTTTAATCCAAATGATTATCAGGGGGTGTGTAACTCATTGACGAGCGTACGAGGATCGAATTGGTGGCTTGTCAGAGCCGAGTGAGAGCGTGTTAGTACAAATTACAGGTAAGTAAACCAGGTAGGAAATGTACAACTATTTCATTGAGCTTTTAAATATGATTGTTTATTGCTCGATACATTTTTCCTGGAAGTCCTGCTTTGGTTGTGTGTTCGAGGGCCAAGGGAGTAAAGTGTCTCTGGATGAGTGGTAACCTGTTTGCGCCCGGGGCCATGACCTAGAGGCATTACTCTGGTTTATTTCTTCTGTTTGATGTGAGAGCTCTTATCTGGAAGACTATTGATATCTCTCATCCGCGAGGGCCTAAGTACAGCAGGCGTTGTCGCGTATTCAGGCCCAAGTCTGCTTGGCATTTTCGCGACTCAATGACCCTGTCCTTGTGGCACCCACACATCGTGGTCAGGATTACTTGGCGCCTTTCTTTTGTATCTTATGACACTTCTTTATCATTGTTATGGTTCATTTACAATCTTATTTTTATTGATCAGTCCTTATAGCTTTCTTTCTATGTGCATGAATTTATATTTTTTTATATTATTTCGAAATGTTGTTTATATCTTACTAGCGTTACTTACCTGTGCTCGTCATTCTTGTGTTTAACTAAGTACCGATCTGCAGTTGAGCAAGGGAAATACGTTGTTACTTGGTGATTTACTTTGAGGATATTATAGCGACCATCCCTTTTGTATTTTTGTAGGTTTTGATCTTTTGTATTATTTATATACATGTTTTGTGACATTGCAATACTTTGGGGTTGTGAGACGCATCAGGACATGTATGTGAACTTTATTACATTCTTTTTTACTTGACATACATGTAAACTATATATACACAAGGTTCCACACTATATGTTATCTTGACTTTGCTGGTTTCCAAGTTATTTGATTTATTTAAGTTTAAATCGCTTCCGCTAATCATATGAAACTTACAAACTTTGAATAACTCAATTTTAACTTTTTCATTCCACTGCATAACATGGAATAATGGAAAGGAAGGACGACTAGGCTTGTGTTGACCTTGCGAAAGTGGCTTGAAGGTCTACGTAGGCTTAGGCCGGGCAGGGCCCAGTTTTGTAGTGAACTGGGGCTGTCACAAAGCTCAAGCCTTGCAACAACCACTTGTATCCACAACATGTCCTTAAATCCAACAATAAAAAGACGGACATGTCACCGTCATTTCATTAGCTCCTCAAATGGCATTGACCATTGAACTAGTATATGTATATTCCAAAGAATCCCCACCTTTTCATTTTTTGGATGAGACAGGAATCCCAATCTTCCATGCCAAAATCAATAGACACTTCATCTAGAATTGTGCGCCAGAGATGTGTGACAGTGATTGTTCATGTGATGATGGCGACCTTGATGATGATGATAGTGATGACTATGATGATGATGATGAAGATGGTGCTGATGGTGGTGGTGATGCTGATGGTGCTTATGTTGCACAATCTTGTTACATGATGACATATGCATATGAAGATGAATTTCCCCCATTACAAATGGAACCTAGAGAACATGATGCAACTTTTGTCCCATTCCAAACCTATATCCGATAGACATCTGTTAATGCAGACGGATCTTTCTAACCATTTTCAGTTAGAGGGAGGTGTTGAACTAGCAGTCCAAAAATGCATTAGCACAAAACCGAGCTCTTTGTTCACTTCATGATCAGATATATAGGAACATTGATAGAACTGGCAAAGGAGACGACAGACAAGGTTTTAGCCTACCGACAAACCACAAACAACTATCACCAGTTCATATTAAAACAAATTGACAAAATTGAATACACTCTCCAAGCTTTCCTTGAAAATAGACAACTAGGTCCAGAATTTTTTGAAAAAGAATAAGAATTGCGGGGCTTGAAGGGAAAGTTAAAACAACTAGAACAAAAAATGGCAGCTCCTAAATCATTATACTCAGTCTATCCTTAATATTCCACCCATTTATTTGACCCACCCAAAATGCCAAACTCACCCATATCAATATTATCCTCCTTTGAATTTCTCCTTCCCTAAAGCCCTACCAACTACAAAGGAAAAGCTCATTACATCGAGACCCACCTATGCCAACCTTTGCAGAAAGAGTTGTCCTATTACAGAGAACTAAGCAATGTAACCTTAGTCAATATGACAAAAACTCTCAAATCTCTCAAATTGAACCAGTTCACTTTGACCCAATTTACATTACCCCTGATGAAAGCATAGAAGAGGCGGACATTGAGACAATCTTTCCACCATTGAATAATGATGACCACTGTGTCGACAATACAGCCTTGCAAAACATAATAATGACTCTTACACAAGACATCATCATCACAATAAAACACAATGGCAAATTCAGTTCAATCCAATTCAACTAACTTTAATTAGTTCATAATTCAAGTTTGCCAAATTGGGTCAAATTGTAAAAATTACAATCCACGTGGATTGTACTAGATTATGAAGGATTAATTAGTAATAAGATTATCACTAATCACCTGCTTAAAAAATTAGGATGTTACAAACTCGCTAGGCGGATATCAACTAGAAGGTATTTTCTATCTCTCAGATCTCTGAGGCGGAATAATAGTTGAAGCCTGTGACACTTGCTGGTAACTGCTCATCATCATCACCATCACCTAACTCAACCTCTGGCGGATATCAACATCAACACTATCATAGTCATCATTATGAACTGCATCTGAAATCTGTGTCTGAACACACGGAGGAGCAAATGACCTAAATAAACCAAACCGCCACTAACACTAGGCACTGAACTAATTGTCTTCTCTATGTCCTCAATGATCTGAATTTCCATAAACATTGCATCTCTGCTTCTTACAAGTTTCTTCTGAATTGGATTATAAAACCTGTAGCCAAACTCATCTTGCACATAGCCAATAAACACACATTGTCTAGTCTTAACATCAAGCTTAGACCTCTCATCTTTCGAAATATAAACAAAAGCTTTGCACCAAACACCCTTAAGTGATCATAGACTCTCTTTGGAATATCTAGATCTAGAGGCACACACTGTGTCAAATTCAGTACATGTACCACTATACTTAAAGCTTCGCCTCAAAAGGATTTAGGAAACTTTGCTTCTGAGAGCAGGCATCTCACTCTTTCAACTAGAGTTATATTCATTCTCTCAGCTATCCCATTTAATTGAGATGTATTAGCAGGTTTCCTTTGATGATGAATGTCATGTTGCTTGCAATACTCATCAAAAGCACCATAACACTCACCAACATTGTCGAATATAATGCATTTCAACTTATTCCCAGTCTGTCTCTCAACTAAGCATAAAACTTCTTGAATATATCAAACACTTGGTCTTTTGTCTTCGAGGTATAAATGTGATCGCCCCAGATCCACAATCCTAAATTGGTTCTCGCCCGACCTAGATTTACGTGGACCCCCAAGCTAATCTCACTGAGTCACACGAGCCTAGTTAGCCTTCTTTTACTATTTAACATTTATTAAACAATTAAAAGTTGAGTTAATCAATTAGTGAGTTATCATAGTTATAGCGAAATCAATTAAACCTCAAACTAAATCAAAAACTTCAAAGACACACAAGTTAAGACAACCTAAAGTGTGAAAACCACGCATATATATATCATCATCAATAATAATCAGAAAAGAGTAACAACAAGATATACATGCTCAAGATCTCTCAAAAACCCTCATCCTAGTGTTTCAAAACAAGTATATACAATAATAATAAAAGAACCACCTATTTCAGACAAGAGGAAAGAACTGCTCTGTATCCTTAGATCAAATCTCCTAGCTGTGGAGCCTTCCCCTTGCTTGACTGTGGATCTGCACTCCGTCAAACACAAGAATGACGAGCCCAGGTAAGTAACGTCAAGTATGACATAAATACAACATTTCGAAATAAATAAATTAGTCTAATTCATGCAGATAGAAATAAAGGAATAGGGAGCGGATGAATACACAAGACTGTAAATAAATCAATCAAATATAGAGTGTATGGAATACGAAAACTGAATAGCAAGGAGTCCCGACCAAAATTTCATTGAGTCACGGCAAAAGTCCAGCAGACTCGGGTTCAGGACGAGACATTGCCTACTAGCCCTACGACTATGAGATATCCGCATACCCAAATAAGTGCCCCTAACGTACACTCAATTGGGAGATATCAACAGCATCCAGATAAGAGCTCATATCACAGATAAATAGTACCCATGACTCACTTGCCAATGGACCACTCAATCAAAGGAAATTCCAAGAAATAAATGATCAGAGCAATAACAACAAATTAAAGCTCAAGAAATAACTATAAAATTTCTTTCTGGTTTACTTACCTGTATCCAACCTATTACGCACTCACATGACCTCCGACACGCCTTTTACGAATCCTCGTGAGACCTGACAATAACTAAAACTCCTGATAATCAATTAAATTGCAAATCCTCATTAATTACTTTCTAATTTACCTAATTTTTTACAATTATTTCATTAGTGTAATTGGGTTGATTTCTGGGGTATTGGGTCGTATTTGGACTCATTTGGACACTCAAGAGATCCCCAAAAAATTTTAAAATTTTAGTCACTATGAATAGTGTCACGCCGCAGGTGGCGTCGTGGGGGCAAACACCGACTATGTGACATAAAGCGTGACTGGTAATTGGCTCTCTGCCTCAGACGCCGCATGTGGCGTCATGGGGCTTTCCCCTCCATGGTGTCACTTAAAGCGTGACTTCGCCCAGAGCCTCTGCTTTGAGCATCGTGATCAATGTCGTGGGCATAAATGCCCTACGGCATCCCTCGCGGCGTGAGTCCCTGTACTTAAATCCAGGGTATTCTGAAACCCCGGCTTACATCGCCACTTTCCGAGCCTGTCCCTAACTCTTAGGGACGTCTGTTACAACACTAAACCACCATCGCTTCACGTCAAAACCTCGACAAAACCCCCGATTTTGAAAATCATTCAAAAATCCCAAAAATTCACCAAAAATATCACAATTTCTCAAATCACCAAAACCAATACTAAAACACACCAAATCCTTCTCATTAACATCAAATCCATCAAAACAATCCACCAAAACGAAATTCCAAAATCATGGTCCAAAACCATCGTGACGAAAACGCTCGAAATTATCGCCAAAACGTAGGTACACATGTAACGGCCCATTTTCTAAATAGACCGCCAAGGGGGCCAATGTGAACCCACAGTCTGTCTTACCAACGATAGTTGTGCTCCACATTGGATTATATCCTCCATTTTATCTTTTTAAACCTTATTAATTGTCCATTTACTGATTAAGTTGTATTGAAAATAAATTATATGTTAAATCATCCTAAAATCCTCAATTTAACACAGCGGAAGCCTTACTACCACATTTACTTGGGTAATGATACTATAAATGTGTAACATAAACCATAAACCTAATATAAAAAACCCATATATAACTATAAATACCTCTGAAGCCACAAAAAGATTAATATACACAAGGTATATCAAAATCTCAAACCCAAAATGAAACGAAATAAATATAATACAAACGTATGAGTCAGGCAATCTCAGATCAACAATACTCTGGCAGCTTGCCCTTGCCCCTGCTCGTACTAGGATTTGCACTCAAGCCATCACAAAAGGCAGATGACGAGTCCAGAGTGAGTATTCCCAAGGAAATTAAGTGAGCAATACTGAAAGTAAATACTGGAAGTTAAATAAAGCTATTAAATAAACATGCGAAAATAAATACATGCAACTGCGCTCATCGTATGAATAAATAATAGGAAAAGCTCAAAGTGACTACCACCATAATTTGGACTCTTCTACAGAATTCTGTCGATAAGTCCTACTTAAGCAGGGCAAGTATCTGGATCTGCTCGATGACCGGTGTTACACCTACGGCGCACCGACACATGCCACGACATGATACTCGGTCGTGCTATTCACCGAGACCGATCTGTAGCACGTGTTATGGTGTAGTAGACATACACACAAGAATGGAACGGAGGGAGCCCCGCTCAACGTCTGCCCATATAGCCATAACTAGGTAGAATATTCAAATGAAAGAAATTGAATTCAAATGCCAAAAGAATTAAATACTCAAGTAGTTTCAGTTGGAATACTACACACCTCAATTCGCACTCCGCGTCCCGAAAATCAAACCCCGGTCTAGCTCCAACAAACACCCGACAATCAAAATTATCACCCGAATGTACCTAATACCATTTGTCATTGAATTAGCTTCAATTGGATATATTATGTCAATTTTACGTTTTACGAGGTAAAAACTCCGATAACATCTCGCCAAAATTTCGATAAAATCCCAAAACTCATTTATTTCATCAAAATATAATTTTTCTAAAATTTTCCTATTTTATTTGAATTTTTTATTAATTTTCCATAATTTTTTAAACTGTTTTTTTTTTCAATTTGGGTTGGGCTGAACAGGGTCCAGTTCGGTCGGACCTGGTTCGGCCCAACCGGACCGACCGGGTCTAGGCCGGCTCGGCCCGACCCGCTTGGGGCTAGGACCAGGTCAGCCCGACCCGTCCGTTTTGAGTAGGAGGTGCACACGTGCGGGCCGCACGTGCTCCCTGGTTCATTTTTTTTCTTCTTCTTCTATCGATTGGGATGGGAGACGACATGCTCCCTCGTCGGACGAACTGCTTTTGCAGTTCGTCCGAGCTCCTGAAGCCGCCACCACCGAACCATCACCACCATCACTACCACAACAACAACACACACAGCAACTCACCTCGACCACGTTTTTTCTCTCCTCCTCGGTCTCTCTCGTTGGCTCTCCTTCTCCTCTCCATTTCGATCGATACTGTGAGAAAATGGGGTTTTGGTGGTGGTGGTTATCAATATTTTGGGGTAAAATGACCAAAATGTCCCTATGTTCTTATCCTCATCATTAATAATCCAATGCCCTTTTTAGTCATTTCACAATTATTTATTATTATTTTTTTAATTTTCTGATTTTAATATATATTTATATATACATATTTTAAATTACATATATATATATTCGCCTATATTTTCGCGTCTACAATTTCGTCGTCCGCGCTAACGAGCGTACTCAAACGTGCACACTACCGTCCCACCCACGCGTGTCGACCACAACCCCACATGTCCCTAGGCGCCCATCAATTTACTATTTTATCACATTTAATTCATTTAACGTGTGTATTATTTTCTCCGGCCTAATATTTTGTCTTTTACTCTATCCGGTACCCACGTCGACACGCCTATCAAGACAAATACTTAACACATAATCTCACAAGTCAATTGAAATATAATTACACACATCGCGATGTCGTTTAACCTATTTTAACATAACCATCGCAAAATTAGTCAAAACAACAATTTACCTAACTCCATGCACGTTATAGCCTAGCTGCGGGTCCCACGGGTGTCTGAGCTGTCCGCCACGTCTGCAATACGTCACAAATAATGGCGAATTAAATTCGGGTCATTACAACACACATGGGGAATCGAGATCTCACCTTATAATTCAAAATTGGTCGATCCCTTAGCGAGAATCTGTGTCGAAAACTTCTGAAATCCCACGCAAGTTTCGTTTCTTTCATTTATATGAGAAAGAGAGAGAAAGGTGAAGAGAGAGAAAAGTTCTGAAATCCCACGCAAGTTTCGTTTCTTTCATTTATATGAGAAAGAGAGAGAAAGGTGAAGAGAGAGAAAAGTTAATGGTGGGTTTTTATACCCCCTCCTCTTATCACACTCACGCACGTATCCTAAGGCACATCTCTTGGCCCTCATTCGCTCCACCCAACAACTTTAATACAACAGCATGACACCAATAGGTGACTCTCACTTCAAAACTTAGCCATTTCTTGCACAATACTCGTGTTCCAAGACCCGTTCCGCACCACAACTCGCTCGTCGCGTACTCTCGAACGTACCAACATATCAAACACGGTATATAACTTTTATTTATTATTTATTTTGTATTTTGTCAGTGTTTTTAATTCAATTAATCCCCCAGACTGCTAATTACCTGACAACTACTCGTCCAAAACTCGTTATTCACGTTCTCCTCGAGCCAAACCCATTTCCCAACACCAATGCTCACACTCAAATGTCCTCATATGTTTGGGACATTGGAATTTACATTTTGGTCATAAAATATAACACAAAACACCGAACAAAAATAACATACCTCGACGTCGACGACCGAGAATTGGACAACTGTATCACGGCAAGAGTCCACGTATGACCTAAACTGACACGTGACACTAGTTAGATTTTAGGATCGTTACAATAAACCCACAACTTTCATTAATGATCATCAATGAAAGTGACAAAATAAATAGCACCACCAAGTGTCTTTGTCTTCATAGGGCCACACACATCAAAATGTACTAGATCAAGTATTTCTGACTTTCTTGAATGAGAACTTGATGACTTGAAAGCAACTTTAGTTTGTTTCTCAGCCAAGCAGTGAACACATCTCTTCAAAGGTGAATTCTTTACCCCTGAGAGCACATTCTTCTTTGCCAGAATTGTCAAGCCTTTCTCACTTATGTGACTAAGTCTTCTGTGACATAACTTAACTGTATCATCATTCTCAAGTGTATTAATTCTATTATCACATACCCTTGCTTGTATTAAATATAGTGAAGAACACTTTTTTCCTCTAGCCAGACCATGGAACCTCTAGAAAGCTTCCATTTCCCATCATTGAAAGTGCTACAAAATCCTTCATCATCAAGCCTACCAGCTGAAACAAGATTTATGCAAATATCTGGGATATGCTTCAAATTCTTCAAGACCAACTTAGAACCATTATTAGACTTTAGGCATACATCACTTATACCAATGGATTTAGACAAACCATTGTTCCACATCCTAACATCATCAAAGTCTTCAAATGTATAAGATGTGAAGAAATCTCTTCTTAATGTAGCATGAATTGAGGCACCACTATCAATAATCCAATTAGCATCATGGCATGCAAGACTAACCACATCATCATCACACATAACAAGAAACTCTTCGGTGATAATAACAACTTTATCTTTCTTACCATCATCATATTTCTTTTCATTCCCATTCTTATTGTTCCTTTTGAGTCTTCGACAGTACTTCTTTATGTCCTCCTTTAGACCATAATAATGACACTCAACATTCACAAATTTATTAGACTTGCTTCTACCTCTATCATGTGACTATGGACCTTTGCTTTTGTTTCTCCCCCTATTTTCTGTAACCAACACCTTTGTTTGTGTTTGTGAGAAAAAACTCTGAAGTGATTTTTGTCTTAATTCTTCATTCACAATGTCATTCGATGTCGAATCGAGAGAAATAATACCATTTGGAGTGGAAGTAGACAATGTCATTCGAAATGTATCCTAAGAATCAGGTAGTGTGCCAAGAAGCTACAGAGCTTAAACCTCATTATCGAACTTGATGTTCATCTTCGCCAATTGGTTCACAACTCTCTTAAATGCATTCAAATGATCTAAAACTGGGGTTCCTTTTTAATATTTCAAGGCCATGAGTTTCTTCATCAAAATCATCTCCATGTTCCCCCTTTTTTGAGCATACAACTCTTCAAGTTTAGTCCATATAACAAGTGCATTGGTCTACTCTTCTATATGGTTAGAAACATTGTCATCACCCCATTGCTGAATAAGTCTACATACTTGTCGATGAAAGATATTCCATTCTTTACCGGACATGCCTTCCGGTTTTTCGATCTCGAACACCAGTTGATAATACTCCTTCATATAGAGAGTGTATTTCATCTTCTTTCTCCGTACATGGTAATTATAACCATTCAAACTAATCATTTTGTTTGGATTGAATATTTGGTCATCCATTGCTAAATACAAGGATCAAGAATCTCAACCACTCTCTGATACCACTTTGATGAGGTGAACCTACACCAACAAATAATCTACCCCTCTCTTGTGTCGTCAAATACCACAACCACAATATGAATAATCCAACAAGTAAAGAATTGTGAAAATGCAAGAATCAAACCACAACACACAAGACTTTAACGTGGAAACCTTCTGAAAGTAAGAAGTAAAACCACGAAGTGACTAACACCTATAAAAACTCTCCACTATGGCAAAGGGAATACAAAGTCTTCTCTAACACTAGTTAGATGTATGAACATCACAAATTATCAAGACAACAAACATAGAAGCATATCTTGGCCAAAGAACTTAATACAAGAGAAATGGAGATTGTCACCTAGAAGAGGAAAAAGTTAAATCTCTACCAATTGTGATGTAGCGCTCGGCACTGCGAATCTCTCCTTCGAATCTCGCCTCAAACGGAGTTCGTTTGGACCTTCAATCAAGCACTTGAAGCATGCATGAAGCTAGGGCTTCAAGAAGCTCTCAAACCCTTTCTCCCCAATCTCTCTCAAAATGTCATTCTCTCTCTCTCACAAGAAAGCAAAGGCTTTCTTTTTAAGTGAGGTGGTGCAAAATAACAGTTTTGCCCTTCACTTATTGGGTTGAAAAATCAATAAAATCATAGAAAATCAAGGAAATCAGTCACCGAGATTTGACCTTCTGATGTTAGAACCTTAGAAGTTTTTGTTAAATTTTAGTTTAACAAACATGGATCAAAGAATTTGAAATTTTAGTTTAACAATCCTGCTTCGTCGGTGTGTGTGAATTGCAGTTTGCACTTAAAGAAGGGGTTGGCAATGGTGTATGAGGCGCTGGTGTGGTATGAATGAGGGGATAATGATCAACCATCGAAGGAGACTGAGTGAAAACCAGGTGACAGATGACCAATGAACGTCGCCAACGACCAATGAACAAAGAGCATAGAGGGGGCAGTGCTAATGATGTAGTGAACTAGCCCTAACACATAGAAGATGTGTTGGGTGGGTGTAGTTTAATTAATAAGGGTATTTTAGAGAATTAAAAAATATAGGTTTTAAAATATAGTTGGGTGGGAAGATAGGTTGATCGAGTTGAAATAGTAGCCCTCTAAAAAAAACTCAAAGTTTAGGACCAATATTTTACCTTATTTATCTTGGTTATTCCTTTTATATGACACCTTTATCCAAATATAGTGTCACACCAAATGATAGTTTGTTAATAAAATGTAGATGAGTGCTAAGGTGACTCACTGTGGACACACTATGAGCATGCACCTCTTTTTTTTGTTTTTTTTAATAATTTTGTAGTCGCAGTGAGTGTTCGTAGTGGATAACCTTAGCATTATCCTCAAACACAAAATTGTAAAAAAAAGTAAAAAAATAAAAATAAAAAAACATGGTGCGTGCTCTTAGTGAGTGTCAATAGTGGGTCACTTTATCATTTCTCTAAAATGTATTCTTACTAAAGTCTTAAAAAATAGAGTAAAATTGTTGAGAATTGTAAATCTCATAAATTTTATTGATATGATTTTATCCTGTTTAATGCAAAGATCCAAAAGAGATCTAAAATTTCATAATATCTGAAATCATAAATGTTTTATTATATTTCCGATCATATATGATTATTGCCAAATCAACTTCAGATTATCTAAAAGAAAAAATTGAAAACAGATTATCTAAAATTATATTCCCTTCATTCCCTATTATCTATTACATTTTTTCTTTTCACAATACGTCACATTAGAAAATCAAGAAAGAATTAAATGCTTCATTTTCAATTTTAACCCCATTCTATTTAGTTAATGACATTATCAATCACTTTTTTTGTACAATACATATAAAACACATAATAAATGAAGTCATTTATGAGAAGTCTTGCTATAAAATCATAATGGTAATTAATCATCACCTTAATTCTTGTGCACAAAACAAAATGTGACACACAATATGGAACGGAGGGAGTAACATCTAAACAAAAAATCTATTTGGACTCTAAGAGTCTGGACTCTTGGGGGGTTTTTGAAATTTTTGCAAATATCTAAGGAGTCCTACAAGTTGTTATTTCAAAGTCATTGATTGTTTGAGGATGACTTTGAAATAAAAAATTTTCAAAAAAACCCCTAAGAGTCCAAATTTATGAGTCCAAATAGCACTACTCATATCTAAAATCATGAAGTCTGGTAATTCCTTGTATATGGCGCCCTATCCCTTCTTTTATTTTTATTTTTGGTAGGAATCCCTTCTTTTATTTAGTTAAATTATATTAATCGTATTTTTGACCAAATCAACTTCAGATTTGTTATTTTAATACACCGATTCTACTTCATGCCTATATAATGCCAAATGACAATGCAACAATCCACTCGAATAAGTTCTTCTATTTTTTTAAAATCTCTTCAAAAAAGAAAAAGAAAATGAAGGTGGCATGGTTCATAGTGCTTCTTGTTGGGTTGATAGTTGTATCTCAAAATACTGTTCATGGTGGCATTCCCGATCACTCAATTGCTGAGACAATCACATGTCCAGGTAATATATTATTTTTAAAATTTTACATATTTCTTAAATTATATCATTTTATCTTTGGATTTAGACAAGGATTTGACTTTCTAATTACAATAACCTTTTCTATTTCAGGATGTTCTCAATGTCCACATGGGTGTTGGTATGAAGAATTAGTGGCTCCTAATCGAAACATTCCTACACCAACTTGTTGTTAGCAATAATAGCTGAGAAACCATGAATGATATATTGTGTTTCTTTTGCAATAAATAAAGTTTAAATATGATAAAGTGTGTGGCTAACTTTGTTTGGCCTCGATTCTCTATACCCTTATTTATCTTTGCTCGTCTCATCGTGGTTTATAGTTGTTTTCCTTTTCTATTAGTGGTATAATACTTTCTTTTTTTTTGAGTCCCAAATAGATCATTTTGTTTCGAATCATTAGCAACTATATTTCAGAGAAAAGTGGGTAAAACACTCCACTTCCTCCGACTAGATACGGAACTAGCTTCCCGTGTAACATAGTGGGCTGCTAAATTCGTTGAACTAACAACAAAACAAACTCGATTGGATTCCACATCTTTTAACAACTCCTTGCAATCTTCAATCACCAAACCAAAATATGAAGTATCTTTAGTCTTGCTCAACAGTGCCTGTACAACTACTTGGACATCGGACTCAATGATAACCTCTATGTTCATAATATTCGACTAATAAGCGGAGCACTCGCTTTGCACATGACCATAATTTAATGAGTGTTTTGTTACTCCTCAAGTAAATGGATGGAAAAGATTCCACAAATCTATATATAATTATATCTTCATTCTAAGTACTATATAAAAATAAAAAAATAAAAAAATAAAAAGAAAAGAAAAGAGAGAAGATATATATTGCCTGAACGTAGATTAATCAGTGCGGTTGGCGCCAGACACCATATAGAAAATCAAAAAACCAAAAAAAATCAAAAAACCAAAAAAATTGAAAACTGTTGTAAACTAATTAAAGACAAAGCCAAAAAGGTAAAGATAAAGAACTAGAAAGATAACAAGAGAAGAGATAAGGAAGAAATAGAGAGAACTTTCATTCCAATATGGTATATCATTACATAGGTGGAACCTCTTTATATAGGCCCTTCAAAGATCATAAGTTACAATTACATAATGGTGGAATGTGTAACCACTCACACATAATGGTGGAATGTGTAACCACTCACACATAATGATGGAATATGTAACCACTCACGCATAATGATGGAATGCGTAGAGTTGTCAATCCACATTATTTACAACACTCCCCCTTGGATGACAACTTGCTAAGAGAATATGCCTCGTTAAAACCCTTACTAGAAAAACCCTGTGGGAAAAAAATCCAGCAAAGGAAAAAGAGTACATTGTTCTCATCAATCTTGATATGGAGTATGATATTGATAGGATTGTCTCATTAAAAACCTTGCCAGAAAAACCCATTGGGATAAAACCATAGCTAAGGGAAAAAGAGTGCAATACACTAATCAATAACTCCCCCTCATGTGAACATGGGTGAAACTTGTTCAGTTTCTTTACTTGCAATGTTTTTAAGTTTACACAAGTCAATACTATATGTAAGCCTTTTAAATGTCGTAGTTGGTAAGGCTTTGTGAATAAATCAGCAAGATTATCGCTCGATTGGATTTGCCTGACATCAATTTCACCATTCTTCTGAAGCTCATGCGTATAAAAGAATTTTGGTGAAATATGTTTTGTTATGTCCCCTTTTATGAATCCTTCATTTAATTGTGCAATACATGCTGCATTATCTTCATATAATATGTTGGAGAATCTTTTATTGAAGGCAATCCACATGATTCTTGAATATGTTCAATCATGTTTCTCAACCAAACACATTCACGACTTGCTTCATGAATTGCAAGTACTTCAGAATGATTGGAAGAAGTGGCAACCATAGTTTGTTTTGCTGATTTCCATGATACAGCAGTATTACCACAGGTAAATACATATCCCGTTTGAGAACGGGCCTTATGGGGATCTGATAAAAATCCAACATCAGCATAACCTTGGAGATTCAATTTTACCCCTCTCGAGTAAAATAAACCCATGTCACTTGTTCCTCGAAGATATCGAAAAATGTGTTTAACACCATTCCAATGTCTTCGAGTTGGTGAAGAGCTATATCTTGCAAGTAGGTTGACAGCAAAAGCAATATCGGGTCTTGTACAATTTGCAAGATACATAAGTGCACCAATTGCACTTAAATATGGTACCTCCGGACCAATTAACTCTTCATCACTTTCTTGAGGTCGAAATGGATCCTTATCCACTTCAAGTGATCGACAACCATTGGAGAGCTCAATGGATGTGCCTTGTCCATATAAAATCTTTTTAATAATTTTTCAATATAATTTGATTGATGGACAAGTACTCCACTTGAAAAATGTTCAGTTTGCAAACCAAGACAAAGTCTTGTTTTTCCAAGTTCTTTCATCTCGAATTCCTTTTTCAAGTATTCGGATGTTCTAACGATATCGTCGTGGTTTCCCACTATATTTAAATCATCAACATATACAGCAATAATCACAAATCCTGTTGATGATCTTTTAATGAAGACACATGGGCAAAGCGGATTATTTACATATCTTTCTTTCAAGTAAATAATCACTAAGACGTTTATATCACATTCGTCGGATTGTTTCAACCCGTACAAAGACCTTTGTAATTTTATAGAATGCATGTTATGAGGTTTTGATTTTATTTCATCAGATATTATAAATCCATCGGGGATTTTCATATATATCTCCTTTGTTAGAGATCCGTACTGAGATATCTTTGTAACGACATCCATTAAATGCATATCAAGCCTTTCAGAGACTGCAAGGCTTATCAAGAACCGAAATGTGATTGCATCTATAACAGGAGAATATGTTTCTTCATAATCGATGCCAGGTCTTTGTGAGAAACCTTGAGCTACAAGTCTTACTTTGTACCTTGTAACTTCATTTTTTTCGTTTCTCTTTCGTACAAATACCTATTTATATCCAACAGGTTTTACGCCATCTGGCGTTTGGACAATTGGTCCAAAAACCTCTCGTTTCCTTAACGAGTTTAGCTCTACTTGGATAGCATCTTGCCATTTTTTCCAATCAAGTCTTTTTTGATATTCGTCCACTGATCGTGGTTCTGGATCATCATCATTTTCACATATTTCAAAGGACACATTGAAAGCAAATATATCATCAGGAACAATTTTATTTTGATCCCAAATCTTACCAGAGTTTAAATAATTTATTGAGATCTCATTACTTTCATCTTTTTCATCTTTTTCTAGAGGAAGTTGCTCCTCATCAGAATCAACTTGTTCTGACAAACCTTTATCAAAGGATTCTTGTGCTTTCTCAGGAGTATTTTGATTTGTATTTATTTTTACTCCCGTTTTCCTCTTTCGAGGAATTGTATCCTTTGAACCAACCGGTCTTCCACGCTTTAAGCGTTTGTTAGTTCTTGTGCATTTTGTTGCACAGAGACATCAATTCTTGCGGGAGCATTTACTGGTTTGAAATATGTGATTTTGTCACTTGTTTTGCATCATTAAATGCATCTGGTAATTGATTTGCAATTTGTTGCAAATGAATGATCTTTTGAACTTCAAGTTCACACTGATTTGTTCGTGGATCATAATGTGATAAAGTTGATGCATTCCAAACAATTTCGCGCCATTCCTTTTGAATTAACTTCTTATCTCCCCCTAATGGTGGGAAAATTGCTTCATCAAAGTGACAATCAGCAAAACGTGCAGTAAATAAATCCCTTGTTAAGGGCTCAAGGTATCTTATAGTGGACGATGAGTTAAATCCAACATAAATCCCAAGTTTTCATTGTGGACCCATCTTAGTTCTATTGGGAGGTGGTATAGGAACATACACTGTACAACCAAAAATTCTTAAGTGTGAAATATTTAGTTGTTGACCTAAAATGAGTTGCATGGGGGAATGTTCATGGTATGCAGTAGGCCTATAACGAATGATAGATGCTGCATGAAGGACTGCATGTCCCCAAACTGAAGTTGATAACTTAGTTCTCATGATTAAAGGTCTGGCAATTAATTGAATGCGTTTGATTAGAGATTCTGCCAAACCATTTTGGGTATGCACATGTGGAACAGAATGTTCAATAGTAATTCCTATAGACATGCAATAATTTTTAAATGCTTGAGATTGAAATTCCCCGGCATTATCAAGACGGATGGTCTTGATTGTGTTGTCAGGGAATTGTGCTCTTAACTTAATGATTTGAGCTAAAAGTCTAGCAAATGCAACATTGCAGGTCGAAAGCAAACAAACATGTGACCACTTAGTTGATGTATCTATCAAAACCATGAAATATCTAAATGGTCCACAGTGAGGATGAATAGGTCCACATATGTCTCCCTGAATGCGTTCTAAGAAAACTGGGGATTCTACAACAATTTTACTTGGGGATGATTTAACTATCAATTTACCTTGAGAACAACTAGCACAATTATAATCACCTGCTAAAAATATTTTGTGACTCCTTAAAGGATGTCCATGCGAATTATTAATTATTCTTCCATCATTGATGATCCTGGATGACCAAGCCGGTCATGCCATAAAATGAATGTCTTTGGATTATTAATTTTCTTATTTAAGACGACATTCGTTTCAACATGCCTTTTCAAATAAAATCCAGAAGGTAATGCTGGGAATTTAAATTTTCAGATGAAACAAATCATACTGAATAACTTCTAGATAAGACATTGACAACATTATAGTTGTACCAGATATTGCATAAACATTAGCCTCTGCTAAGTTTAAATTCGATAAATACTCTTTATATTACAATGTACATGTAATACAATAAGCAAGACATGCATTATTCGTCTTTATTTAGCTCATAATTTGAACACATCTTAATGTGTCAATACTTAATTGAGCTATTTTTAATGGTAAAATTCATAATTTTGCCTTGATTTAGAAGGCATGGTAAAAGATCAAAAAAATTTGGGTATGTATATGACAATATTTAGGCAACATAGCCTTTCTTACGTGACGAAAAAAATGTCACAATTATGAGCGCTTCTTGTCAATACTTATTTACCCTTTCTAGTGGTGCACCACTTTTTATTTTGACTATCAATGGAATTGTCAATATGACTTTTACCATATCTTTTCACCTTTTCCACGTCCATAAATTTGTAATTGCGACCATGGTCATTATATGCAACATATGCTTCTTAATTTGAAGCTAAACCAATTGGACATGAGTGATATTATATTTATAATATCTTATTATTTTACTCAGCTACCACGAGACAAGGATTCAATCCATAATTAATATTTAATGGATTGACGTGCGCGCTCGATAATTTGTTGCAGTAATACATCGAGGCGAGCCACGTGGCTTTTATTTGTCTCATCAGTCATATTTCTGCATTCAATATAGAGGTAATTGAAATTGCAGAATAATAAATAATATTTGACTGATATAAATTTTGTAGCGTGAGACTCAGCCGCTCATTTTGAGCCTTTTGGAGCATCACCAATTTTGGCCTTGATATAGATAGCTCCATGAGGTGAAATTATAATATAAAGTGAAATATTCACTTTTCAAATCTCTAAAGAGTCTAAAGAGATATTTGACGAATAAATATTTATACGCATAGCCTTGCATAGATACTTTATATATAATTTGAGCATCCCGTTGCCTTGACAAGTAATTATTGTTGCTAATATTATTAAGGCAATTAATTCAATCAAGTATAATAAAGAAATAAAGACATCATAAATAGTTCTCATTTTTATGTAAAATATATGATGAAATGAATAGTCATAACTTGATTATTAATATGCAAAATGTACTACTTGTATGAGTTGGTGGGACAACCTCCAGGTTGGGTAGTGAGACGAAGTCTACTTAAAAACCATGCCTCCTCGAACGGGATAACCCGTCTCCCTTTCAATGTTTAGCTTTACCGGGGACAAGGCTTACCCACTATCAACCCAAAATCATAACACTATTTGCAATATAAGAAAATCAAGAATGGAGTATAATTAATCGTTTATAGTATAGCGAGAAAACTAGTTATGTCACATATTGACTTTTGATTTTTGATGTAGAAGATTGTACAAGACGCAACTACAGAGCATACTTTCGCAATCGGTGACGTTATAATTCATAATATATGAATAAAGTATGTATATAAAAGTGAAGCAACCAAGATAATATAGAAATAAATCTAACTCATAAAAGTTATATTCCATTAAACACATAAGAAACCATGAAATCAAAAATGATTCCTAGCTTTATCTCCTTAACAAGCCTTCTTGAACTTCAAGATCTCCTCAATACTAGAGCAAGATCGTGCTGATAACGTGTTGTAAACTAATTAAAGGCAAAGCCAAAAAGGTAAAGATAAAGAACTAGAAAGATACAAGAGAAGAGATAGGGGAGAAATAGAGAGAACTTTCATTCCAATATGGTATATCATTACCTAGGTGGAACCTCTTTATATAGGCTCTTCAAAGATCATAAGTTACAATTACATAATGGTGGAATGTGTAACCACTCACACATAATGGTGGAATGTGTAACCACTCACACATAATAATGGAATGTGTAACCACTCACACATAATAGTGGAATGCGTAGAGTTGTCAATCCACATTATTTACAACAAAAACAAATTTTTGAGACATGAATCTAGTATTAATCTCTTTAAATGCCACCGATCTACACTGAAGATATTTATCCATCTTTAACTTTGGATCTACTAAGAAATATCATTGACTAATTAATTGTGAAGACCTACCAGTTATATCGACATCAACCTCTCACAAAAGCCTTGAATAAAAAAAGCTCTCTTCTGGCCCAATCTAAATCTATCTATATATCTATTAAAGTTTATCTTGGGTGTGTCACGTGGTAGTTTCGAGCTTCCTCACAGTGCTACGTGGCACACCCAAGACTCCTTATTTAGTAATATGAATTTTTTAAATCTCTAATTTTATCTCTAACCTTTTTTTTATTAGCAAAAACCAAATTCGGTCTAGGTTACATCTGTAACTGCAGGATATCCTGCTCTCACAACATGAAAAGTTGATTGGGAATATGTTCACAAATCTTAAAATCAACATCACACTGAAAAGTTTCTTTGGCCTTATGGTCTGCACATGCATTATTCTCTCTAAATATGTGGCTGAAAACTACACTCCACTCCCTGTTCGTCTCCCTTAGAATGTTATGAATCAGCAAATCTCAAAATTGGCCTTGTGATGAGCCCAGAATAAGATCAATTGTTTCCTGCAAGTCTAGCTCTATAACAAATTTTCATCTTTTATCTCACGTCAGTTGCAAGCCATTTTTAACTCCTCATAGTTCAACGCAAAGAGGTAAACACCGACCCAACTTTGCTTGAAATGTTGCTCGAAAATCGTCTATCATCCCACATATCACTCATGTCGTTATGGCTTCCCCATCCTCCCCTCATACGGCCCCATCACAATTTATTTTCAACCACCTCACCTCCGGTGCTACCCAATGATAATGTTTTCTTCTTGTTAAAGCCTGACTCAAGGTTGACCACAAACCTTCTGAACGAAGGATTCCATCAGTTTTGTAAATAGTTGATCGTCTAACCTCATATTTTGTATCAGATCGATTCCCAAACATAGTGTTATTTCTCCAGAACTACAACTTCCAACAGGAGACATCAAACATTACCTCTTGCGATGGTCTTTCTAAATGAGATTCAACACTAGCTAATCCACCAATGTTGATGTATAGAAGAATGGAGATGATATCATTTGGGGTAGGGATTCCCAAACCTGGCGAGCTAGTTGACAATCCCTTAAAACATGTAGGGTGGATTCGTCATCTTCACGACATCGATCACAAATCTCATTCTCTATTATATTCCTCTTACAACACAAGTCATTGTTAGACAGTCGATTGTGTAGAGCAAGCCACATGAAGGTATAAATCCACTAAGGGCCACTCCACTTCCAGATGAAATCACAATGTCTCGGTGGTAATTAGTAGTGCGTCTCCGTGACTAAGGCATATGTTTTTGCCACTGTAAAAGCACCCTTCTTATCATACATCCAACTGATCCGGTCTGGTCCCCTTCGCTGGTTAGGAGCTGGGATAGCTCTGATCTTTTCACGTACCTCAAATGGAAAATACCAATGTAATTTAGTAAAGTCCCAGGTCCCCGAACTCTTAACAAAGTTGGACACATACTCCATCCAATTGGATTCCTTAAGGTTATTAACAGCGTAATGCGAGAGTTCTACCAAATTTTCCACTCATTTATCCTTCCAAAACAAAACATCATTTTCATCCCTTAGGCTCTACGTGAGCCCTGATTTGAATATCTCTCAATTATTTCTCATGTTTCTCTAAACCATTGACGTTGACCGAGTCTTCGGGCCATTCAATTCCCTTTCCTCCCCTCTGATACTTATCTGATAGTGGTGATTTTTGAGTATGTTGTTTATGGACGTGTTAACTTTTTTGTGACCGAAAGTCATACTTTTTGGAGCTATAGACTGGAAGTAATGAATTTTACAACCTTGCTGATCAAAACATGTTAAAATTTGAGTTGACTGCGTAAAACGGTCGTATCTCCCTCGTTTTAACTTTGTTTTGACGTTCCATATATGCCATTTGCAAGCCAAGACAGATCTGAAACTTTCATGTTTTAAAGTTTTGATAATTATAAGTTTATGGTGGTCATATCAAAACTATAATTTTAAGTTTTAAGAACCATCATTGGTTAACCTTCCGAGTCAACAATAGGCAACCACTCGCTAGAGGTGAAACTAATGAAAGAATGAGAATTTTATTTTTGTAGGACTTTGTACATGGTCCGAGGGTCAATAGTGACTCCAATTAGTGTGGTGGCCCCAAATTTCGATGCAAATTGTGCACTGTCACATTTCCGTACACATCACTAAGTTCGTCGTGTCATTGCACGCTTATCAATGATGGCCCAGGACCTTAACCCTCGTTCGTTCTTTATTTCTCCAGAACTTGATCTTTTTCATGTTTTATGTAAAGATTTTCGTGCAAAAATTTAAGTTAGTGGAAGTCTTAATATATGCATAAATGAAAGTAAATTGTCAAGTTTTCATTTATATAAAACCGACGGAGTGGATACTCGACAAAAGGATACCATGCATAATTATGAAGGCGACAAAAGTACAATGAGATCAATATACACGTATCAAGTGTCTTTAGTCTCCCCAAAACCCATAAAACAGTAAATAATATATACAAAGACCTACGAGTCGGTTAGAGGGGCTATGCAAGATCAAAGATAGTTGCTAAATACTCCTTGCCCTAATCCGTCCTAGAATATGAAATTTGCCACAAAAGACAAGTTCCAAAATGCAAATCCTAGAGAAGCTCACACTTTATTCAAGAATCAAATAACAGTGTCTACATATCATGCAAGCATGGAAATAGATAAAAGATAATGAATAAAAGAGACCATGTGCGTACTAAAACCTAATTTACCCGGACTCGGATACGGATGTCGGGTGCGGGTATGTATCTAGAGGTCCGAGTTGGCTTTTTTTATTTTTCAGGACTCGGGGACTTGGTAATAAGTATCCAAAATTTTAGACACGGCTAGAAATTGTAAATTTTAAATATTATTCTTTAGTTTTGTATTTTATTATGATAAAATAAACATTTTAAATAAATGAAACTATTTTTTTCCAAAACATGATAATAAATTGTTTTTTAATAAAATAGCAAACAATCTCTTAACTTTGTTTTGTGTATAGACGGTATTGTTGTACAACTTTAGTACAGTTGTATAACTTTAATTGTATGACAAGGGAGAGAGATAGAGCTTTAGTGTACAACAAGAGAGAGAGAGCAGCAACAACGTCTAAACCGCTTCTTCTTCCTCAACAACAACGAAACCCCTTCTTCCTTTCTCTCTCACCTCATTTTCTTTCTTCTTCCTCTTCTTTATGGGTTTATTGAATAATCAAAACAGAGCCAGCGGCGTTTAGGGCTGGCAAAAGTTGTCCGGAACCGCTTTAAACGGGCCCAGACACTATTTTTCTTAAAAAAATACGGGTCTGGACATTTTTGTGTCCGTTTAAAAATATAGGTCCAGGTCTGGGTCCGGACATAAATTTCAAAAAACGGGTACCCGTTTAACGATTAATTGGATTAATTTATAGGGGATTTTTGTAATTTTACATACTAAGTTCCAACTTCACTTATTAATCCAATTTTACCCAAAAAATTTATAGGGATATTCTTGTAATTTCACATTTGAGATATCTTGTATGCTTTTGAGCATCACCACTAAGTTCCAACTTCACTCATTTGAATGATGAATCAATTTTTTAGAATTTTTTTAAATAATAATTGATAAAAAATTATTTTATCATATTTAAAAATAAAACTAGACAAAAAGGGTCCCGTATGTTTTACAAAAATACGGGTCTGGACAAAAAAGATGTCCGTTTTTAAATACGGATACGGGTCCGGTCACCATTTTAAGTGGTTATTAGGGGGTGTGTCCGAACCCGTTTCCGTTCGAACTCGTTCTTTTGCCACCCCGCGATGTCTATCTCCCTGTCTTTTTTCTTCCATTTCTCCTTCCACTTCATCAACGCATCCATCCTTATCTTTCCAGGATCCGACACATGTCCAGGGTTGGAGTCCGTGTCGACACGGATACTCCGCCCTACAATGTCGAGTTGGGTATCATAGACTAAAACAACCAACAATTATAGACTAACTATGTTCACCAGGAGACACGTCAAACGCGTGCCTATATTTTCCTTTTAGGACTTGGACCCAGAGACGTTCTTCCTTAGTGTAAAACTCCCAGCACAATTTAAGTATGAACGCCCGATTTTTATCTTGAGCCTTCTGTAGTCTCAATCCTCCTGTGTTCTTGGCAGAGCATAAAGTATCCTAATTGACGAGATGCATTTTTTTTTCTCAGCCGAAGATTCCCAAACAAATGCCTTAGCCAATTTATCAATCTCATCACATATATGTATCGACAAGCAAGTTGATTACATAAGAAAGCTTGGTATCGTTTGTAAACACGCCTTCACTAGAGTTAATCGCCCCGCCAACGATAATTGTTTCACCTTCTAACTTGATAGTTTGCTTCACACCTTTTCAATTATTTCCTTGTAAGTGTCTTTGCATACTCTATCATGTAATAGTGGGGAGCCTAGGTCTCCCAAGTTATTTATCATTCTAAAATCGAATCCTTTACTAATCACCTTCCTTATGTTGTCTGATGCATTCTTTGAGAAATATATCTTGGTCTTTTGGTGATTGACTCTCTGGCCTAAGATCGATCCGAAAGACTGCAAAATTCCTCTTATAACACCAACTTAAGCTGGGGTAGTCTCCGCAAAAAGGAACATGTCATCTGCGAAGAAAATATGAGATACTACTAGCCCCGATCTTCCCATACGGATGTCTCACCATTGGCCATAGTCCACTGCTCTCCGAATGCCCTGCGACAGAACCTCCATACATAAAACAAAAATGTATTGGGAAAGTGAATCTCCTTGCCTGATGCCTCTTGAAGGGATGAAAGACTCGGATAAGCACCAATTCCATAAGATTTGCATCCTACTTGATGAAATACTAGTCACGATTCTTTATTATAAGCTTTCAGGGATAGGGAGTTTTGCTAGTGTTTGTTTAATGAAGAACCATTTTAACCCATCATACGCCTTTTCAAGGTCTATCTTTATGGCCATTCATCCACTCTTCCCTGTCTTGCATCGCATCGAGTGTATCAACTTATAAACGATGATGGTAATGTCTATGATGTTTCGACCAAGTACAAAGCTAGATTAAGTCCTCGATATCCATCTCTCCATTTGCGACTTAAGCCTGTTGGCAATGAGTTTTGTGATAGTTTTATAGACTACATTACAAAAACTTATTGGGCAGAGACTTGCAAAACAAGTTGGAAGGTGAGTTTTCAGGATTAGTACAAGTAGAGTGTTATTCAACGAAGTTGGGATATGTCATGAGCGAAGAAGTCCTTCACACACTCGATGATTAACGTGCCAACAACACTCTACTACTTTTAGAAAAAATAGGGCTCCATCCGCTGGTCCTGGAGCTTTAAAGGCTCTTATCTCAAATATAGCATCACGGAATTCTATTGGGTGAATTACTTTGGCAAGGTATGTCCTCTGAGCATTCGAGACCTCTGAGAACAGTAGTGGCCAAGGGACATATACAAATGTAAATTCTTCCCCTGTGTATAGGTTCTTGTAGAACTACAAGGCCGACTATTGAAGAAGTAGTTGATCTATCACCCAATGCCCATTGTTGACATATAGGCCTTCAATATGGTTTTGTCTCCTCCTGTGTAACATAAATGGAAAAATCTTGTATTCTTGTCCCCTAATTGGAATCATTTAGACCTAGACTTCTGGAACCAAATCAGTTCTTCCTAGACTAGCACTTCCTCGAGCCTCTTTTGGATATCCTCCCTTCTTGTGTATAGAACTTATGTAGGGCCTACAACCAATTTGAGTTCCACTGTTTCAAGTTCCTTCTGCCATTTTTTCTTTCTTCAAAAGATATTTTCGAACACCGATTTATTCCAGCCTTGCAATTTCAAAAAGAAATCAAACGCAACCAAGATATAGCTATCCTATGTAATTCAATTCAATTAAACAAATTTTGAGAAACGTTCATGGGTGATCCAACTTGCCAAGAATCGAAAAGGTCTTTCTTAAGATGGCAATTTCTTTATCCTCTTCGTTCGCAACAAAAGAGAGTGACGATCAGACTTCATCATAGGGAGGTGTGATATAGTGTTATCCGAAAATTTCAATCTCCAAGTTGCATTACAAAGACCTCGATCAAGTCTTTCCTGAAGGCACTTACAAATCCAAGTGAATTTAGGCCCAATAAAACCCATATCCTGCAGAGAGCATGCTTGCATAAAGTCATAAAAATTTTTACATTTTGATTGGTTCACCTGTGCTCCCCTACTCTTTTCATCTGTCGTCAGGTACACATTCAGATTGCTAATAATCAACCTAGACAGTCGTCCGAGATCTAAAGGTTTTCCAAGTCTATCCACACCACATGCTTCTCCTCAGGCCTACTGTTGGCGATGCATACACTACAGTACCCAATTCTTCCTCAAGTCCTTGTTTCCATTTGAGTAAGATCTATTACTTTTCTGATTTTATCACATCTACTGAAATAGAGTGGCCATTCCACAAAAGTCATATGCCACCAGAAAAGTCAATCACATCGTCCTTCCAACACGTACTAAACCTCAACTTCTGAATCACTGTATTTATCGTATCACCACTGATTCTCGACTCAAAAATTGATATGATGTCTGCCTTATTTTGCTTCATTAATTCCTTGAAAACAGCAATAAAAAGAGGATTTTTGGCCTCTTGATAATTCCAATATAGTAATAACATTGATAACAAATATAAAAAGTAACTAAAACAAATAGCTATTGACCACCACCATTCGAACACAGTTAATTGGTTACTCCGTCATCTGAGATCATATGCTCAGATGCACCTTTCTCTTATGCTTCCATGTCTTGCCTCCGGGACTCTCATTTTGCACTAGCTTTTGCTATGATTTTGTGACCATTGTTGACAGCGCTCTGCATCATTCATGTTGAACTGCATTTTTTACGCATATCATATGTTATTTCCTCTATTTACATACATTGGGATGGTACAGAGGCTTCTACTTTCTTTCGCATCCCTTCTTTGTTTATGTGGTCCTGGAAAATAAGGATCTTCCACGCATTCTTTTGGATTGAGAATTTAGATGAAAGATCCTCCATATTAGGCCTACAGGCCTTTAAGGTAGATGTGGGCCCTAGCAGCCCTTAGTTTGTTTTAGGATATTCATTCTTGGAAGGCTCATCTCCTTTTGGCCCATCGCCCTTGGGCCTATTGATTTTTGGGACATATTTCTGGGTCTTTGTCACACCTTAGGATTCTTCTTCTTTTCTTTCCCTTCATTAACTATTTTGGAAGCCTGGCCTTAATTGTTATGGTTCCCTTTTGTGGAAAAAATTATGGTTTGACTTGTGTCATTATATTTTAGATGTTTGACTTTCAAATCATTTTGTTCGCTCAAGTCGACCAATAATTCAAACTGATTTTTTTGGTTTCCTTGTTTGACACCTTGATGTTTCCTTCCATTCAAATCCCCAGATTTATGCTTCTTCTCCCTTAATTCTCACGTTATATTATTATAACGGTCCAAATTAAATTAATCAAAATTAGTGTTAATCATGAGGATTAACGGGTAATTCAGACGTTACGTGGGCAACTGTGTTGACTCGGATAGGAATACCCAGGTTATATTGTGTAATTTGTGCATGTTGTATGTTTATTATTATGATGTGGAAATTTATTATTATTTATATAAACATCATATGTGTGTAAGTTGATATCGGGCAAGGCTACGAGTAGGGTACATGTTCCGAAGTGCGTGTCGGGGACTGGGTACCGGGTATCGGGTAGCCGGGGTATTGGACATGAGTTGTCGGGGAGCTGAGTGCTAATGTGACTCACACATGATTTTATATGATTTATTAAGGTGGCCTAACCTAAGGTTGAAAAATGAATTAATGGATTTAATGGGATTTAAATATAATTTTAGGCCAAAAATCAATTAGGTACACTAAGTATGGGATCGCCTCGGGAACCGTACCAGATGCGGGGCACGGGGTGTCGAATAGTCGGGAAGTTTGTGTAACCTTATTTACCATTTTATGGAATTTATTTGAGAGCTTGGATAGGTATATATAAGTTAAATCAATTTGAAATTAATCAAGTCCTATAGTTGAGCTGAATAATCAATACACCTAGGATGGTTCTCGAGATGCGCAACAATGAGATTTGAGACAAATGGTGTTAGGATAAGGCGTCTAGGAACTGAGTGACACAGGCTTGATCAGGACCGTACGATTAGCCTCGAGATGCGTGTGCACATGAGATTAAAACCCAACATATAAATATTGATTGATCGTGGAGACATGCAAGAAAGGAAACCATTTCTCAAATGAAATTGAGGCCCTGAGGAGAGAAATGCTTGCTAGGGAACAGATTTGAGGGTTTGGAGACTAGATTGGGAGATCACACAATGAAATTTAAGGTAAATTACCCACCAATTCTTTGAGTTTGTAAAAAATTGATGTGTTTGGATTTGTTGAGGATCAAACAAGATTTTGGGAATTCATCACTGTTTTTGATTGATTTATTATTATTAAGGATTAGTTTGATGAATTATATTAGTTTGAATCGAGTTTGAGGAAATTTTGGTGATTTCGGATTTTGACACATTCACACTTTGATTCTCGGTTTTGAAGTGAAAACTTGTTTAAATGGGTGTTTTGGAAAGAAATTCGATGTTGTTGGAGTGTAAGAAGTGTTTGTGTAATGAATTGAGGTGTTGAGGACAAGAGAAACCCAAAATTCGTTTATGGAATTTCTGGGCAGCATGCAATTAGCGCGCTAGGTGATGAACACTAGCGCGCTAATCACGCTGGGGAAGATGATGAACAATGCCGAAGATCAATTAACACGCTAATTGATCTTCCTAGCACGCTAATAACCCCTTGAACCTTAATTAAAATATGAAAATCGAATCTAACTGATTATAGACCTAATTAATTGACCAATAAACCTCGGGATTAGATCTCAGAAGTCACAGGACAGTAATTGGAGTCGGGGACAAGTCGAAGGTCAGACCGGGGGTATTTTTGGGATTTTTTAGCGCGGTTTGAGGTACGTAAAATCCAACTGAACACCACTACTGCATTACTTATTTGTTATTCATTTGAGCTATAAATTATTGATAATCTACGAGTTCATTCTTACTGGAACGATTGAATTTCCCATCTATGTATCTGGGGGTTGTGTGGTCGCTTGCTAGGCATGTGGCCTAGGACACAGTTGTGGGGTTGATGGCGTAGGCCACAACCGGGCTTCTGGTCCTAAGTGCACACCTTAGTTAGCTGGTGCATACCTATTTGTATATATGTATGTTATTATTAATGCGATGAGCTTTGAGCAGATGTCTGCATTTTTCCTTTTTTCTGCATGTTTATTTAACACTAATTATTGGTTGTCATTTACATTCTTTAATTATGATGCACGGTGATTTTTCTTGGGATTTTACTTACTGGGCTCGTCATCTGCCTCTTATGATGACTTGAGCGCAGACCTGTTGTATCAGTAAGGGCAAGGAGATCACGGGTGACACATCTTTACTTGTCCGCTGTCGAGGACTGACTGGTATGTGTAATAGTATTAAATTGTTTTTACTTAATATTATTGGGGACTGTGATCATATCATCTTCAGTACTAGTATATAAACATTCACTGATGGCAGTTGTCGCCTATATATTGAGTACTTCAGGGTTTTCCACTATAGGTTGAATATATTAACTTTATAAAACGCTCTTTGGTGATATAAAGACTTCAGCTGTAAATTGTAAACTACTAAATTAAATGGCTCGAAACTCAAAAGTAACAGGTAGAATGGATAGACGAGTGACGTGGCAGAGGCTTCAGGTGCAATAGCAGGGGAAGTAGCTAGCCACGAGGCGGCCTCGGGATTTGGGATGTCACAATTATCCCCTCCCCCTTTTATGGTAACTTCTCCATTCCGACGAGACTTCCTTTGAGCAATCATCCATAGCCTCAAATTAGACTCTTCGGCAACCTGCGGAGGTGGCGCACCACCTCCCGGATCATTTGAACTCTTCTTTTTCATAACTACAGAACCTTGGGGTTCCTTAAGAGCATTAAAGGGCATGCAATGTTACTGTGCCCCACCTTCTTAGAACAAAAGCATATGTGGGGAAGCCTTTCATAATCCACTCTCAACCAAAATTCTTCTACTCTAAATTTTTACATCAGAGGTTTTGAGAAGTCCAGTTCCACTGCCACTCGAGCAAACCCCCCTCTTTTAGCTATAGTAGTACTTGAATCCACCTTTAGCGACCGTCCCACTATATTTTCAAGTCCCCAAACGATAGAATCATGGAAAAACTCATGCGGGAAGTCTGGAAAACGAATTCAAACCGTTGTTTTTGATATTGATGCAGTTGCCACTCGAAAAGATAGCCCCCATTTTTGCAGAGAAAGGACATGGCCAAGGATTTCATTTGGCCTTCCAAGTTAAGCTCTATCCATATCTTCTACACACATAAATTGAACCAAATAGAAATCATTAGAGAGATCCATAACTTTGTAGTCCCCTTCAGGGTGCCACAATGCTACGATTCTATTGCATAACATCTTGTATCCTAATGATTTTCCTATCAGTTTCACCACCACAGCGTTCTCCATTTGTTTCTCTAACTTGCTATGCAAGTTAAAAGAAAACTCCACCCAGGGACCTAGAGCATCCGAAGTAATGCTCATATCCCCTGCCTCCAGTGCCACATTTCTTGAGAATCTTCTATTTTCGACATTGACTAGACGATCTCTATACGTATGAGTATCCAGATCGTAGTCGACCTCCATCTTTTTCTTAAACAACTCGAGAAAAAATTTACAAGACTTTTTTTATTAAAGTTGTATCTTGGGTGTGCCACGTGGCGGTTTCGAGCTTCCTCGCAACGTCACACGGCCCACCCAAGACTCCCTATTTATTAATATGAATTTTTTAAAATCACCAATTTTATCTTTAACTTTTTATTCTTTCTTAAGTCAATAATTAATAAATTTGAAAATTTAACTTACGAATTTAAAATAATGTAGGTTACATAAAATTCTCACCCTCTCACCCTTCAACTTCCATTTTTTTTAAATAATTGTTTCAATTTTAAATGATGATTTAATGTTTCATTGTTTAATTTACTCTTCATAACGATGCCCTTAATCAGGAGTTACAATATAGAAACCATTCATTTCACTGAGTAGTTTCATATATGCAATGATTTTTTTTGAAACCACAACAAACTCTTATTCATTCCAAATCTCTCGCAAGTACATTCAAAAGAAATGATGGTACAACATCCCACTCATTTCGACCAGACATAGAACTAGCTTCCCTTGCTAATGTATGGGTGATAAGTGTTCATTTAGGCATGATTTAGTATAGATTATTAGGTGTTAATGTACTATAGTTATTTTATTTCATGGTGGTAAAGTAAATGCTTGTTTTAGGGATTTAGTGGTTTATTTTAATATATAGTTTAATTGGGGATGTTTTTATAATATGTCTCATTATAGTTAGTTCTCCTTTTAGGTGAAACGAAGTGCACAGTTGAATCCGGGGCAGAAAAATACTTACAATAGAGTATTTATTTGAAGTGATCGAATACCGGAGGATTTGTCTCAAAATACACATTAAAAGGTGACTTATTGAAGGCGCAAATCACTCCACAAATCGTGAGAGTAGTTTCAAAGGTGCAAATCACTCCACTAAATGCCCAGAACAGTTTCAAACGTGCAAATTACTCCACTAATAATGAAAATGGTCAAACAAAGCGAAAATCACTCCAACCATTATAGAAATACTTATATATATTGGGACTTGAAGGATTATTTTGAGGCATCCTCTATTCTGAGGGGAGTTTCTCTTCTCTTTCTGTTCTCTTTTATTTTATTTTTATTTCTTCAACCATGAGACACTAAGTTCATGGCCTAGGAAAGACTACGAGGGAGTTCTCCACCATTAATGATTTGTAAGGTCTATTTAATTTAATATTTTATTGCTCTTCTTTTATATTTTATTTCTTTTGGTATTGTTTGAACAATTAAGGTTAAACACTAGTTTAAACCTTAATTTGCATGCCAATGAGCCACTAATATGGTCTTACTGCACAAAGACGGGTGTTTACGACTCACTGCATGTAAATTAAGGTTTAAACTAGTGTTTAACCTCAATTGTTCAAACAATACCAAAAGAAATAAAATATAAAAGAAGAACAATGAAATATTAAATTAAATAGACCTCACAAATCCATTAATAGTGGGGTCGAACTCCCTCGTAGTCTTGCCTAAGCCATGAACTTAGTGTTTCATGGTTGAAGAAATAAAAATAAAATAAAAGAGAACAGAAAGAGATTCCCCTCAAAATAGAGGATGCCTTAAAACAATCCCTCAAGTCCCAATGTATAGAAGTATTTCTTTAACGGTTGGAGTGATTTTCGCTTTGTTTGACCATTTTTATTATAAGTGAAGTAATTTGCACATCTGAAACTGTTCTTGGCATTATTAGTGGAGTGATTTGCGCCTCTGAAAGTGCTCTCATTATTTGTGGAGTGATTTGCGCTTTCAATAAGTCAACTTTCAATGTGTATTTCGAGACAAATCCTCCAGTATATGATCACTTCAAATAAATACTCTATTTTGAGTATTTTTTCCGTCCAGATTCAACCGCACACTTCGTTTCACCTAAAAATGAGAACCAACTATAATAAGACATATTATAAAAACATCCCCTATTAAACTATATATTAAAATAAACCACTAAATCCCTAAAACAAGCATTTACCACCATAAAATAAATAAATATAGTATATTAACACCTAATAACCTATACTAAATTATGCCTAAATGAACACTTATCAATGGGCCGCTACATTCGCTGATCGACGAACAAAAGAAACACTATAGGACTCAAGTCCGTTTCCAACTTCACACAATCATCAATTATAACTCCAAAATAGGATTTATCTTTGTGCCTATTTTGGATTGCCCGAACCACCTCAAGTGCATCAGACTCCAACTTTTCTCTTCTCTCACCTTTGTCCTTCAGCCAGGATAGTGCCTCTCTAACTCTAATAGCCTCAGTTACCCTTACCTCGAACACCCCTTCATACTTTCCTGATAAGGCAACCACAAACCGTCCACCATTATCCCTTAGAACCACTCCATATGAGCTAACCTCTCTCTTCAAATATTGTTGCATCTACATTACAAGTGACAAACCCTTCCCTCGGTCGTTGTCAACTTGTTGTAATCACAGTCGATGGCTCAGCCTGGGGGTTTGCCTTCTCTGTCTCGCTGTTTTCCATGCTACTAGGTGTAACTTCACTACCTCGATAATATATGTATGTGACTGATGTCGATTACTCCAAATTATAGAGTTTCGATTATTTCATACGCTCCTTGTTACCATTTCCATTACTTCTTTTGTAGAGTCATTGAACAGTTTACTGATCCATTTCATAAAAGAATTATGTGCTTGAGTTGTACCGATTCTCAATTCTTCCCAACATTTCCTTGCCTTAATACATCCAACTAAAGCATGGAATACACTTTCAGCTTCCAATTTACATACTCCACACATTGGCTCAATTGGGACTCTCCGAATAACATATATGCAATGATTTAATTAAGAAAACTGTTTATATCCTTCATGTACACGAAGATGTCAATCTTCTTCTTTTGGATTTTGATTCTATTTTTTTTCTTTTCTTTTTAGGAGTCAATCACAATTCTAAAAACAAAAAGATTTTAAAAATGGCGCATAATTGTCGACTACCTCTGGTAAGCGTTGTTCAAATCAATAATCTTTGTTTTTTAGTTTATTCTACAAGATCGCAGCGGAGTTTAATTATTCGTTATTTTTTTTAGGTTCCTTATGTTTTTGCTCATTCTTTTCTCTTTTTGATGCAATTCATGATGTCTTTTTGGAGATGATTTGTAGTTCCACGACATGCTTTTAAAATTGTATACTAAAACGTAAAAACTGTCTTAAATTTTCAATTAGAGTTGTTGGATGAACTATACCTTTTTTTTCTTTCTTCAAAACATGGCAAAATGTGGAAAGATTAAATTTAGTCGATATTCAAAAAAAATGTTAAACAAGATTTTAGTGCCTTGAAATTCTATAATATAACATTTGGCCACTTAGATTTTTGTGCCTTGAAATTCTATAATACTTTGGCCACATTGATTTTTAGAAGATAATGCCTTGACATTTGATGTAATGATTTTGTTCATATGAAATTTGACATTTCATTTATTAAATAACTAGCAAGAAAAGTATAATTATGAGCATGGACTAAAAAAAGAAAGGTAAAATAAATATTTTAATTAATCATTTTCTTAAGTTTTCTTGCTCCTTTTTTTGTTTTAAATTCTTGAGGCAATTCATGATGTGTTTTTGAAGATGATTTGTAGTTCCACAACATACTTTTAAAATTAGATACTAAAAGTTGCCTTAAACTTTCAATGTAAATGTTTTTTTCACATAGAGTTGTTGGATGAACTATATATTTTCATCGTATTTTATCATTCTACAAAGTTTTTGTTCTATATTTTTATTTCATATGCTCTTTTAAATTTTCATATTCTATGTGATGTTGATTATTAACTAATTTATATTCTTGATGGAGTCCACCGTATGTTGTCTACTATCATGGAATGTATGAGTTTGCAGCCGTGTCTCCTACAGAGGTCTTTTATATTTTAATTTAAATTTTAAATAATTTTCTATAGAATCTAATTTAGTTTTTTTCTAATTCTACAAAGGTTTTTTATATTTTTATTTCAGTTGGCTCTTTCTACGAGGATCTTCTTTTATTTTTACTTCAATTATTTTTATTAAATCAAATGTAAAATATTATCTAATTTATATTTTTGATGTAGTGTGTTATTCTTACATTCAAATATATCAATGAGTCGATGACTATATAATATTTTATCTAATACTAACACTCGCCTACTCAGTCTCTCACATACGCTAATACTCGGAACTATCCCAAGCGCAAAGAGCGGGATGCCGACTAGTTAATTACTAAAACTGTGAGATAAAACTATGGACTTAAATATATTAAGTTGTTATAAAATAGCTTGAAACTAAAGCTAGAAAGGTAACAAAATAAGTTTCTAGAACGAGAACAAGATAAGATGAGAGAAATAGGAGTTCATTCTAACATAGTGTGTGTCATTATATAGATGAGACCTTTATATAGACCTTTAATTATAATGAGAAGAAGGCCTAATGTCACAAATTACACTTTACATGTAATTACAAGAATAATTAAGATTAAGTACATATAACTACATTACATAAAGTGGATGTTACATAATGCAAATAGTTGAAATACCAAGAGATAAGAGTACAAAGAGTTGCCAACACATTATTTGCAACACTTCCTCTTGGATGACAACTTGCTATGAGAACAAGCCTTATTAAAACCTTTATTAGGAAAAATCTTATGGGAGAAAATCTTGCAAAGGTATAAAGGAGTGCCACAATCTCATCAATCTTAATATAGAGTATAATATAATTAGAATTGTCTCATTAAAACCTTGCTAGGAAAATTAGTGGGATGAAACTATAGATAAGGGAAAAGGAGTACAATACATTAATCAATTTTAATGTAGAGTATTAATGTTGTTAGGATTACCTAATTAAAAAACCTTACTTCAAAAAAGTGGAATAAAACAATAGCCGAAGGAAAAGGAGTACAATGCACTAAGTAATAACTCTTTTTGATTCTCCTAATCTTGTTGACATGGGTGAAACATGTTATATTGTTTTGCAAGAAATCCTTGCAAACTCTGTTTTGATCTTTTGAATAAAATAAACCATGTCACTTATAATAATTAACTTGAAGATCACGAAGAGTGTATCTAACACCATTTCAATGTCTTCGAATTAGTGAAGTGGTGCATCTTCCAAATAAGTTAATTAAAAATGCAATATCTTGTTTTTTATAAGTCGCTAGATATAATAATGCACTAATTGCACTCTGCACCAAGTAGCTAGCCCTTCTTCACTTTCATGAGATCGAAGTCAATCCTTATCTACTTCAAATGATCTCACAACCATTTGGAAGTTAAATGGATGTGTCTTGTCCATATAAAATCTTATTAAGGTATACTCATAATAATTTGATCAATGGATATGTATTTCACTTGAAAAATGCTCGAGTTTCCAACTGACAAAAAAAATTCATAATTATTCATCCCGAATTTGTTTTTAAGATATTTAGAAGTTATAACGATGTAGTCGTGGTATCCTACAATACTCAAATCATCAACATATAGTGATATTATAATGATGACATTTGAAAATAATAGATTACTTACATATCACTTTCTAAGTGAATAATCATTAAGGCATTCGTACGTTCATCATACTAAATTATTTTGAATCCAACAGGCTTTATGGCCCATCAATCTTGTGAGCTATTAGTTTGAAAATTTCTCGTTTCCTCGATGACTTCAATTTTATTTGGACAGCCTTATTTGTCTACTATGTCTTCTTTGGCATTCATCGATCCACTATTTGTGGTTATGGATCATCAGTGATGCATTAGTGATAAATATACCATAAGTAACAACAATTACCCTATTTAATTACAAAGAAAATGTTTCATAGGAAAAGAACATTTTCTTAAGAAAGTTTTCCCCTGTAAATTTAGAAGACGATTTTCCTACATGTGTTTGATTGCACATAGATTTTCTTACATGTGTTTGATGGCACATTTAAGAGCTTTTTCCTTCAAAACTCACCGACATCAAATTTTCAAATAAATATGAAACTTACCATATATTTTCAATATATTATTTTCATATTTAAAAAATAAATTTAATGTGTCTTAATATGGAATCTCACGTTTTCTCAAAAGAAAAGTCAATTCGTTGATCATAATAGGTGGGAAACTATATGGGTCTTACTATGAAAAATTGACAATTGTGAGAAAATGTTTTGCGAAAGATTTTTGATAATCAAACGCAAAAAAATGTTATTTTCTCACAAAATTTGTCATATTCCTTGGAACATTTTCTTTTTCTATCCAATCAAACATGGTATTGATGCAAATCTCATAATTTTCAACACTTATCTTTTTTTCTAGAAAGAACGACAAATTTTGTGAGAAAATGACATTTTCTTGCGTTTGCTTACAAAAAACTTCTATTCCCCATGACGAACCTTGAATATTTCCCGTGGAGATTTCTATTCCCCTTGAGATTATCACATAACATATAAACACAAATGAGCTACTCTTTTATTTAATAAACCAAACTAGAAACTTTTTTTTAATAAACCAAACTAGTTTTTATTTATTTGAGCTAAGCTTGCTTTTATAAATGCACTTTAATAGTAAGTAACTATGTTGCTAATTTATTTCACCTTATATCTACTTTATTTTACCTTATATTATAAGTACCTTATGTGAAAAAAGTGATGAGGTGGGGATCCCCGCGGGGCAGGGAATGGTGGTCAAAATTTCTCCAGTAGAGAATTTCAAGCAAGTAATTCCCACCTCGCCATAAGTGGGGATGGGGATGGGGATTACATTCTCCGCCCCACCTGCATCCCTAGAGTTTGATCCCCATGTGTGAAAATTGATGGAATTTCATTGTTAAATCAAATGTAATAGTGATCAATTTTCATGAATGGATATTTTTTCATCGAAAAGAGTAAATTGACAATCTAGAGTCACTAAACACCACCTCGCTCAGGCTAGAGAAATTGCCTAAAGATTGCCTTGATGATTTTCAATCCTTGATCTATATTGTAGCCTTTATGTTTGTATTAGCTTATTTTATGCCTTTCCTTCTTTAGCCCTTTTTTCCCAAAATGGGAGCGGCCATCCTAACCCAATTTTTTTCATCTACGACTCGAGACCTTACTTGGAACCAAGTCCCGCCTCAAACCAACCAGTTGTTGGTTTAGCTCTTCTTTATCGTTGTACCTCTTCACCTTGTCTCGATGCTTTTGTATCTTTAAAATCTCTTCAATGACATAGAAGCCAAAAGAAAGAAAGGCATCATTAATTAACAAACCCAGGTGAAAATATAGGTGTTGGTTGGCCTGTTAGGCTGCCTTTCCAGCTTGAAAGGATTTATGTGTGCCTTGGCCTGTTAAGTATCTTTGCTTTGGAAAAGCAAATTAATTACTGCCCATCTCATGGGTTACTTCTACCAGATTTAGGGGTCAACGCTAAAGCAGAGGTTTAAAGGTCTAAATCTAAAACTTGCGAACCAATTAGTTTATTTTTTTTGCTTAGTAACTGGCTCTACTAAGTTTTTTATTCACCAAGTGGTACATGAAGTACAAGATCGCTTAGAAACATGATCATAGAGTCATGGAATCAAATGATAATGAACTGAAAAGCAAGAAAGATTAGAACTGTAACTTGCAACATTGTTGCTGAGATGAGTGAACTATGTGGTGCCAGTAAGGAAAATGCTTCACTTTTAGCTGGTTTTGGATGGCGATGGAGAACATCGTTTCCGCCGTAAAGTGGCTTCCCTCTCTCCACTACACTTAACTTCATGCGACTCCTTAAGGGACGCTTGATTTCAACGCCACCGGCACATCTTGTTAGATCCAAACCTACAATTCATCTCAGAAACAGAACAGATCAGCAACTGTAAACTAGTTATACATGTTCCAACCAAGCAAGTGATTATATATATACATATATATAAACAAACACCAGTAATTAAGTTGCAGTCTACATGACAATGCGATCATCAGTAATACCAGTAGAATTTGCATTAGAGCATGAACCATGAAGTTGTTTTCCTTGTGGGCAGCTTTCAGATTTTTCAGAGTCCAAGTTATCCGATTCAGGTGAGCTTTTGACGGCAAAACAGAGAAGAGACTGAAAACACAAGAAAAGGAAAAGCCATCCAAGCAGTCTCATCTTATAGCCTACGACTCTTATGAATTTTTTTCATAGTGGTTTCCTTTATACATGTAGAAGGAAAAGGTTCCCAAACAAAAACGTCTGAGAGATTCTTTGTAGATGGTATGCTTTAAACAAAAAAGAATATGAGAGTGCAAAGGAGATGCTCAAAGATTTTTTTTTAAAAAAGAACCCTAAAAGAATGAAAAGTGAGAATTGATGATTGATTAGCTTACATATTATGGTTCTTATGCCAATTGAGTACTTTTTAGTTCTTTTTTTTTGGTGTAAACCACTCGGTATCCGGACTACCCGACTACTCTAGGTTCACCCGGAGCCGCACACTGGACAGGTGGGGGGAGCTCCCAACGTTGGTGTTTCCATTCCCAAGACTCGAACTCAAGTCACTAGTTAAGAGACAACCTGCTTCCGGTTGTGTTGGTATACTGTTTAGTTCATTAAACTTGGATTAATTTTATCCACTTAATTGAACCATGTATATAAGTGACTTGAAGCTTATCAAATAGTACCATATGTGATAATAGCATTCAGTATAAAGATCATAAAGAATCAAAACAGCTTTAATTAATTGTTCGAATGAACTCTTGAAGGCAAGAATGTGCTCCTAACAGTGATCTATGGAATACACTGTAGCCATACATAGTTAGGCCTCTTTTCTCAAAGAGATAACAATGTAAATTAAGAATGCATGGTCCTCGCTCGATATAATAAAACTATATAATCTTTGTTTCTTATCCGTAAAGCAAATCTATAGGTGGAAAAGATTGTAAAGAAGATATATCAATGAAAGTTGTGATCCAAAACAATTTTTTAATCACAAGATCAAAATTTTTTCAGTTTTGGAGTACTTGTCATAAAATTTCTTCAAAGACCAAATGGACCACTTACCATAGCTCATCCTTTTTTGACAAGGGAAAAAAAAGAAAAAAAGTCTTATGATAGCCAAGCCTTTCTGTTAAATCAAAATTTCATAATTCCCAAGTGGCCATTTTTTTTTAATAACCTTTTGGCTCAATAGTCATTAACCGATGTAAATCAATGAATGCTTAAGGAGTTCATTTCTGATTCATATTTCTAAATCTTATTACGCATCAGATCTGATTAAATAGTAGAATTGAGATGATATTTCGTAAATTCATAAGTATCTTGAATATATCAGTATTTTAATTTTTTTTATTTGGTCGTTTCTTAAATAATTTCTGATGTCGAGTGGACCTCTCAGTAGGATTCGAATAACATAAAACCATCCATGGAAATACAGTCTCAGACACCTAAATCATGATTTCAAACTAGTCTCAGTAGTAATAACCAAACAACTCATTTCTTCATGATTTTAACTGGTTTCTTTACAACATGCATAAATGAAAACAACCTCATGCCACAAATACAAAGTGATGATGCACACATTCAACAAACAAATGGAATATCTACATGGTGTTGTGCTGAGACTTGAACATCAAAATAGATTGATCAGAATGAGAGCTCCTGTAATGAGAAACATTGACGCAGACGGAGTTACCATCCATGAAGCAGATAATGTTTTTTTGCCTGTTGTTTTAGGCAAATTGCGCAATCTTTTTTTCATGTGGACTCCAAGCTTCCGGGCTGAAAAAGAGCTAAAGAGCTCCTCAGATCTCAGCTTATCAGAAGTGGAAACACCAGTTTTTGTGGAAGTTGTTGTGTCATGTGGTTTATGGACAGAGCCTCTAAAATATATTAGTGTTGCACCTGCAGATACTGAATTATGAGCTGAACTTGGCAGGACTTGAAGAGATATGAGGGCAATAAGAAAGAGAGGTGTAAGCCATCTTATGTTGGTCAGCTCTCTTGAACCATAACAAAGGTTGTGATTCTGAGAAGATGAGATTAATTTCTGAATAGATGAGGATTTATAGATGTTGATCACCAAATCTAAGAGTCTTTGTGGACCGCTTCAAGAGGTTATGTTTTGCTTCAGAGAAATTACGAGACAAATAGATAGGAATGGGGACCAGTCATTGATTTAGTAGTTTATTGCATGAGTGCCAACCAAGAGGTCCCAACAATTGACAAAGATTCAACAAGGTAATAAAAAATCTAACTTGTGAGATATATAGCTGAGTCATCCCACCACATTAGAAATAATAAAAAAAAAGGACAAGAGGGCAACTGGATGGTACTTATTAAACAAAACTATGTGGATTATCAAGTGGAACAACACCACCTATGTTGACCATATTCGCTACATAGCCAATCCCAAATCCGGATAAAGAAGGATTCCCAAAACCACTATTCATATTTGGAAAATAGGGGAGGAAGATCCCAAGCCCATTAATCATACCCAAAAAATGGGGGAGGTATCAAACCCATTATCTATACCCAGAATGCTATAGTAACATAGTAGAGTCACACTCACATATAGATGTTGTGATGCACATTCATGAGATGAGGAATTTTCGTCATTCAGTCTTCAACTAGTTTGTAGAACTTTAAGTGTGGATTTAGGTCAGATATATGCAGATATTATTTAAATAGTCCAGAGTGGCCCAAGTATGTTAGTATCTCTTCCAAGGAACAAATGCAACGACTCGAGTCACTCAAGAAGCTAAGTATTGATGTTTGCCCCGAGTTGGAGAGAATATGCACGCAACTCAATAGTCTAGAATGGCCCAAGATATCCTATATTCCAAATGTATAAATGTCTCTTTCAAAGCCTCTGTGACATTCTATGTAGTTGTTGGAGTCCTGATTCGGGTTCATTGCAAAGTCTGTGTGTGCTCACTTCAATGTCTGCTCAAACGACATCAACTCTTGTGTAACAAACATATGATTAGAAAGTAGTTCACCCAATCATTGTCTTATCTTCTTTTAACAGAGTGTGTTCCTGTACTCTTCTTTTCTCATTATACATATATTAGTCTTCTCGTTATATTAGTCTATATGCCACGTTTCACATTAGATCATTGCTGTCCTTTATCTTTGAGCAATGTTACGATAAGTCAGTTGTATAATCGATACATGACACAATCGATACTCTACTGCCTCTGTTGCATTTAGCTGATTTTGTTTAAAAATTAATAAAGCCTTCAATTATAGATTTTTTTCGTTCATTGCAAGTTAGAGTCATAGATAATGGTATTACTGTCTTGTACAAGTTCCTGGTGGCAGGTTCAAAGACCTTAATTTTCTGTCCAAGTAATGAATTTACGTCACAAGTTGTGCCTGAGTGCAGTTGCTTTGCACTCATGACGTCATCTGACTGTTAATGCTTGTTTTTGCCTAGTTCATGAGCCTTTTTATCAAAATCTTTCATTGATGAATTAATGCATGTTTTAGCGTTCAAGTAACTTGCAAACCTATAAAAATTCAACTTCAAGTAGTGACATGGAGCATTTACCTTATTTGAAAGAAATTGTGACTAGCATTCTGTACTGAACTTGTTGAGACGAATTCATTCATTGTAACAGATTCTCAAGGACACCCTGGTCGAGGGTATGAATACAAGAAATTAGATCAATTTGCCTAGCCAATTCCCCTATCACTCGATCCATGTAGAGCATATAGAGTCCACTCCTGCTTTCCAATAGGGACAATGCCTTCCTGGCTTGAATAATTGATCTCACCCATTCTTCAAATAATGCTGCATGGTTATTTTCATAATCATCATGGCATAATTTGTAAAGATTTTTTAGATGGAACTATAGAGATAGTGATTAAGACAATAGTGTGCTGAGAAAGCATCTCTAAATTGAATAAATTTCAGAGAAGATAGTGCGAAAAAAAATAGAGAACTCTGTGTAGTTCAAAAGGACTCTGAAATCAACAGCTAAGGTTGCAAAAGAAGAAACGGTTCAATAGCCAATTTGGAGTGTAGATGATGAATTTGGAAAAAACGAGTTGATCAATTGAGATAGACATCAAAGGACAAAGGTGAGACGCCAAATGTGAGTAATATCATGAACCTTACTAACACTTTAAAAATTGTCACCAAACAAGCACCATTAAAAACAGCTTTGGTTAAATAGTGCAAGTATAAGAGCATAATGCTTACACTTCTCGAAGCTCTCATTTCTGGCCCATGTTTGTAAATGATCTGATATCAAGAACTCAGAAAGCTGGATTCTGCCAATTATATGGTTCAAGTTAAGAGCAAAATTTTGAAAGAATAACAGTAGATCTTCACATTGCAAAAGAATATCATTCCAACATAAATGCACACTAACGCACTTTTTCAATGTCAATGATGTTTGAAATCCTATCTATAACATGCTCATGCCCAATTACAGAACTGGTACAAATTCTAAACAATTACAGATCAAGTTACTTAAAACACTCCCTGAAAATCAACTCTAAACAAGAAGCAAATAAAATGATAGGCTGTTCACTACAAATATGGTTAAATATTCTGTTTAAGGAAAAAACTTGAAGAATCAACATCTCATTCTTATAAGAGCAAAGACAACATGGATAACATTGATCCACATCGCTTTTACTTTGGAAAAAATCTGGTTCACTTACTTCTGTCCTTAAAAGATCATAGGAATCAGAAGAAGAACAATGAAGCAGTTAAATTGAAACCATAATGGAAAAAACAATATATAAATTAAAGAAGATCCATTCAATCATCCAGAGCTGCTTAATTACATTTCCCTAATACCAAATTAATCTAAGAACTAAATTAGTCTGTCCTAAATAATTAAGCATGCTACAATAACTTCTAGCATTTATATAGCTTGAGAGCTCTGAAATCTGGATAAACTAAGGGTACGAGGGATTGAGCACAGTAATCATGAGAATGTAACCTTTCTGTTTTCTGCTCCATGAAAATCATATATATTCATGGCCTGAGTGAGAATCCAAGCAACTGGTAATAATATATATGCAATTGTTTCGGTAAAATAATCTGCCGAATACTTACAACATGAATAGCGAATCATGAGAGTCGGGGAATGCGTCATCAAATGGATCCATAAAAAGCAAGCTTTCTGCAACTGCATAAATTCTTTCAAAAAGTGCAAGTAATGTGCGCTGACCAATATATGGATTACTTCCAAGAGTACGGAGTATGTGCTGAACATAGAATTGCGCATCAGATTCAGAATCAGATGATTCTGTAAAAGTTTCAAAAATACAGTCACAAAAAAGAACACACAAAATAATGAAAAAAAATTGTAGAAATATTAGAAAGAAAGCCAGAAAATAAGCATTTGTACAGAAGTTAGAACAGCAAATCAACATGAAAAGGATATGGCAACTACTTGTGGAGCTATCTTTCTTTCTTTTATTCTCTCTTTTACTTTTTTTGGCCAGATAAGCTTGAGTTCTATTAGCATCCTACACGCATTTAGCCCCATGAGCCCCAGGTTGCTAAAGCAAAAAAAAACATAATACCCCAAAAAAGTACTGATTCGATCGAGGACCAAGGGCCTAGGCTAAGAACAAAAATGCATCAGACAAACATTTTAGAGATGCAATCGAGAGATATTTCACAGGAAGTATACGTTTTGGATAGCATACCCCAGATCAATAAAGAACAACTATGTATTCGTTTAGGAGATCATACCATAGATCAATTAAGAACAGCTACGTCACTGATGAAGACCAATCACTCCCAGAAGTCTCACGATTTAAAATTTGTAAAAAAGTCACTCTTTGAGTTAAACAAGCTAGTCATTGATTGTTCTACAGTCCATGACTATTCACTTAGGATGAAAAGAAATCTATATTTTAAAAAGAAATAATCGTACTTTAAGATGGTTTCAACATACAGCCCAGGACTCATTTATTTAATATAATTCTCAATAAGTATCCATTCGTTATATGAATATTTGTATTTTACTTCTAAAATAATCAATCAGAGGAAGAGAAAACAGGAATAATCAAACAAAACATGATTTGAAGATAATTAGGCCGCGACTACGAATGATTCAAGCATGTTACACGTCATGTATTTACCATGCATTTTTGACCAAGTACACATTCTTCCAACTAGTCGTGCAACCAAGCTACACACAATCCCCTCAGTAGGTTCTCTGTTCTTTTCCTCTGCAAGCAAGTTCTTCAACAAAGCTTTGGAAAAAAAATGCCTATTAGCCAAAGAAATGGAAGGGGCAACATGCAACGCTATGCACTTTGAAACAGTGTACAGTGACATACATGTTTTGCATTCTAGGCATGACTGTGTTGCATACTAAGAAAACTTGCAAGCCTTGCAGTCCACACAAATCAGCAAACGAAAAAGGGGAAAACGACCGATTAAAGTTCTCTGATGGAACACAACTAACCATGAGAGTTCAACTTAAAGCCTTATAGTAGGTTTTGAAAAGCTGAGAACAAGAATTGCAGCCTTCTCTTGCCATCATTCTATCTAGTTGATTTTTTGGTAGAAACTATACATTAGTAGAGCCACCACTACCGATGTTTTTTTTATCAGAGTAGAACCACTAACAGTGTTTCATTTTTTTTTTTAAAGAAAAATAAAAGTTTCATTAATCATTAATGGCTCAGTACAGGACCAGACATAGAATCAAAAAGTACATTGATTCACTAATCCTATTTGTTCAAAAGAATTTCCATTACTTTGGATGTGAATGCGATTGTGAAATTGAAACAGTTTGACAATCAGGAACTGCTCTCTACAATGTTGAAACACATTACAATACACAAACACCTGTTAGAACCACATAACAATAACAAAATTTCCTGACAAGTAGAAGAAAATCTAGAACTTCCCTACAAGGAGAAGACACAATCAAGACTTCCAACAAAGGGAAGACAAACTACCTAATAATAAAACTAAAAATAAAAACCAACCCAACCACCGCACAGATCCAAAAATGAGTGTTAAGGAAGATGTCACAATAAGGAGATCCAATCTTCACAGATCTGAAAGGATCTACACTTTATTGAACACATAGAACGCAGAGAGATGAAGATTGGAACCACCGCCGATCAAAAGAGAAGATCGGTGGTGGTTCAAGATCTTGATTCAAAAGAGAAAACTTAAAAAAGGGGTTTTTTCAATTAGAAGTGGATGGGATACAAGAAAATAACCAACCTGAAAGTACATAAGCCACAATTCAAAGAATTTATTTGCAAGAACTCTTGGGCACTGAATTGGTAAAAACATTTGATTTTAACTACTCAAGTCATGTGTATGACATTCCTTGTTGCTTACCCTGCACTTGGGATTGGCAATGATGGTATTATAACATCCAATTAGGTCTATAAAATTTGTGATGAAAAGTACAGCAGATATTAAAAGAAATGTAGCATTTTATAACAACTTTTACTTTCAATTGCTTTTTGTCACTAAATCACTCATCAATGCCCTCACCTCAACTTCTCAATAAAATTCTTTCCTAAGATATTATGGGAATGGCCAAGTTATTCAGTACCAAATCTAATTGCTATCCTCTCAAATAAATCCCAAGGAACCAGTTAGGTGAACAAATCATGACTCAACCAATATGTCATGTTTGATTACGTTTACAGAAAAAGTCAAATGGTGGCAACAATTTTTTATTTTTTATTTTTTTATAAGAAATAAACCAACTTATCTCCTATTACGACTCGAACCCCCAACCTCTTACACAATAGGCCGCAAACCAAACCAGTGAGCTACCCACTTGGTTTGTCAATGGTGGGAACAATTGAAACCTTTTTCTCTAATATATCATGTGTTGCTCCTCTAGATAACCATCAGAATCTATCCTATAGTTACCAGAAAATAAGGGTAAGCCAACGCAATGCTCCAGCAATTGCACCCGGGCATCATAGAAGGGACCACAAACTAGTAGACTTACCCTGCTACACAAAGAGTGTAATTTCATGGTTCGAAATCGTGACCACAAAAAACACAGCATTCAAGTTTTACCCCACTATACTTCTAATGAGTTTCAATTAGCATATACGAAAATCAAACAAATTTACCAGTACTGGTGAAATGAATGTTACCTAGAATAAAGTCTACGGCTTGGTGCAACAAGTTGGCTAAAGGATCATTATTCTCCTGCTATTGAAAATTACACAAAAAACATTCTTACAGTGAATAGAAAATAACACAAACTCAATTTTTTTTTCTTTAGATGCAAGTTTGTGTGAATGTGCTCACAAAAGAAAAGGTGCTATAAAATGTGTCGTGTTTGGTTTAGGGGCTTCAATATTAAAGAGAGAGGAACAATCAAACAGAAGTCATGTGTCTTACAGGAGAAATTTTCTTGCAAAGCTCAACAAGGAAATCAACTGACGTGCTGAGCTGCTCTATCTCATCATCAATATTCAAATCTGCAATAAAAGAGGAAAAGCATACAAGAAATACAAAATCAGACTTTACATTGTCATCCTTTTTCAAAAATCATGTGAAAATAAATCACACTGCAGACATCCAGATTAATGATGCACAAATTTGCTGTTAAATCACATTATTTTAAATTTCAATACACCTACAGTGGATTATGAAAGCACATCATCAACTGCATTGAATCAAGTTGAGTAGAAGCATTTAATCCATGCATGATACCACAACTAATTTGAGGTGTGTTCGGTTGGGGTGACTAATATGTTAATCCTAGGATTAACTTTTAGTCCATCGTTTGCTTAGGCAGACTAAGTTGTGAAACGGATTATATAGTCTTGTATCCATGTGACTAAATAAAGTGAACCTCAACCCTATCACTAACTAATCCAACCTAAAGGAACTAATTATTTTCCACTTTGCCCTCCCATTTGGTTTAAAACACTTCACACAATTCATCAAAGTTTTCAGCCATCCAACCTAAAAAAACCACTTCGCTTTTTATAAAATTAAACTTTGAACTTCAGCTGGTCTGAGAAATCTAATTATAGTTGTCATGTTAGTCCAATATATAAAGAGATTAGCTGGTAGAAATAGTATTGCATACACATAAATTTGAAGTGGTTTTAATTTGTTGCGGTAATGAACTTACAATTACATTTATTTCTACATCAATGAGAGTAGGGTTGGCAAAAAAAGTGGTCCGGACGGAAACGGATTCGGACACACCCCCTAATAACAACTTAAAATGATGTCCAGATCCGTACCCGTATTCGTATTTAAAAAACGAACATCTTTTCTTGTCCAGACCTGTATTTTTATAAAACTTACGGGACCCTTTTTTGTCCGGTTTTATTTTTAAATATGATCAAATAATTTTTTTATCAATTATTATTTTAAAATAATCTCAAAAATTTTGATTCATCATTCAAATCAGTGAAGTTGGAACTTAGTAATAAAAAAGAACTTCATTATTCAAATCAGATTAAGTGAAACACACAAATTTGAAACAAATTTTAGAAAAATCAAACATCATTATACTTTTATCTCTAAATTCCAATGTTAAAATCTAAATTCAAAGCCAAATTCATGACGTCTAAATGTTCTTTCATAAATATTTATAAATGGAAAACTATGCATATCTAAACAGGTAAAACTGATTTTTTTTGGATGAAAAATAGGCAGAACTAATCAACACACATAGGCATCTCATCTCACAAAACAAAAGCAAAAACCTTAGTTCCTGAGAGAAGAGGATCAACTAGTTAAGACATGGGTATTCTTATCATGAGCATTATTAGTACTCATGTACTCATGTACGCTCATACACACTTCTGGCAATGTTAAGAACTTGTTGCAAATGACCACGAACGCAAGGAGCTTTGCGAGCACGCCATTGGTGACAGAAAAGAAGCTTGAAGATCGAGGTGAAGGCCAGCAAATCGAGCACGGTTGTGTGAGGGTGAAGGCTCAGAGGTGAGGCGGAGGCCATGAGCACAACTTCGCAAGGGTGAAGGCAGCTCAGGTGAGGCCGTGAGCACAAGAAGGAGAAGCCAGGGGCATGCAACGGCTAGTGAGAAGAGATAACAGTTTAGGTTTTTTGGGTATTCATTTATATAGTATATGTAAAATTACAAAAGTACCCCTATAAATTAATCCAATTAATCGTTAAACGGGTACCCATTTTTTAAAATTTTTGTCCGAAACCCGGACCCGTATTTTTAAACGAACACAACTGTCCAAACCCGTATTTTTTTAAGAAAAATAGTGTCCAGACCCGTTTAAAGCGGATCCGAACAACTTTTGCCAGCCCTAAGTGAGAGTACATGGTTCACCAATTCTTGATTATTGAACTCTTTTTTTAGGGGAAATATTGAACTCTTTTTTCATTACTTTTTCTTTTTTTTTCTCATTTATTTCCCACCACCACAATTTGTTGTTTAGAATTGCACATTTTGTTTGTGTATGTGTTTGTGTGTTTGATTGAGTCGATGATCTAGTGAGGTTTGGTTTTGAGTCTTGTTTGTGTGTTTGTGCTTGTGGTTGGTTGGTTAAATGGGGAGGGGTAGAAACGTCATTTGGGCTGAACCACTTAAACTCCTATAAACCCAACCGAACAAGTTCTCAAATTTGCATTACCCTTAGTCTGATGCAACTTAGTCCAATGGAACTTAGTCCGACCTTATCTACACAATCCTATCAGCCCGACCGAACACACCATTGGTATTACAGTCATGTTGTTGTTGCATGCTTATAGTAAAACCACAACAAATGAAAAAAAAAATAAAAATAAAAATAAAAAAATAAAAATAAAAAAAAGAAGGTGAAAGAAAAGGCGTCATCTATATCAAATCACGAAACATAAACATGTCCTCTGCCAAAATAACGTTAAGATCATTCCACAGATTCTCCCCTAGTACATAAGATAATACAAAACTACATGAGAAACTGCTAAAATCAACAATGTCGTTCACTTCTCAACTTCCAATTATTTGTGGACTGTGAACTCAAGCATTCCATAGGCTTTTGTGCATATGCCTTCGTGAGATTTCGATAAATAATATACGTGTGTAGGATTTGATTTTAGTTAACAAACTGAAACTATAGTTAATAGTACGACCAAACAACCTTACTAACACTTTGGCTTCTAAATGGTCTTTTGATGAATAGTAAGCTGAATCAAATATGGCCACTAGCGGTATAAAGCTCGGAAATAATGAAACTTACCTAAAACGCGTCTTCTCAGGCCAGATTCATTAGATCTCCTCCTCTTTCCTTTCAAACGAACTGAAACAACCATAAAATGGTCAAAAACCACTCGATTTCCCCAAAAACAGATCCAAGAATCAAACCTTGTCTGAGGAATCTCCTCCGCAAGACCTCATTGAACCGAAAATCACTCGCATCTCCAAAATCGTCACATCTAGAGTTCAATCTCCCAATCTGATCAAAGAAATAACACTTGCACGAAGCGCTCTTCGGAAACAGATCGTACTGCGAACCATCTAGAACAAACAAAACCAGAACAAAAATCCCAAACTCAACACTTGAAGAGCAAAAAAAATGAATGAATCAACGCGACCTTCCAGTTGCTTGAGCTCTTCTTCGAGCCTGAGTATCTCTAGCTTCCGATCTTTCGCCTGGTCAGTAAGAATTGCTTCAATTTGATCAAATTGAGCGAAAAGAAGAGCAGAGAGAGTGAGAAAGGAGAGATCGAAGAGGCTAACCTTGCGTTTCCATCGCTGAGCGTTTGATTCCGATGAAGGCGAAGATGAAGATGAAAATTTGCTGAGTTTCGATCGGAGAAGAGCGATCGCCACTGCGAGTTTGAGCGAGTGATCGGTCTTCTCCATCGCTCTCCCGCCCTATCGAGCGTCACTTCAAAACGAGCCCAATTTATTAACGAAGTTTGACGAGGTTTGTTTATGTTGTTTAGAGATTATTTGGGAATTGGTATATGTTTCGGACACACATTTGTTACGCGGTCGTTGGAGGCCACTGGATTATTGGACTATCCATCGAGATGCACGCATTCCGATCTCCTTGCTGGAAGCCATTTTTTTTTTTTTTTTCGGTTTAGGCACCGTACAGCCCTTTACGAGAGGCAGCTCTTCCAACTTAAATTTTAACCACTTAAAGCAAACTTATTGTGCGAAATGCCCGCTTCTCACCAAGCCATTTTTTTTTTTTTGGCTTAAACACCGTCTAGCCCTTTATAAGAAATAGCTCTCCCAACCTAAGTTCTTTGCCACATAAGCCAACCTATGGTGGTAAACTCACCAAGCCAACTAATAGTGCTTCAAGAATCAAGAGTATACAATCCACTTTTTGAGATTTTGTACCTAGATGTATGTCACAACTTCTCAAATAGACCAATAACCGATCAGTCTATGTTCCTCTTAAGCAAGGTCTTGAGCCAACCAATTGGTGAGTTTTGTCAATTAATAGTGCTTCAATAATCATAAGTATACAATCCACTTTTTGAGGTTTTGGTGCACCTAGATGTTATGTCACAAAACTTCTCAAATGGACCAATAACCGATCAGTCCATGTTCCTCTTAAGCAGGTCTCTTTGTCTTATTAATGGAGCAAACGTTTTAAGCTCCTCTTAAGCAAGGTCCCAGATCTTGTTAAATAGGGATAGGAGGACCAAAAGTGAGTCAGTCATATATATCCCATCAAGAACTAGGAAAGTATAATCCTATTTGACAAAAGAACTAAAAAATATGTAGGAAGTTTTCAAAAGAAAAAAAAAGGTGGAAAATGAGAGAGTACTTGTCCCTTAAAAGACGCATCAAAATGTGTCCACACATATCACTAGGCACAAACAACGAACTCCAATGGCTGTACCACAAGGTCATCACCCAATCATGCTACAAACTTTTAAATACATAAACAAATTCTAGATGGCTTTAAATTAATAAATCCGATGAACAATAATTTTGCCATCCGAGCAATCGAAAAAGAAAAACTAACAAACAAAAGCACAAAATTAATGTCTGATTTACTATAAAATTAAGAAACATGTTCAAAGGCCTTGTCTTCATGAGCTCACAGGGCAGAATTTTAGCCCTGATGAATCATGAAACTTTATGGCATTTCCTTTCCATACTCTCACACTGATAATCACCTCGGAAAATATACAACTCAATAAGATAATGTCAACCAACTTATAACAAATTTTCACAAGCTGCATACCTCGAGAGGGGATGTTGAAACCACAGGCAAATTCGAGGGCAGTGACCAAAAAGAAACCAAAGAAATATGAAAACAATGGCAATAAAAAAGGATTGTTTGATAAGTTCTATATCCCTGCTTACAGTAGTATATGGAGAGACGAAAGCCCGGGATGACTAACCGGAGAGTAGACCCTTACAGTCCAGTATGTCTGCTCCATGCGCCGCCAGCGCTCCCTGACCAGACAGGTCAGCATTGATGCTTCTCATTACGCCGTCAAAAATGACACCTCGGAACATAGAGTCCTCAACGTTCTTTAGAGCTTCCTTCACCACTTTGAAATCCAGACACCCTGCAAGCACCAGCTTCCCCATAACCTCGCCAAAATTGCTGGGAGCCTTTGGTATGTCTATGCCGATGTCGTCCAATCCGGAACTATATAGCAGACTTCCCTTCCCAATGTCGCTAGTAGTGAAAAGTTTCTTGGAGTACAAGTAGTGCAGGAGTTTCGCGACTGGCTCCACCAATGGCAGGCTCTCCTCCAATGCAAGGGCAATGGCTTCCTTCACGACCTCAGGGTGGTAGTCAGGAGATTTCAGCTCTTCCACACACTGCAACGCTTCATCCAGAATGCGAACACTGAAGTACTCCTTCAAAAGGGAAATTGTCTTCTTACGAAGCTCCACAGGGTTCGACTTTGGTCCTGTGCGTCTCTCTGGGCTTGCAACAATGGGTGCCCCAACACCAACAGGTCTTGCAGGTCCCAGGCTTTGTGGAGAAGGTTCTGGTACAAAAGAACGGACAGGCGGTGCACCGCTGCCCTGCAACAATGCACTTGATCTGCCAGAAGTCATGCCACCACTACCCTGCGGTAACAATCTCGGGTTGATGGATGTTGACTTGCCAACAGGAGAGTGCTGCACACGCCCCATGGACTGCAAGTTTGCATCGCCACCCCTTGGCATTGACCGGCTACGAGGGACCTCCCAGTTCTCGCTATCAATTCCGGGCATCCCAGGCATCCTGGTGCCCGGCATTCCAGGCATCATACCACCAGTTCCAGGACGGACCATGGGGAAGCCGCCTGGACCCAAAGGCCCTAGAGCACTTTGACCAGCAACACGACCAATTCTCATACTTGCAGTAGCACCTGGTCGCAAACCAAGATTCTTCTCGGCTTCAGAATGGATTTCGGTGATAGTCTTGGCTTTAACCTACAAAACAAATAATGATGAGACGTGAGGACAAGGACATTGCTCAGAATCAGAAGATGTTTGTAGCAACTGAAAGTTACCTCTTCGCGCCTAGGAACCCAGTTGTTAGCCCGCCGATCTAAAACATTACGGACCATGAACCTTAACCTTGGTGGTAATTGTGGGTGTGTCGTTAGTTCTTTCAGTCGATTAAAATAGGCATCATTAAAGCGTCTGGACTTCGGACTTTCATCCAGCTGCTTTCCAATGGTATTGAAGAACTGACATATAGCCTCAACATTCTCCTCGTCAGGGCAAGTTCTAGTATCAGTTCCCAGCAGCTCCTGTTTCATACAAGTAAAATCCGAAAAAGTAAAAAATGTGTATTATATTTTGTTGGGGTATGGATTGGAGGTTGGATAGGAAAGGGTGTAGACACGTGAAAGAATAGACCTAACCTGAACAATGTGATGCACAATCTTCTCAGGCACCATCTCCTGCTTTAGGAGCTCTCCGATGAGTTGAATGTTTCCAAGAGTACGCAGCTTCACCAGTCTTTCTTTGTCTCTTCTTTCTGCCTCTTGTTCTAGAGCAGTCAATTGCCTAACTTCCGCCCTCAAATTTGCAGCATTTTCAAATGCCTCTTGGCAATTATTCAAGAGAGTGCGCTTGAAAGTAATTTCTTTCCCACCAGGTTCATCAGAAGGGAATGGTGGGAGCTTTTCATTCAAATCTGAACAAAGAAGAGCATACATTGGACAAAAAGTGGGCTCCAACACAGCCTTGTCAAATATCAATGTGATCACATCCTGCATTGTTTGGACCAACCGAGAAACATCAGAAATTAAACAAAGAAAAGAACATAAATGCAATGTAACGTAATGTAATGTAAGACATGAACCTTCAAGATTTCTGGGGTTGTGATCCCTGCATCAATCAATTGGCCCTTGAGAAGGTCAAACTTTTCTGGCGTCAACTTGTTCAGTATACTGCAAAGTACAGGTAATGCAAATTGGTCATATAAGATGATTTATAATGCACATTAACCACCAAACTTCATGGTCATTACCCTTTAATTGTCTTCAGCACACGCTCTTTCTCTGAAATATTGCCCCTTCTAGCCGACCATGGCACCTCAGCCTTGATAAGAGCAGAAGTAGGTCCTACCTAATACAAGTAAAAATAAGCACAAAATTAGAACATAACCTTTTCACCAATCATGGATCAACCTAAATACAACAAAAAAAAAAGTGCACTAAATTTGTGTGTGCATGCACAAGTTTGCGCTTACGGAACAATTAGTTAATTTTTTAGAACATTTTTTCTAAAAAATAAAAATTGAAAACATTGTTCAGCAGAGTAAAATATAAAAATAAATAGATGAAAGAACATACCAAACAAAAGAATAAACAGAAAACAGAAAGAAGTAATCCCCCATTACCGCTTGAGTTCGTAGCTCTGGACGATTAGCATCCTGCTGTCTGGAGTCCAATCGAGTAGAGATCTCTTTGTTATCTCGAATTGACTCCCAAGACCTCTCCTCTCCAGGAGCTGGTAACTGTGCAGAGCGTACACGCCAATCACGATTGTCAGGCTCAGAATAACGACCTTGAGTTTGAGGTTGCACCTGATATTTCCAAAATTATTCAACAGGAAAAAATGTGCTGAGTAAATGAATCATCAACAACAAGAATTACCAAAAAAAAGTAACTTCATGCAATGCCAAGTAGCAACAACAACTCTATTGTAAAGCAACAACAATTTAACCATATTATTGAATTATAACAAGAGAAAACTAACTCATTGATAGGAACAACCAAAGAACTATCAACAAGCCCTGGCAGCCCAGACTTAAATCACATTTTTTTTTTTTTCTGAAAATATTGATTTGCCAGCACCACAATTGAATTATCTTCATCAATATAGCAACAAAACAAATCCCAAAACTAGAAATATCTATGCCTTGAGAGATAGGAAGTAGATAAACAGCTGATGCAAACAAAGAAAGAAACAGAAGGGTTTTTCATCTTAACAACTACTTATCATATTCATATAAAATCTGCAATCACCATCCCTAACATAACAAGGCATTATTCATCAAATTCAACAAAAGTATAACTAACAGTTTCTCACACTATATCCAAAGGCAGCAGACATAATAAGGAGAAGGACGGACCACAAGATGGCAAGAGAGGGGATGGAAACTCAAACTTACTTCTGAGCGGCTCCAGCTTTGATCTTCACCAAGGACTTCAGCTTCTATTTCTTGTTTTATTTTCAATATGTCTTTAGGAACATTACCAGTAGCCTGTAAGAAAAAATAAAGAAAAGTCAAAAAAATAAAAATAAATAAAAAAAGAAAAAAGAAAAAAGAGATCAAAAAATTTTGAGAAGCTGTGGTGAAATAAAACCAAAACAACAGCAAGTATCAACCTGACACGTTCTGTAAATACATAAGGTGATGTTAGTTTAAAAAAAAGCAAGCAGAATTTGTTAGGGATGCATGAAAAAATGTGGAGTTATCAAGTGCATTAAATCGAGCATAGTGGAAGAGTTAGATCCATGTAGCCGACCTCAACTAATTTGAGATTGGAACTTTGTTGTTTATCTTGTTGTTGGGTGAAAAAAATGTGAAAAGGAAATAAAAGAGCAATAAAAAAGGTGATTTCACAAAACAATAAAAAGGGAAGGACGAACGACAAAAAAGGGGAAGACGAGAGGAGAGGAGGCAATTGATAGAGAGAGTCTGACCAGTTATGATAGTTTTATGGAAAGAAATATGAGGAAAGGATAGAGAATAAAAATGTATGCACGTCGAGTCATGATAATTAATTAAGATAAATAAAAAGAGTACATATGTAAGTTTATGAATTCAGCCACTACTGCTTGCAATTTCATTTGATACTCGTCATAATGTGCAACTAAGCACATGTTTTAGCGGCTTCATCGGTGAATAATCAATGACAATTAAAACATTATCGCTAGAAATCATAGCAAACTTACCCCCCTTAATTGCAACAATTGATCTCTTGTGTATCGAACACGCTCACGACCCTCAAACCTAGAATCTCCTGTCTGTGATGGCAAAACAACTCGAGCAAGTTAGGATAAACCAAAAGGATAAGATTTTGAAATATTCAAGTAGGTACTTAATGAAGATTCACCAGAAATAAGACATCAATTTTATACGATAGGATGATTCCTAGTATATCTATAAATAAAGTTGGAACATTAAATCGCCGTGCAAGTACGTAAATTTGCAGCATCTATGCATGTAAGAAACAACAAAATAACTACTAAAACTGCTTCTGCATATATGTTAACCCACGCCCAAATATGCTAACAGTATAAATGCAAAAAACAACTTTAGCATCTTTGTGACTTCATAATTTTTCTCGGTTCACGCATATCAGGAAAGAAGGTTTTAGTATCAATTTCCATGTATGTAGGTTCTTTATGGGCAACAAAATACTTTATATGCGCCCACCTAAAGCCCACAAAATTGTTGTTCGTCCATATTTACAGCAGATCCACATCTTAAGCGCTCCACCAAGAATTAGGACAATTTCTTCAACTTTCAGTTACATAATCGAAGAAGCATTCAGCCAGAATTTCCATGTACGTCGGTTCTTTATGGGCACAAATATACTTTACATGTGCTCACCTAAAGCCCACAAATTGTTGTATGTCCATATTTACAGCAGATCCACATCTCAAGCGCTCCACCAAGAATTAGGACATTTTCGACTCATACACTCTATCCAGTAGGCATATTGAGCCCCAACTAATCCAAAGTTGTGGCATCACGAACCCACACAAGGGAAGCGTTCCACCAAGAATTAGAATAATTTGGGGTCTCACACCCTATCCATGTCAAGCCCCAACTAATCCAATGTCATGGCATCTCAAACCCATACAAGGGAAATGGACCCATTATGTCTTTTCCGTTCAAAAGACTTGAACTCAGAACCTCCCTTAAGTGACTCCAAGCTTCTTCAACTTGAGCAAACAATCCATTCAGGGGCAGAGCCGCATGCATGGCTGCTGTAGGTTGTAGACCAGGGAATCCTTGTTTGTGCCCCCTTATGCATGTAGTTGTTCACTAAAAAATTTATACAAAAAAACCTAGGCTACCTTGGTCTAGCCCAGGGGAGCTTAAAATCATGGCTCCGCCCCTGAATCCATTGGTCAAGAATTCGGACACTTGCAATAAATACCAACTTCTCAAAAAATACCTAATTTTTCTTTGGCAATTAAAAAACTTTCCTCAATGGACATAAACCAATCTAAGCTGTCCTAATCCGTTCAAGATCGGACTTCTTAATCGCATTGACTCTGCATAACGTTTCAATCAATCTAACAATATAACAAGTCAAATTGAAGGTCATAAAAAGCAGCTCAATCGCGCTAAAACAACAACGACAGAGATTTGAACAGTAAAATACATCTAAATAAGTAAATAGAATCAAACATAATGAAAACTCCATCGAAAGCGAAAGCAACCCAAATGACAACTTAATCACACTAAACAATCAGCCCTAACCCGAAATCAGTACGAATCAAGCAAAAAGGTCCGATCTTTTGACCAATCCGACCACAAATCTAAACCCAAACACATAAACAAGAGGATCCAAAGACAAGATGATAAACCCTAGATCGATCCGCAGACCTTGAGGCCAGCGCCGCCGCCGTGAGGGCGGAGGATGGGGAGATCAGAAGACGTGAGCGGACCGCCGCCTCCGCCGCCGGAACCACCACCACCACCACCACCGAGCGCCGCGGCGGAGTCGTAGCGAGGAGCGAAGAGTCTGGTGCCTCGGCTGCCTCCACCACCTGGTCTCAAGCTCAAAACCGTCTGATCTGCCTGCATAACTCGACCGATCACAATCTCGATATCAATCCAACGATCTGGAAACCACGCACAGAGACGAAGCTGGCGCTTCGGTTTGGTGTCTCGTTCGGGAGGGATATGGGGGGGATTTGTGAGGAAGGTGAGGGTATTGAGGAGGAAGGAGAGAGGGAGGCCGCCACTCTCTCTCTCTCTCTCTATGTGTGTGATGTTGTGTGCCTCTTCGGCTATGCTCTTCTTCGCTGGGGGCGAAGAGAGAAAAAGAAATATAATAAGAAGAGATGAAGCGAAGCGGAACGAAACCCTTTTGTATTATTGCGTGCTGCAGTGTCACTATATCTTTTGGTTTAATAATTTAGAAGGTTGTCTAGGTTTGTCAACCGTTGATTTTGTGCCTATAGATTGTCACTTGCTTGGTGGAATTACGAGGCAGTGGTGTCTCTACTATATCATCAGATGAGATGTGCTTTGCAAATTGCAAGTGAATCAAAATGTAATATTGTCATAGATTAAGGGGGATAAATTCAATTCATCAAATCTATGAATTTTAATGGACTTTCTTTTGGGATGGATTTCACGAAATTTATAGATTTTAATGAACTTTATTTTGTGGATTTGTATGGATTTTAAAGGACTTAAAAAGACTTTCAAAGATTTTTATGAATTTTGAAGGACTTCTATCTTAAAGACTTTCAAGGACTTTCAAGCAACCTCATGGATCAAATATTAACTTTCATGGATATTAGTTGTGTTTTGTGGACTTTTGCATAAAATTAGTATAGTATTTCCTTGCCCCAAAAAACAATGAAAAAAAAAACTTTGTGATAAACCAAAAAAACTAAAAAAAGATGGCATTTCTTTACCAAAAAGATGAGTCTAGTCATCTACCAAAAAAAAGATGAGTTTCACCACCATTGTCCATTTTTCACCTCATCAGCATCAACTACCACCGTCACCTATTATCCCCTCCATCATTGCTTTCCTTTCAGCCCACCACTGTTTTCTTTCCATCACCACCATTGACCCCATGCAGTACTAATTAACATGTTTTTTTTTCATCTGGAGACAAACATGTTTCAAAATATATGCATCACAAAAATATGAGTAAAATAATCCTAATGTCTAACACCGTTCATGATCTCAACATCATGCCACATATTATATGCTATAGTAGCTCTTCATTCATTAGCTTGTTCTCTTTGTTGTTCTTGAGTCTCCAAAAATAATTCCGGATCTTTTTCATCATCCGACGAGAGACCTTCATTATCTTGTTCAATTGGAAATTCGTTGGAACGACACTCCTTACGCAAAAAGTTGTGCAATCTCGCACAAACTAATACCAACTTTGCTTTAGTTTTATATGGAAATGGAGGAACTGTTTTAAAAATTGTGAACCTCGACTTGAATATGCCAAACAACCTCTCAATTACATTCCTTAAAGATGCATGCCGAAGATTAAATAACTCATTTGCATTTTCAGGATGACGTTCTCGACTAGAGAAATCAGAAAGATGATAATGAGCACCTCGAAAATGTGCTAAGAACTTACGTCGATTTGGAAGTCTACAGTCCACCAAAAAATATTTACCTATACATAAAACATTAATGAATTACTACGAGACTAATGTATACATTAAAAATAGCAATTAAGTTAAATATAATATAGGTATACCTTGTGGTACTTGAAGTCTAATATTCTTGAATCATGTTCAGATCCTTCCCACCCACTAAATACGTATATGAATTCCAAATCAAAGTTACAAGCCGCCAGCATGTTTCAGCTTGTAATTTCGATTCTACAGCTGAAAGAATGTTTAAAGCAGCAGATGATTGCTCCATATTAGTTTCTTTAGAATGAATAGTTTCAGACTATTATCAAATTATAATTGAGTTTTTGGCTTATGCTTTTTGATATTATTCCTTCCCACTTTAGTAAATGAGATGTGAACATCCGAACACTTCAGTATGCTTTCATGTTGATATGAACTCCGAACAAAGAGGAATCTACAGCGATGATGTACTTTTCACAGAAGTGCCCATATCACTTACATAACCTAGGAATGGTGCTCTAAATTACCAAGCTGTTTGGTTATTGAATGATCGTCAATATTCAAAAAAAAAGAATTTAATTATTCATTGAACCGTGTTTCTCTAAAATCTAAACTAACCAATCAAGATTCTTGGAACCACAAATGTGAGAGTGCAACTACTTAGCATGGGTAATTTGTTGAATTCTCTCTGCAATCATCACTTTGGGTTTTTCCTCCTCTCACTTTTATTGCTAAATGTACTAAATTTAAACTCTAATTTAGACTTGGTTCTATCAGGTTTATTTTTATAATTGTAAGGTTACATTTGCTAGACCGAAGATAGCCTCAGCCCCAAATTAATTATGGTCGGCTACGTAGATCAAACATCTTTTTTCTTTTTTTCTTAAAAAAATAAAGGATAATTAAGTGCTATAAGCCTATAACTGTTCGATAAATAGGTCTGTCTCATCCACATGCATGATGCTTCAATTATTTTTCTAGAGATGGTATTATGTTGAGAAATTTCATTAATCATTCATATAACTGCGTTTTTGTAAATTTTCGTCACTTCTATATACATGTTAATTGTTGTGAAAAAATTTGCTTGAATGGCGGATGGTGAATAAAGATATTACTTCTGTTGAGTTAGCTGATGATTTATCTCTATATCAGACTTAATCCAGGTAATGATAGCAGTTTCAATGCAGTTGATTATTCATCCACGCAACATTTTTTGTGTGTGTATTGCTTATCGATTGGGATGTATTAACTTGTTCAATGTATTGTCTTGTGTTTTGGATGTTTGTAGAGAACAGTCTTTGATTGTCAAACTACGATTGTCAAACTGTTTTGTTGTTACAGTCGCATTCACAACCGAATTCATGACAAATAGATGTTATTTTGAACAAAATAGGACTAGCAAATCGACATACTTTTATTAGGACAATTGATTCCATGTCTAGTCCTGTATCAAGCCATATTAATGATTAATAAAATTTCTATTTCACTTCCAAAAAAAAAATTTTGCCCTGCAGAAGACGTTGTGGATACTTAAATCTTCTCTTTTTGGTGAATGGACTTTGAACAATCCAGTGTTGCTGCTCTCCAGCAACAGTTTCTCATTTGTATCCTGAAATCTTCTCTTTTTGGTGAAAGAACTTTGAACATTCATATGTCTATGTTTCCCAGTAACAGTTCATTTTGTTATGATTGTATTATATACGTAATTTGTACAGCACATTTTCAAGTCCCCTTTCTTGTTTTTGTTATGTATGTTCTTGTTCATGACTTAATCTACCTGACAAACAATCGGACCAATCTGATGCTTAAAAGTTGTTGCAATTAAAGTAGATTTCTTTTTTTTTCTCTTGAAGTCCCATCTTATTTTCTACAGTATAAATCACATAAACGATTAGCTCTTGAGGTTGCAATACTAAAAATGCAATCAAATCTTTTCACTAATTGGTCGGCTTTGCTTTCTTGACGAGTTTTCACAATCTCAACTTACATCACACGAGTTTTCACAATCTCAACTTACATCACAGCAAAAGTTGGACATTTAGGCATTCATAGAGAACCCTTGAAAAAAAAAAAAAATGAAACATCTATATCTAATCAACACACCAACAGATCACCCCCCTCCGAACAATTTTATGCGACTAGGTTATGTTGAGATGAGTTTACAACCAAGGAAAAACTTACAAACCCCAAAGCTGATCATGGAAGTAATCCTCAACATCCACCAGAGCAAGTATTCCGTAGTTTTCATTGCTTCTCACTTGGTAAGCAAACACATGAACTTGAGCTTGCATCACCAATTGAAACTGAAGCCAAAGACTTGAAAACCCATTATATTTCAGCATTTAAAGCTCCTTCCTGTGAATTGCTCTTCTTGCAATGCTCCTTCAATGCACAGAATAGCAGCCTTGACATTCCCACAAATTCACCAAGCTTTGGTTCCGAATGTGCCTTCTCCAAGTTGTCAAAACACAGGCAAGCAATATTGGATCAAACAATTAAAATGATGCTCAAGAGCACAAACATGAACTGCATACCACCATTATATATATATATTCATTATTAAGTCCAACCTCAATTAATTTAAAAACCATACAGTAAAATAATACTCTAGCTCTCATATATATCTTACAAATTGAAAAGAATATGATTCAGGGATGAAACAAATTAAACCGGAACACTTAATTAAGTTTCAGTAATTGGTTGCAGAACATGTATCTAGCTATATATAGATCTGATTTCATAGTTGAGATCACTTTAATTTGTTCAAAAAAGATTTTCATTTCATTGGAACACTTAATTTCACTGACATAAAGCCACAACATACATCTATCCAAGTCTATGCACATGGGAAACCTTTCATGTTCAAATCATCAGAAGCTCATGAGATGAAGTGATATATACATACCATGTGGAAAGAAAAATTAGCCTCTCCTACTTTGACAACTAAATCAGTCGGGATTTCTTGGAAGAACACTCTGCAATTAACAATATGTACGCACAGGGATCGATATTAAAAATCGGACAAACTAATTAGTAGAAATAATTAGCCAAGTGGCTATATCAGAGATGGATCGATATTAAAAATTGGACAAATTAAGCTCTAGAGCTTAAATTAAGTAGTGATTTGACACAAAAAAAAAAAAAAGGTTAAGTAGTAGCTAGTATTGTACCTACTGCCTCGTTCTTTCCATTGCTAGGAAGCGTCTGCTGCAGTTGCTGTTCTTAGCAGAGGCCTCCAAGGATTGATCATTCGGAGCATATGAAACCCTAAACCCTAAGGAACAGCCAATACATTAACGCACTAAGGTAAAAATGTGTATCCAAACCATATGAACCCTAAACCTATAAAGCTAACGCCGAATCCCCAAGCATTTTCCAACCCCTCTCTCTCGGATAAGTGGAGAATTCCAAGGACCAGCCAGTTTTTTCAACTGTAGAATCGATCTGCAACAATAATGGAACAAATCGACGGAAATCGAAAACAAATTAAAAGAGCGATCAACAGCCGTACTTTTGATATCTGGGTTCCAATCCAAGCCCCAACACTCTTTCGAAACCCCTCTCTCTCGAATCAGTTTAGTCAATTCAAGAGTCAGTTGGCCCTTTGAGCTGCGCGTCAAAACCCCTACAAATCGCCGAGTAAAAGCCCTAATTTTGGTGGAAAAATAAACGAAGAACAAGGAGCTAGGGTTTGGAGATCTGTTTTTTGGAGAGAAAATGAGAGAAAAAAAACGAGGGGAGAGGTTTTGCGTTTTCCGATTTTTGGGAGGAAAGTTTGATTTTTTGCTACAGTATTGACAGGCTGCTGTTTTTTTTCAGTTTCAAACAAAAAAATTGGTTCCAAACATTTGACGGCGCTTAGCAGGAGTGAGGCCCGATCGTACTTGCCACGTTTGCACGGTGCCTCCACTCGGTGCCTAAGAGCATCTCTAATGATAAATGTAGATTGTGGGCATGAATTCTCAATATGAAGATGATGTCAATCTCATGTGACTTAAATTGACATTAAACTTCAAAATAGATCTTCAATAGTTGATATGAATTTGTGACTCAATTGATGTGATGATATTTCTTTTTATAATTTTATTAATTATAATGTAAAAATAAAGTCTAAATAAAATAAGTAAATATTAAAAAAAACATATTATCCAGCATAGATGTCAATTTAAATGTCAAGAAATGACATTCAAAATAGACAATGTCTATCCACGTCATTTTGACAATGTTTATTTAGTCCTAGGTGTCACACATCGACATTCAATCCACATTCTATGAGCATCTCCAATGGGGAAGTGGATTTGAGGTAGATGTGTGCCAACTAGGATATAATAGACATTGGATTAGAAAAAACGCCTCCAATGGAAATATGGATTTTTGTGTGGATGACATGACATAGACACTGTCTATTACACCCTCTATAAATAGAAGGTGTGATAGACAGTGTAAGATATGCCACCTCATAAAAAGAAACGAAAAAATAGGTGCGACATTTAATTTTTTCGTTTTTGGTTCATAATCTTGATCAGTTGCAAACTTTCTTTTTTTTTTCTTTGTATGTTATCACATACATATATATATATATATAGAAATTCTACAATGTAAATCAAATATATACCCATCCCATGGTAGAGTAGTACCCATATATATATATAAGATAACGGTCCCGCTATATGCAAACCACTTTTTACTAAGGGCAAACTACTTTTTGTTTTTTTTTCACTCCACTTCCAAAAATGTCCTTCCTTCTCACATTGAGCACCCCACACAAATGTCACTTTCGACTCAGATAAACCCCTCCGACCACCGGCGATGCGAATTTGCGATTTCAGAGCACATTAGCTATCATTGTGAGAGTTGATTTCTTCATATTTCTTGCTGAAAAATCATGTTTCTCCACTATTTTGAATGCATTTTGTAGGGTTTGAACAAATTTTTGTCTTGCTAAGGCATTGTTTATTTGCGTTGTTCGGTGCTATTTACCATAAAATGGAGGATGGACATGTAAGAGATACATATGTGTAAAATGGAGAGATATTTCATGAGTTTTCATTCAATTTTTGTATTTTTTGTGTTCAAATCAAGGATTCTGCCTCTGGTTCGGCCTCATGAAATTTGAACAAATGAATTTTGCTTGGTTTGTCAAAGTCAATTGAAACATGTCTGTTCGGTCACACATTTGTTCAAACAAAGTTATGAACATTATGTGGTTCGGTCATCAGAGACCGATTAACATGCATTGTTCGGTCACCTTCAATCAAATAGTGCACTGTCAATCGGTTTTGTGGCACCGATCGAGCATCGACCATTAACAACGCACAAATCGACCAAAATATTAAATCAAAAATAGTTACAAACACATACACAACTACCAAAATTGTTCAAAAATAGTCAAAAAATTGTTAAAACATTCGTATTAATACCCTAAATCGACCAAGTTTAGTAGTTGATTGTGTGGCGATCGCCTCGAAGCAAAACTTAAGGTGAGAGCGAAGATAAACAGAGGTGATCGACTCGAAGATCGATCGCGAAGATGAACCACAATCGTAGGGTGATTGCGAAGATCGACCTAGGGCATGAGTGTTTTTTTCTTCTTTGCATTGTTGAAAATGGGTGTGCACAAGCGCAAGGGTAGTTTTGGAAAAAAAAAAAAAAAAAGAAGTGGTTTGCCCATAGTAAAATGTGCGAATTATCAGATATCGGTTTTTCATTATATAACCAGATTAAAAAAAATAGAATATCAACTTTCAAGCTAATTATCAATATTTTTTCTTAGCAAACAGAACATTCATTAATTATATATAGAGTGTGTTAACTTATAGAATGTGTTAACGTAATTCTCATACAAAGGTAGATCCGAACTTACAAAAAGTTATACTTTTGGTAGAGAAAAGGTCATACAAAATGAAGTATTTATCATTTTTTGAAAAAAAGAAATGATGTACATATCATGATTTACACTCAAGTTTGTGATCTCTAACTAGCTAGGATCGAAGGTGAAATAAATGTCAAACCACTTGTACAAGTTGAAGCCTTAGTTGAACTAAAATTGATAACAATTCGATTTTAAATTAGTTGAGGTTGATTACATTGATCCTTGTTGAACTTAAAATTAAAACTTTTTTTTGGTAGGACTTAAAATTAAAACTATAATAATACTAATGGTACTTTTAATGAGAAGTAAAAAAAAAAAACTTGCTAGACCCAAAAAAAAAAAACTTTTAATGAAGTTCTACAAAAGTAATTAGGCAGAAAATTATTATGTGTTAATTCCTCAAAAAGAAAAACAAAAAATATTGTGTGTTAGGTCATGCCGTCATGGCAACCAAATTCATTGCTGCTCTCTTCTTGATACTTTAGCAACTTCATAAATTAGTTCAATATACACACGCCACATATCAATGATGGCTCTATTTGACAATTTGATGACCCATCAAACAACAAATTCTTTCTACAAGTGGTACGTGGGCGGTGATTTGACGCTCTACCTAAAGTCACCAAATAAGGTAGACTCTTTTAAGCCTTTAATCATATTAAATTTCCTACTTATTATTTTTAGCTTTTTTGTGCGCTGGAATATTTGTGTTGTTCTTTGAGGTCTTCTAAGTGCCTACTGCCAAGTTTGGCAAATAATATAGGGGTGGGAGTTAGATTTGTAGGAAGGTTTTTTATGTGATTTTTGCACATGTCAAGGAGATTTTGTAGCAAGGACAATCAAAGTGGTTAACATCTATTCATGCAATAGATTAGCTTACACAAAAATTTGGTTAAAAAAATACGTAAACACTATATGAAAAAGAATTATTAAGCAGTATACCTTTTTTTTTTTTTTTTTTAAGTATGAGTCGAACCCACAATCTCTCCATAAACCTTATTTTTTGACAAGTGATACCTCTACCATCTTGTTAGAGATGTTTTAACAACAACTACTTCCTTCTTTTATTTCTGTGCAAAGTGAGACTAATGAATGTTGGTTTGAGTAGTTTATTCGTTAGGTGTGTAACACGAGCCACTTTTGTTATAAGAGTTTTATCTGTTGTGGGTCAAATCTGCCCAAGAGTGCACTAGTTGCGAATGGACTTCATTTACTTGATGGTGCGTACAAAATTAACAAATATAAGAACAAGGCATAACGTTTTTTTTTTTTTTTTTTTTTTTTTTTTGTAGGAACATGTCCTAAAAAAAATGGGTCAAGAATTACATTGTACTATTGCACTTATCTTGTGCTAACAAGGCATAACGTATTTTTTGATCTTTGAACTTCGAACGTTTTATACTTTTGGTATCTGAACTTTTTAATAGTGTATATTTGGTCCTTCAACTTTTATTGTTGTATATTTCGTCCCTGAAGTTTTGAGTTTTTATACTTTTGGTCTATAAACTTTGAATCTTTATATTTTTGGAGAAAATTAAAAAAAATTTCAACTTTTTTTTATCGATGTAAGTCGTCTGGTTCTATAATATAAACCATTTTACTCATCTTGACTAGTTACGCGACACTTTTATTGTCTACATTGACATAATTTAACATTTTAAATAATAGAAGAACTAAATGTAGATCTTTGTAAAGATTCAAGGACCAAATATGTAGTAACAAAAGTTAAGGGACCAAAAACATAAAAAAAACATAAAGTTCAGAGATTAAGTAATGATTTTTACCTAAGAACACAGATAAATTCATATCAACGATTGGTTGACGCGACTGAAAGTGAGTCATTGTCCCTTATCTAATAACTTGGTTTAAGTCTAAAGAATGTAAACATTTGAGAGCTCCCCTGATTTATACTGAACCTAATTGTAGATACCGAGGTGATTTAGACAAACAAAAAAAAAAAATCAATGCGAATGCTTTTGTTTTCCATTTCATAATCCTCGCTCATTGGGCTCTAAAAGAAATATGTAGGGATATAAGAAGTGGTATCTGGGCTTTGTTTGGCATTTTCGCTACATTACGCCCAAGATACAAAAAAGCCCACCTAAAAACCCGTTTCGCCTCAGACTCACCTCGACAATGTCTGAAGACCAACGAAGCCTCTAGGTGGGTCCACCACCAACTACTCAAACATTCTCGAATTTTCCCTCTTTTTCCTTCACCCTCAAACACTCCTTTCTCTCTTCTTCTACTCTTCTCTGGAAACTCCACAACCCACTATAAAATCCAATCCCAAACCCCCCAATTCCCCAATTCAACTCACGCAAACACAATCACAGAAAAAACAGAGTAGTTACAAAAAAAACAGAGCACTAACCGAAAAACAGAGTATCATCATCATCATCATCAAATCAAATCAAATGGCTGGGAAGAGCGAAGGAAAGGCGATCGGGATCGACCTCGGCACGACGTACAGCTGCGTCGGAGTATGGCAGAACGACCGAGTCGAGATCATAGCGAACGACCAAGGCAACCGAACGACCCCCTCCTACGTCGCCTTCACCGACACCGAGAGACTCATCGGCGACGCGGCCAAGAACCAGGTCGCAATGAATCCATCCAACACCGTCTTCGACGCCAAACGCCTCATCGGTCGAAGATTCTCCGATCCGTCGGTCCAGAGCGACATGAAGCTCTGGCCGTTCAAGGTGGTTCCAGGTCCAAATGACGACAAGCCTATGATTGTAGTTCATTACAAAGGAGAGGAGAAGAAGTTCTCGGCCGAGGAGATCTCGTCGATGGTGCTCACCAAGATGAAGGAGATTGCGGAGGCCTATCTCGGTCAACCGATTCGAAGGGCCGTCATTACTGTGCCGGCGTACTTCAATGACTCGCAGAGGCAAGCCACGAAGGACGCCGGCGCCATTGCGGCGATAGATGTTTTGAGGATTATCAACGAGCCGACCGCAGCGGCGATAGCGTATGGGTTGGACAAGAAGGCTTCCTCCAAGAAAGGGGAGAGCAATGTACTCATCTTCGATCTCGGCGGGGGGACTTTCGATGTCTCCCTGCTGACGATCGAGGAAGGGATCTTCGAGGTGAAGGCCACAGCCGGAGACACTCATCTGGGGGGAGAGGATTTTGACAACAGACTCGTTAACCATTTCGTGGCTGAGTTTAAGAGGAAGCATAGGAAGGATATTAGTGGCAATGCCAGGGCGCTGAGGAGGCTCAGGACGGCATGCGAGAGGGCGAAGAGGACTCTGTCGTCGACCACTCAGACCACGATCGAGATCGACTCCTTGTACGAAGGAATCGACTTCTACTCCACGATTACTCGGGCGCGGTTCGAGGAGTTGAACATGGATTTGTTTAGGAAGTGTATGGAGCCAGTGGAGAAGTGTTTGAGAGATGCGAAGATGGATAAGAGCAGTGTGCATGAGATTGTGTTGGTTGGGGGGTCGACTAGGATTCCCAAAGTGCAGCAACTCTTGCAGGACTTTTTCAATGGGAAGGAGTTGTGTAAGAGCATAAACCCCGACGAGGCGGTGGCGTATGGCGCCGCGGTGCAAGCCGCGATATTAAGCGGCGAAGGGAACCAGAAGGTTCAGGACCTGCTTCTGCTCGACGTCACGCCGTTGAGTCTGGGGATCGAGACGGCTGGGGGAGTGATGACTACATTGATTCCGAGGAACACGACGATACCGACGAAGAAGGAACAGATCTTCTCCACCTATTCGGATAACCAACCAGGTGTGCTAATTCAAGTGTATGAAGGAGAGAGGGCAAGAACAAAGGATAACAACTTGTTAGGCAAGTTTGAATTGGCAGGCATTCCTCCGGCGCCAAGAGGGGTTCCTCAGATCAATGTGTGCTTCGACATTGATGCGAATGGGATCCTGAATGTCTCGGCGGAGGACAAGACGGCGGGGGTGAAGAACAAGATCACTATCACTAATGACAAGGGGAGGTTGTCGAAGGAGGAGATCGAGAAGATGGTTCATGACGCGGAGAAGTACAAGGCCGAGGATGATATGGTGAAGAAGAAAGTGGAGGCAAAGAATGCTCTGGAGAATTATGCCTACAACATGAGGAATACTATCAAGGATGAGAAGATTGGAGGGAAGCTCGATTCGGGCGATAAGGCGAAGATCGAAAAGGCCGTAGACGACGCCATTAACTGGCTGGAAGGAAACCAGTTGGCTGAAGTTGATGAGTTTGAAGACAAGTTGAAGGAATTGGAAGAGTTATGCAATCCAATTATAGCTAAAATGTACCAAAGTGGAGGTGCCCAGATGCCAAACATGGGCGGCGGAGGTGCTGACATGCCAGGGTCAACTGGACACGGCAAGGCCAGTGGCAGCGGTGCCGGAGCTGGGCCGAAGATTGAAGAAGTTGATTAAATGGCGGGCGTATTCAATTTGAATTTTTATGAACTTGCGCAGACTTTTGATACTGTGGAGTTCATTTATAATGGTTGTATGAGTTGTTGTATAGTTTAAGTACAATAAAAACAATGCCACTAGCGATGCTTTGTTTGTAAAATGCTTATTTCATCAAATTAAGAAGTCTGATTTGCTTTCTAATCTTTCGAAGTTCGAACTCGAGACTTTCGAATTTCAATTAACCCTCATAGTTGCGTATCTCGAGGTACATCAACGATCGACACTAACTATTAGTGCGGATAAGAAACAAATGCACAATATCTATGTCTGTATACACTTGGGAGAGACCAAAACAGAGGAAACACACACACACTCGCCAAGAATGAGCAATTGTGATAGATTTTCCACAAATTTGTAGAGCAATCGTAAAGGGTGTGCGTGAATCTTACCCAAGAGTCCATCAATGGCTTCTTCTGGGCTGACGAGTAGTTTCTCATTCAAGCCCGTCTTGTGTCGGAGAGGCAGAGCAATGTGTCCTCTGTTTCTGGAGTCAGAGTTCAGTGGCATCCGTGTTTGTAGTGTTAATTTACCCAGAATTGATTCTGGGGTTTGTGTTTCGGTGGCTTCGGTGACCGCGATTACTGCGCGGATGGGCGGGGGGCGGTATAGGCCGTCCAGTTCTTCTAGTGACGATGAAGATGGGGCTCTTGATGTCTCCAGCATCAGGTATTGATTATTTGAACTCATCTGAAGAATTGAGCTAGGGTTTTGGCGTAGATTGAGGTCTTTTGTGTTCAATTTGGTTGAAATTGGGGTTTCTTTTGTGGATTGAAATTGGGGTTTCTTTTGTGGGTTGAATTGTGCTTGTTTGTGACCCTAAATGCCCCCTTTTTGGTTTGGGATTCTGTTTTCTGGGTGTCTTACAAAGATTTGATTGGTCTAAACCACCCGTATCCGTACGATCTGACTACTCCGACCAGTTTGCTTCGAGTCACGCACTGTATAGGTAGTAGAGTTCCCAACGCCTGTATTTCCATTTTCAGGACTCAGAGTCAAGTCATTAATTAAGGAACAACAACTTGTTTCTAGTTGTGCCAACCAACAGTTGGTAAACAACCGTAAAATTCATGTTAAGCGTTGTAATCTAAATTATTTTTTCCCATTAGTTTTAGGATTTCCTAATTTATGTGTTAATCCCCACAGTTGTTAATTAACGAAGTTTAAGTTTAGTCAAGTTGTAGCACCTCTCAACAGCTCACTTCTCGAATGAGGAATTCTTAGTGAAACAATCTCTATATGAGGGAAATATTGGTGCCTTTGTGAGTTTAAACTTATTTGTTCTGCTGGTTTTATGCAGGTCGCCTTCGGTGAGGCTTATAGATGCTGAGCAAAATATGGTTTGTTCTAATTCTTATTTCCTTTTTTTTTATTTTTTATGTCAAATGTTCCAAGTCTTGTTTCTTGGATTATGGTATGCTGAGCAGAACATGGCTTGACGTTTGAGAGTTTCTGCAGGTAGGAATTGTGCCGAAAATTGAAGCGATTCAAATGGCGGATGAGGCTGAACTTGATCTTGTATGTCCTCTATCTCTTCTTTTCTTGTTAAGTAGTTTTGTCAAGTTGGTTTCTGAATCTGATTTACTATCTCAGTGTACGAAAAGGTTTAGAGGTAATGGCTGATCTTAATTTAATTTCTTAGATCCTATCTAGTAAGCAATTCCGAGTAGATGCTCCTGTGAATTCCCCGAGAAGAAATGGATTCCAAAGCAAATCAAATTTTAGTGCTAGGTGTTGAGCAATATTAAATAATAGTATAATACAAGGACAGCTGACAACTATGGGCTCCAAAGCTAATCAAATTGTAGTGCTTAGAGTGGAGCAATATGAAATAAAACAAGGGCAGCTGACAACTTCCTCGTCCTCTAAACTCATTGGCTGCTCGTAGTTTGCACTTTTAGAGATGGTTAATAACTGTTAGGGGATTTCCTGTTTCATAACTCTAGATATTCAACCATGTTATTGATCTTCACACAAAAAGTGTGATAGTTTCTTCTATCTAAAGTCCACGGGAGCTGAATGTCTTTCTAGCTATCACATTCCCATTTTTATTACATATATTTCAAAATTTAATACTTTTGCTTTTACTTAATGACTAAGCTACTCCTTTGCAACCCTCTTTCAGTCCTTCACTTTTGTTTATTTATTTTGTTTATGTTGTTTTTTATAGCTAAGCTTATTGATGTGGCCAAAGCTCCAAATGTTTTATCTAGTGTAACAAAAGCGCATAAACAACAACTAAGTCTCAACATGAAATTAGTTGGGGTGGCTACTGGGAAATCTACACGGAAAATTCTCTCTCTCTCTCTCTCCTCTCTCTCTGCTAATGGTGTGACGTGGTAGTATTTTATACATTTTATTGTTAATATATCTTAAACTATCTTTGGTATCAGCACAACAACAAAGCATAAGTCCCAAATTAATTGGGGTCGGTTGCATGGATCAAACTCTTCCATTGTGCTCGATTTAGTATCTTTGGTATCAATGAGGTAAAAAAAGACTTATTGGTGCAAGAATCATTCTTACCTTGAAATCCACTCCCTCCTATCCTCCATATTCTCTTGGATCCGTACTGTCTCAAAGCTGTGAAAAAAATATAGCTAGTGAAGAAGCTCACTCTTATGTATAAAATGGAGATCCCGAGATGGAAAATATGTATCCTTTTCTCACTCCTAAATAAACTTGTTTGTCAAGAGATATTTGAATAGAGATTGGGATAAGAGTCGCACAAGTCTCCCTACTCCATAAATCTCCCCGAAACCTAATTTAATGATGACATCCTCCAAATCCCGTAGTTTGTTAGTGAATCTGTTGTTTATAACATGCTCCAGACATGTTCTCCTAACTCAAGTATCAAATGGTGGAAATGGAGGAACAATTGCATTGCTTTCCTGTGGTAGAAGGGGTATAGCAAGGGTATATTTTGTTAATTGAGGTAGTTAAGCCTTCTTTGTCATTTCCGTGTTCAAGAATGTGGAAGATGGAATAGAGGAAAACTTATTCTCTTAGCAGTTTCTAGTATTTGACACCACCTTATACTACAGGTGATTTTATCTCCAGATGCGGATCCACCAGTTGTTCGAATAATGGATTACAGGTATGATTTATCTTATATGCTTGTAATATTCTTTGAAGTTAGTTTCTTGTTTTCAATAGCCATGCAAATGTAACCATTACCCAAAACGAATTACAGTGTTTTGTTCATTTAAATTTGCTAACAATCATTTGTGGGACCATATGAGATATAGAAAAACGTACCAAGTAACTGCTATAGTTTTTGTTGGGTAATCAATCCATCTGGCATGAAATCTCTATAGATGATGCATTGTGGGCATGATTTCCTTGTTTCTTCGCCAATCTGATTAACTTACACGTTAAGCACATTGATGCATCTGGTAAGATTAAGCCTATGACCTTTGTCTGGACAATTTTATTTCGCATTTGGGCAAATTCTTGGGAGTGGAGTTGGTTGAAAAAGATCTCTTTTCCCCATTTTAGATCACATTCATATTGATTTTCTTTTCATTTTTTCCCAGTAATATTTGGCAATCTTGATGCAATGTGGTTGATGATATTTGTATTCTGCATTCATGTCTAAAGTGGTGGAAAAAGTACTAATGAGTCGTTTTCTGATTTACAGAAAATATAGATATGACCTGCAAAAGAAGAAGAGAGAACAGCAAAAGAAAAGTATTGCAGACTATCTTTTCTTTGTATATTTGCTCATTTCAAGTCTCTCCTGTTTTTCTTTTGGCTATACTTCTGAATAATCTTACCTCGTAATTCTGGCATTCTACAGCGAATCGTGTGGATGTCAAAGAGCTGAAAATGGGGTATGATTTTACAGTGTTCTTATTGCACATTTTGTTTTCATTTGCTTAATGGTGATTTAATCATGTGCACCATTTTTCTGAACTCTTATCTCTTATTAGCTTCAGCACTTAACAAGTTTTGGCCCTGAAATATGTTTAAAGAACCCTGAATGTTCACTAAAATGTAGGATTATAACCATTTTTTTGTTTTACTCTTCTTTTTTTAAGAATAAAAAGTTTGGACCTGCAAAAATGATGATTTACTACTTGAATTAACCAGTTAACTTAGTTGTTGTTAATGATGTCTCATTGTGCCCTTTGAATTGCATATTTTCCCACTAACACATTTGTTTCCCCAAAAAAGGCCACTTTACGAAATGAGAACAATGCTAGAAAAGTCGTTCTTCTATTCTTCTTTAAGGTACCATCAATTACAAGCAAGATTTAAAGCATGATTTATTTAAGAAAAGCTTTTGTCATGAAAACGTTAGCTACTTTCTTCATACCCTTGAGTTATGCGGCCCAACAAGCGATTCTCAAAAGAAAAGTCTATAGCTCTCAAAGAGCACAGGCTAATATTTTACCTAAGACACTAATGGCCTGTTTGTGAATCCTTCCTCATTTGCTTGCCTAACACAAGTCATATTTTAGCCAATCCTTTGTTTGCCTCTATACAAATTGTGTTAGGTTAGATTATTTGTTGGACTATTATGCTCCTTCCACATCATCTTCTTCTTTGTTTCTTTAGATAGAGGGAGGGTAAAGTTGTACTTTTTACCATTTTAAGTTGGGCTTACCTAAAAGATAGGGGGAGGTGTGTCTTTTAGTAAGAAAGAGTTTAAGCACCTGTTTGGTTGGGGTGTTAGCTTAGTTATACCCAAGCTTAAATGTAAGACTGATGTTTGCTTGGAGTGTTAGCTAAGATGTGGTATTACCAAAGCACTCAATCTCATGCTTACCAAAAGACACCCCCCCAAGTCTTTAGTTAAGCCCAACTTAAGTGAGTGAAAATTACAATTGTACCCTCATCCTCATCGCCCCATCTTTCTCCATGGTCCCTGCTGCTCAAACAAAAACCCATCAAAAGTCTTTCTCTCACAATACAATCAAATGAGAACAAGAACAAAAACCCACAGTAATTCATCCAATCTAGCGAGAACGAAAAATCCCCATTGTTTCTTCTCTCTCCAATTGACGTCCATGAACATCCGCCATCCTCGCGGCACCCTTGCGATGGCAACTCAAGGTGTCGTTGCACCAAGAAGACGAGCAAGAGTAGAGACTAGCGATGCAAGAGAAGGTGAGAAACGAAGCGAAGAAGAAGAAAGTGGAGGAGAGCAAGCAATGGCCTTCTTCAGTTCGATTTGAGTTTCTCCTTGCAATTTCATCCGTGAAGAACACGAGCAACATCGATTAAGCGGAATGCGAGATTGGGAGCATTTGAGATCGGATTGGAAGCGAGATTGATAGCATTTGAGCATCGAACTAGCATCGATTAAGAGGGAATCGAGATTGAAGACGAAGACAATGTGAAATGGGCATAACTGTCCAACAAAATTTCTAACCTAAGACAATTTGTGCACAATCAAACGATGGATTAGCTAAGCTATGACTTGTGTTAGATAAGCAAATGCGGAAGGATTTGCCAATTCATGAACCAAACAGGTAGTAAGTGTTTTAGATAAGACTAAGTCTAGCTAACACTCGAACCAAACACCAATCTTAAAGTTAAACCAAGGCTTAGCTATGCTAACACTTGAATCAAACATACCATAAGGATTGTATTTGTTTCACTTAGTTTCTCCACTAATTCCTTTCTAGTTAGATACTCTAGTGTTATAAATAGAAGTAAATTCTATTTTCGTTGGAGGATGGCATGTTTGTACTCTAAACTAGTAATGATTGTCTATGGGACTGAGCTGATTTCTTTCATGGATTTTGGACGACTAAGATCACCACGCTAGCTAAATAATTAGTAATGTGCAAACACATAATAAGAGTATACCTTGTGGCTTTGTCAATGGGGAAAGGTTAAGTATTTGTTGGTCTTCAATGATTGATAGTAAGATTTTCCACATCTTGCAAACCACCCATAACCTGTTAGACCAGAGGAATCAACGACTTCAAAGTGTGTATCTAAGCCACTGTCCCAAAGGAAATTTTGCTCTCAATATTGCAGGAGTTAGAAAAAATCCTATAAGATACGATGAAGTAAAACCTGGCTGTCACTGCAGTGGTGAAAGCTAGAACAATAGCTTTTGCTGTGAATTTTTGATGTGTTCTTTTTCCCCAAGCATCTTCTCTTATAGTCCTCTGGTCAAGCCAGTTAGAGAAAAATGGGATAGTGAGGAAGAGTGAGGAGTTTTCAACTGCCTTGGCAGTTGAAACTGCTATACTCGGTCAATATTAAATGGGTTAACACCTATTAACTGCCCATTAAGTTGAGGGAGTCAATTAATTAACCACTCACTTATTAATTTCGAAAATGGTAAAATTGTAAATTTTTTTAACCATGGTTAGCCCACATACACACGTGCACGTGCCTCGTGCAAAGTGCTAAGTGTGCCTATAAAAATGCCTAAAATGTGCCATATCCGCGCGCGAGTGGCTCACTTTGCATAGCTCTTATGAATTTTCTTTTACACTTAAAGTATTGCAAGAGTATATCTACTCTTTAAATTATAACTTTCGAACCCATGTGAGACTAAACATTTCCTTTGTTTTGAAAATGTCCAACAATCCCCTGTCATATTCAAAATAAACAGATCATTGATCCAAGAACATTTTAAACATTATATGCATAAATAATGATACCTTGCGATTTGAATCACTAATTTGTAAAAAGTTGATTACATCATATTAGAATTACATGGTAAATAAACTTTGAATCACTAATTTGTAAAAAGTTGATTACATCATATTAGAATTACATGGTAAATAAACTTTGAACCAATGATTCTATTTGATATGTAGCATAAATAGCTCACACATATAACATACAAAACATATTGCCTTAAATTTCATGACACATTCAACATTGGCCTTGTATCCCTTATCTTCTTGTGAATGTCTTTGGAGCTAAGCCCTCGAACTCCTTGAAGCGGCCACACTTCACATTCACATAGGTAGTCTCCTTCTTGCACCCCCGCTATTTAAGCACCTTTGAAGACTATTAAGAGATTAACTCAACCTCCTCCCTTTTCATGCGGGTACCAATCACTAACAACCTTGGGATGACAATAAAAATTTAGTGCTTACAGTTATACTGATAATGTATTTTGACTACATTGAGCTCAAGACTTAACGTAATGTTAAGCGTCGAGTTAAGTTTCCATTATTGATGACTTTAATTTATGGGTTTGAGACCCATCCCCCTTGATGTTTTATTCACCAAGTCTCTGGGCAAACCTTTAGTTAAAGGACATGTCAAGTTTTGACTAGGTTTTACATAGTTAATTGTGATAACTCCATATGTTATCAATTCCCGATACAACTGTGTCTCAATCCAATATGTCTGGATTTTTCATTGTACACTTGGCTATAAGCTCTTGCCAATGTGGCCTCGTTATCACAATGGATAGATATAGGAGCTAATGGCTTAGGCCACAATGGTATCTCGTGTAATAATTCACATAACCATTCAACTTCTTTCGTAGCTGAGGCCAGCACAATAAACTCTGATTCCATGGTGGAACCACCTATTAAAGTTTGTTTCTTTGAAGCCCATAAGATAGCACCTCCAACAAGTGTGAAAATTCACCCACTTGTAGAAGCATGATTTTGATCTTTCACATTCCAACTTGCATATGAAGATCCTTCTAAACCGAAGGATATCCACTATAGCATAAACCATAGTTAATTTTCTTCAGATATTTGAAAACTCTTCGAATTGCAAAGCCAATGCAACTCGCTTGGATTAATTGTGAATCTGCTCAACTTGCCTACTGCCAAGGAAATATCCGGCCTAGTGCATGTCATTGCATATATTAAACATCCAATTAATCTAGAATACTCCAGTTGTAAAACTGGATTACCGGTATTTTTCACTAGCTCAATACTTGGGTCTAGCGGGGTAGTAATAGGGGCACAACTCAAATGATTGAATCTATTGAGAATTTTCTCAATATAATGAGACTGAGTTAGAGTGATACTCCTTTTATCTCTTACAATCTGAATCTCGAGAATGACATCAACTTGCCCCATATCTTTCATTTCAAATTTGCTTGAAAGAAAGTTTTTGGTTAGTTGAACTTGTTCCAAGTCAGTTCCAAAAATTAGCATGTCATCTTCGTAAAGACAAGTTATGACTCCATTTCCTTTTTCATCAAACTTGCTATATACACATTTATCAGATTCATTTTTTTTGAATCCATTAGCAAGTACAACCTGGTCAAATTTTGGTACCACTGTTTTGGTGCTTGTTTTAAACCTTACAATGATTTTCGCAATTTACACACTTTATTTTCATGGTCAGGCATAATGAACCCTTCAGGTTGGTCCATGTATATTTCCTCATCCAATTCTCCATGTAGGAATGCAATTTTCACATCCATTTGGTGGATGACCAACTTGTTAATAGCTGCAATTGCAATAAGTAATTTGATTTTAACAATTCTAGCTACCCGTGAATAGGTATCGAAATTGTCTATTCCATGTTTTTAGGTAAATCCCTTAGCAACTAATCTTACTTTGTGTTTTTCAATGGATCCATTAACTCTTATATTTCTTTTGAAAAGAAATTTGCATTTAATGGGTTTACACCTGGGAGGTAGATCAAGTAGCTCCCAAGTATTATTACCCATTATTGAATTCATTTCATCATTCAAAGCCTCTTTCTAGAAGGTTGAATCTCTTTCTTTCATCGCCTCCTCTACTGTTTGAGGATCAGCTTCCGTATTAAAACAATACGGAATTTGTCTAGTTACTGTTTCTCTACTTCCTTCAACTAGGAATGTATAAAAATATGAAATCGAATTATTAGGCTCAATTACCATGAACCTATATGCATTACTATGTTGTGCATATCCAATAAATATACACTCCACTTCGCTTTCACCCAATTTTCTCTTTTTGGGTTCTGGTACTTTTACTACTGTTCTACAACCCCAAACTCTTAAATAATTAAGGTTCGGTTTCGCTTATTCCAAAGCTCATTTGGGGTGTCCTCATTCTTCTTCTGTGGAATTCTATTCAAAATATGACATGCACTCAACAATGCCTCGCCCCAAAATCCACTACTCAAACTTGAGTTTGATAGCATAGCATTAACCATTTCAGTCAGAACGCGATTTTTGCGTTCAACCTCACCATTTTGTTGTGGTGTATAGGGAGCTATAGTCTCATAGACTATTCCAATGGATTCAAAGTACTTTGAATCATAGTACTCTCCTCCCCTATTAGACCTTAAACATTTTGTAAAGGTCTCACATTGTAACTCAGTTTCTGTCTTATAGGCTCGAAACTTAACCATTGCTTCATCTTTAGAACGCAACAAATACACATAACACATTTTGCTATAATCATCAATAACTGTTATAAAATATTTATTGCTTCCTATTGATGGTGTATTATGCATATCATATAAATCTGAATGTATTAAATCAAACAATTTTGAATTTCTTTCAACATTAAGGGGTTTCTAGTTATTTTTGTTTTCATGCATGTATTGCAATTTCCTTCATTTTTAGCAAAATAAGGCAGTAATTCCAGATTCACCATATCATATAGTTTCCCGAAATGAACATGCCCTAGTCTATGGTGTCATAAAAATGAAAGAGACTCAACAAGGTACACAGAAATAATATTCTTATTAGATAAAGTGATTACATTAAGTTTAAACATACCCTCGTAAGCATAACCCCTCCCAACATACACGCCTCCCTTTGAGAGTACAAATTTGTCAGCTTCAAATACAAGCTTAAAACCAAACTTATTCAAAAGACTACTCGACACCAAATTCTTCCTCACTTTTGGTGCATAATACACATTAGTGAGTGTGACAATTTTACCAGAAGTGAACTTCGGATCAACACTACCTATGCCTTTGACAGGAACAGTAGCATCATTACCCATGTACAAGACAATATTTTCATTTATTGTCTCCATAGTTTTGAAGAACCTCTTGTTCTTGCAGACGTGTCTAGTAGCACCAAAATCAACCCACCAAGCCATGCCATTTTCAACAACATTGATTTCAACAATCATAACAATGAGATCATCATTGTCGTTTCTTGCATTCTTTGTAGCACTTGAGGAAGCATGATGTTTTCCTTTCTTCTCTTCCAATGATGACAGTCGGACTTGAAGTGGCCATCTTTCTCGCAGAACCAGCAAGTGATCTTTTGCTTCTTTTGATTCTGGTTTTGGTTGTTCGATTTTCCCGAACCACCAAGCTTTTTGAAACCACTAGGCTTGTTAGGCCTGTTCAGCAAGGGCTTTTTGAACTTTATCCACCACATGCACTTTTGAAATTTCCTGAGCAGTATGCTCTTTTTCATTTTCCTGCATGCGACAATCCTCTTCTACACGAATATGATTAGCAAAGCTCATCAAGAGTGATGTCCTCTTTTTTATGCTTCAAAATTTGTTTGAACTCTTTCCAAGATGGCGACAGTTTATCAATAATTGAAGACACAACAATGGTTTCATCCATAACAAGATTGTGTTGAGAGAAATTATTCCTAATCCTCTCAACTTCATTAAATTGCTTCATAACAGATCTATCATCTACCATTTTAAAATTAATAAACTTGGAGATAAGGAATTTCTTACTTGTCGCATCCTCCTTATGATACCTCGCTTCCTGTTTCTCCCACAGTTCCTTGGCAGAAGGAACGTTATGGTAGAGGTCGAACAGGGAGCCCTTCATTGCATTTAGAATGTGACCTCTACAGGGAGTGGTCATCCGTCTCCCATTTTTGCCTCTTTCTGATCCGCTCGGCAGTTTCATTATCGGACTTTGCAAGCTTGGGTGTATTCAGGACATACACCAGATGAAGTGCCACCAGCAGGAAATGCACTCACTTTTGCCACTCACAGGAAATCTCCTCCATCAAAGCGATCGAGCTTTACGATGTTCGTCGACAATTCCTTGATCAAAGCCATTGCAACAATGAAAAATCTCCTTTAGATTGTTAGACTAGAGGAATCAACAACGACTTCAAAACATGTATCTAAGCTACTGTCTTAAAGGAAATTTTGCTATCAATACTGCAGGAGTTAGCAAAAATCCTAGAGGATATGATGAAGTAAAACCTAGCTGTCGCTGCAGTAGTGAAAGCTAGAACAATAGCTTTTACTGTGAATTTTTGATGTGTTCTTCCCCCAAGCATATTCTCTTATAGTCCTCTGGTCAAGCCAGTTAGATAAGAAATGAGATAGTGGGGAAGAGTGGGCAGTTTCAATTGCCTTGCCCCACTCAGCCAACATTGAATGGGTTAACACTCATTAACTGCCCACTAAGTTAAGGTGGTCAATTAATTAACCACCCACTTATTAATTTCAAAAATGGTAAAATTGTAAGAAAAATTTAACCATGGTTAGCCCACACACACGTGCACAAAGTGCTAAGTGCGCTTATAAATAACCATGGTTAGCCCACACACACGTGCAGAAAGTGCCAAGTGCGCCTATAAAAGTGCCTAAAATGCGCCATATGTGCCGCGCCTCGTGCTCGTATGGCTCACTTTGCATAGCTCTTGTGGTTTTTCTTTTACACTTAAAGTAGTGCAAGAGTATATCTACTCTTTAAAGTAGAACTTTCGAACCCATATGGGACTAAACATTTCATTTGTTTTGAAAATGTCCAACATAACCAGTATTGCAATAAATGAATTCCCACGACAATATAGATTAGCGACAGGGTGATCAAATGCCTCAAGAGGCTCTAGAAATGCAAAAATGGAGCTGCTGAAGAACTCGAGAATAGAGAACTAAGTTAAAGTTGAACAGATCCACTTCCTCATTAGATTAAGATATTTTTGGTGTATGAAGTCCCATACTTATTTGGGTTTGAAGCTATGTTGTTGTTGTAGTTGTTCCCCATACTTGCTTTGTGTCATAGTTGTGTGCTTTTAAGGGGTAAGAGTAAATCTGTAAGCTTTCTTTTTGTTCATTCGGCCTTTACTTAAAGCCAATTTTGGAATGCAGTATTATGTGAATAACATATTCACAATTTATCAATCGTTTCCTTGGACAGCTTCCTTTCGCATATGAACTTGGCAGTGTTCATTTGGGAGTGTCAAAAAGAATAATCTTTTGTGGCAAGCAATTCAACACTTAGGAGTTTTGGGTTTTGGCAAAATATAATCAAGTCATTTGGATGGATTGTAGAAACCAAGAAATCCTTGAGTTTTGTGCCTTGGTCTACTTATGGTCCAGTCTTCATATGTGTTATTGTTTTTTTTTCTTCTTTAATTCTTTTATTTGGGAATCTTTGATTCTTCACGAGGCAAAGATCTATAGCTTCTTTGAAAAAGATTGACCCTTAATGATAACATGATTGGGAGGAATCACTCTTAGCCTTGTCTCTAAGTAGGTGTATTTTGCGCTTGTTGTGGAATCAGGCCATCAAATCAAATCCTTGTCCAACATCTTGGGTGGTTTATGATGAAGCACAAGACTTCAGGAGTAGATTGTAGCCTCAATCCCATAATAGTTGGGGTTGGTTACATGGATCAAACTCTTCCATTGTACTCGGTTTAGTGCATTATCTCATTTGTTTGATCCACTCATAGAGAGCAACAAAAATTTTACATTGGCTGTTAATCTATCGCATCCCTCCCCAATTTTCTGAGAATGAAAATGGGCTTAGGACCTTCCTCCATTTTCTAGTATGGAAAATAAACTTCAAAGTTCTCTATTCGGACTTGTAGCCGACTATGTAGCGCATATAATATTCTACATAAGTGGAGTTTCAAGAGTAGATTTTACAATAAAAATAAATAAGTTGCTAAACTAACCCACTTTGGGCACTTAGATTGAACATTGAGCTGATGTGGCACGAGGGACCCACAACTGTTGCTCCTCTTTTAAGTCAGTCCGCCAGACAGTCTGTCAGTCAACCAGTCCACCAAAAGGGAAGTGTTGGAATGACACCCGCAATTCACACCTCGAGATGCGGGCTTATGTATTCCGTAGTGCAATACATGGTAGGTAGGGGCATTGTGCATTTCACACTCAAAATTCAAATTTTCTTTCAAAAAGTTGACCTCTTCTCTTGCACCCAACTGTTAGTTAGTCAGTCGGACTGATTGGTTGATAACGTGCAGTCAATGACATGGGTATCCCATGTCAATGCCACATAGGTAGGTGTCGAATCTTGGTGCTCAAAGTGGGTTAGAAAATAATTTTTTAGTATATAATGACAAATTGCATCCATGTATTTGGAATGGTTCATTTGGGGGGAAGAAGAATAGAAGAAACTTTGAGGAAGTGATGGATCATAAAAGGTTGTGGGGTTTGATAGAAGTTTGAAATTGGACGAGGTAACCATTCACGGATAATGGGCTATGCTCTTATAAAGTTGTTGAGAAGGTGGGGGACAGTTTTAGATTTTTAGTTTATTGCCTTTGGGTTGGTCTTTTAGCTGGGGCGGAGGATTTTACCTTTTGATACTTTGAAGGTCATTTGATACTCCTTTCCTTTGTGGTATAAAGTCATTCTGACCATGTGAAAGTCCTATGTTCAAAGATGCTATTCTATGGCTTTTGTATTGTTTATACTTTGCTTATGTGAATAAGTACTTGTAAAAAGTAAAAAGTAAAAAGTAAGTAGAGACATGGGGCTTTTTTGGTATAACTTCTTGTACTTATGGTTGACGTGACACTAAAGAAGTAACTTTTTGCTTTAGTTAGTGTTTACTATTTTTTGCAATTGTTGATGTGGCACCTAAAACCACCTAAAAGCACGAAAAACATCTCTACCTACTTTTTGTTTTTTATAAGTACTTATCCACGTAAACAAAGCATAAGTAAAAAATAAAAGTCATACTAAACAGGCTTTTGCTTATGAAAATTATCACTCTTTTGGAAGGTTTGGGGTTGTGAGTTAGTTGCGGGCACCATCAACGCCATGTCAATCGATCACAAAAAATACTAAACAAAATATAAATGGTATAAAACTTGTTTCTTTAGTGCCACGCTAACAATAAGCATGAGCAAACAAACATTGTGTCAAACAAGTCCCTTATTTGATGAGAGTGTAAACTTTATGAGAAGAATCCAACAACATAATTTTTTTTTTCATGAAATTGCTTCGAAGTTAGGAGGTGATTGGAAATTGTTAACATTTAAACCTTCTTTCTCATTTGTTGGTGGTTATTTGCTATGGGGTCATTCTTTGTTTGAAAAACTGGCTTATAGTATGTGTTAAGATGGGTGGATATTTTTCCTTGTATCGAGTATGAAGTTTGTTTCTTCATTAGGCTTGCATCTTTTTCATATGATTTTTTCCTATTTAAAAAATGGCATCATACTTGAGAAAGAAGAGTAGTTTATATTCTCTCATTTTTTTAATACACTATTCTGTTTCTTGTCCACGTATAGGCTCCATTAGGAAGAAAAGTAAATAGTTAATACTGAAGATTTTTTTTGAGCCCAGTTAAATGCACCCCAGTATTTACTTAGGGCACCCCTAAATTCAAATTTTAATTTATAAGGGCACCCCGCATTTTTACCAAAATACCCTTTCATACCAACCGAAACACCCAACTCCAAAAATCTTAGTTGAGACATCTATTTTAGGTTTGGGAACATATGGTCGAGACTTATATTCTAGGTTCGGTGTTGTTCAACCGAACCTCTTTGGCGAAATTTGGTTGACAACTGTCGACCTTAAGGTTCAGCGGGTTCCGACTGACTTTCCAACTAGAGATTCAGTGGGCTTTGACCGACTCTCCAACTAGAGGTTCAGTGGGCTCTGACCAACTCTCCAACTAGAGATTCAAACTTGCGTGGCTGGGCCATTCCAACTAGAGATTCAAACTTGCATGGCTGGGCCATTTGATGATGCCTACAAATCACAAGAAATGAGTGTGTGGAGGGATGATAGTGGTGTGCACAAAACAAGAGAAAATGGTGGTGGGGTGCACTAATCACAATGAGGGGCATGATGGTCATTTTGCAGCAAAATTGACTTTTTTTAAGCTTGACTTTTTCGTTGGGGTGCTCTAAGTAAACACTGGAGCGCGTTTAGCCGGGCTTATGTTGCCTTCATATTTCTCTCTGGCAAGAAACAAGGCTTTTATACATGAGTTCCTGAATTCCAAAAAAAAAAAAAAAAGCACCTAGAAGGGATTTTTTTTTTGATAGTAAACAAGAATTTTATTCAAATTGAAAAATGTTTGAGGACCAGTGGTCCTCACATACATTGTAACAACAAAATGTTAACATAACCAAAGCTAATGACTGCACACCAATTCTCTGTTTAGTCCTCTATGCAATCCAATGCCAATGAAAGCACCAATCAGTAATCGAGTAACCTGAGTTAAATTTGTTGCAAGATGCCCATTTAGTCGTCGTCAATTTAGTTGATTCCCACAAGGCTTCAATTGATTGTTCTTTATCTTCAAATATCCTTTTGTTTCTTTCGAGCCAAAGACCCCATAAAATTGCCAGTGTTGCAATTCCATTTACGTGCTTCCTTATACTCTTTCCAACTAGTCTTTCTAGTAGAGCTCTCAACCCAAACATTGATCTAGGATTAGATACAAGGCCACCTGAGAAAACATCCCACCTATTCCACACTTGACAAGCCACATTACATTGAAAAAATAAATGGTCTACATTTTCGTTTTCCATCATACACATGAAACAACAATGAGGTGAGATAACCAAGTGAGGCATTCTTCTTTGAAGTTTATCATACGTATTCAAACCACCATGCAATAGAAGCCAACCAAAAAACTTAACTTTGGAAGGAATCATGGCTTTCCAAAGTCCTTTAAATGCTTGATGCACATGCGAAGAAGGATCATCAGTTAAATAGTGAAAGAAGGACTTGCAAGTGAAAATGTTTGAAGGATCTAAATTCCAAATTCTTTTGTCCTCTAGATTGGGATGCGGCCTAGCTTGTTCAAGTGCGTTTAAAAGATCACACTTTTCATCATGAAACCTTGTAGGAATTCTATTTGGAAGATGTAAGTTCCAATCACAATTAATTTCATCTATCCCATGCCTAAAGGATGCAAAAAAAGAGATAGGTTGATTATGATGCAATGATAAAGAGAACACATTAGGAAAACATGATGCAAGTGAAGTGTTTCCTAGCCAACTATCTTCCCAAAATTGAACCGACGACCCATCCCCAACCTTAATAGTAATATGCTGCTGAAAAGTTGTGAGATTAGAATTGATGAATTTCCAACGACTACGATGAGTAACCCTAGGAGCCACTCCTGCGTCCCATCTATTAGGCCCAAGACCATGAATGCTTTTGACAACCCTATGCCACAATGCCTCTTTCTCTCTAGGAAATCTCCAAAACCATTTTGAGACTAAGGCTTGGTTTCTTCTTTGCATGTTTCCTATTGCTAGGCCTCCTTTTGAGATTGATCCTTCCACCATTTTCCGTTTAATGAGACTAAGGCCTTTGCTCTCAGCCATTTTTTGCCAAAGAAAGTCCTTACAAACCCTCTCAATGATCGTAGCCACTTTCTTTGGTAATTTAAAAATGGACATATAGTAAATTGGGGATGGCCTCTAGTACCGACTTAATCAAGCACAAACGCCCTCCCTTTGAGTGGCACCCTTTCCTCCAACTTCCTAGTCTCCTAGAAATGGTTTCGATAATCGTAGCCCAAAAGTCTAAGGATGTCGGCTTTCCTCCTAATGGTAGACCTAGGTATTTAAGCGGTAATGATCTCACCCCACATCCCACCATAGCTGCCATTTGAGCCACTATCTCTTCTCCCAAGTTAATTCCTGCTACTTGACTTTTTGCCATGTTAATTCTTAACCCTGATAGCTCACTAAACTCCTTTAAAGATTCAACCACTCCAAATTTTGAGTCTTCCCTTCCAACAAAAAAAGTGTGTCATCAGCATATTGAAGATGTGAAACATGCACCTTGTCCTTACCTACCTCCATCCCTTTGAATAATCCTTTGGCTACATCTCGATCGATGATTCTACTTAGGACATCTACAGCTAAGGTGAAGATAAAAGGAGAAAGAGGGTCCCCTTGCCTAAGCCCTCTACAGGCTCTAATTTTCCCTTTTGGCCTACCATTAATCATCACTGAAAGATTAGTTGAACTCAAACACCCTTTAATCCATCTCCTCCATCTCTCACCAAAGCCGTTCCTCTCCATCACATAATCCACAAAAGACCATTCAGTGTGATCATAAGCCTTTTCAAAGTCAATTTTGAAAATAATGCCTTTTTTGTGTCTCCTAATACAATCTTCCACCACTTCATTAGCCACCAATGAAGCATCAAGAATCTGTCTACCTGAATAAAAGCTGTTTGAGCTTTAGAAAAGGTAAAATGAAGAACACTTCTTAACCTACTGGCAAACACCTTAGCTATAACTTTGTAAAGGCTTGTGATCAAAATAATGGGTCTAAAGTCAGATACTTTAAAGGAATTGGCTTTTTTAGGGATGAGGCAAATGTAAGTTTCATTGACACTAACATTTATGATTCCATTATGATAAAAATCATTCATGACTGGCATTAACTCAGATTTAATCATGTCTCATTCATGAATGAAAAACTCCATTGAAAAGCCATTTGGGCCAGGTGCTTTGTTTCCATCGCAATCCAACAATGCTCTCTTGACCTCCTCCTCACTAAATGGTATCTCAATATGAAGCCTTTGAATCTCATTTAGAGGTGACCATTGGATGTTATCAACTTGAATCTCTTTTTCACCGCGAGATGAATATAGATGACCAAAGAACCTAAGAATCTCATCCTCAATCTCAATCTCATCCTCAAGAAATGTCCCCTTGATATCTTCAATTTTAGAAATGACATTTTGATTCCTTCTGAAAGAAAGAAGTCAATGAAAAAATGTTGAATTCATATCACCTTCTTTGATCCATTTCACCTTAAAAACAATTTTCTCCACCCTAATGCACATTTCATTCCATTCAACCTTAGCTTCCCTCCTCTTAAGCTCAAGATCTTGGTTCCAACCCTCTCCACCTTCTATGCTATCCAATTCCCCTATGATAATCTCGAGCTCTCTCTTCCTAATACCTACTTTTCCAAACTCATTTTCGTTCCATTCCTTAAGGTGTTTCTTTAACTCTTTTGAGTTTCAAAACCATAAGATGAGGATGACGTCCACCATCGACTAATACTTTTTTTGAAGCCATTGTGTTGTAACCATGCATTTTCAAATTTAAACGGAGGGGCCCCCCATTTTGGTATGAGACTATCCATTAGTATTGGACAATGATCAGACACTAATCTAGTTATAAGACAGAAAAACCTAGGAGGGATGAAACAACAAAACAAGCCAACAAGGGAAATTGCCTCCTGAAAAAAAAAAAAAAAGAAAAAAAGGGGAAATTCCCACTACCCCCCTCCAATTTCTCAACTGATCCGCCTTTGAGAAGCCCAGGATTATTTTGTTGTGGCTATTTGCTAAACTGCAGATGGTTTTACTCAAGCTTCTGAAGTGAGAAGACTGTTGTTGTATCTCTGCTGTAACTATATGTACGAATTTTATCACTACTGTTATTTTGTTAGAACTGATATGGTTTTACTCAATCTTCTGATAGGTATAATATTGATCAACATGATTACTCTGTGCGGTTGAAAGCGGCGCAGAAGTTTTTAAAGGACGGAGACAAGGTTCTTAGTCTTCCATTTTTTTTTATTATTATTTTTTTATTTTTTATTTTTATTTTTAACGTTAAATCTGATCTTTAACATCTAACCAACGATACTGAATCAATACATGTAGGTAAAGGTAATAGTCAACTTGAAAGGTCGCGAAAATGAGTTCAGAAACATTGCCATTGCGCTTCTCAGGCGATTTCAGGAGGAAATAGGAGAGGTAAGATTCTATCCTCTCAAATGATCATGTTAAGTTTTCTAATTCTTTTATTTTGAGCCTTCCTAAACACATTGTTTGCTTCTTATTCACGGATTTCTTTTCGCAGCTCGCGACAGAGGAGAGCAAAAACTTTAGAGAGAGGAATATATTCATTATTCTGGCTCCAAATAAAGCAGTTCTGCAAAAAGCTCAAGATCAGCCGAAGAAAAGGGAAAAGCCGGCATCTACTGAGATATCGGCTGGTGTATGAGCCAGTTGCCGTCTTTTCAAGGATAATTTCCTGTATAACCGAGCTTGTATTTTGTCAATTTTCTTGGAAGTATTGAGATAATGTAATCCTGTACAGCGCTGTTGTATTACAGTTTCGGAAGTGAAAAATTATATCAGAAGCTTGAGGGTTAGTTAGTTCACATCACAAGCCACTGATGATAGGAATGTTGATGAGCATGCTTGTGTCCAAGGACTGAAAACTCATCCAGGCCTTTGCATGAATGCATTATTACTCAGTAAATACTTCAAAAGTCCGATCCACGCTCTTAAACGTGACTACTATGAGCCCGAAGCTTCCTTTGTAACTCTCAAATCTTCTTCAAATTGTTGCGTGCGCCATTGCATTAGAACTAACTTTTAGAGCCATTTCTTCCCCTCTTACTATAAAGTCTGACAAGCGTGTTATATTCTGACTGCCATGTGTTTTGGAGTTGAAACCAAGCAGTCATGAGGGATCTGATGAGATGCATTTTGTGGTGGTTAGGAAGGTCTGAGGTTATGATCAGAAGAGGATGCACCAACTCACCAACCTTAATGGTTTTGCAGAACAAGGCGTGGATTTTCTGTGACTTAATTTCCAAGCTCTTACAGTCCAAGAGTCTCTTTCATTCCTAGAATGCTCTTGCTTCTCTATCAAGTCTATCACAAAAACAAAACATCAAAATTCATCTAAAAGCCTTAATTCACCTGGCACAAAACACATGCCATTGAGTTGTGATCTGATCAGACTCAAAAATTCCACCAAGTATGGTCCACCCATGAAGTTACTCTCTTAGTTAGTTACCATGGAAGGAATTGGCCAACATATTATGACACACATTAGGCACACAATCGTTAAATCCGTTGGATATACGTTGAGGTATAGCGTGACGTTCCGATGGATAATCTAATGGCTTTTGACAACTATGTTGCCAAAGTGTGTCAAAACTATGCCAAATTTTTTCTAAAAAAGTATGCAAAATAAAGTCCCTAAACTTTGTGTTTTTTTATACTTTTGGTCCATAAACTTATTACTGATTTATTACCCATTTAGTCTCTAAACTTTCATAAAGATGTACAATGGTCCCTCTACTATTTCAGATGTTAAATTCGTTGACTAGGCTAACAAAAGTGTCTCATGACTAGCCAAGAAGAGTTAAGTGGTTTATATTACTAAACTAGATGGCTTACTTCAACTAACGAAAACCAAAAAAAGAAATCCACCTTCCCCGAAGGCATAAAAAACTCAAACTTTAAGGATGAAAAGTAAAAAGAACTTAAAGAGTTTAGGAACCAAATGTACACCAATGAAAGTAGGGACCAAAGACCAAAAGCATAAAAAAACTTTTAAGTTCAAGAACCAAAAGATAGGTTTTGCCAGTAAAAGTCTCCTATTAATTAAACCAAGATCTAGAGAGTATACATTTGAATATGTATAAACATGTAAATACATGTCTCAATGGTTGTTGAAATGAGGAGTAGCTTGAGTTCAAGGCAAAGGGGACCTTGCAACCAACTCCTGGTGTAGACATACTGAAAAAGATTTAGAGAGAGAGATTAGGTGAGATGAGAGAGGTTCAAACCTATTGATAAAAAGAACTACAACACAAGCGGTCCTAACTAGTTCTACCACTGCAACACATCCATCCGGGGAGCCTCACCATGGAAGCCAGTGCAGGACTGGTCGCCGGATCGCATAACCGGAACGAACTTGTTGTCATCCATGGGCATGAAGAGGTAACCATTCTCTCAAATAAAATATGTCCATTAATGTAGTCTAGCTAGCTTCTTGTTGTAATGTTGTCGATCAACATGCGATATGTAACAATGTCTTTCGAGTTACGTATGATGAATTTGATTATGATGTTTCGCAGCCTAAGCCACTGAAAGCACTGAATGGGCAAGTTTGCGAGATATGTGGAGATGAGGTTGGAATCACTGCTGATGGTGATCTGTTTGTGGCCTGCAATGAGTGTGGATTTCCAGTGTGCAGGCCTTGCTATGAATATGAGAGGAGAGAGGGCACTCAGCTCTGCCCCCAGTGCAAGACCCGCTATAAGCGTCTCAAAGGTTAATAAAACTAATAAAACTTTGATACCTTTTTTGTGATAATTGTGGGTGTTCGAACATTTTGGAGAGTCCGTCGTAGGCCCAATCTTGCAACCTGGGAGAAACCAATATATTTAGAATTAGATGACAAGATATAATCTTACGACTTATTGGTCAAATCTATCTCAACATATTTTCAAAATGCATGTGTATTTGAAGTTATTTACTTGAGTTTTTTGAATTTGAATTTTTAGGGAGTCCAAGAGTAGAGGGAGACGAAGACGAAGAAGATATCGACGACATAGAAGATGAGTTCAACATCAATGAGAAGAAACATGAGAAGAGACCTATTAATCCAACTGAAGCCATGCTTCATGGGAAGATGAGTTATGGAAGAGGCCCTGAAGAAGATGAAAATACTCAAATCCCACCAGTTATAACTAGTGCTAGATCTCGACCGGTAAAGCTTTACTTCATTTGATCTTCATGACTAATAAGTTGAAACTAGTACTAGTGTAGAAAATTGCCAACATGGATGGATTCATAAATTAAGTAGAGATAAGACATAAGAATTCAGTATGCATGGATATGTTACAGCATTGCATGTTAAATTTCTAGAATTTTGGATACAAGGATCTAAGGTTTTTGCAAGCATATATTTCTTTGTCCAACTAAAAATGTTTTTGGTCTTTCCCTTCAATTATCAATATAGTTTTTAGGAATATATGTTCTGATTTGAGAGATACTGTTAATTTTTATCTAACAACTACAGTTCTTGAGTTTAGAGGTTTCTATCAGGGTAGGTAATTAAGTAACTACTACGTCCTCAAAGATCAAAGAAATGATGTTTCAATTGCTCTTTTGTATTCCAAATTTTATTCCAGTGCCGCAACCGCAACCCGTTTGGCAAAACTAGCTGCCTATCTAGCTGATAGTTGAAAACCTAGCAGCTCATAATTTAAAATTTAACACTAACTTAAGTGTAAACTAATTTTTGTCACTGCAGGTGAGTGGAGAGTTCCCAATATCCAGCTATAACCATGGAGAACAAATTTTGTCATCCTCTTTGCATAAACGTGTTCATCCATACCCAGTTGAACCTGGTAAAATTTGATTTCAAGTGTACTTTCTGTTCTAGTTCTTAAATATTTCATTGTAACTGTACAAAGAAAATATAAGAATTGAACAAATTAATTGTGAAAATGCAGGAAGTGGAAGATGGGACGAAAACAAAGAGGAAGGCTGGAAAGAACGGATGGATGAGTGGAAGTCCAAACAAGGGAACCTTGGACCAGATCCAGATGATGCCACAGACCCGGACATGTCGGTTTATTAATTTATATTATTAACTTCATAAAGAGTGACAAACGTTTTATGTTGTTTGTCAACCAAACTAATGATTTATAATGCTTACTTATAATGCAGGTTAGATGAAGCAAGGCAGCCATTGTCAAGGAAAGTACCGATTGCGTCCAGCAAGATCAATCCTTACCGAATGGTGATTGTGATCCGGCTTGTAGTCCTTGGGTTCTTTCTCCGCTATCGAATCTTGCACCCGGTGCATGACGCCATTGGACTCTGGCTCACTTCTATCATCTGCGAAATTTGGTTTGCCATCTCATGGATCTTTGATCAGTTCCCCAAATGGTACCCTATTGACCGAGAAACCTATCTCGATCGCCTCTCTCTCAGGTACTGCATCAATACATGAAAACATAGACTATAAATGAGGATTAGTACGCAGGCCTAAGCTCTGATATAATACTAGTAATTCATAAGCTATAAATGCAAACTCAAACTGCAAATACATATGGAGGGAATTCTTAAACTAGTTTCGACATTTTTGGATTTCATGGGTTCTGATTGATACCACTTTGTTGATTGTCTTTTTGAATTCAGATATGAGAGGGAAGGAGAACCATCAATGCTTGCTCCGGTGGATATATTTGTTAGTACAGTGGATCCGATGAAGGAGCCTCCATTAGTTACAGGAAACACAGTCCTCTCAATCTTGGCCATGGACTATCCGGTTGATAAGATCTCGTGCTACGTCTCTGATGATGGAGCTTCTATGCTGACCTTTGAATCACTCTCAGAAACTGCTGAATTCGCTCGTAAATGGGTGCCTTTCTGCAAGAAATTCACCATTGAGCCTCGAGCACCAGAGATGTACTTCTCTCTCAAGGTTGATTATCTCAAAGACAAAGTCCAACCAACATTTGTGAAGGAGCGGCGAGCAATGAAGGTAGTTAGATACTTGCATAGCATTCAGCATATACAAGTACAAACTTCACTTGAGTAATGTCATAAATGGTGTTCGATTTTTGTTGCAGAGAGAATACGAAGAATTTAAGGTTCGGATCAACGCATTGGTAGCAAAAGCAATGAAAGTTCCTCCAGAAGGGTGGATCATGCAAGATGGAACACCATGGCCTGGAAACAACACCAAAGATCATCCGGGTATGATCCAAGTTTTTCTTGGCCAAAGTGGTGGCCACGATGTCGAAGGAAATGAGCTTCCTCGACTTGTTTACGTCTCTCGTGAGAAGAGACCGGGATTTCAGCATCACAAGAAGGCTGGTGCCATGAATGCACTGGTAAGAATTCAGACACATAGCAAAGCTAAATAACCACTGTGCATCCACTACTAACCTGATGAAAATACATTCTGAATGTCCACGATTTGTAGATCCGCGTCTCAGCAGTGCTGACAAATGCTCCATTCATGCTGAACTTGGATTGTGATCATTACGTGAACAACAGCAAGGCCGCCAGAGAGGCTATGTGTTTCTTGATGGATCCTCAGGTTGGGAAGAAGGTTTGCTATGTCCAGTTCCCTCAGAGGTTTGATGGTATTGATAGACATGATCGATACGCCAATCGGAACACAGTCTTCTTTGATGTAAGTATATTTCCAACTTGTTTGACCAGCATGTAATTGTTATCAATACATCCAATGAGGATTCATCTTCCTGGATTTATTTTGCAGATTAACATGAAAGGTCTGGATGGAATTCAAGGTCCTGCATATGTGGGTACCGGATGTGTCTTCAGAAGACAAGCCTTGTATGGCTATGAACCTCCAAAGGGTCCTAAACGACCAAAGATGGTAAGTTGTGATTGCTGCCCATGCTTCGGGCACCGTAAGAAGATGAAGAAGCATGCAAGCGGAGCTGGTGTAAATGGTACTAATGCTCAAGGTATTCAAAGACCTACTTCTGATCTGCAAAATAATCGTTGGAAAGTTTAGAAAGCTTGTCCCTTTAATGGTCTAAAACCAATCTCATTTTTCTGCGAGCAAAAATCTTGGATGAACTAAGTGAGTGTTGAATGTGTGGACCAAAATAATTTCCATTGGAAAGTAAAACTTCTAAATCTCCCTCTAATAGTATCGAGGCCTTTTGAGACGCTTGCGGGTAACGTAGCAAAAATTCAACAGCAGTCTTTTAGAAAGCTTGCAATGGTCTACCAATCTCATTTTTCTTCAACTAAGTGAAAGGTTTCCATCTCCCGAACAGGATATGACGACGACAAGGAGTTACTGATGTCCCAGATGAATTTCGAGAAGAAGTTTGGACAGTCAGCAACATTTGTGACATCAACACTAATGGAGCATGGTGGAGTTCCACCCTCTTCAAGTCCTGCCGCAATGCTCAAGGAAGCAATTCATGTTATCAGCTGCGGTTACGAAGATAAAACTGAATGGGGTTTAGAGGTAACTGGCCAAAATTTTCAGTAGTGTTAAAATTCGTTCTAGTTGCAGAGCTGAAAACCAAAGACTAGCAAGTCAGATAGTTGCTTCAATAAGGATGTTGTTGATAATCATTTGGCCTGTTTTGATGTGCAGTTGGGATGGATTTACGGATCCATCACAGAAGATATTCTAACAGGTTTTAAGATGCATTGCCGTGGTTGGCGATCGATCTACTGCATGCCCAAGTTACCAGCATTCAAGGGGTCTGCACCCATCAACTTGTCTGATCGTCTCAACCAGGTTCTCCGATGGGCACTTGGTTCAGTTGAGATCTTCTTCAGTCGCCACAGTCCTGCTTGGTATGGCTACAAGGGTGGACACCTCAAGTGGCTAGAGCGTCTCGCATACATAAACACAACAGTTTATCCCTTCACCTCATTGCCTCTACTTGCCTACTGTAGTCTCCCAGCCATTTGCTTGCTCACCGGAAAATTTATCATGCCAACGGTACCATTCTTTCCTCAGAACTAATAGGACTTGTCAAGCCAACGATCATGTACATCTAACATAATATACACTCTTTGCTCACCTCTATTTATCGGTTGCATTTCGCAGATAAGCACCTTTGCAAGTCTCTGGTTCATTGCTCTATTCATATCGATCTTCGCCACAGGCATATTAGAACTGAGATGGAGTGGTGTAACCATTGAGGAATGGTGGAGGAATGAGCAGTTTTGGGTCATTGGTGGTGTGTCAGCACATCTGTTTGCTGTTGTGCAAGGTCTCCTAAAAATCTTGGCCGGAATTGACACCAATTTCACTGTCACTTCCAAGGCAAGTGATGACGAGGAGTTTGGCGAGCTTTACACCTTCAAATGGACTACCCTCCTGATCCCACCCACCACTCTTCTTATTATCAACCTTGTCGGAGTAGTAGCAGGGATTTCCGATGCCATTAACAATGGCTATCAATCATGGGGACCATTGTTCGGGAAGCTCTTCTTCGCCTTCTGGGTGATAGTTCATCTTTATCCCTTCCTCAAGGGTCTCATGGGACGGCAGAACAGGACGCCAACCATTGTGGTCATCTGGTCAGTGCTTTTGGCTTCGATCTTCTCTTTGTTGTGGGTTCGGATTGATCCCTTTATAATGAAGACCAAGGGCCCTGATGTCAAACAGTGTGGGATCAATTGTTGATGGCTTCTATTATCCACTTCGACCTTTTGCGTCTCTAGTTGTGTGTGCAGTTTCATGCATCTGTGAAGAAGAAACCCCTGCAGTAAGAGAAGAAGAAGTTTTGACTAATGCAATGCATTCTATTGTTTTACAAGTTTGTATGGATACTTGAAGCATTTGTGTAAGTAACAGAAATGGAAGGTTTCTGCACTAGAATTGATTTAAATGCAGCCTCTTATACCGCCAAATAATTTACCAAAGTAGACCAAAATTGTTCTTCCATTCAACTTCAGCAACAGCAACAACAAAACTGCATGACTGCAGATGTAGTTTTCAATATTCTGTAATGCTGTTCCAAACTTCCCATCGATATAACTCATAATGATCTTCATTCAAATAGGTAACTTCTATGTAGTCTTCAGACTCTTCAAGTTAATTCAAACATGAACTCAAAATGCAACTTGTAAATGCAGAAATGCTTACTGTTTGACCTAGTTAAGCATTGAAATGAGAGGAAAAAAGTTTTGAAAGAAAAAAACCAAACAAAATAAAACGAAGACAGCGGGAAAAGAAAACTAATTTCCATTGGTATTGATTTGTTATAACTTATAATCATGGGCATGACCCATTTCTGTACACAATCAACAAGTACTGTACACAAGATCATCGAATGGATCACAAAACTCTTTGGAAAATGTAAAAAATTCAACTTACTTTTCCAGTTTAATTACAAATAGCTTTGAACCAGTCTCAATATAAGAAAACAGTGACAATAGAGCATGATTGAATTGTAAAATTTTAAATCTTCTTCCTCTTGTCGAATGTGTGGTTATAATATTTTTTGTACGTCACAGTATGGTCTTCACTGCACAATGCTTGTTTTTTTTTCTGGTCAAAACTGGTGATAGATGATAGTTGTTTTTTTTTTTTTTTTTTTTTTGACTAGCCATGAGTATCTAGATACTTATCTACCTAGTCCCATGGACTCTGGGGTTGCAGAAAGAGACCACCAATGGCTCGATGTTTGGTTGTCGTGAGGAATCAAACTCAAGACCGTGTAACACTTGTCTGATAGATGATAGTTGTCAACTCAACTTCAGTGACGCGTATGCTTTTGCCACATCCATGGCCTCCTTCACATGCAACACATCAGTACCCTGAATGCGAGTCATCACAAAGAAGTCTAAGAAAAAATACGATTTACCATCAATCTTAAGAAAAAAAATAATAAGTAAATATATCAGAAACGGCTTTTTTATCAGTAATGAGAGTCCTTTTGGGTCAAAAACTTGTTTGAAAATGTCGCAAGGGTTCATAGTACATGAAATCAATGAAAATAACCAACCTGGCCTTGGGCAAGCCCACCTTTACAGCTTTACCCCTTGAGAGGCCTCGAAGCTTCCGTCAACCATTCCGGGACACCTAAATCCTTGCTTTTATCTCCTTTTTCTGGTAATCCAGTATAAACCATGGCCTGGCCTTGTTTGTGCTTCCATCGGTACTAAATTCATAACTGGCACTCCCTGTACATTTGATCAGGAAAATCAGCAAACCAATAAAAACACATTTAATATCCATGTAGTTTTTTTTAAGAAAAATCTGCAGCAATTTTAACACTTCCCATGGAAAAGCCATAACAAGGAGTGCAAATAGATTTTTGTATGATGCGAACCTGGATGCATTTCCTCAGTGTACTACTTTTATCCTATTGAAATTTTCTTCGAAATCACTAAGCTAAAAGCCTTAAAAAATAGCACTAAGCTAAAGGCCCTAAAAAATAGCCTTTACGAGAAAGAGAATGAGAGCTTGACTGCCTAGAATCCCTCAAGAAATATTTTCTCAACTCCACTAATTTTCCACCCAAATCTTCTCTGTAGGAGTCAGAAAAGAAACATGAAAGTTCTCGACACTGTTGCTTATTCTCAATGCTTTTTTACAATATAGCTAACCCTACTTTGTAAGACATGAAAGTGTTTTTTACATGCATAAACAAAAAAATCATAAGAAATTGTTTCTCAAGCTTATAATTCGCGAGTATCAAACATCAAACATGCCAAAACATTAGATAGTAACATATGGGGAAGCTGTTAATTACCTGTTCCATAACTTTCAGGACTGCCTCACGGACAGCTGCTGCATCCAAATCAACATCAACTTGAGATACACAAAAGGATTTTCCATCCGCAGCAGCATTATGTGGCATCTTTATTGAAGCTCTAGTAGTTTTCTGAATGTTCACTTCAGCCATCTTCTTCTGCGACGTTCCAACTCAATCTGGACATAGAAAATATGTACTTCCTATCAATGGTGATACTCAGGTACTTATCAAGCTCTAATAAATTATAAATCGGCGAGATTTTCACTTTTCAGCAAGTATATCAGTAATTTCTAAACAGAAACCGCATTGCATACCTGAAAGAGAAACTTACTTCACCAATAGTCGCCGCAGGAACAAACGCCATCTCGAAAATGATGGAACCTGTTAGCATCTCTAACTACAATTACTGTCTGGGTAAGCTTAGATATGAACTTTGTCCAATTGTGACAATCTAAACAGACACGGAGATTCTTGATGATCGTAATTTCAGTCCCTGGTTTAGTATTGATAAGACCGAAGGCTATAGCTAACTTCTCGCTGTGCACCTTCACCATATGTTCTTTCTCTTCCTCCTCTACATCGTGCAAAGCCATGTCTGTCTCCGGCTGAAATCCAGCCTCCCGCATCTTTCCCATCAGTTTCTCTAACATGGCATAAATTGCAGCGTTCTGAGGATGAGACCTATCACCGGATATGAATGTGTAAACAGTCTCTCCAATTTCGATCAGGGTGCACCCAGGAGCCTTGGCCAACTTTCTCTTCTTCACTGCCTGGCGTACCATGGCAGCCTCTGGTAATTTCCGTCAGAAGAGTGTATATTGGAGAGCAAAACATGATACCCAACACTCTCCGAATCTAACTTGAACAAATTATCAGAAGCAATTTGCGCCAAGGTCTTGTTCTTGTGAACCATACAAGCACCAAGTAAGGCTCCCCACTCAGCTGGACCTGGTTCAACAGGCATTCCCTTTATAAATTCCAAGGCCTCCTCAAGCCTACCAGCTCGACCAAAGAGATCGACCAAGCAGGCGTAATGCTCAGGTCCTCGTGTAATGCCATAATCGGACATCAACTGAAAGATCTTCTCCCCCTCTCTCACCAAACCAGCATGGCTGCAAGCATGAAGTGCAGCTAGGAATGTAACTCCATTAGGAGAAACACCCGCTTTCGACATCTCATCAAACAATCTTAGTGCTTCATGTCCAAGCCCGTGAAGGCCATAACCAGATATCATGGCATTCCAAGAGACCACATTCTTTTCTGGCATGGTGTCAAACAAAATTTGTGCCTCCTTGATGCTCCCACATTTCGCATACATGTCAATCAGAGCAGTAGAAACATAAATATTCGACTGAAAATTCTCCCTGACTATCAGTTCGTGAACCCATTTTCCTAGAGTGACAGCCCCCAATTGGGCACAAGCCGAAAGAATACTAGTGATTGTAACTGGGTTCGGTTGGACTTTCAACGTTTGCATTCTCCGAAAAATTGAGATTGCCATTTCAGTCAATCCATTTTGAGTGTACCCACTAATGATTGCATTCCAAGATTCCAAGCTTTTCTCCGGAGCTTCGTTGAAGATCTGTCTAGCAAATTCAATCTCGTTTAATCGGCTGTAAACAGTAGTGAGAGCAGTAGAAACTGAAACATTCGAATCAACACCTGCTTTAACAGCAAAACCATGAATACATCGACAGAGCTCCAAATGCCCAAACGGTGAGAAAACCGGGAGCAGACCAACAATGGTACTCGAAGTAACTTCCCCACCAGAACCCGTCAATTCTCTAAACAGTCTCACGGCGCTTTCAGTCTCCCCATTACAACTATACCCAGAAATCATAGCATTCCACGAAACGAAATCCGGCCTCTCAATCTGTTCAAACAAAAACCTCGCGGTATCAACATCCCCACATTTAGAATACAAAGAAACCAATCCAGTCAACACAAACCCATGCCCACAAAGCCCACTCTTAATCCCCATACAATGCACTCCCAACCCCACCCTCACCTCCATCAACTCACCCGCCACCCGAATCACGGCCGCCAAACTAGTCGAATCAAAGCTCACACCCCTCCCCACCATCTCCCCAAACACCTCCAAAGCCTCCCGGAAGCGCCCATTCCGCGACAACCCGGAAATCATGGCGTTCCAACACACGGTATCCGGTTCAGGCATTTCATCAAACACCTTCCTTGCGTCCCCAACACACCCAAACTTGAAGTAGAGGTCAACAAAAGCAGACCCCACAAACACATCTCCTCCACACCCGGCAACAGTGGCATGGGCATGGACAAGCCTCCCAAACTCAACCGAATCCATCGAGGCGCACGCGGACGCCGCAAAGGCGTAGGTGAAGTTGCAGGGGAGAAGAGGAGGGCGGAGGCGGGCGTAGAGGGCGATGGCGGAGGAGGGGCGGCGGTTGCGGGAGAGGGCGCGGATGAGGACGTTGTGGAGGAAGAGGTCTGGGGATGGGATTGTGGAGAAGAGGGTGTGGGCGTGGGAGATGGAGCCCAAGTCTGAGAGCTTTTGGATGAGGGCGGTGAGGGTGATGGGGTGGGTGTGGAGGGCGTTCAGGATGAGTTGGGAGTGGATTTCGTTCAGCTGCTGGGTTGTGCTGGATTTTGAGATTAGGGAGATGAAGGTGCTGCGTGTTCTGAGTGCTGCTGGGGTTGTGGACAGGTTTATGGTTTTGCAGATCATCTCAAAATATTGTTCAGCTTTCTACTACCCTGCTATTTTGGATTTGCTAGAATGTTTGATTTGGGTATGTTGGCCGTTAATTTAGTTAGTTATAGGTCATTGTCATGGGTTAACTAGTAAGTGAAAATGAAAGTAAAATATGTCTGGGGTTGCCATGGGATGGCACGAGTTCCTCCTTCCGCCTTCCTCCTTCCTCCTTGACCAATGGAACAACTGCGAAACCCTTCCATTTGTCTTGCCTATTCTTAAAAGTCAAAAATTGCTACAATGGGAGTGTATCTACTTGTTATTCATTTGTGCCTCTTAATGGGTTGTACGATTCAATTTCAAGGTCATGGGATACATTTGTGTGCAGGGAAGATGGTGAGGGGTAAGAAACCATCCCATGCACACTCAAATTCCAGAGTCGGATGCAGGATTTTTGTGCAACTACTAGCTATCTCATGCATAACTCTGATACAAATTGGTAGGGTTAGGTCTTTTATAGAAGGGAAATGTTGGCGTATGTGACCACATCAATTTTCAAACCTGAACTGGGTCCCACTCGGCCTAGACTTACGTGGAACTTCGAGCCAATCTCGATGAGTCACGCAAGACTAATCAGCCTTACCTTACAATTTACCATTCATTTACAAGTTTATAACATTGATTAGTGAGTTATCATCAAAATAGCGGAAGCAAAAGCTTAAACTAATCAAACAATCATAATCATATTAAAATATGGCATCTTAGAGAGTGGAAACCCCGCATATGTATATCATCATAAATGATCACTCAGAGGAGAACAACCCAATAGGTATACATGCCCAGAATCTCTCATATACCCAAATCCATGTTTCAAAACATCATGTATATCTATATTATACAATAATACAAAAATCATCTACTCAGCAAAGTGGAAATGGAAAGGCGTGTTATAATATCCTCAAAGCAAATCTCTAAGCTTTGATACCAATTGTGATGGACCCCAATTTTCAAACTTGAACCGGAGCCCCACCCAGACCTAGACTTACGTGAATTGTGGCCCTCTGTAGACACAATCGATAAAGGTACATCGTGCAGTTGAACTATCTCACGCTTGTACAACAAAGCTAAGCTATCCACTCGATGTGTGGTCAAAACCGGTAAAAAGTGCGCAAACTTTGTCAACCTGTCCACAATCACCAAATACTATTATAACCGCGCTGAGATCGAGGTAAACCATTGACGAAATCTATAACTATATGCTCCCACTTCCACCAAGGAATAGGAAGTGACTGTAGTAACCTGCTAAGTCTGCGATGCTTACTCTTAACTAGCTGATAAATCTCACACCCTCGATCGTAAACAGAAACAGAAGTCTTCATCCCCGGCTACCAAAATAGACGATGCACATCAGCATACATCTTGGTCCTGCCCGGATGAATCGTAAAATGCGAGTGGTATGCCTTATGAAGTATCTTATCGCGTAGCTCAGCCACTGATGGAATCCACAGTCGCCCTCTAAACCTCAAGCATGAGTCTGTCGACTGACTCAAATCTGGATGATCTGAACTCTGAGCGAACTCCAAAAATCTGCAATACTTCTCGTCAACCCGCCGACCATCTAGTACACGTTGAATAAAGACAGTCTGAATCCTCAAATGGCCACAAATCAATACTCTAGTGCTGGTCGGAATATCAACTGAAAATAACCTCTCGACCGCCTCGAGTAACTCATACTCGTGTGTCATGTGGCAAGTAACAACCTCGGAGTCTGACCCACTATGGCTCAACGCATCCGCAACCACATTGGCCTTCCCCGTGTGGTACTCTAAAGAGAAATCATAATCTTTGAGGAACTCCAGCCAATGTCTCTATCTCATATTTAGATCATTCTGAGTAAACAAATACTTCAAACTCTTATGGTCAGTGAATATCACAAACCTCTCTTCGTAGAGGTAATGGTGCTAAATCTTCAGTGAAAACACCACTGCCGCCAACTCTAAGTCATTCGTAGGGTAGTTTTTCTCGTGAACCTTCAGCTGTCGCGATGCGTAGGCAATCACTCTACCGTCCTACATCAAAACATAGCCTAAACCGACCTTCGAAGCATCGATGTTCACCTTAAAACCTTTCCTTGACTCAGGCAATACTAGTACTGGTGCGGTAGTCAAACGTTCCTTCAAAGTCTAAAACGCTTGCTCACAACTGTCATTCCACTAAAATCTCACGTCTTTCTTTCATCAACTACTTCATAGGTGTCATAATTTTGAAAAGTCACGTACAAATTGGTTGTAATATCCCTCCAAGCCAAGGAAACTGCTGAATATTTGACACTAATCTCGGTGTAGACCAATCAATAACTACTTTGACCTTAACGATGTCTACTAACACTCCGCTTGCTCCGACGATGTGTCCTAGAAATTGATCTTCGTAAGCTAAAACTTGCACTTATTGAACTTGCGAATAACTTATGCTCTTTAGAATCTGAAACACCAATTTGAGATGCTCCTCGTGATCCTCACGAGTCCTGGAATAGATCAAAATATTGTCGATGAATACGATGACAAAGCGATCCAGTACTATCTCAACACTCGATGCATCAGGTCCATAAACATCACAGGTGCATTAATCAGCCCAAAAGCATGACTGTGAATTGATAATGCTCGTATCGAGTGCGAAATGCCATCTTCCCTCTATCTTTCGCTCTAATCCTCAACTGATGGTACCCAGATCTCAAGTCTATATTCGAGAACCACTGTGCTCCCGTCAGCTGATCAAACAAGTCGTTGATGCGCGGAAGTGAATACTTGTTCTTCACTGTCACCCTATTCAACTGCCCGTAATTAATACACAACCATAGGCTAACGTCCTTCTTCTTGATAAACAGAACCGGTGCTCCTCAGGGTGACATGCTCGAGTAGATGAAACCCAACTCTAGTAACTTATCTAGCTGACTCCTTAGCTCCTTTAGCTTTCTCGGAGCCATCCGGTATGGCAAAATAGAAATAGGTTTGGTCCCCGAGACTAAGTAGATAATAAAGTCAATCTCTCTAGCCGGTGGTAACCCTGGTAACTCTGTTGGAACAACGTCAGGAAACTCACATACCACTGGTACCTTATCCAACCTAGTCACAACTCGCTCTGTCATACTCAATATACTAGCAAACGTCTTAATATTTATGCTAATGGCGACTCTACCTCTAGTGATAGGCAATCTGGTTAAAGTTCCCTGAAAACTAAACTCTGGATGCTCTAGAATTTGAAATATGACCCTCTTACTGAAGCAGTGGATATATGCATGATATGCACCCAACTAATCCATGCCCAGTAATGCATCAAACTCGAGGAACTTCAACACTATCAGGTCTACTGGCATGACATGGACCTCTATCTGTATCGAACAATCAACACACAACAATTTCAAGTAAATCTTGTTCCCTAGCAGTTGTGCTAAGGATCAAAGGTCTCTCTAGTCTAATAAGTCTCAAACACAAATCATCAACTATACGACCCTAAATAAAAGATACGTTAGAGCCGGAATCAAACATAACATGCATGAAATGACTGCAAATGAAAACCATACCTCAATAAGACTATGGTTGGCAGCCGGATCTAGTGTAGCAACCACGTGAACTTGCTCCCGGTTCTGCTGCTGCTGTTGTCCTCAACTTAGTCTTAGACACACTGATAAAATAACCCGCTGACCACACTCCCAATAGCCTCTTTGAGATCCTGACCCAGACTATGTCTGTGGCGGCCCCAAATTCCGGGGTCACCCCGTGCACAGGTACTTCTCCAGCCTATACTCCAGAAGTACCTGCCACGTCACTTATCCGTTCACCTCATCATTCGTGTCCTAACTTTCCATGCTATTTAACTGATTAATTTGAACTTTAAAGTTTTACAGTTTTACAGTTTTACAGCGGAAGCCTTAATATCACGAAATAACCTGCCATAAGATTAATTTATTGAACCTATAGTGGAAAACCCGGAAGTACGCAGTATACAGGCGACAACTGCTATCAGCGTATGTATATATATACCAGTACTATAAATGTATGGTCTCAAGTTCCCAATAATAGCAATTTAAAACAACCTAATACCGACAAACATACCAGTAGGTCCTCGACAGTGAACAGGTGAGGATGTGTCGCCGTGACCTCCCTGTTCCTACTGATACCCAAGGTCTGCACTCAGTTATCACAAGAACCAGATAATGAGTCCAGTAAGTAAAATCTCAAGGAAAACCACCGTGCATCATAATTAAGAATGTAATATCAGCCAATAAATAGTGTTAAATAATCATGCGGAAAGAAGGAAAATGCAGACAACTGCTCAACATGAATCGCATGAATACAAAACACTAAGATAACAAATGGTTGTGGCCTAGCCGAAGAAGAAGTGAAACCTAGAACCAGTCACCCTGTCGGAATTACAACCATCGACTCTACCACTGTATCCTAGGTTACACTCCCCGAGCCATCTCCACAACCTCGAGATACATAGACTCAGATTTTCAAGAATGAATAGCTCAAATGATATAAACAATAAGTAAATACAGTAGTGGCGTTCAATTGGGTTTTACATACCTCAATCCGCGCTCACAACCCCAAAAATACCCCCAGTCTGATCATCCACTAATTTCTCAACTCAATTTTACTGTTTTAGGATTCCTGGAATTCATTTGTGAAGGTTAATGATCAATTTATGGGTTCATAATGTCATTTAGGATAATTTCTTCAATTTTCAATTTTTAGGTTCCAGTGGACAATTAGCGCGCTAATGAGATCAATTAGCGCGCTAATTGATCTCATTATTGTTCATTATCGTCTTCAATCAGCGTGATTAGCGCGCTAATTGCTCGCTGTCCAGAAAATTTCCAAATTAAAATTTTGAACTCCAAACAGCTCACCAACCTATAAATTCAATTCCCATATTTCCATAACACATTAATAACCTTAATTATACCATTTAAACATGAATTACCATAATCAAACACCAAAATTCACAAATCATGGAAATCACGTTTTCAAAACCCACTTTCCAAAATCACCCAACTTCACTCAAATTAAATCAAATACCCAAAACCATGTTCTACTAAGCTCATGAACATGAAATCTCAACCAAATACAGTGTTTAATTTCTCCAAATTCAAATTTCCACAAATTTCCAACCTTCACCAAAATTTCATAAAAACCCAAGCATGATAAATCCATACCTTGGATCTTATTGTTGTTGGCCTCAAATCCCTCTCCAATCTCCCGATTTTGACTCTCCTGTTCTCCTCCCACCGATCTCTCTCTCTCAATCTCCACTCTTTCTTCTCCATTTGACCGATCAAACCATATATATATATAGCTGGTTTTGGTCAACTGTGCACACAAATCTCGAGGACAATCGGACAATCATGATTAAGCCTGTGTCACTCCAACTCACTAACACCCTATCTTGACACTCGCCACCCTGTTGTGCATCTCGAGAACCATCCAATGGATCCTGATTAATCCAGCTCAAACTATATGACTTTACAACTCCAATTGATTTGACCTATACAAATTGTCAAATCCACTCAATAAATTCTCAAAATTTGTAAATAAGGTCACACTAGTCTCCCGACCACTTGGCACTCGGTGCCCCACGTCCGGCACACACCCTGAGGCGGTCCCACACTTAGTGTACCTAATAATTTTATCCTAAGGTTATATTAAATTTTCATTAAATTAAATCCTCCACCTTAGTCATGCTTAATAAATTTAATCTAATCAAACCCCAACGCCCGGCTTTACTGCTTTCGAACCCCCACGTTGGTCTGACTCACACTACGAAACCCCGGCGCTCAACCTCGCCTGAAATCAAGTTACACACATGTGATGTTTATATAAATAATAATAACTTTCCCATCACAATAATAGACATACAACATACACAAATAACACAATACAAGCCTGAATACTCATTTTCGAGTCAACCCAACTATCCACGTAACGCCCAAATTACCCGTTAATCCTCGTGATTAACACTAATCATGATTTAATTAATTTGGGTCGTTACAGTGTCCGCTGTCCCTACCCCTATGCCTGATCAGACCTCTATCCCTATCTCTGCACTTGATTGGAACTCTGACCCTGTCTCTAGCCACTGCCTTTACCATCAATCCTCTGATAAAATTGTTGCTGAGGACCTGACTATGCTGGCTGCTGAGGTAAACTAGCGTAACTCCTCGTTGGAGTAACTGGTACTATCGCTGTAGAAGGTAAAGACGCCATAGATGCTACGCTGCGCTCGATCACCCTGCCTCCACTGTCTAGCTCTCTTCCTCCTCCTATCACCTCTAAACCCTCCAACTAATGGTGAAGGTGTTGACGACGTCGCCAGTGGCCCGGTGCGTGTGCTCCCAAAGCTCTCACTAGCCATAGCCCTCTCATAGGCATCCTGTAATGTGTTCGGAGCCATCGTCACTACTACAGAACCGATCGAATCCGATAGACCATGTACGAAATAGTAAGCCTGGTCGGCGTCAGTATCAATTGAGCCATCGCATACTTCATCAGACTCAAGTACCGATCCATATACTGTATAATAGACTCCCATGTCTGTTGTTTGATCTTCTGGAACTCGGTCATCTTAAAATTATGGACCGTAAAAGGAATGTACTTCTTATGAAATCTCTCTCTAAACTCAGCCCAATCCTTGGGTTTACCCTTCGATGCCACTATCGTGTGCCACCAAACATTGCCTACCAAATAGACATGATGAGGAAATACTCGATTGCATATGTGTCGGTGTAGCCAAGACCTCGTGGATCTTCTCATGGCTCCTCATAAACTTCTTCGTTGCCTTCAGATTAGTTCCCCTGTGGAACTTCACTTGCTGGTGTCTCATAAACTCTCGAGCCTGCCTCGCCTTCAAGCGTCGCTCTAACGCCAATGTCAGTCAGTGTGCTCGGCGTATTCTCTACCGGTGTCTCTGGTGTATGGGGTACTATCTCTGTCTGTGTAGGTGCCTCCTCAGTCATTGCGGGTCCTACAGTAACTGTGGGTGCTATTGGTGTGTCCTGAACTATAGGAGCACTCCCAACTGAGTAATTGGAGCTACTGACGTAGTAGGTGATGTAGTCGCTTGAGCTCTCAACACTCTAAGTATCTCTTGAAGTTGCTGATCATGCAATGAAATCCTCTGCGACATGCCATCCAACTGGCCTATACATCACCCATACTAGTCTCGCCGTACTAGGCTGATCGACCATTACTATCTATAAAGAAAGTGATTTCATGATCAAGAACATAGTTATCGATAATAAAATATACAACAATCAAATAATTCATAGTCCAGTTTTAATTTCCCCAACTCTCATCACTTTGACTAAGACTTAAGTTAGGTTCATAGGGTTTCACTTTAAGTCAACCATTCCTAACTTTCGCTGATTACTGTCTTAATGGCTTGTGATTTAAATCAAGAGTCGAGTATTTAAAACTCCGGCTCTAATACCAACTGTGACGACCCCAGTTTTCAAACTCGAATTGGGCCCTACCCTAGACTTACGTGAAACTTTGAGCCCATCTCGACGAGTCACGCAAGACTAGCTAGTAGTCTTACTTACAATTTACCATTCATTTATAAGTTTATAATATTGATTAGTGAGTTATCATCAAAATAGCGGAAGCAAAAAGCTCAAACTAATCAAACAATCACAACCATATTAAAATAAGACATCCTAGAGTATGGAAACCCCGCATATATATATATATATATATCATAAATGATCAATTAGAGGAGAATAACCCAATATATATACATGCCCAGAATCTCTCACATACCCAAACCTATGTTTCAAAACATTATATATATATATACAATAATACAAAAATCACTTACTCAACCAAATGGAAAGACGTGCTCTAGTATCCTCAAAGCAAATCTCTAAGCTTTGGTGCCTTCCTCTTGTTGGATTGTGGATCTGCACTCCGTCAAACATAAGAATGACGAACCCAGGTAAGTAACGCCAACAGAACAATAATACAACATTTCAAAATAAATAAGAATCAGTCCACATTCATGCTGATAGAAAGAAAGGAATAAGGAATGCATGAACGTATAAGACTGTAAATAAATCAATCAAAAAGTGAGTGTCCAAGTTACGAAATAAAATATCAAGGAGTTCCAACAATAGTCGTTGAGTCAAGGTAAAACCTACGAGACTCGGGTTTAGGACGAGAACATAGCCTACCAGCCCTAACCCTTGCAAATATAAGATATCCATAAACCCGGATAAGAGCCCCTAGCGTACACTCAACTAAGAGATATCAACAACGTCTAGATAAGAGCTCATTTCAGGTAAAAGTAATCATAACTCCCTTGCTAATGGACCACTTAACCAACAGAGATTCTAAAAGATATAATGATAAACAAAGCAATAACAACAAATTAAAGCTTAAGAAATAACTGTAAAAGTTCTCACTAGTTTACTTATCCAAGAAACTAATATAATCCAATTAAAATAGCAATAACAACAAATTAAAGCTTAAGAAATCCGTAAAACACTGGTTTACTTCGTAATCTAATGATCCCCCGACACGTCTCCTATGACCTCTCGTGTCCCGTAAATGTTCAAAATCTCATAATATACATTTAAATTAAAATTTCCATTCCATTTTTCATAATTTATTCGTTCACCCATTTGTGTTGATTACCCGGGTATTAGGTCGTATTCGGACCCATTTGATACCCGAGAGATCTCCGAAAGTTCCAAAAATTTTATAAAAATTGGTCCCCTATGAACAGTGTCACGCCGTGGCATCCAATGGCTTGGGCGACATCTTACGGCGTGGAGATTAGGCTTTCTGCCTAACTCGTACGTGAGTGACGTCGTGACCTTGTTTGGTCGTAGCGGCGTCTTTGCGGCGTGAGCTCCTGAAGCTCTTGCCCAAGACGTACGTGGGTGACGCTGTGAGTTGGAATGCCCACGGCGTCGTCACGACGGCCGACCCAGAACGTTTTTGACACCCCGATTTGCGTCGTCGTGCTTCGAGCCTATCCCAACTTTGACTAAACAACCAACACAATGCCAAACCACCCTCGGCTCGCATCAAAACCCGATCAAACCATCGATTTGCTAAAATCATACAAAATTCACCAAAAATTCTAAAAAAAAAGCAAAATTCCCAAACACATTCAAATTTCAAATTCACTTCACCAATTATATTTTGATCATCCAATATCACTTCTAATCATCAAAACTAGCCATAAAAATCAATTTTCCAAAATCATTGTTCAAAATTATCGTGACAAAAACACTCAAAACTACCGCCAAATCGTAATAATCATGTGGAGAATCGGACTCTCACCTTAGAATTCACGATTGGTCACATTAAGATTGCACACAAAATATTGATCATCATTTGTTTAAATAATTTAACTTAAAAATCATTTAATATAGTAGTATATCAAATTAAATCTAGAAAAATTAATAGTTTTATTACTCCCAATAAGATCAGAACAATAAATTATTAATGTTTTTTAATAGTTTTATATTTAATTTGTTAAGAAAATTAAGTAACTTGATCCTACCAAAAAAAATTAACTTAAATTTTTTTAAATAAGTAAATTGAATTTGAGAACTATTATTTTATTTTATTTTATTTGTCTAAACTAAAGAATCTGTTTTTGTTTATCAAAAAGAGTTCTAACATTATGTTTTTGATTGTCAAAGCATTTCGGGCGAGATGGTAGAGATATCCATTAGCCAAAAAGAAAATCAAGTGGTCGTGAGTTCAACTCCCATTTAAGTAAAAAAAAAAAAAATTTCACTTTCTAATAAACCACATAATTGACATTATTTCAAATTTGATTAAGAAATTATATAGATATACATATACATATATATATATATATATATCATATTGTTATCAATAAAAAAACTCAAAAAATGCAAAGAAGAAAAATAAAATAGTTTTTGTAACTATCAATTTGACAAGACACATTAGCCACTATTCTCGAATGGGAAAAAGGAAGAATAAATTTCTACCAAAAAAAAAAAAGAAAAAGGAAGTACAAATCTACCAAAAAAGTAGTATAAAAAAGAAAGTATACCATCCATCCTCATATGTTAAATAAGTATAATGATTCACATCTAAAAGCAGTTGGATTTACTTTGCATCTAGTATCTAATGGACAAGAGAGCGCCAACTATTATGCAATTAATCATGGATGAAATGTAAGTGACTTCTTGTGATTTTCGAGTTGAAACTACTTTAAGGCTGCTGACATAAGTTTCTTGGGTTGTGTACGAATTTGGGCCAATTAATAACTAAAAAGCAAGATTTTTTGTAAGCCTCCCCTGGGCTATAGCCCATGGCCAAACATGCCTGGGTCCATCGGTGCCTTAAGAGATCAACTCACTTTGGGATTTGACTAGTCCATGGTTTGCCATTAAAAGAAATGCATGTCCATTGAAAACAAAACAAAGATGACTTGTGATCATATGCGCTGCTTTCTTTCTTATTTCTCATTTACTTTTCATTTGAGTGGGAAAAAAAAATTACAAGATAAAGTGGAAAGAGAGCTGCAGAGCCCTCCAAGGGAAAAAAAAATGAAACAACATGAAGACAACCCACCGCAGTAGCAGAATATACACTCACTGGAGCCAAGTAGGCATGAAATTTTCTTTTCTTCACCTGACATATATGACATTAGGCAGTACGTTCTTAGAGAGCACACACACTCGAAAGGTTCGTGTGAATGCTTCACAGTATAGGTTGGTTGATCTCCATTGGTAAAGCTTGTTTCAGCTGCATAAGATGAGTTCTAAGACTATTTTCTTCTACCTGCTTCTCCAAAAAAAGCACAAGAGGCCAACTAAATTAGAATCAATGTCATACTTTCTGGTACGGGAGAAATGAAATGTAATCCAACAGGATGATGTCACTTTTCATCACAATCATAGATACACAAATTAAATGCATTTAGCTCGATGCAGCATCGTCTCATGCAGTCGAATAAATTGTTTCATATGATAATAGGAAGCATAATTGACGAAAAACTGTCACATCTCATTCATTCAGATTTTAACTTTTTCCGTGAGTTCTCAGAAGTGGGACAGGAAAGAACAACGCAGCTGTCGAAGAAGGTGATATGTAGATTGTAGGGGAAAGAATTTTCTCAAATTAGATAAGTATGTGCCACAACAGTAATTGAAAAAACTAAACAAACATAACAAACATGGAGAGTATAAAGTTAGATCATTAATTGTTATTGTTTAATGTTCTTTCTCAGCATACAATTCAAATTAAAACTCATCAATTCTCTATCTTTATGAAAAAGACGTACTTTGTTACTTTCGAAAAACTTCACCTGCAATTGGCTTCTTTTCTTTTTCTTTTTTTTTTTTTAATTTTTTATTTATTTTTAATTTTTTTTGTTCCAATTGCAGTGATAGGAAAAGATGGATGCATTCATTTCCTATTTCTTATCATCTCTTTTTTGGTAAAATTACCTAATTCTAATGATCGATCAGTCTTTCAAGCAAAATACTGCTGGAATTCATTTCAATGGGAGAAAAATCAGTATTGGATATGATCAACTAGGTGTCCTATATAACTTGTATTCATGGTATGTCAAAATTGCCTCAGAAGCCTTCACGTTGCGAACCAAAGATGGATGTGACTTCTAACTAGATTAAATTATCCCAACAAGAAAATCTGGGTTGTTTACCAGACGCAACCACAACAATTATGGGATACTGAACAAGACAAGGATTAGAATTTAGAAGTACATGTTCTCAAGTTTTAAAACAAGAACTTTAAACTCTGCTAAAGTCAGGTTACGAATGAGAACCATGTTCGAGATCTGTTGCATGAGCAAACGAAGGGGGATTCGACAACATTCCCCAGCACTAGTAGGATTATACCCTAAACCTAAGGGAATAAGATAAAGCAAGAATGAGTCCATCTTTTACCACCTAATGGCTTATTGAGATTACAAGAAAATCAATCTAAAATCTCATTTGTTCATAAAACCTACGTGAGACACAAATATTGAACCAAAGCCTGAAATATTCAACATTTTTGTTTTCCAATTCATGAAGTATCTTATAAATTATCATTTGCTGAAAAACTTAAAATTGTATTTAATTTACCTGCAAAACAGCTGTTGAGGCTAAAAGTTCCCCACATTCATCAAGCATTGCTCTCCCTTGTGCTTTGACGTTAGCGAGTTCAGAGACTAGGCAATTCATTGCTTCCACCTGAAAACAAATTGTTCAATTCTAGTCAGGTTATCAGAGTAGAAGCGGGAAGAAAAAGGTCAAGTGCAGATTTATGACGAAATAATGGAAAGAGGAAATATCACAAATCATTATTGGACTATGATGAAAAGAGATCGAGTTGAAAGAAGAAATTTTAATCTTATGCTATACCACTATTTAGGATGCATACAAAGGAAATTATTTAAAAATATATCAGAATATTGGTATATAATATATAAGACGAAAAAAATTACATAGCATAACTTAAAGAGTCGAGTGTTTTTCAGCAATGGCTACAAAGAATAGGAGAAAAAAGCATTATAAGTGCAGAATACCCACCCTTGAAAGCAGAGAGCGCATGACAGAAGAAATTGCATGTATCTTGTCCGAACTGGAACCGATGGCACTCTTCAATGTACGTAAATCTACCTGTTGGGAGCTTCTTACATTCAATACAGGTTGAAAATATCACTTGATAATACATATTTAGATTTTAACAAATTAGAAACATACCCTGGCCCCCGATGTTATAGGAAGACGCAAAGTGCAAGCCTTCAGTGCCTCAGTAGCCCCGAAAACAGAAGCAGAGTGCTCTCTTTCCATTAGAGTCCAATCATCAAGGTAGACCATCTTTAAGTACCACAAATGCAAAATCATAAGCACATAAACACATGTGCATAGAAAAATTGTATGATACAAAGCAGAGTGTCAGAGACATGGAATCATTTTGAAAAGAAGTACTAGATGCCAGACACATGACATATACACAACCAAATCAGACCAAATATCAAAAAATGTCACGTGTTTCCACGAGATTACTATTACACGTATTAATGAATTTACCATACTTATGCTTCTCAGCCGTGATGAAAGGTTTAACAATTTCATCTTTACTCGTAGTGATGAACCACATAGGATCTCGAATTTGAACGTAAAGTTTCAGACTGGCAAACATGTATACTTTGTATTACAACTGTTGCAATTATATGATATTTTCAGTAACACAATATTTTAAAGGCACATTATCTGCTGAACCAGCTATAAGTGACAAAGTGCCTTCCCTTATTCTTTTTGTTCTCACTTACTGAAATCTGAGACATCCAGTTAATGCAACTATAACAGAGTATCACAAGTTCACTTGGCATCAAAGTCCTCAAATCAGATATCAATTGCACAATAACAAAGTAAATAATTTACCTGTTCATTCAGAACGGAGTTTAACTTGAGCTCTTGTTTCAGTAGCCAAAGGTTGATCCTTTTCATGGTAACCGAATCCCGCAGTTTGGAAGAAGTGTTCCACACATTGAAGAGAGCTTTCTGCTCAGCAAAAAGAGATTTCAAAAAGGAAAGTGTTATATTGATACTTGAAATAACTAAAGTTGAGTATTACAAACTACAAAAGTACAAAATAATCTACAGTTGAAAGAAGCGCTTAGAATGTCTACCAAAAGCTAAGTCAACCAAGCAACTTCAGTATTTATATTTTCATATTAAAATTATCATCTAGGAAATTCCTGCATAATAAAGGTTTAATAAGGGCTTCGAAAAAAAAAGGTTTAATTAGGAAGGAAGCTTTCCCTCCTAAGTAGCATACCTCAGCAGTTATGTTTTGAACTAAGGTTGCATCATCTGCCCGAGCATTAACATAACACCATTGCATATATCTGTTGTAAAGGAGTCGGAGCTGATGAGCATCTTCTATGTGGTTTGCATCCTTCTTTCCTCTTCTAACATCGGCAATAAAACTAAGTACAGATGATGAATTGCTCGATCGACGTGTTACAGAGCTTACTGAGCTAATAGAGGGAAAAGGTGATGAGGGCCTTGACCGGGATGGACTGAGCATACCTCTGGATGTGGTGGCTGATGGAAATGGGGTTTTATTAGGTGATGCAGGGCGTGAAGGCCCGGGAGTTGGTAAAGACCAGGATCTACTAGCACGCAGCGTGGATCCTGATGAACAAGTGGAAACACCGAAACTTGATGAAAGCAATTTATTTGGAACACCGGCATGCATGCCATACTCTGTCCGGTTGCCTTCAGAAGAGTTTGCTTGGTTTGTTAGCTCGCTTTGAGATTTCTTTACCCCTCTACAGACAGCATCAGATGCAGGTGATCTCCTTAGTGGAGAAATACCTCTTCCTGAAAGTGATAAAGAAGATGTCTTGCCACCATTATTAGTAAGATCTATACTTCTGTTTAAAGGGTTGGGCGACATCTTCACGGCCATTCTCCCAGACAACTGACGATTATTGGCATGCAAGTTGTCCGTGGGTTTAGAATTTTCCAACTGATCAGATGTATTCTTTCCTCGAAGTGGAGTCCTTTTCCTCTCAGGTGTTGCCTTTCTGTGAACACCCGAATTCTCAGTACGCCTATTTGCCACATTGGCCGAAGACTTCAACATGTGGTCCGAAGCAGAATGAGTAACTGGCTTCTCTTTTTTACTTACAGGAAGAGAGAAAGTGTCTGACTGGAAAGAGACACAAAGGCTCCGCATAGTTGAGGGCCACAGGCCCTCTGGTGTTCGACCACCTACTAGTATTCTTCTGGAAGAGCATTGCATCTCTGCAGTTACATCTTCAATTGGTGTAGACGGGCTGGGAGGAGAAGGTGGCGTTGATGGGCGTCTCCTCTCAGCTGAAAGGGATCTTTTAGAAAAGGAAGGGGAAGATGTGGGCAAACTCCGTGCGACATTTGGAGATGGATATCGTCTAGGGACACCAGGTGTGGACACAGAAGAGGAAGCAACAGCAGCTTTGTACCTTGATGAAACATCTCTTGTCCTAGGCTTCCGATTGACTGCAATGTTCTTCTCAGACGGAACCAATGGAGGTCTCACAATCTCCTCTGTTCTCCCCTTCTGCACTGCCTGTTCTACACCATACACATCCATTCACACCATTCAAAAAATATCTATCTCATGAGAGACTTTCATCTACTCCCCACTCCAACAAACTTGCAAAGATCTGTCATAACAACAAACGACCAAATTGTAAGAGATCACAAACAAATCAAAACATAAAAGCCACAAACACCAACATAAAATCATCACTAATTTTCACATACACTCAGATCTAAAAACTCTATTTTCATCAAACAACCTGTCATTGCTAACAAATTTCCCGAGTCGATCACAAAAAACCCAAATCCAAGAAATGGGTGAAGCCACAAAAACGTGCACTAAACAGTAGTACAATCATGGGCGGCATTGGAATCGTGAGATGACACTAATAAAATGTTCCTTCCCCTTTCTCACCCGCACCCTTTTTTCGCTTCCACCACGGGAATAATACCATGGCTGGCCCTGCTGGAAATGGATCAAACGCGCACTGTTCGATCCCTTTTCCTGCTCTCCTTTCAAAAAGAGGAATTGAATGAAAGTGAAACCACAAAGCAAACAATTTCTCCTCTCCTCTCTCTCTCTTTCTGTCACTACCCTATAAGTGCAAGTGATGAACAATTAAAAAGAATACCCAAAGAAGAAGGAAAGCAAGAATCAATTCTTTTTTTTTTACATCTTTACAGTGAGGTTAAAACTAAAAAACTAAAAAAGTAAAAAAAAAAAAAAAAAAAAAATACTAATTGAGATCAGTTGTTCTTCTTCTTCATTGATTTTACAAATTCTGAGCCTTTTTTTAGGGTTCATGAGACGAGGAGACATGGAGGTCCACGTGCACCAGAAATCACTGTCCCTCCATCCCAATGAGATCAAACAATATAGAAAATCTCTCCCACATTGATCTTCCAACAACAATGTTAAAAAACCCATTTTGTTTTGACCATTTGCATTTTTTTAAGGAACACAAATCGATGAAACACAAACAACAATCAAAATTTAAGGCCAAACCGAAAAAGATCAGATTTTGCATTGATTAACGTCAAAATCTCCCCCAAATTCACCAAAACCAAGACCCCCAAAAAACGCTTCTCATCGAAATGAACACTTCGCAAAAACGCAATCGTGAAATTAAACCTAACAGACTAATCAGATGAACTCACCACACATCGAACACTTCGAACACTTCGAAAACTTCGATCTTCTTTTCGCGACTCCCCCAACACGAATCGGTCCAGAAGCCCTAAAACCCCAATCAAAGCCCCAACTCCCCCAAATTCAGACCTAATTCGGTAATTCGCCCGGCAGAGAGCGAGAATCTGCGATCCGGAACTCAAATTGAAACTGCGAGGCTCTTCGCGCGGTCGATTTAGTCGCCGGAGATCTGAATTCGCCGGGAAATCACCAATTCGCCATTTTTTCCGGCGAGAGAGCGAGAGATGAGAAGTCAGAGTGAGAGTTTTTAGAGAGAGAGAGAGAGATAAAGAAATGAAGAAGTGGATTTCAGTTAGGAAGGGCGTTGGTGTAAAAGCGGTTGTTTTCGCGCCACTTAGACGTAATGTAATGTGGTTAATTAATAAGTAATCAAGGATTAATAATTTTGAGATGGGACTTAGTTGTCCTTTTTCAATGACAGTTATGACCTTGTCTACTCACATCGATGACAAACTTATGATGACACTTTTCATGGAGGGGTTAAAACTAGGGCTGGCAAAATGTGTCCGGGCCCGTTTGGCCCGTTTTGTTCGGTCCTGTTTTAAACGGGACCGGGCAATTTTTTTTTGACAAACATACGGGACTGGACAATATTTTTTGTCCGTTTAAAAATACGGGGCCGAGTCGGGCAAAAATTTAAAAAAAGGGTGCCGTTTTGTGATTAATTTGAAGGGTATATTTGTAATTTTCTTGTTAAAATTGTGTCATGAACTTTTTTATGTAGTTGTTGTTGATGCATGAGGTGAAGATATACTTTGATAATTTGGATTTTGGACTATTGAGAATTTGAGGTGATATCTCTTTTTTTTTTTAAAAAAAACTTTTGTGATGTTTATATTGGAAATTAAAAAATTGTGATATTATGTATTTATTTTTTGGTAATTGGTGATTTGTAGTTGTAGACTTGTAGTTGTAGTTGAGGGGTTTTTTTAAGATAATTGATAAACAAAATATTTAATCATCTTTAAAAAAAAAACGGGCAAAACGGGTCCGTATGTTTTACAAACATACAGATTTGGACAAAAAAATAGTGCCGTTTTGAAAACGGGACCGGGACCGGGACCGGGCACCAAATTTTTGGATTTTTAAAATAGGTGTCCAGTCCCGTTTTTGTCCGTTCCCGTATTTTTGCCAGCCCTAGTTAAAACAATGGAAAAAGAAGAAGTCACGCCTTTGAATGATGTCTACATAATAGCATATATTTTTCAAAAAAATAGTTAACATTTTAGTCTACATTGATATTGATTTTATACAACCATTGGAGCTACTCAAATACCAACATCTTAGTGTAGAGACGATTAGGCAGTGTCTGTTATTCATTTGTATATTTTAAAGGTCACAAATTTGAATTTTTTTTTTTTTTTTTCTTCAGCAGGAGTCAAATCACGACATCTCGAAACTTTGTATTTTGACAAATGATGTCTCTACAATCTCACCAGAGATGCTTTGAATGAAATTTTAAAGATCAAGTACATGAACAATTTATCCATATGAAGAGGTTTTTAATAACCTAAAGTTGAAGCCTATCTATCAATAGTCATTAGTATTTTTTTTTTAAGAGAAATTGATAGTTTATTAATCATTTATGGCTCAATACAGGACTAGACATTGAATCAAGCACATTGATTCAATAATCTTATTTGTGCAAACAAACTGCTATTAATTTAGTTTTTTTTCAAAATTCAAACATTTTGACAATTAGGGATTACTCTTTATAACATTGAAACTCATAATAATACACAAAAATATTAGAATCACAAAATGAATAACAAAACTTTCCAACAAGAAAAATAAAAACTAAAACTTTTCAACAAGGAGAAGACGAATTAAACACTTTCAACTAAATAAAAATGTAATGTTAAATAAAAATGATGAAATTATTAAGAATTGATCAGTCTACTTGTGAGAGTTTACTTTTTTTAATAAAGAAGTGGTACTTCAAATATTGCTTGTCACGTTGATATAAATTGGTTTTCAATAGCTTCCAAAGGCCCTTTATGAGAACAAAAAATTATTAATCAAACTGAGTAGAGATCTGTGCCACACACTTCTCGATGGAGGTCGACAGACTAAAATAACCGTGGCACCTTCTGTGTCACACATCACGATCCTTTTTCATCCACGTCCAAAATATATAGTTAAGATGGGTGTTATTAAAGGAAAATGCTAGTGTGCTCTAGTTGGGGCATGCAATTGACTCAACATTGACAGTTGGCTGATTGTAATACAGTGCACAACGCGGAAAAAAAAAAGAAAAAAAAGCTGACAACCAAATGAAAAAGAAGTTGTTATGTGGGGGTCATGATAGCTGACTCAGCAACGTACCTTTGTAGTGTGTATTTGTTGGGGCATACTAACATTTTCCATTATTACGTATTTGATGGTCGTGCTTTAATTGCTAATACAATTATTACGTAGAAGTTGCTTAAAACCCTATTAAATTAAATATTATTAAATGGCAAACTCTTTTAGTGCTTCCATATATCCTAAAATTGTGCATCAGTATAATCAGTTACAACTTAAAAGTGCGTACTCACAAGCTACATGCATCGGTTGCTAAGAACAAATCTCAATCAATACATGTCAAATTAGATAGAAATTTTTGTGAAATGAAATCAATTTGGATTCACCCAAAAAAAAAAAAAGAAATCAATTTGGAGTCATGTTAAATTTCTCAAGGCGCAGCCGTGAGATAAAACCCCATACCTAAAAGATGAAGGGTGGTTAAGTTAGGGATAATATTGGTACTGGGGAGATTAATGACTCGCGGAGAAGTGTCACGGGCGGCGCTTGCGGGTAACATACCGCGAGACAGAAAAATTCAACATGGTATCAAAGCCCATGGTTCGAATAGAACCTATGAAAAAAAATAGCCCTCTGGATTATGTGACTTTCGATCCATGGGGAAGTATTGAAGATGTGTGAATCGAAAGTTAAGTCCCACATTGAAAAAATGAAACTTTGAAATGAAGTACATAATTGATTATCTTCTCTCAGCTAGACCATGTAATGGTAATGGGCCTGGGCCGGGCTTAAACGGGTTTTTTTACGACCCTGTTCAAGCCCGCCCAAGCCCAATACAGGTTGGGCTTGAGCGGACCTAAATGGGCTCGGTATTTTTTTTTAAAAAAAATTATGTTAAATCATTATTTAATAGTTAACATTAGCCTCATCATTCTTACCAAAAAATGCTTTGACAATTTTTTCCTTATCTTTTTATAAGCTTTAAATAAAGAATATATATATATATATTTAAATTTGTTTGACATCAAATTATTTTTATAAGAACATATTACATAGATAAAACAAGACAAGGCAAAACTTAATTTAGAAATGAAAACATATCTAAGAAGTTGTTTTTGAAAACTTTATACAAAAAGATTTATAAATTCTTCAGTTCATTCATTGATGATAAATTCATAATTTTGAAGTATATATTAGTAGACAAAAGTTTCTGAGCATAATTCAATGAGTTAAAAGGTATAATTACATTAAATATAATGGACATGGCACAAGTGGAATAGTAGCTCACTAGTAAGAACTAGTGTTATAAACACATAAAGACCGGTTTCGATTCACAACATTTACATTTTTAAATTGAATATATATGTAGGTTTGTGTGACTCAAGTGGGCCAGGCCTAGGTAAAAAACATTAACCCAGACCCCGTCCAATATAATCACCGGCTTTCATGGGCTTGGGTCGGGTCGGTATCTATTGAAATTTTAGGAACCTAGTCCCGGCCTAAGTTGAGCAGTCCGAGCGGATACCTGACCCAGTGAATTGCTCTACTCCTAACTAGAAGCCGAGCCTTTTGAGATAAAACCCCACACCTAAAGTTGAAAAGATGGTTAAGTTGAAGACAGTTCGGTGCTAGCGAGGAGATCCACGGGCTCGTACACGTGTGTGCATGCGGCTGTGAGAATTCAACATGGTATCAGAGTTGACGATTCGATCGAGACCTGTCGAGAAAAGACCCATTGGATTGATTTCAATCTAAGGTAGAGTGTTGAGATGTGTTGATCGAAATATTATTTCTCACATCGGATAAGTGAAACTTCTAAATGAAGTATATAAGTGATTATTTCGGCTCAAATAGTACCGAGGCCTTATGAGTTAAAACTTCATACCTAAAAGAGTTGAAGGTGGTTAAGTTGAGGACAATATCGGTATTGGGGGAAGACCGCTCGTGTGTGCTAGTATATGCTGCTTGCGGATATTGTGCCCGCAAGTGAGAAAATTAATATGGTAGCAGAGCGTATAGTGCTCGCGCCTTTAATTATACCGAGGTATTTTGAGATAAAATTCACACCTAAAAGATGAAGGGTGCTTAAGTTGGGAACAATATCGGTATTGGGGAGATCAATGGCTCGCGGAGAAAGTGTCACGGACGATCACTTGTGGGTAACGTACCGCGAGTCGGAAAAATTCAAAAAGTTGTTTATAGCTTTTGTAAGTTGGTAGACTCAATTTAAGTTTATAGAGAGTGTGACTGCAGACTTATAGTTATAGTACAGAAGTGGAGAGTTCACCAAAATATATTTTTTCTTATAAGAAAAATTCACCAAAATAGTTACCAAGGCAAGTTACTGCTTCTAATGGGGCAAATTGCTTAATCTATCCCAATCAACGAGTCTCAAATCTATCTAGAACAAAAAAAAATGTTTCACGTCTATCCCATACTTATCTCATTGGTCTTTAATTTTATTCTCATCCAAAACTGGGATGTGGCCAAAGAGATTGGTAAAGTTGGCTAAATAATTAGACATTGAAGGGCCTCAAAACTAATTTTAAAAAAGAAAATTGGTTTCTCTTTTTTTAATTCAATGAGAGTTGACGACGATCTTCTCACCAAACTTTACCTTTTAACAATTGACGCGTTATCACATAGATGTCTTAGCAATTGATTGGTCTCTTATAAAAAGAAAATTAAACATAACTATAACTTAATTTTCTGAACCCATAAAAATATTATAATTTGTATAATTAAGTATCATTTGCTGGTTAGAGTTAAAGGGAGCGGGTTGAGGACAAGGAAAGGACCATGTGCGATTGAAGAGAGATGGGGACAAGTACTTTTGGTGAACCGATATTTAATGGCACCAAGAGAGAGGCGTTCTCCAATTTCATTTTTGGTGGTATAGGTGAAGGAGAATGATAATCTAACACACTTTGGGGGCGTACACTTTTGTCAAATGTGGGTTCATACATGGGGAGAAAAGAAAGAGTCATAAATGGTTAAAAAACAAAGTGTCTACCCCAGGTATGTTAAATTATCACTTTCCATACATCAATATATGTTAGTTAGCTATGATTTATGTGAGTCAGTCTCTAGCTATGGCCGAGAAAGAAACGTAAGAGAGAATTGTGGGACACTTGAACAACGTCTAGTGCTGTGTTGGGTGAGTTTGAAGTGCAGGGGACCAATGTGCATAATTGGCTCTCCAATAACGCTACTGATTCTGAATGTATGTGTATCTATACGTGGGCTCTAGTTTTGGCTTTAATTCCGCGTTTGATCTCTGTGAATTCCGCGTTTGATCTCTGTGAATTCCGCGTTTGTTCTTATTCTTGATCTTTGTCTTGCCTATTCTCAATGTACTAGCAGCTGAGTCTCCTTATGCAATCATACATGTAAATTAATGTTATATATACAATTGTATATAAAAAAACTAAATTATAATTCAAAAAAAAAAACTAAATTAAAGTCGTAATTTTAACGAAAAAAATAGACTAAAGTAGTTTATTTCAACTAATTATCCTAGAAGCAAGAGATCAAAACTAAAAAATGTAAACTGATTGAGTTGATAGGTTGAGACTCAATGTTCATCTTCTAAAGCCTCAAATTATTATTATTATTATTATTATTATTATTATTATTATATTTTATATTTTTATTTTTATTTTTTCGATCGAGACGAGACTTTATTTTCATATAGCTAGCCAACTAAATATGTACATGGCATAAAACAACGTGTTTTCCTTAAAATAAAGTCGAAAAAAACCCATGTCATTGTAATAGAGAAAAATGCGTTGTTCCTGAAAAACATCTCAATTTCTCCATATTGAGCCCTCGAGACTTTATTTTAAAGTCTCAAATTAGAGGTTGACTACAAAGAAAATCACGATGAAAGTGGATCAATTCAACTTAACCCGACCCTAGCAGTCCTGAAAATATACCTAATATGAAACACTTGGAAAAATATTTAAATGATCATTTTTTCTCTTGAACAACTCATACACTAAAAACATCATTCTTTAAGTTGTCAAGTGAACTTATTGGTGTTGAGTTTCTTACATATAAATAGATGGTGATAAACTGATAGTAAAGTAGCTCTTTGTGCTAACGCATTTCTAATAAGATAGATGAGACATCACTTGATAAAAGGCAAGATTGAGGGAGGTATTAAGTTCGACTCATATAAAGTCCCTATTATTATTTTTTTTTAAGTTACCGTTTGTGCCAATGTATTTTTACCAAAGGAGGACATTTTAGTCATTGCAGCAAAACACAATGGTATAAAAGGAAATGCAGTCCATTAATATGTAACAAATATTTTCAAAGAAAAAGCGTGCAAAAAAAAGCACGCGTGAGTGAAGGAGAAGAAAGCGCCATGATAGCCTATCGCAACGAGTCACCTCAAAACTCACACAAATTAATCTAACCTCGAGATACACATTCATAAAATCCAACGGCCATAAATCCATCCAACTTCCCCTGAGCCAGCTGCCATCTTCCTATTGGTCAATCCAAAGTAAAAGTCAATAGTCTCTCGATGAAGAAGTGGCGCGTACGCAACGCTTACTTGGTTGACCAATCATACCACGTGTCACATTTATATGGGATGATTTAGATAGCCACGTAGGTTTAGTTGGGTCTCCAAATCTTAATACAGTTAAAATGGTACGTAGTTTAGAAAATTAAGGTTGACCAATTTATAAGACATGCGATATTGCGCCTACCAATGGTCCAATTACGTCTTCAAACTATGTAGACTAACGACCATAACTACCCCCAGCCCAAGTTGGACTTTATTTATTTATTTTTATTTTTTTTATATATAATAATTAGATGTTTGAGCTTTTTTCTTCTCCTTTCCACTTAGGCTCCACTATTCTTACTTTAGTAATAAACAATATATTGTACATTGGCAGTCAAATTCATGACAAATAAATATTCTTTTAAACAAATACTAAAACAATTTAATTTGATCTTCAATAGAGGTTTCAAAACCTCTATTAAAGATGAAGGTTATTAAATATCATGTGAATGTGATCGATGGGTCGTATTTTAACTCAGTAAAAGAGTTTTGACATTTAATAATTGATAGGTGGTTTAAACAACCTCTATGTAATACATGCATGTATTAACAATTAAAACAAGACCCATCGAACACGTTTCTCATATGACATTTAATAACATCTATCTTTAATAAAGTTTTGAAATCTCTATTAAAGACCAATATTGTTCTAGTGAAATAAGATCGATTAACGAATAAATGTTGATGCAAATAAGAGTTTGTGTTAGATTATGATTTTTTTATTTATTAGATAAGATGATTTAGTTTAGTTGGATTACAAGTTTGGTGTCTTTTTGTGTCAAAGTTAGAGTTTAAATAGGAGTTAGTGGTAGTAAGAGTTTTATCAGAATTACAGTTAATGTATGTTTTGGTATTCTATTCGAATTATGAGTCTTATTATTTTACAAGCCTATATAAAGGCTACATGTGTAATATTTTAGGTTGTTGATTTTGATTATATTAATATAGAATTTTATTTCTTTTCTTGAAAATTTGGTGTTAATTCTCTCTAGCCCTAGGTTTTATTCATGGTGTTTTAGCATCTGATTTAGAAGATCTCCATTATGTGAATGATTCAAGCATTGAATTTGTGAACGAATTTTCTCAACCGGGAGAGAATGATACAAATAAGAGTTTATGTTAGATTAAGATTTTTTTATTTATTAGATAAGATGGTTTAGTTTAGTTGGATTACAAGTTTTGTGTCATTTTGTGTCAAAGTTAGAGTTTAAATAGGAGTTAGTGGTAGTAAGAGTTTTATTAGAATTACAGTTAATGTGTCTTTTGGTATTCTATTAGAATTATGAGTCTTATTATTTTACAAGCCTATATAAAGGCTACATATGTAATATTTTAGGTTGTTGGTTATTGCTTTTTTAATAAAGAACAATGTTTCATTTTTGAGAATTAGGATTTAATTCTCAAGACCCTGAATTGCATTATTCGTGTGTCAAATAATCATTTTGGAAGTCTTCCACTGCGTCAGTTTGGTATCAGAGCCTTAACTCGGCTCAGGTCACCATGCAATTGAGGGTGGAGTTTGCTTTTAGTGAAAAGTCAGAAGATAAATATTTCGACGAGGAGGAATTTGTATATGAGGAAGAAATAGATATGGTTCATTTTCTCTGTGATGATGTATGATGAATAGATCCGATCTTCTTTGAGGAGGATGATGTATGATGACAAGATAGTCTTTGGAGAAGACGGTTTTGTCATCGAAGTGGTTTCATTGTTTAAAGTTCTTCAAATGCTTGAAGAAGTGGTTGGTGATATGGGCGTCAACATATCTTTCATGAAGAACTTTTTCAACTATCGGAACTTTGTTGTTAGCTTTTCAAATTTTGAGATCAAGCTTTTCTTCGAATATAAATTTGTTTCAGATCACAAGCCATGCGAAGGAACGAAATTTGAAGTAGAATTTTCTTGAACCACGCAGGAGAATGATGAAGATGAAGACCATAGATTTCATGTGCGGGAGAATAATTCAAGCATTGAATTCATGGACGAATTTTCTCAACCGGGAGGCAGCGATACAAATAAGAGTTTGTGTAAGATTAAGATTTTTTTATTTATTAGATAAGATGGTTTAATTTAGTTAGATTACAAGTTTTGTGTCATTTTTGTATGAAAGTTAGAGTTTAAATATGTGTTAGTGGTAGGATGAGTTTTATTAGAATTACTATTAATGTGTCTTTTGATATTCTATTAGAATTAGGAGTCTTATTAGTTTACAAGCATATATAAAGGCTAAATATGTAATATTTTAGTTGTTGATTATTGATTTTTTAATAAAGAACAGTGATTATTTTTCGAGAATTAGAGTTTAATTCTCAAGGGCCTGAATTGTATTATTTGTGTGTCAAATAATTAATTTCGAAAAACTTCCGCTATGTCAAACGTACTTTTATTAGGACAATTAATTCTTTGTCTCGAACTGTATTGAGCTATTGATGATTAATGAAGTTTTTATTTTACTTCAAATTTTTTTTTTATTCTAATTCTATTTGGCTTTTAAGCTTTCAATCAATGAAATGTATACTTACATTTTTTCATCAATTTGGAAAAACTTCCGCTATGTCAAATGTACTTACTTTTATTAGGATAATTAATTCTTTGTCTTGAGCTGTATCCAGCTATTGATGATTAATGAAGTTTTTATTTTACTTCAAAAAAACATTTTATTCTAATTGTGTTTGGCTTTTAAGCTTTCAATCAACGAAATGTATAATTACATTTTTTTGAAGAAAGTCTAATTATATTATTAAAAAAAAAGATATTATTATTTTTTAATTGGTACGACAACTAAAAGATAGATTTGAGTTTTAATAGTATTATAAAATATCACTCAACGGATTCTGCGTCGAAAAAACAAATTATCAGATGAGTCATAAGTTTCATTCAAGGTGCCAACTGGAAGAAGATTTGTTAACGTGGAGCAGTGTGATGTTGGTAATATTCACCAATAGTATAGTAAAGTGTTATATGTATAATGTATGATGTGTTTTTACATTTTTGTCTTTTCACTTTTACTCTTTTGTATACATGTCACTTTATTATTAGTAGACATTACCAATATTACGCTTCAAGCATTACAAATCTCTTGGTGTCAACTATTTGGGTTACCCAATAGTTAAGTATGGGTTGAGTGTAAGAAATTGGAGGCTCGATTCCCACTTAGAGCATATTCCTTTCTTATAAAAAAATGTATGTTTCATTCAAGGCCGCCATTTAAATTTGATGGACCGAGTCTTAGTTAATTAATTGCTTAAGCGGACTAAATTAGGGGATATATATGATTTCGACTTTTTTTTTTTTCTTTTTTTAAAGATGCTTAGTTCAAGTCCTCTAGATGTGTTATAATGTAATCATGTTAATATATGTCTTTGAATGAATTGACACACACACACACACATATATATATATATATATATAAATGGAAACCAAATATATGTCCATGTCATGAAAATCTCTCAAAATGTGTTGTGCGTTAAATGCTTTGTGCATTTAACGCATTTCTTTTGTATGCTTCTTGTAATTCAGCTTCCACTTGAAACATAATGTCGACACTAATATCCTACACAGGTGGATTATATGCATGTAACATGAAACAAGCAATCCCATCACAAAATAATCAATAAAGAAACAACTTAATAAAATATTATAGTTCATCCAAAGACTCATCTGAAAATACAACCAAGTGAAAAATATCTGGAAATGAAGATTATTACTGGTCACAAATGCATCCAAGTTGTTATATATAGCCAGCTCAATTAGAAATAAGGACTACCCACTTCGACAGCCATGTGATTAAAATTATTTCTTTATTTAATTAAATTCCCGCGAGCGAAGCGAGCAGGCTTAATCGTGCGTAGCACGTTATGAAACTAGTATATATATAAATGGAGACCAAATATATATCCATACCATGAGAATCTCTCAAAATGTGTTGTGCGTTAAATGCTTTGTGCATTTATGACTCATCGATTAATGTGTTGGATTAAAATTCAATGGTTCTAACTAGTGTACTCATGACATGGATATATATTTGGTTCCCATGGTAGATATATATACATTTTTTTATAAGAAAAAAACATATTGCCTCCACCGAGGTTCGAATCCATAAACTCACTCTCAAAGTTCATATCATACTATTGAGCCACCAAATTGGTTGATATATATATATATATATATACTGTTGGGTTTTGGGGTTTATGCGCAGTGGAGATGTAACGACCCAAATTCTCCACGACCCAATGTATGAGTATTTTGGTAATTTCATGATAAAAATATGTTGGGTGTTTGATGTGGAAATACAATTCTAAATTTGTCAAATTAAATATGAGTTAGGGAGTAAGTAAAGTTTTATTTTAAATAATAAAGCCCAATTAAGATTATGACCCAAAAGGGCATTTTAGGCAAGTTGTAAATAGTCACAACCCTAATCCCTAACCCTAATGCTATTTAAGCAAATCAAAGAAAACCCTAGCCCCAATTTTGTAAAACCCCCATATGGAGAGGAGGAGAACAAGAAGAGAGCTCAAGCTCAAGAAAGGTACCACCTCACTTCCCTCTTTGATTTCTTTATTATTTATTGAAGATTTGGAGACTAAAGGGTTGATGGCGTCGACAGCGGCAAGAACGCGAGGAAAATAGAAAAGAAAATAAGAAAGGAAAGATTTGATCTATGTTAGAATGAGATTTTGAAAGGATTTTGAGTCAAAGACTCCATTGAAGGCATGGTGAGATTCTAATACTCTCTAGATTTATTATCTTGGTGTTGATATTGACAATGAGAGTTGATGAATTGCAAAGTTTATTCAGTTTTTCTTAGATTTAGTCTTGAAATGGGTTATACAAATTTTTAAGCTTTATGATAACGAGTATTATGGATGAATCAATCTTGTTTACCATGGTTTGATGGTACATGAAAGGGTTTTTCCTATGATTTTAGCAAATTGAGCGTTGTTGAAGTTTATTGATATGGATTTGACATTTAAGGTTGAGTTGAGATTTAAAAAGGGACTTTGACTCTTTTTCTTTGGGAAATAAATTTATTCGATAAATTTGTGGACTTTGACTGAATATTGTCATTTGGAATTTAAAGTCTAAATTGAGTCTTGTATGGTGATTTGATCTTTTTAATTATAATTAATCGAACGTCTTCGATTTATATTGGAAAAATCAAGTCTTAGCGGATTTTCCTTGTTTTACATCACCGCGTTCCTATTTTACTCGAATCATCGATTCTAATTTTAAGTGTCGATTTTAAAGTCGTGAATGACCTTTAGCGAAGTCAGCTATAAAATAGGGTGAATCTTTAAGGTCTAGATAATTAATATTAAACTTGTATGGTTGTAGATACATAAAGTAATTATTCTTTCAAATTGTCTAGATTCGCGAGACGATTCACATCTAGCCCAAACGCGAGAGGATCGAGATTAGGATTTGCGGCGAGTGCAGGTAAGTGGGGAGCTTGCTCAATTATCAAATATGGCATGATTATTAGTTATGCTTAGGATTCATAATTTGAATTAAAGACTTGGGATTTATGAGTTGCGTCGTGGTATTGGCTCGAATCTACGTATCTATGGAATGTGAATGCACTGTTATCCATGGCCCCAGAATGTGCGGAGTTACAACCGAGGGTCTTAAAGAATATCTCATAATGTTGTGGTACCACCGAGGGTCGTTAACACCCCAGGATGTGTAGAGTTTACCACCGAGGGCTTTACTTGACTAATTGAATTCATAAGTATGTCACGTAGGGACATGAGTTGGAGTTACCTTCTCTTGTACTCTTGAGACATAGAGATGTGCATCGGTGATGGCTTGGACGAACCTACTGTTGATTTGATGGGACAAACGAGAGGGCACATAAGGCCTGTGTGCTAGCTGGTTGTTTCCATCACTTTGAGAGTAGGAGAATCGATCACCGGATTCTTGCCAATATCTAGTATGCATTGAATGGAACATCGACTTATCGTATTATTATATTTTATAGTACATAATCTCGCGAAACCCCCTCATTTGTATGAAAGTTTGAAATTATGAAATGATTTGTCAATCTCTTTAATGTTATTCATGATTATTGTTGTTACAATTTGTGACTTACGAAACTTATGTCTATGATAGTACTTGATGGTTCATTATAAGTCTATTTTTTTTAAATCCTGCTACCATGCAACTATTTAATGAATCCTTGTTTGTTTTCAAATACATGCTAGACTATGCATGTTTATTAGGTATTACTTGCATATTTAATGGTTGAGCGGGTTTTCAGCATTACTGAGCTCCGTTGGTTCTTTTAGCTCACCCCACTTACAATACAGGTTCATCGACGAGTGCGCTAGAATTGAGACAAGGGAGAAACGAGCTTGAAGTCTTCATTTGATGTGAGCCTTGAGTTGATATATATCATGTATATTCGATTTTGAAACTATTAAACTTGGGTTGTAATTAAAATAAGTCTTTAGGTAGTTTGAAACCTACTTACCTTTAGTTGATCCACTTGGGAGTTTTAATAGTTTAACTCAATACAAACCTTTTTATAGTTTCATCGATATTCTTGTGAACTTAAATCTATTGGCTTAAGGATACCTCTTTGTATTTATTTCACAATTATTATCCTTTGTTTAGCCAATGTACTTTCCGCATGTTTATTTGTTTAGGCGTGCCAGATCGTTATTTGGGCCTGGTTCAGGTATCGGGTCCAAGTGGCAGTCTGGGCCGGGTGACCCGATCTTAGGTCGGGGACGGGTTGTCACAGGAGATTTCAAAACTATTTTGAGAAAAACCCCAACAGGATCCGAATCTGATTCCATTAAAACACGTTTAAACTATAAAAAACTTAATCATACCTCAGTTGCAATGTACCTTTCTGAAGGTTAATCGATCTCTATGGCGTTGCCAACGACGAACGCCCTCTATCATCAGTCCACACACGAACGGCGACCGAGATTTGAAGTGCTAGCTTCGAGAGAATAACAAACCTTTTTTGTTTCTCTCCAAAACGATCCAGAGCATACCAAAACCCTAAGTCGTTTCTTAAAACGAAAATAGAGTTTCAACCATTTTTAAATCTTTCGTACTTGTATTCTAACTCAAAGCGTCTATTTATACAACCCTTGTATATAGACGGTTAAGTAAATTACACATATACCCCTACTTAAAGAAGTATAAGTGTAATACACTACAAGGACGTTTATGTCATGAATTTTATCATATAAAATTCATTTTTCTGAACCATCTTAAAATCTCGCAAAACCATTATCAGTGTGCGACCCAATAGGCTCATACAACGTTGGCAGTGTATCAAAACACATTTTTGGTATACAAGTCATAAGCGGCCTCTAGCAAGACATTATGACTACCCAAGTTGTACGAATATCAAATCGATACAACCTAATCAATAGTGTATATAACATCCTTTTGTTACACGATATCCTTTTGATCAAATATAAGGCATGGAATTGTCATCCAACATGTTCAATTGTACTAATCTCGATTTCTAGGTAGACTGAAAACATTTAAGTGACATTGATCAATATCAATTCACTTAGACTAGGCCTTTTAACAGTCTAACACATCGAGGAATCCACTGGATATCTCTCTTTATATGAGATGGACAAATTCTATCTCGATTACACAACTTCACTACATTATTCACACAGTAACCAATCACAAACTTTATAATCGTCCGGTTAAAGACAACGTTTGATTGCGTCAAATCACTGTATTCCTAATGTTGAAGTCTCTGGTAATCTCAAGTTAGAGGACTGAAAAATATACCTATCATGAGAAACAATTATGACTTAATCCATGTGATGTTCTCATAGCGGGTCGATCAAGACTTTGTTCCCTAACAAGTACTATGATCTTGATTCGTATTCCTATACGTATGATCATCGTATGATCATCAATCAATACTCACACTAGTCTTAATTCATTATAGTTCCCAGTATAATAATCGACTAGGGACATTTAGGATATTTCTGTAAATATCCATGGATCTTATTATAATGTAAACATGCAAATCAATTATAATAAACAGCAAATGAAATCCTCTATTTTATTAACTAAAATGTATTCATAAAGACTGTTAATGGATTGACCTAGGGCACATTTCCCAACATATACTTCTATCATGAGAACCAAATATATACCCATGTCATGTGTATACTATTTAGAACCATTATATTTAAATCCAACACATTAATCAAGACGACATAAATGCACAAAACATTTAATGCACAACACATTTTGAGGGGTTCCCATGGCATGGGTATATATTTGGTCTCCATTATAGAATTTCCTTATATATATACTAGTTGACAAACGTGCTTCGCACTAACGAACCCGCGAGTGCAAGTATGAGAATATGCTTTTATTATTCAACAACAACAACAACATAACTTCAATCCCAAATTAATTGGGGTCGGCTATATAGATCAAACTATTCTATTGTCCTCGGTTTAATGCAATTGATGGTGAGTTATTAAGTTATAATATAAGAAATGAAACAAAACAGTTATGCTTTTATTAGTCAAAAAAAATTATGAGTTTTTAAAGGACTACAAGTCAATTGAGTTCTAATATAATAAGCAAAACAATATGTAAATATGAAGAATGAAAGTGGCCTATCAATTTAACAAAATATTTTTTACCAGCAATTGCAATAAAAAAGATTAAAAAGAAAAAGTTCTTGAATATGACAAAATATAAATAAGTAATGAGAGACTTTTTTTTTTGGATATATAAAAGTTGATAGCTAGACTTTGTTATCTATAAATAGGAGGAATGTATTTCACTTGTAAAATTGTAATTGTTAAAAAAATAAAAAAAAGAAAGAAAATCTAATAAAAGATATAAATATATATCAATATCTATGAAATTGATTTAAAAAGGGTAAAATTGTCAAATTGAGTGAAAGATGAAAAAAAAATTGGATTTGTAACTTGTAAGAGATCAATTTTTAAAAAGGATAAAATTGTAAAATTAAGTGACGGATGAAATAACCAACATTTGTGCTTATTATATTATATATATATATATATACTTATATATCACAAAATTAAAAAGGGTAAAAGAATAATTTTACTTACCACTCAAGAATTGGTTTTTGGCACTTTTATATAATTGATATATATATATATATTGTCAAATTGGATAAAATATCATAACCTTTCACAACTTTTGTTATTATATCTTAACCTTTTAAAATTTATTATTATATCATAACTTTTCTAGACTGTTTAATTTGTATCCTAAACCATTTTCGATGAATTAAAACTTAAATAATGAATTTAAATCATATAAATATAAATAAGAATTATTTTGATAATTATAGGTGATGATGTGGTTTTTAAACTATAATTAAGGTGTTATCTTTTCAAATTTTAAGTTAAAAGTTAAATTGGGATATAAATATATTTAAACCATCTATAAAGGTGAGGATATAATAACAAATTTTAAAAGGTTAGAACATAATAACAAAAGTTACAAGAGGTTAGGATATTTTAACCAATTAAAGCTCTTAAAAAGGACTAATGTGAACAATTAACACTAACATATATGTGAAGGCACTAAGAGCATCTCCAATGGAATGTAGATTGAATGTCAATGTGTGCCACCTAGAACTAAATAGACATTGGAGTTAAAAAAACTCTTTAATGGAATGTGCATTTTGAATACCAAGATGGTAATAGGTTTTTTTTTTTTAAATTTACTTATTTTATTTAGACTTTATTTTCACATTTTAATTAATAAAATTACAAAAAAATGTTACCTCATCAATTGAGCCACAAATTTGCATCAACTATTGGAGACCTATTTTGAAGTTCAATATCAATTTGAGCCAACATCATCTTCATATTGAGAATCCACATCCACAATCCACATTTACCATTAACTGATGATAAAATTGTGGTGAAGTATCATACCCCAATTACGCATAATTTTGGGAGTAGCTAAACGGGTCCCAATTTTTGCAAAACATACCTCGTTTACACATCATACCCTATTTTTTGAATTTTAATTGTTTAATGTACCACACTTATTTTTAAAAATTTCCAAATATACCCTTACTAAATGTACACCACTTTTTGCTGAATATACCCCATTACTCAAACATACCCTTGTGATGCGTGTCGAACGCGTCAAAGATAATCCCGAATAGATTACCGTTTACCACATGAACTAAAGTAGCGACAAGTACAGGGTCGTACCACAAGGACCAAGTATTTTAATTTAGGTTTGTAAAAAAAAAGGAAATTAAGGGTTTTTTAAAATGATTTTCAAAAGAGTCGAAAAGGCAAGGAATTGTAAATGCTTTTGTAAGGAAATTAATTGGAAAAGTAACCTATAATTTAAGCTTCTCAAAACATTATCAATTGACAGGTTACAAACTCATTGGTCGTCGATCTATGTGAATAGATGCAATTCAATTGTGTCTTAGAGTAGCTATAGAACCAAACATGCACCTGGTTCCTCATTTTCCTCTAATCGGTTGTTAAGGTACGACCATTAACTAATACCCTAATCAAACACATAACCTTAGACTCATGCGCCTTGGGTTTCATGCGATGACCGTTTTAGATTTTGAAAAGCCATTAAACCTAGACAACCGTATCATTAGTGTATCCGATTTAACCTAGATCTCTAAGGTATTTGAACAGTCCTAAAATGATCTAATCAATTGGTATGGTTAATCTCCACTAGTGTGAGTTTTCTTGCATGATTACATATGCAATTGACTCACTGGCAATGGATGTCTAACTAGCAACATGTAACAACTCTTTAAAATGCAACTAATTTTAACCCTAGCATTCATATAATACCAAAAGGAATAAGACAACAGAAAAATAATAAAAGAATTAAATTAGATCTTGCAATGAATTTGAAGCCAAAAGACTAGTTTGATCCGCTTCCAACCTAGATCTGTGGAGATTAGATGGACATGGTTTGAAGCAAATACAAGTTTTTTCCAAGTTCTTTTGTAAACAAAAAATTGAAGACAATGAAATTTCTAGTTCCTATTTATATGAACTCAAAAATACATCCCAATTAGAAAGAATCTCGTAGTTTTTAAACATTTGGAAATTGTGATCCGCGCTGTGGGTGGCGCCATAGGGCTTATTTTGGTGGTGCAACTCACAACACGGATTGAAGATGGTCTCGGTTCAGAAAATGGAGTCACACCTCGTGCCCTGGGATTTGAACTGGCGGCACAACCCATGGCTGATAAGTGCATTATTAGACTTATATATAGGGGTAGTTTAGTTGCAATATCGGTCTTATTATCTCGGGATGAGCTCTAATTGATGATGTATGTGTTTTTAGGTATACAAGGTATAAAAGGGACAAATGAAGGAATTCATGAAGAAAATAGAAGCAAGGGCACAAAAATAGAGTTGACGTTGTGAATTCAGGGTTGGTGCTATGTGGTTTGCACAAACGGTGCTAGGGCAGAAGAGCACAACGTGGGATTCATAGAATATAATACAGTGAGGTTGACGCCGTGAGATAACATGGACGACATCGGGGAACAATACAGGTGACACCAAATGTACTGAAAGAAGAAAAACAAGACAAAAGAAGTGGTGATGTGGCACTGTTGTGACTCAACACACACGACACCAGTTCACTAATAGACAACGCCGGTCTCGAGGAAAATAAAAAGTTAAAAAGTTTTGATTTCTATTTCGTTTAGGATGTTATTTAGGGTTTATAATTGTACTTTTATTTAGGAGTACTAAGACGTAGTAAATATATATACCACCATACTTTACCATTGTTTAACCTAGTTTTGGAGTTTTAGTTGATTATTGAGAAGAGTTTTTGAAGGAGATACATTGAAGACTCAAATTGTAGTGATTTAGTATTATACTTTGATTTAATTAAAGTTTATTTAGTTTAATCACTGTTTGCAATGAATATCATGATTTGTGTATTTTTAATGATGATGAGTGAGTAGTCTATTAATCTTAGAGATCAATGGATCATATGGTATGAATACTATGCAATTGAATATGATTTGATTATAATGTTTTAGATGTGTAATGGTTAAAATTTATGTTGATTCTATACTTAATGCTATAAACATATTGATCACATATTTGTTGATTAGGGGTATTAGAAGCTACTATGACTATTGGAGCTTTTGAACCGGATATGAACAATACAACCGTGAAACATTTAGCATCGATAGATAGTTATTGATTAGGGAGACATTGTGAAGTAAACTTAATTGTTTATGAATATAAAGATTTGGAACTTTATGCTTTGTGAAACTTACGTTATTCACACCTATAAGTGGAAATCTAATTTGCACATTATGAACTTTTTCACCATAATAGTGGGTTGAAGTGAATTTGAAGGAAATCTATTTATTCTAATTATACATTATACACGCATATAGAAGATGAATGGAAGTACAAGTTTGGTTATGGTATGCATAGTATTTCATTGCCTAGGTGAAGCTGTGACCTAAGATATCTTCTCAATATAAGAACACAACCAACAAACAACCAATTTACATTGCTTTGATAGATTAGATTAGCTTAGAATAAAAACAACAAAAAAAGACCTTCTTAACAATATAGAAGACCAAACTAGAACTTGTGTCCACAATCCTATAATCGGGCGTCGCCTGACCAGGACCCGCACGAACCCCCGAGAACAATCCCGCCGAGTCACGTGGGGTCAGTGAGCCTATCATTACCATTCAATCATTTATTAAGCATTTTAAAGTGAAATCAATTAATTAGCGAGTTATCAAAGTATAAAGCGGAAGCAATCAATCTCAACTAATCAATTAACCTCGAAAGCTCCAAGTTAGAACAAAACCTAGGGTGTGGAAACCCCGTATATCATATATATCATGTGAAGCAAAGGAGAGTATCATCAATGTTATACAATCTCTCAACCCATAACCCCATGTACAAAAACAATATCAATAACTAATACATAAAATGTCACCTATATATTAGTAGAGGAGGACCGCTCAAAGTAAATCACTTAACTGCACGACTTTTCCTTTATTGCATTGCGGATCTGCACTCGGTCAAACATAAGAATGACGAGCCCAGCTAAGTAGTGATCATCGAGAGGATCACCAAAACTTTGAGAGTTTCAATTGGGTTCGAAATCTCAACGTGATGTCCGAATTTTATCTTGACGAACACGGATAAAACTTATGTCAATGCGTAGAGGGTGGCGAAGAGATTCGGGATCTTACCTTGGATCGCTCGGAATCGCCGCCGTCGCGCCGCTCCGACCACCACAGCCTCTGGTGATGTGTGAGAGACGTTAGGGAGAGGGAGAAAAGTGAGAAGAGAGAGAAGAAATGACGGAGGAGAGAGAGGAGGGGTGGGTGTGGGGGTTTTTATACCCCTCAATTAAATATTGGCCCAACACCCCATCCCTAGGCTAATCCAAGGGTTCCTACTCATCCCATCTCACCTACTCAAATGACTCTATTGGGTGACTCTAATTCCTCACTCGTCCTCACACGTTTAGACATTAACATGACTGTTAAAACTATACAGTATAATACAACCACCAAACAAATATAACATACCTTGGTGTCGACGCCCGAGGATTGATGACTGTACCATGGTGTGGGCCCACGTACCACCTGTATCGACACGTGGCACGTGTTAAATTTTAGGGTCGTTACAGAGGCGTTCCTAGTCCAATTGGACAAACATCTATTACAAATAGACCTTACAACAATGAAACATGGAACAAATTTTGAAAACACACACACTAAAGTGCGACCCCAACCCTAAGGCGGGGACAACCACCCCAACAATGGGGACAACAACCTCGACAACGAGGACAACAAGTCGTGCTTAGGCGGACAAATAACAACTACTAAACACAAACAAAAACTACTAATCCTATGGACAACAAACAATATAAACAAAGAGAAATCCACCATCCGGAGTGGTGCTCAACATCACGACAAAACATATCCAAGAGATGGTAGCGTTGAAAGGATCCTTTCGGCAATGGATGCGACCGCTGATTATAGATGCTCATACGCCACTGGATCCTAGGAGAAAATGCAAAACGGTCACCGCCATTGTAATGACCCAATTAATATTTTCCGTTATTTTATGACGTTATTATAGACGTGGACGCCAGCGTGGACGTTCGTGGGTTCCACAGCGAGGTTGGAGTGCGTCCGGATTAGGTAAATAGTATTTTGTGTATTGTTTTGGTTAATTTTGCGATGTTTATGTTAAAATAGGTTAACGACATCGCGATGTGTGTAATTATATTTTAAATTGACGTGTGAGATTGTGTGATGAGTATTCGCATCGATATGCGTGTCGACACGGGTACCGGGTGGTACGTTAGTGTGCACGCCCGAGTACACTCGTTGGCGCGCACAACGAAATTTTAGGCGCGAAAGTATAGGTAAGTATATATATATATATGTATATAAGGAATTTAATATATATATATATATATATATAAATATATATTAAAAATCAGAAAATAAATAAATAATAGTGAAATGACAAAAAAGGGCATGAACTTTGTAAAGAATAGTGGATATGGATAGGGGCAAAAGGGTCATTTCACCTCAAATATTTGATAAACATCACCACCGTCACCACAATTTCCCATTTTCTCACTATTTTGGATCGAAATAGGAGACCGAAAGGAGGAGAAATCGAGAGAAAGTGGAAGAGAGATTGAGCTTTTGTTGGAGAGGCGAAGGAGGTGAGTTGTTGTGTTGTTTGTTGTTGTGTAGTTGTGTGCGTTGTTGGATGGTGGTGGTGGCGGTTTGGTGGTTCGGTGGTGGAGGTGAGGTGGAGCTCGAGAGCTCGGACGAACTGCGAGAGCAGTTCGTCCGAGGAGGGAGACGTCTCCCTCTCCCTCTCCCTTTCCCCGATTCAAAAAAAAAATCCAAATCGAACCAAAGCTTCTAGTTCGATTTGGAGAAGAAGACCCAACCGGGTCGGGCCGACCCGGCCCTGTCCTGGGCGGGTCAAGCCGACCCGGTTGGCAGGTTCGGTTGGGCCGGACCGGACCCGGGTGAACCGGGTCCGGTTCAGCCCAACTCTAAAATATATATATATATATATCGAAAAATTAATAGAAAATTCAGATAAAATAGGAAAAAATTAGAAAAAATATATTTTGGTCAAATAAAGGAATTTTGGGATTTTCTCGAAAATGTTAGCGAGATAATAGTCGGGGTTTTAGCCTCGAAAAATGAAAAATTGACATAATATATTAAATTGAAGCTAATTTAGTGATAAATGGTAATATGTATAATTCGGGTGATAATTTGAATTGTCGGGTGTTATTGGAGCTGAGTTGGGGTTTGGTTTTTAGGACGCAGAATGCGGATTGAGGTGTGTAGTATCCCAATTGAACTTCACTTTAATATTTACCGTTTGATTTATTTGAATTCAGTTTTATTTATTCTTTACTCCATTTCATTATTGTTTTACGGTGGCTGAGTACTCTCACCTGGTGACTTTACGGTAGTGGAGTTACTCCTACCTAGTGTCTTTACGGTGTTGAGATCACTCCCCACCTGGTGTTTATTCGTTACGGCCATAGAATCCACTAAGTCATAGCACTTGTCTAGGCAACGCCGGTGAATAGGCTGCCCAGGTATGGTAGGCTGGTGTGGGTGCGTCGTGGATGTACGCCGACCACCTAGAGGGTCCAGGGTCACCCGATAGAGGTGTTTTCATGGGCTGTGCCTTGGGGAAAACCCGAAGTATGACTTGGTCTGATTTTACTGTGCACGTACTTTGTTTCATTACTATATTTACGCATGCGATGATCCTTTTACAGTTGTCTGTATTCTTTTGTTCCGCATGTTTAATTAAAGTATTTTAAATTTCAATACTTTTACTTTCGTAATTACTTGGTGAATTTCCTTGGGATTACTCACTCTGGACTCGTCATCTGTGTTTTTGTGATGGCTGAGTGCAGATCCTAGTAAGAGCCAGAGAAAGGGCAAGCTTGAGGACTACATCGATTGACAGCTCTAACCCTACTCATACGTATGTTTATATTTAAACGTTTTATGCTAGGTTTTGGGCTTGAGAGATAGGTTGTATATTTTGATATTTTGAGGATTCAGATGATATGTATATGATGTACAGTTGGTATGGTTTCCACTTAGGCATTTTGCTAATAATATACATGTTGAATCTTTATGTTGTTAGTAAATCTTCCGCTGCGTAAATTGTGGTTAAATGATATTAAAGGAACAAAAGTTAACTCATAACATCAAAGTTAACCGGAAATTGATTAAAAATGGATAATTGAGCGTGGGACACATTTGGCGGTAACGTGGACAGTTGTGGGCCCGTGTGGCCTCCCGTGGCGGACCAATGTGAAATTGGGGCCACCACATTTTAGTATCAGAGCGAGGTCAAACCTTGGGAATTGGAGATTGAACAAGAATATAAACTCAATGAATAAATCTTAGATGTGGAAACCACAAGTGAATGATTAAAGACTTAGTTGGGAAGTGATGTGAGGCGGGTAGATTTAGGAAATTACATATGCGTATGTTTTGATTGTGTACTATATATTATACGCGTATGTACGAGTCCGATCCAATGCACGTTGGTTGTGCAGTTGTGATGGACGGACCAGACTCCTACTACTCCGCCGACTACTCAGCAGGAGATTGGGGAGACTAGTGACCATACCACTAGTGAGGTAGCTGATTTACGAGCCACGATGCAGAGACTGACCGAGCAGCAGTTACTTCAACAAGCACAGATGGTTAAGTTGATGTTGTACATCCGGAGTTCGAGGATGCCGCGAGGGCACCGCTGGCGAGCGTGTTGCACTTACTACTGCTCAGACAGCCTTAGCACCAGCTGTTACTACGCAGGCGGCTGGGTCAGAGACAGTGATAGAGAGGGTTGAGGTAGTTGTAGTGGCAGCAGAGACTACTGTGGTGACATCCACTACTACTAGAAGCAACGAGACAGGGACTTCGACTGCTAGGAGTAGGATGTCAGAGGCAGCGAAGATGGTGAAGGATTTTATGATGTTTAACCCTACGTATTTCACTGGAGTCGGTGATCCCGAGGTTGCGGGACGTTGGTTGATGACTCGCGTGACGACTACACCGATTCTTTGGAGGAACCCGAGTGGACCGAGCACGTATCTCGGGTTCTTGTTTGAGGGGTTAGGCGCGATTTGATGGACCACCTACACCGACATACATGGTACGCGCCGACGACGGGGAGAGTTTAGACAGTTATTTCTGGACGAGTATATTCCCACAAAGGTGCAGTTACGATTGAGGGAGCAGTTCTTGAGTTTGCGACAGGGTACCATGTCAGTTTCTCAATACATGGACCGATTCCGGTATCTCATGATGTATGCTATGGATGTGGCTAACACGGAGAGATTACATATTTATTATTTCATCAGAGGCCTGGATGAGAGGATTGGTGGGGTGATAGTCGCGATTGGTGCAGAGACACTACAGATTGTTTATGATAGAGCATTGGCTCGTGAGACATATCTATGACACCGGGGTGAGCTTGAAGATGGGTCTGGACAGAGTTCTCGGTCTGATCAGAGACCGAAGAGATCGAGAGATCAGGATGACAGAAAGAAACATGATCAGGGTCGACGAGATAGGCATTACGAACAACAGAGAGGAGCTGAGAGGCAGGTAGTGTACGTTGCTGCACCCACCCCATTTGAGCAGCCACGACAGCATATTCGAGATGGAGGAGGTCGTGGTAGAGGACAGAGAGGTTGGGGTCGTGAAAGGGCTCAGGTGCATATAGTGTCACAGTCGGATTGGCGGGAGACGCGACGGTGTTTCAGATGTCATCAGGTCGGACATTTACAGATTAATTGTCCGATGGCGAACTTCCTCATGACACAGATTGAGCGCTAGGGAGAGAGTTCATCTTCTTCTTACACCTCTTGCGCCGTACGACCCGGATCGTGATGCGACTCGTCAGCTTGTCGAGGGTATGTTAACTATATGCGATGTCTTCATGCATGTATTATTTGATTCCGGTAGTACCTTGTCGTTTATATCGGGACGTAGGGTCGGACAGTTAGGATTATCTATTGAGACTTTAGATCCACATCTTTTCCTCAGTACGGCTGCTGGGGATAAGATTTATCCTAACCGGATATGCCGGAATTGTGTGGTAGAGATTGAAGGACACCAGTTACCTGTCGACTTTCGTGTCCTAGAGTATTTAGAGTTTGATGCTTTATTGGGTATGGACTGGTTATCGGCGTATCGCGCACACATTGATTGTTTTGGTAAGGTGATAGTATTTGATATTGAGGGCATTCCGGTATTTACTTTTGTTGGGACGGCGTCAGACTTACCAATTACCAGAGGCCGATTAGCTACGACTCAGGAGATGGAGGCATTTAGGATGATGGTGGAGCCAGACCGGAGACCCGAGGTTAGAGTGGAAGATGTCCCAGTAGTGTGTGAGTTCCCGGAGGTATTCCCCGACGATTTGCCAGGTTTACCACCTCTTAGGGCAGTTGAGTTTATGATTGAGTTGATTTCGGGGATGCAGCCGATATACTGACTGACGCCATCTGGGATGTCAACATCGGAGCAGGGAGAGTTGAGATCCCAATTAGAGGAGTTGTTACAGAAGGGTTTTATCCATCCCAGTATGTCTCCTTGGGGCGCGCCAGTCCTATTTGTTAAGAAAAAGGATGGTTCTTTGAGGATGTGCGTAGACTACAGGAAGCTGAATCAAGTGATGATTCGAAATCGTTACCCACTTCCTAGGATTGATGATCTATTCGATCAGTTGGCGGGTGCTAAGTTTTTCTCGAAGATTAATTTACGATCTGGATATCATCAGTTGAGGATTCGAGAGAGTGATATCGAGAAGACGACGTTTAGCACGCGCTATGGATTGTTCGAGTTCACAGTCATGCCATTTGGGGTGACTAATGCACCGACTATCTTTATGGATTTGATGCACCGAGTACTACGGCCATTTCTGGATCGTTATGTGATTGTATTCATCGATGATATCTTAATATACAGTAAGACTCGTGAGGAGCACGAGAGACACCTCAGAGATGTTTTGATGACGTTGAGGGAGCATAGATTGTACGCTAAGTTCAGCAAGTGCGCTTTCTGGCTGAGATAGGTGAAATTTCTTGGACATGTCATTGGTAGTCATGGAATATCTGTTGATGGAGACAAGATTCGAGCGATAATTGATTGGAGGACACCTGAGACAGTTTCGAACATTCGTAGTTTCTTGGGGCTTGCGGGACTATTACCGGCGGTTTGTGCAGGATTTTTCCTTGATTGCAGCGCCGATGACGAGGTTGAGCAAGAAGGATGTCAAGTTTGAGTGGTCTGAAGACCGTGAGGCAGCATTTTTAGAGTTGAAGAGGAAGTTGACTTCTGCGCCAATATTGGCTTTACCTGAGACAGGGAAAGGCTTCTCGGTCTACACAGATGCTTCCGGGACTGGGTTGGGATGCGTGTTGATGCAGGAAGGACACCTAGTTGCATATTTATCGAGGCGATTGAGACCCCACGAGGAGAATTATCCGATACATGATTTAGAGCTAGCTGCAGTTGTGTTCGCGCTCAAGCCTTGGCGACATTATCTTTATGGGGAGCGGTTTATGTTATTCACAGATCATCAGAGTTTGAGGTATCTGTTCACTCAGAAGGATTTGAATATGCGGTAAAGACGGTGGCTCGAGTTACTGAAAGACTACGATTTCGCGATTGAAAACCATCCTAGGAAGGCGAATGTAGTTGCTGATGCATTGAGCCGGAGTGGTGTAGAAAGTCAGACTGTGCTGCGACAAATGACACATGAGCATGGATTACTGGAGGCTGCGACGGTGTTGTGTTTGTCATATGCTTTTGCTGATGTTCATATATGTTGCCAGATGCGTGTTCCTGTTGTGTCGTTAAAGAGGGTCGCTGAGTGGCAAAGGGCTGACGGACATTTTGCTCGTTTCAGCTGTCTGGATCAGGATCTGGGTTGCACAGATTGGTCTAGTGGTTCAGACCAGTGCTTGAGACACAGGGGCAGGTTGTGGATACCTGAGGTGCAGAACTACGTGATAGCATTCTTGAGGATGCACACCGTTCGCGGTATACAGTTCATCCTGGTAGGACCAAGATGTATCATGATTTACGACGTTTGTTTTGGTGGCATGGGATGAAGGCCGATGTGGGTGCATATGTGAGAGCTTGTCATATTTGTCAGCAGGTTAAGGCCGAGCACAAGAGACCCGCTGGATTGTTACAACCACTATCGATTCCACAGTGGAAATGGGAACATGTTACGATGGATTTTGTGAGCAGGTTGCCACAGACTGCGAGACATCATGATGCTGTGTGGGTTGTTATTGACAGATTGACGAAGTCTGCACACTTCATCCCTATATCGATGAAGTATTCGTTTCCTCAGTTGAGTATTATTTTTGAGCGAGAGGTTATTAGGCTACATGGAGTGCCGATATCTATTGTGTCTGACAGAGATCCTAGGTTGACTTCGAAGTTGTGGGAGAGCATGCAGGAGCAGTTTGGGACGAGACTACAGTTCAGTACGGCTTATCATCCTCAGACAGATGGTCAGTCAGAGAGATTGATACAGATATTAGAGGATATGCTCAAAGCATGCATTTTGCAGTTTGGAGGTGCTTGGGAAGAGTATTTGCCATTGTGCGAGTTCGCGTACAACAACAGCTATCAGGTGAGTATTGGTATGCCACCATTTGAGGCTTTGTATGGTAGACCTTGTAGATCACCAGCTTGTTGGGCAGCACCTGAGGATGTGGCAGTGGTTGGACCTATAGTTGTTGTTGATCATACCGAGAAAATTAGGCAAATTAGATTAAGATTGCAAGCAGCTCAAGATAGGCAAAAGAAGTATGCTGATAGGTATCTTGAGGGTTTGAGTTATGATGTGGATGACTTGGTATATCTGAAAGTTTCGCCCTGGAAAAGGACATCAGAGGTTTGGAATCAAGGGGAAACTAGCACCGAGATATATTGGACCGTTTAGAGTTATAGCACGTGTTGGGACAGTAGCATATAGATTGGAATTGCCAGCAGAGTTAGCAGCCGTTCATCCAGTGTTTCACGTGTCTACGTTGAGGTTAGCTAAAACAGGACCGAGGTCGATGGTGGATATTAGACAGATTGAGGTTCGTCTTGACGTTTCATATGAAAGCAACCCGTTGAGATCATGAATCGTAGAGTTCAGACTCTGAGGAACAGGGAGATTCCGAAGGTGTTGGTACGATGGCAGCATCACGGGACTGAGGGACTCACCTGGGAGCTCGAGTCGACTATGAGACAGATATATCCTCAGTTATTCACTGGTGAGTGTTGATTATAACTTAAATTTCGGGACGAAATTTCAATTTAGTTGGGAAGAACTGTAACGGCCCAATTAATATTTGCCGTTATTTTATGACGTTATTGCCGACGTGGACGTTCGTGGGTTCCACAGCGAGGCTAGAGTGCGTCCGGATTAGGTAAATAGTATTTTGTGTATTGTTTTGGTTAATTTTGCGATGTTTATGTTAAAATAGGTTAACGACATCGCGATGTGTGTAATTATATTTTAAATTGACGTGTGAGATTGTGTGATGAGTATTCGCATCGATATGCGTGTCGACGCGGGTACCGGGTGGTACGTTAGTGTGCACGCCCGAGTACACTCGTTGGCGCGCACGACGAAATTTTAGAAGCGAAAGTATAGGTAAGTATATATATACATGTATATAAGGAATTTAATATATATATAAAAATATATATTAAAAATCAGAAAATTAATAAATAATAGTGAAATGACAAAAAAGGGCATGAACTTTGTAAAGAATAGTGGATATGGATAGGGGCAAAATGGTCATTTCACCTCAAAAATTTGATAAACATCACCACCGTCACCACAATTTCCCATTTTCTCACTGTTTTGGATCGAAATAGGAGACCGAAAGGAGGAGAAATCGAGAGAAAGAGGAAGAGAGATTGAGCTTTTGTTGGAGAGGCGAAGGAGGTGAGTTGTTGTGTTGTTTGTTGTTGTGTAGTTGTGTGCGTTGTTGGATGGTGGTGGTGGCGGTTTGGTGGTTCGGTAGTGGAGGTGAGGTGGAGCTCGAGAGCTCGGACGAACGGCGAGAACAGTTCGTCCGAGGAGGGAGACGACACCCATGTCGTCTCCCCTCTTCCTCTCCTTCTCCCCGATTCAAAAAAAAAAATCCAAATCGAACCAGAACTTTTGGTTCGATTTGGAGAAGAAGACCAACCGGGTCGAGCCGACCCAGCCCTGTCCTGGGCGGGTCAAGCCAACTCTAAAAAAATAATAAAAAAAAATCTGAAAAATTAATAGAAAATTAAGATAAAATAGGAAAAAATTAGAAAAAATATATTTTGATCAAATAAAGGAATTTTGAAATTTTCTCGGAAATGTTGACGAGATAATAGTCGGGATTTTAGCCTAGAAAAACGAAAAATTGACATAATATATTAAATTGAAGCTAATTTAGTGATAAATGGTAATAGGTATAATTCGGGTGATAATTTGAATTGTCGGGTGTTATTGGAGCTGAGCTGGGGTTTGGTTTTCGGGACGCGGAGTGCGGATTGAGGTGTGTAGTATCCCAATTGAACTTCACTTTAGTATTTACCGTTTGATTTATTTGAATTCAGTTCTATTTATTCTTTACTCCATTTCATTATTGCTTTACGGTGGCTGAGTACTCTCACTTGGTGACTTTACGGTGGTGGAGTTACTCCTACCTGGTGTCTTTACGGTGGTGAGATCACTCCCCACTTGGTGCTTATTCGTTACGGCCATAAAGTCCACTAAGTCATAGCACTTGTCTAGGCATACGCCGGTGAATAGGCTGCCCGAGTATGGTAGGCTGGTGTGGGTGCGTCGTGGATGTACGCCGACCACCTAGAGGGTCCAGGGTCACCCGATAGAGGTGTTTTCATGGGCTGTGCCTGGGGGAAAACCCGAAGTATGACTTGGTCTGATTTTATTGTGCACATACTTTGTTTCATTACTATATTTACGCATGCGATGATCCTTTTACAGTTGTCTGTATTCTTTTGTTCCGCATGTTTAATTATAGTATTTTAAATTCCAGTACTTTTACTTTCGTAATTACTTGGTGAATTTCCTTGGGATTACTCACTCTGGACTCGTCATCTGTGTTTTTGTGATGGCTGAGTGCAGATCCTAGTACGAGCCAGAGAAAGGGCAAGCTTGAGGACTACATCGATTGACAGCTCTAGCCCTACTCATACGTATGTTTATATTTAAACGTTTTATGCTAGATTTTGGGCTTGAGAGATAGGTTGTATATTTTGATATTTTGAGGATTCAGATGATATGTATATGATGTACAGTTAGTATGGTTTCCACTTAGGCATTTTGCTCATAATATACATGTTGAATCTTTATGTTGTTAGTAAATCTTCCGCTGCGTAAATTGTGGTTAAATGATATTAAAGGAACAAAAGTTAACTCATAACATCAAAGTTAACCGGAAATTGATTAAAATGGATAATTGGGCGTGGGACACAGCTGGTGGTGACGTGGACAGTTGTTGGACCCGCGTGGCCTCCCGTGGTGGACCAATGTGGAAATTGGGGCCGCCACAGCCATTACTCCCAAAAACATCCTCTCTAGCTTCTTCAAATCTAGTTTGTCTCTGCCATCCTTCCTCTACTCCAAAAACACAAACAAAGAAAAAGGAAGAACAAGAGAGGAAAGAGAGAAAACAGAGGAGAGGAAGGGGAAACAAAAAGGAGACAAAAGGAAACGAGGCCACAAACCTCATGGGCCATTGGCGACGCTCATGGCTTTGCCGGAAGCCCGATGCACAACAGACCTAGGGGGCGAAGTAGATGTGAGGAAGAAACCCTAAGCGACACTCTGTTTTTTTTTTTTTTTTTTTTTTTGGATACACTCATCATTTCACTGCAACCACAAAGAAATGATGTAGAAGAGCACGAGTAACGTGAGATTTGAAAAAAATAAAAATAAAAATGACCATGCTGATCAGATCGTTGGCAAAACAAGATCAACGTCATGATTGTTTCACCCAAACCACCAACTTTTTGTCATCCTGTAATTAAAATTTCTTACATATATAGCTAGCCATACACTTTTATTACAAAGAATCAATAATGGAAAACCATTGTAAATATTCTCTCAAAAAAATTGTAAATATTAACTCCAAATCAGGATAGAATATATTAACTATGAGATGCATGATTACGAAATGCCCCATTAAATCATTTGCATTAAAATCAAGCAGAGCAATAAAAGAGTTTGATTCATGTAGTCACATCATTAACTAATTTAACTTTTTTTTATAAGAAACTAGTAATTTGAAATTGAGGTTTTATTATTTTTTGTTTTATCTTTTTTCTTATATTTTTTTCTTCTTGAGGAGCTAGCTAGGTTTTGTTGATCTTGTTGTCATTGTACTACTAAATATCGATCTAAACCAACATTAAAAAAGAAATTGCCCGACTTCATGATTTTTACAAAAATAAAATAAAAAAAATAAAATGGTTCTGCAGCTTAAAATCATTTATTTTCTAACAGTTTAATTTTATGGTTTTATCTTAATTTGAAGGAGAAAATAGTAAACTTTAGCACTCAGTTATTTATTTATTTATTTTTATTTTTTTGTCAAAGGACTTTTTAGCACTCAGTTGTTGAGGTTCAGTGTACCAACATATATATACCCATATACATGCATGTCAGATATATATATATATCTATAAAATTAATATTGATTCAGGGAATGTTTGTATATATGCGTCAGTTGCTATTTTCTTGATAAAGCTTTAGAGATCTTTTCATGTCATATGGGATGTTAATTTGATGTCTCAAGATAATTTCTAGAAGTTCAACATTTTGAAGGGTACACGGGAGACAAAGAGGGCATCAATGCTACATTAAGTTGTCAAAGTCCACCATTTTCTCTAATGATTAAGTGTCCATTAATTGCCCAATTATTGAAATTAATCACATTTAGCGTGGACCTGGATATTGTCCCAAAATACTATGAATCTATATTTATTTTCTTATAAGTAAAAATTATTTAAAAACTAAATATAAAATATATGGCAAATGATGTAATAAAGTTGTTATTGTGTGAAAAAAAAACAAAAAAAAAACAAAAAAGTGAAAATAATGTACAGTACTTATGCTATTAATTAGGGGTGCACACGGATTGCACTAATCCGCGGATCTGGTCCAATTCAGACCAATTATCACTAATTGGATCAATTTTTTAATCCCTTGGACTGGATTGAATTGAAAAATCATTAATCCGGTTGGATTGGATCGGATTATGGATCCTATATTAAAAAACTGCGGATCCAATCCGACCCAATCCGTTTAACACATCAACGCATACATATATTTCATCATATATACTATAGTAGCTTAATTAGCATCAACTCAAACTATCAACTCAAAACTAAAATATCTAAAAGACTATACTTGTTCTTAACTCTTTTATTATGCTTTCGACCTTTTTATTGAGGTTGTATGTTCAACGTATACTTTTTTTGTTCTTTTGTGAGGATGTATGGTGAAGATTTGTGGATAACACATTTATTTATGTAAGAACTTATATTTTGAAGGTTATTATGATAACATTTTTGTGAGAAATATGCTATATATAGATTTGTGGAATGTATGTTGTAAATTTGTCATTCATGAGATATATAATTCTTGTGATTCATTTGATTAAGTCTAATTTCATAAATTTTAGATAGGAAAACGTTAATCCGCATAACTTGATCCAATCCGGTCCGCATTTTGCAAATTGGATTGAGTTGGATTGATGAATTATTTGGATTGGATTGGATTGTAATTTTCCAATCCGCAATAATTGGATTGAATTGCGGATTGATCCTAATTGGACTGGATCCAATCCGTGTGCACCCCTACTATTAATTAGGAGACTATTAATTTTAAATCTATATAAAGTTGACACGTATCATCATCACGTACATAGCTTTCTTATAGATATATAGATAGAGCTACATATTGAGATTGAAATTAATTAATAATCTTAATTTTTAAGGTTTGCTTTTTATATTTATTTACATATTGATGTTTTTATTTTTAATTTAATTAGTAAGCAAACATTTTTTTTTTTTTTTTTTTTTTTGAAAACAGTAAGCAAACTTATTTATAATGTGAGATGGTGTGGCAAGGCAGGGAAAGAGGGCGCGCGCACAGGTGACAGGGATACAAATATACAGACCACACATAAAAGTGCATTGTATCCTCTCAAAATTATTATTTTGTCTTTGGCCTAATGGGGCCCTAATATTTCAGCAACAATTATTTAAGATGACAAAATTCAAGTAAGATCTCATGACCACAAATAGTCATATATCTACATCCCACTCCAAAACTTTTATTCTGTATGATTGCATCCCAAGTAAATAAGTGGGAGCTTCATTGAGTTGACACATTTATGCTCGTGACTTCTCGAAGAAGTTGAGGCCTATCATGTTTTCTGTATGAAATTCAGGATTATGTAAATTGATTATTTATTATATTTAAAAAATAAAACCTTATTTTGTATTTCTTTTTTTTTTTAGTTATATTTTGTATTCTTATGCTAAGCTACTCTTTTATATATATTCTTTCCACTATAAAATAAATGTTTTATTTCTTTTGTTTTCTTTATCTTTTTTCAAAATAATTGTGTCTATCAACTGTGTTGCAAGAAGATTTTAGTCAATAGATTATTTTTTTGGTTGATTACAAGTTAATAGGTTATTTAATCAATTCTTATAATATTGTTGATTCTTTCCACTAGATTATTTAGAAATAAATTAAGATACAAGTTTCTAATATTCTTTTGAGTAATTAATATTTAATTAAGTTTTTTCGTTAATATATATTAAATTAGTTTAGTTTATTAATTATAAACTACTTATATGAATTCAAAAAAAAAAAAAAAAACTACTTGCATAATTTTGAGTGACATGAGAATCCTATGGGATAATCCTCGGAGTAGTATTAGTCTCCTTCTTAATGTAATTTTGGCCTTTGGGCCATATACCTACCCAAAAAAAACTACTAAATTTCTTTTTTTTTTTTTTTTTCTTGATAGGAAGGAGACTTTATTTTATATAGCCAATATTTACAATATTTACAAGGGAAGGAAGCAATGTGTTTCCTCAAAATAAAGTCGAAAAAAACCTTTGCTAGTGTTGTAGGGGAAAAACGTGTCGTTCCTCTATAACTACCTCAATCACCCCACATTGAAAGGGAGCCAATGATGCAAACTCCACTCCATGTAGTGCCACAATCTCATCGAATCAACTAGGTTGAACCCGTGATCGTGCGACCTGGTGTATACATAAGTGGAAACAAAAATTACATCCCCTCCAAACTCCTCGTTACATGATCTACCTCTAGTCCCCAGCCAACGTTGCCCAGTCCCCAACCAGTGTCGCCCAGTTCCATGCCTTAAACTTACTAGAGCTTACCACCCTCTCTTCACCTTATCCCATATCTCCTTCATACCCAACTCACCATTATCAAACAAAGTACGATTTCGTTCCGCCCATACTTCCTATAATAGTATAACTGAAGTTGTTCTCCATAAGATACAACAATAGTCATTCATTCCCATTGTGCTAGCTTTCGCAAGGCACTGGTTCACCGAGCTCGGCAATGCCCTAGGAAGAGCTCTGAGCCTCCTCCCTTTGCACACTGAGTGTTGCCACGAGCTATTCCAAGTGAGACACCCTCTCACTTAGATCCACAGATGCTAGGTCGCCATCGTTGCCAAACGAAGCTCTGACACCAATTATCACGGGGTCACTAATGAGAGGGTTTACCTTAAGGAAAGTTTTCTCGCTCAATATCACTCCGTGGTGCCTAAGGACCACCTTAGTTTAGCACTCCAATAAATTTCACACTAACAAGCAACAATAGGCACAAAGGGGAGCTTTGCTGATCTTTGATTAATGGATTACAACTCTACCACCTTATGCTTCCCAAGCATAAGGGGTTGGCTTTATAGAAACAGTCTGAAGTGGTTACATAACCGAATGGATACATGTCCTAGTTTACAAGCATCAAAGACTAAGTAAACCACACTACACTTTCATGTAGTCAAACAGCAGTTGCCTAATTGCTTGCCTCCTTTGCTGCCACCTAGCCTCGTAACTATCATGACCAGCTGGTCAATAGGCACATCTCTAATGTGCTGGGGACTTACTTAGACGTGCCCTGGTCATGCTCTGAGCCATGACCAAGGTAGTTGTTTAACCGCCTAAGAACTGCCATGCTTGACTTGGTCCATCTAAGCCTAGGAACGTTCCTTGATTTTGCTTGGTCGTGCCTAGCTGAGCCTAGGCACTCTTGGGTGCATGCCGGAGCCTGGCTAAGTCCGGATCCTACCGGCGCGGAGGTGGTTGCATGATGGTCTTTAGGTAAGGCCTTGGCATGTACACCCAAGGCTTTCTCTAGGGTCACCCTTGCCTTCCTACCCATATCACCCCTAGGAGAGGTCCCTCCCCTATAGTAGATGTTAAGCCGTTCCTGGCCCTCCAATAGGGAACATCCAAAAGTGAGACCAATCATACTTTGACCTGGTCAACGCCATAGTCAAGGAAAGTCAACTGTGCTTCTGCTAAGGTCTTGCCTTTGTTCGTGCCAAGGTGTGACCTTGCTCGTGCCAAGGTATGTGCCAAGCTTTCGTTAAGGTACGCTCCAAGTCGCCGATGTGCTCGCACCAAGTCATCGCTGTGCTCACACCAGGGAGAGCATCTTGCCCGCGCACGTGCTCACTTAGGTACACGCGCCGTGCCCGCTTAGGTACGCGCGTCGTGCCCGCTAAGGTGTGTACCGTGCCCGTTAAGGTACGTGTCGTGCCACACCATGCCCGTTAAGGTACGCGCCGTGCTACACCGTTCCTGCTAAGGTACGCACCGTACCACACCTTGCCTGCTAAGGTAAACACCGTGCCCACTTAGGTAAACACAGTGCCCACTTAGGTATGCGCCATGCACTGAACCTCAATCCGTCACCTAAGTCCCCCAAAGCCTTTCGAGTCCACCGAGACTCGATCATTTGTTGAGTTATCATGTTGCCCAACCCAGTATACTCCGGTCCAGCTATTGAGGTGGTAACAGTAGTATACTACTAGCATCATCATCCCTATGTGGGGCATCATCATCCCTATGTGGGCTCGGTTGGTCCCCCCATTGTTGACTTCCCCTTCCACGCACTGTCATCTTTTATCATCTGAAAAAGAGCCCCTCCCAAACGTTTCCATCCCTACCTGTCTGCTCCGGCTGGGATCATTACTACTTGCACACCATTGCTATTTGTTCTCCAAATGCGCAAGGCTTTCCCCCTCTGGTTAGTTACAATCTGTACGATCATCATCGTATAAAGACTCCTCCTCATACGCCTTTTCGACGTCTCAAGATGATGAGCGAAGAAATGGACCGCTTCCTCAAGCCACACCCTCAACTCCTTTGCTACCCAAATCGAAAATTCACTAATCCCGTACTCTGTGATTCGAATGTCCCCATACCTCAATTTTTCCACCATGATTTGTTTTCGATCCACCCAGAAAATTCTCCTATTTGATTCCTCCGAGCTCTCCAATGTCTGCCTACCAAGTCCCCTCCGTCTCCCTCATCAAACAACCTCCGTCCAGCACCCCTCGTCTCCATCTTTGTGCAGTGTCTCCATCATTGTTGCATCAGTATTTTTCAACTCCTTTATGTTTTTTCCTTTGATTTTTACGTGCTCAAGTCTAGTAATGTGAACACCACAAGGGATATCAAACCTTAATTTCTTTTTTTTGATGAATTCTTTATGCTTTCTAATAACACTAAAATTATAAATTTGTGGCGTGCTACATATATATAAGTTTGTCTATTGAGTGCATATTGTACAGAAAAATCCGTATCTATTAATTATTAGTTTGTAATTAAACTAAAGAAGATAAAAGTAGTCCATATTTTTTTATAAGAAAAGAAAAATAGTCCATATATAATATTGAAAAGCTAGTGAAAAAAAAAAAAGACCTAACTTGATTATTTTTCACGTAAAAGAAGATGTACATAATGATGGAGCTCAATTGTGTTTAAGACACGCGAATAATCATGCAAAGCAAAAGGAAAAGCAAAATTTCAACTTTCCAGAGCCCGTTCAACCGATCGAGTTATGATTATAGATAACTTATAGTTACAATAATATATATTTATTATTTGAACATTCATTAATACGTATACATAAGATAAATTGACATATATAGTGAGGCATTTCTTAACTTCAGTCGCTGTCTTACTTGGTTTTTAAGGATTATTTTGTCAATGTATTTATGTTTGGATATTTTAGAATTAATCATTGATGTACATAGGTGTATGTGTCATTCAATGTATGTATTGCTTTGTGTTCCTCTGTATTGATTGTAACACACACACACACACACACACACATATATATAGTACTGTGTTAGATCTAATGGTTATGATCATAGGATCTGTGTTACATAATCTAAAGACCATTCAATCTGGTACAATGACACTCCTCTGTACTTACTATAAATATGAAATATAATACTCTCAGTTCTTCAACGGTTCAGTTGAGAATTGAGAGTCTCTTCTCCTTCGTCTACCCTTCTAGGGTTTCAGTTATGTTGATTCATAGAATTCAACATGGTAACTAAATATACATCGAATGACACATACACCTATGTACATCAATGTTTAATTCTAATAAAGAGGATCACAAAACAACACAGATCACTAGAAATACATCGAATGACACATACACCTATGTACATCAATGATTAATTCTAATAGGATAAGACGGCCAATAGAAGCTTTGATTAATCATGAATAAATTATGGGTAAGGGTCCGGACTCAAAGGGGGTTTTTGAGATTTTTGTATTTAAAGGAGTGTTACAAGTTATAATTTTAAAGTCATTGATTGCTTGAGGATGACTTTGAAATAAAAATTTTGACCCCCTAAGGGTCCGGACTCATGAGTTCAAGTAGCATTACTCAATCATGAATAAATTATGGGTAGAGCTATTTGGATTCGTGAGTCCGGACTTTTTTAATTTCAAATACATCCTCGAGCAATTAATGAAACAATCATAATCACTTGTAAAAATTAAAATGAAACAATCATAATCACTCAAAGGGAGGTTTTTGAGATTTTTGTAAATATTAAAGGAGTGTTCAAGTTTATTATATTGCTTGAGGATGACTTTTAAATATGTACAAAAAATTTAAAAACCTCCATATGAGTCCGACTCGTGAGTTCAAGTAGATTTATTGATAAATTATATATTCACAAGCTTGCACTCACTAGCTAGTATTTTAATATGAATGCGCGCTTACTTTAGAGATATATATCATTCCAAGATAAATTATACATCTTTCACAGCATGTTACATGTATGAAACTATTTAAAATTAATTTTGTTAAAAAAAATAAAAATAAAAATTTAAAATATTAAAAATGTGTCAACTAATTAATTAATTAACTATAAAACATTCTTGAAAACCAACTTTTATGGCATCTGACCTGTTTTGAACGTTCTTTTGAACAATTAGAATTAGTGAATCAATTTGTCAATTTAAGTGATTCTAATTGTTCAGCACTATGTTCTATTGAATATATAAAGAGCAATTAATAATTAATAAAACTTTTATTTCTTCAAAAAGAGTCAATTAAATTATAAAACATTCTTTCACCAAAAAATAATTATAAAACATTCTTTGGTCACGCGCGTTGAATGGTCGAGTTGTATAGTACAAGCTAGATGCCTATTAATCAAAAGTATGTGGCAGTAACAGTATTAATTAATCTAATCGTTATCAAAAGTATGTGGCAGTAACAGTATTAATTAATCTAATCGTTGTATATGCTTTCTTAATATCCTAGTTACAGTTCATATCTTGTAGACGTGGTTGATTATTCATGTATGACAACAACACTTGCAACAATCCATGTATCACTCTCAAAGTGTTGCGCTGACTGTGAGTGTACTGTGTGCACGGCCACGCATGTATATATATGCATGGTTGATTGAACTCCTAGTTTGTCTCATGTAACTGACAAATATTTGACGCCTTTGTGTCTCCTGTACCGACACCCATGCATGCTTGTATGTGTGCATGGTAGAAAATGAAACCAAAGACGTAAAAAATCACTGTCAGGCCATGAACCCCTTAATTAATTAAGTTTTTTTTTTTTTGTCAACTCCCTAATTAATTAAATTGTCGTGTATTCTTATGATACATATAAACCTAATTAATTAAGTTGTGTATTCTTGTGATATATATATATATATATATATATATATATATATATATATAATGTCCATTCTATTTTTCTTTTCAAGATGTATACATTGTTCATTCTATTACATTAATTAATGAAACCGTAAGGCCCGTAACCATTACTATTGATCGTTCAATTATTACATTTTTGGATAAGAATTCTCTATATTACATTAATTAATACAAACCATGACCATTATTGATTGTAACCATTATTGAAGTGTATATATATGGAACAAAACCAATATCTAAAGACTGCCTATGACAATCCCTACAACGACACAATCTCGAATATTAATTATGGATCGAAGTTAAATCTTAATATGAGACTTTAATTATGTCATAAACAAAAACCATTATTCGAGCAGTAGTCTAGTAGTACCACAAAAAATCAAGAGCCTGGCTAAGTGCGCCCCCACTGTTACTAAGTGCACTCCAGAAAAAGTCAAACTTAAAAAAAAAGGTCAATTCTACTACAAAAATTACCTTTATTCCCCTCATTGTGATTAGTGCACCCCACTACACTTTCCTCTCATTTTGTGCACCCTATCATCATCCCCCACACACTATCTTCTTGCGATTTGTAGGCATCATCGAGTGGTTCGGCCTCGCATGTCCGAATCTCTTGTTGGAGAGTCGGTCAGAGCCCACCGAATCTCTAGTTAGAGAGTCGGTCACAGCCTGTCGAACCTCTAATTGGAGAGTCGGTCGGAACCCACAGAATATTTAGATCGGCTGTTGTCAATTAAATCTCACCAAAGAGGTTCGATTGGACAACACCGAGCCTAAAGAATAAGTCTCGACCATATGTCGTCGTATCTAAAATAGATGTCTCGACTAAAGTTTTGGAGTTGGGTGTTTCAGTGAAGGGGTATTATGGTAAAAGTGTGGGGTGTACTTATAAATTGAAATTTGAATTTATGGTGCCACGCACAATTGGGTGCACTTAGTAAACAGTGGGTGCACTTAGCCGGGCTCAAAATCAATTCATTTTGCAAAACACACCACAAATAAAATCCAACAAAATTCTTTCAATTGCTTAAGAGAGCTCAAAATTAAGTTTAGCGGCCTTATACCATTAAATTTAGAGTCGCCCTATAGGTTCCCCAACGTCAACTTAGGGCACGTTAGGGTTTGAAAGAAAACCTTAGCGTCGTCTCTACTACACTCATCTTCAGAGAGGCTTAATTCCACATATTGATCGACATTGGGGCCTCCGACGAACACGCTGGTGGTCGTGAGGGTGTCGGTGACACCCCCTCCCTTCATTTTCTCCCTTCTTTCTCTCCTTTTCCCATCTCTTCTTCTCCTCGACTTTTCCAGTGACACCACCACCAGATCCAGTGGAATCTAGTGCTGCCAATAAAGCTCTAAGGCCCCTCTTCCCTCATTTTCGTTTGTTTTTCTCTTCTTTCTTCTCTCAGCTTTGTTGCAAGTTTTGGCTCCTCAACAACTCCGCTAGTGTTTAGATTAGCCAGAGAGTTAGTTTCAATTTCAAAATGAAAGTGAGGATTTAGTGGGTTCGGGAGCGGTGCGAGCTCGACATCTCAATAAGATTTAGGGCAGGTGAGGAATCGAAGTAGCGTTGTTCCAGTAGTTGGTTTATGGTTCAATTTTAAAGGGAAGGGCAAGGATTGGTAGGTTTTAAAGCGGCTACTAGTTCGACATCTCTATAAGACTTGGGGAAACTGGTTGGGGATTTGATTAGCATTGTTCAGTAAGTTGGTTTAGGTTTCAATTTCAATGTGAAGGCTGAGGATTCGACAGGTTCGAGAATGGCTCTTGGTTTGACATCTCCATAAGATTTGGGGCAGGTTGGGGATCAGAGTAGTGTTGTTTAGTAAGCTGGTTTAATGATTTTTGTCTTAATCGAGACGGAGAGACATACTAAGTGGGGTGTTCAAGTCAAAGGCAACAATCGTCGGTGACCGATCCTAAGGGATGGTGAGTGGCGACTTGACTATTAGTATTTAGGGTGTCAACTTTTTAGTGTAAGGAGTACATTATTTATGTAAGATGTTTGTTTGGTTTTGGGTTTGGTGAAGAGCCAGATTTCGGTATGGTTATATTAAATTATGGTCTTTAGTGTCCTCTTTCATATATAAGGATCTTTATCAAGTGGTGGTAGGTATACGCCATTTGGGATCAAGGTAAAGGGGCAATGAATCCCTATTTTGCTACGTTATATACAACCCACATTACTCTTTTAGTAATTATATATATAAAGGAGTATCATGTCCATTAATTTCATCAAAAAATGGCACCTTATTTATTTGGGCACCAATCGATTTCATGAGGGCACCCCAACTTTTCTCCAAAATACCCACGATTTCAACCAACGCACCCACCACCCAAAACACATAAAACGAACTCAAAATTCTAGTTATCCTCTTTTGTGCCCTACTTCTCTCTCGCATATATAACATGCCCTAATTCCTCCTATACCCCTATTCATTGAAATTAATTTAGCTATCAAAGGATGGTTTTTTGCGATTCCAGTGTTGCTCGGTTTCACAAAACTAGAGTCGTGAAGTGGTTTTGGAACTCTTGGTCATGTCTTACCGAGACTGTATTAAAGTATCGGTCTATACCAACTGACATCCAAATAAGGTAGTCAGACATCTAATTCGATAGGTGACTACCGAAACTATACAAGTGGTCTCAGTGGCCTTATGCCGAGACATGTACGTATGTCGGTTAACACTAGCCGACACAATAGTCTATGTCTTGGTTTTGTGTTTGTTCCATAGGTTCACTCATTTCCCATCGAGACCTCAAATATAGTGTCGGTTGATGATAAACGACACAAAAACCTATGTCTAAAAGAAAGTGCCGCACTATAGGCACCCCCAGCCTTGCATTAGGGCATTCAATTGTTTGAAATAAGCAAATATGTCATTTCCATTAGAAATAGAAACTAATTTAGGAAAATAGGGTGTTCTTAGTCGACGTTGGGTGGCTATAACGCGACTTTAAATTAAATTATTGTTTTCTTAGAGTGATATAGTGGATAACTAACGAGGAGCTTGGAACTTTATTGTGGCGGCCCCAATTTCCACATTGGTCCGCCACGGGAGGCCACGCGGGCCCACAACTGTCCACGTCACCGCCAGCTGTGTCCCACGCCCAATTATCCATTATTAATCAATTTAGGTTAACTTTGATGTTATGAGTTAACTTTTGTTTCTTTAATGTTATTTAAACTCAAATTACGCACGGAAGATTTACTATCAATATAAATATTTAACTGAATTTCATGTATATTATGAGCAAAGTGCCTAAGTGGAAACCATATCAATCGTACATCATATACATATCATCTAAGAATCCTCAAAATATTAAAATATACAACCTATCTCTCAAGCCCAAAACCCAATATAAAACGAGTAAATATAAACATACGTACGAGTAGGGCTAGAGTCGTCAATCGATGAAATCCTCAAGCTTGCCCTTTCCCCGGCTCGTGCTAGGATCTCGCACTCACCATCAAAAAAGATGACAAGTCCAGAGTGAGTAATCCCAAGGAAATTCACCAAGTAGTTACGAAAGTAAAAGTATCTTGGAATTTTAAATGCTATAATTTAAACATGCGGAACAAGCAATAATACGAGACAACCTGTAAAAGAAAGATCATCGCATGCATAAATATAGTGACGAAACAAAGTACGTGCACATAAAAATCAAACTAAATCATACTTCGGGCTTTTCCCGTGCACGGCCCATGAAAACACACTAATGGGTTGGCCCTGGACCTCAGGTGGTCGGCGTAGACCCACGACGCACCCACACTAGCCTACCATACCCGGGTAGCCTATTCACCGGCGTATACCTAGACAAGTGCTATGATTTAGTGGACTCTATGGCCGTAACGAATAAGCACCAGGTGGGGAGTGATCTCAACACCGTAAAGACACCAGGTAGGAGTACACTCCACTACCGTAAAGTCACCAGGTTAGAGTACTCCACCACCGTAAAGCAATAATGAAATGGAGTAAAGAATAAATGGAACTGAATTCAAATAAATCAAACGGTAAATACTTAAAGTGAAGTTCAATTGGGATACTACACACCTCAAATCGCACTCCTCGTCCCGAAAATCAAACCCTGTCTAGCTCCAATAATCACCCGACAATTCCAAATTATCACCCCAAATGTACCTATTATCATTTATCACTAAATTAGCTTCAATTTAATATATTATATCAATCTTTCGTTTTTCGAGGTCGCCAACATTTCCAAGAAAATCCCAAAATTCCTTTGTTTGAACAAAATATATTTTTTTCTAATTTTTTTTTCCTATTTTATCTGAATTTCCTATGAATTTTCCAGATTTTTCTTTTTCTTTCAAAACTTTTTTTTTTTTTTTTTTTTTTTTTTTTTTTTTGAGTTGAACCGGACCGGTTCACCCGGTCCGGTTTCGCCCAACCGAACCGGCCAATCGGGGTGGCCGACCCGCCAGATCGGCCGGCGGGTCGGCCCGACCCGGTTTGGTCTTCTTCTCCACGAACAGAGGCGCACTGGCGCCTCTGTTTTTCCCAACTTTTTTTTTTTTTTTTTTTTTTTTTTTTTATCGATTGCTGGGGTTGGTTCTCACCCAACCCCAGTTCGATTTGGCAAGGGAGATCACTCCCTTGCCGTCACCACCCTCGTTTCCCCCCCGGTTTGATGCAACTCTCGGCCATGCTCCGCCATGACCGAACTCACACCACACCAAAACCACCAAACCGTCACCACCACCACAACACACACCAAATCAACAACAAAAACAACTCACCTCTTTGGTCTCGCTTTCGTTCTCTCTCCTTCTTCTTTTTCTTCTTCTTTCTCTCTTCTTTCGATTTCACTGGTTTTTTTTTTCTCCTTCTTTGACTTATCGAGAGAGAGAGAAGCGGTTTGATGTGGAATGACCATTTTGCCCCTCTCATTTTATCCCTTCCTTTACAACTTCCATACCCTTAATGGTAATTTTACATTTTCTGATTTTATTTTATAGATATATATATATATATATATTTATATATATATATATATTAAATTCCTTATATACATATATATATATAAATATATATATACTCACCTATACTTTCGCGCCTAAAATTTCGTTGTGCGCGCCAACGAGTGTACTCGGGCGTGCACACTAACGTACCACCCACGCGTGTCGACCACGACCCCGCGTGTCCCTAGACGCCCAACAATTTACATATTTTATCACATTTAATTCATTTAATTTGTAATATATTTTTTCTCAACTTAAAATTTCATCTTTAATCTACCCGTGCACCGCGTCGACACGCATATCGATGCGAATACTTATCACACAATCTCACACGTCAATTTAAAATATAATTACACACATCGCGATGTCGTTAACCTATTTTAACATAAACATCGCAAATTAGTCAAATCAACAAACAAAATAAATAATTACCTAATACGGACGCACTCCAGCCTCGCTGTGGGACCCATGAACGTCCCCGCTGGCGTCCACGTCTGTAATGACGTCATAAAATAACGGCAAATATTAATTGGGCCGTTACAATTCTTCCCAACTAAATTGAAATTTTGTCCCGAAATTTAAGCTATAATCAACACTCACCAGCGAATAACTGAGGATATCTCTGTCTCATAGTCGACTCGAGCTCCCAGGTGAGTCCCTCAGTCCCGTGATGTTGCCATCGTACCAACACCTTCGGAATCTCTCTGTTCCTCAAAGTCTGAACTCTACGATCCATGATCTCAACGGGTTGTTCTTCATATGAAACGTCGGGACGAACCTCAATGCCTAATATCCACCATCTACTCGGCCCCGACTTAGCTAATCTCAACATAGACACGTGAAACACTTTGGATGAACGCCGCTAACTCTGTGGCAACTCCAATCTATATGCTCTTTGTTCCAACACGTGTTATAACTCTAAACGGTCCAATATATCTCGGTGCTAGTTTCCCCTTGATTCCAAACCTCTGATGTCCTTTCCAGGCGAAACTTTCAAATATACCAAGTCGTCCACATCATAACTCAAACTCTGAAGATACCTATCAGCATACTTCTTTTGCCTATCTTGAGCTGCTTGCAATCTCAACCTAATTTGTCGAATCTTCTCGGTATGATCAACAACGACTTCAGGTCCAATCACTGCCACATCCTCAGGTGCTGGCCAACAAGCTGGTGATCTGCAAGGTCTCCCATACAAAGCCTCAAATGGTGGCATACCAATACTTGCCTGATAGCTGTTGTTGTACGCGAACTCGCACAACGGCAAATATTCTTCCCAAGCACCTCCAAAGCGCAAAATGCATGCTCGAGCATGTCCTCCAATATCGTATCAATCTCTCTCGACCGACCATCGTCGAGGATGATAATCTGTACTAAAGCGAAGTCGGTCCCAAACTGCTCCCGCATGCTCTCCCATAACTTCGAAGTCAACTGGGATCTCTCGTCGACACAATAGATCTCGGTACTCCATGTAGTCTAACAACCTCTCGCTCAAAAATGATACTCAATGAGGAAACGAATACTTCATCGATATAGGAATGAAGTGTGCGGACTTCGTCAATCTCGTCAATAACAACCCACACAAAGCATCATGACGTCTCGATCTGTGGCAACCCGCTCACAAAATCCATCGTGACATGCTCCCATTTCCACTGTGGAATCAGTAGTGGCTGTAACAATCCAGCTGGTCTCCTGTGCTAGGCCTTAACCTGTTGACAAATATGACAAGCTCTCACATATGCACCCACATCGGGCCTTCATCCCAGGCCACCAAAATAAACGTCGCAAGTCATGATACATCTTAGTCCTGCCAGGATGAACTATATACCGCGATCGGTGTGCATCCTCAAGAATGCTATCACGTAGTTCCGCACCTCGGTATCCACAACTCGCCCCTGTGTCTCAAGCACTGGTCTGAACCACTAGACCAATCTGTGCAACCCAGATCCTGAGCCAGACAGCTGAAGCGAGCAAAATGTCCGTCAGCCCTTTGCCACTCAGCGACCCTCTCTAACGACACAACAGGAACACGCATCTGGCAACAGATATGAACATCGAAAAGCATCGACAAACACAACACCGTCGCAGCCTCCAAAGAATCCATGCTCATGTGTCATCTCGCCGCAAAGCATAGTCGACTCTCTACACCACTCCGGCTCAATGCATCAAGAACTACATTCGCCTTCCCGGGATGGTACTCAATCGCGAAATCGTAGTCTTTCAAGTAACTCGAGCCACCGTCTTTGCGCATATTCGAGATCCTTCGAGTGAACAAATACCTCAAACTCGATGATCTCGTGAATAGCATAAACCGCTCCCCATAAAGGTAATGTCGCCAAGCCTTGAGTGCAAACACAAGCGCAGCTAGCTCTAAATCATGAACCAGGATAATTCTCCTCGTGGGGTCTCAATCGCCTCGATAAATATGCAACTCGGGTGTCCTTCCCGCATCAACACGCATCCCGACCCGAGTTCCGGAAGCATCTCGTGTAAACCGAGAATCCTTTCCCTGTCTCGAGTAAAGCCAACACGCGCCGAAGTCAACTTCCTCTTCAACTCTAAAAAGGTCGCCTCGCGACCTTCGGACCATTCAAACTTAACATTCTTCTTGGTCAACCTCGTCATCGGCGCTGCAATCAACGAAAAGTCTGCACAAATCGTCGGTAATAGCCATGAAGCCCCAAGAAACTACGAATGTCTCGCAATCGTCTCAGTGTCTTCCAATCAATGATCGCTCGAATCTTGTCTCCATCAACGAGATATTCCTTGACTACCAATGACATGTCCAGAAATTTCACCTCTCTCACCAAAAGCGCACTTGTTGAGCTTAGCGTACAATCTATGCTCCTCAATGTCATCAAAACATCTCGAGGTGTCTCTCGTGCTCCTCACGAGTCTTATCGTATATTAAGATATCATCGATGAACACAATCACATAACGATCCAAAAATGGCCGTAATACTCGGTGCATCAAATCCATAAAGATAGCGGCGCATTAGTCACCCCAAATGGCATGATTTGTGAACTCAAACAATCCATAACGCGTGCTAAACGCCGTCTTCTCTATATCACTCTCTCGAATCCTCAATGATGATAACCGAGATCGTAAATCAATCTTCGAGAAAAACTTAGCACCCGCCAACCGATCGAATAGATCATCAATCCTAGGAAGTGGATAACGATTTCGAATCGTCACTTGATTCGAGCCTTCCTATAGTCTATGCACAACCTCAAAGAACCATCCTTCTTCTTAACAAATAGCACTGGTGCGCCCAAGAGAGACATATCGGGATGAATAAAACCCTTTTGCAACAACTCCTCTAATTGGGATCTCAACTCTCCCTGCTCCGATTTGGCATTCTAAGACGGTTAATTTGTATATCGAGCTGCGTCCCGAAATCAACTCAATCATAAACTCATCGACCTAGGAGGTGGTAAACCTGGCAAATCGTCGGGAATACCCAGGAAACTCAAACACTACTGGGACATCCTCTAATCTAACCTCTGGTCTCAGGTCGGTCTCAACCACCGTCCTAAACGCCTCCATCTCCCGTGTCGTAGCTAATCGACCTCTGGTAATCGGTAAGTCTGACGCCGTACCAACAAAAGTAAATACTGGAATGCCCTTAATATCAAATACTACCGTCTTACCGAAACAATCAATGTGTGCGCGATACGCCGATAACCAGTCCATACCCAATAAAGCATCAAACTCTAAATACTCTAGGACACGAAAGTCGACAGTGCTTCGGTGTCCCTCAATCTCTACCACACAATTCCGGCATATCCGGTTAGGATAAATCTTATCCCCAGCAGCCGTACTGAGGACAAGATGTGGGTCTAAAGTCTCAACAGATAACCTTAACTGTCCAACCCTACGTCCCGATATAAACGACAAAGTACTACCGAAATCAAATAATACATGCATAGAAACATCGCATATAGATAACATACCCTCGACAAACTGACGAGTCGCACCTCGATCCGGCTGTACGACAGTAGGTGTAGTAGTAGCAGCATGAACTCTCCCTAGCTGCCTCAATCTGCGGTCGTGATGACGAAGCTGACATCGGACAATTAATCTGTATATGTCCGACCTGATGACATCTAAAACATCGTCGTGTATCCTGCCAATCTGACTGTGATACTATATGTACCTGAGCTCTGTAGTGGTGGGTGTCACCACCGTAGTCTCTACTGGTACTACCACAGGCTCAACTCTCTCTATAAAGCTTGTCTCGACCCAGCCGCTGTGTAGCAACGGCGGTGCTAATGCTTGTGCGAGTGGTAACAGTGCGACGCTCAAGTGGGTGCTACGCTTTGGCGTCCTCGAGCTCCGAATGTACTCCATCAACTCGGCCACCGAGCTCGTCGCTGCAATAGCTCGCTCGCTCCGTCAATCTCTGCATCATAGCTCGCAAATCGCCACGTCACTAGTGGTATGATCACTAGTCTCTCCAACCTCCCGCCTTTGAGTAGTCGGCGGATAGGAGGAGTCGTCCGTCCATCATAAACCGCACAACCAAAGTGCAAAGTGGATCGACTCAAGTACATACGCGTATAATATATAGTACACAATCAAAACATACGCATATGTAATTTCCTAAATTTATCCGCCTCACATCACTTCCCAACTAAGCCTTTAATCATTCACTTGTGGTTTCCACATCTAAAGTTTATTCATTGAGTTTATACTATTGTTCAATCTCCAAATATAGCCATATCAAAGCTAGCTATAATCCCTATTCCATTCCCTAGGCTCCTCAATTTAGATTCCTTAAACCTAAGCTCTGATACCAAAATGTGGCGGCCCCAATTTCCACATTGGTCCGCCACAGAGGCCACGCAGGGCCCACAACCGTCCACGTCACCGCATTTGTGTCCCACGCCCAATTATCCATTATTAATCAATTTAGGTTAACTTTGATGTTATGAGTTAACTTTTGTTTCTTTAATGTTATTTAAACTCAAATTACGCGCGGAAGATTTACTATCAATATAAATATTTAACTGAATTTCATGTATATTATGAGCAAAGTGCCTAAGTGGAAACCATATCAACTGTACATCATATACATATCATCTAAGAATCCTCAAAATATCAAAATATACAACCTATCTCTCAAGCCCAAAACCCAATATAAAACGAGTAAATATAAACATACGTACGAGTAGGGCTAGAGCTGTCAATCGATGAAATCCTCAAGCTTGCTCTTTCCCCCCAGCTCGTCTTAGGATCTCGCACTTCACCATCACAAAAAGACAGATGACGAGTCCAGAGTGAGTAATCCCAAGGAAATTCACCAAGTAGTTACGAAAGTAAAAGTACTGAAATTTTAAATACTATAATTTAAACATGCGGAACAAGAAATAATACAGACAACTGTAAAAGAAAGATCATCGCATGCATAAATATAGTAACGAAACAAAGTACGTGCACATAAAAATCAAACTAAATCATACTTCGGGCTTTTCCCCAGGCACGGCCCATGAAAACACACTAATGGGTTGGCCCTGGACCCTCAGGTGGTCGGCGTAGACCCACGACGCGCCCACACTAGCCTACCATACCGGGTAGCCTATTCACCGGCGTATACCTAGACAAGTGCTATGATTTAGTGGACTCTATGGCCGTAACGAATAAGCACCAGGTGGGGAGTGATCTCAACACCGTAAAGACACCAGTGTAGGAGTACACTCCACTACCGTAAAGTCACCAGTGTAAGAGTACTCACCACCGTAAAGCAATAATGAAATGGAGTAAAGAATAAATGGGCGAATTCAAATAAATCAAACGGTAAATACTTAAAGTGAAGTTCAATTGGGATACTACACACCTCAAATCGCACTCCTCGTCCCGAAAATCAAACCCTGTCTAGCTCCAATAATCACCCGACAATTCCAAATTATCACCCCAAATGTACCTATTATCATTTATCACTAAATTAGCTTCAATTTAATATATTATATCAATCTTTCGTTTTTCGAGGCTAAAACCCCAACTATTTTCTCGCCAACATTTCCAAGAAAATCCCAAAATTCCTTTGTTTGAACAAAATATATTTTTTCTAATTTTTTTTCCTATTTTATCCGAATTTCCTATGAATTTTCCAGATTTTTTTTTTTTCTTTTTCCCAAAAGCTGTTTTCTTTTTCTTTCAAAACTGTTTTTTTTTTTTTTTTTTTTTTTTTTTTTTTTTTTTTTTTGGAGTTGAGGTGAACCGGACCCGGTTCACCCGGTCCGGTTCGCCCAACCGAACCGGCCCGAGTCGGGACGACCGCGCCAGACCGGCCGGGTCGGCCCGACCGGCTGGGTCTTCTTCTCCACGAACAGAGGCGCACGGCGCTCTGTTTTTCCCAACTTTTTTTTTTTTTTTTTTTTTTTTTATCGATTCTTTGGGGTTGGTTCTCACCCAACCCCAGTTCGATTTGGCAAGGAGATCACTCCCTGCCGTCACCACCCTCGTTTCCCCAGGTTTGATGCAACTCGGCCATGCTCCGCCATGACCGAACTCACACCACACCAAAACCACCAAACCGTCACCACCACCACAACACACACCAAATCAACAACAAAAACAACTCACCTCTTTGGTCTCGCTTTCGTTCTCTCTCCTTCTTCTTCTTCTTCTTCTTTCTCTCTTCTTTCGATTTCTTTGGTTTTTTTTTTTTTTTTTTTTTTCTCCTTCTTTGACTTATCGAGAGAGAAGCGGTTTGATGTGGAATGACCATTTTGCCCCTCTCATTTTATCCCTTCCTTTACAACTTCCATACCCTTAATGGTAATTTTACATTTTCTGATTTTATTTTATAGATATATATATATATATATTTATATATATATATATATATATATATATTAAATTCCTTATATACATATATATATATAAATATATATATACTCACCTATACTTTCGCGCCTAAAATTTCGTTGTGCACGCCAACGAGTGTACTCGGGCGTGCACACTAACGTACCACCCACGCGTGTCGACCACGACCCCGCGTGTCCCTAGACGCCCAACAATTTACATATTTTATCACATTTAATTCATTTAATTTGTAATATATTTTTTCTCAACTTAAAATTTCATCTTTAATCTACCCGGTACCCACGTCGACACGCATATCGATGCGAATACTTATCACACAATCTCACACGTCAATTTAAAATATAATTACACACATCGCGATGTCGTTAACCTATTTTAACATAAACATCGCAAATTAGTCAAATCAACAAACAAAATAAATATTTACCTAATACGGACGCACTCCAGCCTCGCTGTGGGACCCATGAACGTCTCCGGTGGCGTCCACGTCTGTAATGACGTCATAAAATAACGGCAAATATTAATTGGGTCGTTACATTTATTCATGTTGTATCTTGAAAGTTGAATCTCCCATGGTGTCTAATTGAGGATTTTAATGATATGATGTTTAAAAGGGATAAGAGGGGTGGCCCTGAAATAGAGGGATTTTTACTAAGGGGATTTCGTGAAGCTGTTATCGATAGTGGGCTTAACGACATGATGCTTGTTGGATACAATTTTACTTGGGAAAGGGGTAGAGATTTAAGGAATTTAGTAAAAGAGAGATTGGATAGAGCAATGGTTACCGACTCATGGATGGGTATTTTCCCTAACGCCAAGCTACTAAATTTGGCGGCTCCTACCCTTGATCACTCGCCAATATTGTTGAAGTTCGAAGTCGTTGAACCACACCAGCATACATATCCATTTAAAGTTAAGAATTCCTGGTTCAAGGAGGAAGGGGTCATGGATATTATCAGTGATTCATGGAACCAAGAACGTGAAGTGGGAGTGCAATTTAGGCCTACTAATTGTGCAAAGGCACTTTGACAATGGGGTCATCAAGTGTCAGGGAATTATCATCACAAAATCCAATGGAATAAAAGAAAAATCGATACACTGAAAGTGTCTTCGAATCCTAGGTGGTGGTGGAATTGAATAATGCAAGGCAAGAATCGGGCACTCTTATAGAGCAAGAGGAGACCTACTGGAGGCAATGATCGAAAATGTTGTGGTTGCAAAAAGGTGATGCCAATACAAAATCCTTCCACACAGCAGCAGCTCGACAGAGGAGAATTAACAATATATTTTTTTATTTGATAATGCAGGGAAAAGGATTGATAACCCTATTGAAGTATGAAACATTGCTCTCCAATATTTCCATGACTTATTCTCTGCTTCAAGGGTGGAGGCAGAACCGGTCATCTCAGTCGATCAAACGAAGGTAACGAATGTGATGAATGTGTTTTATAATGAAAGCATTCACCATGGAGGAGGTCAAAGTAGCATTGTTCAAGATGCATCCCAACAAGTCTCCTGGTCCAGATGGCTTCAACCCAGCTTTTTATTAAAAAAGTTGGAATGGTGGGAAGAGATATTTTCACTAATGTTGCAAAATGTTAACCGAGTTGAGTATCCCGAAGGGCATGAATGACACCACAATTGTTCTGATCCCGAAATGTGACAAGCCCTCGAATATAAATCTGTGTTTCGACCCATTTCTCTATGCAATATTCTTTATAAGCTAATGGTCAAGGTCTTAGCGAATAGATTAAAAAATTTGTAAGACATTATTGTTGAAGAACAGACGGCTTTCGTCCTGCATAGACTCATTGTAGACAATGTCCTAGTAGTCGTCGAATTACTACATACCATATGTAATAAGAGTGGCAAGTACGGACAAGCTGCACTAAAGATTGATATTAGCAAAGCGTATAATAGAGTTGATTGGGGTTATCTACGAAACATTTTGCTAAGACATGGCTTCCCCAACCAGTGGGTGGATATGATTATGTTGTTAGTTACTACAGTGGAGTTCAAAGTGAAGTTAAACCCTCAAATTTAACGCGCCACGTGTCGCATTTCCGAACCGTGACCCGACTATCATGATACGTCAAGTATTTCAAACTTTAGGAGTTGACACCAAGGTAATTTTACTTTTCTGTAATGATTGTATTAGTAGGTATGTCTAGTATGAGTTTCGAGTCGTTTGACGAATTGAAAGTCTGAGTGAGGCTTCGCGTAGGATAAATGGGGGTTTTAAACAAAGAAAATACTAATACATGAATTATTTGAATAATAATTAAGCTAAATAACTAAAATAATGGCGTTGGCGAGACTAGGGGTACGCAACGCGTGAGTCGTAGTGTGGTTCAGATCCAAGTATATGATAAACGGCTAGGGAGTTGGTTAACTAAGTGGCGCACGAGTCACCTATTGAAGTCACTAAGTGGAGTTAGAGTTGGTGGAAAACCTAAAAGAGAGGGCTTTGGATCTACCTCGGGATGTGTGTATAAAAGTGGATGATAAGGAGACCTATATATAAAAGGGTCATCCCTCTCACCTTTTTCTCTCTCTCTCTCTCACTTTTCTCTCCTCTACTCTTCTCTTTTTCTCTTCTTTTTCTTGAGAACCAAGAAAAATCTTAGACAACCATGGGAGGGATGGTTCTAGTGGTCAGAGTATCACCGAAGTTTTGATTTCGACGGAGTAAAGGTGAGATCTCAATCCCCCTTCTCTTTTCCTTCGTTTACACGTTAGTTTTGTTCAATTTCATCGTGATGACCATGGACATCGCGTTGGGACAATCAATTCCGATCGAAACCCTGATGCCTTGGTGATCCTCAGAGCGATCAACACTTGTTTTGCCAATGACGTTGGAGATTTGAATACGTTTTACGATTTTCGTCGAGTTTTACGACTTTTGGAGTGTTTTTCATTCCAAAAAATCGTCGGAGGTTCTACGACGATTCAAAGATGATTTTGGATGGTTATGGACCTCCGTATAAGTTTTGATAGGCACGAGAACCAACGACGCGAGTCGAGGTTTCAAAAAACCACAAAAAAACTCACTTTGTCCGAGACATCGCGCATGGCATCATAAGCGATAAGTCTTACGGCGTCGGCAGTAGTGTCCAAATCAAAACACAAAACAACTGAAATATGAGACGTCGCGGAGGCGTCATAAGCCAAAATGCTGGCAGCGACCTCCCACGGCGCCCAAAATAGAGAGTAAATATTTCACGTCGTGACGATGCCATAGAGACCTTGTACACGGATGCGTCACCCATGATGTCTAAAATAGAGGCTTAAATTTTGACGTCGTAATGACGTCATGAAGCTTTACACACGACGGCGCCGCAGCGGCGTCCAGAACAGTAATTGGACTATAAATTTTATGAATTTTCAGAAAACATGGGGACTTTGGGGATCTATTTTGGGAAACCTCGAGAAAAGGGTTAGGGTCGTGTGAGTGTATACGAGTCGCGACATTACCGGGTAAGTACATATGCGCTTTCGTATATATGTACAATAGTAAGCCAGTTAAGAAAATGATATGTGATTCATTTCCCTCTTTTGTTGTGATATTTGAATTGATCCTATTGTTTGGCATTACATTCCATTATTTCGTTCGTTGAGTATTTTTGTCGTAAGTTGAGTCAGGAAGGTACTATGTGGCCCACATTAGTTGGGAAAACGCGAGCACCTCCTACAAATAGTGTTGACCACCCCTAGTGTTGTGTGATACTCGAGTATTGGATTGTTGTGGATATTATTGTAGATATTGTTGTGGCTATGGTGTGGATATGGTTGTGGAATTGTTGTGGATTAGACCACTTATGGGCCTCTTTTTATTCGATGAATACTCAAAATATCGTTGATTATCTGCTAGTCTATTTATCATGCAATTTGCTTATTATTTCCTGTCTTTCAATACTGCATGATTCCTGGACTTCTTTATTGATAAATCATGAATTATTGTTATGTTCTTCTGGTATTACTATAACTATTTCTCAGTTACTCACCGTCTAATTTGTGACGGTGGGTGCAGATAGACAGAAGACGAGCAAGGGGAAAGGACTCGTGCTAGGTGACTGTAACAACCCCAAATTTTTAATCCGACTTGTACGGCAATTGTCAAAATTGTGACCCGGCTACGTGAATACTGGTCAATATTTCGAACTTCAGGAGTCGACGCGAAGTGATTTTATGATTCTTTGATTGTGTGTAATAGTATGTTAGTATTTTACGAGTCTCGTGGTCGGGCGATATTTATTGAGTGAGGTTTCGACTAGTCAAACGGGGGAGTAAAACATATAAATAAATGAATTTTTATTAATTTAAAAAAAAATAGTTGACGGGTCGTGACGAGAAAATGGACACGACGAGTCAATTGACGGAGAAATACGGACCGAGGAACGCAAGATCTACGTGGGAGTTGGTTAATTACACAACATACGGGCTATGGGATTTGTATTGTTATAGTGACACAATCCAATGGTGAGGAGCCATGAGATTGACCTCGAGAGGCGTGTGGGTGTTGAGATGGAGGGCCATGCAAGTGACAACACACACCTACTTTAAGGTGTATCATATAAAAATAAAAAATAAAAAAATAAAATAAAATTGGCTTGTTGGTGTAGTTGGTAGTGAAGGACGTTAATGAAGCATGTGACCAAGGATCGAATCTTGTAAATAACACTTTTATTTTATTTTTTTTCTCACCTCACGGACACTTTTCTCTCTCTCTCTCTCCCTCTCCATCTCTCTCATTCTCACGGTCTCTCTCACGATTTTTCTCTATCTCTCTCGCTGTCCTCTCACGCTCTCGTCCTTCCTCTCGGCCTCACATCTCTCTCGCTCTCGGTGGTCCTCTCTCTGGCTGGAACAAAGCTATCACCATCGCCACCCTCCTCACCTCTGCGACTACGAGCGACCACGGAGGAGAAGGTTAAGTGAGTGCCCTTCCCACGGTTCTCTCTCCATCTCCATTGTTTCATGCCTTCACTTTTGCCACTGTTTTGCCATTTTGTGGTGTTTTTGTTGTTGTGGACAAGCGGGGTGTATGTACCCCCTGTGTGTACACAACAGTTTTAAGGATGTGTGGGTGTGTGAATGGTGGGGTGCATGATGGGGTGTATTGTTGGACTATGTGTTGGTGTGATGAATTTGTTTGCGTGGTGACGGTGGGGTGCGTGATGATGGAATGGGGTGGACACGATCAATTGGTGGGTGCGTGTATGACATTGTTGTTGGGGTGTAATGGGCGTGTGCACCCCCTTCATTGGGGTGCATAAAGAGGTAGTACACCCACAGTGGGGTGTGGGGTGTACCATATATGAAAAAAAGAAGACAAGTTTATGTTAAAACATATAACCTATGAAGTGTATGTAAATAATTTTTATTTTGAGTACGGAACATAGATACCTTGTGAATGTGTATGTTCTTGGTGTGAATGGGTTGATTCATTAGTACAGTGTATATGGGTTATGTAATTAAAAGAAAACCACCGTATTTGTGTTATGAAACCACGAACTCAAGCGAGATCCTAACACAACCCAAGTTGAGGATATTTCACAAGTTGTTCGAGTTAATCTCACCAACTATTGTAAACAAAACTTATAGGGAATACTCTAAGACTTGTAATTAGGCATACATGTGTTATAGTGTTTCCAAAACCCAAGAGAGTATTTATTTTCAATTTTCATCGCGTTGTTTGAGTCATTGAAACACTGGGAGAAACGTTTGGGATATAACATAGATTTAGTAAATGACTTGACCTGTTAACACGAGTTTTCGACCTTGTCAGGTAGCGGGAAACTTGGGAATACGCATTAGGAACGAGAGTTTGTTTCGCGGGTCGCGATAGTTCAGGTAAGTACACTTGCCTTAAACAAGCATTTGTACATTTGTAAGCCAGTTAGAAAATGCCATGTGATTCATTTTCATGTCATTGTGTTTGTTATTATTTACTTGTTGGCCTTCCATTCCATACTCCTTGTTGTGTGTTTTCCGGCGTAAGTGTTTTGTCTCGAAAGTACTAGGACCTGCACTAGAGGGATAAAACGTGGGCACTCGTGGCCACGAGTGTGTGACCACCCTTAGTGACCGTGTGACACCGAGTACTGGGTGGATGGGTTCGAGTCCCTTTCCAGTCATAGCTGTGCTTTCGCTTGTGTCGATGCCCGGGAAGATCTCAAGAGGTCTTCACCGTTATGCTATGATTTAGACCACTTATGGACCTCTTTTGATTCCTTGGAACACACTTAACTCTCGATTGATATCTATTAGTCTGTTTATCATGCATCTTGTCTATTTAAATTCTGTCTTTTTATTTCCGCATGATATTATCGCTTTACTTGTATTATCATGAATTCTTGTTGTTTTCTCATTGGCATTACATTCATTTTTCTCCAGCTTGCTCACCGTCTAGTTTGTGACGGTGGGTGCGAATATAGTTATAGGGGTAAGGGACCTTGCCTAGGAGACTTTTTGTGATACCGAGATGTAGGCTCATGTTTATTTCTTTTTGTATGACGTTTATATATATATGATTATTTTGGAACCGGGGAATATGTTTTGAAGTGGATTCCATCAATCCATTTTGTTGACTTAGAATTGAACATATTGGGTTTTCCACATTTATATAGATTCCTAATTTCCTTTGATTGAGTTATTTCCCAATTCTTGAGTAGTAGGTAATTTGCTTCCGCTGTGTTATAATTGCAATAACTCTTTCATAAAACGTGAAATTTTGATGTTTTGAGGCTGACTAGACTCGTCAGGTTCGTTGAGAACTGACTCGGGGCCTGCACGGGTCTAGGCCGGGCGTACCCAAATGCATTGGGAATTTGGGGCCGTCACAGTGACTATCTCACTTAATCCTGCGAGGAACTTTTTCCTGCTTTTTAGTGTATGTCTCTGTCTTGCTTGATGTATTTACGTTTCTCATATACTATATGTTTTTATTGGTTAGGATTGTGAGACTAATATCATGTGTTATTCTACTATCTTTTTAAAACATGTTTATCTATTATTTGGGGTTCCAAATTTATAGAATCTTCTTGATTTCCCTTTAATTATTGAGTTATTACATGATTATAGTTAATTTTTGTTGCGTATCATTCTAATAATGTTGTTATAATCTAATAACTTACGATATAACTTGTTAGATTATTGAATTGAAGCTGACTAGGCACGCGTTGGTTTCCCTAGAACGGTTTCGGGGCCCATGTGTGTTTAGGCCTGGTGGGGCCCAATTGTATGGAAAATTGGGGCCGTCACAGTTAATCGAAGCTTAGTCAGTCCAGTGATTCCTTCTAGGGGATTGCGGCGGAGATGGCCTCTATCCCCGTATTTGTTCATTTTGTGCTCGGAAGGTCTCTCAGTTTTATTGAACCAAGCAGTTATGGAAGAACGCATTCATAGTTGTTATGTTGCATGGAATGCCCCATTGATTACTCATTTACTATTTGCAGACGATAGTTTTCTTTTCTTTAGAGCCAATATAAATGAAGCTATTGTTATGTGATTGATATTAAATACCTATGAATAAGCTTCAGGGCAAACCATTAATTTCCAGAAATCAACTATGTTTTTTTCTTCAAACATAGTGGGGGAGAATAAAGCAGGGATCCGTAACAAATTAGGGGTATTTAATGATTTGCATAGGAATAAATACTTGGGCCTACCGTCACTTATTGGAAGGAAAAAATGCGAGGTATTTTCTTTCTTGAAAGAGAGGTTATGAAGCGATTGATGCCATGACGTCACATATTTTTTTCAAAGGCCGAAAAGGAAGTGTTGTTGAAGTCAATAACTCAAGCGTTGCCAACATATTGTATGGGTATTTTTCTTATCCCAAAATCTTTATGTGATTCACTTTAGAAAATGATGAATTCATTTTGGTGGGGTTCAAAAAATCGTGAGCAAAAAGGAATGCATTGGATGAATTGGCGTAGACTTTGTGTAAGGAAGGAAAAGGGAGGTCTTGGTTTTAAAGATCTACACAGTTTTAACCTTGTCATGTTGGCTAAGCAAGGATAGCATATTGTTCATCATTCAAATACCTAAGTCTCAAGAATTCTCTAAGTTTAATATTTCCCAAATGGGGATTTTTTGAAGGCCAAGATTGGTCATAATCCAAGTTTACTTGGAGAGGTAACATGTTAGCTAAATCAGTGTTGGAAAATGGGTATCCATGGAAAGTGGGTGATGGGATCGAGTTCGATCAAGTTATGGCATGATTCTTGGTTGGAATATAATGTTAATAACCGGTTAACCACTAAAATGATCTAAAGAACGGAGGATTCCACAGTTAATGATTTGATGATCCCTGGAAGTAGAGTATGGGATAGTGATCTTATTTGGAAGACTTTTAATGTGAGAGATGTGAGGTCATACATCAAATCATATTGAGTAACCACGTTGTGATAGGTTGATTTGGAAGCATTCAAAGGACGACATCTATGAATGTAAACTCGGGATATCGAGTTGTAGTTGAATTGAGTAGAGATGGGGATTTGGCGGCGACTCAAAGAGATTGGTTCAAACTGTGGGACCTTGAAATTTTAGCAAAAGTGAAGCATTTTATGTGGCGACTTTTGCGAAATTGTATTCCTACAAGATTGCAACTTGTTGATCGGGGGCTACAAATTGAAGATTTTTGTGTTTGTTATGCAGAGCCTGCTGAATCAACTCAACATCTTTTCTTTGAATGGTCAAAGATACGAAACTGTTGGCAAGACTCTCGTCACTGACCTACAAACAGTGATATAAAAGAGTGATTCTTCAATTTGTGCCAAGATTCAAATTCGTCAGTCGATGAAGTGTGTATGAAAATGTGGTCTATATGGAACTTCGGAAATAATTTGTTGTGGAAAAAGAGTAATCTCCCCTACCTCATGTGATCTGTCAAAGTGTGGAGTGGTACACTTCATAGGTTGAAGTGAGGAAGAAATCTAAAATTTGCAACAATCAGATCCCTCCACAGAGTACCGGCATGACATGGAATCCCCTCGAGGTTGGTTGGAAAACATGCAATATAGATGCAGCGATATATATTCGAGATTGTGGGACTTGTGGGGATGAGTGCAATAATTAGAGACTAAGGGTTGGTTTGTTCAAGTGAGGACAAAAGTATTTTAGTGTGGGTGTGACCCATTGAAAGCAGAGGCAATTGGCATAAAAGAAACAATGAGTTGGATTGACGAGTTAGGGGTTGAGAATATGGTTTTTGAATCGGACTCACTCTAATCGGTTGGAGGAATCACGAAAGACATCCCCAATCTTCTTGAAGCGGGAGAGGTGTTTCATGATTGTAAAGCACTGATGAGAAGACATGACAAATGGATGATTAATCATGTTAAACGACAAGCGAATGAAGTTGCCCATCAAATGACAAAAATATCTCGAAATCATGTTGGAGTATTGCCTTGGAGTGAATTACCATATTATGTCCAAGATTTGTTATATTAATTTGATGTAATCCTAGATTTTTACTTCAATGAAATTATTTTTTAGATAAAAAAACTAATTAATTAGCGTTTGTATATATATTATGCATTTTGAAAAATATTCACATCTATTAGTATATATTATATTTTTGATAATTGATTAAGATGCTGCGAGTGCTTCATTTGGTGCTAAATGTCACTTTTAGGAGTGCAAAGTGAGGGTTGGTAGACATAATACGTATTATATAATAATACCTTTTTAGAAACTAATTAAGTTATATTGATTGATTAAAATGACATTGAATCCGACAGCAAAAAAATAAGAACGTTTTAAAGAGGAACTAAATCATTAAAGCTGATTATATATACTCTCATTACATATCCTACACTAGTGAAGTTAACATGTGGAATCGAAGAAAACCAAATTAATGATGAGACCATACATGATACATGTGATAGAGACGTGCAACTGAATCCTTCAATATGTGGGCTGATCTTTAATTTATAATCTAACTTGTCATACTAGCTAGAGCAACTACTATCAAACAACAGTATTCTAGTTAATTAAGTTGCAAGATACTCACATTTACACTAGTATTTATATACTTATTTTTTATTTTATTTTTAATAATCATAGGTATCCAAACACTTGTTTGACTAGTTTCATGGGCCTTAAAATTGTAGAAAGATACCACCAATGGCCCAACGTTTAACTATTGTGAGGAATGATTGAACTCGACACAGTGCGCCTAACCAACACAGTCCTGCCTTCGCTCTTACAATTAGGTCAACCCGTTCGGGGTTTATATACTTAAAAATAAAAATCCCTATTCTACTATATACGGTGAGATACTGAACCTCCATTTTTATATATGTATAGTTAGGTGACCCATACCTACATATATACCAAACAAGAAGTAAAATTAAAGAGGCTGGGTATGCCTTAATTAAGCGAGGCCTTGGAAGCCAAGAGGCAGGAAGGTCTTGGATTTGAGTGTTGCAAATGAATTAAGTAGAATATATATATATATAGGATAATAATATAATACACTTTGAGTGCACGTTTAGAACGCACACTTTGTTTTTTAGTCATTTATGACTTTTCTTGTCTTCGTGGACCCCACACCTAACAAAACACCATAAATAGCTAAAAAACAAATATATATATATATATATTAAAAAATATGTTTAGTCCCTTAGAGTCCAGATTTATAGGGAGTTTTTTAAATTTTTACAAATATCAAAGGAGAGTTATAAGTTGTTATTTTAAAGTTATATATATATATATATAGAGAGAGAGAGCTTCCCTTTAATTTAATATATATATATATATATATATATATATAGAGAGAGAGAGAGAGAGAGAGAGAGCTTCCCTTTAATTAAACCCGTATCATCCAGTCTGTTAGGGTTTCGAAATGAGTTCTCCAAATAAGCGTCGACGAAAGGCGGCGCGGCCGCTCGAAGTCCTCGAAGTCCGTCTCCCGTCTCACAAGGCCGGCCTTCGTTCCCCGTCGGCGGATCGCCGGCACTGAAGGCCGCCGCTACTCCCTGGCGCGTCGGCTCCCGGAGCCCCCGTCTACCTCTCCGCCATGCTCGAGTACCTTGCCGCCGAGGTTCTTGAACTTGCGGCAATGCGGCGAGGGACAACAAGAAGACTCGGATCATACGCGGCACGTGCGGCTCGCGGTGAGGAACGACGAGGAGCCGAGCAAGCTTTGGGGGCGGTGACGATTGTCAACGGAGGGTTTTGCCTAACATTCACCAGGTTTTTCTTTGAAGAAGACCGGGAAGGGGAAGGACGAGGTTGGGTCGGCGTCGCAGGAGTTCTAGGCTTTCGCTCTTCTTCAATATCTCTCTGTTTTTAGTATATGTGAATGGATAGTACTATATCGGTTGTTTTTAGCGACAAGTGTTTGTTTTGTGATGCCGTGTTAGGGATCTTTGTAGTCTTGTAAATAATCTTGCTGTGGATCGACATTATGTGATTTTGGATTGATTTGAAATTGAAGATTAATAGATGCACAGTTTTTTTTAAGAATTTCTTGGCTTATTCAATTAATTGTCTAACTAAATTGACTACTAATTAATTCTAATGTATAGGTTACCTACAAATTAGGAACCTTAATTTGACTAATATTTTTGACTAAATATTTACATAATCTAACAGACACCAAAACACGTCTACATCCATTCCTCCTAGAACACCATTTCAACAATGCAACTCCGCCATGAAAGCACCAATCCACACTCTCTCCGCCATGAAAGCACCATTTCAAAAGGCGCCATGAAAGCACCAACACACACACACTTCGAATGGCGCAATGTTTCACCGATTCCGCTCCGGCCTCCTCGAACACGCGAAGAACAATTCGTGGGCCATGGTAAGTTATTTAGGCTCTACATTGCTACGTACTAAACTTCATAAGTCCAAAACCAAACAACAAACTAATTAAAGAAGGACAAACAAATAAAGTCTCAACCCTAAATTAATTGACTTGGACAAATTAATAAATAAAACACTTTTCTATTCCATTCAATTTAATGCCTTTAACGGAGATGGAGTGCTTTTAAAGAGTCCAAAACAAAAATAAAAAAAGGGCAGAGTGGATAGATCGATGTGCATACAATTTATGTATGGTAGATATATATATAGATCCTCACCGACAAAAGGGGCTTGTTTGGATCCTAGGATGGAAATATATTAATTAAATTGGCCTCGGATACCCATAGTCCTCCTTGCACCGGACACCCTGCATGCAATACATGACCTAGCTCTCAATACCATGCATTCATGAATCAACCCTCTATATATGTACACATTATATGCTCACAACATTTACGGACATAAAATAAATTGTGAACAGTTGATCTTCCTCGAGTCCCGTCTCATAACATGATTTAATGGTTGATTGATATTTCAAGTAGAGTTGATATAGCATCATATCACTTGTATATTAGCCTGCACTTCATTAATTTATATACTTGTGTACGTAGATTGGTATATATTTTGTTTATGAGACCGTGTTACTTACTCTCACACACAGTTGTAAATTGGGAAATCTATTATATTTTGTTTGTTTGGTTACTGCTCTGATAATTTGATTCTCTGATTTTTGTGTCTCTTGTGTCTCCTGATCCCATATATAATAATGAATGGAAAAATCCAAGAAACATTTAGGGATGCAAAATTCAAATGAACCACAATTTTTTTTCTTTTCCCAAAAAATCGATCTGTCATGGACTGTAAAATATATACATATTGATTCATTTTGTACTGTTTTAACCCCAACAACATGGGTTGGGCCCACTAATCCATTAGTTTTTGTTTTTCCTTGTGTGGTAGTTTTGTTTCTACTACCCTACAAAAGATTAATTAGAAACTAAATGTTGCTGCCTCAAATTTGTAATTATATATGGTGCCTGTTTTTGTTTGGTATATGTAGTGATTGTAAAAACATTTAACTTATTTGATGTCGATATGATAACTTTCCATCATTAATTTGTCTGTTGTTTGGCATTTCTTACAGTCCGTTGAGTACGTGGCATCTAACACTTTTCGAAAAAAAAAGCAATAAAAATCTAGTGGATCTAATTTTCCATTTGCACGATCACTAATGCACAAAAGCAATAAGTAATTTTTATTAGAAAGTGTTAGAATGACAATAGTAAGTTACACCAAAATATACATTGGTCCAATAAAGCTATCTTTGTCTATCTCGAGATATGGGCCACATATAAATCTCAGTATTAATATGTCAGTTGAGGCCGCATGGAGGACTCTTATAGACTAATATGTGTTGTGGTATAACTTATCCTTTATCATTTAATATTTTCTATTTTTATTTAGGAATATACATAAAACATCTCAATGGATCATGGTAGTCACTCTGCTACTTACAACATCTCATTGTGCATTTAAGTTAGTCTGTAAAAGACTAGTTTTGCCTTGAACAACACTTTCATGATAACCAATTAAAAACCATAACTAATTTGTCAAAAAAAAAAACATAATTTAGAGTCGTGTTATGTGCACCTTTATATCCTCTCATGGCGCCCCATTGATTAGGGCATCCCAGTGAATTTATCAGGGCACCCCGGGACTTTTACTAAAATACCCCTAATTTGTGAAGCAATGCGAACCTCACTGCCCAAGATACAAGTTAATGTGGTCTCGGTCATGTCTTTTCGAGACCCATATTACAGTATCGGTTTATACCAATCGACACTCAAATAAGGTAATTAAACATCTAACTAAAAGAGTGACCACCGAGATTATACAAGTTGTCTCGGTGGTCTTGTGCCGAGACGTGTGTATGTCACGGTCGGCACCCAACTGACAAACCAATATATGTCTTGGTCCTGTGTGTCTGAGACCATAGGTTTGGTCATTTCCCACCGAGACCTGAAACGTAATATCGGTTAATGTAGTGTCGTTCTATGGGCACCCAACCAATTACTTATGACCCCTCAGGGCAAATGTGTCATTTGATACTGGGGTGCATATAGCGCGACTCTTAATTTTGAGGTCAGACAAGCATAATTCATGAAATGTTCTAAGATAGGCAGTTTTTTTTTTCATTAATTACCATGTTAAAATGTTCGACTCCTGCTGAAGTTAAAAAGTAAATAAATAAATAAAAATCTCATCAAAATGTTCAACTACAACACCATTACCAACAATTTGTTGGTGCAACACCAGACCTAATCTTGGCAGTAGCACTGCCCAAATATTTGCAATTTCTTACCACTACTGTAGTACTATGAACTTTACAGGTTCAAGATCATAACTGGGCCAGACTCCAACTCAATTTGTTTTGGAATTTCCAGCCCATGGGCTAAGTCCATTAATAAGGGCTCGTCAATAAATCTCAATTCCCAAGAACCACTAAGATTGTGCCAAGTGGAAATATGACATTGGATGACTTAATGGCTACTACTCAACAGCAAAAGCAAAAGCAACTACCAATCTCTTCATCTTGGCATCTCAGTCTCCATCATTATCTCTTTTTTGAAGATTGACTTCACTGTCTTAACAACTCAAATTGATAAAAAATAAAAATAAAAAAATATATATATTTTGAGATGTTATTGAAGCTCACAGCTTTGTTTTTGCAGTGAAGATGCTAAGGTTGAGGCTGCCCTTGGTAAGTGTCAGTTTAAATTGTGTTGTTTGGTTGAAACTCTTTCATGGGTATCTCATGTTTGTGAATTTGAGATGGAAAATAGGCTTAAAACATGAAATTAGTTGAAACTAGTGTTGCTATGTATGATCCTTTTTTAAAAAAAATTAGAGTTCAATCAGGACTAAAACCATTATAGAGTGACTCTCTAGGCTTGAATTAGCAGGACCCAGTAAGGAAAATAGCTGAAATTTGATTGTATTGTGTGATTTCAAGCATCAACTTATCAGTTATAGTTTTTATTTCTTTTACTAATTGTGATTATTATTTTGTCTGAAAAAGTGCTATATGGACAGTTACTAGCTGGAAAGAAATGGTGCTAAAAAAGTATGTATCAGTTATCTTCTTATCCCATGCCTTGCACTTATCTGATTCATTCAATTAGGTGAAGATATGATGGATCATTTAATTGGAAAATTTGTTAAGGTCTTGTGATTTTGCAAAAGTTGTTTTGACAAATCAGTGCACAATATGCCCCGAAGTGGTGTAGTGTTGTGGCAAAGAAAGGAATACCATAATTCTGACTGAGGTAGATGTCTTGTGATTCTTGGTTGCTACATTATATTCACATGGTTTCTCTTAGGTTCTGGCGTTGGGGCTCCCGGCTATATAACTCCCATGGGTTTCGACGCTCATGGTTATAAAAAATAAAATAAAAATCAGTGCACAATATTGCAAGCTTTAAATATGTTATCTGATTCACTTTAACTCCCATCATGGTACATACTATTATCTGTGAAGCTCACATCTGAATCATTTACTGCTTTGATGATTTCAAGCTTCTGTCACTTGCACTTCTGAACTGTTCTCAGTCATGTATCTTTCATAATTTACGCATCCAAAGCGCGCAATATTAGCACTAGCAGGCAAAGATGATTAATCGGGATGGCTAATGTCGTCTTTTGAATTTATATGAATGTTCTCTTGCAGGGATTGTATAACTATAGCGTGGCCATCACTGCTTAACAGATTTGTTACTACAAATGAGTTCAATGTGTGCCAAAGAAGAGCTCCTTGAATGCCCTGTATGCTGGGAGTCCTTCAACGTCGTAGAGAACGCGCCTTATGTCTTCTGGTGTGGACACACCTTGTGCAGAACTTGCGTCCTATCCCTTCGGTGGGCGCAGGTCAAGGTCCCAACCCTGCCAATCCAGCTTCTTCCCTTCTTTGTATCTTGTCCATGGTGCCAACTGCTCTCTTTTAGGTTGATATGGAATGGGAACATCCGGTTTCCTCGGAAGAACTTCTTCCTGCTCTGGTTGGTCGATAATGCAAATGGAAGTCGGACTAGACACCAATGTCCTCTGCGCAACGAGTCTCGAGTTGTTCATCCATCCAGTGATGAATCAACTCAACAGAGCAGACTATTGGCACCATCAACCTCATTGTATCATTATGAACTTTCTGGAGGTTCGCCAAGTCCTAGACAAGGGAGGAGTCATCTTATCGGTAGCTGGAGAGTCTGCGCATCATTGCAGAAGTCATTCTCGTTGTTGGTTCGCCTCACTGCAAAGTTCCCTTTGGTGGTTGTGTTCATGGTGATTGTTTTGTATGTGATTCCAATCAGTGCTGCCATTCTAATTGGTTACATATTGCTCACATTTCTGTTTGCCTTGCCATCATTTCTAGTGCTCTATTTTGCTTACCCTATTCTGGATTGGTTGGTGAGAGAGATTATTGCATAAAAAGGATATCATCTAAATAAAGTTCAACATTTTTTCTTACTGATGATGTTCATAGATGGTACTCCACAAGTACACCATAAAATAAAAGAAAATTGAACTTTACAGTTGATGCCGTTATAAAATCAGTAAATACATTAGGTGTTAATCGTTTCAACAACAACAACAAAGCCTCGATTCCAAAATTGTTTTGACAACAAGGGAAAACATACAAAATTGTTGCGCCAGATCCATCTATCTCTCTAGGCTTGATTCTGTGCTTCTGGCAAAACTTTTTATTTTTCTTCTTTTATCCAAGTATGGCAAGAACATGTGACAAACATCAATGAAGTTTCAGTTTTTCAATACTTCACAAATCCAGTGTTCTTCATGGGCTTGCCCAGAATTGACTCAATGCTGCCTGTATACAAGTTGAGATTTTTTGCCACTGCAAAACCAGCATAAAGGCCATCAACAGCTGCACTGATGATACCGCCCGCGTAACCTGCACCTTCTCCAATAGGATAGAGTCCTTCCAGCGACGTGCTCTCGTAGGTATCAGTATTGCGAGGAATTTGAACAGGAGCACTTGTCCTTGTCTGCAAGCATCACACATGGAGTAGTATAGCAAAACCAAGAGAGGGAATTCCTTTTTATTTATTTATTTTGAAAAAAGATGTTGCATTTTCAGGGTAGTGCTAGGGTGACCACTTTGGACACTCGAAATGGCACTCACTTGTTGGAGTCCGTAAATACACATCAATTGGGTGCGTGCAAACATGATGCACAAATCAAGGGACAACAATATGTTGATGTCCATTTCGGGTTGTCCAAAGCGGGTCATCCAATCATTTCCCTTCTCACAAACCAAGAAATATTTAAGGCAACCAAAAATTTCACTTTCTGTCCCTTGCTTGAGAACTAGATTTTGGTTAGGAAACAACAGCCAATCCAATCATGACTGGAAAAACTAGAAACCACGGCAAATAAAAACACCAACAGTGCGGTAAATGTAATCAAACTCTATGCAATTAAAAAATTCATTTTTCCTCCTGGGAATTTAGTTAAATCAGCATGCTTTCGACCTGATTAGTGCATGAAGATTGCCACCAACATAAGAGATCACCCAATTTTGTGTGAATTAGACTAGTGTATGATTTTAGTGTCATTATGTAAGAAAATAGGCAGATAGATTACCTCTACTCCATGAAGAAGGGCCTCTTCCGAGATGAAACCAGGAAGCTGTAATTTACCATTAGTTTGAGCAAACAACGAGCTACTTGAGAGTTTCTTCCCAAATCATAAAAAAGGTGCCTTCAAAAATCAGGACAGATATTGGAGAAAATCATACCTCTCTGTCAAACATTGATATGGAATTTTGTAAAGCCTCAGTAATATGATTTGGATACAAATCATGGAGCTCAGCCGACTTTACTCCCAAACGATAACTCGAAGGGGGTGCATCAACTACCAGTGCCAGTATAGAATAGATGAGTAAATGCTAAATGCACAAGTAAATCATCCTGAGATGAAACTATAACAGATTCTACCTGAAAATTTTCTGTCAAGAAAGTCGGTGACTTTCTGCACAGGCACCACAAAATTGCCACCTCCCATCAGGGCAGCTCTTCTTTCAAATTCCCTCTGAAAAACAAATAAACATTATATAAAGACAATCACTGAAGCATGAAACAAGCTAATAACAGAAACTGTGAAAAAGCTACTACCAATATGTGACGAATTGTTAACTATTTTGAGAAGCACAACTATTGGGTCAAGCCTGCTATTGAAAATGCAATATCAGTTTTGGAATACTTAATTATATGGGAAAACGGTTTGCATTTCAAACTCTTTGAAATGTTAACTACTTACTGTTACCTTCCTAATTATAGCAACTGCAATCAAAACCTTGATTTAACTTTCTCAGTACTTGCATGATTTAGGCAAACCTATTATTCTTTTGTATTTAAAAAATGCATCAATTCTTTCTCATGTTCTTTTTTCAGTGGCCTAGAAAATTGAACTTGCATAATGGACAACATATACTAAATTCAGCAAGCATAGATATTCACATTAGAAACATATAGACGCCCATGCCATTAATTTAATGAATTGTCTCTCAACCAAATGTGTAAGCAATGATTAGTGAGTTCATGGAGATAAACACTCAATCCTTTTGTTAAATCCATTTCCCAGAAATCCTGCCGTCCATCAGTGCATGGACACAATTGCTCTTAGTGCGAATGGCAATTACAGGCTGCTCCTGGAACTAGATATGTCTCAAACTCTCAATCTAGAATGCTTGACATGAAAGCAAAAAATTCTACAACATTATTCAAACAAATTGGCAACAGAACAGCCAAAGCTTCCATAAAAATCAATTACGTCAAAATAGGATCATAACAAGTCACCTGAAACTCAACTCCTGCAAGAGGTCCATGGAATCCCAAAGAATCAAAGTCTTTCCATGATATTGTAACAACAAGTGCTGCATTTGCCCATCTGGATGCCCGACGAGAGAATGACATACCATTGATACACAACTCTGATGGATTTGTGCTAGTCAGAACGACCTGCACGTTTCGCATTCAATTATTCTTTCAATAAAGAGAACGATTATTTCCAGTCATGCTTATGATGTGCATCTGTATCAATGGCAAAAAATAAACCGCGGCACTAATATTTTTTTTTTTTGATAAGAAAGAAACAATTCGCCCCCACCAAGCTTCGAACCCGTGACCTTTTACTCCCAAACACCATACCAAACCATTGGTCTACCCAATTGGTTTAACATGGCACTAATATTTCAGTTTTTCTATTTATTCTAGAACTCTACGAAATATCTGAAAGGATTTAATATTGTTCGTGAAGCTTTTGATCAGTGTTTCACATCTTTTTTCATTGCAGACGTGGATAGCCTGTTCAGGACTGTTGCTCTTATCGACAACATCGTCCTCATTAATATAACAAAGGAAAGCAACACAAATTTTAGTATCTTTAACAACACAGTGATTTCTCTTTTAGCCAAAACAGGCCACATAAAAGCAAAGAAGTAACAAGACTAAGAAGAAAGTGAAAAAATCACCTGGCCTCCTGGACACATGCAGAAGGAATAACAACTACGACTATTTTCCCTTGAGTTAGCATCTGTGCCCTCTTCATCCACATACTTTACTACCTTGTAATCTGCAACTGGTACTTTTCCACGTCCTTTGCAAACTTCATTGGCTAACGTGGAGTACTACAAATCAACAGATACTTAAACTTTAAGAGTTCATAATTCTCACATGCAGTTCATAATGCAGATATAAAGCAATTAACAGTATATGGGGACCTTCGTAAATTCCTAATGGGTTAAATGATACTCCAGCAACAAACTCCATTATGTTTTCAACTTAACAAGCCAGTGCAAAGTCAAAGGCATAGTCCTCTGCCTTCATCTACCTTGATGTGGCAGCAAGACAGCACCGCATCACCTAGTGGGGCTCGCAGTCAAAGCATTCACTTCTCTTACTTTTCTATTTTTTCTCTGAAAAATGATCATTTTTGGCTGACGGCAGTATGACTGATAAGCTACAGTACGAATGTGGTTGACTGCATTTGAAGCCAAATTTAAATTTAAAAAAACAAACTCATAGAAGAAGAAAAAGAACAAAATGGAAATATGGAAGAAGAACAACAAAAATATGAGCTTTTTTCTCTAAAAATTTGAATTTGGCACTAAAACTTTTCATTTAAAGTAGCCGGTCACATCCGTACCGCATCCTGCCAATTAGACTGCTATCAGCTAGCAGGAATGACCATTCCTTAGAGGATAAAAATGTAAGAAAAATAAAGCAAAGTAAAATGCTTTGACATGCGGACTTCACTTGTACGTGACATGGCTGCCACATCAGGTGTGAAGCAAATGGTTGTAGCAAACGAATATTAGAATAGCATTACTCTTGATAGAAACCTCGTTCATCACATTCTGGTTTAGATTTAAAATATGAAGTGGCTTCTGGACATAACACCAATAGAGGCAATTTCAAGGAAAACTGAACCTCTTCTTCGAAGATCTTAAACTACAAGTATGGACTTCTCATTTGAATGCATATATGTAGATTATTCTTCACTTAAAATCCTTTTCTGGCCATATTACCCCAAACATCATATACATAACTAACCTGTATCCTGTTTATCAATTCTTGAGGATGCTCAATTCGCAATCCAACCTGTATGCCAATCGAAACATTGGTAAAAATCATAGACCAAATGATGCAATAACAAAAATTTATACACTCCAACAAAATCACATTCAAATTACAATTGACAGAGAAAAGACAACAGTTATCACAACTTTCTCAAGCATTCCATTTGCTATAGCTGACGAACCATATGAATTTGACACTTTGCACAACAAAAAAAGGGTTTTATTGGATATACCAATCATTAAACAATTCCCACATCAAAAAGCAATAAAGAAATCATATAATGTATTTGAATTGGTCCAAATTACTAAATGTGACATAGACAAGATGCATCTAGTAGTACTATGTGAGTCCATCAAAATTTGGTGGTACATTTATGTTCCTCCCTGAGCTTCACTGGGGAAACCTTTAAGGGCACAGCTAAAATGCCATAACTTCTTGCTAAGCGTAAGCACAGAGTGAGACAAGAATTAGAAAACGATTTGTCATAGACAATTGTAATGCAATAAGCATGAGATTTGTAATACTGTTTTTTACAAAAAATAAAATAAAAAATAAAAAAATTGTTATTAGCTCATTTGCATTGCCAAATTCAGTATTGAAATGTTAAGGTTTTAACATTGGACAGACACTAATCAGTATAACTTGTCAACATGTATTCACAAGGCTTAAAGTGTATAGAAATGTAAAGATTTTAACATCGGAGTGACACTAATCGGTATAATTTGTCAACATGACTTCAAAAGGCTCAACATAAATGTATTGAAGTAAAACGTAATGTACAATAATAGAGAATAGAAACTCACAGAAAAATCTTTTGGTACCAATTCCACATTGTTCGAATGAAGCATTCGGTATACATCACGAGCAGAATGTCCGACTGCTAAAACAACTGCATCGAAATCCAACTTCTGGTTGTCAAAAAGCAAGTCACTTTTGGTATCAGACACTTTGACACCGACCACCTTTGCATTCTCAACAAGTAGCTCATCTACTCTTGTTCCAAACCTTATGGTGACCTAAATAAAAACCAAAGATCATGAGAATTTAATGCCAAGGGTGTTGAAAATAAAGGTCCCCCAAAATTATGAAGTCAAAGATCGCCACGCACACCCAGCTCTTGCAAATGTTGTCGAAAGTTGCGCAATAATGGCACCAGTCTATCTGTCCCCAAATGAGGTTTTCCATCAACTAGAATATTTCTTGGAGCACCAAAATGAACTAATGTTTTCAGAACCTACCAAAAACAAAAAAATCAACTTAAATTTTCCAATGAATATGTGGTATATTCAAAAAAAATTGGATAAAGGAAGTTGCATTCACTCAAAAAAATATTTTTTTTTTGGATAAATGAAATTGTATTACTATAAAAATACTTTTTTAAATAAAGGAAGTTGCGTTCACTATTAAAAAAAATTGGATAAAGAAAGTTGCATTCACTATAAAAAATATTTTTTGGATAAAGGAAGTTGCATTCGCTATAACAAATTTTTTTTTGGATAAAGGAAATTGCAGTCATTATAAAAAAAATATTTTTATAAAGGAAATTGCATTCACTATAAAAATAAAATAAAACGTTTTTTTTTATAAAAGAAGTTGCATTTATTATAAAAAAATTTAAAAAAAAAAAAAAACTTTTTTTTAGATAAAGGAAGTTGTATTTACTATAAAAAAAAATTGTTTTATTTTGGATAGAAGAAATTGCATTCACTATAAAAAAAAAAGGTTTTTTTAGACATATTTTTAAAGGACGTTGCATTCATTACAAAAAAAAAAAAAGTTTTTTTAGATAAAGGAAGTTGCATTCACTATCCGAAAAAAAAAATTGTTTTTTTGAATAGTGAATACAACTTCCTCTATCCAAAATAACATTTTCTTTTATAATGAATGCAACTTCTTTACCCAAAAAAAAAAAAATTTAATAGTGAGTGCAGCTTCCTTTATCCAAAAAAATATTTTTTATAGTGAATGCAACTTCTTTAATCAAAAAAAAAAAAAAAACATTTTTAGCAAATGGAACTTCCTTTATCCAAAAAAACTTTTTTTTTACAACTATTTTTAAAACTAAGAACGCCAAGTACAAAGTTAAAGGCACTTAACATCAACAATGGGACTTAAAGCATATGTTCACTCCTTTTGGTCGAAAGACTTAACGGAGGAGGGATACCCACTCTCCCATGGGTCTCAACTGCCCCTCAGTGTTTGTTCCCCAAACCCCCACCAAACCATAAAAAAGAGTTTAAATAAATTTCTACGGCCATTTAAACTGAACAAAATTTGGACACAGTACCAAATTAGTCCTACACAAGACAAGTTTAACGCCCCAAGGAGACTCTAACTGAGATATGGATGAAAAATAAAATCAATCAGCAAAATCATGAAGTGATTCCCACCGTCACAACACCATCGCTGTTCCTTCCTATTCTAGTCACCAGTTTTCCATCACTCCAGGTACCTGCACCACCCTGCCATGCATAAGTCCTCAATAAATGATTTAAAGAATTTTAAACAAAAAAGAAGCATCGGCAAGGCCATGATGCACTATGATTGCCAAAAAATAGGCGCAAGCATGTCTATATCGTAAATTCTATTAATGATATTTGTGCAGTGGACACGCAATTGCACGGATATGACCCTTGAATGACATGAAAGAATAGCATTCTGGATAAAGCGACACCCAACAAAAAAAAATTCAAGTATTTAGGTAAAGTGCATCTATAAGACAGTGGACATCTTAATAAATTAGACAATTAACTTCCTGTGGCGATTATCAAAAAGGAAAAGGAAGGTAATTTGCAGGAACTAGGCAGCAAGCGGGAAAATGAAAAAAGAATAAAATATTCAATCAGAACCTAAACTTGGAAAAATTGAATGCAAACAAAAACGCATTTAAGAATCAAGAGAACTACATAACCATCTTTGACAATTAAATAACCGTCTAGCAAAAGAGGTAAAAGAATCAAGAGAGAACCTCCCCAAAGCAAAAATTGCTTTCTGACTGCAACATTCGACGAACTACTAGAGCACCAATATCACGACCTCTTTTCTCAACTGGTTGACCTCTTTCTATAAGGGTTACCTCTGCACCTAATTCTGCAAGCACAAGTGAAGCAAACAAGCCCGAAGGACCACTGCCCACAACTGCAATTTTTGGTTTTTTTGTACTAGTAAACTTGTATGATTCCTTCACATGGTTCTTCTGCTGACTTGGTCTGGCCCCCATCTGATTCACTATTTCTCTTTTACAATCATGTATAATACTAATCAAATCACCAGAAACCGCCTTGTTAGGCATATGCTCTATGAGCCCAACTTTAGGTTCAAGCCGGTGAATGAAATCCCATGCACGAGGTTGCAGGTCCAGAAGCTTTCTGACATCCACGTCCACTGTATATACAAATTTCGGCTCTTTCAATCTCTGAAAGCAAGAAGGAAGCACATTAACTAGACATGAACTGGAAAGAACTCCACATAATTTTTACAACCATTTTTAATTTCTCAATTTTATGATCTAATAAAACCATTCCTCAATATCAAAATGCTCAAAAGAACTTTTTCTCCTTGCCATCTAAAACGGAAACAACAACAAAGCCTCAATTCTAAATTAATTGGGTAGAGCGACAAGAGTTTTACGTTGGTTGTCAACCTATTGCAACCTTCCCCCATTTTCTAGGTATGGACACACACATATGGAATAATAAGCAAAAAAACTATCAATTCCCATTTCGGTATGATAAGGAATGACTAATAATAGCTCAGTAATATCGTAAACTCACAATAAACAACATACATTTTACACAACATAAAACAAATAAATTCAAAAGTACACTAAGCAAATAAATTCACACCACAACATTACACAAACAAACCTTCCTCGCATCGAAAGATTTCCTCACAACCGTAAACGCCTCCGGCGGCAACAGCGAAGCAACCTACAATACAGAACATGAATAGTTAATCAAACGCTTAAACCAAAACATCATCATTTGCATAACAAATTGAACTCTAAAGTCTAAACCCTAACAAAACAACCAATCTAAACCCTAATACATCACAAATGCACCTCCACATTGAACCCTAAACTAACACTTACAGGGAATTCAAGAACCTTAGCAATGGCTTCAAGCACTCCATCAGAAACCCCAATCTCATCCTTCCCTAAATCCTTGTCGACCGAAACCTCGAGCTTCGACAATCTCCAAAACCCTTCTTCCTTGTTCGTGGCCTTCGCATCAATTAGGGTTTTTTCGACTCTTTCGAGCTTCTTCTTCTCCGATGGGTACCTTCGCTTCCCAGTCCTCACCGACCTCTTCGCGGATCGGATTTGAGTGTTCTGGGTTCGCGAAATCGAGGGCTTGAACTCGAAAAACCCTAAATTAGGGTTTAAGGAGCAGAAATTTGAACACACCGACTTCGCCGCCATCGCCATTGTTGGAGCTCTCGTGAGCTTCGTAGTTGAGCTTATTATCCGTTTTTGAGTTGAATTGTACCGGTTCGACTCAACAAGGCTTTGACGTGGACGTTCAACGTGCTGACACGTGGACAGCAACTTCGCCAATCACCACCATCGCACTAGTCATGTAGATGATGTCGATTGCGAAAAATTGTGAGACACGAGGGATAAAATAGACATCAAAAACAAAAAGTTTTTCTCCAATACAACTGTCTATTCAAAATGTGGTGGTAACGTGGCAGATGAAAAATAGACACAGTTTACTTTGAGCGTGAATTTGTAGAGGATGCCATTGACAGCCACGTCAAATTCTGAATGTTCATCTTTTTAAATATTTTAGCTCAATGCCCTTACATTCTCATAGACCCAGTTGTTGTTCTTGTTCTTGGTTTGTTCTTATTCTTTTTTTTTTTTTTTTTTTTTTGCAGGTATTGGGTGAAAGGATTCACAAGACTCCCAAGCTTTCTTACACTGTTAACACTCTTCTAATGATACTGAACATATGAATGGTTGTGACTCACTTCATTCTCCACATGGTTACAAGTCCTCCCAGTTTTTTCCACAAATGTCTCGACCTCTACCAAACCAATTTCATCAATTTAACCAACCATTACCACTCAATTTTTCTTATACCCCAATAAATTCTTCATACCCTTCTCATGTACAGCAACAATTTGGACTTGGATTCTAGTTTCAAGACTTACTTACTGGGCATAAACCTTCATTTGAAAGCAGAACATCCAAACCTTCCAAAACAAAGAGCAAGCCCTCCAAAATATCTGATCTGTCTCAATCCTCATTCAACAATAAAAATTGGTCTAAAGCTGAAGATGTAGCTTTACCCAAGGCATGGTTGTATGTTTCGGTAGCTTCTGATGTTGGGAACAATCAAAAAAATTCAACTATGTGAAGTCGAATCTTACAAGTCTGGACAGATACTATGGTATCACGGGGTATGAGAGGGTTTACCCTAAGGAAAATTTTCTCACTCAATGTCACTTTGTGGTGTCTAAGGACCACCTTAGTTCAGCACATTAATAAATTTCACACTAACAAATAACAATAGGCACAAAGGGGAGCTTTACCGATCTTTGATTGATGGGTTACAACTCTACCACCTTATGCTTCTTCAAGCATAAAGGGTTGGCTTTATAGAAAACAGCTTGAAGTGGTTACATAACCGAATGGACACATGTCCTAGTTTACAAGCATCAAAGACTAAGTAAACCACACCACACTCTATGTAGTCAAGCAGTTGCCTAACTGCTTGCCTCCTCTACTGCCACCTGGCCTCGTAACTATCATAACCACCTGGTCAATAGGCACATCTTCCATGTGCTAGGGATTTGCTTGAACGTGCCCTGGTCATGCTCTGAGCAATGACCAAGGTAGTTGCATAACCGGCTAGGAACTGCCATGCTTGACTTGGTCCATTCAAGCCTAGGAATGCTCCTTGATTTTAGTAGTGCCTAGCTGAGCCTAGGCACCATTGGGTGCGTGCTGGAACTTGACTAAGTTCGGGTCCCACCGGCACGGAGGTGGTTGCATGATGGTCTTTGGGCAAGGCTTTGGCATGCACGCCTAAAGCCTTCTCTAGGGTCACCCTTGCCTTCCTGCCCATACTACCCCTAAAAGAGGTCCTCCTCCTATAATAAATGTTAAGCCGTTTCTGACCCTCCAATAGGGAACATCCAAAAGTGAGACGAATCATACTTTGACCTGGTTAACGCCAAAGTCAATGAAAGTCAATTGTGCTCCTGCCAAGGTCTTGCCTTGCCCATGCTAAGGCGTGACCTTGCTCGTGTCAAGGTATGTGCCAAGCTTTCGCTAAGGTTCATGCCAAGTCGTCGCTGTGCTCGCGCCAAGTCACCGTTGTGCTCGCGCCAGGAAGAGCGCCTTGCCCGCACACATGCTCACTTAGGTACGCGTCGTGCCAACTTAGGTACACGCTCATGCCCACTTAGGTACGCGTGCCATGCCCGCTTAGGTACGCACCGTGCCCGCTAAGGTACGCGCGCCCGTGTGCACTTAGGTGCACGTGCCCGTGCTCGCTTAGGTACGCGCCGTGTCACACCGTGCTCTAGACCTAATTCGTCACCTGAGTCCGCCGAAGCCTTCCGAGTCCACCGAGACTCGGTCATTTGCTGAGTTATCGTGCTGTCTAGCCCAGCATACTCTGGTCCAGTTATTGAGATGGTAACAGGTGTCTATGATGATGGGAGAACCAACAATAGTCTACAATGTCGTTGGGGGAAAAATATTGGTGGCTATTAATAAGTTTCATGGATCGTATGAACGATTAGAAAGAAACCCAAAAAGTGGAACCACACGAGAAGACATGGTGATATCTAATCTCTACATATTAGTATCTATAACTTTATGTGCTTACTCTTGGTTTTTTGTTTTTTGTTTTTGTTATGAAGTGTGGATGACCATGCATGTACACCAACATATTGTGTAGTTATGTACTTCCCATAGTCCATGTATTGTCATGTTCTTTGTAATCATTTCAATGTACATGGGGTGTATGTTTTAGTCCCACATTGCTAAGGCACATTTGTCATCATACCAAATGGCCTATATAAAGGATACTAACTTCATTGTAAGAGCACACCAAGTTGAATGAAAACTTCTCATTCCAACTATCTCATTTCTTCTCTTCTCCTTTGTAGTAGTAGTTTGTAGTAGTAGAAGTTCTTAGTCTTCTATTTCCTTATCTAGCTCTTAGCAAGTTCCAATTTATTTTACAACACGTTATCAAGCACGAGCTTGCTCTAGCATTAAGGAGATCTTGAAGTTCAAGAAGGCTTGTTAAGGAAAAAAAGCTAAGAAGGTATAACTTTTGTTATTTAAATAAGTTCAATTTATTTCGAATTACCATGGTTGTTTCCTTTTATTACATGCATAACTTCTATATGCATACTTTATTCATATACCATTATAACGTCACCGATTGCGAAAGTATGCTCGTAGTTGCGTCTTGTACGATCTTCTACATCGAAATCAAAAGTCAATATGTGACATAACTAGTTTTCTCGCTATACTACAAACGATTAATTATGCTCAATTCTTGATTTTTTATATTGCAAATAGTGTTATGAGTTTGGGTTGATAGTGGGTAAGCCTTGTCTCCGGTAAAGCTAAACATTGAAAGGAGAGACGGGTTATCCTGTTCGAGGAGGCATGGTTTTAAGTAGACTTCGTCTCACCACCCAACCCGGAGGTTGTCCCACCAACTCATACAAGTAATACATTTTGCATACTAATAATCAAGTTGTGAACATATATTTAATCATATGTTATGTTTTTACATAAAAAAAGGGAAAACTCTTTTATATTAAATTTATTTTCAAAATTATTTTCAACCATAGTTTGTTTTTGTTACCTTATTATAATTCTTGTCATGATAATTCTATGCAAGGCTGTGTGTTATACATAATCATTCGTCAATTTCTCTTTGGAGATTTGAAAAGTGAATATTTCACTTTATATATATTTTCACCTTATGGAGTTATACATACCGAAGGGTAATGCTCCAAAAAGCTCAAAAATGAGCTAATTTGGGTCTCATACTACAAAATTTAATCATCAAATATTAATTATAATTCCACAATTTTAATTACCTCTATGTTGAGGCTATGTGGAATATGACGATGAGACAATAAAAGGAAGGTCACGTGGCCCGCCTCGATTTATTGTTGCAACAAATATCGAGTGTGCACGTCAATCCAATAAATATTAAGGATTGATTTCTTGTCTCATGGTATTTGAGTAAAATGATGAGATATTATAAATATAATATCACTCCCGTCCAATTAGTTCAAACTTCAAATTAAGAAGCATATGTTGCATATAATGATCATGATCGCAATAAATTTATGGACGTGGAAAAGGTGAAAATATCGGGTAAAGGTCGTATCGTATTGACAATTCCACCAAATTTTGGAATAAAAGTGGTGCACCACTACAAAGGGCAAATAATTATTGACAATGAGCGCTCATAATTGTGACATTTTTTTAGTCATATATGAAAGGCTATTTTGTCTAAATATTGTCATATATATGCCCGAGTATTTTTGTGACCTTTACCATGCCTTTAAAATCAAAGGCAAAATATTATGAATATTATCATGACTCTTTTTCTGATTTGTCAAACATTATTTGTCCAGATGGATCAACAAATCATGTGTTCAAGTCATGAACCAAATAAGAGCGATATGTGCCTTGCTAATTGTGCTACAACGCACACAATTCTTAAAAACAGAGAATATTTCTCCAATTTGAACTTAACTGATGCTAATGTTCAAACAATATCTGGCATCTCCAATTTGATTAATGGCTCTGGAAGAGCAAATATTATGTTGCCTGGGGGAACAACAATTCATGTTGACAATGCCTTATACTCGAAAAATCCAAGAAATTTACTCAAACTTTAAAGATATTCGACAAAATGGATATCATTGAAACCATGAACGAAAATAATAGAGAATTTCTCTATGTCACATTGGTTTCAAATGATAAAAAAGAAGTGTTAGAAAAATTCCCAGCTTTATCCTCTGGATTATATTTTACTCATATAAGGCATGTCGAAACGAATGTCGTCTTAAATAAGAAAATTAATGATCCAAAGACATTCATTTTATGGCATGACCGGCTTGGTCATCCAGGATCATCAATGATGCGAAGAATAATTAATAATTCGCATGGACATCCTTTAAGGAGTCATAAAATATTTTCAGCTGGTGATTATAATTGTGCTAGTTGTTCTTAAGGTAAATTGATAGTTAAATCATCCCCAAGTAAAATTGTTGTGGAATCCCTAGTTTTCTTAGAACGCATTCAGGGAGACATATGTGGACCTATTCATCCTCACTGTGGACCATTTAGATATTTCATGGTTTTGATAGATGCATCAACTAGGTGGTCACATGTTTGTTTGCTTTCGACCCGCAATGTTGCATTTGCTAGAATTTTAGCGTAAATCATTAAGTTAAGAGCACAATTCCCTGACAACCCAATCAAGATCATCCGTCTTGATAATGCTGGGGAATTTCAATCTCAAGCATTTAAAAATTATTGCATGTCTATAGGAATTACCATTGAACATTTTGTTCCACATGTGCATACCCAAAATGGTTTGGCAGAATCTCTAATCAAACGCATTCAATTAATTGCGGACCTTTAATCATGAGAACTAAGTTATCAACTTCAGTTTGGGGACATGCAGTCCTTCATGCAGCATATATCATTCATTATAGGCCTACTGCATACTATGAACATTCCCCCATGCAACTCATTTTAGGTCAACAACCAAATATTTCACACTTAAGAATTTTTGGTTGTGCAGTGTATGTTCCTATACCACCTCCCAATAGAACTAAGATGGGTCCACAACGAAAACTTGGGATTTATGTTGGATTTAACTCATCGTCTATTATAAGATACCTTGAGCCCTTAACAGGGGATTTATTTACTGCACGTTTTGTTGATTGTCACTTTGATGAAGCAATTTTCTCACCATTAGGGGGAGATAAGAAATCAATTCAAAAAGAATGGCGTGAAATTGCTTGGAATGCATCAACTTTATCACATTATGATCCACGAACAAATTAGTGTGAACTTGAAGTTCAAAAGATCATTCATTTGCAACAAATCACAAATCAATTACCAGATGCATTTAATGATGCAAAACAAGTGACAAAATCAAATATTCCAGCTGTAAATGCTCCTGCAAGAATTGATGTCTCTGTGCAACAAAATGCACAAGAACCAACGAAACGCTTAAAGCGTGGAAGACCGGTTGGTTCAAAGGATACAATTCCTCGAAAGAGGAAAACGGGAGTAAAAATAAATACAAATCAAAATACTCCTGAGAAAGCACAAGAATCCTTTGATAAGGGTTTGTCATAACAAGTTGATTCTGATGAGGAACAACTTCCTCTAGAAAAAGAGGAAAAAGATGAAAATAATGAAATCTCAATAAATTATTTAAACTCTGGTAAGATTTGGGATCGAAATGAAATTGTTCCCGATGATATATTTGCTTTCAATGTGTCCTTTGAAATATGTGAAAATGATGATGATCCGAACCACGATCAGTGGACGAATGTCAAAAAAGACCTGATTGGCAAAAATGGCAAGATGCTATCCAAGCAGAGCTAAACTCTTTAAGGAAACGAGAGGTTTTTGGACCAATTGTCCAAACGCCAGATGGCGTAAAGCCTGTTGGATATAAATGGGTATTTGTACGAAAGAGAAACGGAAAAAATGAAGTTACAAGGTACAAAGCAAGACTTGTAGCTCAAGGTTTCTCACAAAGACCTAGCATCGATTATGAGGAAACATATTCTCCTGTTATAGATGCAATCACATTTCGGTTCTTGATAAGCCTTGCAGTCTCTGAAGGGCTTGATATGCATTTAATGGATGTCGTTATAAAGATATCGTACGGATCTCTAGACAGTGAGATATATATGAAAATCCCTGATGGATTTGTAATATCCGATGAAATAAAATCAAAACCTCATAACATGCATTCTATAAAATTACAAAGGTCTTTGTACGGGTTGAAACAATCCGGACGAATGTGGTACAAACGTCTTAGTGATTATTTACTGAAAGAAGGATATGTAAATAATTCGCTTTGCCCATGTGTCTTCATTAAAAGATCATCAACAGGATTTGTGATTATTGTTGTATATGTTGATGATTTAAATATAGTGGGAAACCACGACGACGTCGTTAGAACATCCGAATACTTGAAAAAGGAATTCGAGATGAAAGAACTTGGAAAAACAAGACTTTGTCTTAGTTTGCAAATTGAACATTTTTCAAGTGGAGTACTTGTCCATCAATCAAATTATATTGAAAAATTATTAAAAAGATTTTATATGGACAAGGCACATCCATTGAGTTCCCCAATGGTTGTCAGATCACTTGAAGTGGATAAGGATCCATTTCGACCTCAAGAAAGTGATGAAGAGCTAATTGGTCCGGAGGTACCATATTTAAGTGCAATTGGTGCACTTATGTATCTTGCAAATTGTACAAGACCCGATATTGCTTTTACTGTCAACCTACTTGCAAGATATAGCTCTTCACCAACTCGAAGACATTGGAATGGTGTTAAACACATTTTTCGATATCTTCGAGGAACAAGTGACATGGGTTTATTTTACTCGAGAGGGGTAAAATTGAATCTCCAAGGTTATGCTGATGCTGGATTTTATCAGATCCCTATAAGGCCCGTTTTCAAACGGGATATGTATTCACCTGTGGTAATACTGCTGTATCATGGAAGTCAGTAAAACAAACTATGGTTGCCACTTCTTCCAATCATTCTGAAGTACTTGCAATTCATGAAGCAAGTCGTGAATGTATTTGGTTGAGAAACATGATTGAACATATACAAGAATCATGTGGATTGCCTTCAATAAAAGATTCTCCAACCATATTATATGAAGATAATGCAGCATGTATTGCACAATTAAGTGAAGGATTCATAAAGGGGACAGAACAAAACATATTTCACCAAAATTTTTTATGCGCATGAGCTTTGGAAGAATGGTGAAATTGATGTCAAGCAAATCCGATCGAGTGATAATCTTGCTGATTTATTCACAAAAGCCTTACCAACTACGACATTTAAAAGGCTTACATATGGTATTGCCTTACGTAAACTTAAAGACATTGCAAGTAAAGAAACTGAACAAGTTTCACCCATGTTCACATGAGGGGAGTTATTGATTAATGTATTGCACTCTTTTTCCCTTAGCTATGGTTTTATCCCATTGGGTTTTCCATGCAAGGTTTTTAATGAGGCAATCTTAACAATATTATACCCATCTTAATATTTATGAGAATAGTGTACTCTTTCTTTTACTATATTTTTTCCCACAGTGGTTTTTCTTAGTAAAAGTTTTAACGAGGCACAATCTCTAAGCAAGCGTCATCCAAGGTTTTTTTTTTTTTTTTCATTTGTGTAGGAAAAAGAAGCAATATGTTTGTCTGTTTTTTATCATTTATATGTCAATGTGTATTACTTGTGTGTTTGTTTTGAATTTTTCATTTTTTGTAGAAAAAAGAGGCACTGCGAATGTATGAAGATCTTAACAATGGAAACTCATTTAAATATGAGCATTGTTGGGAGCTGTTGATAAAAAATCTAAAATGGTGCACAAAGGAGCTAACAAAACAAATGATTACACAAAACAAAAAGTGGGCAATGAAAGAGATCATCCGCCTCCATCGACACCATTCACTCCCTCTAATCAAAATGATGAATTTATCAATTTGGATTCCCCTGTGATTCAAGGAGGTGCCACTGCTGATGGAATTGAACGTCCGGAAGGACGAAAGGCTACTAAAGAGAAAAAGAGGAGATTCAATGAAGAAAATGGTGTGGTTGATGCATTGAACAATCTGCAAGGTACTTTAGAAAAACACATTGTCATCATTCGAGAAGAGTTCGAGCAGAAAAAGGAAAAAGATAGAAAAGACTTTGAATTCAAAGAGCAACTTTAGAGATTAAAGGAGAAGGCTCATCAAAGGAAAGATCAAGAGCGTATTATGAATCAAGATGTCAGCAAACGACCACCAACATTGCAAAAGACTACTGAGGCATTGCAAGCTGAAATTTTGAAGGAGTGGGAGGAGGATAGCTTGTCTCACAACAATTTAACTTCTCAATAGATCTTTTTTATTTTATTATTATTTATTTTGCAGAGTCAGTGGAAGATTTAATAACTGATTTGATCAACACTTGTTTTGTTATCAAATTTGGGTTTTATTTGAAGTCATCTCTTTGGACTATTTCTTATATACTTCTTGAATTGATTTGGTAGTGCGATTGTTTAAATTGATTACTATAAATCTTGAATTAGGTGGTGACTCAAAATTGTTAGATGTTTCTTAAAACTAGACAAAAATGGTTCCTTGTCTCTGATGGAATGCTATGATGTAGTGAGCTTAGTTTTAGGTGAACAATAAGTCCCACCGACATAGCACGAGACAGAATTAGAGCCGGCGTTGGGCATGGGCGGGGTGAGCGACCGTCCACGCCCCTCCCTACCCACACCCAAGGCCCCATATGTTGCAAGTTTTTTTTTTTTTTTTTTTTTTTTTTTTTTTAATGAGAAGCTTGACATTTGTGGTATATTGCTAAATTAAGTAGCATCTTTGTACATATTTGTTGAAGTTCATTCATGAAAAGTCATTGTAATATGCATGTACTCAATGCACATTGAGTGGATCTAAATGACTAAATCATTAAATGCATGTTGAATGTCACAATTTTTTTTTTTTTTTGTATCACAATAATTTCTTTTATAAGTTATGTCTAATCCTTTAAATGCGTTTTTTCTACCATCTCAAAATAAATAAAGTTTTCGTCTCAATAAATAAATAATAATAAATATAAGAAGCTTACCTCTTCATCAACTAAATTTAATAAAATCAAAATCAAAACAGTTTTTTTAAAAATTAAATTTGAGTAAGAGAATAGTTAGCAACATATGTAAACTTAATTATAAGTACAAAAAGCACACCGCACTAAAAATCGAGCAAAATGGAGAAATTTTTTTATCTATGTAGCCAATCCAACTACTTTGGGATTACGGTTTTATTGTTGTAAACTATATGTACAAAAAAAAAATATTTTAGGAAGTCAAATATAAAGGCCCCAAAATAAGAAAGCCGGCCCCGGACAGAATGAGTTGCAGTACCCTCAAAACTAATGTTCATCTATAGTTGCAGTTCCTAGGTGTTTCATCTTTTCCAAATTAGATGTTCCACCATGGTCAAACATTCTTTCTTGCAGCTTCTTGGTGGGTAGCAAACACTTGTTCTTTAACAGATGTTGGATGAGTTATTGACTGAATTAGTGTTGCATATTCTGGATAAATTCCATCTGCAAGATAATACCCCATATTGTAGGGATGGCCATCTACCATAAAATGACACGGCGGTGCAATGTCATTAATAAGTGTTGATGAATAAACTTAATTTGCCATTAAATTCGTGACTGCACAGTTGACAAATTTTGAGGCTGATTAATGAACGAATTCGAAAGGGTAATTCTAGATCATTCTAGGCAAATGAAGAGTCTATCTTTTGGAGTTTCCCATAAATAGTTATAGTTGTTTAAGTAACCAAGTGTCATAATTTATTATTTTTTAATTATTGTATGAATTCTAAGAGTCATGTCTAAGGCTATAAATAGAGTTGTATCTCAGTTTTAAAATTAATAGAGAAGAAAACTTATTTAAGAGTTAATAGAAAAATATATTGTATTATCTTGTTCTCTCTTCCAAATAAAGAAAAAACACTCTGCTTTTATCAATAAGATTATCAAATAACAGAGATCTGTCCAATACATTAATGTCATTATTCATACCCGCCATGCCGAAGAATGCATGCCAAATCCACAAATTTTTTGAAGCCACAATCTCTAAAATAAGAGTTGGAACTTTTTTAAAACCAATAGTATGTGTACCATGCCAAGCTGTAGGGCAGTTTTTCCAATGCAAATGCATGCAATCAATACTCCCAAGCATACCAGGAAATCCCCGATCTTCGCCTTCTTAGAGCAACCTTGCAGTATCAGTTCCATTTGGTTTTCTTAGGTATTCTTCTTCAAAAACTCCAATTACAACATCACATAAGTGCTTTAAGCTTTAAATTGTCGTACTTTCTCCAATTTGAACATATTCATCTAGTAAATCAGTCGAACAACCATATGCAAGCATCCGCACAGCTGCTATCATTTTCTGTAAAGGGCTAACCCATCTTTTCTAGTCGCATCTGCCTTTTGTATAAAATAATTATCATAATTTCCAATTGCTTGTAAAATGTGATCGAACAACTTTACATCCATTCAAAATTGACGTCGAAAATGCTCTTGTTTGTATTTAGATTGTTCACCTTTATAGTAATCGTTCAGAACTCGTGGCGCTTCTTTCTATCACGTAGCAAATAGCATCTACCCAATATAGAGCCCCCGTGAGGACCTTTTTTACCAATCAACATGGTAGAAGTAATCATAGCAACATGGGTTCCAACATTTTGAACTATATCACAAGTCCTTTTTATAAGCTTTGAGCTATCATCTTCGTCAAGCTCGGGTAATAATTGCTTGTTGAGGGAAAGGAAATCATTGCTCGATGAGTCAGAATCGGAATTTGATGAAGACATGATATGGATTCGTGATAACAACTGCAAATAAAAAATATAAAGTAGCTTGGTGAATGAACACACAATCAAAGATGAGCCACCATCTGACTGAAAAAAATAAATAAATTGAGAGCCAAATTTGACGTGTTGGTGTTTCTCTCTAGGATATCTAATCTTTGAAGCACCATGAAGGAATTGATTATCAATAATCTTTGAAAGCACAATTTACCTAAAAGATACCTCATTGACTTTGTATCAAACCATCCAACAGTCGATTTGCCTTGATTGTAGCTTGGTTTCAACTTCGTCTGCACGTTCACGATTTCATTATGCGGCAACTCAACTCTGAATGATTTGCACTAATTTTTTTATGCGTGTAAAAGGAGGCTACATACGTTGCTAAGCTCCCCTATTTTAACAATTAAAACCTAACTTATTTATTTGTTTTTATTTATACCTTTTAATTAACAAAAAATTTTTTAAAAAAATATACCACCTCATCAATTGAGGTGCAATCCACATCTTGCATTGGAGACCCTCTTTAAAATTAAATGTCTATTTAAGCTACATCATATGGACATCCTCTCCACATTGTTGATCTACATCAATCTACGCCCATAATCTACATTTACCATTGAGATGCTCTAAACCATTGAGCATCTCCAATAGTAAATGTTGATTTTATCACCGTTGAAACAATGTTTATCCTAGCCACATGTGTTGTGAGGGGGCCATGGCCCCCCTAGCTCAACCCCAACCCCTCTATACTATGTATACATATTCATGCTTTATTGCATATTTAGTGTCACATAGCTAATTTATCTCCCCTTGCTTCCCAACCCCAATATGTAATGTATATTTTTCCAACTTATGTTACTCGTTAGTGGCATCCAATCAACTTGTATGAATCCATTATTTCTTGTACGCTCTACTTAATAGAGTTAATTAATCTCTTCTTATTATATATATCAACATACACATGGGCTTATTATTTCATGGTGTTGATACCCTGATTATTAATAAAACGTCTAATACCTCATTGCCTTCCTGATGAAATATAATAAAAGAGAAATTTATAGTTGTGAAAGACTAAGATTTTCAAGAAAAAAGGAGATGGAGAGAAATATAGTGATATATATCCAAGTGTGGAAGAAAATTAACTAAATATACAATTCGTTGTTGCATGTAAAATTAAATAAGATAAAGTTTGGACACACATGGATTAGTGTTGTTTTTTTTTTTTTATTAACCATGGACAGTCTAGCGTTTGGCTGTCATAAGGAATCGACTCGAGACCGTGCGCCTAACCCACAAAGTCATTACCATAATTATACAAATACAACAACTTGTGTAGTTGTCTAACAGTCTCGACTTACCACTAAGCCAACCCAGACGTTGCATGTAAAATTCTATATGAAATAAATCATATATATGGTTTATAATTAAGTAAAGTCTTATAATGTACATTATATAAATATTATGTGTATTTTAATTTAAACGATGTGGGAACATTGGTCTTTGAAAATCTTCTCTAATACACAATGTGAATTGTAGATGTGGGAACAATTTTTTTTTTTATTGCTATTGATTACACATCAGTTTTTCTTTAGGTAACTGCACATATATTTTCTTCATACTTTTTTTTTTTTTTTGAAAAAAAATCGAAATTTTATTAATCATTCATGGCTCAATACAGGACCAAACATAGAATCAAGCACATTGATTCGCTAATCCTATTTGTGTAAACAAACTGCCATTAATTTGACTTTTTTTGAAATAAGAATAATTTGACAATCAGGAACTGCTCTTTACAATGTTGAAACTCATGACAATATACAAAAGTACTAGAACCACAAAATAAAATAACAAAACTTCCCAACAAAGAGAAGACCTAAAACTTCCTAACAAGGAGAATACCTAAAACTTTCCAACAAGGAGAAGACAAATCAAAGACTTCCAACTAGAGAAGAAAACTAACTATAAAATAAAAATTAAAAATAAATCAATCCATTGCACCGCACAAATCCATGCAACACGTTGATGAAGATGCACTATAACAAAGATGGACCAATCTCTACAAATCTGATTAGATCTGTTATTTATTGAATGAACAAAGAACAAAAGGGATTTGATTGGAATTACCGTCGATCGTTGAGAAGACCGGTGGTGGTTCAAGAGCAAAAATCATAAAAGTAAATCAAAAAAAATAATTTATATATATATATGGTGCTTCTACCATGGATGTTATATATATATCCATTGCATGGGTACTTCAATGATGATCTTTGGATTAATATCAACCAGTTAATAATGCACTTAGCTTAGATATGATCATTTATTGTAATAGTTGTAATTATTGAAAGAACAATAATTGTGCATTAAAGGACAACATGTTTACCAATAATAATTACTCTTTATTTGTGTCAAGTGGCAACAATCATATATATTTTTCTTTGTGCCAAGTGACAAGTGTCGATTAATATAATAATTTAATAATATTATTGATTAAATCTAATGGAACTTAAAAGAAATATTTTTACATAGATTGAACTTACTATATCATCCCTGACACAAATGTAAGAAAAAAATAATATATGCTCTTTAATTAACAAATATTTAATCATTTATAATAATATTTTTTAAATGGTATATATGATATGATTAAACAATTTATTTTGTAATGTTTATTTGGAAAACACTAAATGACTTAATAAATAATTTATACTCATATTTAATTTTAATAAATGTAAATAAATTAGCTATTTAAATAGTAGAAAATTTAATATATATTACTAGAAAATAAAATTATCAAACTAACTTCACCAATATGTATAATGATTAAGATAATTAATTTTACTGTTTAATGTAATATTTTGCATTTTTATTAAAAAATAAACATCTTAATTAGTTGAACCAAATTATCAAAGTATTGTTATTATTTTAGTCATAATGTTATGAGATAAAATAATTAGAACAATTTTATAAAAAAATAGAATAATCACCAAAAAAATAGAATAATAATTTTAGAACATTTCATTCATTTTAATGTTTTAAACTAATTAAGTAAATAAATTTAAATTAATTACAAATGATATAGATTTAGGATATTTTAGATTTATAGAAAAATAATAAATAATTAACTACTTCATATTTTTTTCGACTTCAGTAGGAATCGAACCTACGGCCTCCTCAGACCTTATCTTTTGACAAGTGATGCATCATCCATCTCATCATAAATGTTTTTGACAATAATTGGTTACGCCATTACTTATAAAGAAATATTAAATTAAAATATAGTTGGCTGATAATATATACATTTTAAAATATGTTTCAAGAATTCCAAAAAAAATAAATTAATTTCTCAATCCAAGTGTTACAATGACATATAATTAATAGTTGTAGAAAATCAAAATAACTTTTAGTAATTGATCATTTGTTTACAAACCTACTTTATTATTTGATCTATTATATATTTTTGTAAAAAAAATCCATATAAAATAAATTTATAATGTCACATGCTCACAATTTTAACATAGGATTATATCATTCAAAATTAATAACATTTGTAAAAAAACATTACATTTAATTATTGCCCTCTAATTTACGAAGAATTTAATTTAATAATGTAATGAAATAGAAAAGAAATAGAAAAGAAAACTAATTTAATTTAATAACATTTGTAAAAAAATATTATATCTAAACCTACTTTATTATTTGGTCCATTATTGCGCTCTCAGTGCCTCCCTTCTCTTCTGTTTTTAGGTTTTAAGTTTGTATTAGTTTGTGTCTCCTTTTTCCTTTTTCCCTTCTTTTTTTCAATCTATTCTCTTCTATCCCTTTCTTCTTGTCTTGCTTGCTAAGAAGAGGGGCTTAGAGGGGTTTTCATATTATTTACGGGAAGCGCAACAAAAAGAGCTTTTGGGAGTTCGAGCGATATAAGGGATACACTTGGCCAAATCTGCTGATGTTCAAAACAGGCTCCATTGAAGGAGTACGACAGCAGAAAGGCGATGGAAGTGTTGTTGGAGGAGGAGAACATACTATCGATCCTCACAACATTATGAATCCCTAGAGTTTGTCTTTTTACTCTCGGCTCCATTTTGCCCTATCTTCCCTATTCTATCTTTTGAAAGAGAAGGCAAGGGGATGCTATAGAAAGTTGTGGTGGAGCTAGATCGTGAAGAAGAGGGTTTTTGGTGGTTTCTCTTCTACTTGTTATTATCTTTTTGTACGTATTTTATTAAGGTTAGGGTTTGTATTTAGTAAAGTTGTTCTAGTATTTAGGGTTAGTTTCATTCCCGTCTGTGCACGGATGGTGCCACCGCTGTTGAGATTTATTTTTCACTGGTGGGTTTGTTTGTGTTCACTCTAGGAGGGCCATATTCCCTTTGTCAAGGCTTTTCTCCGAGTTGTATCCGATTTTTCTTCCCCATCATTTGTGTCTTAGAGGCCCCCGATGGTGGATGTTTTGTAAGGCTCATTACCTCCATTTTTCTCATGGAGGCTGAACATTAACATTATATCATAGATGTAAGGGTTCTCATTGCATCAATGCAATTTATTGTGCCTTGACAAAAAAAAAAGGTGACATAGCATGCGGTTGGCATACCCATTCTCACGAGGGCTTATACACCATTTCATCTCAGTGCGACTTCGAGGAGTCATTGTAGTATTTTCCCATTCAAATTATCATTCGCGTATTATATATATATGGTTACTAATTTGAGGTGTCATTATAGCTTTCTAAAAGGTATCCTACCAAAAAATTATTCATAACGAAGTATGTTTCAAAAAACGAAAAGGAAATTAAATTTGGTTACGGTTTATTTTTTGGTTGCGCCTACTTTTTCTAATTTCTTGATGACGTGATAAGTGGAGGCTAATAGAGGGTGCGATCCACAGTGTGGACAATTTTTTATGTCACGTCATCTCCACATTGTGAATACATTACCATTATTGAAGAGAATTTTTTAGTTGAGATGTCTATTCTATCTTACGTGTTCCATATCCACCCTTAATCCGCAACTCCATTGGAGATAATCTTAAACTACTTCACCAAATTAATTAAAATTTTTAAATCGACAAATTAAAAATGAGATGTAATAATGTTTTATAAGACTTCTATTAAAATTGGTTTTCTTTTTTTTTTTTACTTTAGTGGGAGTCGAACCACGACCTCCCTAAATCTTATCTTTTGACAAGTGATGTTTCTACCATCTCACTAGAGATACTTTGACACTTCTATCAAAATTGGTTAGTAATGATAAGATTTGTAAATTTTACTACAAATAATAAGAAATGTGAAATCAATTGATGTTAATTTTGTTGGCAAAAATAAGGAGTGGTTAAAAAAAGTTTTCGGACACCTATTTTTATCAAAAAAAGAAAACAAAAATTGCTAGCAAAGAATATTCTTAAAGAATGAAAACATTTCCAAAAGTTTTATAAAAGGATCATACTATAGACGTGTGCATAGCATACCCATACCCAAATCTATATATATATATATATATATCTCTCTCTCTCTCTCTATATATATATATATATATATACCCAAATCTATATATCTCTCTCTCTTATATATATATATATATATATATATATATATATATATATAAATAAAGGAAGATCTTCTGGAAAGGATTAACGAGGTCGCGACATGTGGCATACTTTCTATTTTTATATTTTCTTTTTATGTTTTTCAGAGTATCTATTTTCGTGTTTATTTTTTCTTTTTTTTCGATCTATTTGCTAGTTATTTTTTTGAAGTTTTTTTTATATCCTATCTATTTGTCAAAAAAAAAAAAAAATACATATCTTATCTAAACACACATATGTATGTCCTTAGATTTTTTATTTCGGTTTTCTTTTTTTACTCCAATTCCAACATTACATACTGGTTTTATTTCCTGTGAAAATAAACTATATAGTATTTTTTTTCGATTTTAATTAATAGATTTTATTTTCTTTCTCTTTGTAACCTTTTTTCTCAATTACAAGTTAATTATCAGCCTATCTCAAAAAAACAATTATTTGTAACAAAAAAAATGAAGATCCATCTTTTTATAAATTCTTTTTTAAAATGTAAAATTGTGAGAAGGTATTGACATCAATTTTTTTTTTTTTTTTTTTTTTTTTTACTTTAGTAGGAATCAAACCACAATCTCTCGAGGTCTTACATTTTTGAGAAGTGAAGTCTTTACCATCTCACCTGAGAGGCTTTGACAGGTATAAATATGTATTACTGTATTAGGATACATGTGTTTGTTCGTACGTAGATGTATTTAATATGTGGAAAAATAATTAATAACACAATTGGTAGATATTGCAAATTAATGATTTTTTAGATATATTAGCTGATCGGTACGTACACCTTAAAATTAGATGGGCAATCACATAAAAATTAACCCATTCTATTTGTAACTTTTTTTATTTCTTTTATTAGCTATTTTGTAAACTTTAATTCAGAGTAATTATTAATTAACTATGGAGAAACCAAACTCTCAGCCAAAAGTAGAAGGAAGATCTACAAAGACACCCCAAAGTCACATAAAAGTCACACGGGGTGATGTACGACGTGTGCCCGCGTGAAAATGGGTGCAAACTTATAGTTTTTAATGCATAACACATAGGGGTGTGTATCTTGAGGCGCACGCGGATGGCATCTAAGGACGTGAGTATGTGTGCCACATCCCTAATGTGATTTTTGGAGTGTCACTAGCATTTTTGAAAAATTCTTTTTTTTTTAAATTTATTTATTTATTTCGCATATAGTGTCCGATGCCAACCGCACCGACTAACCATGCTTGGACATTGTCGGGCTCCATATAGGGGGCGACCCTCTCAACTCAGTTTTTTCCATTCATGAAGTGACTTAAACTCGAGTCCAAAGTCTTTTTAGGTAAAAGAAAAGTATCTTTCGAGTGATATTTTCTCTTCTTTTCACAAAAAAATTGAATAATTAGTATACTAAAAATTAGTACCATAATTACTTAAAATTGTCATTCCATTTTTTTTTTTTCGATAAGCATTCCAATTGTAACTTCTAATTAGAACACTTTTTTTTAGTTTTTATTTTTTGATGATTCAACAATCTCACCCAATTCGGAATATGTTTTTTTTCCCTACACTACAAGTGTGGTTGACAATTAAAACATTTATTCATTACTTATGGAGAAGTTAAACTGTTGAGTAAAGTTATAAGATACGTTAAACTTTAGGGTAAAGGTATTTTTGAGTTAAGTATTCACTCTCTTTTTTATGAAAAAATGAATGATATTTTCTTTGCATAGAGTCTATTGACAATACATAGTAATTTTTTTCACATTAATTTCTTTTTCCCATTAAATTTATTTTTGTTAAATTGCTTATTGATGTATTTTTTTATCTAACACAATCTATAAATACTAGCTCATTAAGTATATAAAAATTAGAGATGCATATTCTTTTCTTTTTCATGAAGAAATTAGATAAGACTATTATTGGCTTCAGGTCAATCAAAATTTGATTATACCATGCTTAATTTTGAGTCTCTTAAAATACCGTTTAATTAGTAGATGTAGAAAAAATCGAAGCGACTTGATGGTATTCAAAAAGAAATTGAATTTCTCAAAATACTGTTTTTTTAAACCTCTCAAAATACTGTTTAATAAGTAAATGTAGAAAAAAATACCTTCTATTACCTTTCTTTTTGGTTTAATTTTTGTACTTTTTAAGTTGCATAATTTCTTTTTTCAAAAAAGTTAGATGATGATGGTCTTAGTTTCGAGTACTCTACGGGGTTACATTATAAGTTAATTTATTTTCATTATTTTCTTTATTAAATTTTTTATCTAATATATTGATTGATATTTGATCTTACCCGTGTACGAAGCGCGGGATACTGGCTTTTTTTAATATATACGCCCCTATTTTTTAGCTGTTTTTTAGGCATATTATAATAGACTATTTTTTAGGTGTTTATAATGTAGTCTATATATATATATTAGCTATTAATATTTTTTTTTTTTTTTTTTAAATATGTTAAGTCTATACGTGCCTTTCTTCTCATGTGTGGATTGTGTGCTGTTTTTACTCTATTGCGCATGTTAATTTGGTACACCCTTAATTGTGATTCTTAATTGATGCATCGATGTGTGTACATTAATGTGTACAAAAAACTCGACATGCATCTAAGAGACTCCAATGAATATGTGCCAAATTGACAATGTCTAAATGAAATCAAAATAACATGACTTAGATTTTTTTAAGGAAAATGATAATCTAACACACTTTGAACACACGCTTGGAGCGCACACTTTGTCTTTTAGCCCATTTATGACTATTTCTTGTCTTCCAAAATGTGGGCTTACATCTAACAAAATACCATAAATGAACTAAAAGACAAAATGTACGTCCCAAGTGTGCGCCTAAAGTGAGTCATTTTATCATTTTCCTTTTTTCAATACTGAACTAGAATTGAAAAAATTACCTCTTGAGTTATCATATTCTTATTATTCTATTTGAAAGATTTAATATTTTTTTTTCACTTTATAATCGGTCTTGGATGCTGACTAGTAAATACCATTCTTTGTACATAACCTTTCATGAATCATCACATCTTCCACGTTTAGCTCACACAAAAATTTGCAAGTGTCACTATTGTTCTAGAGTGGTCCTAGAAACGCTCATCAATTTATACATGGACAATAATATCTAAAAGTAACACAAGATGACTTAGCATGTGGGTTTATAATTTTTTAGGGTCATTCAGGCACATATCAAAATACACACATTGCATGTGTTATGCAATGACAATTATCTATTTTGAAGAAAGCTCGCACACTACGTCGTCTTGATGCGACTTTAGATTGTTATTTGTATCATCCTTCCATTCAAATTATCGTTCACGTATTATATGTGGTTACTAATTTGTGTCATTTTCCAACATCTACAACACTTGTCAAAACTAGGAACACAACAACCCTAAAAAAGGGGAACAAAAAAGGACCGATTTTTATCCATTTTTTTTTTATCAAAGAACTCAACAATGGCGTTGATAGGGTTCTGCTCTAACCTGTTATTCTCTGCTACAACGCCGATTTCACACGATTACGCTCAAATTGGCACATCTAGGGTTCAATTTCACACCAAAATTGGGGTGAAATCAAGTTATATGAACAGTGGGTTGTCACTGCAAGCGCTACAGTTTCATTCAACTGTGTTGATGAAGTCTCCCAAAACGGCGGTGCCCAATGTGTATGCTAGAGCTGCCGCTGAGAAGAGCATCCATGACTTCACAGTGAAGGTGAAGAAATTAGGGCTTTTGGGGTGAATTTATGTTCTTGTGATGCTGATTTAGGGGTTTTTTTTTTTTGGGGATCCTAATTTTTTTGTTTCAATTTGTTTTAGGATATTGATGGGAAGGATGTTTCTCTAAGCAAGTTCAAGGGAAAAGTTTTGTTGGTTGTCAATGTTGCTTCAAGATGGTAATTATCATTGATTGTGTTAGTTCTGTTTCAATTTGTTAAATTTTCATGTTGGGCCTGCATGCGGGCACGAGATCTTTGCCAGTACTGATATTGTCCCCAATTTGAGCACCTTCAACTTATAGGTGTAGGGTTTTAAGTCTAATGGCATTGGTACTAATTGAGGGTAGATCCACAATTAAAGTACTTCTTTTATGAATGTGTATTCAGTTTGGTGAGCATGTAAGGGTTAGTTAATGGAGTATTTACATTTTGGTTGCAGTGGTTTGACTTCATCAAATTACACTGAGCTTTCGCATATATACAAAAAGTACAAGCCTCAAGGTGAGTGGAAAGTTTTTTTTTTTTAATGCTATTTTTTTATTGCGAGAACTGAGAACTATGGATTGAAGCTTAATTTGAAAAATGGAATGGATAGAAGACGAATGAGGAAAATCACTACACAGTTGTTGTTAACTGTCAAATTATGTAATCAACTAAATTTATGAGCTTGGCGATGAATTGTGATTTGAATCTATTAATCACGTATGATCAACTCTCAAAAGAGAAGTTTCTGGAACCCTTTATATTTAAGAAAGGTGGGAGCCATGTTTTAATGGTTTATTGGAAGATATTTAAATGGGCATGTGGGGGCAAGTAATGATGGGTTCGAGAGAGTTCATGGAGGCTTTGGTTATGGTACTAGAAATGAAGAAGGAGAATCAATCTTAGAATTTGCTTCAGCGTATGACCTTGTCGATTAGTCTTAGGAAAAGAGAGTCGCACATAATTACTTTTAGTAGTGGTCATAACAAGAGTCAAATAGATTTCATTCTAACAAGAAAAATAGATAGAAAAATATGTAGAGACTGCAAAGTAATACCTGGTGAAGCGCTTACTACCCAACATAAGTTAGTATTACTTGATATTAAGCTAAAACGACGACTTAATAGGAATAAAAGAGACAATAACCCTAGAAAAAAGTGGTGGAATCTAAAAAATAGTAAACAAGTAGAGTTTAGAGAAAAACTACTAAAAGAAAACGTTTAAAATCTTGATTTAGATGCTAATACAATGTGGTTAGAAATGAGTAGTTGCATAAGGAGAGTAGTGTCAAACGTGTTAGGTATATCTAAAGGTTTGGGACCACTAAAGAAGGAAACATGGTGGTGGAACGAGGATGTCCAAAAAGTAATTAAGATTAAAAAAGAGATGTATAGAAGATACCTAAGTGTCAAGATGAAGATGCGTACATTCAATATAGAGAAGCTAGAAAACAAGCTAAAAAAGTAAGTCAAGTTAAAACAAATTTCATGAAAGATCTAATACAAAGTTAGGTAATAGAGATGGCGAAAAATATATTTATAGGTTAACCAAATTAAGAGATAAAAAGAAACAAGACCTTAGCCATGTAAGATGTATTAAGGAAGAAAATCAAAATGTTTTAACACGCGAAGATGATATTAAGGAGAGATGGAGAAGCTACTTCGATAGTTTCTTTAATGATGGTCAAGTTGATATCATAGTAGATGAAGACCCACACCAAGAAAGAAATGTAAACTATACATGCAATATTATAATTCCGAAAGTCAAAGAGGCATTGAAAAAGATGAAAATAGGGAAAGCATGTGGCCCAGATGAAATACCCATAGAGGTTTGAAAATGCTTAGGAGAAATTGGATTGACTTGGCTAACAAAACTTTTCAACAAAATTTTAAAATCAAAGCGCATGTCAATAGATTGGAGAAGAAGCACGCTTGTATCGATCTTTAAAAACAAATTAGACATTCAAAGTTGTTCAAACTACCGGGGAATTAAACTTATTAGTCATACTATGAAACTTTGGGAAAGGATAATTGATAATAGGCTAAGAAGAGAAACAACAATATCAGATAATCAATTTGGTTTTATGCCTGGAAGGTCAACTATAAAGGCAATTTTCCTTGTAAGAAGATTGATGGAAAAATATAGAGAAAGGAAAAAGGATCTCCATATGGTATTTGTAGATTTAGAAAAAGCATAAGATAGGGTTTCTATATATGTTCTTTGGTGGGTTCTAGGAGTGCATGCTAGATACATAGACACGATTAAGGATATGTATGAGGGAGTGGTAACTAGTATAAAGACATTCGGAGGAATTGCAAAAGAATTTCCCATCACCATAAGACTATATCAAGGATCGGTTTTAAGCTCATATTTCTTTACGCTAGTTTTGGATGAACTAACTTGGCACATTCAAGAGGATATGCCATGGTGTATGTTATTTGCAGATGATATTCTCTTAGTGGATGAAATAAGAGATGGAGTGAATAAGAAATTAGAACTTTGGAGGAATACATTAGAATTTACAGGCTTTAAATTGAGTAGGATGAAGACCGAGTACATGCACTGTAAGTTTAGAAATACGAGACATCAAGTTGATGAAGTGGTAAAATTTGGAGAAGTAGAAGTTCCTAATGTGAAACACTTTAGATATCTAGAATCAATCATACAAACTGATGGCAATATTGAGAATGATGTCACACATAATCCAAGTTGGATGGAAGAAATGGAGGAGTGCAACTGGTGTGATCTGTGATAAAAATACGCCTACCAAGTTAAAAGAAAAATTTTATAGGACCACAATTAGGCCAGCTATGCTCTATGGAAGTGAATGTTGAGCGGTAAAGCAACAACAATTATATAAAATAAACGTAGCAGAAATGAGGATGCTTAGGTGGATGTGTGGTAAAACTCATAAAGATAGGATAAGAAATACATAAATTCAAAACAAGTAGGAGTAGCACCAATTGACTCTAAGATTAGGGAAGGGCGGTTGCGATGGTTTGGTCACCTACAAATGCCCCGATTAGAAAACTTGACTTAATAGGAACTAAAGAAATTCAACGAGGTAGAGGTACACCAAAGTTAACTTGTGACGCATTAATTAGGAGGGATTTGAATGGTTTGGAAAGCTCACCATCAATTGCATTAAACCGAGCACAATGGAAGAGTTTGATCCATATAGCCAACTCTAATTAATTTGGAATTGAGGCTATGTTGTTGTTGTTGTTGTTGTTGTTGTTGTTGGGAGCCATGTTTTTAATTAGAAGTTTCATTTGAGTACTATAGTGTCAATTTCTTGAACCTACGATTTTGTGATTTCGTGTATTCATGTTCATCTTAACAATATCATGAAATATATGTACATCTACATATCGTTTTCAAATAAATCTGTTATACAATTACCATATAGAATGAGTTTTTACATCAGTTATTTATGCTAACGTGGGTTCCTTTTAATCCATGATAAATCTTGAGTTAGAAAAGTTTGAAAAAATTTGAAGTTCTCTTGCCCTATCTTTGAATCCAAGTGTCTCCCCTGATTATTGTTTTTTAGTTACTATGATTATACTGCCATCATGAGGAGCAAGTGATATTTATATGAATGGATTGTGCAGCCTGGCTTATGGAATATAAGATCTGCACTCATCATCGTGGTCTTGACTATTTGTCATTGTTGGTCATGGTGAATAGTGATTATATTGTTTTGAGATCACATGTAAATTAGTTTGTTTTCGTCAAATTTAAATAAAACATTATTGGATTGGATTGCAGAATGGTGTCCGTATGGTGGTTCTAAAGAAACTGATATAGAATTGATCTGAAAATTTTCGTGTTACAAAATTTTGAAAGTTCATTGATAATGCTGTTTGTTATACACTTATAAATGCAGGTTTTGAGATTCTGGCGTTCCCTTGTAATCAGTTTGGAGGGCAAGAACCTGGATCGAATCCGGAGATAAAGAATTTTGCTTGCACACTATTTAAAGCTGAATTCCCTATCTTTGATAAGGTGTGAAAATGGAACCCCTTTCGCGCACCTACATAGTGTTTTTTATGCTTGTATGAAAACCTTAATTTTGTTTTGCTTCAGGTTGATGTGAATGGACCATTTACAGCTCCAGTTTATCAGTTCCTGAAGTCAAGTTCTGGAGGATTTTTAGGTGATGTGATCAAGTGGAACTTTGAGAAATTTCTAGTAGACAAAAATGGTAAAGTTGTGGAGAGATATGCGCCGACAACTTCACCATTCCAAATTGAGGTATGCTTGACAAAATTTATGATTCATTGTTTTCAGTTATTCATCTATAGTTTTAGGGCGTCAATCTGAGAATTTGAATGCTCTTGCTCACTCTTGTTATCTTCTCTATTGCAGAAAGACATTAAAAAGCTACTTGCTGCATAATCATCCAATTACTGCAGACATGAATTGTTAAACAAAATAGTCACTGCAATAAAATAATCTAAGCTTTATGTAGATGTTTAATTTTCATTATCCTTGTCTAACTCATTTGGACAAACCGAGGGAGAGCGAACTTATTCAACGTGCATAGCACACTCAACTCGTTCCATCTCACTGGATGCCGGAGATGGCAGAGATCAGAAATGGCAGGCATACGAGTGCTTCAGAGCATAGGAACAAGTACTAGGGTTTACGGTTATACATATCAATATGTTAATGAGTTTGTCATACATACCTGTATGTTAATGAGTTTGTAATACATATCAATATGTTAAATGTTAATCATGGTAAATGATTATGTAAAAGCTGCCGTGGAAAACTAAAAATAAAAAACCTACTGTGTATTTCAGATCCCACTGTAATTAGATTTACTCTCTTTTTGCCAGTATAATGAGGTTTGCCCTTGCGAAGCAAAATAACACAATCAGATGTTTATTTAGTATGCAGCAGTATATAACAGGTAAATTAAAGTGGCTGCTTCTGCCACTCAACTCCAAATATATACGTTACTTTCTAAAAAGATTTAAACACCCATGATTAAAAAAATAAATAAATAAGAAACGGCTGCTTCAAATTGGGTAGGTTTGAGTAGCAAGGCAGTTGATTCCCCCTTCGAATCTAATCGTAGTGGCATGATTGGCGATGGATAGCACGTGGGAAACTAAATTAATAGTAGCTTGTTTAAAAACGCAAGGAATTTTTTTTTTTTTTTTTTTTTTTTTTGTTAAAACACGCAAGGAAATTTTGATTGTAATAGAAGTGAATTTCTTAAAATATGCTACAGACGCACCATTAGAAGCTAACGCATGACTCAATGAGACGGTTTAGAGTGCAAACATTCATACAAATAACTTGTATATTGTTAACACTGTATATGGACAGCCCATTTGACAGGTGCCCTTCCACCTTCATTATTATTTGTCTAAGCTTATCATATCTGAAAATGATACAACTCAACACTCAACAGTCAACAATAAAAAGGACATGCGCTTCTCATATCCAACTTTATCAAACTGCCAGCAAGTGCTGAAATATCAAAACCTTCAATTCAATAATACACTAGGAAGGCACTCCAGGATAAACAACTCTTTAGGATTATTTGAAGATACCCAACAAATGATCAACTGACTGACAGCAAATTACTGTTACAAGATTTCATGAGTGAAAACGCTGACGAGTACAAAGAATTTGGCAGGAACGGAGAGGGGCATCCAGTGCAGCGTCAACTTGGTGGCCCCTGTTTTCCTCCGTATACAGCTTCTAAGCATTCCTTGGCTCGGTGAACTTTCGATTGGAGATAAAAGCTCCCGCTAAGGGCATTCCTTTGAAACAAGGTGTCGTACTTCTGCAACGAAGAGGGCAACTTGTTTAGTAAGTAAAATACATTCAGGAGTACAAGGTATGTAAATCAGTTACATAGTAAGAATTCAAACCTGTAAAACTTCCTCCCATGGAGACCCCTCAGAGACCCCAAGAATCTGCCTTGCTTCAGCTTCAGTCATAGCCTTGCTAGCTTTTCTGACAGTGTTCTGTATGGTATCCTGAGCAACACCAGACTTTGAGGCATCTGCAAGTAGGTTCAGTGCCGATGCATAACCAAATATATTTAGTTAGAACAACTAAAAAAAATCATCATTGTGAAGGAGTGTTACTGAATTGAACCTAAAACATACTTGTAAGTGCTTGGCGATATGCTTGAACAAAAGCCCTAGCCAATATTCCAGAACCCATTACTATCAAATTGGCAAGAATCTTTGCAGCCTGTGACGAGGAATATCAATACATTTCAGCATTTGTAAGGAAAAAACCGACAAACAAAAGAGATAAGGGCAGCAACGCATTTCAGTCAAGTTCGAATATTCGACATAGAATGGACAAATTAAAGAGCAAACCTATATGGGTCTATTAATGGATGAATTAAAGGGCAAACCTATATGGGTCTCCTGCTTGGTATCGCCACTTAACCGCTATAATAGGCCAGAGTAAGAAGGAAAAAAAGAGAAATCACATCTCTTTATACACGGAGAGGAAGAGCTACTCAACCAAGCAGTGGGTAAGGGGAAAAGCTCGAAAGCACAAGTACCATACAATTACATTCCCAAAACCCTTCCCTCCATATGTAAGTATTTAAGATCAAGTCAACACACAAATATAATTTAAACCATTCTTGGACTGAACCGTCCTTCAGTTCCCCAAACATCCTTGGGATCAAAGGGTTTGTTCGAAAATATCTTCCCTTTCCTTTGGAAAAAAAATTGGCAGTTCCAATGCTTCTCAGTTCTCAACCAATGCAAAGTATGCCACCCAAAGATCAAACTATATGCCGAAACTGGGTTGTGGGAATGTCATCAATAAGACTTTAGGCAGTACTAAGGAGGACCAAATCATCTGCTGACCAGTCTATCACATAATCACACAACATGCACCAACTAGGAGACTGAAAAAAAAAAAAAAAAAAAAAAAAAAAGAATTTCTTTCGTGATATATTGTTAGGGGTCAATACTTTTTTTGAGATCCATATGGGTGTCTAGACCGCCTCGGCCCCTTTCCGATTAAAGTCTAACTTACTAGTCCCACGGGGGATGATCGGGAGCACCTTCCCCAACACCCCAAAGTAGTCAGAGGATATATTGTTAGGGGCCAATACTAGTACGATAGAGACTAGTTAGCAAAAGATTTGAAGTTGGTACCAAAACAACGTTAAGGTTAGGTGGAATTGTGGAAAGATACTTTGAAACAACAACATGAATATGGATGATTTAGGTAGAAAGGATAAGATAGTCTTTGAGAATAAACAAGTAACAAGGAAAAAAAGTGGCAGTTCATCACATGTAAGGTAAATTTTTTTTTTTTTTTTTTTTTTTTTTATTTATTTGAAAACGTAAGGTAAAATTTAAATTCATCACATACAAGAATGTGAGAAAGACTTAGATGGTCAATATTAATGGGTAAAGAATCTAAACTAGCTGGTAAGAAGTTTCATGATAGAAAGAAAAACTAAATGACCTCTTCCTCTTTCGCATCCATGCCAGGTGCTACTAGTTATTCGACATGAAGATTGAGTCTTATAAATATGAAACTTTTCAACAACTTCAAAGCCAAAAAAGACTCAGAAAATAACCTTGCAAGTATGTCTAATCAATAAGTTCACCCAATGCATAGCTTCTTAGTACCCATTTGGTTGGAGTTATATGTAAGGTGTAGGGATTGGCTTAGATATGACTGGTCTTTGTGAGAGATGGGAGTATGCATTGCAGCCGTTTGGTACAAGTATAAACCCATAAGGAAAAGTGGGTAATATGTCTAAAATGCCCTTATTTAACGCCACAACACCTACCACCACCCACCATGTTCAAGTATAGGGTTTTGTTCAAACAATGAGGGCATTTTTGACATTTCACCTCAAAAGTTGGGTGGGCTTATCTAATGACACGGTCCCCCCTGTCATTTGATAAGCTAGTATATGGGGGTTTATGTAAGCCTGTTACTTACTTAACACTCCAACCAAACAATGGACTTATCCCTAATCCCAGGTTTAGCTAACCTAATACCCCAACCAAACAGGTACTTAATGCAATAACATAGGCAGCTAAAAACTTCTATGATGATGATAACAAATGTAGATAACTCGAGGAATATTGAGAGAGTGAAACAAGAATTCGATGCTCCTATCTTTGCAAGAACCCAATGATTCGAGTTTTTGGTCTTATGCTACTAAGACATAAATGATTGGTTGAGCAAAGTGATAGCAACTATTCATCCATACACGGCGACCAGGATGTTTTGAGACACCAAGATCATTTCACCATATTTCCTACTGAAATTCCAATTTCAGTAATATCAGCCAGAAACACAAAATAATAAGCAGTATAAAAAGAAAATGCATCAAGTTTGTATCTTCAAAGAAAAGGACAGTATTGTGCTACATACCATGGTTTCTTGCAGTCAATTCAAGCACTGGAAAGCTGGATCTCCAATGAAACAAATTGATCTCAACAACGATCTTGTACCAGAGAAAACAAAGAAGTCTACAAATAACAAAAGGCCAACATAATGAATTAGTTCTTCGACCCCCAATTACACCAATATCTAATGCAAAATATATAAAACTTGTCAAAAGTACGTTCAAGATAATTCAGTTGCAAAATGCTTCAACCATTATGCGTTTTTCAAATAGCAAGTCTTTGCAACCTGAGCCTTACATTGAAAATGGGCATAAAAAAAAGAAGAAGATCAACAAAAACCCTAAGTCCCAAATTAGCTAGGTTCAACTACATGGATCAATCAAACTCTTCCATTGTGCTTGATTTAGTGCAATTGGCGGCATGCTTTCCAAATCCAAAACAACAATCAATGAAAAAATCTTTACTGTTGCACTAACGCCTTCCTGTTAGTTTTCAATATAAATTCCTTCAAACTAAATCATCAAACATTGCATACATCGCTATAATGCAAGTTTCAATCCAAATGTATAAAGCAGTGTCTTATAGTGCTAACTTTAAAACATAACAACAACACAACAATGCCTGAATCCCAAATTAGAAGACTCTTGTTTTTAACATGTTTTTGTGCCTCAAAGCAGTGTCTTTTAATCATTGCACAATTTCATCTCCCTCCATAGCGCATCATCAACAACAACAAAGCCTCAATCCCAAACTAGTTGGGGCCGGCTACACGGATCAATCAAACTCTTCCATTGTGCTTAGGGTTTAGGGTTTAGACGTGCTTTCCAAATCATTTAAATCCCTCCTAATTAATAGCGCATCATCAAAGCGATTACAATTTCTATTCTGAACAACAAATCCATGACTCAACCCAACGCACTGATCGACCAAACTGAAAAAACTCTGCTTTAATTTGGTATAATAACCAAAAAAAACGCGAAAACCAAACAATTCGACGAGATTAGAGATGACGGCGCCATCTAATCCCACCAACACACAACAATCTCACAACCCTAATAACAAACCCCAGCCGTCAAAAACCAATCGATTCACGAAGATGAACCCTACCTCTGAAACGCAATTTGGCGCACTTGTTAGGTCGAATCGAACGAAGAATCGAATAAAAGTATGTGAATTTCTCGCAGTTTCTAGGTTTTGTTTGTGGTTTCGTTTTGGGGACGGAATTGGAATGAGTCAGGAGGAAACCAAAATTAGTGAAGGTAAAAAAAAACACAGCCGCCCATCGACCAATTCACCGTTTGATCTTCCTCGGGATATGTATATACATGACTCCTTGAGACGCATCCAACGGACGCCAACAAATGCTTATCGTTCGTGCTCGTCTTTAATGGGTTAACCGTTAAGAGTAGTAAGGTGTTCGAGCCTTCTAGTTTTTAGGCTCGTGCTGCTTGACTATTTTATGAGAGTTAGCTTAGTTATATGATTAGGAAGAAATTAACGTATTTAAAGTTGAATACTCTCTCAGCAAAAAATATGTGATGTTTTGATATTTTTTGACTTCAAAAAATATACGACATTTTTAAAATTTCAGAGAACTTTGTACCTCTTATATCTATTTTACCCCTCTTTTAATTCAAATATTTAATTATAATTAAACAATTGTCTTTCTTTCATTTAATGAAATAAATAATTAAATGTGTGTAAGAATGTATTTTAAAATCACAATTAATGTTTTCTTAATATGTGTGTTTTGAGCGAAAAGTCTTACATTTTTTTTACAAAATGGAGTATTAGGATTCAATCTCATGATACATCTCAATAACTTTACCACTATATCAAAATCAATTGGGGGTTTCGAGCCCTCCCTCACAAATGGAGCCCCTGTCCCTGGAGAGAAGTTGTACACCCGTTGGGTTCCTACTCTGCCTCGAACTCGGAGTAGTCGGTTTAGTCCGGATACTGAGTGGTTTCGACAAAAAAAAATCAATTGGGGCGATTGAGGAGCATTGTTTGACACCTATAATTAAATTTCATTACTCAATATCAATGATTACATCTGACGATATGAGCACCCCTATATCTGGTGGTACTTCAAACCAATTAAATGGAGTAACATACAATTTCACTAGCTTAGCTAAACTATGTGCAACCTTGTTCACATTTCTCCCTGCAAATTGAACTCTCCACGAATCTTGACATTGAAGTATTGTTAAACAGTCGTTAAGCAAGCCTCCAAACTTTGCCTTATTACGGGATTAACATCCCATAATGAAGATAGAGCACGACCGGATAGGGTTTACAGTCCGTTTTGTGTGCTCTGGTGATGAAGTTGCGATGTATAGGTCCAAGTTAGTTAAATAACATCGCAATATATGTGTTTATATTGTCATTGACGTGTGAGATTGTGTGTTAAGTATTCGTCTCGATATGCGTGTCGACGCGGGTACTGAGTAGGCTAAAAGACGAAATTTAGGCCGAGGGAAAATAATACACACATAAAATGAATTTTAATGTGACAAAAATAGTAAATTGGTGAGCGCCTAGTAACATGCGGGGTCGTGGTCGACACGCGTGGGTAGTACAATAGTGTGTATGCCCGAGTATGCTCGTTAGCGCGCACGACGAAATTAGGCACGAAAGTATATAGGTGAATATATATAGGTATATAAGGAATTTAATATATATATATATATATAAATATATATTTAAAATCAGAAAAATAAATAAAAATTGTGAAATGACCAAAAAGAGTATTTGTTTGTTAAGGAAAAGGATAAGAACTTAGGGGCATTTTGGTCATTTCATCTCAAAATGTTGATAAACAACACTCGACACCACCATTTTCCCCATTTGTTGATCAAATCCGAGAAGAAGGAACGAAAGAAGAAGAGAGATCGAGGTCGGGAGCTCGTGGAGTGGCGAAGGAGTCGAGGTGAGTTTGTGTTATGGTGTTGTTGTTGTGCGTTGTGTTGAATGGTGGTGGTGATGATGATGGTTCGGTGGTGGTGGTGGAGGTGGAGTTCGGGACCCCGGACGAACTGCTCTCTTGCAGTTCGTCCGAGGAGGGAGACGACTCCCGTGTCGTCTCCCCTTCCCTCTCTATCAAAAGAAAGAAAAAAAAAGACGAACCAGAGGCGCTGTGCGCGCCTCTGGGAAGAAGAAGAAGAGGGGGGGGCATGGACCCGTGCGTGCGCGCGTGCACCCCCTGAGCCGGGCCAAACCGGCCCTAGCCCGACCCGGACCCGGTTGGGTTGGGTCAAACCCGATTCAGGGGACCCACCTCATATTATTTAATTAATATTTTTATTTAATTATTTTATTTAAATAAATTAAAATAAAAACAGTTTTAAATAAAATAAAATACAGAAAAATAGGTAAAAATAGTTAAGAATTATGAAAAAATTATGAAAAATCTAGAAAAATATGAGAAATTGGAAAAAGGGTTTATAAAGGAATTTTGGAATTTTCTCGGAATGTTGACGAGATATAGTCGGGGTTTTTACCTCGTAAAACGTAAAAATTGATATAATATATCAAATTGAAGCTAATTTAATGAAAAATGATCTTAGATATAATTCGGGTGAAAATTTTGATTTGTTGGGCATTTATTCGAGCTGGATCGGGTAATTGGATTGCGGTATAGGTGCGTAAACCCCAACAGAAACACCTTTGAGTATTTAATTCTTTCAATTCTTGCATATAATGTTGTTGTTGCTATACATACTCATGGGGATCATGTGTTGGTCTAGTTATTGGTCGGTGTTGAATTTGTTTTCATTATCGAAGTTTATTCGGGACGGTTGTAGCACGTGATCAAGCATGCTAGATTGTAGCACGTGTACTTGCGCCGCCGGTGGATAGCGACCCGAGCCGCGGGGTGCACGTGTCCGGTGGATTTGTGAGTGTTTTCGGTCACCGTTAGTGGTCCGGGTGGATCCCAGGTGTGATATGTTCCTCTGGGCGCTCGGATTGACGAAATATGATCTAGTATGTGAGATTGCGTTCTATTTCTGTCTGGTTTATAGGAATTGTTGTTGAGCATATTGTTTTCATTATGATTATTTGTTGATCATCTTGTACACTTGTTAGCTACATACGCAGGGATTTATGGTTGTCCATACTCTTTGCATGTGTAGATAACGTCGTTTATTGGCTTCTGAATCTATTATTATTTACTCGATGGTTTTCTTTGGGAGTTTACTCACTGGACTGGTCATCGTATGTGTTGGGTGGCTTGAGTGCAGGACTTGATATGTGCAGGGACAAGGAGACACATAAAGATTATCTGTGACTGAAGACATGAACTAATCCTCTTATACGCCTGGTTGTTTGTATATATTTATTTGTTTTATGTTGGGTATAGGTTGTGAGAGTTACATTTTAGTTGTTTTATGACTTTGAGGATCACACTAGATAATTATTTAATGGACTACATTTTTGGTATGGTTTCCAAATTATATTAATTGATATTTAAACGTGTCACATTTGGTATCATTTAATAATTTGAGACTTCCGCTGCATAATTTGATGTTAAATGATTATAACGAGTCCATAAGCTAATTTAAACAATATTAAAAGAATAATTGATTGGTAATGGGTAATGAGTGGCTGTGGGACACAGCTGGATAGTGAGTTGGCAAGGCTGTGGGCCCGCGGTGCACGCCGTAGTGGCCAATGGAAAATGGGGCCGTTACAGCAACTATTCCTATTAATCTTTCGGCATTACATAGCGCAACATCAACATTGCACTTGCACTAACCCTCTAGCGGTTTACATCACTTCTCCAAGCTCGAAACCCCCTCAAATCCCTGGCATTAATTTCCTTGCACCCTTTTCCGAGAGTCTTTCTACTCTGCCAACCACGACAAGCTTTCCTGCACTATCGTGTGAATGGGTTTTGAATCCCTTCCCACACACAGTGTTATATCTAAACTTCCAAATTGCCCATAATTTCATACACACCTTCTCTAACAAGCCTTCCCTTGCTATCCCTCCCTACCTAAAGAACCAGTTCTTAAACTCCTCATGCGATGCGAAGTTTGGCAGTCACACATCCCTACCCCAAACCCCCTTGTACCTACACTTTCAGTAAACAGATGAACTGCTGACTCCCCCTGGCCCTTGCAAATCTAACAATAAACCCCAATATCCATGCCTCTTTCCCTCAACCTAAGTCTCACTTCTTTAATAGGCACTACACTAATTACTTAACCTTTAAAGGAATCTTCATACCCCAAACTCTATTCCACTCTCCCTCACATCCCATAGAACCACCCTCCCCATCGAGTGACTCAGCCACCCAATACCCTAATTTCACTGGTACTCTCCATTTTTGGTAAAGTGCCAAATGATCTCATCCCAACCCCTACTCAATGAAACCTTTGCAATCTCTGAGCAATTTCTATCATTCAACATGTCATTCAACACCTCCATATCCCATTCTCTTCTCATAAGTATCATTAATTCATCAATTGTGACATCTTCCATTCCTTGATACATTGTAGCATATTCTTTCCATTTTTTAACCAATGATCCCTCCACATATTAATAGACTTACCATCCCCCACCTTCCATCTACACCCTTCCAAGCACCACTTTCGCAGCTAAGATGCCCCTCCAAGTAAAACTCGAATTATTGCCTAACTTGGCGTTTAGAAAGGTCCACTTTGGATAATATCTAGCTTTGAAAACTCTCGAGGCTAAAGAATTTGGATTATTAATTAGCCTCCATCCCTATCTCGCGAGCAACGCCATATTGAAACTGTGCAGATTTGTTAACCCTAAACCACTCATTTCCTTTCGTAGGCACAGGACGATTCCACGACATCCAGTTTAAACCCTTCTTCCCATTTTCCTTCATACCCCACCAAAACGAATTCATCATCTTATGTAATGCATCACAAATTGTCAAAAGAACCATGAACGTACTCATACAATAAGTTGGCATGGCTTGAGCAATTGATTTGAGAAGCACCTCCTTGCCTCCTTTAGAGAAAAACTTGAAGCTCCAGGATGTCAACCGCCTCCACCAACGAAGGAAGACCTAAATAAGTCCCGTCATTGATGTTCGCAAACACCCCCACTCGATTCCTAATCTCTAATGCCAAGTCATCCTGCACATTAAATGAAAACATCATAGCTGACTTGGAAAAATTAATTGCATGACCCGAAGCCATTTCATATTCATCGAGGACTAGCTTCATGTGAGAAGCCTCTTCTGGTGTTGTACGGAAGAACAAAAAACTATCATCCTCAAAGAACAAATGTGATACTGACGGAGCCCCACAAGCCACTCTGCTTCCTTGGATATGTTTCTCACCCTTGCCTCAACCCTCTTTTTGGAACAATTGGCCCAACATACTCTCTGTTCAAGCAAACAGAGAATTTAACCGATGACACAAATAGCTTAATCAACTTCACCCAACCCCTATCGAACCAGCTTGATTAACATCGCTTTTAAAAAACTCCAGTCAATGCGATCATATACTTTGCTAATGTCAATCTTCAAGGCCACATTACCAGATTTCTTCCGATTGGTACACTTCATTGTGTGCAAAGTCTCGAAGGCTACTTGAATATTATCGACAATAGCTCTGCCTAGTACAAAAGTCGATTGATGTTCTGATATAATATCCGACAACCACTTCTTCAGTCGGTTCGCAACAACTTCGGCCATCACCTTGTTGACTACATTACAAAGCGAAATTGGCCCAAAGTCTTTCATACACTTAGGATTTTTCACCTTTTGATATTAACACAATATTAATGGCATTCACACTAGGAGCGAATTGAAGATTTCTCATCTATGAGACACAACTTCGAAACACATATGGCTCCACCAATTCTCAATATCTTTGATAGAACCCCGGGTTAAACACCTCTTTGGCTTGTTCACTGCTCTTTTTTTTTTTTCAGAGTGTTCAACTAACTGGGACTTTGCGAGAGTTAATCGGTGTTACAATCTCATCACTTAAGAGGAACTCCCTTTAAAAGAGTAAAGATGATTATAACCAAGAACTTAGAAAGAGAACAAAAAGAAATTGGGCACTAGGAACAAGAAATTTTCGTGGTTTCCCAAAGAGCAAAACAGATAATGGGGAAGGCCCATGGGCCATCATACATGGATTCTCACAGGAAATTAGGAATATCTTTCTTAAAGAATTTTCTAGAAGCCTTGACAAAAAATAAAAAAAAAAAAAAAAAAAAGATTTTTCTTGAAGATCACTTGGGTCAAATAGAGATGGGAGAAAAAATAAATAAATGTAAAGTGCTTGAATGACAAGGGGCACAAGACTGATTAGTCGTCCATGCATGCTTCAAAATGCAGTATATATAAATTTTGATATATAACACATGGGTCAAGGTCTTATAGATAACTTTTAAAGTCAATATATCTTAAAGTGCAACATAAAGTTATCATTTTAATATTTTTCAAAGTAAATAGATAGGGCATGAGAATAAGTTTTATTTATTTATTTATTTATTTTATATTAGAAGACATAAGAATAAGTTCACCATTCAATTCAACGCTAGTTCTTTATGTACTATAGTCCATTTATAACTGGTTGAGCAAGACCGCCATATATAGGTCATAATTTTCTACGGGAAAAAGTATGAGCTGGCGAGCTGCCATATACTGTAACATTTTAGTCAGTCTATGAACCTACATCAATACGAGTTATTAAAAAAGTAAGTTGTTTTACTTTAAAATTTATTAAATAAGGTAAATTTTTTTAAAATTACAAAATTAATGTATATACCCTTTATAAAAGGCGTTATTAAGTGTGACATGGTGATGGGTGTCTGATGTGACAATTTCAATTGTGTGAATGATTCATTTTAAAAAGGAGTCATTTGAACAAAATATGAAATGTATGAAAGACTCCTTTTCATACAACTTATATTTCACCTGTACCCTTGCCTCGCCTATATTAAAAATATTACACATACATCAACCCAAACGATACTAAAATATATATTGGGTGTGTTCCACACTAAATCGAGGCGCATATAGATAACTCAAATACTAATGTGTGTTTTGGTATGTCTGTGTAGCATTCCTTAAACCTAATACCATTTTCATTGAATTCCTCTAACAATTAATTTTTCAAGTACACAACACGACTAAATTAACAAAGTCATATACAGGTCAAAACGTATCACTCATAACCCATACCCAGCATAAAACGATAAAAGTAAACAAACGTATCAATAGGAAAGTCCATAGTCAGATCACAAGAAGTCCGCGAATGTCTACGCTGGTGTCCACGTCTGCAATGACGTCATGAATAACGACAATTAAAAATTAGGCCGTTACAATACAAGTAAGAGAAAAACAAATAGCAAAAAAAAAACTCGAACAAATATACAAATCCAAGAAATTACCATGACATCAAAGAAACTCATACAAATGTATGATGCAGTTCTATCGACGTCGACGTTGCTCCTCCGTTAGGAAAACCGGTCGTACTCTATTTCGACCTGAATTTCTCTCGTGTTTGTACGTCCGACTGAGTCTGTTGAGCTCAACGAGTCGATTGAACTTCTTCCTCGTGTTGACTCGATTCACCTCTACTACTAGTGCTATCAAAGATAGAGGGTTGAACCATTCCGACATATTGACTTCCTGTATGTGGTTGGGTGAAAGGAACATGAGGTGGCATGCCTAATAAGTGCATGAATGAGCCATCTCCACTATATGGAATATTGTAATTATAATATGGCGGAGTAAATGGACTTGGCATGTATTGAGGCAATGAACCACGTATTGAATGTGTAGGCATTCTATGATCCATGTAGGAAGATGATGGCCTAGGCGCCTATGGATCAAAGTGATAAGGATGAACACTCATGCTCGGTGCCTTAGGTTAAAACATATGAGCATCAGTTGCTTTGGAGGCAGCAAAGGAGTGTACCCATAAAAAGAAGGACGGGTTGGAGGTGGTGGAGGAGAACGTCTGCTGCTCTCACCAACAGTCCCTGACGTTCTTGATGTTGGGCGAGTTGGAGGTGGTGGAGGAGAACGTCTGTTGCTCCCACCCCGAGTCTGTGTCCTTGTTGTTTTTTTTTTCTCCTCCCTCTATTTGCTAGGCTTTGATCCTTTTCTTGCTGTTCTTCCTCTTCTTCTTGAGAAGCTTCATCATCTATTTCTGGCTCAACTACATTTTCATCATTCCACATAGTAGTCCCTTGCCATTCATCCTCATCTAAGATTTTGAAGCCTTCATATAGAGCAGCAATGCCTTGATCGATCCCGTCATCAATGAACACTCGCTCCAATTGACGAGCAAATGTAGACTGATATACAAAAAAAATAGTGCTAGTTAACAATTTTAAATATGACTCATGAGGATAACAACATTATAGTTTCAAGCTTACCGAAAATTCACGTAGAGCCCCGTCATGTCCAATGAATCGCCTGGTGATAGATCTGTACCACCTTATGTACTTTTCCTGATCATGTTTCCCTTCTTGTTCTATTATGGCTATGCTATTACCACGATTTTCCCACAACTTTGTATATCTTCTATGATACACTGCCTAATTTTCTTGAGAGTGTCCTCTCAATTGGACGCGGTGCGAAGTGTGTCAAAATCACAGTTAGGTGGCACGACCTGTGTCAATCCGAACTGTCTCATTACCCTTTCCGGTCTATGCCACTCAACTATATGGAAACAAATTAAAGGACACGTCGAATGCCAGCTCCCATGACCTTGAGTACAAAATTATAGAAGTGACTCGAGGACATCAGTGTATGGTTGCCACTCATCGACATTCTCCCTCTACGTGTCAAGTGCATCACGATATGATGATAAAATGTGTGTGGAAGTCCTAGTTACCGAAAATGCAACTATTCATCTGTATACAAAACATAAATTAGTCATAAATTAAAAAGACACAATATATAATTAAAAATAATATGAGAAACATTTTTATTACCGATATCCCAAAGGAACTTCATTGGGCATGTATACTCCATCATATGTTCGAGGTCGAGCTCTAGGAACAGGCATGCGCTTTGGTGCTATAAATGGAAACCCATCCCAGACCCATAGTTGTATAAGAATTGACGTACCAGCGACTTCGTGCGCATCAGAGTGAGATCCACGACACAACTCCCTGTATAAATAAGCCAAACATGCACTTCCTCGACTATATTGTCCAGCTTTTTGAAGATCCTCGAGCAACGGAAGAAACATCAAATGTACATGTCTATTCGATTTGTCAGTGAACATACAAGCACCAATAAGTTATAGAATGTACGAACGAACATAACGTCGAACCATGTCCTCATTGCTGTCATCCTCTATAGGTGGCACATTTTCTTCAAGCCATGAAATAAGAACTCTATTCCCAGAAAGGTCAAGTGCATCAGGTCTTGCACCAAGTAGTCTTTCACACACCTCGAGATATTCGATATCTGTGCTTCCAGTCACAGGCATACCATTAATAGGTAACCCGAGCTGAATCTCAACGTCTTGGAGTGTTATCGTATATTCGCCACAACGTATGTGGAACGTATGTGTCTCTGGACGCCATCTCTCAACGAAAGCGGTAATCAAAGCCCAATCAAGTCTAAAAAATATTACGCGTGAAACCCCATAAAAGCCACTAGAACGTAGGTAAGGGATCATTCGAGAATGATAATTCACCCATCGATCAACGACACCCCGCCTTCTTCGCATGCGCATTGTATCATGTACCTTATAATTAAAAAATGTGTCGATATATATGTATTAAACGTTTTTGCATAAATATTAGACACATACATGTTAAATGTATATACTTGACCCCTCTAGACTTGCGATGATCCGTGTGCAGATTGGAGGCGTAGATGAGAATGATCAGATGGTCCTGGTTCCATGTGTATTCGCTACAACTGTGTGAGTAGGAAAATTAGTAGAGTAGTTTTAAAAGTCACAACGAATCATTAGTACGAGCTAAAATATTAACAAAGACCTTTCTATTACTTTACGTAACATATCCAAATACTATATTAATATAAATGTTATGAAATTACCAACTAACAAAATTTACAAACAAAATACAAATCCTTTCATTGGTTTGGATTGGGGGGTTGAGCTTTTGATGGACAATTTTTTTTGTTATGTCCCTCTGCACAACAAAGACTACAACGGTTTCTCCTAGTAGGGACTCAACCACGATCTCTATTTGGACATGTTGTTCGTTTATGTCCTTCTTGATGACATATGTCACATCTCAAGGTCTTCGAAACATTAGGAAGATCCATCTCATTTTGCCTTCGTGTTCCCTTTGGCCTCCCTCGGCCACGTCTACACTTAGGATCTAGTAAAATCTTCATCGCAAAAGTCGGCCAGTACTTCTCATCGGGGATGGCTTTGAATTGAGAGGAGTAGCATCGTGCGTACACGTCCATCTTATAACATGGCTCAATAAATTGTGTATAATCAAGTCGAATAAGGGCCCATACAGCTAACACGTGTGAGCAAGGGAAACCAAACGATTGCCATTTATTGCAGCTGCAATACCAGTTCTTCAGGATAACAATTTGTATATTGTTGCCTTTATGCATGCGATAACTATGACATCCAGTGAGCACCTCAAACTCACTATTGTCTCGATTTATCAATTTGCCGTAATGTCTCCTTACAGATTGTTCATAATGTGCAATTTTATCCATGACATATTTTGTGTAATAGAGCCCATGCGGGATTACTTCATCGATTTCCTGCTTGTGTCGGTTGGTGTATGTCACCAACCTGTAGTAAATCATTTGAACCATTGATGTTATTGGCAAGAATTGTGCCCCTTTCAATACACCGTTAAAATATTCTACAATAGTAAGATAATGTCGTGTCAGTAATATCAACACAGTGATAAAAAAATATAGGATAACAAACATAACTAGTTTCGATTACATACCAACCATTAGAATTCACCCATCTATACCGCAGGCCTTCGTCATGCGATTAAGTCCAAAGTTCCTTGGAAATGACATTCACACATTGAAGACATTGAGGTGTTCCTGATGACAAATAAGCAAAACGTTCCATGCATGCATAAAATTTCCTTACTTGATGTTGACTAGCAGCTCGAGAAAGGATATTCTTCAACGATTCATTTTTGAAATTTGTGTTAAAATTACTGGTTAAGTGTAGCAAGCAATAACGGTGGTATCCTCTTGGTGGACAAAAATCATTTGCTGGTATGTTAACAGCCTCGAGAATGCCAGAGTGACAGTCGGAAATAATACAAATACAGTCTCTATCGGTCACGTGTTTGCGCAACATCCTCAAAAACTACCCCTACGAGTCTGTTGATTTGTTTTTCACAACTGCAAATACAAATGGAAGTAGATGTCCATTATCATCAATAGATAGGACAATCATTAGCTTTCCATTGTATTTGCCATACAAGAATGTCACGTCAATTTGTAGAAGAGGCCTACAATGCTTGAACCCTTCGATTGATGCTTCGAATGTGAAGAACACACGACGAAATTGAGGATGTTTTGTTCTGATCTCATTTGCAGCCCATTGTCTATGCGACCACTCAATCTTAATTTGTCCTTGGGTTCTTATTATGTACAGCCGCCAACCATCTTGGTAACCTAGCATACGATGCATCCCAATCTCCGAATGCATTTGCAACTGCTTTCCTTTTAGCATCCCACATTCGCTTGTAGGGAACTTCATGTCCGTATTTTAGTTTAATCATTTCTACCAAGGCCTTGATAGTAATTGCATAATCTATTTGGACAACGCTTTATATCTTACGTGCAAGCATGTTGGCGTCGAGTTGGGCATGACTGCGTTCTATACCGAGATTTATACAGCTATGCGGCTCGTCTAATTGAGTGATCTCCCACAATTGTTTTTTCTTTCGCAAACAAGTACGGAGACGCCACATGCACCCAGCTTCTGGCGCACTTCTGCACTTCACCGCCCATAAGGTTGTAGTATATTCCATAACATGATATTGACAATGGTTGTTAACATGCCATACTTTGATGGCATGATGCAAATCTTTCTTATTTTCAAAGCACATTTCTCTTTCCAACTCAAAATTAGGCATGTCTCATCCAGTCGAATGATGAAAATGTTGGGTTGTAGTAGAATTAGCCACTTCCCAATCAATTTTATTATACACCGGCAATAGTTAGTAAACTTCTTCATCGCTTGCTTCTTCCATGCACTCCTCTTCGTCAATAGCAAATTGTTCATCATCTTGCAAGTTTTTCGCCCCTGGAGGTTCATAGGTTGGGTTATCTGTAACAAAATTTATATTTTCCCAATCAACAGATAGCACAACATCCTCGAGGGGACATACGTCCTCGTCGATGTCGATGTCGTTGTCGTCGTCGTCTTCGTTAGCGTCATTGTGGCGGCCCCAATTTCCACATTGGTCCGCCACTGGAGGCCACGCAGGTCCACAACTTTCCACGTCACCACCAGTTGTGTCCCACGCCCAATTATCCGTCATTGATCAATTTATCATTAAATTTGATTCAGTTAATATCATATAACCCCAAATTAGCAGCGGAAACTTAAATGAACAACATAAAGATTTGTCTTGTGTTTTATTAGCAAAATGCCTAAGTGGAAACCATACCCAAATATACATCATATACATCTCATATGATCCTCAAAATGTCAAAATGTACAACTTATCTCTCTCAAGCCCAAAACCCGACATAAAACGAATAAATATAAACATACGTACGAGTGGGCTAAAACTGTCAATCGATGTACTCTTCAAGCTTGCCCTTCCCCCGGCTCGTACTAGGGTCTGCACTCAGCCATCACAAAAAGACAGATGACGAGTCCAGAGTGAGTAATCCCAAGGAAATTCACCAAGTAATTACGGAAATAAAAGTACTGGAATTGAAAATACTATAATTTAAACATGCGAAACAAAAGAAATACAGACAACTGTAAAAAGGAACATCGCATGCATAAATATAGTGATGAAACAAAGTACGTGCACATAAAAATCAGACCAAGTCATACTTCGGGTTTTCTTCCTGTGCACCAACCGTAAACACACCAATGGGTTGGCCCTAACCCTCAGGTGGTGGCGGCGTAGACCCACGGCGCACCCACACAAGCCTACCATACCCGGTAGCCTATTCACCGGTGTATGCCTAGACAAGTGCTATGACTTAGTAGACTCTATGGCCGTAACGAATAAGCACCAGGTGGGGAGTGATCTCAACATCGTAAAGACACCAAGTAGGAGTACCCTCTACTACCGTAAAGTCACCATGTGAGAGTACTCAGCCACCGTAAAGCAATAATGAAATGAAGTAGAGAATAAATGGAACTGAATTCAAATAAATCAAACAAGTAAATACTTAAAGTGAAGTTCAATTGGGATACTACACACCTCAATTCGCACTCCTCGTCCCACAAGTTAAACCCCGGTCAAATACCTCCAAATCCCCGATAATACTTCCTGGCCCGATTTCGACTAAACCCCGCTCCAATTACTATTTCGAGACTCCCGGAATTCATTTATGAGGGTTAATTATCAATTAATGGGTTCATAATGTTAGTTTGACTCATTTTCTCATTTTCCAATTTTGAGAGTCCAGTGAACAATTAGCGCGCTAATAAGATCAATTAGCGCGCTAATTAATCTCAATCACCGTCATCATCTTTTCACTCAGCGTGATTAGCGCGCTAATTTCTCCAATTAGCGCGCTAATTGCGCGCTGTCCAGAAAATTTCCAAATTACAAGTTTGAACTCCAAACCCATAAATTCAATTTCCATGTTTCTATAAAACATCAATGACCTTAATTACATCATTTAAACATGAATTACCATAATCAAACACCAAAATCCACAATTCATGGAAATCACATTTTCAAAACCCACTTTCCAAAATCATCCAATTTCTCCCAAATTAGCTCAAAATCACAACCACCTCATGTCATTCTCACACACACTCACTCTCAATAAAACCAAGTGTATAATCCCCCAACAAATCCGAATTTTACAAATTCAAACCCACACCAAAAATCTCACAAAATACAATATTATTGTATTCATACCTTGGATTCTTGTTGTTGGATGCCAAAAATCACTTTCTCCACACCTTGATGATGTTGTTCTTCTTCTCCTCTTCTTCAACGATTCTCTCCCTCAAGCTCTCTCTCTCTCTCAAATCTCACTCTCTTTCTCTTTTGATCGATCACATGTATATATATATTCTTGGTCTCCATCAAGTGTGTACACAAATCTCGATAATGATCCAATGGTTCCTGATTTTCCTGTGTCACTCCAACCTTATACACCTAATCATGACACTCATGAACCTGTTGTGCATCTCGAGAAACATCAACTGTTGTTGTTTTATTCAGCCTACTATAGGACTTATTAATTTCCAATTGATTTAGCTCATAACAATTCCTATTTTATTCAATAAATTTTCAAAATTTATGGGTAAGCTCACCTTAGTTTCCTCGACTACCCTAAGACTCGTGCCTCGTGTCCCGTGTCCGCACGCACCCCGAGGTCATTCCTCACTCGTCAATAATCTACATTAACACACATATTGTAATGAAATTTAACTACTTAAAACATTTTCATCACAATTTACCACAACAAGCATACAAAACGGACTGTATACCTAGTTCGAGTGCGTTCCAGTCTCGCTGTGGGACCTTCGACCGTCCTCGCTGGCGTCCACATCTGCCATGACATCATAATTAACGGCAATTTTAATTTGGGTCGTTACAATTCTTCCCAACTAAATTGAAATTTCGTCCCGAAATTTAAGTCCTTACTACCACTCACCAGTAAATAACTGAGGATATCTTTGTCTCATAGTCGATTCGAGCTCCCAGGTGAGTTCCTCAGTCCCGTGATGCTGCCATCGTACTAACACCTTCGAAATCTCCCTGTTCCTCAGAATTTGAACTCTACGATCCATGATCTCCACAGGTTGCTCTTCATATGAAACGTCAGGACGCACCTCAATCTGTCTAATATCCACCATCGGTCTCGGTCCTGACTTAGCTAACCTCAACATAGATACGTGGAACACTGGATGAACGCCTGCTAACTCTGCTGGCAACTCCAATCTATATGTCACTGTCCCAACACGTGCTATAACTCTGAAAGGCCCAATGTACCTTGATGCTAGTTTGCCCTTGATCCCAAACCTCTGATGACCTTTCCAGGGCGAAACTTTCAAATATACCAAGTCATCCACATTATAACTCAAGCCCTCAAGATACCTATCAGCGTACTTCTTCTGTCTATCTTGAGCTGCTTGCAATCTCATCCTAATTTGTCGAATCTTCTCGGTATGATCAATAACCACTTCAGGTCCAATCATTGCCACGTCCTCAGGTGCTGCCCAACAAGCTGGTGACCTGCAAGGTCTGCCGTATAAAGCCTCAAATGGTGGCATACCAATACTTGCCTGATAGCTGTTGTTGTACGCGAACTCGCACAACGGTAAATACTCTTCTCAAGCACCTCCAAACTGCAAAATGCATGCTCTAAGCATGTCTTCCAATACCCGTATCAATCTCTCTGACTGGCCATCTGTCTGAGGATGATAAGCCGTACTAAACTGCAATCTCGTCCCAAACTGCTCCTGCATGCTCTCCCACAACTTCGACGTCAACCTGGGGTCTCTGTCAGATACAATAGATAGCGGTACCCCATGTAACCTAACAATCTCTCTCTAAAAAATAATGCTCAACTGAGGAGACGAATACTTCATCGATATAGGGATGAAGTGTGCAGACTTCGTCAATCTATCAATCACAACCCATACAGCATCATGACGTCTAGCAGTCTGTGGCAACCCGCTCACAAAATCCATCGTAACATGTTCCCATTTCCACTGTGAAATCGGTAGTGGTTGTAACAATCCAGCTGGTCTCCTGTGTTCGGCCTTAACCTGCTGACAAATATGACAAGCTCTCATATATGCACTCACATCGGCCTTCATCCCAGGCCACCAAAATAAACGTCGCAAATCATGATACATCTTGGTCTTGCCAGGATGAACTGTATACCGCGAACGTGTGCATCCTCAAGAATGCTATCACGTAGTTCCCGCACCCTCGTGTATCCACAACCTACCTCTCGTGTCTCAAGCACTGGTTTGAACCACTAGACCAATCTATGCAACCCGATCCCGAGCCAAACAAAACAAGCGAGCAAAATGTCCGTCAGCCCTTTGCCATTCAAACGACCCTCTTTAACGAAACCACAGGAACACGCATCTCGGCAACGATATGAACATCGCAAGAGCATCCGACAAACACAACACCGTCGCAGCCTCTAGCAATCCATGCTCATGTGTCATCTCGTCGCAAAGACAAGCCTCGACTCTCTACACCACTCCGCTCAATGCATCGCCAACTACATTCGCCTTCCCAGGATGATACTCAATCGCGAAATCGTAGTCTTTCAAGAACTCGAGCCACCGTCTTTGCCGCATATTCGATCTTTCGAGTGAATAAATACTTCAAACTCGATGATCGTGAATAACATAAATCGCTCCCGTAAAGATAATGTCGCCAAGCCTCGAGCGCAAACACAATTGCAGCTAGCTCTAAATCATGCACCGGATAATTCTCCTCGGGGTCTCAATCGCCTCAATAAATATGCAACCGGGTGTCCTTCCCGCATCAACACGCATCCCAACCTGGGTCCGAAGCATCTGTGTAAACCGAAAAGCCTTTCCCTGTCTCGTGTAGAGCCAACACCGGCGCAAAGTCAACCTCCTCTTCAACTCAAAAATGTCGCTCACTCACGGTCTTCGAGACCATTCAAACTTAACATTCTTCTTGGTCAACCTCGTCATCGGCGCTACAATCAACGAAAAGTCCCGCACAAATCGCCGGTAATATCCCGCAAGCCCAAGAAACTACGAATGTCTCGCAGAATCGTCTCGTGTCCTCCAATCAATGATCGCTCGAATCTTGTCTCCATCAACAGATATTCCTTTACTACCAATGACATGTCCGAGAAATTTCACCTCTCTCAACCAAAAAGCACACTTGCTAAACTTAGCGTACAATCTATGCTCCCTCAACATCATCAAAACATCTCTGAGGTGTCTCTCGTGCTCCTCACGAGTCTTACCGTATATTAAGATATCATCGATGAACACAATCACATAACGATCCAAAAATGGCCGTAATACTCAGTGCATCAAATCCATAAAGATAGCCGGCGCATTAGTCACCCCAAATGGCATGACTGTGAACTCAAACAATCCATAACGCGTGCTAAATGCCGTCTTCTCTATATCACTCTCTCGAATCCTCAACTGATGATAACCAGATCGTAAATCAATATTCGAGAAAAACTTAGCACCCGCCAACTGATCGAATAGATCATCAATCCTAGGAAGTGGATAACGATTTCGAATCGTTACTTGATTCAGTTTCCTGTAGTCTACACACATCCTCAAAGAACCATCATTCTTCTTAACAAATAGAACTGGTGCGCCCCAATGAGACATACTGGGATGAATAAAACCCTTCTGTAGCAACTCCTCTAATTGGGACCTCCACTCTCCTCGCTCCGATGCCGACATCCTATACGGTTGGCTATATATCGATCACGTGCGTCCCCGAATCAACTCAATCATAAACTCAATCGACCACAGGAGGTGGTAAACCCGGCAAATCATCGGAAACACCTCAAAAACTCACACACTATGGGACATCCTCTAAGTATAATCTCGGTCTCAAGTCGGGCTCAACCACCGCCCTAAACACCTCCATCTCCCGTGTCGTAGCTAATCGTCCTCTAGTAATCGGTAAGTCTGACGTCGTACCGACAAAAGTAAATATCGGAATGCCCTCAATATCAAATACTATCACCTTACCAAAACAATCAATGTGTGCGCGATACGCTGATAACCAGTCCATACCCAATAAAGCATCAAACTCTAAATACTCTAGGACACGAAAGTCGACATGTGTAACTGGTGTCCCTCAATCTCTACTACACAATTCCTAAGCATATCCGGTTATGGTAAATCTTATCCCCAAGCAGCCGCATCGAGGACAAGATGTGGGTCTAAGGTCTCAACTCGTAATCCTAATCGTCCGACCCTACGTCCCGATATAAATGACAATGTACCGCGAATCAAATAATACATGCATGAAGATATCGCATATAGATAACATACCCTCGACGAGCCGACGAGTCGCATCACGCTCCGGTCGTATGGTAGTAGGTGTAGCAATGCATGCATGAGCCCTCTCCCTAACCAGCTGGGCCTCGTGGTCGTGAGGATGAAGCTCGACATCGGACAATCTCTATGTATATGCCCGATTCGATGACACCCGAAACATCGTCGTGTATCCCGCCAATCGATCGTGACACTATATGAACCCGAGCCCTATCATGACCTCGACCTCTCTCGTCCTCTACCACGACCTCCTCCATCTCGCACACGTTGTCGAGGCCGCTCGGTAGTGCAGTACAAGAACGTACACTACCGCTCTCGTCTCTCTCTCTCGATGCTCGAACGTCTATCTCATCGTCCCCGATAATTATGTCTTTGTCGATCGTTCGTTCTCTCTCGTCTCTTCGATCTTTGATCGACCGAGAGCTCTATCTAGCCCCGTCTCCAAGCTCACCCGTGTCGTAATATATGTCTCGCGAGCCAATGCTTTGTCAAAAACACTCTGTAGCGTCTCCGCACCAGTCGCAACTATCACCCCACCAATCCTCTCTTCTAGACCTCTGATGAAGTAATAGATCCGTAACCTCTCCGTGTTAGCCACATCCATGGCATACATCATGAGATATCTCGAATCGATCCATGTATCGTGACACCGACATGTTACCCGTCGTAGTCCCAAGAATCGCTCCCTCAATCGTAGCCGCACCTCTCGTGGGAATATACTCATCCAAAAATAACGTCTTAACTCTCCCCAAGTCGGCGTACCATGTATATCAAGTATAGGTGGTCCACCAAACCGCGCCCGACCTCTCAAACAATAGCTCGAAATACGCGTCTCGATCTATCTCTGTACCTCCAACAACCGATGTAGTCGTCGTGAGTCATCACCAACGTCCCGTAACCTCAGATCGCCGACTCCCGTGAAGTACGTATGATTAAATCTCATAAAGTCCTTCACCATCTTCGCCGCTTCGACATCCTACTCCTAGCGCCGAAGTCCCTACCCGTCGCTCTCAGTAGTGGTGGGTGTCACCACCGTAGTCTCTCTACCGGTACCACCACAGCTCAACCCTCTCTATAATCGTCTCGACCCACCGCACTGTGTAGCAACAAATGGTGCTAATGCGGTCTCGAGTGGTAGCAGAGCAAAAAGACGCTCGCTCAGCGGTCGGCTATCGTGGCGTCCTCGAGCTCCGAATGTACTCCATCAACTCACCATTCGAGCTCGCGCAATAGTCGCCGCTTCTCGCTCGAATCAATCGTCGCTTCGTCGCCCTCGAATCATAACTCGCAAATCGCCCACGTCACTAGTGGTATGATCACTAGTCTCTCCAACCTCTCGGGCCGAGTAGTGGGCGGAGTAGTAGGAGCCTCGTCCGTCCATCCTAAACCGCACAACCAACGAGCAATGGATCGACTCGCACATACGCGTATAATATATAGTACACAATCAAAACATACGCATATGTAATTTCCTAAATTTACCCGCCTCACATCACTTCCCAACTAAGCCTTTAATCATTCACTTGTGGTTTCCACATCTAAGATTTATTCATTGAGTTTATACTATTATTCAATCTCCAATTCTCAAAGTTTGACCTCGCAAAAATGTGGCGGTATCGAATAACCATAACCCATACCTCACTCCCTGGGTTCCTTAAACCTAAACTCTGATACCAAAATGTGGCGGCCCCAATTTCCACATTGTTCCGCCACGGGAGGCCACGCAGGCCCACAACTGTCCACGTCACCACCAGTTGTGTCCCACGCCCAATTATCCGTCATTGATCAATTTATCATTAAATTTGATTCAGTTAATATCATATAACCCCAAAGTAGCAGCGGAAACTTAAATGAACAACATAAAGATTTGTCTTGTGTTTTATTAGCAAAATGCCTAAGTGGAAACCATACCCAAATATACATCATATACATCTCATCTGATCCTCAAAATGTCAAAATGTACAACCTATCTCTCTCAAGCCTAAAACCCAACATAAAACGAATAAATATAAACATACGTACGAGTGGGCTAAAACTGTCCATCGATGTACTCTTCAAGCTTGCTCTTCCCCGGCCAGATTAGGTCCGCACTCACCATCACAAAAAGACAGATGACGAGTCCAGAGTGAGTAATCCCAGGAGGAAATTCACCAAGTAATTACGGAAATAAAAGTATCGGAATTGAAAATACTATAATTTAAACATGCGGAACAAGCGAAATACGTATAACCGTAAAAAGGAACATCGCATGCATAAATATAGTGATGAAACAAAGTACGTGCACATAAAAATCAGACCAAGTCATACTTCGGGTTTCCTTCCCAGGCGCCAACCGTAAACACACCAATGGGTTGGCCCTAACCCTCTAGGTGGCCGGCGTAGACCCACGGCGCACCCACACAAGCCTACCATACCCGGGTAGCCTATTCACCTGTGTATGCCTAGACAAGTGCTATGACTTAGTGGACTCTATGGCCGTAACGAATAAGCACCAGGTGGGGAGTGATCTCAACACCGTAAAGACACCAGGTAGGAGTACCCTCTACTACCGTAAAGTCACCATGTGAGAGTACTCAGCCACCGTAAAGTAATAATGAAATGAAGTAGAGAATAAATGGAACTGAATTCAAATAAATCAAACGGTAAATACTTAAAGTGAAGTTCAATTGGGATACTACACACCTCAATTCGCACTCCTCGTCCCACAAGTTAATTTCCGGTCAAATACCTCCAAATCCCCGATAATACTTCCGGTCTGATTTCTGACTAAACCCCCGGCTCCAATTACTATTTCGAGACTCCTGGAATTCATTTATGAGGGTTAATTATCAATTAATGGGTTCATAATGTTAGTTTGACTCATTTTCTCATTTTCCAATTTTGAGAGTCCAAAGTGAACAATTAGCGCTTAATGAGATCAATTAGCGCGCTAATTAATCTCAATCATCGTTCATCATCTTCTTCACTCAGCGTGATTAGCGCGCTAATTTCTCCAATTAGGGCGCTAATTGCGCGCTGTCCAGAAAATTTCCAAATTACAAATTTGAACTCCAAACCCATAAATTTAATTTTCATGTTTCTATAAAACATCAATGACCTTAATTACATCATTTAAACATGAATTACCATAATCAAACACCAAAATCCACAATTCATGGAAATCACATTTTCAAAACTCACTTTCCAAAATCATCCAATTTCTCCCAAATTAGCTCAAAATCACAACCACCTCATGTCATTCTCGCACACACTCACTCTCAACAAAACCAAGTGTATAATCCCCCAACAAATCCGAATTTTACAAATTCAAACTCACTCCAAAAATCTCACAAAATACAATATTATTGTATTCATACCTTGGATTCTTGTTGTTGGATGCCAAAAATCACTTTCTCCACACCTTGATGATGTTGTTCTTCTTCTCCTCTTCTTCAACGATTCTCTCCCTCAAGCTCTCTCTCTCTCTCTCAAATCTCACTCTCTTTCTCTTTTGATCGGTCACATGTATATATATATTCTTGGTCTCCATCAAGTGTGTACACAAATCTCGATAATGATCCAATGGTTCCTGATTTTCCTGTGTCACTCCAACCTTATACACCTAATCATGACACTCATGAACCTGTTGTGCATCTCGAGAAACATCAACTGTTGTTGTTTTATTCAACCTACTATAGGACTTATTAATTTCCAATTGATTTAGCTCATAACAATTCCTATTTTATTCAATAAATTTCCAAAATTTATGGGTAAACTCACCTTAGTTTCCTCGATCGTCCAAGCACCGCGTGCCTTGTGTCCCGTGTCCGCACGCACCCCGAGGTCATTCCTCACTCGTCAATAATCTACATTAACACACATATTGTAATGAAATTTAACTACTTAAAACATTTTCATCACAATTTACCACAACAAGCATACAAAACGGACTGTATACCTAGTTCGAGTGCGTTCCAGTCTCGCTGTGGGACCCTCGACCGTCCTCGCTGGCGTCCACATCTGCCATGACATCATAATTAACGGCAATTTTAATTTGGGCCGTTACGGTCATTACTGGGAACACTAATGTCACCATCAATCGGAGTAATAAATCTATCTTGCACAACATCACTTATAGGTGATTGCATACGTAATTTTTCCATCATTGATGTAGGGCATATCATGCTGACATTTTCTTCTACCACTTGTGAATGCACAGTAGAGTTTTGAAAAGGCTCGATAGGCTCGAAGGTTAAATAAATTTCTACCTTTACTGATAATGGTAGATTCGCCAATGTTGACCACATCAACTCGAAGTGGGTCTCGTTTTGCAACGACATGGAGATAAAATATTGTGAACCTGATGGATGGGTTATTACGTGACAATACGCCATCGTAATGAGAGTCTCAGAGGACGAGAAACCAAACGCGTTATACACGTGATCCATCAACTCATGTTTACTCATTCCAAACTTAAGAATCAGGATTATTTATGGGGGGTTTGTTGTACTCGATGTCTTACGAAACCTTAACAATTTCTCCATATGCATAAAATAAAAACGGGATATTCTTACGTTCCATGACCTATATAATTTACCGTATCGATAATGTAAAAAAGAATATATATATATCAAGCCAAAAAATGATCAAAATAGGGATTTGAGACGTGACCGAACTTTTGAAAAATTTATCGTCAAAGATTATTCTTATTCTTATATCAAAATGGAGCATCTTATAGTAATTTTTCAAAATGATTAGAATTTTATCTTAGGGTTGTTTCAGGAGCCTCTTAGGAAAGGAACGAGACCCTTCTAAGGAACTTAGTATCAACTAAGTATTCAATTTTCTTAGAGTCTCATTTTGGGAAAGTGAACAACTCCCTTCTAAGGAACTTAACTTAGGTTTGATTTATACATAGAGAAAGTTGAGTGCAATGAAAAATGCAAGCACAGTTTGGGGATACACTCGATTTTCAAATGTATTTGGAGTCTTTTTATCTTTTTTTAGGTATTAGAAAATACATAGCATATTCATTTTCTATTTCTTTTACTCTTTTTTTCCTTATTCTTTCGCAAGTCAATATGACATATAAATTCATATTGAATCTAACAATGTTTATATTGGTTGAAATCGGCACATAAGTCATGTTATAATGTTTATATTGGTAGTTCCCTACCTGATTTTTCATTATACGATAGCTGATCGAACAATTGGAAATTAATGTATCCGGACAGGTGGACGTATGAGGCAACGCCTATGGTCTACTGTCACCACTAGAGAGCAGAGTGAGGACACGTATGAACGCGAGATTAGGTATTTTGTTAGTGATGTTGTTGGAGATAGTGAGGGGACTAGTAGTGTATACAAGAGGGTCGATGAGAGGAGGAGGGAAGGGTGTAGAGATGGTGTGGGTGTGCCCAAGAGTGTTGATGTATCTATTTTTGATTTTTGAAAAATGATTACATTAATTGTTGTATATATTTTGAATTTTTGAAAGGATTACATTTTTTAATTTTTAATTTTTGTATCTATTTTTAATTTTTGAAAAATATTTTACTACAAACAATAAGCTACGACAACCACTACTAAAAATTAGTTTTTCTATAGCTTTAAATTAATTCCACCTTTCTTAAAATGCAATAAAAAAACATAGTCATTACTTCAAAATAAAATAAAATAAATAAAATGCATACATTTTAATTTAATGGTCTTAATAGGGTTTAACATTTGTAACATTTTGTTAACTACAATGTTATGCTGTAACATCCTTTAATAGCTATTTAAAAAAACATTTAAATTACAATGTTATGTTGCAACATCCTTTAATAGCTATTTAAAAAAACATTTAAATTACACACACCATGCAATAAACACATGCTACTTAACCACATTTTCTTAAAAAAACTATGCAATTACACAATATAAAAATAATAAATAAATAAATTTTTGTTCTTACTATTTTCGTTCCGTTTTGTTCTTCAATTTAATATTCCCTGATCTACAAAAAAAATTAATATTCCCTATGAAAAAAAATAAATTTAGTTATTTTATTCAAATGAAAACTAAACAACAAAAAAATATTCATAAAAAGAATAATTAAAAATATAGGTTCTCTCGGCTAAATGTTCCCCAAACAGCGAACGTTCTCTAAATACACGCAAACACATACACTCTCTCCGCTCTCCTTTGTAAATCGAAACACACACACACACTCTCTCTCTCTCTCTCTCGGCTCACACACACACACACTCTCTTTTCTCTCGGCTCACACACTGTTGTTCTCTCTCTCTCTCTCGGCTCACACACACTCAAACTACACACACTCTCACACACACACACACACACACACACACACACACACACACACTCTCTCTCTCTCTCTCTCTCTCTTTCTCTTTCTCTCGGCTCACACGGCCGTTCCTCTCTCTCTCTCTCTCTCTCTCTCTCGCTCACACACTCAACCCAAACACACACACGTCTCTCTTTTCTCTTTCTCTTCTCTTCACTCTTTTTCTCTCGTTGTTCTCTCTCTCTCGGCTCACACACTCAACCCAAAACACAACTCTCTCTTTTTCTCACACTCCTTCTCTCTCTTTTCTCTCTTGGTTGTTCCCTCTCTCTCTCCTCTCTCTTTCTCTTTCTCTCGGTTGTTCCCTATCTCTCTTGGTTGTTCCCTCTCTCTCTCTCTCTCTCTCTCTTTCTCTCGGCTATTCCCTCTTTCTCTCCCCCCGCTGTTCCCTCTCTCTTTCTAGGCTCTCACACACACACTATCGGGAAGGGTTGGTTCCCTCTCTCTCGGCTCACACACACACTCTCTCTCGGCTCACATACACACTCTCTCCCGATCACTGGTTTCCTCTCTCTCTCTTTTGGCTGGTTTCCTCTCCCTTGGCTCTCCTTGGTTCTACTCACACTGCCGCTGCTGGCTCTGTTCATCGCCGCTGCTGCCTCTCTCGATCTCCACTCTCTCATTGCTACCATTGCTGCCTCTCTCGATCTCCTTTGCCGTTGCTGCCTCTCTCGATCTCCTCTCTTCACTGCTTCTGCCTCTTCTCCCTCACGGTGCATCCCCCCCTTCTCTCCCTCTTTTAAACTATCAAACAACACCATTAAAAACACCCCACCATCCCCAACAAACTTTCAACCCCCATTGAAGACCCTCGATTCATATGGGGTTTGCAGAGAATATATTATCTGCAAACTTTCGCAGAGAATATGGGACACGAATTGAGCATTTTCTAAAAATGCGATCCGACGTGGTTGGACAACATCACGAATGACACCTTTTGTAAAGGCACCTTTCGTGTTACGTGGCGCCACATCAGATGAATTGCGCCTTTTCAAAAGGCACAATTCTAGCTGGGCTTTTTCAATGAATAGCGCATTTCAAAATGCGCCATTCGTATTGGCCATAACCACGTGGCACGCCACGTCACACAAGAATTGCTCCTTTTTAAAAGGCGCAATTTGTGTTGTGTTTGTTTGATTCACTTCCAGCGTGGCAAAACTACTGTTTTGGTCTAATGGCGCCTTTTGAAAAGGCGATATACATTAATCAAAGAATAAAAAAAATCACAGTAATTTACGAATTTTAAAGAAAAATTACCGTATGGATGTAAAATTTTCCATCAATACACCATGCACTTTTTCAAAAGCTGATTTAGGGAGGTTAATTTTTTTTTTTTTTTTGAAGCCAGGGTGGTTAATTTCTTAGAAAATGATAATCTAACACACTTTTAGCGCACATTTGATTTTTTAGTTATTTGGTATTTTATTAGACGTGGAGCCTACGCCTTGAGAGACAAAAAAAGTCATAAATAACTAAAAAATAAAGTATGCACTTATAATGTATTAGGTTATCATCCTCCAATTTCTTAAACCTCCAAAAAGAAGAAGTTAAAAACAAAACCAACATCTACCAAAATGTAAGGTTGGAGGAAGTGGGTTCGACTTCTATTGATTGAGTCAAGCTGTTTGTTTTTTTATAAAACAACAAAAGTAGAATGTTGGTGTAACTTTAGTTGGACATACAAGTCGAGCACACACTTGTGTTTACCCTTCAATGTGCCTAGAGATAGCTTTACTGCTTTTAATTTTATGGTTGATGCTAACTAGGTTACATTTCAAGAAAGGAACCAAAAAAAAAAAAAATCCTAATTATGAAGTTTTATTTGGATTTATAATGGCCAGTCCTTCAAGAAGCTAGACGACGTTTCTTTAGAAAATAAAAACAAGTTAACGCATGTAAGAAATCTCTGTGAGTCTGTAGATTTAATTCAAAAAAAAAATCTCTGTGGATGTATGCTTTAATGATGTCACGGCCAGTAATGTTTCCTTGTCGCATGGTCGGTCCTATACATTATCTGTGACAAGATGTTACTTTATGACTTTGAAACAATATATGGCGGCCACCAACTTAATTAATTGTGACTTAACACCACAAGATTAACCTAATCAAAGTTTATTAGAGAGATGGAAAATCCATCACTTAACAAAAAGATAAAATCTTAAAAGATCGTGATTCGATTCTCATTAAAAAAAAATTAACCCATTATAAGACTATCTTCAATTATAATACTCTATTTTTTTCTCTATTTTACAGTTTTGTCACATTAAACTTTATTTTTTATCTAACCACAAATTTTATTTCTACTTCAAAACTCTATTTCTTATTTTTATTTTTTTTTTATTTTTTGTATTAATTTTAATAAATTATTTAATTAGTACAAAATTAAGAAAAAGTCCTACCAAAAAAAAGGACATTAATATTTTTTGAAAAAGAAATAATTATTGATAATTTTTTAAGAGAAAAAAATAAAACAAGAAAGGAACTATATAATAAAGAAGGAAAATAAACTATGGTTGGAGTTGTTTCAACTCTACTTTAGAGTTTCAACTCTAAAATAGAGTACCATTAGAGTTGTTATAACACACATTTAAAAAAAAGGAAAATGATAAACTAACAAACTTTAGACGCACAATTATCCTTTAGCCTATTTATGATGTTTTGTTAGATGTGGGATCCACACTTAGAGAGACAAGAAATAGTCATAAATAGGCTAAAAAAACAAGTGTGCGTCAAAAATGTGTTAGATTATCATTTTCCTTAAAAAAACCCTATTATAACACACAGTAGTCGCCTCTATTTTTCGATCACCGATGGTTCCAATTAAATTTCTTTTACACTTTGTTCATACAATAAACAACAGATCTAATCATATTTGCATAGATTAGTCCATCCTTGTTGTAGTATATCTTCATCAACGGTGTTGTATAGATTTGTGCAACACGCTGAATTAATCTTGTATTTAGTTTTTACTTTATAGTTAGTTTTCTTCTCTAGTTGAAAGTCCTTAATTTGTCTTTTCTTTGTTATGAAGTTTTAAATTTTTTTTTCTCCTTGCTGCGAAATTTTGTTATTCGTTTTGTGGTTCTAGTAGTTTTAGTCATAAGTTTTAACGTTGTAGATAATACTATCTGATTGTCAAAATTTCAATTTCGTATTTATAGCCAAATTAATAACAATTTTTTAAAACAAATAGGATTAAGCGAATTAATGTACTTGATTCTATGTTTGGTTCATGAATGATTAATGAAATTTTGATTTCTCTTCAAAAAAAAAAAACAAAAAAAACACAAGCTTAATCCATCAAAGTATCTCAGGTGAGGTGGTAGAGATATCCACTTGTTAAAAAGGTAAATCAGAGAAGTCGTGAGTTTGACTCTCACTTAAGTTAGAAAAAAAAAAAAAAAAAAAAAAAAAAAAAAGACACAAGATTAACCCTTTTTTAACAAAGCTGCTTGAAACCAAAGGGGGACGGCTCTATTAGATTTGAAAGGAGTATTTATTTAGATTTTGTTTGGATGTAACATCGTCTTAGATGAAATTTTGAATTCTTTATCATAATGTGCCAAAAAACAAAAACAGTAATATGTGGTGTAAATACGTACACATAAATTAAGGTGGAGTGGTTTAGAGACTCAGTAGTCGACCACCTATAACTTTTCGAGGCATACCTTGTGAGGGACCATCAGAATAATCGCGATGTCAAAAAAAAAAAAAAAACCTTGTACAAAGATTCCACAAAAAAAACTACGAACTATAGGTATCAAAACATTTCTAAGAGGGGCCAAACTCATGAAAAAGAAAAAGAAAAAGAGGGGCCAAACATGCACTCCAGTACTAAAGAATGGCCGACAAGGCCGCTACTTGCAAATGATGGATCAACATTAACAAAGGAAATTGATTAGTTTCACGATCCATATAAAATAAAGATCAATTTATATAATAAGTGAAAACTCTACGGACTTGTCTTAAGAGGTATGGTGTAGTGATTAAAGAAAGGCGTATATATAACAAAAAAAATATGCCATAACTTTGATTGAGGCACATGTTATGAGTTCGATTCTTGATAATTACATTATATTCAAAGACGAAACTAGAGGGGGCAGACTCCCCCTCCACCCCTCGGGACCTCCTATAGGCACCCTGCTCCACCCCCTTTCCCACTACCTTTCCCCCACCTTTCGTCCCACCTTTCGCGCCCCTTACATGCTCTCGCCCCTCTTAACTTTTTTTGCTCTCCCCCAACCCAACCAAAAAAATATATATTTCTTTATGTAATTAGAAGATTATTAAATAAAACTTGTAAAAATTATATCTTTTTTTTTTGGCAAAACTAATCATTTTGTCTCTCAACTTTGTATGTTTTATGCTTTTGATGCTTGAACTGTTATAAGTGCACATTTGGTCACGTGGCTGGTTTTTTAGTGAACAATTGAAGTATTGAATAAATGTAAATGAGTGAGAAGAACAACATTATTTCTGATACTTCTCAATATGTCGACTGTATAATTTATAGACTTGTGTCTAACAGATTTCCTATGTACAAGCCTACAAGATATGAGACACATTTACAACAATTAGTTTGTTACATGAGTTGTCAAGATAAGATAACTACTAATCCAAATATCAGTTAGTAGAATCTAGGCAAATCTAGGCACGTGGTATATCAACAAATATCTGTGTTATCTCCCTCAAACGAAGGGTGGGAGAATCAATAACTCAGTAGTTTGTTGCGAGCAGAGATAAAACTAGATGTGGAGAGCAGTTTTGTGAAGCAGTCCGCAAGTTGATGAGCAGAAGGAGTGTGAACCATCTGAATCTCTTTGTTGACAACTTGATCGCCAACAAAGTATAAATCTATCTCTATATGCTTCGTGCGTGCATGCAAAATTGGATTAGCCAATAGATGTATTGTGGCGACATTGTCACAATAAACTACGGGAGTAGCAGGAAGCTTGAAACCAATCTCAGCAAGAAAAGAACGTACCCATGTTAACTCAGCAACCAGGGAGGCAAGGCAGCGATATTCCAACTCCGTGCTAGACCGAGATATAGTAGTTTGCTTCCTCGAATGCCAGGCAATTAGATTAGGACCAAAAAATGTACAATGACCAGTAACGGAGCGACGGTCATTTATATCCATAGCCCTATCTGCATCACAATAACTAGTGATACTTAAAGAAGAAACAAAAGTACCCATCAAGTTTAGTGAAGAACCATCAGGTGACAGACGTTGGAGCCATACGCCATGATTACGTGTACCAGCTAGATAGCGCAAAATGTACTTAACAACAAGCCAGTTTAGAAGACGTGGTTGGTGCATGAACTGACAAACCTAATGGACAGCAAAGGCTAAGTCTGGTCGAGTGATGATAATGTATTGGAGAGCACCAACTATGGACCGATAAAGGTGGGCATCGGAAAAAGAGCTCGCCATCAATGACTAATAATGACTGTGACGAAATTATGGGAGTCCTGACAGGTTTAGCTGAAGACATCTTGGTGCGCTGAAGTAATTCATCAATGTATTTTTCTTGAGAGAGAAGAAAACCATTTGAATGATGTTGAACTTCAATACCCAAGAAAAAATCTAGTTCACCTAAATCTTTGAGGGCAAATGATTGATGCAATAAAGAGATCAAACACTGAACTTCTGTTTCATTACTGCTAGTGATAATAATATCATCGACATAAACAAGTATATATGTGATGTGTGCAGATGTTTGTCGATGAAATAAAGAAGAATCACTCTTAGCAGAGATAAAACCTAAAGACCGGAGAGTGCAATTAAGCTTGTCAAACCATGCTCTAGGTGCCTATTTTAAACCATAGAAGGACTTGTGCAACTTGAAAACAAATGAAGGATGAAGAGGATCTTTGAAGCCCGGAGGTTGATCCATATAAACTTCTTCCTATAGAACACCGTTCAAAAAGACATTATTAATGTCAAGTTACCTTAGCTTCCAACCACGAGAGAGAGCAATGGTGAGTATGATCCTAATAGTGACCGGCTTAATGACAGGATTGAAAGTTTCTGAAAAATCATGCCCTTCACGTTGATGAAACCCCTTGGCGACTAACCACACTTTATATTTATCGAGAGTCCCATCAGCTTTGTGCTTAACTTTAAAGACCCATTTACACCCAATTGACTTCCTTCTCGATGGCAGAGGGGTAAGAGACCAAGTCTTATTGCGCTGAAGAGCCGAAAACTCGTCAGACATTGCGTCACGTCATTCTGGTTGTGTTAATGCTTGAGCTACTGTTGAAGGTTCAGTGGCAACTGTGTAGACTTTGGGTTTGAAAATACCGTTTGGGCGCGAGTGACCATTGGGTAATGGGTTGTAAAAAGATAGGAAGTGGTGTAGAAGAGGTTGGACTTGACATATGAGTGGGAGTGGGAGAGTATGATGTGTCAACTGGTAAGATAGGTGAGATGGAGCTAGGTGAATCATCAGTAAAAGATGGGTGGCGCACATGAGATGATGGAAGTGGTGAATAGTTGTCAGTAGGAAAAGATAATGATGGTAGTGCATGTGTCTCATTAATGGGAATGTGACCCGATGAATAAAAAATTGATTCAGAGACATTACGAGTATCACTTACAGATGGCTTGTGGAAAGGAAATGAGTGCTCATTAAATAGTACGTCACGGGAAATATAAAGACGACCCGAAGCGTTCAAGTTTTTGTATCCCTTGTGTGAAAGACTGTAGCACATGAATGTGCAAGCTTATGAACGAAACGCAAGCTTTTGGCGGTTATAAGGACACAAATTTGGAAAGCAAAGACATCCAAATACCTTAAGATAATGATACTCTGGTTTAGATTGGTGTAGTAGCTCGAATGATGTTTTGAACTGCAGAATAGGTGACGGGAGACGATTTATAATATAAATGGAAGTACCAAAAGCTTCTTCCCAGTAATTTAAGGGCATTTTGGAGTATGCTAGCATGCTCAAGCCTTTCTCAACAATATCACGATGCTTCCGCTCCACCAAGCCATTTCGTTCATGTGCATATGGGCATGGATGGCGGTGTTGCATGCCCAATTTAGAGAGAAGGGATTTAAATCCCCGAAGCTCCCCACCCCAATCTGTCTGTAAACACTTAAGTTTATGGCCAGTTTGCAGTTCAACATGAGTTAAAAACTGTTTGAAAACTATAAGTGCATCTGACTTATGTGCCAAAAAATAAAAGTGTATCGAGTGTGAGCATCAACAAAACTAATATAGTAACATGCCCCTGAAATGGATGACAATGGAGCAAGACCCCAAAGATCCGAGACAACAAGTTCAAGAGGTGCAGTATAGTTTGTGTTTGAAATTGGATACGTCAACTTGTGTGATTTTCCCAAGCAACATGAAGTGCATAAATTTGAAGAAGTACTTGTACCATTAATATTGCAGAATCTTAAGACAGACTAAACTACATTCTTTGAGGCATGAGCTAAATGGCTATGCCACATCTGATAATCAGAGTCCTTGCTTATTGCATAAGCTATTATAGAATTATTTTCTGGGAAGGAAAAATCAACATTATTCACTTCTGAGACGGATGCTCTATTGGGAAGCTGCTTGGATAGAACTTCAAGTCGTTCTGGATCAAAAATGTAAAGTCCATTACTGAGGTGCCTTCTCCAGTAAAACCTTCTTGGTTGCCAGATCCTTGACATAACAAGCAGATGGATAAAATTCAAAATAAACACCATTATCACGAATGAATTTGGAGACACTAAGCAGATTTTTTGTGATCAATGGAACATGCAAAAGCTGTTGAAAAACCAGAGGCTTATGACTAACTTTCGAAAGAAAATTAGAAGATCAAATATTAGAAATTGGCAAACTTGAGCCATTCCCAATACGCAACAATTGGTTTCCGTCACATGGCACGTTGGAGGTAAAATTGTTAATGTAAGGAGTAACGTGATCAATTGCGCCAGAGTCGACATACCAACGCGGATCTCCAACAGTAGATGGGTGCCGCAAATGATAAAACAACATTTGTGAGGTTCTCCTGAGGCTATGGAGTCGGTGCATCTTTATCATATCTGTAGTAGCAATTCATCGCTGAATGGTCAACCCTATTGCATATTTGACACTGAGGCTTAGATGATGAATCGAATGAGTTGGAACGTCTCTGGTTGTCATTCCTCAACTGATTATTTTTGAAATTTTGATTTATATTTCCATTGAAACCACCACCCTTACGATGATTTGATTTCTGAAAATTGCTCCTGCTAGGATTGTTGCTTGTCGTTAGATTGGCTTTTGAGTTACTTGAAGTTGCATTTCCTGCGAAAGCTTTTCTATCCTATTTTCTTTAACAAGTAAGAGAGATTCAATCTCAAGCACAGTACAATTTTCCAAGCGAGTAGTAACAGAAAGGATAAAACTATTATACTCCGAGGAAAAACCATTAAATATCACCTCAATATGGTCATCTTCGGCTAAAACACAACCAACAAAGATTAGTTTATCAATAAGAGCCTTAATGTTAAGAAGATATGTTGATATCTTCATATTGCCCTTCTTCGTATTCTGTAATTCTAGTTTGAACTGAGATACCTTGGCTTTGACTTGAGATGCAAAATACTGTTGTAAAACACTCCATACCTCATATGAAGTTTTGCATCCTACCAATCAGATGAGCAAAGTTTCTGATATGGAGGAAAGGAGCCAAGACAAGAGCAGTTGGTCCTGCTTTTTCCAAGCAAGATAATCAACACTAAGTTTCCTGGATATGTTGTCTGCTTCAGTTGAGTGGCGGTAAAGGATGTCGGTGCCATTGATAAACTTTTCCAGAACGTGACCACAAATTGCAGTTAGAACTTGATGTTTCCAAAGTAGGAAGTTGGTTTCATCTAGCTTTATTGAGATATTGTGGCTGAACGTCAATGGAGCATCTTTTGACTTTGACGATGTTGCATTCGCCAACACAATAGGGCTATTGCTAGAGGTCGACATGGTATTGACCGCAACTTGCTCTGATACCAAATTGAAGTATTGAATAAATATAAATGAGTGAGAAGAACAATATTATTTCTGATACTTCTCAATGTGACGACTGTACAATTTATAGACTTGTGTCTAACAGATTTCCTATGTATAAGTGTAACAACCCCAAATTTTTAACTGACTTGCATTACACTTGTCAGAATTGTGACCTGGCTACGTGAATACTGAACAGTATTTCGAACTTCGGGAGTCGACACCGAAGTGATTTTATGATTCTTTAATTGTGTGTATTAGTATTGTAGTATTTTACGGGTTTCAAGCCGGTTGGGCGATATTTAATTGAGTGAGGTTTTGACTAGTTAAACGGGGATAAAAACAAGTAAAATATACAAATAAATGAATTTTTAATTAATTTAATTAATTAGTTGGCGAAACAATGCGGGACTATACGCGTTATGGGAGGCGAAACAAGGAAAAACGGACCGAGGAACGTCGTTGGAATGCGGGAGTTGGTTAATTACACAACATGCGGGCTATGGGATTGGAATTGTTAAAGTGACACAGCCTAATGGTGATGAGCTATGAGATTTACATTGAGATGTGTATGTATGTTAAGATGAGATGATGTGGTCAAAGACCCATAAGGGACCCTGCCTAGGTGATCTACTGTGAGGATTAGCATCGACACCAGAGAGACTCTTTAAATAGATGTTTATACTTTTGCTGATGTGTATATCGTTTTATATTTACATTGTTGGGATCATTGAACTTGGTATTTCTTTTGTGAGACTGGTATCATGTATATTTGCCTATCGAATTGTACATGAATACCCGAGGTTTTCCACACTTATAGAATTCCTCTACTTCCTTTGATTGAGTTATTTCCCCTTTGTTTTAATTGTTTAGTCTTCCGCTGTTTACTATTGCAATAACTCTTTCATAAATTACTAAATTGACTAAATTGGAGGCTGACTAGACTCGTTAGGTTGCCGAGTGATGACTTGGTGCTTGTACGGGTCTAGGCCGGGCGTACCCAATTGCACGGGGAAATTGGGGCCGTCACAGTTGGTATCAGAGCTTAAGGTTATAACGACTTGAATCTCAATTTAAAAAAAACAAAACATTAAGACAGCGGAAGTTAGGAATGGTTGAACTTAGAGTGGAAACCCTATAATCCTTTTAAAAACTTAGATGGGGGAGTTCGGGATGAGTTGGATTTAAATTTGTACATATTATGATTGTTGTGTGTACTACATGGTACGCGGTAGTTATGTATTGATCCGAAGTATCGCTCTTTCGGTTCAAACAGCGATGGCAGATCAGGCAGGTCCGAGCGACGACAGCGGGATGACTGATTCTCGATTTGTCACTTCGGAGGAGTTTCACGCTTGGACATAGAGATTTGAGGATCTAGTGCGGTTGTTGACGATACCCGCACTGACTATCGCGACACCATCGACCCCGACCACACCTATTCCACCCGTTCTGACTACTCAGGGGACGGAGACTCCAGTAGCTACGGATTCCACCGCCCCAATTCCGTTAGCGGCAATTCCCGAGGAGCAGATTCTGCAACAGTACGCAGATCGAGGCGGAGACACCTCCGTTACAGACGGAGATAGTACAAGCGACTGAGACACCGACTATGTCGATTGTTGCCGCAGAGACTACTCCAGTCACTACTCCGGTCACTACTCCAGAGAAGAGCCTTAAGGCCACTGCTGAGGCGAGGTAGTGGAGAGAATTCAAGCGGCACGATCTAGTCAAGTTCTTTGGTGGTACAGACGTAAGAGCCGCAGAGCTTTTCCTGAAGAATCACGAGAAGATTCATACTATTATCGCGACCGAGGATCACATGAGAGCGACAATTTCCTCATCTATGCTTCAGGGGGAAGCGGATGATTGGTGGACGACTATCATTACTACTCGAGGCACTCCGAGAGACCGGATCGACTTCAAGACTCAATTTAACCAGAAATACTTCCCGCCGACTGTTCTTCGTGCGAAGAGGAACGAGTTTATGGCACTGAGGCAGAGCACCGATGAGTCAGTGATGGACTATATGGGCAGGTTTATTTCACTATTACCTTATCTTTGGAGGATCGCAGATACGAGACTGATCGAGTCTATTACTTCATTGAGGGTTTGCTACCTACGATTGGAGGTTCTGTAGTCACTACGCAGCTGGAGACTTTGCAGATTGCATATGAGCGAAGTTTAACGAGGGAGAGTTACTTGCTCACGCATCTGGATGAGGTTAGGGCGAACAGAGCGGAGACCCGATCAGATAGTCACTATCAGCCGGACAGGAAGAGAAAGAGGAGCAGATGGGATACTCGTGAGCATCGGGCGCAGAGTGTAGGATCTGTTGCACAGCAGACCACACGTTTGGTACAGGCCGTTCCACCCGTGCTAAGCTTTGTCAGTCATTCACCGTGACCTAATCGACATGACCAGCAGTCGCAGAGGCAGACATCGAGAACGGGGATGCGACCGAGGAGGTAGGCGAGAGGAGCACGCAGAGGTCTAGTCGGATCCGGACTCATGGTTCGCATGGGACGAAGCGAGTCGACTCGAGGTCGCAGGATACCCGTACGTGTTACGAGATGCGGATGTGTCGGCCACCTTCGAGAGGAGTGCCCTCACCAAGAAGAGCATCGTTGCGCAAGATCACCAAGCACTGCAGAGAGAGCGTGTTCAGGCTGCTGTTGAGCCAGACTGGGGGGCGTCCAGACACATTGATGAGGGTATGTTTTTCATTTGCGGTACTTGCATGCATATCATATTCGATTCAAGTTATGTTGATCCCTTGATTGTTGTGCGCTTGGCAGACCTGTTAGGGTTGAAAACTCAATAGACGTAGCAGACCTTAATCCTAGTCACAGTTGTCAGGATGCGATATACTCGAATGTGCATAGTCTTGACATTTCGATAGTGTTAGGGGGCTATGAGTTACCAGTAAATATGCGAGTACTAGAGTTGTTAGAGTTCGAAGCCTTGGTTGGTGCGAACTAGATATAAACATTACGTGTGTTGATTGGTGGATACGAGAAGATCAACGTTGTTGCTGATGCGTTGCGCTGCAAAGGATTGGATGCGGAGGTAGTCGTATGTTAAAGAACCTACGAACGTGGTTTACGTGATGCAGTCAAGTTGATGAGTCAGCGGACGTGCCGATGACTACCATGACCTAGATACGTGGTCAAACGATGTTGTAGACCGTCTCATTTGGCATTGTGCGCGAGGGACAGCAAGACGATGCGTCATACCAGCGGTGCAGTGAAATGGTGGATAGTTCAGATTGCCTAGACGAGTCGGTCGACAGACTCATGCTAGAGGTATCGTGGGCGACTGGGGTTTCCATTGGTGGCTGATGTGTGTGAAGAGTTACTTCAGGAGATTCATCATTTCGGTTTTGTTGTGTGTCCGGGTCGACCTAAGATGTGCGCCGATATGCGACATTCTTTTGGTGGCCAGGGATGATTTCCGAGGTGTCGGAGTTGTTCGAACGTGTGACATGCCAGCGCGTAGAGGCTGGGCATCGACGACCTGGAGGACTACTATAGCCCCACCCATTTCTCGATGGAATTGGGTACATATTGATATGGATTTCGTTAGTGGTTGCCCCGATCTCCTCGTGGTTACGATAGCATCTGGGTAGTTGTGGATAGTTTTGTTTGAGACTTAAGAGTGCCCAGGAGTGGCAGAAGAAATACTTGTTGAGTATCACGATGAGCTTCAGTATGATTCGGGGAGACTATAAATATCTGAAGGTCTCTCCACTGAAGGGTCACGAACGGTTCGAAGTTAAGAAATGACTCACTCTGAGTTTTTATCGGTCTCGTTAGGAGTTGCGAAGAGTCGTTAATCTATCTTACTTATTAGATAAATTTCGGGGACGAAATTCTAATAAGTGGGGGAGACTGTAATAACCCCAAATTTTTAACTGACTTGCGTTACACTTGTCAGAATTGTGACCTTGCTACGTGAATACTGGACAGTATTTCGAACTTCGGGCGTCGACACCGAAGTGATTTTATGATTCTTTGATTGTGTGTATTAGTATTGTAGTATTTTACAGGTTTCGAGCCGGTTGGGCGATATTTAATTGAGTGAAGTTTCGACTAGTTAAACAGGGATAAAAATAAGTAAAACATACAAATAAATGAATTTTTAATTAATTTAATTAATTAGTTGGCGAAACAATGCGAGACTATACGCGTTATGGGAGGCGGAACAAGGAAAAACGGACCGAGGAACGTCGTTGGAATGCGGGAGTTGGTTAATTACACAACATGCGAGTTATGGGATTGGAATTGTTAAAGTGACACAGCCTAATGGTGAGGAGCCATGAGATTTATATTGAGATGTGTATGTATGTTAAAATGAGATGATGTGGTCAAAGACCCATAAGGGACCCTGCCTAGGTGATCTACTGTGAGGATTAGCAGCGACACCAGAGAGACTCTTTAAATAGGTGTTTATACTTTTGCTGATGTGTATATCGTTTTATATTTACATTGTTGGGATCATTGAACTTGGTATTTCTTTTGTGAGACTGGTATCATGTATATTTACCTATCGAATTGTACATGAATACCCGGGGTTTTCCACACTTATAGAATTCCTCTACTTCCTTTGATTGAGTTATTTCCCCTTTGTTTTAATTGTTTAGTCTTCCGCTGTTTACTATTGCAATAACTCTTTCATAAATTACTAAATTGACTAAATTGGAGGCTGACTAGACTCGTCAGGTTGCCGAGTGATGACTTGGTGCTTGTACGGGTCTAGGCCGGGCGTACCCAATTGCACGGGAAAATTGGGCCATCACAATAAGCCTACAAAATATAAGACACGTTTACAACAATTAGTTTGTTACATGAGTTGTCAAGATAAGATAACTACTAATCCAAATATCAGTTAGTAGAATCTAGGCAAATCTAGGAACGTGGTATATCAACCAATATCCTTGTTATGAACAGTTGGTTCATCCTTGCATCGGACCCAAATCATAGAAAATTAACATGAAAGCAATTATCATCATCTTAGGGATCTCACTACTCAGATCATAAAATTACTACAACATATTTGACGAGTTAACCACAAGCGACTCTCAAATTTGATGGCTTGGACAGGTTAGTTTTTTCGATTACAGCAAGACACCCCTCGTGAAAGTAGGGAATGAACTCTTTAACAATCGTAGAGACACTGGAGATGGAAATAAGATTATGAGTTCAAGAGTTAATTATAAAAGCATATTCCATTAGTTGGCAACAACAATAGGTGTGCCAAATACAAAAAATTTATACATCAAAACAGGTTCACATTATAAATGAAACAAGCTTTATTTTGTTCCATTGTTACATGTATCCGTGCAAGTCTACAAATTGATTCAGTGCTCTTGTAGTTAGTGCTCTTTTTGGTTCAACAATGGAGATTGATGAGAGAGATTTGTTAGAAGAAATGGTTTCTCTAAGAAGAGATTCATATTGGGTAGGCTTTCAATCTAGTTCTTACGAGTGAATTCTCTAATAAAAGTAGATCAATTGATACTTCAACAAGAAGCCATTTGAGATTCTCCCAAATGTGACGGAGCATGCGTCTGCAAGTGCTAGAACGAGATTGAGAGGAGTCACTCAAGGATGAACTGCATCTGAGTGGACTGAGAGCATCTCCAATGGAACCATGGATGAGCATCTCCAATGGAACCATGGATTGAGGTCGAAATGGATCCACCTAGGATGCAATCCACATCCAACCCAAAAAAGAACAATGGATTATGGATGTCTATCCTATGTGGCAAGGAATCAAAGGGGAGGGTGTCTACCACAATATCTACTTCTAGACATTGTGATCCATTGCCACATCATCAATTGTTTGTTACATAAAGTTAAAAAGTCACAATCCATGGCCTAAATTCACATTACCATTGGAAATCATTTGAAATTTAGATGTCCATCTAATGCAACATAGGATAGACATCTTCCTCACATCCATGACAAGACATCAATCCATGGTCTATACCCACATTACCATTGGAGATGCTCTGAGTTTTGATTGTAGAATTTTGGTTTTTCTTTGATTTCAGTCTGGTTCAAGGATGGCTTGACTGTTCACTAAAAAAACAAGCCACATGGCGCTTCGTTAGCCACATCAGCAAAATTTAGCCGCCAAAATGATGGAAGGACCAAATGTGCACCTTCATGAAAGTTCAAGCACCAAAAACATAAAACACAAAAAGTTTAGGGACTAAATGATGGGTTTTGCCTTTTCGACTAAGTCTAAGGTTCTGTTTGGCAAACACAAAATATCTTATCAACCAACTTATAAGCTGGATTATAAGTTACTTTGACAAATAAGTTGTGTTTAATTGGTAACTAGATTATTTCAAAAATAATCTAAATGTTCATCTAGAATTATAGATGCAACTATGAGTAGTGTAGCGTTTTGTGCATGGAAACAAAATACTGGACGAAAAATTTCTTTCCTTTCGTGCCCTTGATTACGGAAAATTCGGAGCTTCAGTGGGATGTCTAGGTTCTAGAAACGCTTCCACTATAGATGTGAGTTATTTGATTCAGAAACACAACTTTTTTTTGAGTAACTATGGGTATCTAGATTCTTTGTTTGAGTAATCTCACGGTCCTTGAGATTACGAAAAAAAATCACTAGTGCCCGACATTTGACTCTTGTAAAGAATCAATACCAAAGTCGTACACCTAACCACATAACCCATCATCGCCCTTACCACTAGATCATACTCAGTTGACACACAACTCCCATAAGTTGTGCACACTGCTTTCCTATAGCCACTTTTTTGACTGAATTGGCTGAATACCTTCCATTTTTCTCATAGCGCCAAGCAAGGACATCGTCTCGATAAGAGAGCGGGATTGGAATTGTGCGAATTACCACAACATCAATGGGTAGCAACATTCGTTGCAGCAGAGGCATATTCCAGTGCATTCCTGAGTGATAAGATTTAAAGCCCCATAAATATATTTGTAATTACCACAAATCGGTATTTCAATTGATGAAGCCCCATAAAGTTCGGCGCCTATATATTTGTTTTAGGCGGTACACATGATTTTTTTTTCTTAAGTTCGTACGTAGTATTTTTTTTGGCTTAATGATAAAAATATCATAACCTTTACAAGTTGTATCAATTTTATCTTAATCTTTAAAAATTATCAATTATATCTTAACTTTTTCATTTTAGTATCAATTCTTTCATCAACTAATTTTAAGCACTTTTTCTTTGAAATCAATATAATCTTCTAACTTTTCTTTTCATATATTGATCAATTTACACATTAAAATTTTGTAAGCCTCGTGTTTGAATTAATATATAAAAACTCACAAAAAAAATAATTTATAAATCAATGATACGTTAATTCCTTAATTAATTTTTTTAGTTATTCGTAAAGCACAAACAGTAAGTTGGAAATCATGTGTATATACATATGAAAATAACATATAAAACTTATTAGAAGGTACCCATAGTTGTTTAATTTAACAAAAGAATTATGTACTTAGATTATATGTATATGATTGAGTAGCATATGTACACACTACTATATGTGTATTATATACATGAATACATAAAAAATTAATATTAAACTTTAATGCATATATATGAATAAATCTTTAAATGGTATAATAAGAAAATTAAAAAAAAAAATGTGTGGACAAAAAAAGGGTCTAAATTAGTTGAGGATAAAATTGATATTAAATTCCAAAGGTTATGATATAATTGATAAATTTTAAATGTTAAGATATAATCAATACAACTTGTAAAGGTCAGGATATTTTTGATTATTAAGTCTAATTTTTTAGAAGTCAGTTTGTACATATTCATGTCCTCTCAAAAAAAAAAAAAGTTTGGCCTTCAAAAAAAATAAAGTTTGTACGTATTCATCTTAATTAAATATTTTTTTTGGCATGAATAGTATCCATCTTAAATATTAAAGATAAATATATAGGTAATATGCTCTGAAAAGATAAATGTGTAACATATGTATTTTTTAATCAACATAAGTAACAAAGTTATATAATATTACATCTACATAAATTATTTTTTCTTTTAAATTAACAGTTGATTGACACAATTGAAAGTGAGTTGAAAATATTAATATTGGGAGCTTCTCCACTTATACAGTGAGTGACTTGAGATGAACTCAGAGTATTCGAATAGTCTGAATATCGAGTGATTTAGACAAAAAAAATTGCTTTTAAAACCTTATAAATATATTAACTGATATTAAATTATATATGAATATATTAATTTTCTAAAGCCTTGTAGAGTATTGCATTTAATTAATTAATATATAGTATATGTAACATGTCTTTATATGCCATTTTGCATTTCTCAATTACTCAATCAACTATTCTTCCAAATAGATTTTAGACTATCAACTTTTCCTAACCAGCTACGAGATTATCAGTTATAAACTAGATTATTAGTTGTCAGCTAGATTATCAACTAGTGTTGCCAAATAGAGCCTAAATGGATCCTATATATAGACACTTGTTGTAAAGAAAAACATAGCTTCCCCAAAAATGTATGAAACTCAATTTTGAGTTGTGGTTAGAAAGTTATAGCCAAAATACACACTTACTTAAGGATGATAAAACTTATATGTAATTGCCTCTCTTCGAAAAGATAAAGTTTGAAAAGCTCTCAAACCTTATTTTTTTATTGTTGTAAGTCATAAAATAATTAAGTGAAAGCTTGGGATGAGAAAAAATAATTGAGAAGTGATCTATTATACTTTTTTATTTAATAAAAACTACAAAATCAATACCATTCTGGTAGAATTTTGCCAGTAGCTTATTAACCTATATTGAAAATCATTATGATTATTAGTTTATTATTCAATTTTGAATCTTTACTAATGTGTTTCTTATTTGACACAAATCCAACTCAACCTTATCTTTGACAACTTTTTTTTAATGCCAACTAGCTACGAAACAAGGGAAGGCTGCTTTGCATTGGATTATGTTGTCTTTGGATAGGCAAACCCGAGTTGATAAATGCAAAACATTTTTATAAGTTCTACGAATGCGCAACCTGAGTTGATACATGTAAATTTAAACTTTCTCGTTAAATTATCATACTTTAATACTCTTGGATAGGGTTGGGTCTATTTTAACCTTACAAACTAAATTTTTTGGTTCTGCCACTGATAATATTCTATTAGTTTCTCTCGAGTTATGAGGTTGGGGCGCCCGACTAACTCCCATGAGATTAGTCGAAGTAAAGTAGGGATGGCCTAAAAAAAGTTCGGACACCCATTGTCACAAATAAAAAAAATAAAAATCCAAAGGCGGCCTTTAATTTGTTTCTTTATATATATATACAGTGATAAAAATTAAACAAGATTCCTACCAAAAAAAAAAATAAATAAATAAGCAAGATGAAAAAGATAGCTAGATTATAGAAAATAGAAGTACTTGCTTTTGTTCACCTCTTCAATTGGCTCTCTCTCAATTCATGATGAAAGCAACAATTTTTCTTATTAACATCTATAATTTTGACACCCCACGTCTGATCGAATGTTGTAGAAACATGCCACGCATTCAGATGATCCAGTGCAAATCTTTGTGTATCAAACAAACAAGTATATAGTCACACCGATCGCTTTCCTTTACTTTGTTTTTCTCTCTCTCACATTGATACCTTGTCATGACACTTGCCTCGTCTCTCTAGCTTAGCGACCTTAGTATTTTTTTTTTTTTATTAAAAAAAAAAGAATGACAATTGGCATAATAATCACTTGAAGTGGTCGGTAATCAATCCATTTAAAATTTATTGAATAATCTCTAATTACGACTCTAACGTCACCTTGGGAGAGAAATCTCATATCTTCCTTTATTTATTTATTTTTACTTTGAAAGATATGTAACCTTTTTGTAACCAAGAGAATATATGATTTTTTCTTAGTGTCGAAAAGTAAAATAAAAGGATATATTAGAAATACACTTGTTTTTTGATCATGTAAATAATAATGAAAGTAAAAGCTTTAAAGAGAATGTGTGGTGGTACTGTACCCGAAAGTATGTGATTGGTTAAGGCTCTATTGGGCAAGCACAAATTAATTTTTTTTAAAAAGAAATTTTAAGTCTAAAAAGTACATTAATTGTTTATAACCTAATATGGTAAGCACAAACAATTTTAAGGTAGATTATTTAACAAGAAAGTGTATAACGTTAACTAGCTTATTTTTAAAATATACTACATATTAACATTAACATATTTATGGTTCCAGCATCGTGAGGTAGCATAATTCAATTCTAGATTACAAGCTTCTAAGTTCTAATGTTTCAACTTCTAGCTCGATTATAGGTCTAGTTTTACCCAAAAATAAAAAACTTAAAAACAAATCACATTATTAGAAAAAGTTGTAATATTTCTCTTTAAAAAAAGGATGAGTAAGCCCAGAAGAGAGTGGTGTGAGTCGTGTGATCGAGGCAAGAGTTGTGAGTTCATTTATTATACCCCTTGATTTATTTCAAATTATAGGATTGAAACACTTGAGCAACTCTCATAAAATTAATCGAACTAAAGTAAGAAGGACTGAAAAAGGTTATAACATTTACAAAAAAAGAAGGGTTATAACACCTACAATTATACCAAAAATAAAAGAAAATAGAAGAGTAAAAAAACGAAGTAAACTACAAAGACAAAATGCATAATTTTAAAAGAAAAAAATTAGGGTAAACCACAAAGTTAACCCACTAAGTACACACCTGTTAGCGCACCATTCGATGTGCCTCGAAAAACATGCGTGTCAAAATGGACGACGCACAAACAAGTGCGTGTACCATTTTTTTTTATTAAAGAGAATAAAATATTAAATATGTCTACTATGAATTATAATAATTATGTATTTATGATTTATGCATGTCTCATGAAACTTTATTAAGCTCGCATCGGCTTTATTTAAATATTCTATCTAAAATTTATGGATCTATTATAACTATTTTAACCTATCTACTACATAAGCTTAATTCAGTTTCTCGAGCTTGTAATCGAGACAAAGACGCCTCTTTATTAAACTCTTAACTAAGGCCAAGGGCTGAGGGTTATTATTTCTTATAAGCTTTTTATAAAAAATAAAATCATGACAAGAAATCGTGAGTGTCGTGAAGAGCAGTGAGCCTGCCACGTTAAGAAGCCAGGCAAGCGTTATCAAACGCCCGGCCAGCCTATGTCAACAGAGGAGTAATTAATAGCCGTTGAGGAAGTCCATAACGACTTTTTAAAATCATCATCATAAAAGAAAATTAAAGTTTGAACAACGGATTGCGCGAAAAGCACAGGTAGGGTCCGCGTTTTCATTTCAAATTTTTATAATCATCAACCAAACAAGTCCCTAAACTTGACTAAACGCGCTTACTGCCCTTCCTTCCTATTTTTGTTCATTAATTCGGTATTCTTCATTGTTACACTCTCTCAATAAGCTCTTGTTCTTCAAAACCCATTTTTTCCTATTTTTGGCAGACTTTCTTGATCAGTTTCTCTTCCCCTCTTTGGGTTTTTCAAGGATTTGTCTTCTGGGGTTTCTCATAGTTGCTTCAATTTCATGGGTTTTCTTTGGATTGATCTATAGTCTTCGTTTTGTCGCGAATCGGTAAGTTGTTCTGGATCAAGTTCTGTTTCTTTTAAGGTTCATAAACTGTTCTGTTTTGGTTTATTAGGCGAGTCATGAAATGGGGTTTTTTGTTTATGTATGGTTTGATTGGTTTTGATCCTTTTAGGGTTGTTTTAATTTTGGATTGGTTTGTACAGATTGGTGAAGATTTATTGGGTGAATTGTGAAAGTTTGAGTTGGATGAAGTGGGTGGGCTATGGCAGAAAGAAACTTGTGTTCTTCATGTAATTCGGGGATGAAGGTTGTCGCGCTGAAAGAGGCGTTGTGTACTCAACAACAGCTTCTACAAAAGCTGTATATTGAGTTGGAAGAGGAGAGGGAGGCGTCAGCGACGCGGCCAGTGAAGCCTTGTCGATGATTTTGCGATTGCAAGGGGAGAAGGCAGCGGAGAAGATGGAAGCGGTTCATTATAGGAGAATGGCGGAGGAGAAGATGCAACACGCCGAGGAATCGTTAATGATTTTTAGGGAACTCTTGTGTGAGAAGGAAATGGAGATTGCTTCGCTTACGAGCCAAGTAGAGGGGTATAAAAGAAAACAGTTGGTGATTGGGGAGGCCCAGTTAGGGGAATTGTGTGTCCAAGGGATGATTGGAAGGAGCAGGTCTTCGCTGGTAGATATAATTGATGGATTGAGTACTAAGGTTGTTTCGGAAAAAGAAAATCAAGGGATGCCAGAATTGTATCCAAAGAAATCCGATGAAGTCTCGAACCGTGAACTTCTTGTTCCAAAAGCAGATACGCAGTCTTTTTTCGACAAGTTTGCAGTTGGAGACCTTTGCTCATATAGGGAACAAATTAAACAGTTGGATGAGCAGTTGAAGGAAATCTCTCATTGTTGTTTGGCCAAACAGGAAACGGGTTCGAGAAAGACCGAACAAGAGAATGGAAGAAGGCTCATAGAGTCCAATTGTAACAGCGAAGGTGGTGTGAATTCAAGGGAGGTTGACGAAAACTCAAGCACGGCAAGTGGTCTTTGCGATATATTTGAAGTTCCAAATGACCAAGAGAATGGTGAAATTTGTCAATTACGACTAAATGAATTAGTTGAAGACGAGAACAGGCTAAAAAAGCCGGAGTCTATTCCTCAGGGTCAAAGAAGTTGTTGCTCGAAAGACGAATCTAAATTTTTAAAGAATACGCGGCAACATGCTCCCCAAGTTAAAAATAAGGTCACCATTCATGGTGCAAAACCACTTGGAAACCGCAAAGGTAGCGGTGCTGCATCTCGAGCTCAGGTTCAAAAGCTTCGTAAACGTTTGGCGAAACTAGAGTGTGAAAGGAGGGGTTGGAAGCAAGAGATCTCGGATAAAGGAGATGAAGAGTTGATGTTGTTGAAAGAGATTAACCAAAAGCTTGACATGATAGAGTCTGACATAAGAAGTTCAAAAGTTAACAAGGTTGAGTCTGGAATAAGAAGTATGAATGATACGAATTGCCGTGAACTGGAGGAGCGTACTCTAGTTTCCATCATGGAGGTAATCTTCTCTTACATTTTAATTTTTGTTTTCATCAAACTGCGCCATTGTTTAAACTCGTTCTTTATAAATCCTGATTGCGCGTTATATGTGAAGTTTGAAATTGTGATTTATTGCTCATTCTCTTTAGCATTGTTTCATAAGAATATAACTATATGATATGGGCTTGCTGTGTAACAGGAAACATTTTTCTATTCAATTTAGCTCAGCTCTTCTGTATGGTGCCAATTTCAGACCACGCCCTCCACCGACTTCATATGCGAAATTGGTTTCTGAAAGTTGTGTTATCAGCAAAACTATGAAGGATCTTGGTTTTTTTTTTTTAAATGCCTAGGACAAACAAAGGAATCGAAAAAATTAGACTACACAAGATTGAATATGAAATGTATACTATTAAAAGTCTTGATTACTGTAAAGTAACACCGCGTCAAAGATGGAGTGTGTTGTGTCGTGTTCATGTGTTGATTGTGATTGAAGCTCGCTTAGTGATATACAAAGTTCTAATCATCTAGTTTGTCCCTCCCCTGCTTGTCTAAGAGAAGGGGTTTCTGTCATGATATTTTTGTTACATTTCGAAAGTTTTTCATCCTTGTATATATATATATATATATATATATGAGTGATATGTAATGTAATAATTGTTTTGATCTGGAGAGTTATTTGATCATTTGGAAGTTCAATAGAGGTCATATTTCTTTGTTTTCAATTCTGCGTTCGCTGTTATCTACAATGTATGTATACTACATCCATAAGAAGCGATGAACATCAATAATATTTCAGACCTCTCGACTTCCTTCAATTTCCAAGATTTGATACATTTAAATTTCATATTACAGATTATACTTTTGAACAAGAATAATACATATTCTTATTTTGATATCCATTCCCTTAGTGTGTCTATCCTTCTGTTCCATGCTGTGATCTGTTGATTAACTAATAATCAAATATTTAAATAAAACTGAAAACATACCCGAAAGCGGAAGCGGATCGGAACGATTACTTGTTCATTGGTCAAATGGGCAAGATCATCAATTTGGGAAGATGCCGAAAACCATAGCGCAGTACCTTTGCAGAGTCTTACTTTAGAGAAGAAACTCACGTTGGTTTTTCCTTTTGGACTGATAACAGAAAATTGATAAGAACAAATCCTCTTCCATATATATATATATATATTTACACATAAATAATAACTACTAAGTAGTTATTAAGTAGTTACTAGAACTACTCATATTTATATGCATACACTGTTTAAATCCAACATACACTGTTTAAATTCAACAAAACCCTTGAATTCAGAATATAATGGCCTATAGTGAAGAGGAAAGCAATTCTTATGTCTTCTTCTTCAACAACTGCACCAGCATCCATTGACCAATTGCTACCACATCATTAGTATAGTTGTCTTGTTGATTTGCAAGGACTGAGTCTGATGATCTTGCAATTCCCCTTCGACACCTAAATGATTTGTCTGTCCAAGTGTGAGAAGAAAAATGTCTCTGAATGGAAGAGCAGACTAGCTACCTGTCAATAGATTATTTATCTCATGCGACAGTCGAAGATGTTATTCCCACCGACGAAGCAAAAGTCACGGTGGTGTCGCCAGAGAGATATCTTTTGAGTCTGTCAAGGTCATCAGCTGCATCAATCATGGCAGGCCTTGTTGAAGGAGCATCTTGAGTGCAAAGAAGACCCAGTTCTATCAGTTCAACGATTGCAACTTTCCACATATTTTTAACTTCTGGACTCTGATCTCTTGAATCTTTCAAGAGAGATGGTTTGATGACCTCCTCCAGATGACGGTAATAACGACTCTTCACCCATTTAGGCAAACTCATACCTTCTTTGAACATGTCGTCTGTTGGCCTCTTTCCAGTAATAATTTCCAGTATAAGAACTCCGAAGCTGTAGACATCGCCCTTCACCGATGCACTTTTTCCCACTCCATACTCTGATTAGCATTCAAACCATAAAAATAGTTTCAAATTGATTGAAGCAAATTTGTATGTACCAAGAAACTTACAACTATATGAATTTATCAAAAACAACATTTCTTACTTTTAGCCTTTATATATGCCTATTGCCTACCATTTTCAATCAATGGTTTGTATGAAATGCTGACAAATATTTTTTGAATCTATGAAAAGAAAGGCACAAAAAACATATGCAACTGTTGTTGCCATTGAATTGTATCAAAAGTTGGAGGATTAGGTACCTGGAGCAATATACCCGACGGATCCACAAAGCAGGTTGGCCGTTGAGTTAGTACTGATTTTGGAAGTTACATTCGCCTCCTCGACTTTCACAACCAACCTTGCGATTCCAAAGTCCGATACTAGTGCCGTCATGTCATCATTAAGAAGGATGTTGCAAGGCTTCAAGTCACAGTGAATGACCTGAACTGGAGAGTGGTGGTGCAAGTAGGCCAATCCCTCAGCTATGTCGCTGCAGATGCTAACTCGAGCGATCAAGCTCAAGTTGGACACTGAAGAATCCTGTTCTTCTGATTGGGGATAAAGATGGTTTTCTAGGCTTCCATTAGACATAAATGGAAGGATCAAAGCCTTGAATTCAGGAAGGCTACAAGCCGTTATAATCCCCATTAAGTTTCGATGCCGAATTCTCTTCAACACTTGACATTCTCTGTTAAAGCTGTTAGTGTAGCTTCCAGCTTGCAACTTCAAGACCTTCACAGCGACTACCCTGCCATTTCTGAGCTCCCCTTTATATACATGGCCAAAGCTTCCAGATCCTATCAGTCTACTTTTCTCAAAACACCTGGTGGCCTCCACTATTTCTTCGTAACTTATTCGTGGATGGCTAGTCGTAATTGAGGTATCATATTTACGTGCGACCTTGCTCTTCTTCGCCATGCAAAACCTCTCGCGCACCATCTTGAAGCTCAGTCCACAACAAAGTGTAATGAAAAAAGATGAGATAGATACAGTGCTAACAAGAAAGATTAGAAGTTTGCAAGAAGGTTCTCTTGCTTCTTTTTTCGAGTGACAGATTTGCAGCTTTGCCGACGGCCAACAGAGATTCGGGTTTCCCTGTATGGATTCAAATGTGAATGAATCAAACACTCCTCCTTGCGGGATCAACCCATCCAAGTTATTAAATGAGATGTTTAGTTGGACTAGACTGATTGGTTTACTTAAGGAGGGTGGAATCTCGCCGGATAGTAAATTATGTGACACATCCAACGTTTGGAGATTTAGAAGATTCCCTAGGGATGCAGGAATTGGACCTTGAAGGTAATTGTGAGAAAGGTTGATCATTTCCGCAGCTTCGCAGCTTGCCAAGTTGGAAGGTATCTCCCCGGTGAAATTATTCCAAGACAAATCAATTGCGCGAACCATTTCCATTTTGCTGAGCTCCACTGGCAGTTCTCCTGTCAGGTGATTGTTGGACAGATTGAAGTAGATTCCTATATCTCTCAAGCCTGCAACTTCTGCTGGTATGACTCCACTTAGCCTATTATGAGAAAGATCAATGATGTCTAAATTTATGCATCCTCCTAGGCTGGACGGCATTTTCCCCGAAAGGAAGTTGTCGTAGAGATAGAGCTGTCTCAGCTGATTAAGGTTTCCAAATGATGGGGGAATAGGACCCGAAAGCTTGTTTCTTGAGAGGTCTAGCAACCCCAAATGACTCAAATTACCGAGTTGTTGCGGAATTTCGCCATGGAATGAATTGTTGGACAACCCCAGCCTTTCTAACTTGAGCAGAAGACTTAACTCAGCTGTGATGCTTCCACTCAAAAGGTTGCTGGAGAAGTTCATTAGTGTAACTTTAGTAAGGTTTCTGATAGACGGAGGAATTGCGCCTGATATGAGATTGTCTTGAAGGTGTATCTCGGACAGATTGGTGTTAAGCATGCCAATCATCGCCGGAAGTTCCCCTCCAAGCATATTTCCGGCGAGTTGAAGCTCCTTCAGACGCGTCAAATTCGAAATGGAGGTGAAGAACGGTGTGAGATTGGTGTTGTTGTCATTGCTCTCCAAAAGATTACCCGAAAGATAGAGTATTTCTAATAGAGGCATTCTTTTTAGAATGTCCGATGGCAAGACACCGGTGAGAAAATTTTCCTCCAGATCCAGCTCTATCATGTGAGTCGAATTCGCCAAAGAAGCTGGAATGATCCCACTCAATTGGTTCAGATAAAGGCGAAAAGTTTCAAGTTTTGTAACATGGTTCCCTACCTGCGACGGGATGAAGCCTATGAACATGTTTGCGGAGAGGTCTACGTACATCAGTTCAGTACAGTTGTAGAATACAGAGAGCGGAAGCCGTCCCCCCAACTGGTTTCTGCTCAGGTCGATGAACCGAAGTCGTGTGAGCTGGCCAACGCTTTCGGGTACTTCATGCTGAATCTGGTTAGCGCGTAAGCTGAGCTCTTCTAGGCTCACTAGTGCTCCGAATTCAGTAGGAATCGATCCATATAGCGAGTTCTCCGACAATTCAAGTTGTGTAAGGGAGGAGAGGTTGCAAAAAAATGGTGATATTCTTCCTTGAAGATATTTTCTTTTGAGATCAAGTGCAGTGACTCTTTCACCATCGGAACTGCACGATACACCGTTCCATTCGCAAACATGAACTGTTTCATTCCAATTGTCAAGAATATTCTGTGGATCGATGGTTATGCCTTTCTTGAATTCCATAAGTGATTCTTGGTCTGTGCTAATCCCATGCAATTTAGATTGGTGAAGAAGTGGTAGAGAAAACGGAAACATGAGTTGCAAATGGAGAAGGGTGACAGACATCCTCCAAAAACCTCTCATTTTTTCTTTGCACTTGTAAGTACAGCGCGGCATGAAGTGCACGTTGTATATTATTAAAAAAAAGAGAAGAAGTGAAGTTTACAACCAGTGAAAGAATAGAAAGTAGAAGATAAGCTGACTTCTTAACAGGAAATACAATGCTAATTAGTTGCACATGTCCACTGTTTCGAGAGTCCCTTCGCCAATAGAGAAAGTGGAATGAAAAAGGGGACGTGACGCATCGATATAAGCAATTGAAATGATGTGTAGCTGCACTTGTGATGAAATGGGCATCCAACTTCCTCTCAATTGTCTGCATGATTTGTTGTCTTTTGAACTTATGTGGAAAGGAATAGAGAAAGGACTGCTTCACTTTTGTTCTGCTTCGAGTTTTTGTTCTACATTTGCAATGATGATATCGAATTCTTCATCATTTGATTCCTCTCGATACTTTGATTTTACTGTGCATGTACAGAGATTAGAGAAAGTGATCAAAGGCTTCCTCATTTTGTGAATGAAAAGACGTTATCAATTTAATTTGCGTCTGCAGGAAAGAACGGTAAGTATCATAATGACGGCATAGAAAATAATCTAATGCCTTTCATGTCAGTTAGCTTCATCTTTTCTACTAATTTGGAGATTATTACTGCATACCCTACACTTCAAATATTTTATAATGTTAGATTGATCTGATCATTGTTATTGCCTCTGTCTTTATGTTTTCTTATGGTCCTACTGAAGACAAAATGCCAATATAAGAATGTCATATGAGAACCTTAAATTCATCAAAAGATATCTTTGATTCTTCTGTCACAATTTTATTTTTTTTGACGTGCCTTTTTGCATGTAAGTAGTGTATTTGTTAATCAATTATTAATTACTTTGTCCTAATCAGTTTGTTTTGCTAACTAAATCGAGCGATTAGAATAATAGAAAGCCTAATGGCCCAGTTCCTCTTTAGTTGCACTGCTATTCTCACTCTCTTTGAATGCACGCTTATGTGTCCATTTTCAAATGGTCTTTGATGTCCTGTCTTGTTTAGATCTCTCACATTCAATAATTTTAATAGGGAATGAGCAGACTTGGATGGTTCACCATCATTGTTGCAATCTGCTCTCAAAGGAAAACAGTTATCTTGTGACAATGAATCTTTCAACTCTTTTTTGGAGACATGGTCAGGGAAAGGGTTGTCAACATTCTTCGAACATAATTAAATAGATCAAATAGAGAATTACCTGTGGAAGCCCTTAGTCTCCCAAAACCATTAAGATTTTATCGCCCTCATGAGCCTTAGAACTTTTGACACATTGTTTGACAGTACAAGTATCCATTTATAGGCTTGAGGGAGAACCTTTGAGATTCCCACATTAATATCAATTTCCGTCAAATTAGTAACCTAAAGGGAGATCAAAAGAATTTAGGTAATTCGTAAGTAATGTAAATTAAAACATTAGTTTATGAGACACATCATTGGTCTTATAAAGGGCCCTATCGCGGTGATTGTAGACATTAAAAAGATGATATCCTTGTGGTGAAATAATTAATCCCTAGAATGTTAAACTGCATCCTTTACTGTTTTCAGATGAATTGCTTCTGGTCCTTTTCCATTTAGGATTTCCTTCTATATGCTCTGGCATTATAGACAAGGCCGATAATGCATCATAGTTGATCATTCCTCGCGTCAAGTCTATGGAAGGGATAAATCCATAGTCAACCATTCCAGTAATGGCAAGATCAGAGAGGTCACATTCATAAACCTGTGGCAACCAAGAGGAACTTTGTTGCCATAATCTGTAGAGGCTTAGTGATGTAATGCTTTGCCTACTAATGGTGACAGTCTATGTCTATATACATCATGTAATTTCGACTTCGGACAAATAATGCAAACTTGAAATTTGAAAGCAGGGACTTTTATCATATGTTATTGACATCCATCATGAGACTAGTGTTGAAATATTGCACGCCGTGGCTAGTCCAAGTCGAATATCATGTGAAATTGTTCTGATCCATCAAGATAATTGCGGCATGTAGTCGAGGCACCATTACATAAATAAACTTTTGAGACTAGTAACTAGTAATATTGAGCTAAACTTCATTTCATAATCCATATATATGTTCTTTCAGAAAAAAAAACGTACCCTGAAATTTTCCAAGTTCGATAGACGCTCGACACCGGAAGACTAACTGGAGGGACAAAATGTGGTGAATTGTAACTTGGAGAGCACTACAGTTGACGAGACTTATGCGGCATGAGTGCAGGGAACTGTAGATATAGATTAGTTCCTCTAAAGAAGCATTTTTCGCCAATTCTACTTTTGAAATTGGAAGTGAAACAACAACTCAGTAGACCTTCAAGTGTTGGTAGGCATTGCAAGGTGGGAATGAAATTATAGCCCGAAATCGTTGCATCCGGAATATGTCGAGTCTCGTGCTAGGCTAGAGGTGCACACGGATTGGATCTAGTCCAATTAAGGTCAATTCGTAATCCAATCCAATTATTGCGAATTGAAAAAATACAGTCCAATCCAGTCCAAATAATTTTTCAATCCAACTCAATCCAATTAGCAAAATACGGATCGGATTGGATCAAGTTTCATGGATCGATGTTTTCCTTTCCAAAGATTCATGAAATTAGACTTAATCCAATGAATCACAAGAATTATACATTTCATGAATAACAAATTTACAACATACATTTCACAAATCTATATATAGCATATTTCCCGTAAACTTGTTATCACAATGACCTTCAAAATGCAAGTTCCTACATAAACAAATATGTCATCCACAGATCTTCACCATATACCCTCACAAATGCACAAAAAAATTGCACGTATATGCAACCTACAAAAAAAAATGTTAAAATCATAACAAAAGAGTTAAAGAACAAGCATAGTCTTTTAGATGTTATAGTTTAGAGTTAATAGTTTAAGTTGATTTTATTTAAGGTACTAAAGTACATACGATCATATAGGTATATGTGTTGATGTGCTAACGGACTTGATTGGATTGAATTCGCAGTTTTTTAATGTAGGATCCGTAATCCAATCCAGTCCAGTCAGATTAGTGATTTTTCAATCCAATCCAATCCAATAGATCAAAAAATTGATCCAATTGGTGATAATTGGTTCTGATTGGATCGGATCCACGGATTAGTGCAACCCGTGTGTACCCCTTGTGCTAGCTAGGCAATGAGGAGATAAGAGCTTTGTTAAAGAATATTGTGCAATTAGGAAATATGCACAAATCACTCTTGTAATTATGTTGTGCACAAATCACTTCCTTGATTATGTGCTACCTTATTTAGATGTTTCCTTTTGTATGTAATTGCATCTTAATTATGTTGTGCACAAATCACTCTTGTAATTGTATGTTTCCTAATTATACAATATTCTTTAACAAGCTTGTTGTTGGAAATGCATTATGACCAGTACTTTTTCTCACAGTTATTCCTTACCTTTGTTGTGTTCATTTAACTTTTCAAACTTTTAACTACTACCATATCACCGTTTGTGGTTTTGTTTTCACTTTTTATGGTGACTTGAACCCATTTCATGATGAAAAGCCATTTCTGGTTAACAAAGGGGATAGATCTTCATGTTTAATTATTTGCCCAAGGAAAATCAATTTGCTTGGATATAAGAAAAGCCTGTTTATTGAATTAGCCTATGTTACCTGGACTTGGGTGCGAGTGTCGGGTATGGGTATGAGTCTAAAGGTCGGACTCACCTATTCTCTAATTTAAGGACACGGAGACTCGGCAAAAAGTGTCTAAAACTTGCGTGTCATATGCTTATATATATGTTATAACATATATTACATATATGTAATAGCTTATACACCTATATTTTCTCATTTTTGATTTTTTACTCTACACTAGAAAGTTCTTGTTAAGTTTTTTTTCTTTATTCTCTTACATTTTAAATCTTTTTATACAATGAGCTCTTCAAATGGAGTATCCATGTCTTTTTAAGTGTCGGACTCGTTTCAAGTGTCCGACACGGGTACTTTGGGTTAGAGTGAAGGGTCCAGGTAACATAGGAATTAGCATGTTATGCATAGTACGTGCCCCTTTAATTTCATTAAAAATTGAGTGAAACATGTTCAATTGTTATCTAAAATCGATTTCTATGTTAGCTGTACTCGAATTAAAGAAATCGATCAATTAATTCGAAACGAGTTTAGCAGCATCATTATGCAGTACAAACAAACTGTTCAACGTACTCTTTTGTTCATGCGGTCATGGTGGACAAAGCTAACTTAATTTTCTTTTTCTCATGAGCATTTGAAGCTTTTATGAAGGCCTTGAACTGTAATTCTTGTCATTTTATAGGACATGTTCTATCACATCAACATCTAGGCACCTTAGAGTTGCTCGTGAGGTTCTCGGTCATGAATCAAGTTAACGACTTCAACTTAACCATTCTTTTCGTTTTGATTGTTTGTCAAACAATGACATGCATTCACCAAAAATGCAAACCCTTTTTGTGGAATCTGATGAGTGTTGATAAGGACAATGATCTAAGTAAAAGAAGTGGAATCTGATGAGTGTTGACAAGGACAATGATCTAAGAAGAAGAAGAAGAAGAAGAAGAAGAAGGGCCAATTGGATGGCCCAACGGTATGATATGTGGTATTGTTGCAAGAGGGTGGGGTTTGAATATGGTAGGTAAGGGGGTAAGAGAGTTGGTTTCTTTCTTGTCAAAAAAAAAAAAAAAAAAAAAAAAAAAGGAAATGGCTATTCAGACCCCATTTTTTTGCTTCTTTTACCACACCCTTGTAAAATTATCCAACTACCCCTCCATATAAAGGATTTTTATTCACGCATACCCCAGTCACCCCACTTACGCATGCTCCAATCACCCATTTCTCCAACCGCACTCTCATCACCAATCCAAATCTGACAAAATTCGAGCAAAACTCCATCGATTCGACTCATATGTGCATTCTTCATCTCTTTTAAAGTCGATTTTGTGTTTTTTTCCTTTTTTAAGTCAGTATTGTTTGTGGTTTTGTTGTTGGATTTAGAGCTTTGATTTGGAGCTTGAATCTTATATTTTGGGTACAAAGTTTCAATAGAATCGAAAATATCAAACGATTTCAAGCAAAACCTACTATTTTTTTTGTTTTTTTCATGTATTTTTTAATGAGTTTTGAAAAAAAATTTGTTCGTTCTTGTTGCCAGTGGAGTTTGGATGCACAGGGCCAACAACTCTTAAGAGGTGTCAGACATATAGGGGTCTCAATTGGATTTCTCCGTCACCCACTGAGTCTGAGTTTTCTTCTCAATTTCAGTCAGATTCGACCGACACCTCTTTAGAGGTCTCGGTCAGATTCGACCACTACCCCTTTAGAGGTCACGGTCAGAGTCGAACAATACCTCTTCAGAGGTGTCGGCCTTGTGCTACCGAATCTTGCGGGCGACACTTTTTCGTTTTTAGGACACATCGCGACCACATCTGACCTTGTTCAACGAAGAAAACACTCCTACAACAGTTTGTGACATAGTACGAGTGCTCTACAATGACTAAAACCAAGAAATATAGAGAATTGAGGGGTGTTAGGGTGAGGGTGATAGGGTATGGGGTGAGCAAGAGTATTTTGAAATTTTAAATTTTTTTGAGGTAAATTAAGTAAAAAATGGGTAAGCAAGATAAAATATTAAAAAATAAGATACGAGAAGCAAAAGGAGAGGTTGGAATAGCTGCTGCCAAAAAAAAATTGACATGTATTTAACTACGCTGCTCTACATATGCTTCCACTCATTTGGTTCATTCAACTTTTCAAGATAATGATATGATATGATATGTAAGTTGTGTACTATACTTTGTATAAATTTAAATATTTTAAAAAATAAAATAGTTTAATTGACTAAATGCCTTTTAAAAAAATTTTAAGTTAATTATATTGAAAGGCTATATATTTGCTCGAGAATTTTTTTTTTTTAAAAAAAAAAACACACTTTGCGGTCCCCTAGGAAGCACATTTCCTATTTACAGAAAAAATCGACACCTCCAATTCTTGGGTAGGGAGCAAAAATCACAAACTGAAGTCAAAAATTAAAATGTAAATAATATGTTAAAAGTAAAATAAATATTTTCTTTTAATAACAAATAAAAAATAATCATGTTATTAACACAAAAAGGTAAATTTTGTAATTATAACATATTTATTATTTGTTTTAAAACATATATATTTATTATTTATACATTATTCCTTAGTCGTGTTAAGCGTGTTATAAATGAGTTAAATAGGTTAACATGTTAATGACTCATTTATTAATCGTGTATAAATGTGTTAACATGTTTATAACCCAGTCTCACTTATATTAAACTCATGACATGTTTATTACGTATCGTGTCATGTCGTGTTAATCATGTCATGACCTAAATTGTCACCTTATACACATCCCCTCCAACTTTTCTCCAACCAAACAAGTCCTGCATTTGTTCTCAAGAAAAAAAATAAAATAAAATAAGAGCAAGTCCATTTTGATTTCTGTTGGAACAATTAATCATATTATTTAATTGTTTATAATTTGAATGAAAATTATGTGAAAAGGTGTGTACTATTGTGTAGAGACATAATAGACCAAAAGGTGTATCTATTCACCAAGAGGTATTGTGTAGAGACATAATAGACCAAAAGGTGTATCTATTCACCAAGAGGTATTGTGTAGAGACATAATAGACTAAAAGGTGTATCTATTCACCAAGAGGTGTGTCTTTTTCTAATAGACACATAAAAGTCTATATATATTCACTTGATGGATTGTTTTAAAATATAGATATATAATTAGAAAGAAAAGCAAATAGGTCAAATCAAAATGTCTTTCTCTATTTTACATGCATTTGAGTCTGAGAGAGTATTGAATCATAGATTGGTTCGTAGACTAGTGATTCGGAGTGCTACAAATCACTAGTATGATCGTTGTATCTTGGGAGACTATCGTCATTAGACCGTGAGCACCGTAGCGGGGCGAAATAGTCTTAAGGACATTGAGTATAACTCAAGCCTCGATCAATTGCATCAAGTTTTTCTTCTATTTCGCTCCAAGTTTTCGGAAATCCCACCAACAATCTTAAGACTATTTTTTTGGTGAATTTGTGAACCCGAAGACTAATTCTCGTGCGTGGTTTCGGTTGGTAGCATTTAAAATCACAAATTCTAGAATAATGGTGACGATTACTACAGGTATGATTTTTTTTTACAATATATATTGAGTGAATGCTTTGATGCGAGAAAGGAAGACATTGATTTGATTATAACTTACGTGGTACATAAAATTGTGAATGCTTCATGGTGTATCTAGTGTTTTGGAATCATCTAGTGACACATGGCAGCAAAACATGAATTTACTATTTTGATGAATCAACACATGGTACACTGTTTTCGTGGTATGTATATAGTTGAATCAATTGACATCGATCTACTATTGAATCGATACTAACATATCAATAGATGTTGATGAATTGGTATGGCGGCAATATATGACTCTGGTGAATAACCAATCTACATTTTTTAATAAGGAAAACTAAATTGTAAATTCGATTCATTACTTGCTTAAGTGTATTTGTGTTGAATCTATTGATCAAATCGAACATATTTATAATTTAGAATATTAAGGTGCCATGACACATGATCACATTGATGAACAAGATTTGAGATAACTATAAGGCAGTTAGAAAAACTACAATAGAACAGGTATGGTTCTTTTGAATCGGTGCATGCATGTGATCAGTGATGTGATTAAAAATTTTGTCTTATCCGATTCAATGTATGTGCATTTGTTAATGATTATGATATGTCAATGAATTTTTATGAAAACATGTGTCTTAATACTCCCATGAAGTAAATTGACATTTTGATTACCCTCTCGCAATTTGAAGATATGTGTGAATGTCCCCAAAAGTGCAAAATTGGGTTGCAACAACTTCAAGAAATAGAGATTATGATGCATACATTTGCATTTTGTGAAAAAAAAATAAAATTAGAATCTCTATGGTGGAGATGGTTGTTGTTGCGGTTGGTGTGGTCTATTTAAAAGGATTAATTTCTTGTTGCACAAAGAGGGCAAAAGATCGGGTCAAACAGAGGCATGCAGGGCCTTTGTGCCATTATTTTGAGATTGTGGATGTATGTATGTGATTGTTGCTATCTCATATATGATGTCCATCAACCGTGCTTGTCATGGGGTTAGAAAGTTATTTACATATATTTATTAAATCGGTGTATGGAAACAATGAAGGTATATATTGGTAGACTATATATGTGTGGGTGCCACACAATAAGGATTAATGTTGTGTGGATCACCATAAGAGATCACTAAAATTGTGGGAGCCTAGGAAGCAATTTAGTTGTACGCAATCCCTAATTTTGATAGTTATATCTTTTAAGTTGAAGATATATTATTAAATGTTTATGAATACTTGAAAGATGTGGGGGTGGGCATAAAACTCTTGTCTTTATTTTTGAATTAAAGAAAGTAAATTATGATCCCCAATATAGTATTTGAAGAGACATTTATTGAATAATGTATGGTTTAAAAAAAAAGTTATCAATAGTGAGATTGAATCCATCAAGTTGAATCCTTTAAAGAGTAAATGGATTTTAAAATCTAATTCAAGGTGGATGGATAAATTGCTTAAAATGTAGCAAATTAAATTGATAACTTAAGGATTTATTTGAGAGAAATGGAGCCTTGATTTCTCAGAGAGAAATTCACTAGTCCCTAATGACATGTAGCATGTTGTTTGCTAATAAAGCACGCAAAAGATGTTGAGAGACACATCTTAAATGGTGAATTTAGGGAAGAAATCTTTGGTATGAATGGAAATCCTCAAAGAAATAAGAGTATTGTTAGATTCACAATGGAATCTAAATGATTGTGTGCACATTAATAAGCTAGAAAAGTAACATTATGGCTTTGAAAGAGCTTGGAGGATGTTCCATATTGCATGCAATTGTCTCGGTAATGCATAAGATGAATGCCGACTAATAATCGCAAGTGATGAGAATAAAATGATGCATAAAATGGTAAATCTTGACTTATATGTCGAAGATTGTCATTGAATAGTTACTTGATTATGGAATAATTTTCATAGAAAATGAGAAATGAGAAGACAAACTTATGGTCATCAATTGAAGATTTGTCAATATCAAGTAAACCGATATCGAGGGAATGAGTTTAAAAGCCTAAAAAATGAGTTAAGTCGCGGAAACCTAACCTGGCCGATTGGAGATCCCATGTACTAGGTTCAATAGGCAACAAGCTGGTTAGATGAAACTCGAGAGAAGGACACACCTATCTCATTCCTAAGATAAAAAAATGTGTTTAGAAGAAGTTAAGGATATGCTAAGCATTTAATGACAAATAAAAATGTCACCTATATGATAGTAAATGTGGGTCGCATTTATGAGAACGAGACAGGCTAAATTCTCTAAATCTATCATGAAACCAAGATTGTGTCCAGGACCAAAATGGACAAAACCGTAAGAACCAATAATGATAGGGATGAAGTTATGTGAGTATTATTGTCTCGATTTACTACAAAAAGTGAACAGTTCAAGATCTTTTATATCCACTGCGTCACTAAGTAAGTCCGATAATATTTCACTAGGGTAAGTTCAAGTCTCTATACGACACTTTTCCTGATGTAACTTTATTCCGCCAATGCTCTCTCAAGTGTGTCTGCATTAAAATGATTTTTAAAATCCATTTATGTGGGGGATATATAAAGACTTGATGATCAATTTTCATTCATGTGGGGGATTGTTGGAACAATTAATCATATTATTTAATTGTTTATAATTTGAATGAAAATTATGTGAAAAGGTGTGTACTATTGTGTAGAGACATAATAGACCAAAAGGTGTATCTATTCACCAAGAGGTATTGTGTAGAGACATAATAGACCAAAAGGTGTATCTATTCACCAAGAGGTATTGTGTAGAGACATAATAGACTAAAAGGTGTATCTATTCACCAAGAGGTGTGTCTTTTTCTAATAGACACATAAAAGTCTATATATATTCACTTGATGGATTGTTTTAAAATATAGATATATAATTAGAAAGAAAAGCAAATAGGTCAAATCAAAATGTCTTTCTCTATTTTACATGCTTTTGAGTCTGAGAGAGTATTGAATCATAGATTGGTTCGTAGACTAGTGATTCGGAGTGCTACAAATCACTAGTATGATCGTTGTATCTTGGGAGACTATCGTCATTAGACCGTGAGCACCGTAGCGGGGCGAAATAGTCTTAAGGACATTGAGTATAACTCAAGCCTCGATCAATTGCATCAAGTTTTTCTTCTATTTCGCTCCAAGTTTTCGGAAATCCCACCAACAATTTCAACATGGTAAACTATTGAAAAGTAAATATCAAGAAGCGACTAACATAGGGATTGCGTTCCACCAATAAAAGTACGAGGCCGATCCACTAAAAAGCAACCCACCTTGGGGAATTTATCGACTCAAAACTTGCCACATGCTGCTGCTTTTTTTTTTTTTTTTTTTTTTAATATATATGTATATATCTAGGCCGACTTCTCGAAGGCAAAACTTAAGGGCAAGACTTTCTCATGAGGGGATGACTCTATTTGTAATGTTCAATATAGAGACCACAACTTACGGAACCCACTCCGACAAATCACCCGTTAATCTTGTCACATACTTTGTAATATAACGGGTCATAGATTATATTAATTATTTTTATTTAATTATGAGTATTTAAACACTTGTCTGATTAGTCATTCCATTGCGAGAAATCGAACTTCAGTGTCATCGATTACACGTACTAGGTACTAGGGTTTTTTTTTTTTTTTATCTTTTTGTCTACTTGCTACTAGGTTAATATGTCTATTTAAGTGTGTGTGTATATATATATATATATTTGACTATAACAATCATGAGCGTGAAGGGCAAATTGGGAGGACAGTAAGCAGTACACAACTCTGAGCTAGGTTGGTGGTGGTCACCATCATGGAGCACCATCTCATACAATGTTCCCTTGACATTTTAGAGGAAAAGAAATGTGTGTGCGAGTTCCTGTATGCTCCACCTTTTTGTCTCAATTGTGAGCACGTACATTTTGATTGCAAAGTTGAAACTACTAGCTAGACTCTCTAGGTTGCATAGCTTAATTATAGAGCCCTGTAATGCTACCTGAAAAATGCTGGCGTATTTTAAGTCACGCACCTGGACACCCACTTATACGTCCTTCTACGTACCTTAAGATGCGTGCATAAATACATAAGTAAAAATCAAGGGAAATGTAGCCCACCAGGCACCAGCATATCCAATCAAATTGAGTAGTACTATTTGGACTCGTGAGTCTAAACCTGAAACTTTTTTTAATTTCAAACACACCCTCGAGCAATTAATGAAACAGTCATAATCACTTGTAAAATTCTTATTATACCCCTTAAATATGTACAAAAAATTTAATAACCTCCTTATGAGTTTGGACTCATGAGTCCAAGTAGATTTATTGAATCAAATTTATACTAGCATCTTCAAGTTAATTTATATTTAAAGTTTGAAACTTTGATTTTGCCTTAAACTTCGTACATCAATTTCGATAACAGAAGTTTAACAAAAATTTACCTGTGTACGAAAGTTTGTGAAGTTTCATTTTAAATGTTGGAAAACTCAAATTTCTCTATAAAAATATTATAAATATACTTAATCATACAATAATAATGCATAATAATCACAATATACTTTTAAAAAATACACAATATACTTGTTTTAAATAATCATTTTGTGATAAACATGTAATTCACAACATTTAAGGCATTAGTATTTATTTTTATATTACTTTATATGATAAATTTTGACTTTTTTTTTACTATAAAAGAAGTTAATTTTCAACAGTTAATTTTATTTCATGTTGTAGGTGAAAAAATTTAAGCAATGAGTTTGACATAATTTCCTTAGTTGTTACATAGAAAAAGAGAATTTTCCTTTGTTGTTACAAGAACAATTTTGTTTTGAGTTGATAAAACAACAAAAAATATTGAGTTTGCTATATTTCAAAAAAAAAAAAAAAAAAATAGTGAGTTTGCTGAAAATACAAACAACTTCAAAAAAAAAAAACCCTTTGCCAAGTATCAAGATCATCATTTACATACCACTATGAAAATCTAAAGTAGTGAGTGAGAGTGTCAAACATGTGTATAAATCAAAGATTTTCTTTTTTCTTTCTTTTTTGGTACAATTCAAAGGTTAATACAACAAAAAAAGAAATGCATAGAACAAATAAAGCCTTTTTCTTAGGCCCAAACAAGCAATAGAGCTTTTTTTTCGTACAAGGCCAAACACCCATTCAATATCTACATTGTTGGACTAGTTGGGCATCTTAGGCCCAACTTCCAAGATCTTTATCTTGGACCTAAGTCCAACTTTAATGACTTGTAAACTCCAAATTCATTGGGGTCCATACTCCATTGATGTGGATTAATTTGAGTGTTTTGTTTTTGTTAGAATTTGTGGTGATCTTAACTATAGTTACACGGCTGTAACTTCTTTATATTGTTTTTATATTTGTTTTGATGTGTTCTTTATCTTTTAGGTGGTTATATATTCAAGTAGGTTGTACTTCGTGATTTATTTCATCTAATGAAATTCAAGTAGGTTGTTTTGATGTACCTATCACCTTGTTTGTATGTTGTCCCGTCGTCTCCATCCTTGTATTTGAGTGAACCCTGACTCTCTCGACTTTATCTTTATAGTGCTTTGCCCGTAAATCTGTCATTAGTATCTGATGAGTTGACATATGTACCCTACTTTTAAGTGTGTTTATTTAATTATAGTGCGCAAAAAGTTTCCAATTTTAGTTCACAATTGTTCATCTTTGTTTATTCTATGTTTTAGGCTATAGTTGATGAAAAAGGAATAAATGCGGGATGCGCGCCTGCACTAACTCCCACTCTTTCGCACGCCTCTCCCGTGCGTGTTCGACTGCAACTTCCCACGCGCTTCACCAATCCATGAGCACCACGTCAGCCACGCTTCCCCTCTCCCACGCGCGTTGACACCTCACCAACCGGGCACAGCAGATCTCTCTCCACCTCTCCACGCACGACACGTGTCTGCCTTCACTCAAACACAGCAAATGGGCTCTTTTCTGTCTCGGGATTTGCATCTGTACGAACTCCCAGATTGACGCACTAGTCAGCTTCCCCTCTCCCGTGAGACGGTCTCAGCTACTAGACTAACCTCGAATGACGCTCAGATTAGCTAAATCGAAGGGCAGAAGAGGGTTTTCCCTCCATTTTAGGGCTTTGACCAAGCATGACCGACCCTCTACTCCGTTGACCGAGCTCTCTAACACTTTGACCAGCTGATATTCTCTCATAAAAGAGCAACAAAGTGAGTTTCACATCATCCTCTTCACCAATAAGTCCATCTTCTTTATCTATACTTCTCTCTCTCTCTTCAACAACTCCATTATTTTTTACATTTTTTATATTTAGGAGTTATTTTTGCCCCGAGCTCGCATTTGGGCGGGCTCGAGACTTTAGTTTAGTTATATTTTCATGCTTTCTTAGTGTAGCATATAATGAGAGAGATCGATAGATTCGACAAAAGATGAGATCAGATTCGCCATGACCTTGGGGTCGAAGACCATTAAGTTTGATCTTTTCATGAAGTCACTCTCTTTATTATTTTATTTTATATATTTTTGAGACTTGATGTACTTATTTTAATGTTTTGTGTTGATGAATCATGTTTAATTACATTTCTTGTTCTGCTTAATGTCATTTTTAGTGTTCCACACTCTATGCTTCGATTGCACTGATCACATAGTCACTGAAATTAAGGAGAGATAGTTACCGAGACCTAGGCTATTGAACCAGAATTGAACACTAGAACTTAATATGCTAGGGTACACCGACCGGTTGCCTAGACTTTGAGAGACCTTGAAAGGTTTTAAACTTAATGCTTTAATGCTCTTACGTTGCTCGTACAGACCTGTGGAGCCCGAGAGTTGAGATAATATTCTCGCCACTGAGACTTTGGGACGAGATGAATTGTAAGATACCTGGTCTATAAATTGAGTTGAACATATCTTTTGATTGATTTGTTACACATTTAATTTGATTGATGAATTCGAGTTTAAAATAAATTCTACTACTTGTTTGTTTATGTTACAAATCGCCTAATCTACTCTAGTGTTATGCGCAACTATTCCCTGTGAATTTGATAAACTCGGCCCAAACGTTGTTTTGCGCCACTATTACTACCGCGAAGCCTTGCACTTGGGGCTTGCTACCAATATCTCTATTCTCGAAAGTCCACCTTGCACCTGCTGCTTTTGTGTCATTGTTCCTCACCGCTTGGTTCGTCTGATCTGTCGTTTTATACAAACGGATTTGTCTTTGTGTGCTTACGATGTTGATCGCCTTGCATCTGAAATCAACCCATACTTGTGCAAGCCTGTCCACCTGTGTGCTCAGTCTTGCTTGCCTGTGAAGATTTGCAAACTTGCATTAAGAATGTTAAGGAATATTGTGCAATTAGGAAATATGAACAAATTACTCATATAATTATTTTATGAAATCACTCCTATAATTATGTTGTGCACAAATCATTCCGTTGATTATGTGCATATTTAGATGTTTCCTTTTGTATGTAATTGCATATCTATATATAGAAACATGTAATAGATCAATATACAATAATACACAATAAACTAATCATATTTTATTAAGATTTGTCATGGTATCAGAGCTTGGTTTCTAATTCAAGGTCGATCGACTTTTGAGTCAACGACCGATCTTTAATACATCTTAGTGCTTGTTCTTGTGTTCAATTATGCTATTGTTTTGATTTCTTCTTATTTTTCTTATGCTTCTTCACACACGTTTGTCTGTTGTACCAGCTCGTTTGTCTCTTTTGCGTCACGCAGTTAACCAATCTGTCTACCTCCATCCGCATCTCAACACTCATCGCCTAAGTTTCTTCCATGCGTTGGTCAACACTTGTCTTCCCTGTAACCCATTCACGAGTTTAACTTATGTTTGGGCGATTGTGCGCACACCTCCACTGGTGGTGGTCCAGCCAGTAGCACCGCCGGCAGAGGCGGTTTCCGGCGAGGTTCCACCACTCATCACATGAAATGACGACATTTTGCACTTTGTATAGAATGATTCGACCACTCCGAAGGGCTGTGGGACCCAAGTGGGAGTTTGGTGGGGTCCCCAACAACGTCCCAGTCATGGTGGTCCGGTGGTGGCGCCGCCAGTGAGGTGGTTTTCCGGTGAGACCAACAACTAGACAAAACAAGGAAAAACCACTCAAACATGGACGTCAACACATATGGGCCACAAATTCGAGGTGTCTCGGGGACGTGGTGACTCCGGTGGTTCACCCTGACTGTCCCCGACAACCACAACCTACCACAGCAACGGCTAGGCGAGCGGACAGTAGAGGAGGAAGAAAAACTATAACTCGACAACACATGCACATCCGCCGCCTATATGGACTCCGGGACTATGAAGCCGTCGATGAGGCATCTCCGGCCACCATCACGTTCATTGCCACCCTCCATTGTCATCGTCGGTCAGCCACACCAGTGAGCAACAACCAAGAGAGGAAGAGGGAGAGAGGGAAAGAAATCGAGAGAGAGGGAGATCGAGAGTGTGAGAGAGAGCAACCTCGACTCCGGTGACCACCTAGGACCGCCTCCGACCGTCGTGGCCACCATCACAGTCTGGCAACGTCGTGGACAGCAAGGGTGTCGATGAACCGAGAGAGAGATTGAGAGGAACCAAGAGAGGGAGAGAGAGAGAGACGACCTCCGGTTGGTGAGCTCTGACAAGCTCATGGCACAATCATGGAAGAGGGTGGAGTGGGGATGAGGGACCGACGAGAGAGAGATGGAGTGGGAGAGAAAGAGAGGGCGGCGGGAGTGAAGTATGAAATTTTAGGGTTTTTCTTATAACATATATATATATACATCATGTTATTTAAAATGACCCTTATACCCCTTGAGTTTGTTATATTTTCCCATATATTTCATCTTAAAACACCCACGCATCTCGGGGCCAATCTGTAACGGCCCAGCCCGCCCCGCAAGGCACGCCAACTGGTACCGCACAGGTGGTATGGTACTCCCATGGAGTCGCACTACACCTCCACGCCCCCCTTGCGTGGTCTTTCGCCCCCCCGGGACTTGGGGGGCGAAAGACCACGCAAGGGGAGTGCAGGGCAGGCTGGGCCATTACATAAATCCACAGCTCAGTGGTACCAGGCTCTAGGAATCTGTGGATTTATCCCCAGGTCCCGGGTTCGAGTCTTGGGAGGGAGGGGGCGAAAGACCACGCAAGGGGGGGCGTGGAGGTGTGGTGCGACTCCAGGGGAGTGCCATACCACCTGTACGGTACCAGTTGGCGTGCCTTGCGGGGCGGGCTGGGCTGTTACAACTGTAGTATTATTCGTGTTTGAAGACCAAACAGCTGGACTCTGAAACTGAAGTAGAACTAGCAACAACCTTCTTTGATGTAGCATTTTCATCTCTTTTGGTCTCTTTCTCTCATTCTTCTCATCCACTTCATTTTGACCACCATATCCACACCACTATGTTTGTAATTTTTTAGTGGCATTTTTTTTTTCAGAATCCTTGTAATAAATTTGATATATATATTGGTGGTTTCAAAAAAAATTGATATACATTGGGATGTTAGTACATAATATAATGGACTCTTAAGCTATTTTGATTGCAAAATGTATTTAAAAAGTTATATGTTGCATGTATATAAGCTCAGCGCATTTAAAAATAAATAAATAAAAAATGAACACCCTTTAATAACGGTTTAAAACCGTCATTAAAAGTTTTGGCAACATACCCAGTTTTAGATAAGATGACAGTCCAAAACCGTCACAAAAGGCCTTGAGCTTTAATAACTCCTCGTAACATAACGGACATTGTGACGGGTTACAACCGTTATTAAAGCCTTTTAATGACGGTCTTAAACCGTCATTAAAGCTTTTTTCTGTTGTAGTGATCGGCCGTCGTCTGTCTACCATCTTCACCGCCTCTCCTCACTGCTGCTGCCACCCACTTTTTCTTTGATAACCATGGGTGTCCTTACCCTTCGGGTACGACTAATCCCATGAGGCTAAATTGGTGGCACCACACCCATCAGTCGGGAGAATCAGACAAATAATGGCTTCAACTATGAGCGCCAGGATTCGAACTCAAGAGGTCTCGCTTGAAGAACATAACCTTGTACGACCCCAACCCCACCCCACCCTCCAGCTGCCCCTCCAACCACCCGCCTACCCCTCTAGCGACAAGATCTAGCTTGTCTACCACCATCTTTTGTCGCACCATCAGTGTTGATTTTTAAAGGGATGAGGGTGTTTTAGTTAAAAAAAATTGTGTGATGTAGTGTAACGTCATTCTTTACTTTTGTGTGTTTAGCAACCCCGTTTATATAAAGTGTGTTAGATTATCATTTTCCATATAAATATGCAACACATCTGCATTTGGATTAACTGAAATCCAAAAGTGTTTGAAAAGAAAAAAAGGGATAAAAACACTGAAATCCACATCTATGGAGTATGGATCATCTGCATTTGGATTACTTGAAATAGTCCACATGTGCTTGAAAAAAAAAACAAAACAAAACTATTAATTTCTAAAGAACTGAATTTCATTCAATGAGATAAATTACGAAGTACAACCTACTTGAATATATAACCACCTAAAAGATAAAGAACACATCAAAACAAAGATAAGAACAAATAAGAAGTTACAACCGTGAAACTATGGCCTCGTTTGGTTCATTTTACTAACTTCCAGAGAAGTTTAATTTCCTGGGAAGTTAACCATTAAGAAAGTTGCACTTTTCACGTTTGGTTCAACTTTGAACTTCCTGGAAAGTTTCATATTTTAAAAAAAATAAAATAATGTAATTGACATAAATGTTCTTTACACTTGTTTTAAGAGAGAGATTGTAGAAAATAAAGAAAGAGAGAGCATTAAATGAGGGTAGAAGTGTTCATTCCCCCTCAAGAAGATAACTCACTCACCCCCCAAATGAGTTATCTTCCCCTATGTGGACGAAGTTGTGGGTCAAACTTCCAGAGAAGTTTTTTGAAAATATCAAACCAAATAAGGCGAGTTGGAACTTCTTTGGAAGTTATCTCACTTCCTTCAACTTCCCCCTAACCAAACAAGGCCTATAGTTAAGATAACCACAAATTCTAACACCTCTTCTCAAACTCAAGATGGTTCAAGAAAACCAACTTGAGGTTGCAAATCGAATCAGTAAACCCTACAAATCAAGGGTTCATTGCAGAGCAGATCAATGACTACCCAATGCGGCAGAAAAAAATTTAGATGTGGCAGAGTCAGAACTGCAGAACAACACACAACAAAATTCGACGGAATGACTGGCAGAGCAGAGTTGACGGAACGACTGGCGGAGTAGAGTAGATGGAACAATTAACGGAGCAGAACATGGCGAATGAGGCATATCTTGGACAACGATGTCCTGTGATATGCACACAAACCCACGCAAATTACAAACACATAGAGCACCAAAGACGGGCTTCACTTGCACTGTAACGACCCGAAAATTTGGTTATTCGTGAATGATGATGTGTATTACGTATTTATACTCGTATTTGAGTGATGGGACAATGAAGTCGGTGAACGAGTAGGAAAATTGGACGAGTGAGGATCGACAGTTGGGATACGAGTACACGAGGGATTTAAAACACTATTAAAATACAAATAAATGAAATTTTGTATAATTTAAGTAATTATTTATGAGACAAGGCGAAACTACGCACGTGACGGAGAAATACGGACCGAGGAGCGCAAGACCAATACGGGAGTCGGATAGCTACGCGACACACGAGACTATGAGATAGAAATTGGTAAAATGACACAACTTCATAATGAAAGTCATGGGATTGTGTAACGGCCCAGCCCGCCCTGCAAAGCATGCCAACTGGTACCGCATGGTGGTATGGCACTCCCCTGGAGTCGCACCACAAATCCACGCCCCCCTTGCGTGGTCTTTCGCCCCCCAGGACTCGAACCCGGGACCTGGGGATAAATCCAGCTCAGTGGTACCAGGCTCTAGGAATTTGTTATGTAACGGCCCAGCCCGCCCCGCACTCCCCTTGCGTGGTCTTTCACCCCCCAAGACTCGAACCCGGGACCTGGGGATAAATCCACAGATTCCTAGAGCCTGGTACCACTGAGCTGGACCAGCTCAGTGGTACCAGGCTCTAGGAATCTGTGGATTTATCCCCAGGTCCCGGGTTCGAGTCCTAGGGGGGCGAAAGACTACGTAAGGGGGCGTGGAGGTGTGGTGCGAGTCCAGGGGTGTGCAATACCACCTGTGCGGTACCAGTTGGCGTGCCTTGCAGGGCGGGCTGGGCCGTTACATAAAAGGCGCCTTTTATGTAACGGCCGGCCAGCCCGCTCCGCACTCCCCTTGCCTGGTCTTTCGTCCCCTCAGGACTCGAACCTGGGACCTAGGGGGGGCGAAAGACTACGCAAGGGGAGTGCGGGGCGGGCTGGGCCGTTACAACAGTTGCAAGCCCAGCCGCCAAACTACTTTGGACTGGAAACTTCGTCATGAGAGATGGGAATTCAAGCAACAATTCAGGGAGGCTTGTTAGGAAGAGCTTTGATCACCCGGTCGACACGCTATTGGTTGGAGTGAACATCAGTAGACACAAAGACCTGGTTTCATGGACAAGCAGAGACGACCCTTCACCGGGGTGCCACTCTTTCTCCGTTGACACTCATGGGCTATCTCAATTGGTGCTGCGAAACGGCTCCACGACATGGTTCCTAAGGTCTCTGGTTCCACCCCCATGTAAACAATATAGACAATAAGATCATCATTAATTCTTTTTTCTAGAATTGAACTTTTGAAGGCTAGCTTTCAACTAGATAAAATCCTTGAGAGACGGATGAATTCATTATCTATATGTTCTTGTATTTCATGGAGAAGCAGATGAGAATCATTAACCTTGGAGAGAAAAATCCTTGAGAGACACATGGCAGATGTTATATAAGTTTTTCGTAATGTTAGCCTTCTATAATTTCACGCCAAGAGATGCAGCGCAGTTCAATGCTTGCAGATTGGTTTTGAAACTTTATTTCTGCAAGTGAGATACATATTTATCCATGCACAGATATGCAGCATGCTGTCACATTACATATTTGCTTCACTTCCACAATTTGTTGAAACGTTATGAATGTTGGGGAACGTCAGAGGACAATCTGAAGCAGAAAAAGTAGAGGTAAGACCATGAGTAATCACTGGGTACAATCAGATTAACAAAACTAAATTGAGACTGAACCGCAACAGATTAACCAGATAAACCAGATAAACCAGATAAACCAAAGAGTAATTATGTTTATGTCTCTATTTTCTGTCTGAGACGCATCTAAAAATAATACTAACAGCGGGCCTCACCATATTACTAGCAATTGATAAAAACTCATTTCGTTAGTCCAGACTTTCGAAAGGCAAAGCAAAGTGCCATATAAATTAAGGCACACTGACTAAAGTGACGATGTAGTGCCACAGATTTATCATTTTTAATTTTTGTGCAAGGATTTAAAACATAGGTGGAAAAGCAAAAGACCAGACAATGCCAAAGTTTCAACACTTGTAAATTTTTGCTGTCTCAAACATAGACAACAAAGCAACTGGAATGATTAAAATAACCATCAAGAAAATCAACAGGAAAGGGGACAAAGCAACATAGAGCTCAAACTAACATACAAATTCCATACCATCCGCGCAACATATGAGTACCAAACTGCTAAACCAACTAAAAATTGAAGTTATTGAACAGAAGTTGATCAAATTTGCAAGAATTTCCACTAGAAAAAAAAATTGTGTTTCTAACTTTTTATCTAAGAAGGCCATCAAAGGTTTTCATCTTCCAAATAAAACAATAGTGTATCATAAACCTTTGACTATTAATGGAACAATCCAGTTGTATGATAAAATTTTTGCCCACCATTTTACCATTCAACGTTATGCAGGCCACTAAGACTAGTCCATTGACATGTTTTAAGCCACATGAACACCGGACACTCTTAAGGGAAATGAACTATTTGGAGCAGAATTCAAACACTAACTTCTTTAAATAAATTACCGTTACTCAATTTGCAGTTGGAAATCCCTCTCAGAACTTTCTTTGATGAAGAAAGCTCAAGCTTACCTGCAAGCCATCGGTGGACTATGCTTTCGCAATCATCAATTCTCGAACCCTGCTCATTTATGTTACGTACCCCATCCATGCTTGAAACACCATAACCACTCAATGCTCAAATATTACAATATGCTTGCTTTCCATATGATGAGCATAATCAGGGAAACCATGAATGTAGTGATTATCATCACAGCCACCACAGCAATGCCTACAAGTTACTTAGTTGATCAAAGAATAAATATGTGTAGTTTCTTAATTTGGCTTCCTTTGCTTGGTCTTTTAAATAAAAGGTTTGCCACAACAAACATTGGCCAATACAATGGACCTAATACCAACAATCAAGAAATTAAGGAGTAAGACTAATCAATCTCAAGGACGACATTAAAAATCATGCATTCCCAATACACACACACACATACACACACATACACACACTCTTATGCATGCATAATGTATTCCCAGAACTTATTACGTACGTACCAGGAATTGACTTATAGAAATAATACTTGGACTTTGGTTCCTCCAAGTTCTAAAAAATTGCAATAACTTCAACACAGAAATAATTTATCATGTTATAGTTCCCCTATCATTTGCAAGAACTAACCAGTCATTTGAATCTCGAATTGCTCTGTAATATTAGAAGAACTAAGGCTATTCTTCGACTCGGCATCAGCTGAATCGATTCGACCTTCTGACCTTCTCCAATGTATTATTCGATACTCAAACCATCCGAATTGATACAAACAAACTCAAAATGAGACGCAACAAAAACAAAAATTCTTGAATTTCGTCTGTACATGCCAATGCCGATAACCTAAACCTAATACCAAATCTCAAATAATTCATCCTTATGTCTGCATAACATGCAATGCTGAATCAACGAAACAGAGATTAACAAAGAGAGAGAGAGAGGCATAAACAAAACCTGATCGAAAATCTCAGCACATTCCCGATTCCTCCACTCGTCGAGCTTAGATGATCATCAACAAACCAACATTCATCCCCAAATGAACGATCAACAGAACCTCCAAATCACGAACTGATTCTTCACAACGTATATTAGAATCGATCAATCAATGCTTCAAAACAACAACAACAACAACAACAACAACAACGAAATTCAGATCAGAAAAATCAAACAAGAAACTAATCGCATGTGAAACCCTATATCAAAACAGAGAGAGAGCGAGAGAGGCGAATTTGAAGCCCTCCTTGAGAGAGACGAGCTCGAGAGATGCATAGAGAGACGAGCGGTCAAGAGAGAGGATCGAGAGGGTTGAAAAAGAGGGCGCTGAGAGAGAGAGGGAGTCGAGAGAGAGGCTGTGAGTGTCGACAGAGAGAGTCGAGAGAGGGTCGGACTGTGAATGTATAGTTCGAACTATAGATAACGGTTGCCGTTATCAAAAACTAAAGATAAAGGCAACCGTTATCTTTGCTTCTCATTAATGACGGTTAAACTCAAACCGTCATTAATGAGTCTGTTATTATAGTATAAATATGTTGTAGTGGATGGCTGTGGCCGGTTGTGACTGTGAGGGTGGGAGGGCGGTGATGATGTGTGTAGAGAGGTGGTGCATTAGAGGTGAAGTTATTTAGTAAAAAACGTGTGCATGTGGTGTGTGTGTAAGGCCATATATTCCTGTTAGAGATACTAATGTGGTCAATGTAGTTAATGATCAGTTTGTACATCAAGACCATTAACTACATTGACCACATTAGTATCTCTAAGCTTTTAACAACAATGAACACAGAACAAACGATTGAAGAACTGAACAATTACTTTCCTTCACATTAGCTTGATGAAGAAGATACAACTCCTTTATATACAACTCGCAACTAATATGTAACCAACTTAGTTAACTAACTAGTCACTAACTTAACCATAGTAGAAAACTAACCATGATCAGTTTGTACATCAAGACCATTAACTACATTGACCACATTAGTATCTCTAACATCTCTCAAAGTAAACCGTGGAGAAACTACAAGGTTTACTTTGGAACATAAGAAAGAGAAACGAGGGCCGCCTAACATCTTAGTAAAAAGATCGCAGCTTGATGTTGAGAAGGAACATAACGAAGATCGAATACACCAAAGCAAAGAAGTTTCTCACGTACAAAATGAGTATCAATCTCCACATGTTTGGTGCAAGCATGAAAAACGGATTGGAAGCAAGAGCACGAGCACCAAGTGTTATCACACCATAACACAGACGAGAAGAACAGATATACCCAGATTCAGCTTAATAAAGAAACAAACCCACATGATATCGATACACCATGAGCAAGAGCACGATACTCACTTTCGTTGAAGACCGAGCAACAACAGATCGCTTTTAGATGACCAAGACACAAGATTTCCCCCAAAAAATAAGCAAGAACCACTCGTAGAACGTCTATCATCAACATCACCAGCCCAATCAGCATCAGTAAAAGCTTCAAGAGACAAAGACGAAGCTGGTTTAAACCATAAACCATGATGAAGAGTGCTCTTGAGATATCTAAGAACTCTTTTGCAAGCAGTCCAAGTGTAAATCAGTAGGAGATTGAAGAAATTGACTAAGTTTATTAACAATGAAACTTATATCAGGTCGAGAATAAGTGAGATACTGCAGAGCACCAACAGTACTCCTATACAGAGTTGGATTGACAAAGGGACGGCCATTAGACACTGATAACTTGTGACCAGCAGTAAAAGGAGTTGCAAGTGGTTTGCAGTCCTGAAGTCCAGCTTTGAGTAGAAGATCAAGTATATACTTATGCTGAGTTAAGTAAATACCAGACTTATTGCGAAAAACTTCAAATCCCAGAAAATAATCCACCTGACCAAGAGTTTTAAGGGAAAACTTGGTATCAAGCCAAGTAATCAAGGACTGAACTTCGGAGGGATTAGACCCAGTGACTAGAATATCATCAACATAAACCAAGAATAAAGAATAATGAAGTAGATGAACTCTTATAAAAGAGTGAGACATCAGACTTAGAATTGGTAAGATCCCAATCCAACAATGCTTCACGAAGTTTAGAAAACCAAGCTCTAGGGGCCTGTTTGAGACCATATAAAGCCTTATTTAACTTGCACACATAATGTGGAAAGGATTTATTAACAAATCCCTCTGGCTGAGACATATAGACCTCCTCAGAAAGATCACCATTAAGAAAAGCATTGTTGACATCTACTTGCTGAATAGGCCAGCCAAATGTAACTGCAAGGATGAATAAAATGCGTATGGAAGAGGGCTTGACAACAGGTGAAAATGTATCAAAACAATCAAGACCAGGAGTTTGATGAAAACCCTTTGCAACAAGGCGAGCTTTGTATCTTTGTATGGCACCAGTAGGAGAAGTCTTGACCTTAAAAACCCACTTACACCCAACAGGACTCATAGAAGAAGTAGGAGGCACAAGAGTCCAAGTACAGTTTTTATCAAGAGCTTTAATTTCATCCACCATAGTATTGTACCATTTACAGTCTTGTAGAGCATCTTTAACAGACTTAGGTTCTAGGTGAGCTGTCAAAGCAAAAGGAGACTGAGTAACCAAAGCTTTTGGTTTAAAAATCCCATTCTTACTCCTGGTGAGCATGTGATGAGTATTAATTGTATGAGGTATAGTGATGAGAGGTGCAGGAGGAACAGTAGAAGGTGAAGCATTGGACAGTGAAGCATTAGACAGTGAACCAGTATTCAATGAATCAGCAGATAATGAAGCAGCAGAAACAAGATCAGGAGGAGTCAGTGCACCAGGTAATGACGAATTAGACAATGAGGGAACCATATTAATATGCTGGAACACAGATAATGAAAGTGTTTTGAGAGATGTACCACTAGGTGGAGAATAAGTCTGAAACAGATATTGAAATGGAAATTCATCCTCATTGAACACAACATCCCTTGAAATGTACACTTTACCAGAAGGGTGTAAGCAACGATATCCATGATGTCGAGGACTGTAACCAATGAAGACACACTTTGATGATCGAAAATTAAATTTGTGAGAGGAATAGGAAGTAAGACTGGGAAAACATGTACATCCAAAAGTTTTAAGAAACTTGTAGTCAGGAAGTTTCTTAAAACAAACTTGATAAGGACTTTTAAATTGCAAGGGTGATGAAGGAAGACTGTTGATGAGAAATACTGATGTTAAGAAAGCTTCTTCCCAAAATGACAAAGGCATTTTTGAATGAGCTAGAAGAGTTAAGCCCATTTCTACTATTGCACGATGTTTTCTCTCGGAACTCCATTCTGTTGATGAGAATAAGGGCAAGAGTAACGATGATGAACACCATGTGACAAACAATACTTCTCAATAGGTTTGAACTCAAGTCCCATATCAGATTGAAAACTCTTCAACTTGGTACCCAAGTGCAATTCAGCTGAATTTTTAAAATGAAGAAAAGCAGCAAATGTATCTGACTTGAGTTTGAGAGGATAAAACCAAGTGAAACGACTAAATGCATCAACAAACACCACATAGTAACGAGAACCAGTAGATGACAGCACAAGTGCAGGACCCCATAAATCAGAGTAAACCAACTCCAAAGGACTAGAAGCAGTAATAGAGCAATGATTATAAGGTAGTTTATGCATTTTTCCAATCTTACATGAATCACAAAAATGTTGTGGAGTCTTAGGTACAGTAGTTTCACAAAGCACTGAAGAACTTTTTGTAATACATCATAAGATGGATGACCCAATCGAGCATGCCAAGTATGAGATTTATCAACAGTTGCAACCAAATTTGTAGTAACCAAATTATTACAATGGAATGATGGAGAAGAAGAACTCGAAGGAAAGACATCGGTTGATGAAGAGCAATCGTTAGGAATGCAAGATAGTCCATCCTTAACCTTGCCTTGAAGCAAAATTTTCCTCGTTGCCTTGTCCTTAACACAAAATGAATCGATGAGAACTCGTAATGACATTGTTGTCACGAGTTAATTGTGAAATACCGATAAGATTTTTGGCAAGTTTAGGAACATGAAGAACAGACATAGATTGATATCAAGTGAAGGATGAGCACTAGACTGCAATGTACTAGAACCAATTGAAGAGATAGCTAATTTTTCACCATTTCCAACTGTAATACGTTGAGTACCTGAGTAATCAGACTTGTTTTGCAGTGAAGAAGAGTCTGAAGTCATATGACAAGAAGCTCCAGAGTCCATGTACCAATTCGGATCACTCACTGAATCAGGAGAAGCCATCATGCCTTGAAAATGATGAAAGTTGGCATATTGATTTGGAAATTGTTGCATCATTAAACCTCCTTGAGATGAATTATTGGAGAACTGCTGTTGAGTTGATGTAATCTTCTTGAATTGACCCTTATGAATACTATTTCCATTGTTAATCGGTCCAATGAAAGACTGATCAAACCTTTGATAACATTGAAGTGCCATATGCCCAGGTTTAGAACAAATTTGATGTAACAGAGTTGATTTCCACCTCTTCCACCATATCGTCCACCTCTCGAAATTGTTACCACCTCTATTGTATCCTCCTCTATTACCTCCATTGTTCCCGCCACACTCGTTAAATCCTCCAAATTTCACATTCTCGTGATTTCTTTTCTCCATTGTTAATTGCAAGATGTGTTGAATGAGAATTCATCTCAAGTGTATTTTCTCCATTCAGTTGAGCAATTCTTTGTTCATGTAACATCAACAAGTATTGAGCATCTTGAAGAGTCATAGTCTTTTGTTGAGAAGAAATCACTACAACAACCGAATCAAACTCATGTCCTAATCCATTTAAAACTGATTGAATTAGGTCTGATTCAGAGACTATTTGCCCAATTGACTTCAATTCAAGACCTATATTCTTGATTTTTACTACAAATTCAGAAATCGAAGATGCACCTTTCTTTAAAGAATTCAATTTTGTTTCAATTGAAGTGCCCTAGCCATGGAAGCTTGAGAATACAGTTTCTCAAGAGTATTCCAAATCTCATAAGACGACTCACATTCTGTGACATTCCCAATCACATCTTTTCCTATACTTGAAAATAACCAAACCATCAACATTGCATCAATCTTACTCCATACCTCATCATCAAATGATCCAACTGTTGAAGACGACGGTCGACTTGAAGAAAAACGATCTTCTCGTGACCAAGAAACTCAATCCAAGTGCTTTAATGGTCGCTTTCACCGCACCTTCCAATAGATGTAGTTGGATTCATCAAGCTGTGTGATGATTGAAATTCAAGGATTTTGCAATCGTTGCCACATCCGGAATCACATATCCAGGAATTCCTGGTGAGTTCAGATGATCAGACGCCATTGCAATTGCTCTGATACCATGTAAAGATCAGACCTAAAGAGGTTGATCTGCTTGAGCTATTCAAACTTTTAACAACAATGAACACAGAACAAACGATTGAAGAACTGAACAATTACTTTCCTTCACATTAGCTTGATGAAGAAGATACAACTCCTTTATATACAACTCTGCAACTAATATGTAACCAACTTAGTTAACTAACTAGTCACTAACTTAACCATAGTAGAAAACTAACCATGATCAGTTTGTACATCAAGACCATTAACTACATTGACCACATTAGTATCTCTAACAATTCCTATTTGTGTTTAGCAACCCCTAATTTAATAGACTATTCTTTGCTAAGCGTTGATTTAATTATTTTAGCAACTTCACTATCTAGTGCACATGTAACAAAACATTTGAATAAGGAGTCATCTCAAAATTTCATTTGCAATATATATATATATATATATATATAAAATTAGAACCTACAGAATGCTGAATTAAACGTAGCTCTTTCTCTAAGCAAAATACTGAGATATATATTGAATTTAAATTGCGATAGCTATTTATATATACTTTCCCTTGGTTTCTCTAGGATTATAAAATTAAGGTACTTGACTAACTACTATATATAGGATTAGTTGAGCTGAAGCAACGTGAGGGTGAAATGTTTTTTCGAGACCGAAATATATCATATATTTTTATATATCAATAACTCCACTTTAAAAGAGTTGGTACTGAAAAAAATAATGCTTTTATGTGATGACGTTATAAATTACAAGGCAATATATATGAAGTTGATATATTTGTTATATTATTAAAAAATGAATCGATGCCATTAATGGGCAAAAAGTTATAAAATGATTAGATCAAAAGCTCGACCTAACAAGTTCATTAAAAAAAAAACAAAATGAAGCAATGAATCGCTCATGAACGATCACCATCTACAATCTACGTCAATATGGTACAAAAGTAAAATCAAAATAATCTTCTCACTTCTTGTTGTTCTTCAATGGTTAGGTAAGTAGAAGGACTAGAAACAAATTGTTTCAAGCACCCCATCTCATTGGCCACATCAAGCATGCTTGGTCTCATTGAAGCTGAGTTTTGAGTACAAATCAAACCAAGCTCAACCATCTCCAATACCACATCTTTCCAAATCTCTGTGTTGATGTTAGTAGCACTTGTGAGTGGTGGTGGGTGGGTCAGCAGGGCTTGGTTGATTATGGGCTCGAGCCTATTTGGGTAATGGGTCTTGACCCACTCCGGTAGGCTCGAGCCCTGGTGAAACAACACGTCTGTGGGCCGTTTCCCCGTTATAATCTCTAGGATTAGTACACCAAAACTGTACACATCGCCTTGTGTTGATGCCTGCCTTCCCATCCCATATTCTGCATACAAGCAAGCATATATTTTAGATTTTGTGCATGGTTAATATTATTTGGGGCCTACTCTTTTTATTTATTTATTTATTTATTTATTATTATTATTTTATTTTATTATTATTATTATTATTATTATTATTATTATTATTATTATTATTTAGGGTTTAATAGCAACTTTGTCTGAGACACATACATCTTTGTCTTAATTAATCATAAACTCTTCACAAAGAGCAATTTCAGTCTCAACTAAACTAATCTAAATGCTCATATATGGTAGACCAATAAAATTAGTTAAGTGGGTCACGTCAAACGCACAGACGGTGGATCATATATTATATATAACATCATTTTTCTTAAAAAGTATTTTTTTCATTATAATCATTTTTTTTTCACTAACATGATTGTGCATTTAACAACCTACCATAAGAATCTATAATTTCTTAACAATGTTTAAAGTTGTATTTATTGTAACAAAGAAGATAAAATATGGAAAAAGCTTTTTCCAAATACATTTCTTAATACATTTTCTTTTAACAAATTTCCCATATAAGAATCACTACTGCACTTTGTAAGTTTAATTAAATAAGAAATTTGTTCCTACCAAGAAAAAGAAAAAAGAAATTTGTTTTTTGTTTGAGAAACTAAATAAGAAATTTGTTCATTCTTAGAAAAATTGTTAAAAGTATCTATTAAGTGATTGAGCAAATGTTGTCAAAACTCAAATTAAAGTGATGTTCTCAAAACCCATTTAATATATAATTTGCACATTACATAATGTCATTATTGCTAAAAAATACTTGGGATGATTACCTATAAGATCGACTATATAATTTAAAATTAACAATTTACTAATTATTTTTTTGAAAAATATTTCATATGTGATAAATATATATTTATTTATTAAGTTTAACAATATAAGGATCGGGTTTAAGCTTATGTATTTTTAATTTAGTTATTTATAATATTCAAGAGGATATGTGTGAATATTATTTACAGATCGATGATATTATTTTAGGAGATGAAATAAAAGATAGAGTGAATAGAAAACTAAAACTTTAGAGAAATCTGTAAAAATCTAAAGGTTTTAAAGTTAAGTAGGACAATAACTGAATATACATCTATTTTGAGTTTATACATACCATACATTAATTAAGATGATGAAGAAGTGGATACTTTAGAAAAAAAATATAGTGGTAAAACTAAGAGTAGAAATTACTAATGAATTGCTTTAGATATTAATGATCAATCATACAAATTAATGCCAATATTGATAATGGCGTTACATATAAAATTCAAGTTGGATGGAAGTACTAGAAGAGAGCATGTGTGATCTGTGATCGAAATATCTACCAAGCCAAAAAGAAAGTTTCATGGAATTGCAAGTAGGTTTGACTATATGATTTATGGAGATGAATGTTGTATGGTAAAGAAGCAAATACACAAAATGAATGCAATGAAATGAGGATGCTTTAGGCGAATATATGATAAAACCGATAAAAATAAAGTAAGAAATATAAAAATTTAAAGAAAAGTAGGAGTAACACTAATTGATGCAAGAATTAGGAAAGAACGATTACGGTGATTCAGACAAGATGGTCTACAAATGTCCTAATTAGTATACTCGACTAAGTGCAAATCGAAGAAATTCGATGATGTAGAGCAAACTAAACCTAACTTAGGATGCATTGATTAAGAAGGATATAAAAGATTTAGAAAAATATATTGTTAATTACACTAAATTAAGCGTAATGAAAGAGGTTTTTGATCCATGTAGTCGAACTCAACTAATTTGAGATTGAGGCTTATTTGGTTCGGAACAAAATTTTATAACAATAGGTAGTTTTTCCTTTTAATACAAATATATAAAGCCTACAATTTAAAAAAATTAATGTTGTAGACATAAAATGTTGTAGGCTAATGTTTTAATTAAAGCCACATACCTGGAGCAATGTATCCAATTGAGCCACACAGCAGGCCCGCTGTTGAGGGGAAGGAAGAAGATGGATCCAAAACTGAGGTGTTTTCTCGGCGGTAGCTACCTTCACCACCACTCTTTGCAAATCTCGCAATCCCAAAGTCGGTCACCAGAGCCGTCATGTCGCCGTCTAGAAGTATATTGCTCGGCTTCAAATCACAATGAATGACTCTAACAGGAGAATAATGGTGCAAGTATGCCATCCCTTCAGCTACGTCACTGCAGATATTCACTAGTTGAACCAAGCTCAAGTTGTGTTCAGATCCATGGATTGGATATAGATGGTTTTCAAGGCTCCCATTTGGCATCAATGGAAGAACAAGAGCTTTGAAGTCTGGCTTAGTACATGTTGTTATGATCCTTATAAGGTTTCTGTGTCTAGTCCTTTTTAGGACTTGACATTCCCTTTTAAAGCTCCTCAAGATTTCACCTTCCATTGTCGTCGTATCTAAAACTTTCACCGCGATTTTTGTGTTGTCATGAAGAACTCCCTTGTATACATGCCCAAATCTTCCTGACCCTATTAGGCATGAGCTGTTGAATCCATTGGTGGCTTGGACTAGTTGATGATAAGAAATTCTACGGTACTTGTGTGTTTCTTGGTTTTCATTTTCTTCATCTTCGGAGATACTATTGTCACCGAATATGGCCGATGATGCTCTCCTCGCTCTAGCCTTGAGAAGTAACGGGTACCCGAAGAAACACACCACAGGACATGTGAGCAACATGAGGAGAATCGGCAATATTTTGCGTTGATGATGGTTCCTTCCCTTTCGGCACAATTGCATGCCATGGATCAGTCCACATAGACCAGGGTTGCCTTGAACAGAATCTAATGTGAGTGATGTGAATATTCCAGCATTTGGGACAGTCCCAAGAAAATCATTGAAGGAGATGTTGAGTTTTCTTAGAGTTGAAGAGGATTGGAGAAACTCTGGGAGTTCACCTGTTAATTCATTAGAAGACACATCAAGTGCTCTTAGATAAGGTAAATTCCCAATTTGAATCGGAAGGGGACCTTGAAGAAGATTTGAGGAAAGTTTGAGGTACTCGAGGGCAATGCAGCTACTGAGCTGCGGTGGAATTGTGCCCGAAAGGTTGTTCATCGACAAGTCGATGGCAAGAACCATGTCCATCTTACTCAGCTCTAGTGGTATAGGCCCTTGTAGGAGATTGCTAGACAAGTTCAAGTACAATTTCAAGCTTCTCAATTCAGCAACTTCACTAGGAATGACCCCTGAAATTTTATTATGAGAAAGGTCTAGGATCTCTAGATTAGTGCATTTTCCTAGACTTGGTGGAATTGTTCCTGATAATTGGTTTCCATAAAGCAATAGTCTTCTTAGCTGCGAAAGATTCGATATACTATTGGGTATTGGTCCCGAAAGCTCATTATTTGACAAATCTAGAAGGCCTAATCGAGGAATATTGCCGAAGGCAGAGGGGATTTCACCCGAGAGTGAGTTGTTTGAAAAGAAAACTCTCTCTAGGTTTACCATTCGGCTTATTTGCGGTGGGATCGATCCGCTCAAGAGATTACTAGATAAGTTCAAAAGGGTGAGATTTAAAAGATTTGAAATGGTAGGAGGAATTGGACCATGAATAAGATTCTCTGCAAGATTAATTTGTTTGAGCTTTGTTGAGAGATTACCTATAAAAGGGGGAAGATCTCCAACAAGACTATTTCCGGAGAATTCGAGCTCTTGAAGGTTAGAACAATTGACAAGAGAAGAAAAGAAGAGTTCAAGGTTAGCATTACCGCGACGACTACAATTACCGAAGTTGTTATCCGATAAGTATAGGAACTGCAAATGAGGCATTTTGCTGACTATCTCTGATGGCAAGTCTCCATTTAAGAAATTTGACTCCAAGTCAAGCCATTGAAGCTTGGTTGAGTTAGAGAGCGCAGAAGGAATGAGACCGACCAGCCGATTAGACCAGAGCAAAAGAAACCTCAACTCTGTCAATCCACAATGATTCCGCAATGGGATTTCGCCTTCTAGAGAGTTGTTAGAAAGATCGATATAATCAAACGAAGACGACCCGTTACAAAGAAGTGACTCTGGAATCTGCCCCTTAAGCCTATTACTTCCCAAGTTGAGATACACCAACTGATGAAGAAAACTCAATTCAGTAGGAATCTCCCCTTCAAGCATGTTCGTCAAAAAGCTTAGCTCCTTAAGTCGGAAAAGCGACCCTAGCTCGGTCGGTATCCGACCCATAAAGAAGTTGTTGGACAAATCCAACACAAGCAAGAAAGTGAGGTTGGAGAGAGCTGGAGAAATTGTGCCTCTAAGTGACCTCCCACCTAGATCAATCTGCACCACTTGGTTCCTTCTACTGTTGCATTCAATCCCAGTCCAATTGCATACATGATTCCAATGACCATCATTAGTCATCCCCCAGCTTTGAAGGGCATGTTCCGGGTCCGAAACAACCCCCGCCTTGAACGACAACAGCGACATTCGTTCCCTCGAAAGCCGGTCATCTTCGACACCCAACTCTCCCCCAATCCTTACAACAACTAGTAACAGAACAAATATGGTAATCATAATAAGCACAAGCGATCTAGACATTCTGTACGAATTAAGATCATGTACTATGGTGGTACAAAATTTGCTAAGATTGGTGAATCAACAGTAGAAAATGTGATGAAAGTGAGCAACATTTGCAACATTGTGAACTTATATATAAAGGGAAGCACCGATGATTAGTTTTTCATGTGTCTGCCTAACTGCTGTTGAGAAAAGGGACGCCGTTTGGCGCCATAGATGTTTGACTTGGGAGAGGACCAACGGGTGGGTGACATGTGGACGCGTGACTGTGAATGGTCGACGGCGTGGGCGCCGGGTGTACTATTTGGGTGGTGTCCATGTCAGCTTACCGACCTACCTCTCTCTAGTGGGTTTGCCTACTTAGGTGAGTGGAAGCTGCGTTGTTAGTTTAGATAAATTGATGACATGGCGGTTCAGTTTCCGTTTCTTTTTTATGTCATGATATTCTGCTTCATGGAGTTGGATACTAAGCAAACTCCTGGGTTTAAATGGTGATTTCATTTAATAAACTAACGGGTAGGATGTTTAGAAATTCAAATTGAATTATCTTTTTATTAATTAAACACCCCAGGTAGTCTACAACCCACCACATAAATAAAAGTATGATATACATAATGTTCAAAAAATGAAAAGATTGTTACTTTATTATTCTTTTTTGTCAGAAGCATCACTGGTGAGATGATAAATACATCACTTGCCAAAACACAAGGTTTTGAGAGGTCGTGGTTCAATTTTCACTGAAGTAAAAAAAAAAAAGTTATATATATATATATATATTTGAAATGTGGTTTCTAAATTTTGCTTAGAAAAATACTGACTTTAGTTATAAACCATTTTTAAAATTCAAGAAATAAAGTTATCTTTGTAAAAAACACGATAACTATTCAACAACCCACACTCTTCACATCTTAAAAAACAAATAAGTAAATAATGGTTTATTTTTTTTTTTTTTTTTTTTTTTAACACAAAGTAAATAAAGATGATGAATAACTTTCTAATAAAATGAGATCAGTGAGAAACTAAAAAAAGAAGATACTTACCAAAAAAATTAAATAATAAAAAAATGGATAGTAATGATGGTGAAATTTGTAAGCAATTTGTGAATACAAATAAAGGCGAAAAGAGAAGATTTTATGAAACTTTTTTCTTGCAATGGCTTTGATAGTAAGAGGATTAGACATTTGTTATTAGTGGTTTACTCGCATGATTATTCTACGTTTGATTAAGTCTTTCAACTATCAGGTTCGTTACTTAAATTTTCTATTCTACCTTTAATTAACGGCCTTTCAGCTATAAAATCTAAATAGTTATAATTTATTGTCAAAAAAATCATAATAAAACTGTAGTATACTTTTTGAAATATAAAATAAATTATTAGATTAATTAAATTCTCGCGAGTGTATGGAGCAGGTTTTGGCATGTATAGCATGCTCCAAAAACTAGTATATATATATATATATATATATATATATATATATATATATATATACCTAATTAAATTATAATTCAAAGAGAGAAAATGAATAATTTTGTTAAAAAGAAATTTTCCACATATTGACTGTTGTTTTTGCTGCTTCATGCATATTAACTAGTATATATTATTACTACAAATTAACAAATTCTTGTCAATAGCCAAACTTACGGATTTCAATTAACTTATTCGGGATATTGCATTTTAGAAAGAAGTAGATTTCTCCTTAACCATGCGGCCTCACCTTCTTTTCAAAACTCTAAAATTATTTTTTTGATTCACTTTTGTGATTTTTATTTTTGAATCATTGCCGATCCTCTCAACGATCAGCGATGGCCAATTAAATCCCTTTTGCTCTTTGTTCATTCAATAAACAATAAATCTAATTAGATTTGTAGAGATTAGTCCATCCTTGTTGTGGTGCATCTTCATCAACAATGTTGCGTGGATTTGTGCAGGCGTCTGAATTGATTTATCTTTGATTTTTACTTTTATGGTTTATTTTCTTCCCTAGTTGGAAGTCTTTGATGTCTTCTCCCTGTTGAGAAGTTTTAGGTTTTCTCCTAGTTGGAAGTTTTAGGTCTTCTCCTAGTTGAGAAGTTTTATTATTTGTTTTGTGGTTCTAGTAATTTTGTATATTGTCATGAGTTTCAATGTTGTAGAGAGCAGTCATTGATTTTCAAACTGTTTTAATTTCGAAAAAAAGCTAAATTAATGGCAGTTTGTTTGTACAAATAGTATTAGCGAATCAATGTACTTGATTATATGTCTAGTCTTGTATTGAGCTATGAATGATTAATGAAATTTCGATTTCTCTTCAAATAGAAAAAAAAAAAAAAAATGTCGCTTGTCACACGGTTGATCACAACGCGTTAGAAGAAATAATTAAAATTAAGGAGGCGTGCCTTAAGATAATATTTGTAGCAAAGATCAATTGGCAACTAATAGTGCTTGCTCACCTATACAAAAGAAAAAATAAATTTATGTCCAGATGCAGGGAACGTAGTATGAACGTATCTACAGCATTCAATTTCAACCGGATTATCACATAATCAGATCATCACTTAATTAAACAAATCCATATATGGATTTTGGTGAAACAAATCCATACGAATTATTAAATCAAATTGGCTTGCAATTGATGAAACAAAATGGTACTAAATAGCCCATGATACTGACATGCACTTTACCCGTATTTCTAATTATTAATCAATTAATTAAGTCTTTGATTGAATGATGGCAACAAGTTATGTCATTTTTTTTCTCAGACAAAACAATGTCGTTTTTTTATTTTTTATTTTTTTATTTTTTAATTACTAGCTTTGACGAGCAATATCCCTGACCATTTAATTAAGAGGCATTTTTGTCTAAATTGAAGTGTTGTGGGCAGATTTTATTATTGAGTCGCGCTATATGTGCACCTTGACATCCTCTTATGGCACCCACCCTCATCCAACCTAATAATTCACATGTCCATTCAAATGCTCTCTCAGGGCACATCACTCTTAAAAACTCGATGTTTCTACGAAGTCAAATCGATTCATTACCGGCCGGACATCCGTTTGTTGATCAAAGAGTGCGCACCAGCTCTTATCAATCGCGTTTGTCGATCCATCGCCGTTCGGAGATTCGGCGAGTTTTAAGTGTTTTTAGAGTCTAATAGTTGAAAAAAATGAGTGGGAGGCGGATGTCTCAAATGACAAGGTTAGTTTTCATGATTTTTTGTGGATTTTTTTTGTTCATTTTCTAAGGTGAACCATGGACGCGAATTTATACATGTTGCAATGTCTCGGTACCCTATAACCGATAACTAACAAAATGTGTCGGTTATTACCAACCGAGTTTAATCCCAAACGTAGCTTTTTATTACACTTCGGTTGGAAGTAACCGAGACCAAATCCAATAGTCTCGGTGATACACAACCACGTGGTTTAAAGGTCCTTCTCACTTAGGTGTCGGTTGATATTAGCCGACACTTACACAATGGTATCGGCAATGGACATTGGAGACCACAAGACAGATCATGACTCTGTGTGCCGAACACTACGGGATTGATGTTAAACACATCACCCAACCATAAAACAACAAATCTATCTTAAACAAGCAAGAAAATGAGGGGTTTGGTATATTGAAGCCTTGATGTCGTGATGGAAGAGAGAAAAGAAGGATTTCATTCGATTTGGTGGTGGGGTGCTCGTGCTTCAAATGAAATGACATTTTGGTAAAAGTCTTGGGGTGCCCTAATCAACGGGGTACCCTGAGAGGATAGCGGGATGCACATAGCGTGACTCTTTTATCGGTTATAACTTGTGACTCATAAACATTGTTGAAACATGTCAGGGTAACATAACTCTAAGACAAATTTGATTTATTTTATTTTATTTTTGTTGAGGTCAATTATTGATTCTTGCACCAACAAGAAGGTGACCTTGTTTAGTTAGGGGTGGAGTTATCTCTCGAGAGCTAGATAACTTACGGGAGTTGAGAACTAATTTTGTTTGGTTATCCAAATTTCCTACAAGTTATCTCTCAACTTACACCCTTGGGTGCAAAATATCTCCCCCACCCCCTAGGGGAGTCATCTCTCGGGAGTTATGTGGGCACAATTACCTTTTATTAATGACTTTTTATTGCACATCGCTCTCTTGTTTGAAGGTTATTTATGACAATTCATATTTTTTATTGTTTAAAAATTTGAAGCTTCCCTGCAAGTTTAAAGTTGAACCACACATGAAAATATTTTCTCCAAGGAGATAACTCGAATTAACACTGTGAAATAGCAAAAACGAACCAAACGATGCCTGTGTCAAAATGATTGTCAAAAGTGTGTACTAGATCATTTTGCCCAGCTATAAACTCACACACGCCACATCAAAAAGCAAAATGTGACATTGTGGTTGTTGAATTATATTATATTGGAAAATATACTTGGGTCGCGTATGTGCGTGTACACATTCAACGTGTTTAGCATGGACTTCAATGTGTTAACTTGGGCTTTTTGTTCTTCAGAATCACAATATTTATAGCACTCTCCTTTTAAAATCAGGTCCAAATAGATTTTTTAACAGAAAACTACTAGTAAGTGGAAGTCTTAAACTTGATTTTATAAGGAAAAGCTAGAGCCGGGAAAACATTGCTTAATGAACAAAGTATAGTTTACACATGATGAAGTCGTATTTATAAAGTTCATAATATTGGGTGTTGGTGGATCCAACCATATGTATACTATATGATGATCAATCAATTTTTCGTTAAACAAATATGCAAGTAGCTAGATTAATTTGATATTCATTAGAATCAAAACCCAGTCTAAATGTCTAATGTCAACCACCTAAACGAGTCACCACAAAAAAATATATATATATATATATATATATATATATATATATATATATATATATATATATATATATGAGAATATTCTCCTTTCTTAGTACTATGGTTTGATTTTCCTAGCTATATAGTATTTGCCAAATTTAAAGTCTGAAATTTCTTTTGGATAGAAAAAGTAATGTTAAGGATCGAAAAAGAAAGCAAACATCAATTATTATTATATAGCTTTTTTGTACATATATAATTAATCTTGTTGCATCGATCTCAAGCAATAATGATCAATATGATTAATCCTTATGATAGATAAGCTTAAGTAATATATATTTTTTGGCTGCAACTCAGCATATATATATATATATATACACACACACACACACATGAGACTATGAGAGTGAGAGTGAGAGGTAGCTAGCTAGAGAAGACAAAAGAAAAAAGAGAAAAAGAAAATTAAGAACTAATAATTAAAATTGAACAGGTAACTAGCATGTACAAGCTTTTTCAAGAATACAGGAGAAACAAAAAATAAAAATTAGATTGATATATATAACAATAACAACAATAAAGCTTCGATCCTAAATTAATTAGTTGGGGCCGATATAGTTGAAACAAACTCTTCCACTACTCTATTTGATTTGATGGAAGAGCTAGCAATATTAGATTTAGCTTCACGAACCAATTACAACTGAGATTAAAGAAGAAAACCAGTTCGGTGCATATGAAGTCAAGTATTACAGTATTGAAAAGGTGTGGATAGAAGAAAGAAATTATACCAAAACGTTATCACTATGAATCAGATTGATGGTATTAGGTTAGATTTGATGTAATTTAGTTGCAATTTTCTTGCTTATCTACTGCACAGAGAAGGATGAATGGTCTGATAGGAAGAGAATTGGAGACATTACACTTGGTAAGGTAACTTTCCACTAAAATGTCTCTTCTATTTCATCTTTTTCTTCTTTTCTACGATGGCTATTTTATTTTTATATAATTAAAAAAATTGTTCTAAGAACAAAATGCATACATTTCGTGCGACTCAAACATCATAAGTAATGCACCGCATCCATCTCTTGTTATTAACTTGCTTGCTCGTCTGATTTGTTGCATGTAGATGTAATAATAATTTTCATTGATTGTTATTAGTGTCTGGTTATTTTTTTTAAGTTGGGGTTAGGCCTTTGTTGTGCAATTGTGTGTGTTTTATTTGAGTGTGTGTTTGTGTTGATTATTTTTTTAATACAGTTTTGGGAACTGGTTTTGTGGTGAGTAGGGATGATGAATGAGGTCAATCGGGAAGAGGTAGAGGACAAGAAGAGCCCAGATGGGGGATCCTGCGTCTAATAAAGAAACTTATTAGTGTATCATGAAGTGATAATATATATGTAATTATCATAGGAATATTAATACTGCAGAAATCTAACCAAAACAAAAGGGAAATGCTACAATGACACAGATTCCAAGTCACTGTCACCCCCCAAACAATATCATTCAATGTATTACGGAAATCAAACAAGTATAAAGACAAAATAAAAAGGTAGAAAAATTTATGTATATATGTAGGTAGTGTAGTTGTGGAATAATCAGTGACATGAATGTGAGCAGTTCTCATGTTGAAGTAGCTTCACACTGAGCAACTACTGATTTTAGCTTAGATTGTACCCATTGTGTTTCAGCTATCCAAAATATGTATATATGGACTTGACTCACTAACTCACACATTGAATCAGTTACCCAATGTACTCTAAACATATTTTGTTCTCTCTGTGTTGTACATAATGTGTTTCAGCTTCCGGCCCAAAAAAAACAATGTGTTTCAGCTAAAACCAATGCACACACTGATTTAGTGATGTATGCTAAATATCCAAACATTGATATTTTTTCTTGATAAAGGAAGTTATACATATTACTCTTTGAATTAAATCATACAAAAAGAAAGGGATATATACAAGTGTCAAATACAAAAAGTTTTTGTATTTCTTATTGGTGCCTTTTAATTTCTTATTTGACGTCCTACTTATGTTTAGTATAGGTAATTAGAAAGAAAACTAACATTATCAAAATTTTTGTTGAGTTTCTTGAATTTGGGTGAGATGAGCAATGTAGGATGGTCAGAGATTTAACTGCATTCAAATTTTGAAAAAATTGGTAGAATAAATGTTGATTCAGATGAATAAAGTCTTGGTCATGAGTGCTGAACAATCTCAAATTTGCTAATTATTACGAATTGTTCCTGCGTATTAGAGTGAACAGACGTTAGGAGCAACTAATATTTTCTTCCCCTTATACAATGTTCCACTAATCACTTCCATTAGAAAAGAAATAAATTAAGATTCTTAAAAATGAAGGTGTATATATTCATGTTCAGAAGTTAAAATATCTCAAAGTCATTTTTACCCTCTATAGAGTTTGACGTAAAAATTGAACTCTTAAGTGAGATTTTGGAGATTTTGGATGAGGTACTCTTATAAGAATTTAGAGAATAAGATGGTAATAAATAAGAACATTGTTTGTTCAAGAGACAACTAATCTCTTTATCTCGATCTCTCTCTCTCTCTCTATATATATATATATATATATTAGATCATTAATGTTGGTATGTACTTGTGTACAAAATCATTTGGGATTTGTGTTTGTAGATATCTGATTTAGTAGATGTATTATTTGGTGTGACTACGTTGATATGGCTATTTTTAAGGGTTGATGAAAAACTTGGAAGTTGTTAGAGATCAAATTACCATCTAAACATTGATTTGATTGCATATTTCAAGGGGTATCAATACAACCCCATATTAAAGAAATCAAACTAATAACCTCAAGGGCGTTTTATCGAACACCTCCAAAGAACTCTACGAAATAGTCAACATAAACTTGTTTAAAAAATTAGACATTTTTAGAAGATATACCAATGCAAATTGTTTGATGTTAGTCACTCATTTCTTATGTTTGTTTTGTAATCATTTGTTTAGTGTTATTAAGCCGACAATGCAATCATTGGCTGGAATGGCTATCGAAGATGATGATCCAAGGTTGCTCAACTTCCTAACAATACTGTCTTATTATTTGTGAATTCATTATATACTTTTTATGTGTTTTGTAAACACGTAAATCTAACGAAGTTTTGTATATTATATTAATCTATTTAACACAGTGGAGTTATGAGAAAGGCTAGAAATAGCTTGCGTAGAGAGGTAGATAGGTCAAACCGTTTGTCTATGACGGAAGAGGAAAAGCAGAGGAGACGATCACGTCAAAGACAACTACATAGGGAAAAAAAAGAGGCAAATGCAACGGGTATGTGCCAATTATCTTTAACTAGAAAAAATGTATTAGTTTAACTTCTATAAAAAATTATGCCACTTGATCATACATAAGTGTTACAAAAGGTTGTGACTATTGGTTAGAGAGTAATACATCTTTATTCAACAATTAGAAACTTAGTCTGCTTTGACCTTTCCTGTTGGTAATATAGGATCAAGAAATATATAAAGACATTCTGTGGCAATGGATTTTGATAACATAGTACATTCAGCAGATATATTACCATCTGTAGGCTCTTGTCAAAATTGTGGTGCTCGAAGATTCGTTCATGAAATTAAGGGTTTTTGTTGTTCAAATGGACAAGTGTCTCTCATCCCTAATGTTGTCTCCCAACAAATGTTTGACTTGTTCACATCAAAAACTAAAGAAACAAATGAATTCTTGAACTATGTTCGTACCTATAACAACAACTTTGGATTTACATCATTTGGTGTGAAGTGTGATAAGACACTTTCAAGAAATAATATGGGTGTATATACATTTAGAGTGCAAGGGCAGATTTATCATTATATAAATAATTTGCACCCTGTCAGTGACAAACCCCCCTTTTTGCAATTGTACTTTTATGATACTGAACATGAAGTGCAGAACCGAATGTGTGGCAGTGGCTCGGATAGGATGGATGAGAAAATTTTAAAATGACTAATTGGTATGATGAGTGATAACCCATATGCAAAGTTTTTCCGTAATTTAAGTACGAAAATCTTAGACAATTATGTTGTTGAGATAGTTTCGAGTGTTAATCTTGATCAAAGACGATTTAACAAGCCTTTTGTTAGTCAAGTTGCTGCTATTTGGGTAGATGATGACTTATGTGCACAACCAACTAAGCGGGATATCCTTATATATAATCATTCTGGAGAAGGTAATAGAATCTACTATCATTACGGGTGCTATGATCCTTTACAATATCCTTTATTGTTCCCCTATAGAGATGTGGGTTGGCATCAAGGCATTAAGAAAAAAGGCTCTACCAGAGTGCATGTTAAGTACAATGACGATTTTAATCTTGATCCTCATTTAATAAATTAACCTTCTGAGTTACTTCACAATGATAATGAAGGTAAATAATATAACTTCTTCTCGTAGTTAGTTTGACTCTAATACTATTTTAACTTTTAAAAGACGTACTAATTTATTCATGTTTTTTATAGTGAATTCTACAAAAAAAGAAAATTGTGTATCTTGTCGCGAATATTACTGCTATAAACTTCAAATTAGAGACGTACACAATTCCATTTTACTACATTTGGGTAGGTTGTTGCAGCGATATGTGGTTGACATGTATGTTAAGATAGAGACATCAAGGTTAGATTTTATTCGTTTTAGGCAAGACGAGATACGATCTGAGTTATATCAAGGGATCGTTGATTCTATGAATACAGGTGAGACTACTGGTTCAAACATTGGACGTAGGATTGTTCTTCCAGCATCTTTTATTGGTGGACTAAGGGATATGCGAAAGAGATATATGGACGCAATGGCGTTGGTTCAACGTTTTGGAAAACCAGACATTTTTCTCACCATCACTTGTAATCCTTATTGGCCTAAAATACAACGAGAGCTTCGACATAGAGATGAGATACAAAATAGACCTGATCTTGCTGCACGCATATTTAAATCGAAGCTAGAATGCCTTAAAATGAGATTGTGAAGAAACAGATCTTCGGTCCTGTTGCCGCATATGTCTATGTTGTTGAGTTTCAAAAATGGGGTCTTCCTCATGCTCATTTTCTTATTGTCTTGGAACCAACATAAAAAATTGATAGACCCAATTTCCTTTGATTCTTTCGTTTGTGCTGAGCTTCCAGTTGAATCAGATCATCCTCACTTGTATAAAGTTGTTGTGTCACACATGATTCATGGTCCATGCAGTGATTTAAACCCGAATAATGTATGCGTAGATGCAAATGGTAAATGTCGTAATAATTACCCCAAAGCTTTTCGTGATTGTACTATGCATGGGAAAGATTCATATCCAAAGTATAGAAAACGTGATGATGGAAATAGACCAATGGTTAGAGGAGAAGAATTAGATAATCGTTGGGTTGTCCCGTATAATCCGTACTTGCTTGCTAAGTTTGACTGTCACCTGAATGTTGAGGTTTGCTCAACTATTAAAGCTGTTAAATATTTATATAAATATATATACAAAGGACATGACAGCGTAGCATTTCAATGCAATGACAAAAATGAAAATGATGGGACTGATGAGATTGAGAACTTCCAATCAGCACGTTGGGTAGCAGCTCCAGAGTCAATGTGTCACATCTATGGCTTTCATCTAAATGAAATACATCCACCAGTCATCACATTACAACTTCATTTGGAATGAAAGCAATTGGTCAAGTTTAATAAGAACGACACTTTACAAAATGTAGTTGATAATGGATTGTCATCTTGTTCCATGTTAACTGAATTCTTTAACATGAACAAGAATGATGAATTAGCTTGCACCATGTTATATCGAGAATTTTTTGAACATTTTGTTTGGAATCAACAGACAAGAAAATGGTCAAGAAGGATAAAACGTCAGGTTATTGGTAGAATTATTGCAGTGAGTCCCCTAGAAGGTGACAGATACTACCTTCTTCTACTATTAAATCACATTAAAGGATGTACATCTTTTGAAGAACTAAAAGTTGTCAATGGTATTTGTGTGGAATCGTATAAAGAGGCAGCTGTGTTGCACAAGTTACTTGAGGCTGATAATAGTTTGGAGTCGTGTTTGAAAGAAGCATCAATGTATCAAATGCCGTTTAATTTGTGTCGATTGTTTGCTACAATATTGGTACATTGTAACCCTGAGAATCCACGTTATTTATGGGAGAAATACAAAAGTGAAATGTGTCGGGATATTGAGCGTCAACATTTATCATCAGCTGAAGTGGATTTCAAAGTAGTGGAAGAAATTAATACTATTTTAGAGTCAACGGGAAAAAGTATTATAGAATTTTCTTTAGTTGATTATCCAGTTGTTTTTGATGATTCTTATCACAGCACGAGAGAAATAAATGAAGAACTAGGCATCGTTGTTGATAGTAATGACTTGGAGGCTGCATCAAAGTTGAATCGTGCCCAAAAATATGCATATGATTCTATACTTGATAAAGTTTTCAAGAATGAATCGGCTTTATTTTTCGTAAATGGTCCAGGGGGTACTGGGAAAACCTTTTTATACTGAGCGCTATTAGCGAAGGTTAGATTCAAGAAAATAATTGCGTTGGCAACTGCATCATCAGGTGTAGCAGCTTCATTATTACCTGGAGGTCGGACTACACATTCTAGATTTAAATTACCAATAAATATTGATGGAAATAAAACATGCAACATTAGCAAACAGTCAATGTTAGCAAAATTACTATTAATCACACACTTGATTATCTGGGATGAAGCACCGATGTCAAATAAACAAGTTATCGAAGCACTAGATTCTATGCTTAGGGGCATAACGGATAATAACACACCTTTTGGCAGAAAAGTGGTTGTTTTCTGTGGTGATTTCAGACAGGTGCTCCCTGTAGTACTAAAAAGGCAGTAAGCAAGATGTGATAAATTCGACATTGACTACTTCATATATTTGGCCTCTGTTAAAGAAAATCAAGTTAGTTGAAAACATTAGAGCAAGACTTGATCCTGAATTCTCTAAATTTATACTTCGGGTTGGTAATGCTACAGAAGAAGAACTTCCAGGCAATCTCATTGCCATACCTTCAAACATCATTATGCCTTTTGTCGATGACGATGTCTCTTTGGATAATTTGATTACAGCTGTGTATCCCAACTTGAATGAGTATGCAATTAAAAGTAGTGCAATGTCAAGTCGTGCTATTTTGACAACGAAGAATGAATTTGTTGACAAAGTCAATACTTTATTGATTCATCGGTTTCGTGGCAAAGTTTTTAGATATTACAGTTTTGATGAAGCTATTGATGAGAACATCAGTTCTATAAATCTAGAGTTCTTAAACAACTTGTCCTTAAGTGACTTCCCCCCACATGAGTTGATACTAAAGAAGAACTATCCAATTATGCTCCTGCGCAACATTAATCCATTAGAAGGGCTATGTAATGGAACTCGATTGATTTGTCGAAAATTCGAAAAAAAAGTTATTGATGCTGAAATTGCACATGTCATTATAAAGGAAAAGGAGTTTTCTTACCAAGAATTCCTTTTATTCCTAACAATCAAGATAAAACACCATTCAAATTCAAGAGACGACAATTTCATGTTCGATTGTGCTTCGCAATGACAATTAATAAAGCACAAGGACAAACATTGGACTTTCTTGGAGTTTATTTACGAGAACCTATATTTTTACATGATCAACTTTATGTTGCGCTATCATGTGCTACAACAGCATCTGCCATCAAAGTTCTTGTCAAGCCTTCTTATAATAGTAATCAAACAAATCGAACCAAGAACATTGTCTATAAAGAACTGTTGTCTCTCGTGAATGCTACTTCTGTCGAACCACTTTAGCTCATAGGTGAGTTTAAGAACAAATGACTTGAAACCAAGGTCCTTATGATGTTAGTCGAACCACTTTATGTTAGTGGTTGGTCACAACAGTAATGGTGGCGGTGCTTATGATGTTAATATTGTTTTGAGATTGATAAGGGTGTTTGTTGGACAAATTGGTTTAGAATAGTATGTTTGTTTTGTTTTTATGACTAATTTATTTGATTTTCTATTCTATCTTTTTCCAAATTATTGTTAATCATTGTCTTGATTATGACGTTCTACTTTATCAGGTTGAAAAAGATGTTGCTGAGAGTTTACAACATGCATTGATCAATTAAGGATTGAACTTGCGTGTGGCAAGATTGATAACTTCATTGTATTTATATTTTATTTGCAATGAAAAATTACTTGTTTCTTGTATGTGTAGGATGAAAAGAAGAGAGAGCCTTGCTGAATGAAAGTATTAAGATAATCCAGTGAGTTGTTCTTTTTTGCTTCACTATTTATTGTATTATGTATTATGGAGTGGTTGATGTTCACATATTATTTAATCAAATACTTTGGCAACAGTTACACATGATTTGCCTACCACATTTGCTTCATAGATCAGTAACACCATGGAAAACATCATTCAATTCATCACTATTGCGCAATACATAGCATTCTTGATTTCCTAGAATTATGGTATGTTGAGAAGCAGCAATCATGTCCAGTTTAGATTCTTCTTCCAAGCTAGAAACGCTACAAAAACAAGAGTTTTCACCTCTTTGAAACGCTCTTCGGAGAGTGACACTTCTGCAAGAAGGTGCCATGCATATATATATATATATATATATACGTACGTATATTCCATGTGAGGTCACTCGCAAAGTACTTTTACTTAGTAGCAATAGTGGAATTAAGGCTAATTCACTATGTTAGGTAAGGTTATGATAGTCCACGATACGGATGCAAATAGGTAGGGGTAATTTCTACAGGTGACGAGAATTTATTCTAACGGGTGTAAATATGAGGATTTTAAATGGGTATGAGGGTGAGAATGGTACAAAATCTCATACCCACACGGGTATGGGTATGGATATGGGTATGGGTATGGGGATGGGTAATAAAATATATCTACAGAGATCTCCCCAATGAGGATACACATGAGGATTCTCATATATCAATTTATACACCATATGATATTTATATATAAATATTATATAATATTACATATTTTCCACCTTGGAACTCTCATTATATACATAACAAAAAATCTTAATGAGATTTTTATAATTTTAATTTATTTCGTTAACTATTTGTTTTGTTTAGAATTGTTTGCAACTATATTTATGTTTTACAATTTTAGGATCACATGTATTGAAAAGGAATTAGGATCAAATGAGAAAAATGGCAAAACCTTATTTTATAGGATCCTCCTAAATTTTCTTTTTGAGGCCCTAGGTGTTATTGACTTTATATATACTTTATATTTATATATATACATGCTATGAATTTGTTGATAACTTAATTTTAAGTGTTAGCACTTAGAAGTTAGAACTTTAATTGCATGATATGTTTTTACTTTAAGAATATTTTTTCTATGGTGAATCCACGTCCTCGCAAAAATCCCTATAAAACATCCCCACAAGGATCTCGAGTAGGGAATGGGGAAAAAATTTTCCCATGGGGACTCTCCATCCCCAAAAAGTCTCCATGGAAATCTGCACGGGGATCCCAATGGAGAATGAAATGAGAATTTTTTTTCTCTATGGAGATTTTCCATCCCATGGGGATTAGATGGGTATGGGGATGAGTATGAGAATTCATCTACAAATGGGTAATGGGTATAAGTATGGGTATGAGGTTCCATCCCCTACCCTACCCATTTGCATCACTATATATATATAGCCTTTAGGGTATTCCAAAAACTGTACAGGGCATATTTACAATTAACTCTTTTTTTATAAAAAAAATGCTAGCTCTTAAGTCAAATTATTTGATGGTTCAGGTCTGAGGGTAAATATTCCCTTTAGATTTTCTTGTTCAAAAAAAAAAATTGTTAATGTATATGTGTGTGTTACGGCTAGACCCACTTGACCCATGTATATGTATGTATTAGGGCTAGGCCCACTTGGTCCATGTGCTTTTGTAACAATATTATAATGGAACAAATCTAATTTACCATTATTTATGACGTAATTACAGACGTGGACGCAAGCTCGGACGCTCGTGGACCCTATAGCTACTAGGTCAGGGCACGCCCGAGTTAGGTTATACAGTCCGTTTTTGTGTGCTATTGATTGGTTTTGCGATGTGTATGTTCAATTTTGTTAAATTACATCGTAATATGTGTGTTTATATTGATTATTATCGAGCGAGACAGTGTGACAAGTATTCGCCTCGAGTAACATGTAGACGCGGATACCGGGTAGGAAAATTACTAATATATTAAGCCGAGAGATTATACACATGACGCGCGCGTAACACATCAAATATAATTTCAATTTCTAGATCGAAAACTACAAAAGACAGCAGTAGTGGCAAGCTCGGGGTTGAACCTCAAGGACTAGGTAACTGATTTAGGTTTCTAGAGAGAGGAGAAAATAGGGGATTTTATACAACTTTTGGAAACTTTGAAAACTTTAGAAATAAAGTAATGCAATAGAAAGAAAATCTAAGTATTCAACTTCACGATCTTCGGAATACAACTTGGGATTGATTCCATTAATCTTGGTTTATAAAAGATATGAGACAAACTTATGATCTAGTGCAACTATAGAATCGGTGATGCCCTCGGTTCCTCGCACTTCCTGATGTCGGCAGCTAAGGCATGACCGTTGACTACTTCTCTAACCAAACACACAACCTGATCGCTAGTGCTCCAAATTTAATGCATTGGCCACATTATCACTCGGTCTATGAAGGCACTAAACCTAGACAAATGAATCGCTAGTGCTTTCGATTTAGCCTAAATCCCTAAGGTACTTGACCGGTTGGCCAATTGTCACAAATTTGAGTCTACCGCGTGAGGATGGACGTTTCGACTTCAATGACTAAGAGTAGTCAACCTAAGGGTAGCCCCAAATTTCAACCTAATAGCGCCGCAATTAATTAGCGAGTTATCAAAGTAATAAGCGGAAGCAATTAATCTCAACTAATCAATTAATCTCGAAAGCTACAAGTTAGTCCAAAAACCTAGGGTGTGAAAACCCCGTATATCATATAAAGCAAGGAGAGTATCATCCAAGTCATAATATCCAAAAATCTCTCAACCCCTAACCCCATGTACAAAAACGATATACGTAGTTAATACAACAAAAAAAATAACCTATGTCAACAGAGGAGGGCCGTTCAAAGTATATCGCCTAACTGCACGACCTTCCCTTTGCTGGACTGTGGATTTTGCACTCGGTTAAACACAAGAATGACAAGCCTAGGTAAGTAACGCCAAGCAGGAACTACAATAAATACAATATTTCGAATTAAATAAATGAACAATCAATTCATGTAGATAGAAAGAAAAGGACAAGTAGCGCATGAATATATAAAGACTGTGAATAAATAAATAAGCAATCGAAATTGAGTGTCCCAAAATACAAAGAAAAGGCACAAGTGGTCCCGACCAATTAAAGTCGTTAAGCCGAGGATAAAATCTCCTCAAAGGTTAGGAGTCGATGACAGAGTCTCCTCTAAAACCCCTACTCGAATGCAGAGTCCCCAACAATCTAGTGGAGAACTCTCACCCGTACATATCATTATAACCAATCATGTATCCCTAGCCGTAAACCCCGGTATAATACACCACAAGCCCAAAATTCTGCAATGATCACGTTTGACACATTTGTCTTAGGACAACTCATGCGAATGGAATATCAAAAAGGTATTGAAACAATATCAATAAATAATTCAAAGCTCAAGAAATAACTTTAGTATTCCTCACAAGTTTACTTACCTCGATCCAAGCTAATTCACGTTAACATGGACTCCGACACGCCCCTTACAGTCCCTGTGTATACAAAAATCCTGATAATGCAATTTATATCAATTCCTGTAATTTTTTTCCAAATTTCTAGCTATTTTTGTCAATATCACGTTTTCAAGGAAAAACCCCGACATAACGTCTCGCAAAAATCTTGAATATTTCACTTTTCATAGAAATTCCCATATTTTTCCTGAGTTTTTTCCTATTTTTCTGGAATTTATCTCAATTAAAATTATTTTTAATATATGTAATTGAAATAAATAATTATTTATTATTATAATAATAGGTGGGTGGGTCGTGGGTCCGGTCTGACCCGACCCGACTGGGTCGAGTCAGGACCGGCCTGACCGGGTCAAACCCGGTCTGATCGGGTCGGACCCGGTCCACCCGGGTCAAACCCGGTTAGACCCGGTCTTACTCAAACCGGGTTGAGTCACTTTGACCCGACCCATTTCTCCTTCTTCTTCCTTGTTCGAATTTCAAGCGAACGAACAGAACTTTTTTTTTTTTTCACAACAACATTAACAATAATAATTCAACAATCTACCATCATCAACACCTCATTTCCACCATTAATCCCCACCATTTTAATCCAAATGAAAAACCCTTAAAAATCTTCAAAAATTTGCCAAAAATCTAAAACTCACCCAAATCGATTTCGACCTTTGTAAATAACTTATTAATCATCGCGGGGATCGTTGGGACGTCAAAAACTTCAATCGATTTTGAAGTTTCGACGTGGCATCCAAAACTCACCGCGATGAAAACACGTAAACTACGCACCAACGCGTAGAGAACGACGAGAAGAATTTGAATCTTACCTCAGATCGTCGAAAATCGCCGCCTCCGGCGTCGCTCCAGCCACACCAGTCCGGTGGTTGCTTGCGAAAGAAGTTAGGGAAGAGGAAGAGAGAGAGAGAAATGAGAGAGGAAGAGAGAGAAAAAGGTGGGTGTTAAGTTTTATACCTCTTTCCTCATCCACTTATGCACACTCATCTCGAGGCGCATCCAAGGGTCCTCCCTTCAGCTGTCCCAACAACTCCAACACTTCATATATGACTTCATTTCGTAACTTGAGCTCCACACTTGATCATCTCCAACTCCGACTTAGTGTTGTCAAACTTGAACCGTGTCGCGACTTGCCCGTCGCACGCACTCTATCGCACTACATGCCAACGCGCTTATACTTTTATAATTTGTGTTTTGTCAGTGTTTTTAATTAAATTTGTTCCCCGGACTACCAACGCTCGTACACAATGCCTTTACACGTTACAAACTTTGGAATTGCACAAATGAACTACAATATAATACAAACACTATACAAAACTAATATACCTCGGCGTCGACGTCCGAGAATTGATGACTGTACCACGGCGTGGGCCCACGTATCACCTGTATTGACATGTGGCATAGGTTAAATTTTTAGCGTCGTTACAGTCTTCCCAACTAACTGCAATTTTGTCCTCGAAATTTAAACGAAATTCAATAAAAGACTTACTAAACTCAGAAGAGGTAGAGGAAACACTCGCGCATATATGACTCCAGCTCCCACGTCAGCTCCTCGTCCCCGTGGTGTTGCCACTTGACGAGGACTGATGGGATCTCCTTGTTCCTCAGGGTCTTGACCTTGCGATCTAAGATCTGGATAGACTGCTCATCATATGTGACATCCTCCCTCAGGTCTATCTGGCTCAAATCTACCGTCGGTCATCTGCCCTCCCTGGACTTATCTAGTCACAACATCGAAATGTGAAAGACAGGATGAATCCCTGACATCGGAGGTGGTAACTCTAGCTCATACACGACCTTGCCTACCCATTTCACCACTCTGAACATACCAATGAACCTCGACGCAAGTTTCCCCTTGATCCCAAACCTCTTATGCCCTTTTAATGGAGATATTTTTAAATACACAAAGTCCCCGATTTGATATTATAACTCCCCATGATACAAGTCATAATACTTCTTTTGCCTCTCCTGTGCACCCTTCAATCTCAAACATATTTGATGTATCTTCTCTGTGTGATCTACCACAATCTCCGGCCCAATCACTGCCATATCCTCAGGCTCCGCCCAACAAGATGGAGATCTACATGGCCTCCCGTACAATGCCTCAAATGGTGCCATGCCGATACTGGCCTGATAACTGTTATTATATGCAAACTCACACAGATGAAGGTATTCTTCCCAAGATCCATCGTACTCTAACACACACATCCTCAGCATATCCTCAAAAATCTGGATTAAACGCTCTGATTGTCCATCAGTCTGTGGGTGATAGGCGGTACTAAGATTAAATCTCGTGTCAAATTTTGCCTGCATGCTCTGCCAAATCTACGATGTAAACTGCGACTTTCTGTTAGACACAATCGACAACAGTACCCCATGCAATCTAACAATCTCGCTCTAATAAAGCTCTGCCAGTCTGTCTACCCGATGTGTGGTCGAGATTGGTATGAAGTACATGGACTTAGTCAATCTGTCCACAATCACCCAGATGCTATCATGTTTCTGCCGAGATCGAGGTAATTCACTGACGAAGTCCATTACAATGTGCTCCAACTTCCAATGAGGAATGGGAAGTGGCTGTAATAACCCACTGGGTTTGCGATGCTTAGCCTTAACACGCTGACAAATATCACACCCTCTAATAAAATTAGCAACATCGGCCTTCATCCCTGGCCACCAGAAGAGATGACGTACCTCTGCATACATCTTAATCCTGCCCGGATGAACCGTAAATCGTAAGCGGTGTGCCTTAGAAATATCTCATCGCGTAACTCAACCACTAATGGAATCCACAGTCGTCCTCTAAATCTCAAGCATGAGTCTGTCGGTTGACTCCAATTTGGATGATTTGAACTCTGTGCCAGCTCTAAGAACTTCTGATATTGCTCGTTTATATGCTGACCCTCAAGTACACTCTGTATCGACACTGTCTGAGTCCTCATCTACCACAAATCATTACTCTAGTATCGGCCGGAACGTCATCGGTGTAAATCCTCTCAACCGCCTCGGGCAAACTATAATCATACGTCATGTGGCAAGAAACAACTTCTGAGTCTGACCCTCTGCGGCTCAATGCGTCTGCAACCACATTAGCCTTCCTCGGGTGGTACTCCAATGAGAAATTATAGTCCTTAAAGAACTCAAGCCATCGCCTCTGTCGCATATTCAATTCTTTTTGCATAAAGAGGTACTTCAAACTTTTGTGATTAGTAAATAGGACGAATCTCTCCCCCTAGAGGTAGTGGCGCCAAATATTCAGTGCAAAAACCACTACCGCCAACTCCAAGTCGTGAGTAGGGTAATTCTTCTCATGAATCTTCAGCTGTCGGGACGCGTAGGCAATCACTCTACCCTCCTACATAAGAACAAAGCCTAAACTGATCTTGGAAGCATCGGTGTTCACCTCAAAACCCTTCCCTAACTCGGGCAAAACAAAAACTAGTGCGGTAGTCAGTCGTTCCTTCAATGTCTTGAACGCCTACTCAGAGTCGTCGTTCCACTGAAATCTGACATCTTTCTTCGTCAACTGTGTCATCGGTGTCGCGATCCTCGAGAAGTCTTGTACAAAGTGTCGATAATAACCTGCCAAGCCCAGAAAACTGCGGATATCTGACACTGATCTCGGTGTAGGCCAATCGCTAATTGCCCTGACCTTAGCGGGGTCCACTGATACTCCGCCGGTCCCAACAATGTGACCTAAGAATCCTACATTTGTCAACCAAAACTCACACTTATTGAACTTAGTGAATAATGAATGCTCTCTCAGTATCCGTAAAACCAAACTAGGGTGCTCCTCGCGAGTCTTGGAATATATCAAGATGTCGTCGATGAACACAATGATGAATCTGTCCAAATATTGTCTCAACACTCGATGCATCAAATCCATGAACATTGTTGGTGCGTTAGTTAGCCCAAACGGAATTACTGTAAATTGGTAGTGCCCATATCGAGTATGAAATGCAGTCTTGTCCATGTCCTTTACTTTAATCTTTGATTGATGGTACTCGGATCTCAGATCAATCTTCGAGAAACACTGCGAACCTGTCAACTGGTCGAAAAAATCGTTGATGAGAGGAAGTGGATACTTGTTCTTCACCGTCGCCTTGTTCAACTGCCTGTAGTCGATGCATAATCTCAAGCTGTCGTCTTTCTTCTTCACAAACAATACCGGTGCTCCCCAAGGCGACATACTCGGCCGAATAAAGCCTAGCTCCAACAACTCGTCGAGTTATTCTTTCAGCTCCTCTAGCTCTCTCGGAGCCATGTGATACGGAGGAATAAAAATAGGTTTGCTCCCTAGGACCAAGTCAACGATGAAATCGATCTCCTTAGGTGGTGGTAAGTGGATACTTGTTCTTCACCGTCGCCTTGTTCAACTGCCTGTAGTCGATGCATAATCTCAAGCTGTCGTCTTTCTTCTTCACAAACAATACCGGTGCTCCCCAAGGCGACATACTCGGCCGAATAAAGCCTAGCTCCAACAACTCGTCGAGTTATTCTTTCAGCTCCTCTAGCTCTCTCGGAGCCATGTGATACGGAGGAATAAAAATAGGTTTGCTCCCTAGGACCAAGTCAACGATGAAATCGATCTCCTTAGGTGGTGGTAAGCCTGGTAACTCCGCTGGAAAAACATCAGGGAACTCGCATACTACTGGCACATCCTCCAACCTAGTCTCTACTCTACCTGTCGTACTCAACACGCTAGCGAATGTCTCTACATCTACGCTAGCGGCGACTCTACCCCTAGTGATCGGTAAATTGGTCAAAGTCCCTTGGAAGCTATACTCCAGATGCCCAATAATCTGAAATGTGATCCTCTTACCGTAACAGTGAATCTGTGCATGATAAGCACCCAACCAATCCATGCCCAGTAGTGCATCGAACTCTAGGAACTCCAACACTCTCAGGTCTACAGGTAAGTTGTGTCCCTCTATCTCTACCGAACAGTCTACACACACTAAATTCGGATAAATCTTGTCCCCAACTGCCATACTAAAGATCAAGGGTCTCTCTAATCGACTAGGTCTCAACCCTAACTCGTCAACCATACGACCCCGAAATAAAAGAAATTGTAGAACCAGAATCAAACATGGTATGCATAAATTGACTGCAAATGTAAACCGTACCCTCAATCAGGTTTCGTGAGGTAGTTGTGTCTGGTGCGGTAATGGCATGAACCTTCTCCCGACTCTATGGCTGTCCTCAACCCAATCGTGGATAAACGCTAACGAAGTGGCCCAACTGTCCACATTTGAAGCATGCTCCCCTCTGAGACCTTGAACTAGAAGGACCACGCTGTCCCTGTCTTGGTGCCTGACCAGAACTCTATCCCTGACCTTGATCGTGTTGCTGTCCCTGTCAGTATCTGCTCCTGACCGCCGCCTCTGCCCTTAGTCCTCGGGTGGTGATGTCTATGCTGACTCGACTGAGACTGTGTTGGCTGAACACTAGCATAACTCCGTGCCAGAGCGGATGATACAACTGTTGCAGTGGGTGGAGATGCTACTGATGCTACACTATGAGCTCGGTCTCTCTGCGACCACTGTCTGAATCTCTTCTTCCTCTTACCATCCCCCGAAGGCCTCCCTGACCGAGAAGGTGCCGATGCAGTAGCCTGTGCCCTGGTGCGTGTATTGCCAAATCCTTCACTGGCCATGGCTCTCTCATACGCCGCCTGTAGTGTGCTCGGAGCTGTCGTCACTACCATCGAACCTATCGAATTGAGTAGCTCGTGTACAAAGTAATACGCCTAGTCGGCGTCAGTATCTGCTGCTCCTTCAGCATACTCCATCAGTCGTAGATATCGGTCCATGTACTGCATCATAGACTCGTCAGCTCTCTACCGGGTATTCTGAAACTCGGTCCTCTTCAAGTTACGGACCGTAGGAGGAATGTACTTCTGCTCAAACCTCCTCTTGAACTCAGCCCAATCTCAGGGCTTCCCTTTCGTGGCCACCGTAGTGCGCCACCAGACATCGACCTCTCCGAACTATGAAGCGAAAGATATACTAAGCTGCATGTGGGCCGATGTAGTTAGAATGTCATGAATCTTCTCATGGCTCCTCAAAAAGATCTCCGCGGCCTCCAAATTCATACCTCTGTAAAACTTCTCGAGCTGATGCCTCTGAAACTCTCTGACCTGTCTTGTCTCTGGCATAGCCTTAGTACCCGGAGTAGTCGGTGTACTAGACATATCAGCAACTGGTGTACTCAGTGTCGATGGTATCACCTATGTCTGAGTAAGCGGTTCAACCCCTGTCTGTGCTATTGGAGCTACTGCGGTCTCTGGCATTGCTACAATCAGTATAGGAGCTGTCGACGTCGCCACTGTAGTCGGTGTGCCAGTCTCCTGTGCAGCAGGCAACTGGGAAGTAGTTGGCGTAGATGGTGTCGCTGTAGGGGGTGCTCTCAATGGTCTCAAGATCTCCTCAAGTTGATGATCTTGACTCATAATCCTCTGAGTCCACATCTGAAACTCCTCCATACTGACTTCTCTAGGACCTGGCGTCCCACTATCATCACCTGAACTCGGTTGATCCGCCATTGCAATCTGTAATTAGGCGAATCTCCGAATTAGTGAATAGCTAATCGATATCATAATAATACACCATTTCAAATATAGCATGTACATTACAAGTTCTAACTTTTCCCCAACTCTCTTCACTTCCCAACTAATACTTAAGTTAGGTTCATAGGGTTCCACTCTAAGTTCAACAAATATCCTAACTTCCGCTTTCCTATGTCTCAGTGGATTGTGATTTAAATTTAAGAGTTTTTTATTCAACCTTTACGCTCTTATACCAACTGTGACAACCCCAAATTCCACAACCCTAGAATCGGGCGCTGCCCGGCCTGGGCCCGCGCGAACCCCCGAGCCAATCCTGCCAAGTCGCGCGGGGCCAGTGAGCCTATCCTTACCATTCAATCATTTGTTAATCATTTGAAAGTGAAGTCAATTAATTAGCGAGTTATCAAAGTAATAAGCGGAAATAATTAATTTCAATTAATTAATTAACCTCGAAAGCTACAAGTTAGGACAAAAACCTAGGGTGTGGGAACCTCGTATATCATATATATCATGTAAAGCAAGGAGAGTATCATCCCAGTCATAATATCCAAAAATCTCTCAACCCCTAACCCCATGTACAAAAACGATATCAGTAGCTAATACAACAAAAAAAAGTCACCTATGTCCGCAGAGGAGGGCCGCTCAAAGTATATCGCCTAACTGCACGGCTTTCCCTTTGCTGGATTGCAGATCTGCACTCAGTCAAACACAAGAATGACGAGCCCAGGTAAGTAACGCCAAGCAGGAACAACAATAAATACAACATTTTGAATTAAATAAATGAATAGTCAATTTATGCAGATAGAAAGAAAAGGACAAGGAGCGCATGAATATATAAAGACTGTGAATAAATAAATAAGCAATCGAAATTAAGTGTCCCGGAATACAAAGGAAAGGCACAAGTGGTCCCGACCAATTAAAGTCATTAAGCCAAGGAAAAAATCTCCTCAAAGGCTAGGAGTCGAGGACAGAATCTCCTCTAAGATCACTGCGCGAATGCAGAGTCCCCAACAATCTAGTGAAGAACTTTCACCCCGTACATGCCATTACAACCAATCACGTATCCCCAACCGTAAACCCCGGTATAATACACCGAGAGTCCAGAATTCTGCAAGGATCATGCTTGACATACTTGCCTTAGGACAACTCATGTGAATGGAATATCAAAAAGGTATTGAAACAATATTAATAAATAATTCAAAGCTCAAGAAATAACTGTAGTGTTCCTCACTAGTTTACTTACCTCGATCCAAGCTAATTCGTACTAACACGGACTCCGACACACCCCTTGCGGTCCTCGTGCGTACAAAAATCCTGATAATGCAATTTACATCAATTCATATGATTTTTTTTCCAAATTTCTAGCTATTTTTGCCAATATCACGTTTTTCAAGGCAAAAACTCCGACATAACATCTCGCAAAAACTCGAATATTTCACTTTTTATAGAAATTCCCAAATTTCTCTTTATTTGATGAAAATATAATTTTCTAGAATTTTTCCTGAATTTTTTTCCTATTTTTTTGGGTTTTATTTCAATTAAAATTATTTTTAATATATTTAATTGAAATAAATAATTATTTATTATTATAATAATACGTGGGTGGGTCGCGTGTCGGGTCAGGACTGGCCTGACCGGGTCGGACCCAGTCCATCTGGGTCAAACCTGGTCTGACCCGGTCTTACCTAAACCGGGTCGGGTCACCTTGACCCGACTCGTTTCTCCTTTTTCTTCCTTGTTCGTTCACTGGAAAAATTTCCAGCGAACGAACAGAGCCTCTTTTTTTTTTCACAACAACATTAACAACAATAACTCAACAATCCACCATCATCAACACCTCATTTCCACCATTAATCACCACCATTTTAATCCAAACGAAAAATTCTTGAAAATCTTCAAAAATTTGCCAAAAATCCAAAACTCACCCAAATCGATTACAACCTTTTGTAAATAACTTATTAATTATCGCGGGGATTGTCGGGACGTAAAACTTTGATCGATTTCGAAGTTTCGATGTGGCATCTAAAATTCACGGTGACGAAAACACGCAAACTGCACACCAACGCGTAGAGAACGACGAGGAGAGTTTGAATCTTATCTCGGATCATCAAAAACTGTCGCCTCCGGCACCGCTCCAGCCACAACAGTCCGGTGGTTGCTTGGAGAAGAAGTTAGGGAAGAGGAAGAGAGAGAGAAATGAGAGAGGAAGAGAGAAAAAAAGGTGGGTGTTGGATTTTATACCTCTCTCCTCATCCACTTATGCACACTCATCTCGAGTCACATCTAAGGGTCCTCCCTTCAGCTGTCCCAACAGCTCCAACACTTTATATGTGACTTTATTTCGTAACTTGAGCTCTACACTTGGTCATTTCCAACTCCGCCTTAATGTTGTCGAACTCGAACCGCGTCACGACTCGCCCGTCGCACGCACTCTATCGCATTACGTGCCAACGTGCTTATACTTTTATAATTTGTTTTTTGTCAGTGTTTTTAATTAAATTTGTTCCCCAGACTACCAACGCTCGTACATAATGCTTTTACACGTTACAAACTTTGAAATTGCACAAATGAACTACAATATAATACAAACACCATACAAGACTAACATACTTCTACTTCGGCGTCGACGTCCGAGAATTGATAACTATACCACGGCGTGGGCCCACGTATCACCTGTATTGACACGTGGCACATGTTAAATTTTTAGGGTCGTTACATGCATGCATATTGCTATACATACAATCAAATCTAGCCCTATGATTAAAAACAATACCAAAGAGAATAAACCATAGAAAAGAATCAAGAGAATTAAATATAAATAAACCTTATAACAGAATCTCAAGTCGCAAAGCTTGACCGATCCACCTTCAACCTAGAGGAAGGAGATTATCTAGACATAATCAAGCCAAAAACCTAATTTCTAATGTAAAACGAAAGTAAAACAAGAGTTTCTTTCGAATTAGAGTCTATTAGTATTTATAGGAACACTCCAAAATGGATTGAAAACGTAAAAATCCCGAAAAGTACATAAAAATCCTAAAATTTTGAGTCTATAGGTATCAAAGTCGTGGCAGCGTCGTGAGAATTTATGAAGCACGACATTCTCATGACGTCTTTTTTGAGCTCTTTGGTTCAGACGTATGTGAGTCACGCCGTGAGAATTTGTTCATCATGGCGTCCTTATGATGTGTTTTTCTTCTCTGTATTGAAACGCGATTTTGAACTACTTAGAGGCTGAATCTTAATAGGATTGTGAGATGTAAAAATGTTCATCTTGGAGTTTACTTTACATCAAAGGAAATGGAAAGTCATTTAAACTTGAAATGAGAAAGTTATGGCATTTATATTGAATAGGGGTCATTAAGGAAAATGACCAAACTTTGCCTACTGTGTGTCACTTTTTTGACCCACGTCAAATTCGTATCTCATAATGCTTGTGAGAAATTAAAATGGCTATCTCAAAGTCTTCTTTCCAACAAGACCAACGGTGAGTCGTTCCGACTTCGGATGTGAACGTTATGATCTCTTTGAACTTAACATCATTAATTAAGCTCAACACACGCCTTCGGTCCCAAAAACGCCCAACTTATATAAAATCCTTGAAACACATAAAACAAACATTTATCACTTTAAAACAAGACAAATATAGTTCATTAATTCCTAATATCCTATACTAAATCATACCTAAATGAACACTCATCAAACACCCCCAAACTTAGACTTTGCTCGTCCCGAGCAAAGGAGTGAATGAAAATCTATACTCTACTCATATACTACAATGACTAATCCTAACAAACCTATGCCAATCACCAAGTCAAGTTTGAGTTCCTTTTTGATTTAAAGCTACCACTCAAGTAACCATCACCCAAAAGAAGTTCAGAGTCAAAATAGTGTGAAAATGGAGTCCAAACATTAATGAAAATCACTCTTTCAAAAATCAGAATCAATCCAGAAAAAGGCCTTCAACTACTCAAGATTTTACAGAGCCACTACATTAAAGCATACAAGTTCAGAATTTCTTATAAATAGTGCATCAACACCAAAAAAAGGACTATGAACAAAAAATGCAACACACTATCCATAAAATTAAAAAAAATTGCATAAAAGAATCTAATATAATAGTTTTTGGCAACTTTACTTTCTAGGCTTTTAGCTACCTAAGACCAACATAAAAAATAAAGCATCAATCTCAAATAAATTACTTGGGTTCTGATGCGCGACGAATGCGTCAATAAAATATATTTCCTAAACCAACTATTTTGTAGATAGTGGTAAAGGGTCGATCCCACAGAGATTGGTTTTCTTTCTAAGGTCAAAAAAATAACAAAGGGGAAATCAGGGGATTTAGAGAAAATGAGTTAATTACGTAATCTAAATATAAACAAAATAATAAAAGCAATTAAAATAAAGTTAAAAATAATTAATAAAAATAACACCTAGGTCAACACATACAAATTTGGTTCGATAAAAAGACTGAATTTGGTCGTCAACTTATGTCAAAAATACAAGTCAAATTATCCTAGTGTAGATATAGATCCGGTAACATACACGGTTCCTCGCACTCCCTAATCTCGGCAGCCAAGGTACGACCGTTGACTACTTCCCTAACCAAACACGCAACCTGATCGCTAGTGCTACAGATTTAACGCGTTGGCCGCATTACTTCGATTCATGAAGGCACTACACCTAGACAACCGGATCGCTAGTGCTCCCGATTTAGCCTAGATCCCTAAGGTATTTGACCAGTCCCAAAAGGTTCTAATCAATTGGTATGGTCAATTGCCACTAGTGTGGTCTTATTGCACAAGCACGGGTGCTTACGACTCACTGGCATGTAAATTAAGGTTTAAACTAGTGTTTAACCTCAATTATTCAATCAATACGAAAGAAAATAAAATAATAATGAAAAGCTTGAAATTAAAATATATAAATCTCACAAATCCATTGAATATGCGCAGTTGAACCTCCCTCGCAGTCTTGCCTAGGCTATGAACTTAGTTCTTCATGGTTGAAGAACTCAAAGTACAAAGAAAAATAAAAGAATGGAGAAGGAGAGAATAGGAGAAAAGAGAGAAAAGAGAGCCGAGAGTCTTATCCTCCTCCTGATCGATCTCTCTATCTATCTATATATATGTATAATAATCGATCTATATCTCTATCTATATATGAATAGATATATATATATATATATAATATCTATATATATAATAATAATCGATCTATATATATATATATCCTATATAAAGTGAACAAATCTATCCACTTCCAATTCTCTTCTTCTTCTTGAACGGCATGCCGTAATGTGTGGGTCCACCGAAGCCGCCTCGAGATGAGCGTTAGCACGCTTTTTGATGTAAAATATATCTAGGCATATGAATACTCTATTTTGTATAGTTTTTCAGCCCGATTTCAATCGTGCGGTCTATAATACCTGAAAATGACAAATATAGATAATTAGACTAATATTTTGGAGACTTTACTACAAAAACACTCAAATACATAAAAATACTATGACACTATTACCGACTTATCGGGTTCACTAAGCAATGCCTTCAAAAAGTGGAAGGGGAATGAATCCTCATGTTTTTTTTTTTACTTTAGTGGGAATCAAACCATGATCTCCCGAGGTCTTGCCTTTTTGGCAAGTGATGCCTTTTTAGGAATGAATTCTCATGTTAAACAAGACAAATGTGCAAAAGAAATTCGATGAGCAAACATTCAATAACAGGGTCAATAATCAAAAAGTCAAGATTCACGAACAATAGCAAAGTATGTATGAGCTAAACATCTCAAAATTAGACAACCTATATACATAGGCATCAAAATAGGTCAATACCAAATGTAACTCTAACAAAACATAAGCATAATTAATGCCAAACAATTAAAAGTAGAGAGTTGAATAAATCAAAACCATATATTATGCTATATGAGAGTGTGCTATAAATCATGCAAATGTTTCTTTACTTTAAAAGAAGAAAACATAGTTCAAAGTTCTAAAGTTTTGACAATAAGGGAAAAGTTATAAGAAACAAGCGAATTTTACATGGTACAATAAATCTTGGTACATTATTTACTCTAAGAGGAATAAAATTTCTCTTCTTGTCGACAAGCCCATGAAGAAAAAATAAAAATAAAGCGAATAACAAAATAAGAAAGTAGATATCAAAAAAAAGAAAAAAAGAAAGTAAATCCAAAACACTACGTTACTTGGCCATTCAACTTCCTTGGTTAAAACAATATTTATCTAATGTTCTGTATAGATGACTAATAGTACAATGCACACATGAGTCTTTTCTAAGTATTCATGAGGTTTAGTTGAGGGAATGCGGAACCTTAAAACATTCATGATGTCTATTAGGAGATGCTACATAATATAAATCATTAGCTTCCGCAACCAAATACATATCCCTAGTCGAATTGCACTACATTAAGCTAATCAAGCCAAGATGAAATAAAGCACTAAAATACTCCAAATATTGTTTTGATTTGATCTCAATTTGTTCATGCATGAAGGGAAAAATGCAAATTTAGTTCAGCACAACTTTACAATACAATTACAAACATAAATGAACATAAAATAAGGCACAATCTATTGTAATAACCCATATAAAAAAAATCTCCAAAAGACCCTTTACTTAGAAAAATTGATTTCATGAAACCGAACTTGAGTCGTTTGATTTTCATGGAACCACGATTAAAACCTAAATTTCTACTTAATAATCCAACATATTAACCTATACCTCATCAAATTTTGAAATTGTTGTCGAGTAACCACAATGACTGACATTCTGAAAGAAAGAGAAAAATTCTTTAAAAAAGTGGCCTTTAAGATTCATTACAATAATCATAATTTCACATCACCATTTAAAAAAGTGTCCGTTCACATCATCAAAATTTTTCTCCTCTATAATGCTCATGATGTGTGGTGGGATCATATTCCTTTAAAGTTCAACTTGAATTTATACCTCTTCATGGGAAAGGAATAGGTTGCTTCTTTATGTTTGTTATTCTAAGATACAAACTTGCAGATGTTGCAAAAGATGAGAGCATAAAATAGTTGAGAAGTGACCTGCAAAAATACACAAAGGAGCTTACATTTACAAAGGATATACTGCTAAGAGTTTCTAAAGAGAGAGAAGTAATGTGGGAGGAAGTGAAGCAATACACTCAGAAGAACATGCTGCTAAACTCTGAGTTGAACTTGCTAAAAAAAGAATTCGTCCTGCATTTACAACGTATTTATAGATTTAAAACTTCGTATTTATAGATTTAAAACTTTGTTGTCCAATAAAAAAAGGCATGCATGTACAATGTATTTATAGAATTAAAACTTTGTATTTATAGATTTACAAGAAAAAGGCATGCATGTACAATGTATTTATATATTTAAAACTATGTTATCCAATAAAAAAAAGAATTGGTCCTGCATTTTCATAACTAAATCTATGCAAAGGAACAAAAACAGTATTCTACGATTCTTACCTATGTCACATGTCATTGACACTATACATAAGGAGTAGTTATTGATTAGCATAAGAAGGGATATAACTGGCATAGCTTGACAAAATAAAAAATAAGAAAAAAACTCTAATAAATTAATAATCCAACCGATTAAAGTAAAATGTGGTCTAAAAAGCGGAAGTCCAAGTTGATTTCTCTACCATGTGAATTCATGGGCTAGTTGTAAAGATACACCTTAAGATATTTCTAAATAGTATGAAAATAGTAATAGTAATGAATACCATTATCAGACTCATTAAGACAAGCTTACTCGAGGTTTAAATGGTCCATTGAAAGTCGTGGAAAAAATTGGAGATGTGGCCTATCAATTAGACTTGCCTTCTACCGCTAATTCCACTTTTTAAGTTGTCAGAGCATATTCTCTATGAGTCATTCATGTGTGATATACACAAGAAAAAAGATGTAATTCCCCTATATGTAAGCATGAATGAAAAGCATAGGAGAGTATGAAGAATTATCCCCTTCCTTTCCCTAATTTTCTCTTCTTATTCTCTGTTCATTACTCCCTTTATTTTTCTCTCTTCTGGTGCCCAATATAAACATCATGCCTTAAAGGATATATGTGTCTTTATCGCCCAACCTTTCTGTTCTTTGAGCTTTGGCATATTTGCCATTTCAATTAATAGTAGCTCTTTTGCCATGTCAATGTTTTTTGTTGGTACAAAAGTTGTACAACCTATATATTAGGAGGATTAAGATATGCACTGATGCACACTAGAGATATTGCAAATGAATTTTTTTTGGTATGATCAAGTTTTTTGACTTAGTTTTGGATGATGAATCCAAAAAGGGTTCTTATGATTTAGTTTTTTAGGGGCATGGCTCCTTTAGCTAGCTTTTGCCTTCATATCATATTGAATATCAAACATAAACATAAGAATAGGTAGTATATAAGTTAATCACTATGTTTTGTTGAATATTTTATCTTTTTGTGCTTTTATGTGGTATGCCAAGTGATATCAAAAAAAGTAGGGACCCATTGAAGCAAAACCTAGAGTGAGTTAGTCAACCCCCAAAACTCTACAGCTTATACCTATGCCTTAAATACACTCATCAATCGTAAGTAAATGGGAAAAACATATAGAAAAACAAACACACTTTACCAAGACTACAAAGAAGACATGATACATAATCTTTCTATCCAATATTACTTGTGTGCTTAATGAAGTTGAGATGCCTCAGAACCAATGCTAAGGTATGAAGGAGGATATCTAAACAACCAAAATGGGTGTTAAAGCATTGGAGATTAAAAACTATGGAGCTTTTTTAGAGCAACGGACAAAAAGGAAGATCATAATACCAATTATTTAGGACCCTAAAATTCTAATTTGTGTCACGTGTCATTTCAAGGTCATTTTGTATATTGATTTTTTTGGCCCAGAGGTAGTTATGGTTATATATGGGCATTGGGTTTATGGTGGTGTACTTGTTTCGATCCTTAGGAGTTGACACCAATGTATTTTATGTTTGAGTAGTGTTTTGTATTATTTATTTATTACTGAACATTTAAATTTAATGTCCCAATGCTTTTTGCGAAGATCATAATATCAATTATTGAAGTCATTTGTCATTTTGAGAAGTGGTGTGCTTAGAACGATTGCTATGTTTAAGTAATGTTTTGTATTATTTATTTATCACCGAAAATTTAAATTTAATGTCCCAATGTGCGAGGACATTATGAGTGCGCGATTGCGTGGTGAGAATGAGTTGGGTACGAGAAAATACACGAAACGGGTGTCGAGAGAAGTGTACGGGTATTTGAGAGTTCGAGGGATGAAAAAAGAATAAAAACACTGACAAATAAAAATAAAAATAATTAATGGGATTAAATAATAAATTATGGGCGTCTAGTGATAAGCGGGGTCATGACGACATGCGTGGGTTGAACGATAGCATGCACGCTCGAGTGAACTCGTTGGCACGCACAACAAAATTATAGGCACAAAAATACAATTATATATATATATACTAGTTCTCATAACGTGCGGTGCACGTGCTTTGCACATGATTAAAAAATTTTAAATTAAAATGAAACTAACTAAATTAAACTAAAACAAATAAAAAAATCAATTAACTATAAAATTAAATAAATATACTTCATACAACCAAGTATACAATGCTAAAATAAATATTTTAGAGATGACTATGGAAATATCAAATGTCTATCGCTAATACTTAGAAGTATATACACAAAATTAAAAATAAAAATAAAATCTATTTATCTTCTCATTGACATATTGATTATGTATACTCTTCATTGTAATGTTGACTTTTTTTCCTCTTCATCATCACTGCAAAAGAAAAACATAATATTAAATTTTAAAAATATATATCAATCATTAATAACTAAGTAATAATATATAAGTTTAAACAACTTACTCAATATAGCAAATTTTTCTTGGACGCATATGAATTTTGGAGTATTTATCAATAGTTTTTCTCTTCTTGTTGAATTCATTATCCACTTCATATTTTTTAGTTGAATCATCATCTGACAACTTCTCCTATTTTATCAAGAAATAAAGAAAATACAAAGTTAACTTATATCACAAATATAATGTTGTAACTTAGTATAAAATAAAGGCTTAATTTGTTAAGTATGAGTTTAACACATAAAATTAATAATTGTCTCGATAAGTATGAGTTAATAAGTGGTTTTTAAATTTATATTAAAATGCCACATCATCAAATTTGGAGTTAGAAATTGACTTATGATACAAATTAAAAATTTTAAAAAGGTTAGATATAATAACAAATATTGAAAGGTTAGTATATAATAATAGTATTTGTATAAGTTTAAGATATTTTAACTAATTTAGCATAAAAAAAGAAATACCTTGATATAATGAGTGGCATATGGAGAATGTTCATCATATATAAGCTTAAAACCAGTGAAATCTTCATTTCCTTTAGCTAATTGAGAAAGTTCTATTGGTATTTCTAATATTTAGTAATTGAGTCACAAATAAATTCAGGAAAAAATGAGTATAAGAATGAATATAAATAAATGTTATAGATAATGTTGTATAATTCTGTTTAAGTAGTTATCTATTTTTTGAGTTAAATATATGTACCGAAGGCGCTTTATTCAAGATTTTCTCTCCAATTTCTTTACCTATAATTTTTTCATTATGCTGTCAAAGAGAACAAAAGTTGTAGACCCCGAGTTGTTTCGACATGTACGTGTGTTTTGAATCTAAAAAATAAATGCAGTTGTTATTATTTAAAATTTTGGCAAGATATATATTTAAAGAATACTACAACAAGTAATTTTTTTAATTAAATTGAAAACTAAGATACCCATGTTTAACATACCTCCAATATGGCGTTGTTACACATCCATCGCAATTGTGACAATAGTATTATGATTTTGATCTTTTTAACTTTACGTAATGCGAATGACAACTATCATAAAATAAATTACTTGAACTAATCGATGTGATTTTTACTTTGCAAAGAACCTCTAAGAATTGCATGCAAAATTAATTAATAGTTTAATAATGAGAACAAAGCCATATAATTAATTATATTTTTAATATAAGAACTCATTAATGTTTTACCGTAACACTTGATCTCACGCGTTTGATTTCTTTTCCTTTCATAGTTTCCAACTTTATATCATCTATTTTAAACTTATTATTTTCTTCTCGAATCAGTTGAACTTCCTTTTTCTTGAGTGGTTCTCTGCTATCGATAAATTAAGAAAGGAATATATCATGCATTTAAAATTTATGTTTTTAAAAGTAATTCAATATACTACATACTAATAAACAATGTATACAGTTAAATTTTTTTACCCTTTCATGAATAAGGCAATCTCTTTGATGTCTAGACTTGTGTAAATCTTTGTAGCTTGGGTCGAGGAAAGTGTTAGTTCACATGTTGAAATTTTTTTAATTGATTTATGTGTGGCGTAAAAGTATAAATAAATTTTGCATGGAAAATAAACATTAATATAGAAATTAAATGAAATTGTACATGTATTTACAAAAAATAACAATTACCTCTATAAGTCTTGATATTATTTGAGGTAATGACAATCACCAATGAGTTCAATGATATGTATTTATAAACATGCCATTCGTCTCAATTGCTTTTTTACCCCTGAGAGTTACATTCAATTCTTTACTTCTGCATACAAAATGTAAGATTAAAGTTGTGTAACACAATGGATTATTTTTCATAATATAATTTCAACAAAAAACTATATACCTGAAGTTTTGATATGCAAAGTAATTTTTTTGGTTTTTCTATCTTTAACGAATTGGTCATGTAGCTCACCTATTCCTGCAAGACATCCTACTAGATCTGTAAATAATAAGTAATTAGTATTAATAAAAGTGATATAAATAAATGAATTCATGTATATAAATTAATTATTAATTCTTTGTTCTTCTTAACTGAAGATTGATTGTTGTTGCCTTGTCTTTTTTGTCAATTCTTCAAATTGAAGTATTTCAAATTTGTGATCAAAAATTTGTATGTCACCCTCGTATTCTTCAACGGTAGTACCACTTGTAAAGTAGATAGCGTAGTCGTGGCTTACAACCTTGTACATTTTTTTTTGTACATTAAAATTCGAGATGATGTAGATCTTACCTTCTGTGATATTCTCAAAATTCGAGACCAAATCATTGTATGGTCGTTCTGCGTAAAATTATTCGTACAACATGTTAGTCTAATACATGTTTAGAATAAATAATTATTTTTAAAAATTTTGGAATAAATACTTACATTCTCATCGAGCAAAAGAATATCCATTGATATGAGTGCATCAGATTTGAGATTGGTTGAGTACCAATTTCTTGTTACTCTTGCTCTCACTTTAAGTTTATCTTTCATTGTGTCGATATCTTTTATCGAAGTGAACAATATTGCATTATTGGCATTCTTTAATAACAAATTAAAACAATAGAAATATTAGAAATAATTAGATTTTGTTGGTAATAATATGTATCATGTAAGCAAAATGTAGCAGTGAAACCAAAGATTTTTTATTGATAAAAAGTAAAGATCAAAACTATTAAAAATTAAGAAAAAAAGATTCTAAGAAAAATAAAAAGAAAAAATAATTCATTAAAAAACAAATAGTTAGTTTAAATTACAGCTATCATAAACTAAAACCATATCTGAAATCAAGTCCATGAGTTTCAAAAAGTATAAATTATAGTGATGTTTGTGTGAGAAAATTGAAAGAAATTACAAGATTAAAGACGAATTAGAGAATTTGGCAAAAGAAGAGGCAAATAATTAATTGAGAGAGAGAGAGAATTAGAAGAAACTCAACTAAATTGATGAAGACGCTGAATTATTTTGTTGAGTCAACATAGATGGCCTACCTCAAAACAAAGTAGATGTGAAACCTTACTCTATTCCAAAACTAAATAGGAAGAAATAGGATTGTAAGGGAAGCAGAGGGTAATTGTATATGAAAGTAAAAGGTAGTAGTTGAGGGAACTTAAAAGTGGATTGAGAGGGAATTGGAGAGTAATTGTATCCAAAAATAAAAGCTGGTAGTTGAGGGAACTTGTTTTGGTTTGATATGTATATATAGTTTTTGGAGTCAAATTTTGAGTTGTAAAATATGTTCTAATTAGGACAATATTGGCTAAAGGCAAGAGATAATTTGAATTGTTTTAGTAATACAATTCGTTTGTGTTTCAATGAATTAACAATAGGAAAATGATATTTTGAGAAATGATCGATTTTGGGTGAGAGACGGAAAAGAGAGATTATAATTGACGAAGAATTGAAAAAAAACACAAAGAGTGTTAGGAAACTAATATTATGCAACGTCTACATTGATTATATAACGTCTACACTGATTGTGTAACGTCTAAATTAATCATGTAACGCCTCCACTGATTATGTAATGTCTACATTGATTATGTAACGTCTACACTGATTTAGTTATGTACTATTCTATAAATAGGGCACTATACTGTACATTCGAGTGATACAATAAACTTATTCTATTATGAAACTATAATGGTATAGAGCTTGTTTCTAATCCAAGGTCGGTCGACTTTTGAGTCCATGACCGATCTTTGATACATCTTAATGCTTGTTCTTATGTTCGATTATGTTCTTGTTTTGATTTCCTCTTGTTTCTCTTATGCATCTTCACACAAGTTTGTCTGTTGTACTAGTCCATTTGTCTCTTCTGCGTCGCTCATTCAACCTAATCTGCCTACCATGTTCGCACAAATTTGATGCCTTCCAACTTGCATAACCATATGCCTGTCTCGAGATCCCCACTTCTTGTCCTGCCTGCCGTCGACTCTAGTGTCGATCTGTTTTCGATTATGTCAACTCTGCCATCCATCTGCTCTGTTGTCCTGTCGTGGACTTTGTCGACTCCGCTGTCCATTAGTTGTTTCGCTGACTGTTCAGATAGTCACTCCGTCGACTTTGCTCCATTAGTCAGTTCCGCCGACTCAGCTCCGTTAGTCGTTCGCTAACTATGTTGTTTCGTTAGGCATTCCGCCGACTCAGGTCCGTTAGTCGTTCTGTTGACTATGTTGTTCCTTTAGTCATTCCGTCGACTATGTTGTTCCATTAGTCTTTCCATCGACTCGTTATTCAGTGATTTTGTTGTCCCGTTCGTGCACTGTTTGCTAATTTGAGCGCAATTCCCGATGCCTATCATGCCTATTATCCGCGTACTGTACATTATCGAGCGCAGTTCGCGATGTCTGCCCGTCTCATGTACCCATTTTAGATCTACCTATTTTGTCGGCTCGTTTGTCAATTATGTCCGTGATCACTTGCATCCGTTCGTCACGATCTGGTGTTCCCACGCAGAATTGTCACCGACTTTATGTATCATCATCTTATTCGTTTGCAAACTCAAGTGGTTTCGTTGTCACCACCTTGAGTTTGAGGGGGATGTTAGGAAACTAATATTATATAACGTCTATATTGATTATGTAACGTCTACATTGATTGTATAACGTCTACATTAATTGTGTAGCGCCTCCACTGATTATGTAACGTCTACATTGATTATGTAACATCTACATTGATTTAGTTATGTACCATTCTATAAGTAGGGCACTATACTGTACATTCGAGTGATACAATAAACTTATTCTATTATGAAACTATTAAAGAAGGTTGGTGTTAGATTTGTAGTTGTTGACGGAAGATGAAGAACTGAAAAAAAAAAAAGGGTTGGTGTTGGAGTTGGAGTTGGAGTTGGTAGAATTTAAGGGCAGAACTGGAAGTTTATAAAATAAAGAGATCGAATTTGTTGATGGAGTGGGGAGAGACATTTTGGTGGAATTCAAGGGCAAAACTGGAATTTAGTAACGATCGACATTCACACCCCCAAAATATCATAAATCACTATCGACACCCACTCTCACATAATGGAAAAAAACAGAGAAGAGAAGATCGAACCGAGTGAAAGAGAGGAATTGAAAGAGAGGAACTAAGGGATCGAGCTCGGAGGAGAGGCGGTGAATGTGAGGTGAGTTGATGTTGGTGTTTTGTTGATTGTTGATTTATGGTTGTGGTGATTGTTGGGGTTCTTGATTTTGGAAGAAATTGGTATTTTAATGGTGGTGTGAGTATTAATGTTGATGTTGATGTTGATGTTGATGTTGTTGTTGTTGTTTGTTGTAGAAGAGAAAGAGGAAAAAAAATCTGGAACAAACTCACTGTGAATTCGTTCCAATGAAGAAGAAGAGATCGGTGAGTCGGGTCATGGTGACCGGGCCCCGACCCGGGTGGGTCGGTCCTGGTTTGACCTAGTTGAGGAGGGTCGGGTCGGACTAGAACTGACCCGGGGACCCACCCATTATTAAAATAAATAATTAATTATAATAAATAAATAAATTAAATATGTTTTTTTAGAAATAAATATTAGAAAAATCAGAAAAATTTTCAGAAAAAATAGAAAAATCCTGAAAAATTATATTTTGACCAAATAAATAGAAATTTATGAGTTTTTATGAAAATTTGTAGTTATGTTAGTGTTTTAAGTTTTCGCTGCACACCTAACTAATTGTAATTGAGGACAAATGATTAGATAGAGTTAAAGTGTATCTAAAAAGAATGATCTAGGGTGAGTAAGTGAATAATGTATTGAATAATTAGTAAGTTAAGGTTGATTAGACTTGCGTTGACTCGACGAAAGCTGGCTCGGGGGTCCACGTATGTTTAGGTTAAGCGGGGTTCAGTTTGTGGTTGCTGAGACCGTCACAATTATCTTTGACATAAAAAATGTATTGCTCTTTTTTTTTTTTCTGAAAATAAAAATGTATTGCTCTTAATTAAATGACAAGGAGTTTGTACTATACTTTTTCTATATAGATTCTAAATTTTTTCCCACATGTGTATTGTTTGTGGTTTTATATTTAAGAAAAAGTAAAAATAAAATTAATTAACACTTTAAAACCAAACTTACTTGCTTCGAAATTAATATGTACTCTCAATATTTGAAACCTACCATTCAAAATTAAACTGAACATTTAAAAAATAAATTAGGAAAAATAAAAATCAATTAGTACTTTAAAACCAAACTTACTTGCGAACTTGATGGTGCTTGATATACAAACTAGTCAAAATGCCACAAATATTGTATACTTCTGATAGTAAACATTGTCACTATGTACCTACAAAAATAAACTATTTTTGATTAGAAATTTGAATAATAGTCATAAATTACTTGCTTCGACCTTGATGGTGCTTAATAACTAAGCCTAGACGTTGTCACTATATATATTATCCAACTTTATGAGTTCTATCTCTTTTACATTAATTTCTCTTGAACAAAGAAAGAAAGTATTCAAAGTAGTTTTGAAGAGTCAACATATCAAGTGCAGAAAAAATTTGATGAATGCAAATCCAAGATGATTTATTTGTTGAACAACAATCCACTTGATATGAGTTATATAAACTGGTATATCTAGTTTAATACAACAAAGGATGATCTTAGCTTCTACGCGACTAGGATCTCCTAAGTAGCACTATTCAATAATACTTATCCCTATATCCACCACGATGCTTACCTATTTAGACACTTCCAAAATACATGGTGAAAAGTCAAAGTCCAAACATGAATAACAAAACTTTAGAAAGATTATAACAATGGTGCAGATTGCATAACAAATGTATGCTCACCCTAAGTATGTCGACTAAATATTTTTTTAGAAATCATCTCGTTAATTATGATCAGTCATATGTCACAATGCATAAGCATGTGTATCATATCAGGTGTGTCTAGGCTTTTACAAAGATGAATTAATAGACGCAAGAGTGTTACGGGAATCGAACACTTTAACTATAAGAGCGCTGAAAATGCATAGGAAATTCATGTTTTATTCTGCAAAACTGATTAGGTTGACAAGTTGAGCGCAACTGAAACAAAAAGGTAGCGACTAAACGGACCCCAATTTTGAATTTTTACTTCGTTTACACCACTTTTTACTTAGTTTACCCCCACTTTTATTCTTAAAATTCTAAAAATACCCTTGTTCACTCCATTACCCATACCCCACTTTTGAAGAAGTGTCGTCGCGAATTTCGGACGAAACGAATTGATATCTCTAAAAAGGTTTCGAACACACAGGGTCGACATCTCTAAAGAGATTTCAAACATAGAGGGCCGATACCTCTTTAGAGGTCTCAATTGACTCTAACCAATAATGCGAAGATAACTCGATCTTAGTTGGCGTCGGAGGGATCCAAGAAACATCTTAACAGTTGTCGGCCCTGTAAGTTCGAAACCCGTGGGCGACCAGAATGAACAAAAAACTTCAAAACTCTCGAATCATACATGAAAATGGTTGAAAAAAATAGTGAATTTTGCTCGAAATCGCGTAATAATTTTCAATCCCATTGAAACTTTGTACTCAAAATGCAAGATTCAAGTTTCAAATTGAAGCCCTATACCCAAAAACAAAAATTTACAAATAAAAAGACTCAAAAGAAAAAAATCATCGAAATCAGCACTAAAAGAGATAGTGAATGCACCCATGACGTCGAATCCATGTGGTTTTGTTCGGATTTCAGTTGTTGATGAGTGTGATTTGAAAGAGAGGAGAATGGAGTATGGATGAGTAAAAACCCTTTTATATAGATGAGTAGTTGGGTAATATCACAAAACTAGGGTCCTTGTATAAAAAATTGGGGTTATTTTTTGTCGCTGCCAACAATAATGAACAATTAATCCACCCCAAACCACCATATCAAAACATCAATACTCTTACCAATTTGTTTTTTTAAAAAAATCAACAAAATTAATGATTTCACAACAAAGACATAAAAGAAAATGAATTTTGATGTATTAGATTTAAAATTTTGAAAAAAAAATATTATTATTATTATTATTATTTTTTTTTATTTTATTTCAACCCAAAACCCAAAACCACCATATCAAAACATCAATACTCTTATCAAATAGAAGAAATCTCATGACCACGTACTTAAGAAAATAAATATAAGAAAAAAAAAATCGGAAGCAACATGCCACTATTTAACTTCTCATCAATTATTGACAAAATGTTTCAACCTCTTTTTTTTTGGTAACTATATGTATCCAAACCTTTTTTCATCTTCTTACTTTGGTTCAACTAATCTCATGGGAGTTAGTCGAGGACCTCAATCCCAAAACTCAAGGAAACCAGGTGAATATACTTTAGTTACCAAAAATAGAACTCACAACCTCTGCCTTAGTCAGAGTTTTAGTGCTATTTTCTTTTCACCACACCCCTTGGGGCATGTTTCAACATTTTTATAGGACATATTTCACAATTAAATCTACCTAATCTATGGGAATGCCCAATGACCATACTAAGAAGATATCAAAGTATTAACAATATATTACCCATTACACTACTATGCAAAATATTCCCTTCTTGGCCAATTAGTTCAAATCTAAGGAAATAAAATGCAAAAAAATCTCAAAAAATCAAATAAAAAAAATTTATCACTACCAAACCCAATTGTGATAATACTCACCAAACATAGATGAAGAACTTGACAACCTAACGTATATGAAGAACTTGATAAGAATTAAAAACTCGTGATGTAAAACTTGCTTCGATTGAAATTCAGCTATATATAATCCACAAGACCTTCTCTTTTATTTATTATTCTCTAACCATGATTTTTAAAAATCAAAACATGGACATTCTTTAATCTAATTGAGCATGTAAGAACCTCCAAAGTAAAATATAAAATTATTCTTTCTCTTGGCTTCAAATCATGTGTGAGCTAAGTGTTTGGCAAGAACCAACTCCTCTAGACCTCCCATTTGCACTCCTATATTGGTTTTCATCCATTTCAACACATGAACCGACTTGACAAACACAAATTTGGGCAAGGTCAAGCCACGATGTTATGATCTTGATATTCGCCATGTGAAAAAAGGCTACAAAAAAAAAAGGTATAGAACTCGAGACAATAATTGATGTTACTAGATCTACAAGTAAATCCAAATCAAGAGGGAGTGAATAAAGAGAACTAAGAGAAACGCCCGATTGAACACTAACTTTTTCAGATCTACAAGTAAATCCAAATCAAGAGGGAGTGAATAAAGAGAACTAAGAGAAAACGCCCGATTGAACACTAACTTTTAAGGGAAAACTCAAATCAAATCGAGCATACTCAACAAAGAACTGCATGGAAGTAAGGATGGGAAACAAAAACATCTTGAAATAAAAAAAGGTTACTTCAATCAACAAGAAAGAATGATTTGTTGTGCACTAATAATGACCTTTAGGATAAAATGGGGAGTAACACAAAATGATACTATAACAATAAGGGGTTTTAATAACATAGCCATTAATGAAGGTTTGGAAAATCCGTCATTAAAGATAGGAAAGGATGATGGTAACCGTCATCTTAGGGTTATTTGGGCACCCAACTCAACTTTCTCGTCCTAAACAAAACATAAACCCTTTCTCCCTTTCTTGACTTTACTCTCTCAACCCAAACAAAACCTAAACTCTCTCTCTCTCTCTCTCTCTCTCTCTCTCATGACTCTTTCTCTCGACCTTCTCGCGACTCTCTCTCTCTCTATCTCTCTCTCTCTCTCTCTCTCGATCGCATCGATCGACCTTCTCTCTCATATCTCTCTCTCTCACACAATGATCTCTCACGCGAGCACACACAGAATCAATCGAAGGAAAGAAGACCGGGACCTTCAATTAGATCTCTCGAACTTCTTTTCTCCTCTCTCGATCTCTTTGTTCGTTAAGATTTCACAGCTCCCTCTCCTCTTCGTCTTCTCTGTCTCCGAATCTCTGCTATCTGATCTCAAAGCCTACCTTCCTCTCCTTCACTCCTCAATGTCTTTCAAGCAGATCGAGTTGTTTGAGGAGGGACTGGAGATGCTTTGATGTCTTTGATTTCGAAGCTTTGGAGAATCAAGGTTTGTGGTTTGATTGGATTTGTCATATTTGTCGTTATTTGAGTAGAATTCGTGGTTTGAATGATGATTAGATCACTTCAGTGCCTACGAAGTCGATCAAAGGAAAGAAGACAGGGACCAGTAGCCTGCGCAAGAAAGTTTTTGTAGTTCTTTGCTTGATTATTGAGATTGTTGTTCGAATTTTAGTTTTGGCGTGTTTGTTTTGGTTTTAGTTTTGGTTGTGTTTTTTAGGTTAAAGTGTTCAAGAAGAGAATTACTTTGTTTGATTACTACTTTGTTTCGATTTGCATTACGTAGATAATGTGGTTAAGGCAATGTCAATGTAGGCTTTGTTTAATTCGTTAGGAGAGTCCAGCCTCTCAATAGCTGTAGGTTTCTTGTTCCTCTTTATTATTATTATTATCTATCAATCAATTTTCTTGTCTTTTTTTATTTGATTTTTCATTGCTTATTGTCCCATTGTGAATTGTGAAGATCGAATCATTTAGAACAAAGTTCTATCACTGTGACTTGTGGAGTAGAAGCTTTATTAGATTTAACTTTGTTTGACAACCTTGAACTTTTTGCCAAATTTTAGTTTGACCGTTTGGATGCCCATGATGCCCATGAACCGATTGAAATGAATTCCTTTCACGAACCGAATGGGATGAACTTAACTAGACAAATGGAAAGAATGAGACTAGAAATTATAGCAAAATGAAGTCAACATTTAGCATTAACCATTTACATAATTAATGGTGCATGCATCAGTAATCATTTAACATATAGAGAAATTATCAAGTCCCAATATGCAAAAGAATGCATGTATAGTTACTTGCAGTTTATTCACCATTGAGGTGCTAGAAAGTTTCCAATCCTTGGAACCATGGCATGCATCAATAATCATCCTCAAAACTTTATTGATTGGGTCATTTGGTATTTAGCTAAGATAGCCTAAAAAGTTTCCAATACTTGACCTTGTTCAAGGAACACTTGCAGTTTAGTTACTTGCAGTTTATTTACATTTTCTTTCTATTTTGTCCAATGATAGAAAGTAAAAGAACTAGAAAATCAAAAGATCTTTCTAATTTTGATTTTCATATACTGAGCTAATAGTGCTAAAAATGGGTTTATGTCACTGTTAATTTCCTTTTCTTTCTAAAAGTATCCTCTGGTTTTAAAACAAACTTGTAAAAATTATTAACTGGTCATAAAACCTAAGCTTTACTTGCATTGCCATCTTATGTGCAGATGAAGTTAGTTAACTAGTCATAAAATCTAAGCTATACTCATTTCTTCCATTTTTTCTTTTGCTTTGAGAACTTGTCGTCAATATGAAGTCTTAGATCTGCTTGTCAAGCAATTTATAATTATTTTTCTCCAATCCTGCACTTCTCCATATGCATTTGATGTTCATTCTTTTATATGACTATTCCGACATTCATTAAAAAAAATTACTGATTCTGCTCCATTTAGATGCCTATTTATTTAAGAAAGTCAAGCTTTGAGTGACATTGATATCGTTTTGTCAAGCTCTTGAGATGAAGTCATAATGCTACAACCTACAACAACCATAAAGCCTAAATCCCAAATTAGTTGGGGATGGCTAATAAAGTCATTATGCTAAAAAAAATTAAAAATAGCTTGTTTGTAAGTTATATATGGAACCCAAATATATACCCATGCCATAGGAACCCCTCAAAATGTGTTGTGCATTTAATAAAATCAGCTGCTGGTCTTTTAGTCAAAATTTCTAGTGGAGATGGACTTTCGAGATACAGAACAGATTTTCATGAGATCGAGGTACTATTTGAATTCATTGAACTTCTATTCATAAATCCCTTAATGGTCTTTAGAGTTTTAGTTACTGTTAATTTCCTCTTCTTATCCAGCAAATTGGATATGGGAACTTCAATCGCATTTTTAAAGCCTTGAAATGAACAATTTAGTATAGATATGCACCTCAATGAACAATTAGTAGCTCTTGTTTTATGCATTTTTAATGCTTAGCTTCTGTTTAAACGGAGATTATTTTTTTCTTTTAAAAAGAACATTCCATGTATGTTATTAGTTGGGAAAAGAAAAAAAAAAAAAATGTAGTTAGTTCATATGATTTGAATGAACAATTAAATCTTCTCAACCAATAGAATAACCATATTTGTGCGGGTGCAGGGAGAGATACACTCCCTCATGCATAGACACACATGTGCATGTTTGTAATTGTGAATAGTTCCACAATTATAATTGTTTATTTAAAGCTCTTGACATGTTATAGTTACCGAATGCATGGATTAGTTACCGAAATTTATGCTAGTTCTCCTAATTCACTTCATCACTTATTAAGTAGTCTCTTCTCTTCTCTAACGTGAATTAAGAAAACAAGTCACTATAGTTTAGCCAAGTGTGAGAAAACATGGGCTTTTCAAGTATTCAATTGATCGCCAGTTCTTTAGTCTTTCTTGTTGTTTCACATGAATGTGGCTCATGGGCAGCTTGTGCTAGCTTATGCATCTTTGGTGATTCTATTTTTGATGTTGGCAACAATGACTATCTCACTACTCTTATATGATTTAATTGATGATTGCATGTAGGATATCTTATACTAGTATCTTAGTACTGTGATTGCTTGCTTATTATGTTGATTTTATTTTTTGGTGTGACTTGTGAGTGCAACAATGATTTGATTGGAAAAATGAATAGACGCATAGCTTCAAAATAACATTAAAGAAGAACATTTCAACAAAGCTTGTCTCTTCCTTCAATGATCTCTTCAAATTACTTGATTTTTTTTGTCCTACAAGATCCAATGCAGATACTAGATATCTCTAGCTAGATGTCGTCTTTCAAGACCAAAATCTGCCTTGATTAATTACATATATAGCATTAATGGATGGTTTATTAATTGGTCCCCACCCTATATATATGCATGTGATTGCTTCAATATCTACCCTCATTTCACAAAAATTGATGCCAATACCTCCCTAGCTAACTACCTCGCTTAATTCCTTTTAGACTTTAAGTTGTTCCTCAATTTAGCCAATTTCAATCTTACAGAGACAATTTTCTAAACTTGTCATATAGACCCTAAGATATCAAAAAACTATTATTTTCAATGTTTCATGAATGAAAACAGTTCATGCTAATGTGATAACAACAATGACATGCAAGCATAATTTAAAGATTGAAACCAAAAGCATAGAAAGCAATAAATATGAGTTCAAATTGCCTTACTTGACTTGAGAGCCATCTGATTAATCTATTTTTGCTAAACTTCTTGTTGCTATGTGGTGCATCAACAAAATTTAAATTACTTTTTTTGAGTGGTATCCTTGATTAATCAATCTATGTACTTCAATGTGTGCTGATGAATCATGAATATCTTATTATCCCTAATCAGCACATGGAGAATGCTTATCCGAGATCAAATATTCTGGTGGTGACATTAACAAATGAGGGGTTGAAGCGGGTGGAAGCACAGAGTGAAAAGGAAACGTTGAGAGAGGCAATAGGCATGCTTAGAGACATATTTGGACCGGAGGTACCAACTGCCGATCGCATTCTAGTCCCTCCCTGGTGGAACAACCGCTTCCAGCGCGGGAGCTACAACTACCCATTTTCTCCACCCATCAATATTTTGTGCACATTAAGGTCTACATTCTAGTTTTCTCCATTTTAAGTTTTTGCTAGGATGACATCAACAGAACATGCTCAGTCAGTTATATATATAGAAATGTTTTTTTTTTTTTTTGGACAACTTGACTCCAACATGCGTCGAACTGGGACCTCCGAGGGACTAGGATGCGGTTGGAGGTACCTACTATGCCCTTATAAGCTATTCGTGTATTTTGTGTGCGTCATAATACATCTAATTAAGGGTTCACGAAGAAACTCACGCTATAGCAAAGTTGGCTAGCTAGACTTATTCAAAGTACTAGGACATTGTGAGTGTGTTCCACAAAATGTCATTGAGCTTAATGTATACTGGATATAATTTCCCAAAAAACAAAGTCATTTCTTCCTTGTTTTTATTTTTTCTTGTCCAAATGTTTTCTTAGTAACAAATATTTGGTCCAAACTCCAAACTAACTTTGTCAAATTGACTGATGATACAGGTTCCAGTTGTACCTCAATGGGAAGATGGTTGTACAAGATGGTGTCAAATGACTCTCAATGAGCAATTCCACTTTGGAAATGGAAAACAAGACTATTGATTAGCGCACCCCATCAGAATAAGAGGGTCTTCAGATCAGGACAGTTGATTTTGTTGATGATTGACTAGACTAAGACCGAATTGTGATGGGAATGAGTGGATGTCTCAATCAGATGATGAGAAAATAAGCTAAGTTATTAAGAGGGGGGGTGGATAAATAATGTGGATAAATAAGTGAAGTTGTTGACTTGCGACATTACGGAAGTGATGGAGTACAAGTGGTTGAAACTCCAAGAAGCGGCAGTGGAATGGGTGGTGAAGAAAAGGCTAGATGAAGGGTAGGTGGGGATGATTGTGGTGTCTAGCGAAGGAGAGGTGGTCTATGGATTTAATAGCAATGCTATGTTCAGGGGGTGTGCGAAGATGGGTTCATGGAGGTGGGCATTTGGGAGTAAACAGATCAAATGGGCACTATGAAATTGTAATGTGTGGATCATATATATGAATGTAAATTAATGAATAACTTTTGTGATCTAATTTTATGTGTAGTAGTGGTGATGGCTTATATATGTTGCAGGGAAAAGAATATTTTGCAGGAAAATAACGGTCCTTTTTTTAAAAAAAAATTGAAAACCCTTTCATGACGGTTTTAAACCGTCACAAAAGGTTTTTTTCTATTGTTTTTACTTTAGATAAGATGACGGTTTTAACCGTCACGAAAGGCCTTGAGCTTTTATAACATCTGATAACATGACGGAACAAGTGACGGTTTAAAATCGTTACAAAAGCCTTTTGTGACAGTTTTAAAACGTCACGAAAGGTCATTTTTGTTGTAGTGTGAGATTTAGAATTTTTCTCGTGAAGCTCCACTTCATGAATCATGTTAATGATTCTTGATTCTTGAATGGAGAGGAGATCATAGGTGATTTTGAGTGAATAGTAGATGGAGAGTGTGTTTAGAGAGGAAGGTTGGAGATACAAATGTAAAAGGGGAAAGGTTGGGTAGGTGGTATGTTGGTGCTTTGAGGAAAGAAAAGGAATTATGGCTGCTCTACAACCTGATCACTTATGGTATTTTAATAACAAATGATCAACAAAGTAAAAATCAAAGTAAAAACTAAAGAAACTTGAATAGTGACATTAATTAAAGCCTCAAATCAAAGCAACTTAATAACGAACAATTGCAAGCTTAGGCAAAAATCTCCTAGTGTAATAGTTGTATTTCTTGAGATTGTTAAACTAATTGTTAGAAGAGAGAGAAAATTGAAAACTCAATCTAGCAAAAGAAAGGAAAGAGGGGTGCATACGAGGCATGACCAGGTTGTTCATGGAGAAGTGAAAATCTGTGGTGCTCCCTCCTCTTTAATCTGCTTGCAAAGCTTGTGCTTCGTACTTCTTCTCAACCTTCGGCAAAGCTCGTTCAGAAACTTCAGCACACTCTCTATACCAGAAATAAAAATTTTAGATAGATATACAAAATGAAGAGGCGAATGAAACTTTCATGAATCAGCACAAAAGTCGCACAAAATCTAGAGAAGGGTAAGCAGAGTAGGAAAAAATCATTTCAATTATGAAACATGTCTTATTTGTTAGCAAGGTCTTACTTTTATTCAACAAGCACTACAAGAAATCTAATTATTAGCTACCAACTTTAGTGAGAGTATTAGAATCGGTCACTATAGACCATTATATAGCTTGTATTAGTGAGGGTATATACCCTAACTAACAGCCCACATTTATTTTAGGGTACAAGTAAATAAACCCCCCTCACTAAAACTCATTCAAAGAGGACGCCCTCTTCAACCTTTTCAACCTCTTCGTCCTCTTCGTCTAGGGTTCACTCACTTCGCCGAAGGATCGAAATCGGCTTCGTCTTCGACTTTGCAAATCTGCTCATCCATTTTCAGGTGATCTCTCTATCTCTTGGTCTCTCGATCTCTCTGTCTCTCGGTCTCTCGATCTCTCTCTCAAGTGAGTGCAACTATGCTAGATCTCTTTTCATTGTTGTTTCTTCTTGAATTCGATTCGCATTGCTTCGTCGATCTCACCATCTCTGCAACCAAACCGTAAAATCTCTGTCTCTATGTCTTGATTTCATCGTTTTTCAGTTCTCTTTGTGTGTTCGTTTTTGTTTGATTTACAGGAGACCGACGTGAACGGATGGACGAAAACTCGTGATTTAGGGCTTAATCGGCTTGCGAGAGACCAGCCTTTTCTTTGTTGAGATTTTAGGTGATTTTTTTTGTGGTTTGGCTAGTTTTTTGTCAATTGCAAAATGCAAATGTGATTCGTTCTCTCAAACTACTACTTGTTGATTCTCGGTTGAAATTGATTGCATTTGTTTGTGGTTTCTGTTGTTTGGTTGGGATAATTGATGGTTTTAGGTTTTTCCCCATAACTCCAGTTCTTCAATGAGAACCAGAAGGCACCTTAGAACATAGGACGAATTCTTCACTGGATGTAGGACTGTAATTTCTCAAAAGTTATGTTTCTATGTACCCATTACTATCAATTTTAGCTGCAATGCCACAAATTTTAATTCTCGAATCAACTTGTCTACAATGTTTTCTACTGGTGTATTTTAAATTATTTATCTATTGAGCACATATTACCCCAACATCCATTGATGCATGGACCAGAGAAAATCACAATTCCCTTTGCAGTAGGGTGATAGAATCCACTCTTAGTATCTCTTCCAAATACCAACCATGAATAATTAGTAAAAAGAAGAAACAATCAAAATCAGTTGTAGTATTGGCTATGTTTGAATTTATCGTGTGAATTATATTATTTAAAAATAGTAGTGTAAAGATTTTAATTTATTATTTGCTTGTACTGCGCTTTATTGAGATGGGTTCTTGTGAAAAAGAAATTAGCATTGGCGCACATTACCTAACACCTGGGATGAACTGATTCCAAGATTTTGCTCCTTGAACTGGTCTATTTTTTTTTCAAAGTTGAGCTAATCACTTCAATTCGCTGCTTCAAGGCCTATTTAATCATGTTTCTCTCCATCTGAAATAAATTGAATTATGCATTCCATGATGTATGCGTTGCTCATAGAATTTTATTTCTCTCCTTTATTTGTTTTTGATGTTTTGAGGGCCCTCTCTTGTTGTATAGGCCATCGTGTCTATCTCGAGCTTTCATTTTTGTTCTCTTGAGTCAATTTTGTCTGATAAGGGTCATCTTATCTCGTCTTATATTGATGATTGACATATGCCCTCCGCTACGATACAATGGTCTTTAAACCTTCTTGTTTGGGGTCCAAATAGATAGTTATGGTGATCAATCCAGTACCATCTACAAATGTGCATGTAGTCTAGATAAAAACCATTTTCTAATGATGAATTCAAAGATATGGCAAAATCAAGGAGATGATGTCCATAACTTAGTTATAAAAGCATCTGAACACTTGGCACTTGCATTTTGTTTAAGTTAGTTTCTAATTTAGTAGGTACACCATAATTAAAAAGGATACCAAAGTTCTTATTGTAATTTTCCTAAGCAAGGACTGACAATGAGTCGTCACAATCACATTGACCTCAAAAATTAATATCTAGACAAATATTGCTAGGAGCCTAGGAAATAGGAACCAAACAGAATACATATCCATGAGAGAATAGGAAATGCATTCTAGTTTGAGATAAGGTCATTTCTATTGTAGTCATTGGATATATGAGAAGACTGAAAAAGAATCTCGAGTCTCAATGGCAAGATTCCAGCATCAATGACTATATAGTGCTTTATATATAGAATAGAAGTCTAACCTTTAGAGACACTAACAGTGACCCAACTTTTGAAATAGGAAAAGAGGTGGATGAAGACAAACCTACGCAAAGTAAAGCTACAATCACCTCCAGAAAATTAAATAAGGCACACATTACAAAAACAAAAGAATGATGGGTTTGCTAAAAAGAGAGAGAGAAATATATCCTTATTGGTAAGAGGAAACACTAATTGAATGGCATATATATTGGCATGCATAGTTCAAAAACCACTCCCACCTTGTTGGTTATGGTGTCGATCTAAAATAACAAGCATACAACCCGCTTGAAGTATGTTCCTTTATGCAAACGAGAATTACCAACCGCTTAAGTATAACTATTTCAGTAAAAGCAATCAACTAGCTAGAAAAATCAACAAATTTTCATAAAATAGAAAAGTGTATTCAAAGCATTTATATTATTTATTTATTTATTTATTTATTTATTTTGTTTAAACTTCAAACCTCCATAATAAGAGTATATTATGATCTTTAATTTTTAAGTAATCAACTGAGACCATTCCCATACCTTCTGACCAAACCACCGCAACCACCCTTCTGTAATTTTTGTGCCAATTGGTGCTACAACTACTTGTCTTTAAAATTATCTATTTCTTATTCTATCTTTACGAGTCTTACCACACATCCACCTAAATAAAAACTCAATTTTTATCATTTTTTTCCATCTAAAAGAAAGCCTCAGCATTTCAATTGTTACTGCATGCATCAAAACTATGATAGTTCTCCAAGATTGTTTATGTCAAATTGCAATTTGCAGTTGATGAGTACAATATTCTGAAGCCTTCAGTAGTTCTATTTTTTTTATGACTATGGGTGTCCGCACCCTTGAATGTGGGTGGGGCCTGGGGCGGTCGCCCTCCCCGCCCATGCCCAGCGCCGGCCCTGTTCCAACATACCAAATATGCTACAAGAAGTTGACTAAACAACCAACATATGCACTTAGAAATTGGTGGTGGGCGTGTAGGGAGAGAATCAATAACTAAAAGTTTCTCTAAAACACCGATGATCTTGTTGATATCCTTATTTAGTAGTAGAGAAAATAATGGTGGTGTGTAATCGCAAAAACACATCAAGACGGTGTTTTTGATTGCACGAGTGTTGTTTGATGAAATGCCTAATAGTGTTAATTAACAGTGAGTTATCAAACACTTAACTTTTAAGAGGTTTTGAGTTAGTTTTACCAAACACTCTATTAACAATAAGCTCTTATTTAATAATCTCTTATATAAAGAGTCTTATTAAATTAATGCTTAAAATTTAAGAAGTAGTGTTACCAAACACAACCTAACTTTATTTACAAGCACTTTACAAGCACTTATGATACATTAGACTATTACTTTGTGATTTACTATGTGATCAACATATGCAATTGATATCTATATATAATAGCACTGCCTTGTAAATGATGTTGTTGTTTGAGCTAATTGATGGTTAGATAAAAACAGAGTACTAATTTCAATATATAGGCACAGGGAGAATGTGTATACTAGTTTGGATGTAATCTTTTAATTGGTAAAGGTTCATATGCCTTAGAAATTGACAGATAATTGTTGGATGAAGATTTCCTTATTAAGAAATGGGCATTTTTTACTAGGATTTCATCCCAATTATGAATTTTAGGAATATAGTCAAGTGAAATATCTATTTAATGCGTGAATCATTGTTTTAGCCATTCATGACAAAGAGCTTCTGAGTGAAGACGCGTGCAATAATGCATTTTAGATCAGCAATGCTGGTCTGCTTTAAGCTTATCAGCCAGAAAATCCCCACAAACATGAGAGTAACTCAACAACGAGCTCAAGAAAAAACAAAGAGAAGCAAAACTCACTGCAAGTCCAAACTGAAAAGCAGCTCATAGATTTTTATTTTATTTTTCTAGCAAAACCTCTTAGGATTATATTCATTCTTCTGTAGCAGCACCACTCAAAAGTAGCAGAATGAAATGGTTCAAGACTTTTATAAAAGAAATCTTCTAAATTAGAGTTCCAAGTCAGATAGGACCCACATTGAGAAAGACAAATGAAGAGCACATATTCATGATCTAGTTTAATAAATCCTCCAAACTTCCCATGTAAACAAGAAACAAAAGGAATTAAAAATCTCCATCCATTGCAATGTCCTCAGGCCCGAAAAATAGTTATCTGGCTTGCAATCAAAACCAGTTGCCAAGAAGTCATAGTTTTCCTATGTAATTCATATAACACGTTGTTGATTCACTTGTAAGATTGTAAAAAAAGCCTAAGATACTACCATAATAATAACGGGTAAAACCAAGTATAGCCGGTGTATGGATTTAATTTGAATGCAAGAGATATTTTATATAAATATATATAGACTGTAACACAAGCATTGAAACTATCTCCCTTAGCCCTATATTTCTGTCATAGCGTCCACGAAAAGAAAAATAAACCTGTCAATGAAAAGACCAAGGTGTTTCAAAAGTATGGATATTGATGTTGGTTAACAAATGCATCACTATGAAGCTTTGCACAAACGCACAAACCATATACTTGTTTCGTCGTGCGAAACGAGGACGTGAGAAAAATAAGCCGGCATAAGAAACCCTCTACTAATTCTTGTCTCCAGCTCATAGAAATGAACATCAAATGCAGGCGAGGCAGACCACATACTTTTTCTGCTAGGATCTTGGTGTGAGACCATATATCTTTTTTTCCATTGATTCCCAAATCTTTTTACTCTCTCAAAATCGCTTTACCATTAATGAGTGAACTACAAACTAGGGGATCATATTAGAATGAGGAAAACTTGAGATATATTTGGGAGGGGTTCGTGACTTTTGCTTTCTTTTTACTTCATTCCCATTTCCCACCAATGTTTTTGTATTTGAATTATCTTAGTATGAATACAAAAGCTGTTCGATCATGAAAAAGACAAAGTTCCTGATTGCCAATAGCGATTGCTTTTGGCTCGAAGGGATGATGTTGTAGAGAAGCTGTAAAACTTTCAGTGGATGGCCTTTTACTCTGACATTTTTATCTGAAATCACAAGTATATGTAATAATAGTGTAATTGTTTCTGTAGATTGTGGAAGAGGCCTGCACCAATCTCTTGTCTAATGTGTTGTGCGAGTATCTTTATAACCTTTCCGAAAATTTCACTAAATTCTATTACAACTGCCAGGTATAATTCTTCCTTCCTCTTAGTGTTAAGTATGTGGGCCTGATTTCTAAAGCCCATGTATGATCCATATGATTAGTTTACTATTGTATTCTAATAAGGATTGTATTCTAATAGGGATTGTATTCTAATAAGGATTGTATTCTAATAAGGATTGTATTCTAACTGGGATTGTATTCTAATAGGGATTTACTTTCTCTATAAGTATATATATCTCTCTCTGATGCACAAAAAGCATGAGCTGTGAGAGTCTTGAATAAGATTGTGTTGGCGGCTGTGGGTTTTCTTCTCTTAGAGGGTTTCCCACATATAAAATTCTGGTGATTTGTTCTCTTTCTCTCTTTTCTTGTTTTACTATTGTCATTTCTGTCAAAATCTTAGCAACTGGTATCAGAGCAAGGTTATTCTCAAGTGGGAGTAATGGCAGAAGAAAGTAACTTACGGGTTGAGAAGTTCGACGGTTCGAACTTTGGATTCTGGAAGATGCAGATCAAAGACTACCTATATCAGAAGGATCTCTACTTACCGCTCGGTGGCAAGAGCAACAAATCTATAGATATGGATGACAAGGCTTGGGAAATCCTAGATCGAAAGGCCTTGGGTGCGATTCGCCTTTCACTGTCATCATCGGTAGCCTTCAACATCTCCAAAGAGAAGACCACACAAGATGTGATGAAAGCCCTAACACGGATGTATGAGAAACCATCGGCGTCAAACAAGGTATTCTTAATGAAACAGTTGTTTAATATGAAGAAACCTGAAAGTAGACCTATACAAGAGCATCTGAGTGATTTCAATACAATCACTAGTCAGTTAGAATCTGTGGGTATTATCTTTGATAATGAAGTATTGGCTCTTGTTATTTTGTCGGGTTTACCCGATAGTTGGGATGGTTTGGTTATGGTCGTAAGCAACTCATCGGGTCCAAAGATTCGAAATTTGAGGATGTAGTGGGAGTTCTTCTTGATGAAGATACGCGAAGGAGAAACAACTCTTCTGATGATGTTTCTAATAGTGCCCTGAATACTGAGGAACGGGCGGATCCTCAAAGAGGTCGAATGGCCGAGGAAATGGACGCTCATAATCTAGAAGAGGTCGGTCAAGGGGCCCTCGATAACTTCTTTGGAATTGCAAGAAGAAAGGTCATCTCAAGCGTGGATCGTAAAGCACCAAAGAAAATGATAGATGAAAACGATAAAGACAAAGAACTCGGTGAATGTCTCAAACGAATCAAGTTCGATGAAGAAGCGATTATGTGTTGTGACAAGTAAAGATGAATCTGCTTGGATACTAGATTCGGTGCATCGTTTCATGCTACTTCCAACAGAGAATATTTTCTTAATTATGAGAAGGGCAATTTCGGCAAAGTGTACCTTGGTGATGATGATGTTGGGTAATGTGCCCTAGGTCAATCCATTAACAGTCTTTATGAATACATTTTAGTTAATAAAATAGAGGATTTTATTTGCTGTTTATTATAATTGATTTGCATGTTTACATTATAATAAGATCCATGGGTATTTACGTAAATATCCTAAATGTCCCTAGTCGATTATTATCTTGGGAACTATAATGAATTAAGACTAGTATGAGTCTTGATTGATGATCATACGATGATCATACGTATAGGAATACGAATCAAGATCATGAGTACTTATTATAGAATAAAGTACTTGGACCGACCCGCTATGAGAACATCACATGGATTAAGTCATAGTTGTTTCTCATGATAGGTATATTTTTCAATCCTCGACTTGAGATTACCAGAGACTTCAACATTAGGAATACAAGTGATTTGACGCAATCAAACGTTGTCTTTAACCTAGGACAATTATAAAGGTTGTGATTGGTTATTGTGTGAATAATGTGGTGAAGTTGTGTAATCGAGATAGAATTTGTCCCTCTCATATAAAGAGATATCCAAAGTGGATCCCTCGATATGTTAGGATCGTGTTAAAAGGCCTAGTCTAAGTGAATTGATATTGATCAATGTCACTTAGATGTTTTGATCTACCTAGAAATCGAGACTAGTACGATTGAACATGTTGGATGACAATTCCATGCCTTATGTTTGATCAAAAGGATATCGTGTGACAAAAGGATATTATATACACTATTGATTAGGTTATATCGATTTGATATTCGTACAACTTGGGTAGTCATAATGTCTTGCTAGAGGCCGCTTATGACTTGTATACCAAAATGTGTTTTGGTACACTGCCAACGTTGTATGAGCCTATTGGGTCGCACACGAGAATGGTTTTGCGAGATTTTAAGATGGTTGTAGAAAAATGAATTTTATATGATAAAATTCATGAGTAAACGTCCTTGTAGTGTATTACACTTATACTTCTTTAAGTAGGGGTATATGTGTAATTTACTTAACCGTCTACATACAAGGGTTGTATAAATAGACGCTTTGAGTTAGAATACAAGTACGAAAAAGATTTTAAAAGGGCCGAAACTCTATTTTCGTTTTAAGAAACGACTTAGAGGTTTTTGGTATGCTCTGGATCGTTTTGGAGAGAAACAAAAAAGGTTTGCTATTCTCTCGAAGCTAGCACTTCAAATCTCGGCCGCCGTTCGTGTGTGGACTACCGATAGAGGCGTTCGTCGTTGCGCGCCTTAGAGATCGATTAACCTTCGAGAGAGGTATTGCGATCGAGGTATGATTAAGTTTTCATAGTTTAAACATGTTTTAATGGAATCGATTCGGATCCCGTTGGGGTTTTTCTCAAAAATTGTTTTGTAATCTCACGCGCATGAACCCCAAAACCCAACAGTGGTATCGAGCCTTCGAGTTTGATTCCATTAAACTCATTGCATATTTTCTTATGATATATGATTGAAAGCATGTTCATAGTTGATGTATATGTGATATACATAAGTTTTCTATGAGATTCATTATCATGTTTTGTGTATATGATACATATATTCATGATTTAATTGAAATTAGTTTCGTACATGCTAGTAACCATGTTAGGTTAATTTGAATAATTTTAATGAATTGAGTTTCGTGTTCTATGATCCATGACACCATTAGGTTCGATTGGGATAGTAGTTCATGATTCAATTACATGTTTGTGGTTATTTGGATGAAGATCGAAATTGCAAATAATTAATTTTCAAAATTATTTATTTATAAATAATTAATTTTCAAAATTATTTATTTATCTTGTTATATCTATTTTGTTATGAAGTCTCTATTTGATAAAGATAGATAACAAATTAGAATTTGAGATAAATATCAAGAATCTTGTTATTAGTGATATACTAGGATTCAAATATCTTAAATCCAAAAATAAATAATTAATTTTTGAAATTATTTATTTATGTTGTTATATCTATTTTGTTATGAAGTCTTTATTTGATAAAGATAGATAACAAATTATAATAGGAGATAAATATCAAGAATCTTGTTATTGGTGATATACTAGGATTCAAATATCTTAAATCCAAAATAAATAACTAATTTTCGAAATTATTTATTTATCTTGTTTTATCTATTTTGTTATGAAGTCTCTATTTGATAAAGATAGATAACAAATTAGAATATGAGATAAATATCAAGAATCTTGTTATTAGTGATATACTAGGATTCAAATATCTTAAATTCAAAAATAAATAATTAATTTTTGAAATTATTTATTTATGTTGTTATATCTATTTTGTTATGAAGTCTTTATTTGATAAAGATAGATAACAAATTAGAATAGGAGATAAATATCAAGAATCTTGTTATTGGTGATATGCTAGGATTTAAATATCTAAAGTCCTAATTGGATTAGGATAAGATGGTTAGTTAGATGTGGGCCCGGGTTAATTAAAAAATGTTTTAATTGACTTAATTTTGGATAAATTAAGGGGTAAATTTAGTATAGTAAAATCAGCGAAAAAAAAAATATGATTTTCTATAGCAAATTTCAATTTTCGGAATTGAGATTTGTCTTCTAAAAAAAAAAAAAAAAAGGCACCGCCTCTGTTTCCCCTTGCATTGACGATAGGCCAATGGGATCGCTCGTCTAACTAATCCTAGCGCACGAAAATTCTTCTATTAGTGAATAGCATAAAAATTTCCTAAATTGTTTAGTGGTTCTACAAATCAATAAAATATATGATATTTCATTGTTTAATTAAAATCACTAAAGCGAATAAAATCCCTCTATTAAATCTTAAGTCTTTGCCATCCAATTTTAAACACTTGTCAAGGCCTCGATCGCACTAATATAGTTTCACCATAGTTGGGTGTATTGTGTTATCTTGGTGAGATAAGTTAGGTAAGAGTTACCTAAATGTTTAAATTGGTTCGACTTAATAAAGCTATCAAAATAGTTTTGGGCTTTAAGCATATGATGAGATAAAAACATGCTAATACATAAGATGTCCCATATCTCATAAAAAGATCTAAAAATTACATAAGATGTAATTGGTAACTGTTACCTACCTAAATAATCTAGTTCTGTGTTTCATGCCATAGCTGTCATAGAATTAGGTGAAATATGGATTTTAGTCCCCTAAATAAATAGTATGTTTTACGAGGGTTGTTAATTTAGTGGGAGTCTGTTCCTCTATACTAAAATAAACTCTGCAAAATCTTTATTGTAGATCAATGGCCTCTTCAAGTAACAATAATCCCCTGTCACTACGATCTATCCTTGAGAAGGATAAGCTATCTGGGACTAACTTTCTTGACTGGTTCAGAAACTTGAGAATAGTTCTCAAGCATGAACGCAAGTTGTATGTCCTAGATGCTCCGATCCCTGAGGACCCACCAGTCAATGCTACGAAAGCTGTGAAGGATGCGCATAATAAGCATGTCAACGATTCTACTGATGTTGCATGCATTATGTTGGCAACTATGGTTCCTGAACTTCAGAAGGACATGGAACTAATGGAAGCCTACGACATGGCCGTAACGCTTATTGAAGGAAATGTTCCAACAAAGAAGCTAGGCAAGAAAGGTTCGAGACAGTCAAGAACCCGCATTCTTGTAAGATGACCGAGGGTGCGTCGTTAGTCCTCATGTTCAAGATGAAGGGCTATGTTGACCAACTTGATAGACTTGGATTTCCCATAAGCCAAGAGTTGGCTACGGATTTGATCCTAAATTCATTACCAGAAAGTTACTCACAATTTGTGATGAATTACAATATGAATAATATGGAGAAATCAATTTCAGAGTTGCATTTGATGTTCAAAACTACTGCACAAAATATCAAGAAACCCTCTACTAATGTGCTGATGGTCCAAAAGGGAAAGGGAATGAAGAAGAAAGGCGAAGGCAAGGCTAAAGTTGCCAAGGCTGCTGCTGCACTTGTCGCAAAGCCTGTGGAACAAGTCAAGCCCCAGCCTGTTCCTGCTTTAAAACACCCAAAAGAAAAGGAATGGAGTTTCTAAAAGCAAAAATCGAACCTTATTAGATATGGTTTGATCTATGATGAGTCATGCGGATCTTCCATTATCCTTTTGGGGTTATGCATTACAAACTGCAGCTTTCACTCTAAATCGAGTTCCTTCTAAAGCGGTTGATAAAACACCATATGAGATATGGTACGGGAAGAGACCTAGTTTGTCCTTTCTTAAGATTTGGGGCTGTGTGAGGCTTACGTAAAGCGACAAGTCTCAGAAAAACTAGCACCTAAATCTGATAAGTGTTTATTTGTGGGGTATCCTAAGGAAACAAAAGGATATTACTTTTATAATCCCGCTGAGAACAAAGTGTTTGTTGTTCGGTATGGTGCCTTTATAGAAAAACAGTTTATTTCAAAAGACACTAGTGGGAAAGAAATAAATCTTGAAGAAGTTCAAGAATCACAAATAAACACGAACCGCATCGGAAGTTCAACAACGTTTCGAACAGTTGAACCTCCGCAAGTGACACAAGGCCCACGTAAACTGGTAGGGTGAGACATGAGCCGAGAGATTCGGATTTCTCATTACTGATAATCGTGATGTGTTGCTTATAGATCAAAATGAGCCCACCACTTATCAGGAGGCTATGTCTGGACCAGACTTAGATAAATGGCTAAGTGCCATGAACTCCGAGATGCAATCCATATATGATAACCAAGTTTGGAACTTGGTTAATTTACATGAAGGTGGTAAGACCATTGGATGTAAATGGGTTTTCAAGAAGAAAATTGACATGGATGGTAAAGTACATACTTTCAAAGCAAGACTTGTAGCAAAAGGTTTCAGGCAGACTCAAGGTGTTGATTATGATGAAACTTTTTCGCCAGTAGCCATGCTTAAATCCATAAGAATTTTTAATTGCCATTACTGCATATTATGACTATGAGATATGGCAAATGGATGTAAAAACAACATTTCTTAATGGAAAGTTGCTTGAGACCGTGTATATGACACAACCTGAAGGTTTTGTACATCCTGAGAATTCTAGGAAGGTATGCAAGCTTCAAAGATCCATTTATGGATTAAAGCAAGCTTCTCGGAGTTGGAATCTTCGTTTTGATGAAGCAATCAAGGATTTTGGTTTTATTAAGAACGAAGATGAGCCTTGTGTATACAAGAAGGTTAGTGGGAGTGTAGTTGTTTTTTCTGGTACTGTATGTTGATGATATATTACTCATTGGAAATGACATCCCAACATTGCAGAGTGTCAAGTCATGGTTAGGGAAGTGTTTCTCAATGAAAGACTTAGGAGATGCAAGCCTATATCCTAGGGATAAGGATCTATAGGGATAGATCTAAGAGGCTAATCGGCCTAAGTCGAGTGCTTACATAGACAAGGTACCGAATAGGTTTTTGCAAGACTCTAAAAGAGGATTGTTGCCAATGTCTCATGGCATAAGTCTCAAGAAGAATCAATGTCCTAAGACAAATGATGAGCGAGACCGTATGAATAAGATTCCATATGCATCTCGCTATTGGATCTATCATGTACGCCATGCTATGCACTACCGATGTATCATATGCTTTGAGCACTACAAGCAGATATCGATCGATCCAGTGAGAGTCACTGGATAGCAAGAAAGAACATCCTTAAGTACTTAAGAAGGACTAAGGAAGTGTTCTTGGTCTATGGAGGTTTTGAAAATGATCTAGTTGTAAATGGTTACACAGATGCAAGTTTTCAAACCGATATAGATGATTTTAGATCGCATCTGGATATGTGTTTACTTTGAATGGGGTTGCGTAGAAGTTGGAAAAGTTCGAAGCAAGAGAGGCTGGATTCTACAATGAAGTTTCGAGTATATTGCGGCGTCCTATGCAAAGCAAAGGAGGCGTTTGGATCAAAAAGTTCATTTCGAACTAGGTGTAGTTCCAAGTATTGCTAACCCTGTTTGTTTGTATTGTGACAATAACGGGGCAATAGCACAGGCCAAGGAACCTAGATCACACCACAGATCCAAACATATACTCAGGCGTTTTCATCTCATCAGAGAAATTATTGAGAGAGGAGACGTAAAGATTTGCAGAGTACCTACTGAAGACAACGTTGCAGATCCATTGACAAAGGCTCTTCCACAAGCAAAACATGATGGTCATGTTAGATCATTAGGCATTAGATGCATGAATGATTGGCCCTAGAGCAAGTGGGAGATGTTGGGTAATGTGCCCTAGGTCAATCCATTAACAGTCTTTATGAATACATTTTAGTTAATAAAATAGAGGATTTTATTTGCTGTTTATTATAATTGATTTGCATGTTTACATTATAATAAGATCCATGGGTATTTACAGAAATATCCTAAATGTCCCTAGTCGATTATTATACTGGGAACTATAATGAATTAAGACTAGTATGAGTCTTGATTGATGATCATACGATGATCATACGTATAGGAATACGAATCAAGATCATGAGTACTTATTATAGAATAAAGTATCGACCGACCCGCTATGAGAACATCACATGGATTAAGTCATAGTTGTTTCTCATGATAGGTATATTTTTCAATCCTCTCGACTTGAGATTACCAGAGACTTCAACATTAGGAATACGTTGATTTGACGCAATCAAACGTTGTCTTTAACCTAGGACAATTATAAAGGTTGTGATTGGTTATTGTGTGAATAATGTGGTGAAGTTGTGTAATCGAGATAGAATTTGTCCCTCTCATATAAAGAGAGATATCCAGTGGATCCTCGATATGTTAGATCGTTAAAAGGCCTAGTCTAAGTGAATTGATATTGATCAATGTCACTTAGATGTTTTCGATCTACCTAGAAATCGAGACTAGTACGATTGAACATGTTGGATGACAATTCCATGCCTTATGTTTGATCAAAAGGATATCGTGTGACAAAAGGATATTATATACACTATTGATTAGGTTATATCGATTTGATATTCGTACAACTTGGGTAGTCATAATGTCTTGCTAGAGGCGCTTATGACTTGTATACCAAAATGTGTTTTGGTACACCGCCAACGTTGTATGAGCCTATTGGGTCGCACACACGAGAATGGTTTTGCGAGATTTTAAGATGGTTCAGAAAAATGAATTTTATATGATAAAAATTCATGATTTAAACGTCCTTGTAGTGTATTACACTTATACTTCTTTAAGTAGGGGTATATGTGTAATTTACTTAACCGTCTACATACAAGGGTTGTATAAATAGACGCTTTGAGTTAGAATACAAGTACGAAAAAGATTTTAAAAGGGCCGAAACTCTATTTTCGTTTTAAGAAACGACTTAGAGGTTTTTGGTATGCTCTGGATCGTTTTGGAGAGAAACAAAAAAGGTTTGCTATTCTCTCGAAGCTAGCACTTCAAATCTCGGCCGCCGTTCGTGTGTGGACTACTGATAGAGGGCGTTCGTCGTTGGCAGCGCCTTAGAGATCGATTAACCTTCAGAGAGGTATTGCGACTGAGGTATGATTAAGTTTTCATAGTTTAAACATGTTTTAATGGAATCAGATTCGGATCCTGTTGGGGTTTTTCTCAAAAATTGTTTTGTAATCTCCGCTGCGCATGAACCCCAAAACCCAACAGATGAACCCTGTGACATAATCGGTAAAGGAGACGTGCTGATAGGAATGGAAAATGGAACGCAGTTGAGGTTGAAACGAGTTAGACATGTGCCGAAACTTGCTAGAAATCTAATTTCGGTAAGCCAACTTACTGATGATGCAGGTCTTGAGATGAAGTTCACTAAAACATCTTGGAAGATCATAAAAGGTGCCATGGTAGTAGCACATGGTCAGAGAGATGGTACTCTACGAGTTCTCAATGAAAACTCCATGAATGTGGCTCCTCTCGAGGTCGGTGCAAAGATGTGGCATCAACGCCTCGGGCATATGAGTGAGAAGGGAATGAAGGTAATGGTGTCAAAAGGGAAGTTAGATGGACCGTCATGTGTTGATCTCGTCTCTATGTGAAGGTTGTGTGGTTGGAAAACAAAAAGTTGTCGCTTTTTCTAAAAAGGCGTAACTCCCAAAAGCGAAAAGCTAGAACTTGTGCACACGGACGTTTGGGGTCCTTCACGGGTATCCTCCTTAATGGCTCTCGTTATTACATTACTTTCATTGATGATTCGACTAGAAAGCTCTGGATTTACTTTATGAAAAATAAGTTTCAAGTGTTTGAAATTTTCAAAAAGTGGAAATGTCTAGTGGAGAACTGCACAGTCTAAAGTTGAAATGCTTGAGATCGATAATGGTGGAGAAACTTGTAACAAGGAATTTGATGAGTACCTTGTGCTATGTATGGCAGAAGAGAAAAGACAAGACTAAGGACACCACAACAAAGAATGGTATAGGTGAGCGTATGAACCAAACCATTATGGAACGTGCTAGGAGCATGTTGTTGAGTCTTTGGGCTACCTAAGCAATTTTGGGTGGGTTCGTGAATACCGCTGCTTATCTGATCAATAGAGGACCATCTACCGCAATTGATTGCAGACTGCCTGAGGAGGAATGGACAAAAAAGGAAGTAAAACTTTCACACTTAAGAACCTTTGGTTGTATTTCCTATGTCCATATCAATGCTGAAAATAGGTCAAAGCTAGATGCAAAGTCCAAAATGTGCATCTTCTTTGGGATATGGAGTTGATAGCTTTGGTTATAGGCTATGGGATCCTGAGAGTAAAAAGGTGATCAGAAGTAAAGATGTCATATTCAATGAGGATGTGTTGTATAAGGATAGGATCAAGGAGAAAGAGGAACCAAAATGATCAAAATATCTTGAACTTGACGATATCCCTCCCTATAATCCTGGTCAGAGTGTTACTGAACACATTGATGAACATGAAGTTCAGGAGGAGCCAGTGACACCACCCATTGCACTTCGACGTGAAAGACGAACCATCAATGCTCCAAACCGTTACTCTCCATCCATACACTATCTGTTGCTCACAGATGGTGGTGAACCCAATTACTATGAGGAAGCAATGCAAGTCGAGAATAAGGAAGAATGGAAGAAAGCCATAGATGACAAAATGAAGTCGCTCTACACAAATCAGACTTGGGACTTGGTCAAGTTTCCAACTGGAAAGAAGGCGATTCAGAACAAATGGGTGTACAGACTGAAACAGGAGCAAAATGGTTCTCAGAAGTACAAGGCCAGATTGGTAGCAAAAGGTTTCCAACAAAAGGCAGGTATTGATTTTACTGAGATTTTTTCTCCTGTGGTCAAGATGACTACAATTAGAACTGTTCTAAGCATTGTTGCTGCAGAGGATCTACATTTAGAACAGTTGGATGTAAAAACTGCCTTTCTTCATGGTGACTTGGAGGAAAATATAAACATGCAACAACCACAGGGATATGTAGAGGCTGGTAAGGAGCATCTAGTGTGTAAGTTGCACAAAAGCCTTTATGGTCTGAAACAAGCCCCCAGACAATGGTATTTGAAGTTTGACAAGTTCATGTTAACAATAGGGTACATACGCTGTCATGCAGATCACTGTTGTTATTTCAAGAAATTTGACAATACGTATGTTATTTTGCTCCTATATGTCGATGATATGCTGATTGCAAGTTCCAACATTGAAAAGATTGAAAATTTGAAAAAGCAAATGGCGAAAGAATTTTCAATGAAAGACTTAGGTGCTGCGAAACAAATTTTGGGGCTAAAGATCGAAAGAGATAGAAAGAACAAGTTACTAAAACTTTGCCAAAGGGAGTACATATCGAAGGTGCTCAAGAGGTTCAACATGGATTGTGCAAAACCGATGAGCACACCTTTAGCTGGACATTTCAAAAATCTTTCGAAACAACATAGTCCCAAAACAGAAGAAGAACAAAAGAATATGGAGAACATCCCGTATGCATCAGCAGTGGGTAGCCTTATGTATGCCATGGTTTGTACAAGACCCGACATTTCTCATGCAAAGTGGGAATTGTGAGTAGGTACATGTCTAATCCTGGTTCTTATCATTGGAATGCAAGAAATGGATTTTAAGGTACCTTGCAGAACAAAAGATGTGGCACCGTGCTATACAAGTGCAAAAATACAAATGTGTGGCTTTGTTGATTGAGACATGGTGGTGACATTGATGGTAGGAAGAGTACTAAAGTTATGTGTTTACTCTTGGAAGTGCAAAGCAATCTCCTGGGTATCAAGGTTACAAAAGATTGTTGCATTATCTACTACGAGGTCGAATATGTTGCAAATTGTTGAAGCGTGTAAGGAGATGACTTGGTTACAGAGCTTGTTGAGTGAACTGGATCATAAGCAAACGGATTATCGACTACTAAGTGACAATTAGAGCGCAATTCATCTGGCAAAGAATTCTGCATTTCACTCAAGGACAATGCATATCGATGTAAGGTATCATTTCATACGAGCTATGCTTGAAGAAGGATCTTTCAAATTGGAGAAAGTACACACCAACAAAAATTCTGCAGATATGCTCGCCAAATCAGTCCCTAAAGAGAAGCTGAAGTTTTGCATAGCTTCTCTTGGTCTTGCTACTTGAAGACGACAAGGCGGCCGCGCCGCTGAAGACACTACATGAGAAGGAGATACTACTATACGAGAAAATAATTTTAGAATCGGTCCCAAGTGGGAGATATGTTAAGTATGTGGGCCTGATTTCTAAAGCCCATGTATGATCCATATGATTAGTTTACTATTGTCTTTTAATAAGGATTGTATTCTAATAGGGATTGTATTCTAATAAGGATTGTATTCTAATAAGGATTGTATTCTAACTGGGATTGTATTCTAATAGGGATTTACTTTCTCTATAAGTATATATATCTCTCTCGATGTACAAAAAGCATGGAAGTGTGAGAGTCTTGAATAAGATTGTGTTGGCGGTTGTGGGTTTTCTTCCCTTAAAGGGTTTCCCACATATAAAATTATGGTGATTTGTTCTCTTTCTCTCTTTTCTTGTTTTACTATTGTCATTTCTGTCAAAATCTTAACACTTAGAAGATTTCCTTGCACTAATTGTTGCAACCTTGCAAAGGATTTCATAAAATCCCATGACAAGGCTCCTTTCCACTTGTCATCATGTTAAATTGTTACTGATTAATTCTTAAAGGAAGAAGAGAGAATTGAAGTTGTACTAAAGTCTAAAGTACGACAGAAACATCAAAAAAGGTATCTGGTTTCCTAAGATATGATGCTTATGTTAATCATTTTTAATTCTCTTTAATCAGATATTCGTTTTAACAGTTTTCCTTGTGTTCTGTTTAAAAATTGGTTTACATGAAAAACCAATAATTTGTTGTTTTCAAATTTTCTACTTTCTCTTTGTTGTTATTGGGTTTTATATGGGAGTTAACAGTTCATGGCATGGCAAACATGGTCCCTTTTTCGTAGCCTTTTGAAGATTTAATAATAGATAACTCCATTTAAATCATAACTGAAATGCGAGTCCTATGTTCTTCTTTGTGCCGCCTTTTCTCTTCCTTGGAAGTCGGAATCTTTTTGACATATAATTTCCTCTCTAGTTTGATTGAAAAATAATTTGAGAAATAATAAAATTCATTAGGATTCTGAAGTCATTGCAAATATTTTCTACCAAAGCTTTTGTCGTTCCAAGAAGCTTCTGTTTTAGGTAGAGCCATTTTTTACTAACAGTAAATGTTGTATAATGGTTATTCTCATTGAATAAATAGTGAGAATGTCTTTTGACCACCTTGACCACATCTAAAAAATTTTCTGCAAAAGTTAGTTTGAACCTGCGTGCTCGTTTATCAGTTTCTCAATCCTTAAAGTTCTGCCTCGGTATGTTTTACAGGTTGTTGGATCACCAGAGGAAACTAGCAGATTATTGTTATGTGAGGCTACTGCATTTGTTATGTGGAAATGCTTCAATCTCCTCGGAATTACGCAGGTCTATAAAATATGATGAATCAAATAAGGTTTTACATCTTTTTTCAATTAGTTACTTTATTTGCATTTGGAGTTTATGAAATTTACATTTTTTGATTGTTTAATGTGTTTTTTTGTAGGATGACGCTTAGCATTGGTTAACAGATATAGATCGTTTATTGCTACTTCTACTTCTAGGTACATTATTTTCCTACTTGATTTGTTTTTTCTTTCCTTCCATTTGAATTAAACATCTAGTCTTTTAGCTAGAGAGGTACTTGTTTTGTCCACCTCTAATGCTTTAGAAGTTGTAGAGAATCTTGTGTTGGAACTTGAAGAATCTTAATTAGTTTATAATTTGTTTGAAATCGGTGGCGTTTGAGACTTGAAGTTAGGAATTCTAAATCAAAGGCATAGAAATCGATTGCAAGAATGTAAGCATAGTGTTTACCAGGCGTTTAGCGATTTTGAATCAAAGACTATAAAATCTGCAAAATTTGGTATAAGAGGTACTGAATTTTGGCCTACAATTCTAGGTCTGATCAGTTGATTGAGAAAATTGTGTTCTTTTTTAGAATTTATAGACTAAAATTGCATGAAACTATTTTTGATGTGTTAACGATGATCAATCAAAATTATCGATGAAAATTGCTTTTTTTCAAGACATTACAATGACATTCTTAATCATTTGATTGTTGGTTATGTCATTTGTGATTGTTTCCTTCTTGTTTTGTTTTTTATTCTAACTTTGAATTTCTTTGTTTTTTTCCTCATGGAATTGCATGACAAGGCAGTTGCCCAGTAATATCTCTTCTTACAAGGTACAACTTCACTTTACTCTTAAAGCTTTCCAATTGATCTACCGATCAACTATTCAACTTTGGTAAATGTAATTGATCAGTTAGCATTAAGAAAAACTTTGATGAAAAGTATAATAGCATGATGAATAGTATAATAGAAGTTCTGATAGAATATGTGCTAAATTAATTCTAAAAAATCAGAGCCTATTAAATCAATGAGTGAGAATGGGACTGATTTGCGTAACGAGGTTGCATGACGAATTTCTCAAAACACACACATCTACTGGTCTCCTTATGGTTGATTTGACTCTTCAAATTTGATTGGGGCCTTTTGATGTCCTTTATTTTCTCTTGTGCCATTTATAAGTGTTAGTCAAGTGATGGCTACAAACACACATCTATAGGTACCAACACATTCAACTACAAGTGTTTTACTACTTAATGCATAAAAAATCAAGATACCTTTATGGTGGTTTTCTAAGGTTTTGAGCTTCCCTTGTTTCTTTGTAAGATTTTATGTGCCATGGATATTATTCATTCATAATGTTTTTGAACTGGGGTTACTCTATTGAATTCTAGTAGGTAAGGTGGTTTAATTCTATTCATATTTTTGTTCCTTCCTAATTCTTGACTTCCATTGATGGCATTCTATGTTGTAACCTATTACACAGAGAAATTTAAAATCTCATTTAGCTTGAGTTTTTTTAGTTGCCTACTAGGGAATAGGGAGCTTGAAAAGAATATTAAAAAGATTAGAGAACTTCTGACACTTGATGACCTTACAAGAGAAATTTCTTTTTGTTAGGGGGTACTTATAGAATGAACTCAATAGGTTTTTATTATGAGATACTTAAATTTAGCTGCTGCCCACATTGTGGCATTTGATTTTCCTCCTCCAATATTGTTTGCATGTATAAAGATGAATAGGACAGGAAATGAAAACAAATAAAATTTGTTCTATGAGATATGCCTGTGAGAATGACTAATATAATTCCTCCTGAATAACCTGTTTTTGTTGCTTCTTATTTGCTTGGACATTGTGAACCTTAGAACATTGTGTAGTACATAGTAAGATGATTTCTTGCTGCTTATGACTTTTTAAGATTGATTCCTCAACATCTCCTACATATTCTTCTTTATTCTATTGTAAATGGATGACTTGTAGTTGTTGCGTGTGGTGCAACGGTGATAGTTTCTCTGGATTTCAGCAGATTTGTGAGATTTTATGGGGGCATTCTTTTTTAAATGTAGTTTCAGAGTTGAAATGTGTACTTAGTAAGCTGAAGATTGGATCTCTGTTAAAACGTTTTGCAGTCAATATTAGCATCTTCTTTCTCGATTTTTTTGTTCATTTAGTCTTAATTTTGATGTAGTGCTAGTGGTTGATCTCGTGGATCGGATTTATTAGTGCTCGAGAACTAGTTTCTTTTCTCTTGAGTTTCTCCCTTCAACCATGTGATTGAGTTGATGCTAGTTGATTTGGTTATTCTAGAATGCTTTGTTCTTTTTCTTCTATCGATTGACCATTAACATTCTTAATTTTTTTCTTGCAGATGTTATGTGTGTTTGGTGGAACCAACTATGTGCATTCAGTGTTTGCTTTGGTTTTCAAAATATTAATTGTTACTTCATTACTTCATTAGGATTGAGTACATGCTTATTGAAGATTGCCTCTTTGCAATTGGATTGAATTACAGTGAATTGCTGATTAATTCTAACGTTGTTGTTGCTTATTGAAGACAAATAAATGCATGCAGGAACTAGGTAATTTGGACTAATTAAGGCTTTCATAATGTGAATAAAGTAAGAAAGACATCTCTAGCAACGATGTGAACACATTAATAAACCCATCTGAAGATCATTAATTTACTGCACGGATATCGCGTGGGAGAGTTGAATGAGACAGGGTGGGGATGCGTGAATAAGGGAGAGATGACAAATATGGTGACACAACACATTGAGTTAAAGAGACAAAATTTCGTCGTGTTTGTAGTAGTTCAGTGTGTAGACCCTCCAACCATTTGAGCTCATTCATTAACCCAAACGAGATATGACATAATATGAATCCAAATAAACCAAACTTAGAAACATTTAAATGAAGGATCAATTGGGAATTTTCTAATGGTCTTTGCTTAGTATGCTAAAAGTCTTAACTATAGAAGATAAAAATGTAGTAGCTACCACTGAGAAACAGCTTCTCCTCACTCAATTTGCTCTGAACAGTAACTAAAAATCTTGATATGAAAACACAATAAATGAAAGAATTGGATACAAGTCTGGAATTTGCACCTTTTAGAGAACTCACAAGTCTCGTTCACAAACTTAAGCCCCTTCTTCACCCTTGCTTGAGCATGGCAGCAAAAACTTGCCCAACAAACAACGGAAGAAAAAATTCAGGGCTTCTCCAGTTTTTGAAACCGATCCCGATTCTAATCGAACGATTTGTATTCATTCAACACACGTGGGAACCGCACGTGGAAACGACGACGAAATCTCTATCCCTAAAAAAGACGACTTCCCCCAATCGACTACTAAAGCTCACTCTCTCACAAACCAGAGCTCACTCAAATTTGAATTTAATAAATATGCAGGAGATGAAGCCACAGAAGGCAGAACTCTTGAAGAAGTTAGAGGTTGGACTTATACTAGATGAAGAGCTCAAATGCCTCATAAGGGCCCAATTGGAAAGGCGTGTTCTGTGGATCAACAGCCACAACTGTGAACAGCGATATGCTCATCTCCACAACCATGTTCAGTGTACGTAAAGCTTATAGATGAGAATTGCATTATTTGTCCTTTATTTTGCGAAATTATTTTTACATCTTCATCATCATCATCATCTTCTTTTTGATAAGAACGAAAAAAGTTGCCTAAATAAGCTCTTACCAAAGAAACAATCTTATTTTTACGCCATATCAAATAATTGGGTCACCCAATTAGTGTTTTTCATGTTGTTCTTCTAACTTTTTTTTTTTCAATATTTAGAAATAAGCTCTTAATTTTGGTTTTAGTTTGTCTTAATCGTTTTAACATTTGTTATTTCTTTGCTTGGTTCCGATTTTTCATTTTGCAGAGTAAATTCTATTAATATTTCCTTACTTTAGATGTATCTGTTTATTGTTTCAATTTTTATTAGTCGAAAAAATTCCATTTTAAAACTTCTTATACAGTATAATTTAGGATTTACTATTTCCTCGCAGCTTTGCGACCAACTAGTGTTGAGATGGAGACCAATGAAGTCAATCCAGATGCATACGATGACGTCCCCATCGAATTTTCAAAGCTTATTCATGGGAGAGCGATGAAAATGAGGTATGTGTGCCGACACTAATTAATTAAAGTGAATTAATTAATCAATCAATTACATCAACTAATTAATTAATGAGACCAAGCATATAGCTAATTAAGAACAAATAGCACTACCCAAATAGCACTATCCAATTAAGAAAACTTCATAATTGTCAAAGCAATTACGATGAGATAGATGTGGCATACTCAAAAAAAAAAAAAAAAAAAAAACTTTCTAATTTATGCTTATTATGAAAGCTAAATAACATTAATTAAAAAACATTAGTAGTTTTGCTTTTAAAAAAAATTAAAGTTATATTGTAGGAAAAAAAATGTTCATATACTTAATTAATTGACTAGCAATTATTGGTTGTAGTGTTGGTTTAAAAATGATTCTCATCTTCTTCCTCAGATTAATTGATGTGTATTCTTATCATGAGTACAGCTAGCATTAATGATGTACCTAGCAAAGAATTGATCTTTTAATTTTTATTTATTTTTTTTGGACTTTTATCCTTTTAAAATTGAGCCACACTTCAGCAACCCACAATTAATTAATGGGCGCTGCAGTTAGGCACCGACACTGCACCATTACGACAGTCCTCACAGTGTAAATACGGGAGAGAATTTGTTAATGTTTGGAAACTAATGTTAATTATGTCTACCAATGATAGCCCACCGCCACAAAATAGATGTGTTTTTACAATTTTGCCTTCTCCACTTTTTATGTTTTTTCTACATGGCACGATGTTATTTGTAGACATTACAGATAGAGCCCAGCTAAGTGTACCCCACCATTTACTAAATGCATTCAAGAAAAAGTTAAACTAAAAAATGACCCTTATGTCTCACTGTGATTCGTGCAGCCCATTACACTTTTCTCTCGTTTTGTGCACCCCATCATCATTTCTCCACACACTCTTTTCTTGTGATTTATACGTGTCATCGAGTGGTTCGGCCTCACAAGTCTAAATCGATTAGTGGAGAGTCAGTCAGAGTCCACCGAACCTCTAGTTAATTGGAATGTCGGTCACAGCCTGCCAAACCTTTCATTGTACAGTTGGACAACACCGAGTTTAGAGGATAAGTCTCGGTCATATGTCGTCGAACCTAAAATAGATGTTTCGACTAAGGCTTTGGAGTTGGGTGTTTCGATTCGGATGAAAAGTATTTTGATAAAAATGTGGGGTGCAGTTATACATTGAATTTTAAATTTGGAGTGCCACGCATAATCAGGTGCACTTAGTAAACGATGAAGTGCACTACATTAATTAGCAAATCTCATTCCGTGTAAATACACAAAATAACATGTATCGAGGCACATTGCGTAATTGCAGGGCTCCATTGTAGGAGTATGCATTTAGGTCATCTTAACATTTTTGTTTTAAATATGCTTTTAGTATTGCAGTACCAGATCAACTTTTCTTTGACCGATCAATTAAGACTAGTGCTACTTGGACTCAGGAGTCCGAACTCTTAAGGTGGTTTTTAAAATTTTTTTATTTCAAAGTCATCCTTAAGCAATAAATGGCTTCAAAATAACAACTTATAAAACTCATTTAATATTTGTAAAAATTTTAAAAAATACCTTATGAGTCCAGACTCTAAGAGTCCAAATAGATTTTTTTATCAATTAATATAATATTTCATTTTAGTTGGTGTTACTTTGAAGCTGAATCAACAACATTAGATGATGCTGAGGTTGCAATGCTGGACTTGTACTGTGAGCGGGCACAAATAAAAGATGGTGATCAAGTCCTCGATATTGGGTGCGGATATGGCTCTCTTGTCATTTATATTGCTCGCAAGTATCCCAACTGTCATGTCACTGGAATTACAGATACTACATCCCAGAAAGAATATATTGTAGAGCAGTGCAGGTAATGGTGAAACATATATAATCCTAAAAAGGCAATTAATGCTACATTATTAACACACTAAGTCACATTAACATCACTTGCCAAACTAAGGCAGGGTTTAAAAGTTCGACTAATGTTAAAGTCAAGGACATTCCCATATATGCATGTCATGTTAAACTTACAATGAGAACTAAAATAAGTTACTTCCCTGCATGTCATGGAAACTTTGTATTGTGTATCCAATGTCTATTGAGTGTTAATGAAGACCCATGTTCATGTGTATAAGTTCTAATTCCCATGTTATATATACACATGCATCTGAACATTAATGCTAACACATGGGTTATTAATGCCAACGACATTACAATAATCATAGTTCTTATCACATGCAAACTTATTTTAGTACTCGTTCTAAAATACTCTTTAAAGTTTTTTTTTTTATTTCAAAATTATCCTCAAGCAATAAATGACTTTGAAATAATATTTGTAAAAATTTCATAACCCACCCTGAGTCCGAATTCTAAGTGTCCAAACAAATTTTTTTTACAATAGAATGAAGCTCAAATATATGCTCATGCAATGAGAATAACCCCATAAAATGTGTGTTGTGCATTTAATTATGAATCATAGATTAATTGTGCAGGATTAAAATCTAATGATTATTGTAAATGACGTTCTCATAAAATGTGTACTTTTATAATTTCCATTATATATAAGAAGCGGCTAAACGAACCCCAAAACTTGCTCAGCAGACCTCAATTCAAAATTTCATTTTAATTTTCCCATGTATGAAATGACGTTGTAGCCACTCCATATAAAAGAGCATTTGCTCTCTCATACCTTGCTTGCCCTGCTCATCCATACTCTAGTCACTCAACCGACTCTTTTCTCTCGAATCGCCCCTCACCTCCAGCTAAATTCCAACAAAATCCGAGTGAAACCACGTTTATTCAACCCCGTGAGTGCATTCCCCACCTCTTTTGTGTTGATTTCTAGATTCTTGGGGTTTTTTTTTTGGTATTATTGTTGGGTTTAGGGCTTCGATTTGAGGCTTGAATCTTGTATCTTAGACACAAAATGTCGATGTAATGGAGAATATCTAGCAACACCAAGCAAAACCTACTATTTTTTTGTCGTTTTCATTTAAATATTTGGAGTTTTGAATTTTATTTGTTATTGTCACCAGCGGGTTTCGAAAACACAGGGCCAATACCTCTATAAAGGTTTCGGCTGACTCCCACTGAGATCTCTTTAAATGTCTTGGTCGGCTCCCTCCGTCGCCCACTGAGATTGACACCTCTTCATAGTCTTGGTAGGAGGCGACTAAGACCTCTTCAAATGTCTCGGTGAGAGTCGATCAAGACCTCTAAAAAGGTCTCCTTGGGAGCCGATCGAGATACTTTTAGTGGTCTCGACCTTGTGTGTCCAAAACCTGCAGGCAACGCTTCCTCGCTTATAAGGCACGACAAGACCATATCTGACCTTGTTCGACGAAAGAAAAGAAACACTCCTATGACACTTTCACCCTAGTACAAGTGTTCTACAATGGCAACAACTGAAAAAATTAAAAGGATTGAGGGTTTTGGGTGAGGGTGATGGGGTGAGAAAGGGTATTTTAGAGATTTAAAAAAAGGTGGAGTATGTTCGGCAATTGAGATTCAAAATTGGGATGTACATGAGTAATAGGGTACGTTGAGCAAGTTTTGGGGTCGGTTTAGCCGTTTCCAATATATATATATATATATCATGCACAACTACTTTTGATGAATTATATGACTTTTTAGGAACCAAAACTTGAACAACGTGGAGGTGATACTGGCAGATGTTACCGAATACAATATGGACAAGGCTTTCGATCGTGTCATGGTTATTGAAGTGTTTGAGGTAGGTATGCAAATATGGACAACAATTAGGAATGGTAATTATACCAAGTTATCTTTTTCTTTTCTTTTTTTCACTATGAATAAGTGAATCTCATGCTTCTTTTATATATATAATTGGTAGCATATCAAGAACTATGAAGTATTTCTAAAGAAGATATCAAAATGGATGACAGAAGATGGACTTCTCTTCGTCGAACACATATGCCACCGGATCTTTCCATACTTAATGAAGGCAAGTAATAAAAACTATTAATTTCGTCGTTGGAATACTTTTTAAGCAAATTCAATAATGTATAACCGTTGGCCCGATCTAAGTCTTATAAGTGCAAAGAGAGTAGCTAGTTGTTTTATGTGTGTGCTTTTTTTTTTTTTTTGTGGAAGAACTGTGTGGGCTTAATCAGGCATAAAAATCGATGCTTCTTCAAAATGCCAAGGCACTTCAGAAAACACACTCAAGGCGAGATATCTCCAATAAGTAGTTAACTATAATGCTTTAGTTATAAAGCTTAACTTAAAAAAAAAAAAAAAAAAAAATTAGTTGACTTTGTTTTTTGGGTATTGAAAAAAAAAACGTGTAAATTTGATACAGTCTAAGATATTTAGTTGACTTTGTTTTTTTTGGTATTGTGTTGACATTTTTTTTTTAAGCCTTGAAGGCATATTGATCATTTCTAACTTAATGACTTAATAGAGTAAGCCAATTTATTACAATATTTTAACGACCATTGTTGACTATTTTTAGATACTCTAATGCTTTTTTTATTGTGATAGGAACTGTATATAATTGATGTTTTATTAATTTGTTCAAACAACTATATAAGTTGAATAGTAAAAAACTAGTAGCTTGTTAATTAAGTAGATGTTGAATAACCAAATGTAGTGTTAAAAGTTTTCAACTATTTAATTTAACCGAGATGGGTTGACATAGTGGTAAGGGTGAAGGTGGGATTGTGTGACTTATATGCACGATCTCGAGTTTAATTACCCATGGCAGCCAGACCAGTCACTGGTGGTTTTTTTATGCAATTCTAAGGCTCATGGAGCTTCAGACAAATATCTGGATATCCATGGTTAATTGAAAAAAAAAAAAAAGCACAACTATTTTATTCTTATAATTTATACTTTTCAGAAAGTGAGATAGGTGTATATATATATATAAAGAGTGTTAAAACTGGGTTGGAAGGGCCGCCCCCACAGTGTCCGAGCGTAGATTAGTCGATGCGATTGATACTGAACATCATGTCAGAGAAAAAAAAAATAGAGAGAGAGTGTGTGTAAGTAGTTCTACTATTGTGATTTTTTAAATCACCAAGGGCGGTGATTTATAAAATTGGCCTTCTAATTAAATGCCCTGTTTCAAAAAATACAGCCTCTCAATGAAGACGACTGGATCGAAGAAATAATTTTTCCAGACATGATTCTGACCATTCCATCTGCTGACTTCCTACTCTATTTTCAGGTGACAAATTAATTATTCTCTAAATTTCAATATTAAATCATTAGCACAAACGTAAAGAAAAATTATTTATATACAAACACACAAAAATTACATTTTATTATTTGATTAGCTTTTTTTTTTTTTTTTTCTTCAGACAGATGTTTCAGTTGTTAACCATTGGGTCCTTAATGGCAAGCACGTGGCACGTTCAAGGTAAGTACAATATTGTCATCTCTATTACACTTGTTGGCATGCTCTTACATACAAGTTGATAAATCCCTCCAAATAAATAGAGTAGTACTATTTTGACTCTTTAAGTCGAGACTCTTAAAGAGTTTTTAGAGTTTTTTTATTTTAAAATCACCCTCAAGCAATAAATGACCTCGAAATAACAACTTGTAAAAGTCCTTTAATATTTGTAAGAATTTCAAAAATCTCCCTAAGAATCCAGACTCTAATAATCCAAACTATTTTTTGATAAATAGAGAAAGTGACTATTAGCGAGCCATCTCTATAATATACTCTATCTTTGGGTTGCTTCTATTAAATGCACAAAACATTTAATGCGCAACATATTTTGAGAGGTTTCTATGGCATAGATATATATTTGGGCTTCATTGTAGAATATGCAAAATATTTGTTTGGATTTTAAGAGTCCAGACTCATAAGAGGGTTTTTTGAATTTTTTACAAATATCAAATAAGTGTTACAAGTTATTATTTCGAAGTCATTTATTGCTTGCGAATGACTTTGAAATAAAAAAATTTCAAAAACCTCCATAGTATCCACCATTTACTTCAATGTTATTTATAACTAGACCTATTCACGAGCTCGAGTACCCGCCCTGCCGCCCATAAAGCATTTAAAAATATATTTTCTAATATAAATATTAAAAATTACATTTAGTAAGGTTTGAACATTAGATATCGAGGTTAACGTAGTACGACTTATATCATTAGGCTAACTTAAACTTTATATTCATTTTTAACCATTTTTTAAATATACTGACTTCATTACAAATTTAAAAAATTAGTTAAAAACTCCTAACTTAAGCGGGCTTAGGTAGGCCTGGGTAAGGGCTTTAAAACCTCCCCACCTAGTGAACAAGTCTATTTACAACCCCCCAGTAAGTTTTTTTTGAAGAAAAATAGAAGTCTCATTAATCATTAATGACTCGATATAGAACCAGACATAGAATAAAAAAATACTATATTGATTCGCTAATCCTATTTGTTCAAAAAAATTGCCATTAATTCGGCTGTGAATGCGATTGTGAAATTAAAATAGTTTGATAAATAGAGACTGCTTTCTATAACATATGGAACACGTGACAATACACGAATACCCATTAGAATCACATAACGAATAATGAAACTTCCCAACGAGGAAAACAAAACATAAAAATTTCAGATATGGAGAAGACAATCAAGACTTCCAATAAGGGAAATCAAACTATCTTAAAATAAAACTAAAAATGAGGACCAACCCAATAGTCGCACAAATCCAAAAACGAGCATTGAGGAAGATGCACTATAATAAGTGGATCCAATCTTCACAGATTTGTACGTTATTGAACAAATAAAACACGGAGAGATGAACTGATTGGAACCACCGCCAACCAAAAGAGAAAATCAGTTGTGGTTTAAAATCTTGATTCAAGAGAAAAAACCAAAAAGTGATTTTAGGGTTAAAGCCACCGCTATAACCCCCAATAAGTTAGTTGATGTTCTAACCACCCCTCTTAATTTTAGTAAACTCCTCAATATACCAGTCCTAGCTTGTGTTTGAACCCCTCACTAATCTGGTGGCGTTCGCATTCAATGTCATTTCTTAATTTTTAATTTCATTGCTTATCTTTTGTTATCTTTTTCACCATTTTCTACATAATAGGTGATGATGTGTCACTATATACCTCTATGAATGCAATATCTATCTTTCTCCGGCAAGAAAACTAATGATGTTGTAATAAGTTGGTTTCTTAAGAAAAAAAAGACATGCGATTTAATGTATTAATTATTTACAATAAATTTAAGTGGGTGTATGTACTCACTCCGCCCATTTTTATCAGTCATCCTACAAAAATTCTTTATCAAAAAATATAAATCGATTTCAAAATTTTAAAAAACTTTTCTATTTAAACAAATGTCTTGTAACATGGAAATAAAATAGTTCAAACAATAAATAAACAAACCAAAACACAAAGAAACTTATTCACGCAGTTCGGCTCATGACCTACATCTGCGGAGCTACACCCAGACGTAAAATTCACTAAGTAAAGAACAATTAATAGAATACAAGACTCTTCACGTGACTCCCTCACTAAACTCCCCATTGCATCTCCTTTACTCCTCTTATAGACTTTACACAAGTCTTCACTTGTACTGTGAGGTTCCTCCTTACTAAAATACTCAAGTCTCCTTGGTGTTTACAACTCAAAGGTAAAGAAGTGAACAACATGTTTACAATATACTAAAACAAGATACAAACTCTATCAACTTTGACAAATATATAGATGACTCGATAATACACAATCTTCAATAAACTCTTTGCAATCTGGTGTGTTTTGATCTTCAAAACAACCACATCTCATCACATATTACACGTGGTAATTAAATGCGTCTTAGAACTCTGCTCCACATCTCACCAAATGTTAATTCTGTTGGTTGTGGACAAAATTAGATCTGTAAAAAATTGATTCAGGGATCTTGTTGTAACTGCATATCTTAATTGCAACAACTTATTTGCATATTCAAAATTAGTTTCATAATTTGAGCACATGAAAGATAACTTTAGTAGTCATTTATCCAAAACTCCAATCAGACTACTAATTGTAATTAAAGACTTGATATCCTTTTATTGAATAAATAGTGGATTGATGCGTCCCAATTAATTTGGAACTGAAGTTATGTTGTTTTTTTTTTATATCAACTAAAGTTATGTTGTTGTTGTATAGAGGATTGATGTAGTTAATGACGTAATTAAAGTAGAGGCAAGAATGTAATTTGAACGTATAATTAATGTTTTCCTTCCATGTGTATTTTGGCCAAAATGTCTTATATATATTACTCCATCATATCAATAATATAAGTCATTCTAGCAAAAATCACTTGTTCAAAATTATTAGTCATTTTCAAAATTCGAGAGTATATTTATTACTTTTTTTACCCATTTTGCCTTTATAGAATTTTTTAACGAAAAAAAAACTCAAATATTTATGATTCTTTAATTCTTCAATTCATTTAATGTCAAAGGACTATATGAAATTACGTTTGTAATTAAGGCTGTCTTAATTTGTGTGTTTTTGTCAAAAACGACTTATATTATTTGACCTTATTTTCTTGCACATTTAATATTAACAAAGATAACTGTAATTGGTTTTAGGGTAGTGCTATTTGGACTCGTGAGTCCGAACTCAAAACTTTTTTTTAATTTCAAATACACCCTCGAGCAATTAATGAAATAACCATAACCACTTGTAAAATTCTTATCATACCCCTTAAATATGTACAAAAAATTTAAAAACCTCCCTATGAGTCCGGACTCATGAGTCCAAGTAGATTTATCGATGATTTTATTGCAGTGAAGTGTGGTTGAAGCGACTAGACGCCAATGCAGATACCGCAAAAGCAGTGGTCGAGGCCTTCACTGGTTGTGAAAAAGAAGCAATGAAGTGGATAAACTATACAAGAGCAAGTTTTTTACACGGAATAGAGCAAGGTGGATATAACAATGGTGAAGAATGGCTGATAGTTCACATTTTATTCAAGAAGTAATTTGCGTAGTGCTTAGTCGGATCAATATTCTATGAAGAATGACTATTTCATATATATGTTTTAGAACTTGTTTGGTATTAGAAACGAGGATCATTTAAGACTTTTTAATTGTATCAAAACAATTTTACTTAAGGTGGTGTTTTGGTGACTTTTCATTTTAAAATTTCCACATGCTTACTAATTTGACAAGGCTTTAAATAGATTACTAATTAAAGAGAGCTTATGTTTATACATTGTTTGTCTACACGATTATTCTTGGCTATTTCACAAAATACACCCTACCTTATAAAAGATGTCTCGTAAAATTAGGAGTTTTAAGCCTGAAACTTCATAGAGACCGTGTGAAAGGTCCCAATATCACTATACCAAAGCAATAGTTGATATGAGATCTTATGTCATATAGAGCAACCCAAATCACTAATAGTGGATTTGTCCGTAATTAAGGGTCACCAACCTGTGACGTGGCTGGATGGCGGGTACAGAGTTTGACACTTGGCACGAGGCCAAGTTATATTATATTTTTGGTGTCATGATTGCTCTGACAACTCGTTCTCCCAAACACGACACCGCCCAGCCTAATCTCGTAATTAACCCTAATCCTATCCACTCATGACTCAACTACGTATTAGTCAGCCTTTATAACCCTAACACCTCGTTACTCGTATCCTGGATAAGTAATACACTAGTCCTACTATTTATAAAAATTTTGAGTTAATTAAAACTTTTATTAAAATAGTTTATTTAGTGGAAGTCTTATCGATTATGCGAAAGTAATATGAACTTTATGCGGAAGCCATTGTAATAATCCTAAGTGTGAAAAACTAGGAAATGATATCATATATATGTAAACCTTAAAATACAGTAAACAATATGATAGTTTAAGTCATGCTGAGGAACTAACGCTCAACCCAATCGGATAGGCGAATAGATAGTCTCAAATCAAACTGCGAGTCACAAGACCTCCTCAGCTTGCGATCGACACAGTAGTCCCAAAATTGCCTCCCCTGCTGAATCCACCATGTACGAAGCAGTGGGCCCGAAGGTCGCCTCCACTGAATGCACACTCTACTAGGAAAATCTATATAAAAAGCTGATTGTTAAATTCCTAACACACTACCGAAGGAAAGCCACAGTCACAAGCCGGATGCTAAATCCTTCCAATAGGCTTCAACAAGAAGCCACAGTCTATGCCGACTGCCAAACTCGTTGAGATTTCTCATCACAAGTGGACTACCTAAACCCTAGGTTACCTATAGAATGGAGTACATATCGCTCACATTTCAAGGAATAACAATGTAACGGCCCGGAAATTTGGTTATTTGTGAATGATGATGTGTAATATGTATTTATACTCGTATTTAAGAGACCAGATTGTGAAACCGGTGAACGAGTGGGAACAATGGACGCGCGGGACTCGACAACTGTGTTACGAGTACACAGGAGACTAAAAACATAATTATAAGAATTATTTAACAATTTTATAGTTTATTTGTACGAGACAAAGCAAAACTATGCACGTGACGGAGAAATACGAACCGAGGAGGCCAGACGGATTGGGGAACGTCGACTGAACGCGGGTGTTGGATAATTACATAGCAAATGAACCATGGGATAGGATTGCAAAGGTGACACAATCCAATAATGGAGAACCCATAGATCAGCCTCGAGATGTGTGTGTAGGGGAAGATGAAGGGCTAGGCATGTGACAACACATTACCTAACCCACTATTCATCTACTATTCACATCTCCCTTTTATATATATATATATATATAAACACACACCTCTCATATATCTCTTCACTCACGTCACTCTCTTACACTCCCATTCATCTCACGTCACTCACCTCACCCTCTCCCATCTCATGCAAACACAACTCTCACTTTTCTCTCACTCTCCTCACTCTCTCACGGTCTTCATCTCTCTCACTCTCCTCACGGTCTCTCTCACTCCCCAACCTCACCACCGCCCCAGGCTCGTCGCCGACGACCGAAACGGACTGCCGGAGGGTGCTGTCGACCGGAGGTACGTGTTCTCCGTTTCTCTCTCTCTACCTCTCGGTCTTTCTCTCCTCTCGGTTTTCTCTCCCTCTCTCACCTCAGGTTCTCTCTTCACCTTGCTCTCTTATGCCACCACCTCTCTCACCGGAAATGGTGGTGGTCGAGGTCACCTCCTCCACTGGAGATCACTCTCTATCTCTCTATTTCTTTTCTCTCCCTCTCTCTCTCTTTTCTCACTGTTTTTATTTGTTTTAAAACTGTTTTTTTTGTGTATGTGTGTGAGGTGATGTGTGCGTGTGTGCACCCCACTGTTGGGGTGCGTGAGGGGTGTGGGTGGACAGTCAAGGTGATGGGGAGTGTGGTGAGGATAGTTCGGCAATAGGGTGGTGGGTGCATGTGGGTGTATGTGCATGCATGAGTGTGTAGTGAAAATATGATGGTGTGTGAATGAATGCATGTATTTGCATGAACACCCCACAGTTTGGGGTGTGACACCGTGCACCCCACTGCTGGGGTGTGACACCGTGCACCCCACTGCTGGGGTGCGAGATAAAGCTGTACACCCCCACCATTGAGTGTGGGGTATACCATGTGTGAGTGGGTGAATGAATATGGATACATGCATGAATATGTATGTGCACCCCACAGTTTAGGGTGCGTGACAAGACGTGTATGACAACGGGGTGCACACAATAGTGGGGTGTTGTGTGCACAAATCAGCGGGGTGTACACAACAGTGGGGTGTTGTGTACACCTCACAAGTGGGGTTTACTTAGTGGTGTGGTGGTCATATAATGTATATGTGTGTAAATAAAATAAAATAAAAATAAAGTAGAAGTATGGACACTTTATGAATAAAATAAAGTGATGTAAATGGGCTTGTGTTAGGGTCCAATAAGGGCCCAACATAACCTATATAAAATGGGGCCATAACAAGTAAATAATTGCATGAAAATGGGCTTACATATTTCAATCCAACTAGAGTCTAACAAATGATACAAACCCATACACATCAACTTAAGATTTAATGCTAAACCTTACCCTAATATTCAAGATTTAAACCCTTAACAGGTAATCGAGAAATCACGGGAGACGCGTTAGGATTTCGGAGTTCGTCACACGGGTCGCGATAGTTCAGGTAAGTACACTTGCCTTAAAAAGCATTTGTACGTTAGTAAGCCAGCTAAGAAAATATCATGTGATTCATTTTCATTTCCTTGTGTTTGTTATCATCAAATTATTGGCTTTCCATTCTATATTCCTTGTATGTGTGTTCTTGGCATAAGTGTGTGTCTCGAAGGTACATGCGGCCTGCACTAGAAGGGTTAAAACGCGGGCACTCGAGCGCACGAGTGTTTGACCACCCCTAGTGATTGTGTGATACCATGTACTGGATTGTTGTGGATTGTTGTGGATTGTTGTGGTATTGTTGTGGAATATAGACCACTTATGGCCTCTTTTGACTCGTAAGGCACACATGTTTCGATTGCGTTTGTTTTCCAGTCTGTCTATCATGCAACTTGTTTATTTAAATTCCGTCTTTCTATTCCCGCATGATATTTAGACTGTCTTGTTTGTTATTTCATGAATTACTGTTATATTCTTCTGGCTTTACTTTCGATTTCTCTCAGTTGCTCACCGTCTAGTTTGTGACGGTGGGTGCAGATAGGACGAGAGAGCGTAGGGGCAAGGGACCTTGCCTAGGAGACTTTTGTGAGCAAATTTGGACTTGAGGTACCGAGATGTAGGCTCATGTGTGTTTCTTTTTGTATGACGTTTATATATATGATCGTTTTGGGACTGGAAAATATGTTTTAAGGTGGATTCCATCAATCCATTTTGTTGACTTGGATATGAATATATCGGGGTTTTCCACATTTACATAGATTCCTAATTTCCCTTTGAATGAGTTATTTCCCAATATGTGATTAGAATGTGATTTTGCTTCCGCTGTGTTATAATTGCAATAACTCTTTCATAAATCTTGAAATTTGAATAAATTTGAGGCTGACTAGGCTCGTCAGGGTCGCTGAGAAACTGACTCGGGACCTGCACGGGTCTAGGCCGGGCGTACCCAAATGCATTGGGAATTTGGGGCCGTCACAAACAAGTCAAGAAATAGAAAATTATTCATGTTGATTCTATTGTTGACTTTACTCACCTCGAATCCCGTTGAAATGCTCCCCGTAGCTCCACACGTTTCCCAATGAAATTTTTGATTGACTAACCAATGCTCCGCTGACTACTTGACATTCGTGTAGGTTCATTTTCATTAATTTTCCCATTTTATTTCAAATTTATAAAATTTTATTTATTTCCATAATTGGGTCGATTACTCGGGTATTGAATCGTATTAGGACCCATTTGAACACTCGAGAGATCCCCGAAGTTTTCCATAAATTTTCTAAAAATTGAACCGGTGAATAGTACCACACCGCAGGTGGTGCCTAGGGGGTCAAAACCTTGCGACGTCATCTAAAGCATGACACAATTCCCTCTTTGTTCCAAATGCCATAAGTGGCGTCGTGTGGTCTTCCCCTCCATGGCATCACTTAAAGCGTGACTTCTCAGGGCTCACTGTCATGGACGTCGTCATCGACGCCGTGAGCCTTTGTACTCCCCAGCGACCCTCGTGGTGTCTAGACCAGAACCTTTGTTCGGGGTTTTTCAAAACCCCATCTCATTTTGTCACGTTCCGAGTCTATCTCAAACTCTTAGGGACACCCAGCCAAACCCAAAACCATCGATACACTTCGTCAAAACATCCGCAAAAATTTCGACTTCAATAATTCATCCAAAATCTCCAAAAATCCACAAAATTCCAACATCCAAAATAAACATAGCAACAACCTCCAATACATTTATTGATCACAAATTTATAACCAAAGTTCCAATACAAACGGAACCCCAACTCGGTGCCCGAACACATCTTGACGAAAACACATAAAACCGGTGTCAAAACATAGATAACTGAGAGATGATCTGAGATCTCACCTTTGTTAGCGTCGATACACGCTCCTCAGCCTTCATCTCGCGAGTGAAATCCACCAAAACCCTATCCCAAAAGCCGATTTCGTTGAGAATGAGAAGTGAGGACGAGAGAGAAAAGTTGATGGAAATTCTTTTATACCCCTCACTTCATCACTTTCTACACATGCATCTCAAGAACCATCCTAGGTTCCTTCTTCACACCAGCCTAACAACTCTCATAACTCCAATTGGGACTTCCTTGACTTGGTCTCTTGACCTTTCAAACAAAACTATCCACTTCTCAGGCATTTTCGCACTCGAACTGCACCACAACTCGCACCGTCGCGTGCTCATAAACGAACCCACCTACCGGACATGTTACACAGCATTTAATTATTTTATTATGTGTATTTTTGTCAGTGTTTTAGTCTATTTAGTCCCTTGGATTCCCAGTTACTTTTCACTATTCATCCAGCTCCCATAACACCCATTTTCCCGAGCCAAACTCGTTCCTCAACACTATCGTTCACTCAACAACACCCCCTACGTTTGGAACATCGTAATTGAAATTTGGCAATAAATAAATAGTACAAATCACCAGACAAACATAACATACCTTAATGTCGACTCCCAAAGACCGAAACAAGTACACCACGGCTAGTTGGGCCCACAATATGACCTGAAATGTCACGTGGCACGAGCTAGAATTTTAGGGTCATTACAAACCATATGAGAGTAAATATCAAAGCTAAACAAGTGATACTAACACTAGGCTAAGTAGTGATAATCTACGTCTAGTCAGTAGTGAGCTACGTCACACCAACTCAATATTCATATAACACAAGGGACTCTAACCCAAGTGTCGCCAAGGACTCTAACCTCAGTGTGTAGACCACCTCAGGGACTTTAACCCTAAGTTTCATACAATGTCAGGTAACATGTATCGACATCCCCAGAGACTCTAACCTTGTGAGTCACGCACACATCGATTGAGTACAAAACCTAGATGCTAAAGCTACTTTATGTATTCAAGAATAATTCAAGTATGGATTTATCAAGTCATAGGGACAAGTTATCAAACAAATTAAAGTGAGTATAAGTCCATAGATTCATTCATAATTCCTCTAATCCTAATAGCATGTTATTTATATAATCTAATTTACAATTAAAAAAAAAGAAATCATCATGGTAATAGAATAGAATCAATGGGACATTCAAGGATATATATCATGAATTCAAGTGCTCAACAAGCGAGTAGAAACCCAAACAATCTCATGATATCATAATACAAGGGTAAATAGTCTAATAGACTGTTAAAATAGCAATAATAATGGAATTGAAATGTTAAATAAGTCATCGTCGGGTATACTCACAATGCAAGTAATATCCCTGGCTAATTCGGCCTCCCGACACCTCGACACGCACACCTGGACTCCCGGAACACTCGTTTAGGCCCTTGGAATGTTTATACATGTTTTATGTGGTTTTAGGGCTGGTTAAGGTGGGTATTAAGTGTTAATTGGTGTTGCAGAAAAATTGGAGAAATTGCTGAAAAACTGTTGTTCAGTCTCCCAGCACGCTGGGGGGAGAACCAAACTTTTTTGGGTTTCTTGTAACCCAAATTTGGCCACTCCAAAGCCCTTGGATCCCGGTTCTCCTCCACCAGGGATCCAAACACATCCTCCACAACAAAGACATACACCAGGCACTTCGTTTATCATCAAAACGCTAAATTCAAACGAATTTAAGCATGCATGGTGATGAGTTGGTATATATACCATATTTTTGTATTTATTTACATTATTATGATGCATCAAAGTCTCCAGATATTACTAATAAATGTTTATTTTTATTAATTGTAGGTTTCCTTTATTGTTTGCTTTAAAGGAATAAAAAATGGGTTCTTTTGGTATATTTTTGGTTTTCACTCCGCTTGGCGAGCATCACGGATCAAATGAAGCAATTAAGTAAGGCTAGGGCCTGTGCAGTTTCTCCCTAATCACTGCACATTCACCCATACATTCAATGTGAACGTTTCACATGCAATTAGGGATATTGACCATCTATTGAATAAGCTTCACCAATCCTTGAATGCCATGTCAGTGTCCATCAGCATGCAATCTGCTCCTTTGACCAAAAATTAAACATAGGGCATGAATGGGCATTAATTAGGTCATTAACCTCACTTTGACCAAGCCAGCCATCTTACCTCCTATATATATTTCGATTGTCTCAACACAAAGAGATCATCTTCTTCTTCACCAACGACTCCATTGTTTTTCACCAACGACGCTCGGGGACTTTAGTTTAGTTATATTTTCATGCTTTCTTAGTGTAGCATAGAGTGGGAGAGATTGATAGATTCAACAAAAGATGAGATCGGATTCTTCATAACCTTGGGGCCGAAGACCATTGAGCTTGATCTTTTCATGAACTCCCTCTCTTTATTATTTTAGTTTATATATTTTTGAGACTTGATGTGCTTATTTGAATGTTTTGTGTTGATGAATCATGTTTAGTTGCATTTTTTGTTCTACTTAATGTTATTTTTAGTGTTCCACACTCTATGCTTTGATTGCACTGATCACGTAGTCACTGAAATTAAGGAGAGATAGTCACCGAGACCTCTGGGCTATCAAACTGGAATTGAGCACTAGAACTTAATATGTTAGGGTACACCAACCAGTTGCCTAGAATTTTAGAGACCTTGAAGGGTTTTGAACTTAATGATTTCATATTCTTACGCTACTCGCATAGACATGTGGAGCTTGAGAGTTGAGATAGTATTCTCGCCACTGAGACTTTGGAACGAGATGACTTGTAGGATACCTAGTCTATAAATTGAGTTGAACACATCTTTTGATTGATTCATCACACATTTAATTTTATTGTCGAATTCAAGTCTAAAATTAATTCTATTACTACTTGTTTGTTTATGTACAAATCGCCTAATTATTCTTGTGCTATTTGCAACTATTCCCTATGGATTCGATAAACTTGGCGCAAACGTTGTTTTGCACCACTATTACTATCGTGAAGCTCGGTGCCATTGCTGGGGATTAGTTTGTGTCAGTGCTATAGGAAAATTAGGCAATAAAAGTTTGTTTATGCCTAGAGTGTGCACCGTGGCATTAAACCACAAAAAAAATATTCGCTCATGGTTTTGCATTCGAACCGCGATGCTTTAAAAAAAGTTTAGGAGTGTTAGTTTAGATTATTCTTACTCATAAAAAATATATGGTCAGGATGAGGACTTAAAACTTAGTGTTGAATGGGCGGCAACCCATTGTTTTGTATTTTATTTAGTTTGGTGTCCCTTTTTGGTGAAACCCTCTGTTTTGTACTCTTCCCAGGTTTTGGTTCAAGTTTGGGGAAGTGTGGAGATATCTTGGAGGAGGGCGAGACTATCTAAGTGCACACCGATCTAGTATATTTTAAATTAGCATGCATGGTTCACTCCCAAGGATTCCTTTCCCTCATTTTAACAAGACGGATGATGCCATGCAAGGTGTCACCCCACCACACACATGTCTTGTTGAAAGTTGTACATTTTGATATTCTACATGTTTATATGAGTCGCATGATGTTCTATGGAACCGTTGCCTATGCGAGTGGGATTTATTGCGCATTTTTCAAAATTGCATGCATAAAAACCTTTCTTGAGCTTTAATGATTTATACTTGACATGATTGTAACATTTTTAGTCTCTTGTGGTCATTTTTAATGGGTTGTGTGCTGTGCGATCACTTTTCAATATGATTTGAGCATTCTTTTTTAAAAATTGACTTCGAGCTCGCATGACTTGGTTTAACTTTTGAGTCAATTCCTCTGTTCATTAGTTTTTGCTTTTATCGTGTCATGGTTTTAAAGTTTATCCCAAAAATCCCCTAGTTGTATTAAGAAAAAAATTCATTTAAATAAGACTTATTTTTGTCATTTTGCTAATTTTGGAGACTTTGTCACTTATTTACTTGCATTGTAGTTAGTTTTCACGTCGCATTCATTCTTTCTATTTGTCTTATCGTATATCATTTGTTCCCATTCACCTCTGTTTTATTGTCTATGTGGTTGTTTGACTCCCAACTTCGTTTTAAATGTTGGGGACAAGATTTGGACTAAGTTTGGGGGGACATACAGTTTGAAGAATGATGGCTTGGATGTTTTTGAGAATGTAAGCTTGACAGCTAATTTCATTTCAATTTTTTTATGAGCCAATGCTTGCTACTGATGGTAATGGTGGTGTTTTCATTTGTTCTTGTTCATTTCAACTCTCTATCTACCACTTTCTTCTTGTTTATCCATCTTTTTCTCGTCATTTCATTCATTCATTCATGCATTCATTCATTTTGTTCATAGCATGGATACATTTTTTATATAAAAAAATCTAATTTTTGTTAATAAGCATGATATGTTTCATATATGTCATACATTTAGAGTGCATTTAGGATCATTTAGTTACATAGTTGTGGATTTTGTTTATGTATGCCATTGAGACGCGGACTTAGGATGATGTAAGAGACTTCGCTTTGTTGTGTCCTTGACCTGGTTTGATCATTGTTACGTCGTAGGGTTTACTACGAGAGATAGGTCTTATGCTTGACACCAAAGTGAGAAGAATGTCAGAACTGTGCAAGGGAAAAGTTAGATCTCTAAGGTCATAGAATGAGGTTGCATTCCACTTGAGGTGAAATTTTAAAGACCGAAGCATATGTAAGGGAGGGATTTTAGGTCAACTTTGTTATAAATAGATAGCCTCATAGCCCACCTATCACCATTTCCACTAGTTAGCCATTTTTGAGCCTATTTCACCTTGTTTTCATTGGAACCTATCATCAAAACCCAAAATAACCACATAGCCTTTATATCCATGTTACCTATTTGTTGGGAAGCCTAGTTTATACCAAAATTTTGTTCAAAAGAGCTTGTGTGAGGCAAAATGTAAGAAAACCCAAGTTTGGGGGTCGTTTAATGTTTGTAAGTGTCCACCACTCCAGAAGTTTTGAAAGAAAAATAATGTGCGAAAAAAATAAGGAGTTATTGAAGGAAAAAAATGATTAATCGCAAATTATGCATGAAAGTTCAAATTTTGTTGTTGTTCACTTGTTTTAGCTCTTGTTGTGTTGTATGTAGGGTCTATGCTAGTGTTTTCTAACATCTTTGAATCCATAATAGTTGTGTTGTATGTAGGGTCTATGCTAGTGTTTTCTAACATCTTTGAATCCATCATAATAAATTTTCATTGTTAGCCTAATCAAGCCCCATTACAACCCAAATAAAATTCCTATTTGACTCTTGCATGTGTTTAGTCTTCATTAGTGGAGAACGTGAGTTGTAGTCTATCCTATGGGATTCTTGTGCGTTTTAATGCCTTGTCATGAGATTGCAAACTTGCGGCTTGAGTGTATAGGCTGAAAAAACTCATGATTAGTTGATAGCCTTGCTTTTGACTAAGTTTTAGGTTTCGAAAGTGTGATATTTGTGAAGGTCGGATGTAACGACCCAAACCCACCCGGGAACATACCACAGCAGCCACTTGGGGACCGCACAGAGCGATGGGGAATACACACACCACCATCCACCATCCGCCCCACTGCGTGGTCTTTCGCCCCCAGACTCGAACCTGCGCCCTGAGGATAAGTACACAGGTTTAGCGAGTCTGGTACCACTAAGCTGTCGAGGACTTCCCAGGAGGTCACCCATCCTAGTACTACTCTCGCCCAAGCACGCTTAAATGCGGAGTTCTGATGGGATCCGGTGCCTCCATGCTGGACCAGCTCAGTGGTACCAGACTCGCTAAACCTGTGTACTTATCCTCAAGGCGCAGGTTCGTGTCTGGGGGGCGAAAGACCACACAAGGGGGCGTGGATGGTGGGTGGTATGTAACGGCCCAAGACCACCCGGGAACACACCACAGGCACCCCTTGGGACCGCACAGCCAGTGGGGGAACACACCACCCACCATCCACGCCCCCCTTGCATGGTCTTTTACCCCCCAGACTCGAACCTGGGCCCTGAGGATAAGTACACAGGTTTAACGATTCTGGTACCACTGAGTTGTCGAGGACTTCCCAGGAGGTCACCCATCCTCACGCTTAACTGCAGAGTTCTGATGGGATCTGGTGCCTCTGTGCTGGACCAGCTCAGTGGTACCAGACTCGTTAAACCTGTGTACTTATCCTCAGGGCGCATGTTCGAGTCTGCGGGGGCGAAAGACCACGCAAGGGGGCGTGGATGGTAGGTGGTGTGTTCCCCCACTGCCTGTGCGGTCCCAAGGGGTGCCTGTGGTGTGTTCCCGGGTGGGTTTGGGTCGTTACACGCTTTTGTCAATGTTTGGACTTAGGGTCATTTAGATTTAGTTAATTGTTTCTCTAATAATGTTTGATGCATTTATATTCGCATTGCATGTTATAGGTTTGCAGTAGGAGTCTAGTTAGTTTGCATTAGTGGAGTTGCATATCTCATAGAATAATCATTTGCTCGAGACGAGCAAACTAATAAGTTTGGGGGTATTTGATGAGTTGGTATATATACCCTATTTTTGCGTTTACTTATACTATTACGATGCATCAAAGTCTCCAAATATAGCTAATAAATATTTATTTTTATTAATTGTAGGTTTCCTTTAGGGTTCGCTTTATAGGAATAAAAAAGGATTATTTTGGTATATTTTTGGTTTTTACTTCGTTTGGTGTGCATCACGGATCATATGAAGCAATTAAGTAAGGCCAGGGGCTGCACGGTTTCTCCCTAATCACCGCACATACACCCGTGCATTCAATGTGACCGTTTCACAAGCAATTAGGGATATTGATCAGCTGTTGAATGAGCTTCACCAATCCTTGAGTGCCACGTCAGCATTCATCAGCACATAATCTGCTCCTTTGACCAAAAATTAAACATAGGGCATTAATGAGCATTAATTAGATCATTAACCACACTTTGACCAAGCCAACCATCTTACCTCCTATATATATTTAAATTGCCTCAACACAAAGGGATCATCTTCTTCTTCACCAACAACTCCATTGTTTTTCACATTTTTTAGGGGAGTTTTTTGCCCCGAACGACGCTCATGGACTTTAGTTTAGTTGTATTTTCATGCTTTCTTAGTGTAACATAGAGTGAGAGAGATTGATAGATTTGACAAAAGATGAGATTGGATTCGCCATGACCTTCGGGCCGAAGACCATTGAGTTTGATCTTTTCATGAACTCCCTCTCTTTATTATTTTAGTTTATATTTTTTTGAGAATTGATGTACTTATTTGAATATTTTGTGTTGATGAATCATGTTTAGTTGTATTTCTTATTCTATTTAATGTTATTTTTAGTGTTCCACTGTGACGGCCCCTCCTTTAATCTAGGGCACCACCCGGTCTAATCCCGTAATTAAGCCCTAATCTTAGCCTCGTAGGACTTAACTACGTATTAGTCAACCTTACAGCCTATTTATCTCTTTTCTCGATTTCAAATCCATAGATGACATTTAGTGTTAATTAAAACTTTATTAATATGGTTTGTTATTTAGCGGAAGTCTTAGTCATTTAAATATGCGAAAACTCATAAAATTATGAAGAATTAAATTAGTACATTATGTAGAAGCCAATTGAAAAATAACCTAAGTGTGGAAAACTAGGAAACGACATCATATATATACATAAGATAACCTCAAAATACAATAAAAAAATCTAAGTCAGGTCGAGGAACTAACGCTCAACCGAATGTATAAAAAGAAATATAGTATCTAATACATACAAAATATAAAAATGGACCTACAACAAAAGTAATGCCACGTCGCTGCTCAAGAAAAATCTCCTATCTTCTCTTTGTCTGGCCAGCTGGTAGACGGATATGCACCCACCGTCATAAAAAAGACTGTGAGTACAAGAAATAAACAATAATCCTCGACGACAAGTTTAAATTGCATTTCCAAATATAATCAACTAGTATTTAAAATCATATAACTAGGAAAGCTTGAAAATAAACCATATGCAAGTAGATACCAGAGTTAAACAAGTGAAATTGTCACTAGGCTAAGTGGTAGTGAATTAGGTCCGGCTGGCAATGATCTGCGTCACTCCAACTTCATACTCATAAGTCACAAGGGACTCAAACCAAAGTGAGGCCAAGGACTTTAACCACAGTGTGCAGACCACCTCAGGGACTCTAACCCCAAGTGTCATACAGTGTCAAGTAAACTATGCCGACCTTCCCAGGGACTCTAACCCCATGAGTCGCGCACATCTCAATCGAGTACGGGACCTAATTACAAAAACTACTTTTAAATTTCAAGGAAAGACCAAATATGAAATATATATATATATATCAAGCCATAGGTAAATCTAACACCTATTCAAACAAAGATTACAAGTCCACATTAATATCCATATGATATTCACTAGCCTAATAGCATGCTATTTATCGTTTGATTAATCATTTGAGCGACAAGAAATAAGCATGGCACAAGGATAGAATCAATGAATATCAAGATGCAAAGGATATCATGATAATAAAACCCAATCAAGTGAGCATAGAACACAATCGGACTCGTGATATCAGAATACAATGGTATAACAGTCAACAATGACCATAAAAGAACAAGAAGTTAATCGAATTAAATGCTAAATAAAGTTATCAACGGGTATACTCACCATAAGCAATTTCCTAGCTTAATTCTGCCTCTCGACACCCCGACACTCGTACCTAACCTCCCAGAACAATTCATTACGCCCATAAGGTGTTTATATATGTTTTTATGTTGATTGGGGTCAGTTTAGATGGGTGTTAAGGGTTTATGGGTGTTGCAAGAAAAATTTTAGAAAATGCAGAAATGTTCTGCTGGCCTGGCCAACTAGCGCACTGGGTGCAGGGAGCGTGCACATTTGAGTGTGGAGCGTGCTCTAAGATCTGCGTGAACCATTCGAATTTCTTGTTCTTCCTCTCATCTTGGCCATCTCCATTCGCCTTAGGTCTCTGTTCTCCTCCACCAGAGACCCACCAACATCGTCCATAACTAAAACATACTCCAGGCACTCCTATATTCATCATTCATTCAATTAAAACGAATTAAAGGTATGCATTTTGTTCATTTACATGAAGAACACCAAGAACACTTTAAACTCAAAAATCAAATTAATTCATGCACCACTGATTTTTGAAAGGTTGGATAGTGTCCCATGTGATTTTCCATAAGGATTTCAAATATGAACTTATATTTCAAAAATAAATTCATTAAGTAGCTCGAAATTCCTCAAAACCAAAATCATAAGAAAAATCCTCATTTCGACAAAAACTTGTAAAATTTGAAAATGAAGCTTCAAATTGGAAATCAAAGTTTGTAAATGCTTCACAATACACATTTAAACCCCTTAATAATTCAGAACTAAAAACCCCTCTGAATTTAACCCAAGAACACTACACTTGAATGCATGAGGAGAAAAAAACATTACCTAGAGTGGTGTGGGTTGAGGAGTGGTGATTTTTATTCTCTAAACACCCTTTAATTTTCCTAGATTTCCAACTACAAATTGGTTCTCCAACAGCTCTGGATTTTTGTTATTTTGATCATGCAAGATGAAGCAAAAACAGTGAAAAATGGTTTATATAGTTCGGGCTTACATCAAGTGTGCATTGGCAAATCTCTAGGAACATCCTAAGGTTGCTAATCACTCCTAACACCCACTAGTTTCCAGCAAGCTAACACCCATAGTTGACACAAATTCATGGGAGTGTGTCCTAGTGTGCATCCCGAGGTGAGTCTAATGGTTGTAGATTTTTTTGTTGTAACTATAGGTTATTAATTTGATTTGCATTTATGCATAACACTATAGGCTATGTACTTAATCATTTAATTCATATGAAAATATATATAAATAAAACTCACCATAGTCTAGCTACCCAGCTCCCCAGCTTGCACACAACTCGAGGCATGTCCCCGCACTTATCTTTACGCCTACGCTGTACAAACTGACTTAGTAAGTCTACACATTACATTATACTAGGTATACAATCAATACAAAAATATCATATACCATGGCCATGCGCCTTGGTCGGTATGCACCTTACGATGTGGATCCCACTTGACGGGTCGATGATCCTGATTAAGAAAATCAAAACAAGGTTAAAGATTTTGGTCGTGACAAATATTCCCAACAAAATGGAAATATCTTCCTCAAAATTAAGTTTAAGTTATGGTTCTACTTGACTCGAACAGGTATGAGAATCTATCTCGCATATAGCCCTCTCGTTCCCAATTGAGTTCCATGTCGTCGTGAAAGTGCCACTTGACGAGTACTTTCGGGATAGACTTGCTCCTCAACTGTTATACTTTCCGATCTAGGATTTAAAAGGTTTGCTCCTCGTATGCTATGTTCTCGCTCAGGTCGATTTGACTCAAGTCAATTGTCGGTCGCACGCCTGCCCTCGACTCGGCTAATCGAAGCATTGAAATGTGGAATATTGGATAGACCCCTAACATCTGTGGAGGCATCTCAAGCTCATGTGCCACTTTCCCGACCCGTTTCTTAATCATGAAAGACCCGATGTACCTTGCTGCAAGCTTGCCTTTCACCCAAAATTTTTGAAGCCTTCCGAGGGGAAACCTTTAAATAGACAAAGGCTCCCTCAGAACGCGTGAGATCACCGCAATACTTGTTTGCATATCTCTTTTGTCTCTCATGTGCTGCTCTGAGTCTTTGACAGATCAGCTTGACCTTCTTTGTGTGGTCAACAACAATCTCAGGCCCCACAATCTCCCGGTCCTCTCGCTCAACCCAATACGACGGTGAGGGACATGGTCTGCCATATAAAGCTTCAAACGGTACCATCTCGATGCTAGCCTGATGACTGTTGTTGTAAGCGAACTCACACAACGGTAGGTACTCTACCCAAAATCTGCTAAACTCCAACACACATGCCTGTAACATATCCTCGAGGACCTGAATAAATCTCTCAGTCTGTCCGTCGATTTAAGGATGAAAATTCATACTGAACTGTAGGCGCGTACCATACTACTCCTGCATACTCCGCCACCTCCTGGTCATATACGTAGCATCTCAGTCTGACGTGATCATCAATGGTACCCCGTGCAACCTGATAATCTCTCTCACAAATAGTATGCTCAGCTGGTCAAACTTGTAGTGCGACACCATTGGCAAGAAATGAGCAGACTTCGTTAGTCTATCAACTATTACCCAGATTAAATCATGTCTCTTTACGGTCCTCGATAATCCTCTAATGAAATCCATAGAGATGTCTTCTCACTTCCATCGAGGAATGGGAAGTGGTTGTAGTAGTCCTTCGAGTCTGTGATGCTTGGACTTCACCTGCTAACAAATACCACAGTTCCTTATGAACTTAGTCACGTCTGCCTTCATCCCAAGCCACCAGAACTGTCTCTTCATGTCGTGGTACATTTTACTCCTGCCTGGATGCATGGTGAATTTGGAACGGTACAACTCCTGAATGATCTTGTCTCACAGCTCTGGTACCTTTGGTATCCATACCCTGCCCCGATATCTTAGACATTGATCTACCATCTCTGACTAGTCTATATACTCTGCACTCTGCGCTAACTCGTTGCATCTCAAATACAACCTGTCGGCCCTCTGAACCTTTGACACTCTCTGTGTAGACACGGTTTATAGTCTCATCCGTACGTGAATCACCACCTGAGTGTTGGTAGGAACCTTTATCAGACATGCTATCACTGCTACCTCGAGCAAACTGTACTCATGCATCATGTGACATTTGACATACTTGGCATATCTGGTCAATCTCCTACTCAGCGCATCTGCGACTACATTCGCTTTTTTCTGGATGATATTCCAAGGAAAAGTCGTAGTCCTTCAAGAACTCTAACCATCGACATTGTCTTATGTTCAACTTTTTCTGTGTGAAGGGATACTTCAAACTATTATGATTAGTGAAGAGTGTGAACTTCTCTCCATACAAAATATGTATCCAAGTCTTCAGTGTGAATACAACTGCTGCCAACTCTAGATCGTCCGTTGGATAGTTTTTCTCATGTACTTTCGATTGCCTCGACGCGTATGCCATAACCCCGGTGCCCTACATCAACACGCAACCTAGACCTGTGTGAGAAACATCTATGTAAACTAGGAATCCCTGTCCAACCTATGGTACTAACACTGGCGCGGTAGTCAATGACCTCTTCAACTGAGCAAATGTTGCCTCACACTTCTCAGTCCATTCATAAGCAATATCTTTCTACATCAACCTCGTCATCGGTGAAGCGATCTTCGAGAAATTCTTCACGAACTTGCGGTAATACCCGGTTAACCCCAAAAAAGTCCTAATCTTCGGTACTGATGTCGATGCCGGCTAATCTATAATTATCTGAATATTGGCCAAATCCACTGGCATCCTTGTTGCTCTAACAACGTACCCCAAGAACTTGACCTCTGCAAGCCAGAATTCGTATTTGCTGAACTTAGCAAATAGTCGGTGCTCCCTCAAAGTTTGCTATGTCTCTCTGAGGTGCTGCTCATGATCCTCTCGCGTTCTCGAGTATATTAAGATGTCGTCGATGAAGACTATCATGAAGCGATAGACATATGACCTAAATACCTGGTGCATCAAGTCTATGAATGCTATAGGGGCGTTGGTTAACCCAAATGGCATGACCGTGAACTGATAGTGCCCGTATCTGGTGTTGAATGTCGTCTTAGACCTGTCATCATCCTTGATCCTAAGCTGATGATAACCCGATCTTAGGTCTATCTTGGAGAAAAACTACGCTCCTCTCAGTTGATCAAAGAAATCATCAATCTGCGATTGTGGGTACTTGTTTTTAAGTGTCACTCTGTTCAGCTACCTGTAGTCGATACATAGCCTCAGACTGCCATCCTTCTTCTTCATAAACAGGACTGGCGCTCTCTACAGTGACATCAAAGTTGTGATGAATCCTTTGTCCCCCAAATCCTTAAGTTGAGTCCTTAACTCCTCTAACTCCTTCAGGGCCATGCGGTACAGCGTTATCGCAATCGATCTGATGCCTGATACTAGCTCGATGATGAAATCTACCTCTCGCGGTGGTGACAATCTAGGTAAATCCTTCAGGAAAATATCTAGGAAGTCTCAAACAATCGGTATGTCCTCAAGATTGGGTCTCTGACTCTCTGTCACTGTGTACAAAGCTACTAGAGTCTCCATCTCCTCACTCGATGCAAGTCGACCTCTCGTGGTGCTGAGTCTCGGTGTACTACCTTGGTGAACAAACATAGGATGCCTCAGAATCTCGAATACAATGAACTTACTAAAGCATTCGATGTGTACGTGGTATGCCGACAACTAATCCATCCCTTAACAACATGTCGAACTCTGACAACTCGAGAACTCTAAATTCGGATGGTAACACTACCCCGCCTTGATAAATGAGATATAAATGAAAACCTTAGGCTAAGTGAATAAATTGGGGTACACAAAGTGAGGAACCGCCTTAGGATGCGTGCCGAACGCGGGGCACGAGGAGTCGGGTAGTCTAAAAGTTAGTGTGACCCTATTTACCATTTTATGGAATTTATTAATGGCTTGGATAGGTTATATATGAGTTAAATCAAATGGATTGAATAAGTCCTATAGTTGTAGTTGAATAAATCAACCTACTTTGGATTGTTCTCGAGACTAACAACAGGGTGAAATAAGGCAACTAGTGTCATGATAAAGTGTTTAGGAAATTGAGTGACACTTGATTAACAAGGATTGCTGGATCAACCTCGAAATGTGTGCGAATGTTAGATTAAAACAAACACCTATAAATACCAATTGATCGGTGGAGACATGCAAATGTAAGCAAAACCTAATAAAATTTGAGGTTCTGAGGGTGAAATCTTGCTGGAAAAATGAAGATTTGGAGTTTTGGAGCTGGATTTGAGAGCTCAAAGCCTAGATTTAAGGTAAATTTATCCCTCATAACTTGAGTTTTTGATTAAAACATGAGTTTGTGGTTTGAGGATGAAATGGGATTTACATGTAGTGTTCATCACTGTTTTTGGTTGATCTGTTGATATTGAGGATTTGTTTGATGAAATGTGATGGTTTTACTCGGATTTGTGAGGATTTGAGACCTATGTAAGGATTTTGGATTTTCACACATGCACACCTTGATCCGTTATTTTAGGTGTAAAATGTGTTTAATGTGTTTTGGAGAAGAAAATTATGTTGGAGTATATGTATTGTTGCATGGTGGTTGGGAAGTGTTAGGAACGAAATTCGATCACATTTTGTTTCTAAAAGTTCTGGGCAGAACGAAATTAGCTCGTTATATGATGAACAGTAGCGTGCTAATCACCTGGGGAAGATGATGACCTTCGTGCATGAATAGTGCACAAAAATCAATTAGCACGCTAATACCACCCTGAACTTTAAATAAAATATGAAATCGAGCCTAACTGATTATAAATCTATTTAATTGACCAATAACCCGGAATTAGATCTCAGGACTCACGGGACAGTAGTTGGGTCGGGGACTAGTCGGAGGTCGGACTGGTCGGAGGTCAGACTGGGGGGGTATATTCGGGATTTTTAAGCGCGGTTTGAGGTACGTAAAACCTAACTGAACACCACTACTGCATTTACTTATTGTTATTTCATTTGAGCGGTAAATTATTGATAATCTACGAGTCCATTCTTACTGGGACGGTTGAGTTTTGTCGTCTTTGTATCCAGGGAATGTGTGGTCGCTTGCTAGGTGTATGGTTTAGGGCACAGTCATAGGGTCGATGGTGTAGGCCACGACAGGCTCCTGGTCCTCAGTACACATCTTGGATAGCTGGTTCACCCCCATTTATGTATAGCTTTGAGCAATTGTCTACACTTTTCCTTTATTTCTGCATGTTTATTTAACACTATTTATTGATTTCCATTTACTTTCATTAAATTATAATGCACGGTGGTTTTCCTTGGGATTTTACTTACTGGGCTCGTCATCTACTTTTTGTGGTGGCTGATCGCAGATCCTAATACTAGTAAGGGTAAGGAGATTCTTGGCGATTACATCTGACTTACCTGTACTTGTACGTGTGTAGCTAGTTATATTTTGATATTTCGTATTATCTTTTGGGGTTGGGAGACTATATTTCATACCTGTACTTGTATATATAACTGTTATAGTTGGTCGCCTATATGTACAGTACTGCCGAAATTTCCACTATAGGATAAATCAGTAAACTTTATATACTTATTTCAATAATATCAAGACTTCCGCTATTATTAGTTATAAATGTTAGTTAGCGTATAGTTAAATCTAAAACCATATGTAAACTAACCAATCAATTGACAAGACACGCCAAGGTGTCAAACAAGTGAGGAGTATAAGTAACATGGCAGAGGCTTCAGATGCTGAGGCAGGGAAGTGGCTAACCACGGGGCGGCCTCGGTTTTTGAGGCCACCACACACTAAGCCTAAAGAAGTCAAACCTAATATGTCTAACATTCGACCAACAATATGTGACACAGTAGACCCTGAATCAAATAAAACATATGCTTATCTACCGAAAATGTAAATCGTACTCTCTATGAGATTGCGTGTCGCCCTGACGTCTTGCTGTGCAACTATGTGAGCTTTCTCTCTACTTTGGGGGATGTGTTGTCGGCTGTGTACACTCATTGAACATGTGTCCTACCTAACCATATCTCCAACAAGTGATCTAACGACGCTGTCCTGCCTGCTGTGCCAGTCCCTGTTGCTACCGCTGACCCTGTCGTGGTACATCTCGGCCTCTACCTCTGTCTCGGCCACCCTGATGTTGTCATTGTTGTCTTGGTGCCGGTGGAGAAAGTAGAGCCTGTCTGGCGGAAGGTGGTAACGGAGCTTTATCGTAGGCTTCTATTAGTGCATGGTACGGTGCGTAAGGCACTGCTATAATGGGAGCAACTCTCTCTAGACCCCTGTCTCCTCTCCTGTGTCCCTAGCCTTTGCGCCTCCGATCGTAGTCTGAACCCTGAGCATAACCTTCTCTTGCTCTCTCCTCCTCTTTACCCAACTCATAAGTCTCCTAGGCGAGCGGTCTTTTATAGATCTCTTGCACAATGCGGGCCCCAGTGCTGACAACATACTTGGCAATGTTTGGTCTCAATCTGTCTTTAAAGGAGAAGGCATCCTCTGTATGATTCTTAACTAGATCACCCGCGAACTGTCTCAAATTGTCGTATCGGTCGAGGTAGTCCATCACGGACTCCCCCTCTGTCTGTCTCAAGCTCATAAACTTCTTCTTCAACCTCTAAACCATGGAAGCTGGGAAGTACTGTTTGTAGAATTCTACCTTGAAATCTGCCCAGGATGTGAAACTGCCTCTGCTTGCCATTGTAGTCCTCCACCACACATCAGCACCCTTATCCAGGGTGTAGTACGAAAGAACGGGTTAAAGTTTATCTTAAATGTCAAGTAGTCAATGCAGTTTCTCCTACAACAAGATCCACTTCTCGATCTTATCGTAGTCCCTCTATTCAGAAAAGTACGTGACCTGAGTCTGATGTACTCCTTCACTAGCTTGGCATCCCTTGACAAGCCAGTGGTTTTAGAATTAGTGGGTGTGGGTGTGTCTACCATTGCCTCTGTTGCCGGTACAATGACTATCGGTATAGCTGGTGGATGAGGTGTCGTGGGCTCTGCTGATGGTTTCGACGCTCGTGCCTCTGCGGTAGTAGTAGTACTGGCTGGTGGAAGGTGTCATATTAGCAGTAGTAGCTGTGGTGGCAAGAGGGGTCGGTGTAAGTGAAGTCAGGTGCACCGACATGTAGGCGATGAAGTCGGCGATCTGTCACTTATTAGTGGCTATCCGATCAGACATCCTCTGAAAATCCTAAGCTGATACGGCGAGAGGTTGACCGCCGCTAGCGTCAGTGTCTTCGGCCTCCCGTGAATTCGCCATCGTGGTCTGCAGGTTGACAACATACGCGAATCAGCTACTGCGAAACGTAATTCGTATTTATATACTTATAGAACTTAACATGTATATAATATAAATAAATAAAGGCACCCCGACACACTTTCACTCAATTCCCATCAAAATAGTTCTTAGGCAAAGATCATCTGGTTTCCACTTCTAAGATTTGTGTTTTATCCGAGTTCGTATTTTTCTTATTTGTTCCTAAGGTTCTAATACCTATTCTTTGATACCAACTGTGATGCCCCTCCTTTAATCTAGGGCACCGCCAGGCCTAATCCCGTAATTAAGCCTTAATCTTAGCCTCGTAGGACTTAACTACGTATTAGTCAGCATTTCACCCTATTTATCTCTTTTCTTGTGTTCAAATCCATAGATGACATTTAGTGTTAATTAAAACTTCATTAACATGGTTTGTTATTTAGTGGAAGTCTTAGTCATTTAAATATGCAAAAGCTTATAAAATTATGCGAAATTAAATTAGTATATTATGCATAAGCCAATTGAAAAATAAACTAAATGTGGAAAACCAGGAAATGGCATCATATATATCAGATAACCTCAAAATACAATAAAATAGTATAAGTCAGGTTGGGGAACTAACGTTCAACCCAAATGTACAACCCAATGTATAAAAATACATAGTATCTAATACATACAAAATATAAAAATGGACCTACAACAAAAGTCGTGTCGCGCCACTGCTTAAGGAAAATCTCCTATCTTCTCTTTGTCTGGCTGACGGGTAGACAGATCTGCACCCACCGTCATAAACAAAGGACAGTGAGTACAAGAAATAAATAGTAATCTCTGATGACAAGTTTAAATTGCATTTTCAAATAAAATCGACTGGTATTTAAAATCATGTAACTAGGAAAGTTGGAAAATAAACCAGCTGCAAGTAGATACTAGAGTTAAACAAGTTAAATTGACACTAGGCGAAGTAGTGGTGAATTAGGTCCAGCAGGCAATGATCCGCGTCACTCCGACTTCATAATCATAAGTCACAAGTGAATTTAACGAAAGTGAGGTCAGAGACTCTAACCCCGAGTGTCATACAATCTCAAGTAAACTGTGTCGACCTTGCCAGGGACTCTGATCCCGTGAGTCACACACATCTCGATCGAGTACGGGACCTAATTACAAAAATTACTTTTAAATTTCAAGGAAAGACCGAGTATGGAATATCAAGGCATAAGTAAATCTAACACCTATTCAAACAAAGATTACAAGACCACATTAATATCCATTTGATATTCACTAGCCTAATAGCATGCTACTTATCATTTGATTAATCATTTGAGCGATAAGAAATAAGCATGGCACAAGGATAGAATCAATGAATATCAAGATGCAAATGATATCATGATAATAAGACCCAATCAAGTGAGCATGGAACACAATCAAACACATGATATCATAATACAATGGTATAACAGTCAACAATGGCCATAAAAGAACAGCAAGTTAATAGAATGAAATGCTAAATAAATTTATCAATGGGTATACTCACCACAAGCAATTTCCTAGCTTAATCCGTCCTCTCGACACCCCGACACTCGTACTCGACCTCCCAGAACAATTCCCTACACTCCTGAGGTATTTAGATATATTTTTATGTTGATCAGGGTTGGTTTAGATGGGTGTTAAAGGTTTATGGGTGTTGCAGGAAAAAATTTGAAAAATGTGGAAATGTTCTGCTGGCCTGACCACCTAGCCCACTAGGGAAAATCCCTAGCGTGTTGGGTGCAGGGAGCACGCTCTAATATTTGGGTAAACCAAAATTTCTGGTTCTTCCTCACTTCTTGGCTATCTCCATTCGCCTTGGGCCTCTATTCTCCTCCACCAAAGACCCACCAACATCCTTCACAACTCAAACATACGCCAGGCACTCATATATTCATCATTCATTCAATTAAAACGAATTAAAGGTATGCATTTTGTTCATTTACATGAAGAATACCAAGAACACTTAAAACTCAAAAATCAAATTAATTCATGCACCACTGATTTTTGAAAGGTTGGACAATGTCCTTAGTGATTTTTCACAAGGATTTCAAATATGAACTTAGATTTTGAAAATAAATTCATTAAGTAGCTCAAACTTCCTCAAAATCAAAATCACAAGAAAAACCCCATTTTGGCAAAAACTTGTAAAATTCAAAAATGAAGCTTTAAATTGGAAATCAAAGTTTGTCAATGCTTCACAATACACATTTAAACATCTTAATAATTCAGAACCAAAAACCCCTTTGAATTTAAACCCAAGAACACTACACTTGAATGCATGAGGAGAAAGAAACATTACCTAGAGTTATGTGGGTTGAGGAGTGGTATTTTTTATTCTTTAAACACCCTTTAATTTTCTTAGATTTCCAACAAAAAATTGGTTCTCCAGCAACTCTGGATTTTTGTTATTTTGATCATGCAAGATGAAGCAAAAACAGTGAAAAATGGTTTATATAGTTTGGGCTTACATCAAGTGTGCATTGGCAAATCTCTAGAAACATCCCAAGGTTACTAATCACTCCTAACACCAACTAGTTTTCAGCAAGCTAACACCCATAGTTGACACAACTTCATGGGAGTGTGTGCTTGTGTGCATCCCGAGGTGAGTCCAATGATTGTAAATTTTTTTGTTGTAACTATAGGTTATTAATTTGATTTGCATTTATACATAACACCATATGCTATGTACTTAATCATTTAATTCATATGAAGGCACGTGGCCGAGTTAACTTAGCCTATGTTATATTTAAATGAAATCAAATATTAAGGCCTACATATAAATATGCCTAGGGATGTGTACTAGCACACACTCCCATGTAATTTGTGTCATGCATTTGTGTCACAAAGCTGAAATCTAATGGTCATTAGATCATCTTAGAGATGGACAAAAAAATCAAATGATGGATGACCATGATAAAGGAAACTACATGCTTGACAAGTGGCATTTAGGGGTTTCATGCTTAACAAGTGTCATTGAGCTGAAAAAAAGTAGGTGAGTAGGAGTGTTTGATGACCCTTGATTCACATGGAGATGGAGTTGTGCAACTTGATGAAAACCCAACACTATAAAAGAAACACTTAAACACTTTCCTTCTCATTTGCATACAAACCAAGCAAAAAAAAATTCAGAGCTGTTAGGGGATTTTGTTTGCTGGAAATTAGGGTGTAAGAGAGCCAAATTTCCATATCAAAGGAAGCTCAAGTGACAACCATCAAAGCTAAAACCTTAGGTATCATCTATACTCTTTTATGCTTCAATCGTTGTGTTCTTGGTTATGAATATTGAAGCTTTTATATAAAATCGATTTCAAAGATGTTTTAATGATGTTTTAACTCATTTTGAAACACTAAATGATTTCCCTAAGCTGTATTTCATAATTGAGAAGTTTTGTCAAAGATTGGGGTTTTTTTCTTGTAAAATTGAAAATCTGATTTTCTTGATACAGCCTCTGTAATTTGGACATAACTCACTCATCATAACTCCAAATTAAGTGATTCTAATGCCATATGAAAGCTAACTCATATGCGAACAACTTTTGTGTCTACCATGTTTTTGAAATTCCAGCTCTTTCTTACTCAAAAATGCTCTGCAAATAGGTAATTTAAATGTCGTGATGAGATTGTTGAAGGTGAACTTTGAAAAGGCATAACTCCTCCAATTCATATCCAAATGAGATGAATTTTTATTATGTTATTCTTGGATATGTAAAGTGACTTGTGACCAAAAATTATGATTTTTGGAGCTTTAAATTGGGAGAACTGATTTTTACAATCTCGCTGATCTACGTGTGTGAGTGAGAATAGATCGTGTCAATCTATCAAATTTGGTTATTTGTGATATTTATATGCATTACTTTCTCGGCACCTTTTCGCTTATATTATGCATTTAAATATCTGTCTTTAATTTGGAAATGAAGTATAGAATTCCCCGGTTATCACTTAAATATTATCATACTCATCGTCTAGTTTGTGACGGTGGGTGTAGATCCGTCGAGAAGCACGGACCACAAGGCCGGCAAGGAGAAGATCGGCGACTACCTCTCGAGCTCGAGCGAAATACAGAAATTGCCCGTACACGTAGGGTAATTTTTGTATTATGTTTACCTATGTCTTTATCTTTTGGGATGTTATTGGGATGAGTGTTAGACTACCTGACTTTTGGCTTTCACTTTTTTTATATATGTTCGCCGTTTACTTGCATATATATGGTGATCGTTATTTCTTGGTTTCCACACTTAGGCTTTATAAAAGAATATTAAAGACTTCCGCTAAATAAAATAATTATTTAAACAAGAGAACACAGGTAGTAAAGGCTGACTAATTCGTAATCGGGTCCTATGTGTTGTTATTAGGGCTTAATTACGGGATTAGTAAGCCCTAGATTACACATTACATTACACTAAGCATACATTCAATACAAAAATACCATATACCTTGGTCATGTGCCTTGGTCGGTGTGCGAATCACTATGTGGGTCCCACGTAACGGGTCGGTAATCCTGATTAAGGAAATCAAAATGAGGTTAGAGATTCGGGTCGTGCCATCCACACTCTATGCTTTGATTGAACTGATCACGTAGTCAATGAAATTAAGGAAAGATAGTCACCGAGACCTCGGGGCTATCGAACCGGAATTGAACACTAGAACTTAATATGCTAAGGTACACTGACTGGTTGCCTAGACTTTTAGAGACTTTGAAAGGTTTTGAACTTAATTCTTTGATACTCTTACGCTGCTCACACAGACCTCTGGAGCCCGAGAGTTGAGATAGTATTCTAGCCACCGAGACCTTGGGATGAGATGACTTGTAGGATACCTGGTCTATAAATTAAGTTGAACACATCTTTTGATTGATTCATCGCACATTTAATTTGATTGATAAATTCAAGTTTAAAATAAATTCTATTACTACTTGTTTGTTTATGTTACAAATCGCCTAATTTATTCTAATGCTATGTGCAATTATTCCCTGTAGATTCAATAAACCTGACGCAAATGTTGTTTTGCACCACTATTACTACCGCGAAGCTGTACACTTGAAGCTCGCATAAAGTTTTTGCAACGGCACCAAAAACTTGTTTGCGAGCCCCAAGTGTAGGTTCATGACTCGTGACAGGAAAAAGGGTTTCAAAAACCCCGAATTTTGAATTCGGCCAGGCATCATGAAGGCTATTACCTCATGGCGTCGGTTAAGGTGGGTAGAGGGGCTGCCCTGGTTGGATGCCGTGACATGCACCGTGGAGATTTTCTCCCTAAAGGGGGGCAAAGGGCATCAAAACCCACGTTTTAGGTACCTCTATGGTAACGTTTTGAGTGATGTTGCGAGGGTTTTCCCCAGGCCCACGGAGTTGGACCCTATTTTTGAATAAATTTCATAAATTTTTTGAAAAACTTCGGGGCTTTGCTTGGGTATTTCAATGGGTTCTAATGAGACTCAATACCCGAGTAATCGACCCAAAATAGTAAAAAAATGAGGGATATTATTAAAATGAGAAATTTTAGGAAAACAACTCTAATACAACCAAACTTGATCAAAATGATTACCAGAGGTGTAATCCGTAGTTGAGCGTACGAGATTTGTTTGGTGGCGTTTCGGAGACTGTTGAGTGTGTTTTAGTTTCGGATACAAGTAAACCAGTTAGGAAATGTACAGTTATTTCAATTGAGTTTTAAATTGTTATTGTTATCGTTCTATCATTATTCTTGAAAATTCTATTCCGATTGAGTTATCTGAGGGCAAGTGAGTCAACGGTGATCTCTGGTAAAACTAGTCATCTGAGGTAATATGCCAGAGCCATGACCTCGGGATGCACTGTATCGCTTACTGGTTATATACAAAGTTTGAGTTCTTAGTTGGATTACCAAGAAGTTTCATATTCGTGTGGGTCTAAGGCTTGTTGGGTTTGCCACATCCTATTAACCGAGTCTCGTTGGGTTTTCCACGACTCAATGACCTTATGGTTGGGACTACTTGTGCCTCTCTACTTTGATTCACGAGACACTCATTTATCCTCGTTTATTGATTTATTTACAGTCTTGATATTTCATGCGTTCCTTGTAGATTTTCTATCTGTATGAATTAAACCATTTTATTCCTTTTGAAATATTGTTTAGAATCTTGCTAGCGTTACTTACCTGGATTCGTCATTCTTGTATTTGACAGAGTGCATATCAAAAGTCGAGCAGGGGAAAAACGTTATTACTTGGTGATGTACTATGAGGACATTGGAGTGGCCCTCCCTTTCACACTTGTGTAGGTTTTTTTTGAGACTTTTGTATTACTTATTTATATGTTTTTGTCACATTTGGGTGTATGGGACTATAAGATACACCGGGAAATGTATATGATATTATTTAACTTTCCTATGTTTAGTATACATGTTGACTATATGTATTCGGGGTCCACACTCTAGGTTCTCATCACTTTGGTTTAGGGTTATTCGATTTATTTCAGTTGACTGCTTCTGCTAAACTTTGATAACTGGTAAATTATAATAACTCAACTTAAGTTTTTTTATATTCTACTACGTAATTAATGGATAATGGTAAAGAAGGCTGACTAGGCTAACGTTGCCTTCTTGAGAGTTGACTTGAGAGTTCACGTAGGTTTAGGCCGGGCGGGTCCTAGTTTGGCTGGGAACTGGGGCCGTCACAGGTACCATCCCATCAGGCAAACTCCACTCGAAATTGTGAATCAAAGAAGCTAATATAAACCTAGTGGCCCTAGAAGCCATGTTAAATGCAGGGCATATTCTCTAACCTTCACCAAATCTTGTATACTATAATAACACAAAAGAATATGGGAATCAAGAAATCTAAGAGCATCTCCAATGTTAATTTAGATTTGAACAGGTGCCACCTCGTGATGTGGGGAGGACGTCTATCTTATGTGGTACTAAAAGACATTCTAACTCAAAAATAGTCTCCAATGGACAAAACAGAATGATATTTTTTATTTTATTTTATATAGAATGAGACCTTTGTTTTGTTTATTTAATTTATAAAACAACAATAATGATGTGGCCGTAAAGATAATGTGTAGAAGTAGATATGAGGGTACACATCCTCTACTTTGATTTCCTGCTACATCAACTAGACATTCACAATATGTGGTCCCATTGAATAGCTCTTGTTGGGAAGATAATGTTGGTAATGCCTAGCTATCAAAAGTAACGCACCACATGAACAAAATAAACGTGATTTTACACTTTTGCACTCCCCACCACTACTACTGCTACTACTATGCAACACAATCTAATTTAAGCGAGATGCATCGATCACGCAAGCCCGGCACATGCCATGAAGAGGAGTGCCTACATACGGTAACATTTTTTTTATTCCAAGATACAAACTTAAAAACTAATCCATCTACTAACACACACTTACTGATCTTCCTCTCGCGATAACACTGAGTGGAACTGTTTTGGCAAGCACCAACACGAACGCATCTTGCATGTCCAACTCGGTCGGTACCATCCCATCAGGCAGACTCCACTCGAAATTGTGAATCAAAGAAGCTAATATAAACCTGGTGGTCCTGGAAGCCATGTTAAGTGCAGGGCATATTCTCCGACCTGCACCAAATGGTATATATTGAAAGTCATTGCCCTGATAGTCCACCGTCGAGTTCAAAAACCGTTCTGGCTTGAATTTGGACGAGTCCTCCCACACTGCTGGATCTGTATGAATCGAATAAGTGTTTACGAGAATTTGTGAGTCCTTAGGAATGGTGCAATTCATCACCTCGCACGTCTTGGTTGCGCGGTGAGGGAGAAGGAAGGTCACTGGTGGATGCAGTCTCAAAGTCTCCTTTATGCATGCATGGAGATAAGGGAGATTTTCTAAATCAAATTCCCTCACTTCTTTGCTTTGCCCAATCACTGTGTTCAACTCCTCTTGAAGTTTCAATAGCTTGTTAGGATTCCTGATAAGCTCCGACATCGCCCACTCTATGGTACATGAGCTAGTGTCCGAACCAGGACCAAATATTTCCTAAAATCAAATTCACCATGATTTGAATAAGATTAAGGAAAATGATATTCTAAGACGCTCTTAACGCATATTGGGCGCACATCCTTGTCTTTTAGTCGTTTATGGTATTTTGTCATATTTATGACCTACGCCTAGAGAAACAAAAAAGAGTCATAAATGACTAAAAAACAAGAGTGTGTATCCGCCTTAAAGGTGGGTCATTTTATCATTTTTCTAAGATTAATTCATGATTATTTAAAACAAGTTATGCATCATATATAATAAATACAAGCCTACCTGCACATATACGTACAATGACACAACCTAATTAAAGTCATGTATGTGCATAATTATGCACCACCACGAGGTGAATCCCCAAAATTTCAAGCTCCATCCAAGGGCATCATATATAATAAATACAAGCCTACCTACACATATACGTACAATGACACAACCTAATTAAAGTCATGTATTTGCGTAATTATGCACCAACACGAGGTGAATCCCCAAAATTTCAAGCTCCATCCAAGGGCATCCTAGGCATTTGAGGAGCTAGCTAGCTAGGGTGCGCAAGTTGAGAACAGCCTATGTTGCTTCGCCCATGAATCTGGGCCCCTAGTGTCTCTAGAATTATGGAAGTATAGCACCAAAAATAGGAAAAATCACCTTAAACGCACAACAAATTAAAAACCACACACCTACTTCCGTTTCGATGTGTGGTAGATATTAGCAGACACAAAATAAAGAAAGAAAGAAAAAACAAAAGCAAAGCTGATTTTATTTTTTTTGGCAAAAAACAAAGTTGATTTTTTTTTTTTTTTTTTTTTGGCAAAAAGATTGATTGTCTTACCAAGAGCAAGGCATCAACTTGTGCATCGGTGAAGTCAGCTTGGATCAACACATCCAAGAAGTCATTCCTGGAGTGGTCTTTGCTTGCCCTCCTCTCCTTCACTATCCCTCCCCAGTACTCATTCATCCTCTTCACACACTCACTAGTAGTTCTCCTAATCCCTTGCAAGTCCAAGGGACCAAACACCGGATAAAAATCAGGCAAGTTAGGTTTTGCCGCCAACACCATAAGCTGCCTAATCATACCCTTCATGCCCTTCTCATTATCAAAAGCCTTTCCCTCATAGTCATACACATTTTGGTTAAAAATAATAGACCCTAAAACATTAATAATGCACCCAAATATGGCATCACTGAGCTGCACAACTTGCCCTTCTCTCCTCCTCAAGAACTCCACCAACTCCCTCACCTTCTCCTCTCTTATGCCGGTCTGCGAGTCCACCATCTTGGTAGAGAACAACTCCGTCCTCCATATCTTCCTCACCAACTTCCAGTGCTCGGTGCAGTCAGCCCACACCATGGAGTGTTCGATGTAACCGGGCACTTGCACGCTATGCGGCACATTGCGCCCGGAGCAAGCGCCGTCCCGTGACTTGAGTACCTCTGCCGCCGCCATGTGGTTCGAGGCCACCATCAGTGGCGGGACTAGCCCGAACTTGAGCATCATGAGGGGGCCGTACTTGTTTGCGAGGTCGGCCAACACGACGTGGATCCGACCCTCGCTAACGCTCATAACTGTGTTGCCGATCAGAGGCCAAGCGAAGGGACCTGGAGGAAGTCTTTTAGGAGATGTGAAACGACGTTTGAACTCGAAAGAAAAAAAGAGAGATAGAGAAGTACAGGGAAGAGAAGTAGTAGTAGTAGTAGTAGTAGTAGTGTGAGTTGATCCATTGATCGCTCTTGATCTATAGCTATTTGCACACCACTGCTTTGCAGGGGCGGAGCTATTACCGACAGTGATGAAGGATAAGAGTCTTTTTGAGATTTTTAGTCTTTTTCAGTTAGTGTGGATGTGTTACTTTATAGTCAAATATATTATTTAAAAATGGAAGTATTGATAAAGACTGTTAGGTTAGTAATTATTTTAAATAGAAATAATATACATGTGACTAAGAATTAATTATTAATTAATATGATCAAAATTTGATCATAAGTTAGTAAACTTCGCTTTCATTAAGACAATCATTGAGACAATCTTATCAATAATTATCTTAATATGATCAAAATTTAAACATATTACATTCTAAAGTTGATTCATTATTTGCATTATGCAAATAAAATTATCTTAATACTTACAAGCCATGTGCTTATGATTTATATCTAAATCTCAGTGTTAAATAAATGTCATTTAAAGATGGACTGAATGATAAGAATAATAATCTATGATGTAAAGATGAAAAATTTATAACAAGGTGACCACCATTATTTGTCACTAGTGGATGACAACGCATCTACATTAACAAAGTAGATTCTTTACAGATAAGGACATGACATAAAGACAACTTATTATTTGACCTAAAGTTGACATATGACATAAAGACTGACAACTGATTTTACAACTGACACATCTACTTTAATAAAGTAGATTCTAAACCGACAAACAAAAATAATGACTACTTTTGTCACATCAATACTATTTACATTATTGATATTCTTTCTCTGGATAATTTGACCTGTATGTCTTAGTTTTGATAAGCTTTGACGGATTGCAGATAAGCTTTAGAATTATTGATAAGATAATGGCGAGCAGTGCCTGGAGACAGGCCTAAATTAACTTGATTGGCATGGGCCTGAGGTAGGCATAAACCTGGTGATGGCAGACAGGGGCCTGGAGGCATAGGCCGAAATTAACTTGATTGGCATGAGCCTGAATTAATATAAGTCAATGACATACTCAAGGGAACCTGAGCTTCCTTTATGTTCTGAATTATTTTTTGATGTAGCTAAATAAGTTTCTTCAATCTTTTGAAGTCTCTCATTTATTTTCCTGAATTCTTCCTGCATTTTCTTTAATTCTTTAAGAATGAGACTTGATGTGTCTAAAGGGGCTTCAGATGATGATGATGAGACTTGAATAGGATTTACATTCTTGATTGGCTCCTGTTTCTTTTTATTTATTTTTAAGGATGCTTCTTTATAAGACTTCGGAGGAATTTTGTTGAATAATGGAGAAAGTTGTTGTTCAATTTCTTCTTTGAGTGAACTAACATCAAACTTATCTCACCATTTAACATAAATTTATTGAACCAAATGTGTAGTTAGATTCCCTTCTATATCTTTGATTGTTGCGGTATTGTAGTTCCGTTTCAGTATCCACGGGATAGTATACTTAAAGATAAACAAAAATAATACACAGCAGAAGACTAAACAGTAAATAACAAGGGGAAATAACTCAATCAAAGGGAAATTAGGAATTCTATAAGTGAGGAAAACCCCAGTATTCATGTACAATTCAATAATCATATATATACATGATACCAGTCTCACCAAAATGCCAAGTTCAGTAATCCCAACGATATAAGTATGAAACGATATACAAATCAACAAAAATATAAACACATACTATAGAGTCTCTCTAATCCCGCTGCTAGTCCTCAAAGTATGTCTCTTAGGCAGGGCCCCTTGCCCTTGCTGCTCTCCGCCCTATCTGCACCCACCGTCACAAACTAGATGGTGAGTAACTGAAGAAATCGAAAGTAGTGCCAGAAGAATGTAACAATAATTTATGATTTAAACAAACAAGACAGTCTAAATATCATGCGGAAATGAAACAACAGGAAACGTAAATAAATCAAGTGCATAATAAACAGACTGATAGATAAACAATCGATATTTGCATGTTCTAAGATTCAAAAGAGGCCCATGAGTGGTCTAATTTCACAGCAATACGGCAAAGATCTCGCAAGATCTCCCGGGTAATGTCGCAACACTAGCGGCAGCGTGAAATCGAGAGGCATCGCAATACCTCTCGAATCCAGTACCCAGTACACACATCACTAGGGGTGGTCAGTTACCCATGCAGAGGGCACCCTCGTTGTCCTAGCTAGTGCGAGATCACATGATACCTTCAAGACACACACTCATGCCAAAAACATACAACCAAGGAAATGGAATGGAATTTCAAACAATGGATCAATTCAACAATATCAATAAATAGAGGATGTATAAATCACATGTTATTTCCTTACTGGCCTACTAACGTACAAATGCTTTTTAGGGCAAGTGTACTTACCTGACTAATCGTAACCCGGTATTCACTCAGAGACTTTAACACGTTTCCCGTGTTTCTCGACTACTTGACAACGAATCAAACCCCGAATGTTGTTTTAGAGTTCGTGTTTAGTTTTAGGGTGATTCTCATAAACTTGGTTTGAATTCATTTAATTAACGTACTTTATACTATAGTTGATGTCCTTTACACCCTGGTTGGGCTCTTGTTGGGTCCATGTGTCAAGCCTATATTCACCTAAGTAGGCTTAATAAGTGGACACTTGTTGGGCCTAAATACATAAGCTCACTCTTATATTTTATGCCTTCATCTTGGCCTCAAGTTGTACCTATTCTATTGGGCCTTTATTGGGCCCTAACATCACCCATTTACACCCATTTACACCTCATTTGTATTTGTTATGGACCCTTATTATGTAATGTGTATTTGGGCCCTTATTGGGCCTTAACACAAGCCCACAATTAATATTTAAAATGTTCATACACTTCCTTGTTTTATTTATTCACACACACATATAATAATGTACTTTATGGTCACACACACACAAAACTAATGTGTACACCCCAATGGTGTGCACACTCACACTTCACACACACCCCCACTGTTTTGTGCACACAACACCCCGCTGTTGTGTGCACCCCACTATTATTTACACCCCATGTTCACATGCATTAATATGTCACTTTATGAATAAGATTTGGAAGTACAGCAGTCTTTTTCAGTTAGTGTGGATGTGTTACTTTATAGTCAAATATATTATTTAAAAATGGAAGCATTGATATTGGCTGTTAGGTTAGTAATTATTTTAAATAGAAATAATATACATGTGACTAAGAATTAATTATTAATTAATATGATCAAAATTTGATCATAAGTTAGTAAACTTCGCTTTCATTAAGATAATCATTGAGACAATCTTATCAATAATTATCTTAATATGATCAAAATTTAAACATATTACATTCTAAAGTTGATTCATTATTTGCATTATGCAAATAAAATTATCTTAATACTTACAAGCCATGTGCTTATGATTTATATCTAAATCTCAGTGTTAAATAAAGGTCATTTAAAGATGGACAGAATGATAAGAATAATAATCTATGATGTAAAGATGAAAAATTTACAACAAGGTGACCACCATTACTGGTCACTAGTGGATGACAACGCATCTACATTAACAAAGTAGATTCTTTACAGATAAGGACATGACATATAGACAACTTATTATTTGACCTAAAGTTGACATATGACATAAAGACCGACAACTGATTTTACAACTGACACATCTACTTTAATAAAGTAGATTCTAAACCGACAAACAAAAATAATGACTACTTTTGTCACATCAATACTATTTACATTATTGATATTCTTTCTCTGGATAATTTGTCCTGTATGTCTTAGTTTTGATAAGCTTTGACGGATTGCAAATAAGCTTTAGAATTATTGATAAGATAATGGCAGACAGGTGCCTGGAGACACGGGCCTAAATTAACTTGATTGGCATGGGCCTGAGGTAGGCATAAACCTGGTGATGGCAGACTGGGGCCTGGAGGCATAGGCCGAAATTAACTTGATTGGCATGAGCCTGAATTAATATAAGTCAATGACATACTCAAGGGAACCTGAGCTTCCTTTATGTTCTGAATTATTTTTTGATGTAGCTAAATGAGTTTCTTCAATCTTTTGAAGTCTCTCATTTATTTTCCTGAATTCTTCCTGCATTTTCTTTAATTCTTTAAGAATGAGACTTGATGTGTCTAAAGGGGCTTCAGATGATGATGATGAGACTTGAATAGGATTTACATTCTTGATTGGTTCCATTTTCTTTTTATTTATTTTTAAGGATGCTTCTTTATAAGACTTCGGAGGAATTTTGCTGAATGATGGAGAAAGTTGTTGTTCAATTTCTTCTTTGAGTGAACTAACATCAAACTTATCTCACCATTTAACATAAATTTCTTGAACCAAATGTGTAGTTAGATTCCCTTCTATATCTTTGATTGTTGCGGTATTGTAGTTCCGTTTCAATATCCACGGGATAGTATACTTAAAGATAAACAAAAATAATACACAGCAGAAGACTAAACAGTAAATAACAAGGGGAAATAACTCAATCAAAGGGAAATTAGAAATTCTATAAGTGTGGAAAACCCCAGTATTCATGTACAATTCAATAATCATATATATATACATGATACCAGTCTCACCAAAATGCCAAGTTCAGTAATCCCAACGATATAAGTATGAAACGATATACAAATCAACAAAAATATAAACACATACTATAGAGTCTCTCTAATCCCGCTGCTAGTCCTCAAAGTATGTCTCTTAGGCAGGGCCCCTTGCCCTTGCTGCTCTCCGCCCTATCTGCACCCACCGTCACAAACTAGATGGTGAGTAACTGAAGAAATCGAAAGTAGTGCCAGAAGAATGTAACAATAATTTATGATTTAAACAAACAAGACAGTCTAAATATCATGCGGAAATGAAACAACAGGAAACGTAAATAAATCAAGTGCATGATAAACAGACTGATAGATAAACAATCGATATTTGCATGTTCTAAGATTCAAAAGAGGCCCATGAGTGGTCTAATTTCACAGCAATACGGCAAAGATCTCGCAAGATCTCCCCGGGTAATGTCGCAACACTAGCGCAGCGTGAAATCGAGAGGCATCGCAATACCTCTCGAATCCAGTACCCAGTATACACATCACTAGGGGTGGTCAGTTACCCCTGCCGAGGGCACCCTCGTTGTCCCAGCTAGTGCGAGATCACATGATACCTTCAAGACACACACTCATGCCAAGAACATACAACCAAGGAAATGGAATGGAATTTCAAACAATGGATCAATTCAACAATATCAATAAATAGAGGATGTATAAATCACATGTTATTTCCTTACTGGCCTACTAACGTACAAATGTTTTTTAGGGCAAGTGTACTTACCTGACTAATCGTAACCCGGTATTCACTCCGAGACTTTAACACGTTTCCCGTGTTTCTCGACTACTTGACAACGAATCAAACCCCGAATGTTGTTTTAGAGTTCGTGTTTAGTTTTAGGGTGATTCTCATAAACTTGGTTTGAATTCATTTAATTAACGTACTTTATACTATAGTTGATGTCCTTTACACCCTGGTTGGGCTCTTGTTGGGTCCATGTGTCAAGCCTATATTCACCTAAGTAGGCTTAGTGAGTGGACACTTGTTGGGCCTAAATACATAAGCTCATTCTTATATTTTATGCCTTTGTCTTGGCCTCAAGTTGTACCTATTCTATTGGGCCTTTATTGGGCCCTAACATCACCCATTTACACCCATTTACACCTCATTTGTATTTGTTATGGACCCTTATTATGTAATGTGTATTTGGGCCCTTATTGGGCCTTAACACAAGCCCACAATTAATATTTAAAATGTTCATACACTTCCTTGTTTTATTTATTCACACACATATAATAATGTACTTTATGGTCACACACACACAAAACTAATGTGTACACCCCAATGGTGTGCACACTCACACTTCACACACACCCCACTATTTTGTGCACACAACACCCCGCTATTTTGTGCACCCCACTGTTATTTACACCCCATGTTCACATGCATTACTATGTCACTTTATTACTCAAAACTATATCCTATACACTAATCCATTCTCACACGCATATACGAAAGTATACACATACAAATGTTGTGTACACCCCACTGTGGTGTACACATACACTGTTGTGTACACCCCATTGTGGTGTACACACAGTGAGATGTACACCCTATGCAAACACACAACCAAAACCAAAACCGTCACCCATATTAAACTGTCACACATACCCACACCAACTGTCACAAATACACCCCCAAAAACGTCACAAACAGTCCTAAAAATTTGTAAAAATTGTAAGCAAATACACTCCCTTCTCATCGAAAAAATCGACCCATTTGCCAGACGTGAGGCCCTCCGGGAACGTCGAGACCTAGGTGGGTAGTCTACGCCCAAGTTCCCGATCGGAGATGACCCCACAGTGGCTGGAAATGAGTGAGAAAAGTGTGTGCAGTGAGTCACCTTGGCGGACTGGTAGAGAGAGAAAGTGAAAATGCCAAGAGAGAGAGACAGAAGGGAGGGAGGAGAAACTCACCTAGGTGTCTCCGGTGGGTGGTGGAGGTCCCAAATGCAGTGGTGGGTGGCAATGGTGATGTCCAGCCGAGAGGAGGAGGGAGGGATGACTTGAGGCTGAGAAGAGGGAGGAGAGAACGTGAGGCCGAGAGTGAGAGAGTCCGTGGGGTGAGGGAGAGACGTGTGAGCAGTGAGAGAGAGAGAGGGAGGCCGAGAAAGAAGAATCGAGAGAGAGAAAACCCGTGAGCATGAGCGAGCGAGAGACCGTGAGAATGAGAGAAACCGAGAGAGAGAGAGTGTGTGACGGCCCCAATTTCCCGTGCAATTGGGTACGCCCGGCCTAGACCCGTGCAGGCCCCAAGTCATCACTTGGTAACCTGACGAGCCTAGTCAGCCTTCAATTTAATCAATTTAGTACTTTATGAAAGAGTTATTGCAGTAATACACAGCGGAAGACTAGACAATAAATAACAAGGGGAAATAACTCAATCAAAGGGAAATTAGGAATTCTATAATTGTGGAAAACCCCAGGTATTCATGTACAATTCGATAAATCAACATACATGATACTAATCTCAATAATAATACCAAGTTCTATAAAACCAAAAACATACATATATAAAGCGATATACAAATGAGCAAAAACATATAACCTACTCTATGGTTCCTCAAGTCCAGCCGCTAATCCTCACAAAAAGTCTCCTACGCAAGGTCCCTTGCCTCTACTGCACTCCGCTCTATCTGCACCCACCGTCACAAACTAGACGGTGAGTAACTGAGAGAAATCGAAAGTAATGCCAGAAGAATATAACAGTAATTCATGAATTATCAATCAAAGCAGTCTAAATATCATGCAGGAATTGAAAGACAAGAAGTTAAATAAACAAGGTGCATGATAGGCAGACTGAACATAATAACAATCGAAACATGCGTGTTCTACGAGTCAAGAGAGGTCATAAGTGGTCTAAAATCCACAACAATACCACAACAATATCCACAACAATCCAGTACATGGTATCACACAATCACTAGGGGTGGTCAAACACTCGTGTGCACGAGTGCCCACGTTTTATCCCTTCTAGTGCAGGCCGCATGTACCTTCGAGACACACACTTATGCCAAGAACACACATACAAGGAATATGGAATGGAATGCCAACAAGTAGATAATAACAAACACAACGGAATGAAAATGAATCACATGGTATTTTCTTAACTGGCTTACTAACGTACAAATGCTTTTTAAGGCAAGTGTACTTACCTGACTAATCGTGACCCGGTACTCACTCCGAGACTTTAACGCGCTTCCCATGTTTCTCGACTACCTGACAATGTTTTAAGTCCTGAATATAGGTTTAGGATTAGTATTTAGTTTTAGGATGATTCTCATAACTTTGTTTCAATTCCTTTTATGTATTTGTTTTGGGCCTTAAGTTGTGCCTATCATATTAAACTCTTATTGGGTTTTACACAACCCATATACACACCAATTGAGACTTGTTATGGACCTATATTACAATGAGTGGATTGGGCCCTTGTTGGGCCTTATTATAAGTCCATATTCATTTAAAACAAATGTCTATACTTATAATCTTGTTTACTTATTCTCAAACCTACAATAATATACATTATGGTCACACACACAATTGATGTGTACACCCCACTGGTGTGCACACTAACACTTCACACACCCCGCTATTTTGTGCACACATACCCCGTTGTTGTGTGCACCCCACTGTGATTTTCCATGTTCACATGTTGTAACGGCCCAAATTTTATTAAGGTCGTTATTTGCGTATTTTCAGACGTGGACGCCAGCTCAGGTCCATGGAGACGCCACGGACCGGCGAAGATACGCCTGGTTGGGCGGGAAGTATTATTTTTGATTGATTGTTTGACTAAGCGTGATGATAATGACTAGACTATGACTCATTACATCGCAGTGTGGTTTAATATTGTTTAGATCGGGTGAGATTTAGTGTCGGGTATTCGCCTAAAAATGCGTGCGGACGCGGGAACACTAGGCCGAGAATGCGTTTAGTTCGATAAAAATAAAATAAATTTGACAAAATAGTAAATTGGTGGGCGCCTAGTGACGCGCGGGGTCGTGGTCGACACGCGTGGGTGGTAGTGTAGTGTGCACGCCCGAGTACGCTCGTCGGCGCGCACAACGAAATTGTAGGCGCGAAAATATAGGCGAATATATATATTTATATATATATATATGCATATAAGTAATTTAAAATATAAATATATATATATATATATTAAAATCAGAAAAGAAAAAAAATTGTTGTGAAATGACCAAAAAGGGCATTTGATAATGAAGAATGAGGATAAAAATGCAGGGGTAAAATGGTCATTTCACCCCCAAAATTGTTGATAAACACCACCGACACCCATTTTCCCCATTTTCGATCGATCGAAAGTGAAGAGAGAAGAGAAGCCGAGAGGAGAGAAGCGAGGAGGAGAAGGAGAGGCGACGAGCTCGTGGGATCGAGGCGAACAAGGTGAGTTGGTGTTGTTTTTGTTGTTGTTATTGTTGTATGTTGTGTGGTGTTCGGTGGGGGGGCAAGGCTCGGACGAACTGCCATGGCGATTCGTCCGAGGATGTATATGGCATGGGAGATGTCTCCCATGCCAATAGAAGAGGAGGGGTTGGAGTTGAGAGCCAACCCCGTTGAAAAAAAAAAAAAAAAAAAAAAAAAAACGAGCAGAGCGGACGCTCCGCTCTTGAGAAGAAGAAGAAGGGCCGGTTCGGCCTTGAACCGGTCGGTTCGACGAACCGCCCCTTAAATTAAAAGAAAAAAAAAAGAGAAAATAAAGAAAAATGGAAAAGAAAATCCAGAAAAATAGGAAAAATTATGGAAAAATTCTGAAAAATCGAGAAAATGTGAGAAATTAGAAAATGGTTGAAAAAGTGAATTTCAAGACTTTTGGGGTGGTTGGCACCCGGTGTAACTCGAAAAACGTGCTACAACTAAAAATTGGAATGAAATTCTAATTTTTATTGTCACGATATAAAATCAATTAGTTTGATGCTAAATCACATAAAATGACTTATTCGGACACCAGGGACTTAGGAGACCATAGTCGGGTGTCGTGCGCGTATCTCGAGGCGAGAGCGGGATCAGACCGGGACGTATATCGAGTAATTGGAGTACGGTTGAGGTAAGTAAAACCCTTAAGTAACACACTCGAGTGTTTATTTATTAGATTTCATTTGATTCCAGCTATTATTGTTTATCGTTGTTTACTCTATTTCCATGTTCATACATATGTTGCACGGTTGGTTTTGTCATTCACCGCCGGATCTTCTGGTTTACTCTGTGATGTGTGGGCGGACTTGGGTAGGCTGGACAATAGGGACAGAATAAGGGTTCGGACCGGTGAGGGGGTTGGAGAAGCCACCGAGGGAATACCGATGTCTGGATTAGGGTTCAGTCCTGCTACACGGCACACATCCATTATTGGTGTTTATCGATGTTATGTATGCATGCGTCTTAATTACAGTTGCCTGTTTTACTGCGCATGTTTATTTAACAGTTATTGGCTTCCTTTATTATAAATGCTGGTTTGTGTACTTCTGGGTTTTACTCACTGGACTCGTCATCTACTTCTTGTGATGATTGAGTGCAGGATCTACTACGACTAGGGGCAAGGAGACTCTCGCAGACTACTTATGACCTTGTCGCTGACTGAGTTTGACTTGTATGTTTTTATGTTCTTTGTATTGACTTATTTTTGGGTTTATGGGGACTGTTTGAGATACCAGTACATGTATGTATCACATTTTTTTATGTTATATACAAAGTGTACTTTTAGGGTTTTCCACATAGGATTAATGCTCTCTAATTTGAGGAAAATGACATATTTTAAGCTTCCGCTGTTTACAAATATTAAAATGTTAATTAATGACTAACTTAGGCTGAATTAATTGATAATGATGCTTAGTTGGGCGTGGGACACAGCTGACAGTTACGTGGCCAGTTGTGGGCCCGCGTGGCCTCCCGTGGCGGACCAATGTGGGAATTGGGGCCGCCACATTTTGGTATCAGAGCATAAACTTTAAATAAACTTAGATGTGGAAACCCGAAGTGATGCCTAGAACTCTAGTTGGGAAGTGATGAAAGGCGAATAGATTTAGGAATCTATATACGTGTATGATTTGATTATGTATTACATATTATACGCGTATATATTGAGTCTGGTCCGATGCACGTTGGCGGTGCAGATTACTATGGACGGACAGACTCCGACTATTACTCTGCCGACTACTCAGTAAGAGGTCGGGAAGACTAGTGATCTCACTAGAGAGGTAGCCGATCTGAGGACTATGGTGCAGAGAGTTACCGACCAACAGTTATTACATCAGACGTAGATGGCAGAGGTTCTCGAGTACATTCGGGGTAGGTGAGTGGCGACAGCTGCACCGACGACTACTTTGGTAACGACCACTACTTAAGCGGTACTTGCTTCAACTGTCACTGTTCAGGCAACAGGTTCGGAGACATTGGTTGAGGAAACCACCCCAGTTGTTGCATCAGCAGTTAGACAGAGTTCTCTCGATCGATCGAGACCGAAGAGACAAAGAAATCAATCTAGCAGTCAGGAGCAGGATTTTCGAGCACGTAGAGTTCACTGGCAACAGGATCATGATTTCATTAATGATTGTGATTTGAGAAACGATCAGTACGACTATAATGACGAGCAAATAGATTGGAGTCGCGAGGACGACCAGGACCAGACTGATGATCAATTCAATAATGATGATCGCCAGGTGGTACATGAGATTGTACCTATAGCGATACAGTCGAGACAGTCGTACAGACAGGACCAGGATCAGAGGGACCAGAGTTGGGGTCAAAGATCCAGGGATAGACAGGTTAGGAGACCAGAGACACGTCGTTGTCATCGTTGCGGTCAGATTGGACACCTCCGAGCGGATTGCGGGAGAGCATCACTACCACCGGAGCCAGTGCAGGCTAGAGATAGGGTCCACGTTGTTGCACCGTCGATCCCGGAGGAGACTAGACAGACTGTTGTGGGTACGTATGAGTTCATTTACTTATTGTGTCGTTTTATTTCGTAGGTGTAACTATAGTTTTATTACCTACGCGATTGCGGACGGTCGATGTGTTCACCGGAAGATGTTGATGAAGATTTGATTGATCACGCGATACACTAGGCCATAGCGAGGACTATCGGGTGATTGACTAGGATTGGGCGTTATCACTGGTGGGATCCTAGAGGGATGGGTTCTAGGTGATTGGCCAGGTGATGCGTACACTAGTGGGATCCCGACGTACCAGAGTATGGTCTAGGATTGAGTCGCGGATGAGATGGCGATGTCAGTTTATTTTTGCTAGTGTTGCAGTTACGTGTTTCGATGTGGAGGTCTACACAAATTTCGGGACGAAATTTTCCCTTAGTTGGGAAGAACTGTAACGGCCCAAATTTTATTAAGGTCGTTATTTGCGTATTTTCAGACGTGGACGCCAGCTCAGGTCCATGGAGACGCCACGGACCGGCGAAGATACGCCTGGTTGGGCGGGAAGTATTATTTTTGATTGATTGTTTGACTAACTGTGATGATAATGACTAGACTATGACTCATTACATCGCAGGTGTGGTTTAATATTGTTTAGATCGGGTGAGATTTAGTGTCGGGTATTCGCCTAAAAATGCGTGCGGACGCGGGAACACTAGGCCGAGAATGCGTTTAGTTCGATAAAAATAAAATAAATTTGACAAAATAGTAAATTGGTGGGCGCCTAGTGACGCGCGGGGTCGTGGTCGACACGCGTGGGTGGTAGTGTAGTGTGCACGCCCGAGTACGCTCGTCGGCGCGCACAACGAAATTGTAGGCGCGAAAATATAGGCGAATATATATATTTATATATATATATGCATATAAGTAATTTAAAATATAAATATATATATATATATTAAAATCAGAAAAGAAAAAAAATTGTTGTGAAATGACCAAAAAGGGCATTTGATAATGAAGAATGAGGATAAAAATGCAGGGGTAAAATGGTCATTTCACCCCCAAAATTGTTGATAAACACCACCGACACCCATTTTCCCCATTTTCGATCGATCGAAAGTGAAGAGAGAAGAGAAGCCGAGAGGAGAGAAGCGAGGAGGGAGAAGGAGAGGCGACGAGCTCGTGGGATCGAGGCGAACAAGGTGAGTTGGTGTTGTTTTTGTTGTTGTTATTGTTGTATGTTGTGTGGTGTTCGGTGGGGGGGCAAGGCTCGGACGAACGCCATGGCAGTCGTCCGAGGATGTATATGGCATGGGAGATGTCTCCCATGCCAATAGAAGAGGAGGGGTTGGAGTTGAGAGCCAACCCCTGAAAAAAAAAAAAAAAAAAAAAAAAAAAAAAAAAAAAAAAAAAAAGCGAGAGAGCAGACGCTCTGCTCTTGAGGAAGAAGAAGAAGGGCCGGTTCGGCCTTGAACCGGTCGGTTCGGCCGAACCGCCCTTAAATTAAAAGAAAAAAAAAGAGAAAATAAAGAAAAATGGAAAAGAAAATCCAGAAAAATAGGAAAAATTATGGAAAAATTCTGAAAAATCAGAGAAAATGTGAGAAATTAGAAAATGGTTGAAAAAGTGAATTTCAAGACTTTTGGGGTGGTTGGCACCCCGGTGTAACTCGAAAAACGTGCTACAACTAAAAATTGGAATGAAATTCTAATTTTTATTGTCACGATATAAAATCAATTAGTTTGATGCTAAATCACATAAAATGACTTATTCGGACACCAGGGACTTAGGAGACCATAGTCGGGTGTCGTGCGCGTATCTCGAGGCGAGAGCGGGATCGACCGGACGTATATCGAGTAATTGGAGTACGGTTGAGGTAAGTAAAACCCTTAAGTAACACACTCGAGTGTTTATTTATTAGATTTCATTTGATTCCAGCTATTATTGTTTATCGTTGTTTACTCTATTTCCATGTTCATACATATGTTGCACGGTTGGTTTTGTCATTCACCGCCGGATCTTTCGGGTTTACTCTGTGATGTGTGGGCGGACTTGGGTAGGTCGGACAATAGGGACAGAATAAGGGTTCGGACCGGTGAGGGGTTGGAGAAGCCACCGAGGGAATACCGATGTCCGGATTAGGGTTCGATCTGCTACACACGCACACATCCATTATTGGTGTTTATCGATGTTATGTATGCATGCGTCTTAATTGCGGTTACTGTTTTTTATGCGCATGTTTATTTAACAGCTTATTGGCTTCCTTTATTATAAATGTTGGTTTGTGTACTTGGGTTTTACTCACTGGACTCGTCATCTACTTCTTGTGATGATTGAGTGCAGGATCTACTACGACTAGGGGCAAGGAGACTCTCGCAGACTACTTATGACCTTGTCGCTGACGGAGTTTGACTTGTATGTTTTTATGTTCTTTGTATTGACTTATTTTTGGGTTTATGGGGACTGTTTGAGATACCAGTACATGTATGTATCACATTTTTTTATGTTATATACAGTGTACTTTACCGGGTTTTCCACATAGGATTAATGCTCTCTAATTTGAGGAAAATGACATATTTTAAGCTTCCGCTGTTTACAAATATTAAAATGTTAATTAATGACTAACTTAGGCTGAATTAATTGATAATGATGCTTAGTTGGGCGTGGGACACAGCTGACAGTTACGTGGCCAGTTGTGGGCCCGCGTGGCCTCCCGTGGCGGACCAATGTGGGAATTGGGGCCGCCACATTTTGGTATCAGAGCATAAACTTTAAATAAACTTAGATGTGGAAACCCGAAGTGATGCCTAGAACTCTAGTTGGGAAGTGATGAAAGGCGAATAGATTTAGGAATCTATATACGTGTATGATTTGATTATGTATTACATATTATACGCGTATATATTGAGTCTGGTCCGATGCACGTTGGCGGTGCAGATTACTATGGACGGACAGACTCCGACTATTACTCTGCCGACTACTCAGTAAGAGGTCGGGAAAACTAGTGATCTCACTAGAGAGGTAGCCGATCTGAGGACTATGGTGCAGAGAGTTACCGACCAACAGTTATTACATCAGACGTAGATGGCAGAGGTTCTCGAGTACATTCGGGGTAGGTGAGTGGCGACAGCTGCACCGACGACTACTTTGGTAACGACCACTACTTAAGCGGTACTTGCTTCAACTGTCACTGTTCAGGCAACAGGTTCGGAGACATTGGTTGAGGAAACCACCCCAGTTGTTGCATCAATGATTAGCTAGAGAGTTCTCGGTCGATCGAGACCGAAGAGACAAAGAAATCAATCTAGCGATCGGGAGCGGGATTTTCGAGCACGTAGAGTTCATCGGCAACAGGATCATGATTTCATTAATGATTGTGATTTGAGAAACGATCGAAGACGACTATAATGACGAGCAAATAGATTGGAGTCGCGAGGACGACCAGGACGGATCGATGATCAATTCAATAATGATGATCGCCAGGTGGTACATGAGATTGTACCTATAGCGATACATCGAGACAGTCGACGTGAGACGGGACCGGGATCGGAGGGACCGAGTTGGGGTCAAAGATCCAGGGATAGACATTGTTAGGAGACCGAGAGACACGTCGTTGTCATCGTTGCGGTCGATTGGACACCTCCGAGCGGATTGCGGGAGAGCATCACTACCACCGGAGCCGCAGTGCAAAGCTAGAGATAGGGTCCACGTTGTTGCACCGTCGATCCGGAGGAGACTAGACAGATTGTTGTGGGTACGTATGAGTTCATTTACTTATTGTGTCGTTTTATTTCGTAGGTGTAACTATAGTTTTATTACCTACGCGATTGCGGACGGTCGATGTGTTCACCGGAAGATGTTGATGAAGATTTGATTGATCACGCGATACACTAGGCCATAGCGAGGACTATCGGGTGATTGACTAGGATTGGGCGTTATCTTTGGTGGGATCCTAGAGGGATGGGTTCTAGGTGATTGGCCGGTGATGCGTACACTAGTGGGATCCCGACGTACGAGTATGGTCTAGGATTGAGTCGCGGATGAGATGGCGATGTCAGTTTATTTTTGCTAGTGTTGCAGTTACGTGTTTCGATGTGGAGGTCTACACAAATTTCGGGACGAAATTTTCCCTTAGTTGGGAAGAACTGTAACGGCCCAAATTTTATTAAGGTCGTTATTTGCGTATTTTCAGACGTGGACGCCAGCTCAGGTCCATGGAGACGCCACGGACCGGCGAAGATACGCCTGGTTGGGCGGGAAGTATTATTTTTGATTGATTGTTTGACTAACTGTGATGATAATGACTAGACTATGACTCATTACATCGCAGGTGTGGTTTAATATTGTTTAGATCGGGTGAGATTTAGTGTCGGGTATTCGCCTAAAAATGCGTGCGGACGCGGGAACACTAGGCCGAGAATGCGTTTAGTTCGATAAAAATAAAATAAATTTGACAAAATAGTAAATTGGTGGGCGCCTAGTGACGCGCGGGGTCGTGGTCGACACGCGTGGGTGGTAGTGTAGTGTGCACGCCCGAGTACGCTCGTCGGCGCGCACAACGAAATTGTAGGCGCGAAAATATAGGCGAATATATATATTTATATATATATGCATATAAGTAATTTAAAATATAAATATATATATATATATTAAAATCAGAAAAGAAAAAAAATTGTTGTGAAATGACCAAAAAGGGCATTTGATAATGAAGAATGAGGATAAAAATGCAGGGGTAAAATGGTCATTTCACCCCCAAAATTGTTGATAAACACCACCGACACCCATTTTCCCCATTTTCGATCGATCGAAAGTGAAGAGAGAAGAGAAGCGAGAGGAGAGAAGCGAGGAGGGAGAAGGAGAGGCGACGAGCTCGTGGGATCGAGGCGAACAAGGTGAGTTGGTGTTGTTTTTGTTGTTGTTATTGTTGTATGTTGTGTGGTGTTCGGTGGGGGGGCAAGGCTCGGACGAACGCCATGGCAGATTCGTCGAGGATGTATATGGCATGGGAGATGTCTCCCATGCCAATAGAAGAGGAGGGGTTGGAGTTGAGAGCCAACCCCGGTTAAAAAAAAAAAAAAAAAAAAAAAAAAAAAAAAAAAAAAAAAAAAAAACGAGCAGAAAGCGGAGCGCTACGCTCTTGAGAAGAAGAAGAAGGGCCGGTTCGGCCTTGAACCGGTCCGGTTCGGCCGAACCGCCCTTAAATTAAAAGAAAAAAAAAGAGAAAATAAAGAAAAATGGAAAAGAAAATCCAGAAAAATAGGAAAAATTATGGAAAAATTCTGAAAAATCAGAGAAAATGTGAGAAATTAGAAAATGGTTGAAAAAGTGAATTTCAAGACTTTTGGGGTGGTTGGCACCCCGGTGTAACTCGAAAAACGTGCTACAACTAAAAATTGGAATGAAATTCTAATTTTTATTGTCACGATATAAAATCAATTAGTTTGATGCTAAATCACATAAAATGACTTATTCGGACACCAGGGACTTAGGAGACCATAGTCGGGTGTCGTGCGCGTATCTCGAGGCGAGAGCGGGATCAGACCGGGACGTATATCGAGTAATTGGAGTACGGTTGAGGTAAGTAAAACCCTTAAGTAACACACTCGAGTGTTTATTTATTAGATTTCATTTGATTCCAGCTATTATTGTTTATCGTTGTTTACTCTATTTCCATGTTCATACATATGTTGCACGGTTGGTTTTGTCATTCACCGCCGGATCTTTTGGTTTACTCTGTGATGTGTGGGCGGACTTGGGTAGGCTGGACAATAGGGAGAGAATAAGGGTTCGGACCGGTGAGGGGGTTGGAGAAGCCACCGAGGGAATACCGATGTCTGGATTAGGGTTCAGTCCTGCTACACGGCACACATCCATTATTGGTGTTTATCGATGTTATGTATGCATGCGTCTTAATTGCGGTTACTGTTTTTCTGCGCATGTTTATTTAACAGTTATTGGCTTCCTTTATTATAAATGCTGGTTTGTGTACTTCTGGGTTTTACTCACTGGACACGTCATCTACTTCTTGTGATGATTGAGTGCAGGATCTACTACGACTAAGGGCAAGGAGACTCTCGCAGACTACTTATGACCTTGTCGCTGACGGAGTTTGACTTGTATGTTTTTATTTTGCTATATTGACTTATTTTTGGGTTTATGGGGACTGTTTGAGATACCAGTACATGTATGTATCACATTTTTTTATGTTATATACAATGTACTTTACCGGGTTTTCCACATAGGATTAATGCTCTCTAATTTGAGGAAAATGACATATTTTAAGCTTCCGCTGTTTACAAATATTAAAATGTTAATTAATGACTAACTTAGGCTGAATTAATTGATAATGATGCTTAGTTGGGCGTGGGACACAGCTGACAGTTACGTGGCCAGTTGTGGGCCCGCGTGGCCTCCCGTGGCGGACCAATGTGGGAATTGGGGCCGCCACACATGCATTAGTACATCACTTTATTACTTGAAACTAGGTTATATACAAATTTTCTAACATGCACCCCATATACAACTATTGTGTACACCCCACTGTGGTGTACACACACAGTGTTATGTACACCCCATTGTGGTGTACACACCCACTGTTGTGTACACCCCATTGTGGTGTACACACATTGTACACCCCTCACACAATATTCACACCCCAAGACAGTTTCCATGCAAAACGAAACTCACACCTATACATCTCATAAACAGTCCCACTATAGTGCACACAATCACACCCCAACTGGGGTGTGCACATACACAGTCACACCCCATACACCTAAAACAGCCACTCCACATTCATATTAAGCAAAACCGTCACCCACATGCACCAAAACAATCCACATACACTTCACACAACTACATCTACACACTCCAACACAACCACCCATGAAAGCGGTCCCAAAGGGTACCCCACACCCCAACTAGGGTGTGCACATACACTGCCACATACCCCGTCCAACATGCACATCAAAACCGTCACAAAGAGGAGAAAAATTTTCAAAACTAAAAGCAGTGAAACTGAGAGAGCGAGGGGACAGTCGAGCTGACCTTGGTGTCTCCGGTGGGTGGCCGAGGTCCAATGCCGTGAGGATGACGGTGGTGACTGGAAAACAAGAGAGAAAAACAGTCGAGAGTGAGAGAGAACACGTGAACTGTCGAGAGAGAGAAGAGAAGGAAGAGAGGGAAGAGAGGAGCTCACCCAACGTCGTCGGTGGTGGTGGAGGGATCAGTTGCCGTGGTCGAGGGTGGCGACACAGCTGAGGGTGAGGGAGAGCACGTGAGGCCGAGAGCAATGTGGGTTGGCCGAGAGTCGAGAGCGTGGAGAGGAAAACCGAGAGTGAGTGCGTGAGTGAGGAAACGAGAAAGAGAGAGAGAGAGAGACGTTGGAGAGAGAGACTCACCTCGTCGGGGTCAGTGTTGCCGGTGGGAGGCGGCGGCAGTGGTGAGAATGGTGGGGAGGTGAATAGTGACGGCTAGGGTGGGGAAGATGATGAATAGTTTGTTAGGGTTTTAGGGTTTGGTTTGTTTTTATAACAAGAAGTTAGGCCGAAATGACCCTTTTGCCCTTGAGTTTACACTTGCCCAACCCTTGGCCAGCTACCCTTATGGGTCTTTTGGCTTATCCTCTTAATCTAACACATATCCCCATCTCTATGACCATCCAATGGCTCCCCTCACTCACTTGTGTCACTTTAACAATCTTATCCTATATTAACCCATTAATTTTATTAAATTACTAATAAGGTTACACAAATTCTCACTTACTCGGCGCACCGTACCCCGCGTCTGACACGCTTCTCGAGGCAATCCCACTATTGGGATTCGAATAAATTCCCTCATGTTTATGTTATACTTTATTGTTAGAGTTTTATTTCCTCAACTTAGGTCATGTTTTTCATTTGGCTTTGTTTATTAATAAAATCCACTAAAACGGTTCCCGAAAAACCTCGTATAACTAGGCGACATCTCACTCAATTAAAAATTGCCCGAACGGCGCGAGACTCGTAAAATACTAAAATACTAATACACACAATCAAAGAATCATAAAATCACTTCGGTGTCGACTCCCGAAGTTTGAAATACTGTCCAGTATTCACGTAGCCGGGTCACAATCCTGACAAGTGTAACGCAAGTCAGTTAAAAATTTGGGGTTGTTACAGAGAGAGTGGAGGACCTCCGACGACCAGCAACTCCAGCGTGGTCCAGCTCGGCGTGGGGCGAAAGAGGAGAGGAGAGGTAGCGGCAATGGTGTTTGGAGAAGGAGATGAATAGTAGGGTTTTGTTTGTTTATATATATAAAACAAAGGTCAAATGACCATTTTGCCCTTCCACTTATTTCATACACATTTTAAAACAACTACCCTTATGAGTCTTTTACCATTTGTTTGCATCTCAAAACATACACACATCTTGAGACCGATCTGATGGTTCCTTCTCTTTGGGATGCGTCACTTTAACAATTCCAATCCCATAGTCCGCATGTTGCATAGTTAATCAACTCCCGTGTTCAAACAACATTCTGCGGTCCGTCTTATCTTGCCTTGACTCCCGTATCGCGCGTAGTCTCGCATTGTTTTGCCAATTAATTAATTAAATTATTAGAAAATTCATTTAATTGTATTTTAACAGTGTTGTAAATCCCCCGTGTACCCGTAACTCCATTTTCCTACTCGTTCACAGATTAAATCGTCCGGTCACTCAAATACGAGTATAAATATGTAATACACATCATCATTCACAAATAACCAAATTTCCGAGTCATTACATTAGTCTCTGTGAACAGTGTCACGCTGCCAAGACACCGTGACGTCTTTAGTTTGGGCGGCGTTCCACGGCGTGGAGATGAGACAATCTGCCCAACTCATATGTGGGTGACGACGTGACCCTGTTGTTCTAGACAACGTCCCCACATCGTCTTTCCTGATTTTTGTTGGTTTCCCTCTGCTCGAGACGTCTGTAAGTGACGTCGTGGGAAATACTCCTCACGGCGTCCCACACGCCGTGTTCAGCAAAACATTCCTTCCGGCGTTTTTCGAAACCCCAGCTCGAGTCGCCACGTTCCAAGTCTATCCCAAACCCTTCGGGACGTCCATGACAACTAAAAATCTAACTTGCTTTACGTCGAAACCCCGATAAAACACCTCGATTAGAAAATAATCCAAATTTCTTCAAAAATTTCCAAAAATTCAAATTCACTTCAAATTCATCAATCCAACACTTAATTTCTCTAAAATCTATCATTCAAATTCATTTCCCAACATTTTCCCGAAATTTCGTCCGAAATCGTCGAGACGAAAACCCACAAAATTAATACCAAAACGTACACAAATATGAGAGGAGTAGAAATCCTACATTTTTATGCGTATTCGGTCGCTCCATGACGTCGCAACATGTCCGCAAAGCACCAAAACCCACGCTCTCTCATTTCGTTCTCTCTTTCTCACGTTGGAACAAAATGATAAGGTGAAGGGAGGAGAGAGAAAAGTTGGTTTATACACCAATATCTTATCTCTTCACATGCACGGATCTCGAAGCAAATCTTGTGACTCCTCTTCAATCTAGCCAACCACTCTAACTCTAAAGAATGACTCCAATGGGTGACTTAAACTTCAAAACCGCTCCATTTCTCGCTCAAAACACGTGTTTTCGAATTCGTTTCAACTCTCGACTCGCACCGCGTACGTTCCCAAACATAACCTCGCTCCCACATTTTATTTAATTATTTATTATTTTCAATAATTCACTAACTATCATTTTTCGGTGTTTAATTATTTGTATTATATCCTAAATTTCCATTTTTTCCTAGCCGATTCTCACACAGAAATCCATGGCGATTAATAAACGAAAATCACACACTATGATACACAAAGTTCTCATTCGAGTATAAATAATAATACAAATATCACAGAAGAATAAAATATACCTCAATGTCGATTCCCGAGGCTTGAGTAATATGAGAAATCACGATGGTAGGTCACGGTCCTATAAAACACACGACATATGTCACCAATTAAATTTGAAGGTCATTACACTAATCCTGTAATTAAGCCTTAATTCATTTTGTTGGACTTAACTACGTATATTAATCAGTCTTTTCAACCTAATTGCCAACTTGATCATGTTCAGGATAAATAATACACTAACCTTATCAATTTCAATAACTTAGAGTTGTTTACAATATTTAACAGCTAATTTGTTAGCGGAAGTCTTCATGATTTGTAGTGGAAGTCTTAACATTTCAAATGAAAACAATTTAATAATCGTAGTTGATTTCCTTTTTTAAACAAAAAAAAAGTTCAAAAGAAATTATGATGATTTAAATGCATAGGGACGATTTCTCAAGCATAATCAATGTATGTAACATTGTGCATGCAACGTCCTATAGTAGGTCACACAAGGGGCTCCATGCCATGGGTATTTTTTTGATACCCATGGTAGAAGTACCCTATTTAATTTGGCAATTTTAGAGAGAAATCATTCTGCCGGTCTATAGTAAGCAAGCATGACTTTGTTTGGGTAAATTGTTTATCGATGTTTTTTTCTCTGTTCTTTACCGAAGTATTTTCTATTTTGTAAGTGTTGAGTTCTATTGTCTTGCAGTAAGGTTCTTAGTCCTCATGTTTCCTTTTAGTATTGTTCTTAGTTTTTCTTGAGCTAGTCCTGAGCTCTTGGCTTTCTTTTTCATGGACAAAAATAATTTTCTCTTATTTCTTCTTTTTTGGGCGTCTACCTTCACTTAATTTCGACTAGGCATTTAAAAAGGGCTTGCAAATTACCAGGCCAGCTAAATGCATCTCACCGTTTACTTAGGAGAACCCCTACAAAAAATCAAACTTAAAAAAGAGTTATAAAATAACCCTTATGCCCCTCACTGCGAATAGTGTGGCCCACCATTCTTTTACTCACATTTTGTGCACCCCACCATCATCCCTCCACACACTCTCTTCTTGTGATTTATCGAGTGGCTCGACCTCGCAGGTCTGAATCTCTTGTTGGAGAGTCGATCATAGCCCACCAAACCTTTAGTTGAAGAGTTGGTCAAAGCCTGCCAAACCTTTGATTGGAAAGTCAGTCGGAAGCCACCAAACTTTTAGGTCGGCATTTTTCAACCAAATTTAACCCAAAGTGGTTTGGTTGGACAACATCGAGCCTAAAAGATAAGTCTCGTCTATATGTCGGCGAACTTAAAATAGATATCTCGACCAAGAGTTTGGAGTTGGGTGCTTCGGTTGGGATAAAGGGGGTATTTTGATAAAAATGTGGGTTGCTCTCATAAATTGAAATTTGAGTTTGGGGTGCATTCAAAATTAGAGTTCCCTAAGTAAACACTTGAGGTGCATATAGCCGAACTAAAAAATAAAAATAAAAGGGCTTGGACTTTGGTAGTTGCCTAGTTGGTACTTGTCTTTTGTCATAGATTATGACAAATGTAAATTGTCCTTGTATATTTCTTTTTTTTCAAGAGTTAGAATGGATGGATGTATTCTACTTTATACAGGGTATTTACTTTATAATGGGTGACTGTCTAAGCCACATTTCATTTCCCTGCGCTGCCATGTTCTCCGGTCATCCCATATATCAAATTATTCATCCCTATCCGAGCAAGCTATCCATCAAAGACAGTCTGTCCAAGGAAGCAACCATACTGAACTCATTTTTATTCCATTCCCGTAGCTTCTCTATCATGTTTTGCAGTTTTCACATTATAGAATAGTCAAGCTGCAAAGGATCATTCATTGGGCTATTATTCAACCATTCATGGAAGTTTCTCTTGAAGCCTCTATCCGACAATTACACATTTCAAAGCGAAAGGGTATGGGGGTCCCCACCGCACATTTTCTATATCTAGTACAAGTGGATAGTGATCTGATGTGATCCTATCTCCAATAAACTGTCGAGGCCCTCGGAAGTGCTACACCCACATTGGCGGGTTTCGTAAACTTTCCGTTCACGGTTAGAGTATCAATCTATCCTTTCTCATTGATAAGCCTACTAAATTGTGACATACTTGTGGTGGTGCGTGTATTATTCAACTTCTCCTCTAAATGTCTAGTCACATTAAAGTCCCTTGGTACACGCCATGATTGGGGTTATTAAAAAAAAGTAAGGTTGTTTTAATTTAAAATTTATTAAATAGGATAAATTTTTTAAAAATTACAAAATTAAAGTATATAACGTTTACTAAAGGCGTTATTAAGTGTGATATAGAGATGGGTGTGTGATATGGTAATTTTAATTATATGAATGACTCATTCATTTGAACAAAATATGAAATATATACAACTTATGTTTCACCCATACTCTTGCCCGCCTATATTAAAAATATTACACATACATCAACTCAAACCATACTAAAATACATATTGGGTGTGTTCCATACTAAATCGAGACGCATATAGATAACTCAAACACCAATGTGTGTTTTGGTATGTCCGTGTAGCATTTCTCAAAAATAATACCATTTTCATTGAATTCCTCTAATAATTAATTTTTCAAGTACACAATGACGAAATTAACAAAGTCATATACAGGTCAAAACGTATCACTCATAACCCGTATCCAGCATAAAACGATAAAAGTAAACAAACGTACCAGTAGGGAAGTCCACAGTCAGATCACAAGAAGTTCGCGAATGTCTACGCTGGTGTCCACGTCTGTAATGACGTCATGAATAACGACAATTAAAAATGAGGTCGTTACAATACAAGAGAAAAACAAATAGCAAAAAAAACTCCAACAAATATACAAATCCAAGAAATTACCATGACATGAAAGAAACTCATACAAATGTATGATTCAGTTCTATCGACGTTGCTCCTCCGTTAGACAAATCGGTCGTACTCTATTTCGACTTGAATTTCTTCGTGCTTGTACGTTCAACTGAGTCTGATGAGCTCGACGAGTCGACTGAATTCTTCCTCGTGTTGACTCGATTCACCTCTACTACCAGGGCTATCAAAGATAGGGTGTAACCGCCCAAATTTTATTAAGGACGTTATTCGCGTACTTTCAGACGTGGACACCAACTTAGGTCTACGGAGACGCCACGGACTGGTGATGATACACCTGGTCAAGCGAAAAGTATCATTTTTGACTGATTGTTTGATTAATTGTGATGATAATGATTAAGCTATGACTCATTACATCGCAGGTGTGGTTTAATATTAACTAGATCGGGTGAGATTGCTTGTTGGGTATTCGCCTAAAAATGCGTGCAGATGCGGGAACTGGACGAGCGAGCGACGAGAACACTAGGCCGGGGAATGTGTTCACTTCGATAAAAATAGAATAAATTTGACAAAAATAGTAAATTGGTGGCCGCCTAGTGACATGCGGGGTCGTGGTCGACACGCATGGGTGATAGTGTAATGTGCACGCCCGAGTACGCTCGTTGGTGTGCACGACGAAATTGTAGGCAAGAAAATATAGGTAAATGTATATATTTATGTATATACATATATATGTAATTTAAATTACATATATATATTAAAATCAAAAAATAAAAATAAATAATTGTGAAATGACCAAAAAGTGCATTTGATGGTGAAGAATGAGGATAAAAATGCAGCGGCATTTTGGTCATTTGACTCCTAAATATCAACAAAACCCCTACCGTCATCACCATTTTTCTCACCTTAGTCGACCGAGAGAGAGAGAGAGAGAAAAGAAGGAAAAGAGATCGAGGTCGAGAGCCCGATAAAGTGGCGTTGACGACGTTGGCAAAGGTGAGGATTTGGTTATTATTGTTGTTAATGGTGACGTTGTTGTTGTTGGTGCATCTGTGGTGTTGTTGTGGTGGTGGTAGTGGTGGTGGTGGTGGTGGTGATGGATTGGGGAGCTCGTACGAACTGCAAGAGCAGTTCGTCCGAGGAGGGAGACGACACCCATGTTGTCTCCCTTCCCTCCCAATCCATTAAAAGACAAAAAAAAAAAAAAAATTCTCTCCATCGAACCCGGGAGCTCCCTGGTTCGATGGAGAAGAAGGGGGGCACACGTGTGGGTTGCACTTGTGCACCCCCTCTCCATAGGCCCGGGTCGGGCCAACCCGGCCCTGACCCAGACGGTCGGTTGGGCTGAACCAGGTCCGGTTCGAACCTGGTTCAGCCCAACTAGAAAAAAAAAAAAGAAAATTAGTTTTAAATTAAATAAAATCTGAAAAATATGGGAAAATTTCCTGAAAATGGAAAATTTTCAGAAAAGTTATATTTTGACTAAATAAATAGAAATTAATGAATTTCTATAAAAAAAAAGTGAAATATTTGGGATGTTAGCGAGACTTGTGTCGGGGTTTTACCTCATAAAGCGTGAAAATGGTAAAAAAATGGAAAATATAGAAAATTCAGAATAAATTGAGAAAATATGAGAAATTAGAAAAAAAGGGTTGAAAAGTGAATTTCAAGACTTTTCGGACGGTTGGCACCCCGGTGTAACTCGAAAAACATTCTATAACTAAAAATTGGAATAAAATTCTAATTTTTATTGTCACGATATAAAATCAATTAGTTTGATACTAAATCACATAAAATGACTTATTCAGACACCAGGGACTTAAGAGACCATAGTCGGGTGTCGGGTGTGCATCCCGAGGAGAGAGGGATCAGACCAGGACAAATATCGAGTAATTGGAGTACGATTAAGGTAAGTAAAACCCTTAAGAAACACACTCGAGTATTTATTTATTTGATTTTATTTGATTCCAGCTATTATTGTTTATCGTTGTTTACTCTATTTCCATGTTCATACTCATGTTGCACGGTCGACATTGTCATTCACCGCCGGATTATCTGGTTTACTTTGTGATGTGTGGACGGACTTGAGTAGACTGGACAATTGGGACAAAATTAGGATTCGAACCGGTGAGGGGTTGGAGAAGCCACCGGGGGAATGTCGATGTTTGGATTAGGGTTCAGTCCTTCTACACGGCACACATCCATTATTGGTGTTTATCGGTTTTATGTATGCATGCGTCTTAATTACAGTTGTCTGTTTTACTGCGCATGTTTATTTAACAGTTTATTGGCTTCCATTATTATAAATGCTGGTTTGTGTACTTCTGGGTTTTACTCATTGGACTCGTCATCTACCTCTTGTGATGATTGAGTGCGGTATCTACTACGCGCAAGGGTAAGGAGACTCTCGCAGACTACCTGTAACCTTATCACCGATGGAGTTTGACTTGTATGTTTTCATTTTGTTGTATTGACTTATTTTTGGGTTTATGGGGACTGTTTAAGATACCAATACATGTATGTATCATATTTTATTATGTTATATACAATGTACTTTTCCGGGTTTTTCACATAGGATTGATGCTATCTAACTTGAGGAATTTACATATTTTAAAGCTTCCGCTGATTACAAGTATTAAAATGTTAATTACTGATTAACTCAGGCTGAATTAATTGATAATGATGGTTAGTTGGGCGTGGGACACAGCTGGCAGCTACATGACCAGTTGTGGGTCGCGTGGCCTCCTGTGGCGGACCACTGTGAATTTTTAGCCGTTACATTTTGGTATCAGAGCGAGGTCAAACCTCGGAAATTGGAGTTAAACAAGAGCATAACTTTTAATAAATTTAGCTGTGGAAACCCGAAGTGATGCCTAAAACTCTAGTTGGCAAGTGATGTAAGGCGGGTAGATTCAGGAATCTATATATACGTTTATGGTTTGATTATGTAATACATACAATATACGTATATACCGAGTTTGGCCCGACGCACATTTTGTGGTGCAGATTATGATGGACAGACAGACTCTGACTACTACTCTACCGACTACTCAGCAGGAGGTTGAGGAGACTAGTGACCCCACCACTAGGGAGGTAGCTGATTTGCGGGCCATGGTGCAGAGAGTTACTGACCAACAGTTATTACAGCAGGCGCAGATGGCAGAACTTATGGAGTACATACAAGACTCGAGAGTACCTACAATGACAACGGTCATGACTGAGCAGCCGACAGTAGTATTGAAATCTAGGAGCAGAATGTCAGAGGCGGCGAAGATGGTGAAAGACTTTATGCGGTTTAACCCCACTTATTTTTATGAGGTGAGCGACCTAGAGTTAGCTGGGCGTTGGTTAATGACGCATCGGCGGCTACATCAGTTATTGGAAATGCCGGAGGTTGAACAGGCACGAATTTCGAAGTATTGCCTGAGAGGACAAGCAGTGGTCTGGTGAACGACTTATATTGATACACATCTGGAGCTGACGACTTGGGATGAGTTTCATCAGCTGTTCTCAGATGAATATATTCCGATAGAGGTACAGCTGAGGCTCAGAGAAGAGTTTCTCGTGTTGAGGCAGGGTACCATGTCTGTGCTTACATACATGGAGAGATTTAGGTATTTAATGCAGTACGCCATAGATGTGGTGAATACCGAGAGACTCCAGATTTACTACTTCATCAGGGGATTGGATGAGAGGATCGCTGATGTTCTTATTGCGAGTGGAGCCAATACTTTGCAAGCTATATGTGATAGGGCTTTAGCTCGTGAGACATACTTGCTACAAAGCGAGGAGCGATCGGATCAAGTTGGACAGAATTCTTAGTCTAATCATAGGCTGAAAAAACAGAGGGATGAGTCTAGCAGCCAGGAGCAGGATTTTCGAGCACGCAGAGTTCGCTGGCAACAGGATCATGATTTCAATAACGATCGTGATTCGAGAAACGATCAGTATGACTATAATAACGGGCAGATAGATTGGAGTCACGAGGATGACCAGGATCAGACTGATGATCAATTCAACAATGACGACTGCCAGACAGTACATGAGATTGTACCTATACCGGTACAATAGTCGAGACAGTCGTACAGACAGGACCAAGATCAGAGGGACCAGAGTTAGGGTTAGAGATCCAGGGATAAACAAGTTAGGAAACCAGAGACACGTCGTTGTCGTTGTTGCGGTCAGATTGGACACCTTTGAGCGGATTGCGGGAGGGCATCATTACCACCGGAGCCAATGCAGGCCAAAGATAGAGTCCACGTTGTTCCATCGTCGATCCGGGAGGAAACTAGACAGGCTATTGAGGGTACGTATGAGTTTATTTACTTATTTTGTTGTTTTATTTCGTAGGTGTAGCTATTGTTTTATTACCTACGCGATTGAGGATGGTTGATGTGTTCACTGGAGGATGTTGATGAAGATTTGATTGATCACGCGATACACTAGGCCATAGTGAGGGCTATCGGGTGATTGACTAGGATTGGGCGTTGTCACTGGTGGGATCCTAGAGTGATGGTTCTGGGTGATTGGCTAGGTGATGCGTACACTAGTGGGATCCCGACGTACCAGAGTATGGTCTAGGACTGAGTCGCGGATGAGATGGCGATGTCATCTTATTTCTGCCAGTATTGCAGTTTCGTGTTTCGATGCGGAGGTCTACTCAAATTTCAGGATGAAATTTCCCTTAGTTGGGAAAAACTGTAACGGCCAAATTTTATTACGGTCATTATTCGCGTACTTTCAGACGTGGACGCCAACTTAGGTCCACGGAGACGCCACGGACTGGTGATGATACACCTGGTCGGGCGGAAAGTATTATTTTTGACTGATTGTTTGATTAACTGTGATGATAATGATTAGGCTATGACTCATTACATCGCAGGTGTGGTTTAATATTAATTAGATCGGGTGAGATTGCGTGTCGAGTATTCGCCTAAAAATGCGTGCAGACGCAGGAACCAGACGAGCGAGCGACGGGAACACTAGGCTAGGGAATGCGTTTACTTCGATAAAAATAGAATAAATTTGACAAAAATAGTAAATTGGTGGGCGCCTAGTGACATGCAGAGTCGTGGTCGACACGCGTGGGTGGTAGTGTAGTGTGCACGCCCGAGTACGTTCGTTGGCGTGCACGTCGAAATTGTAGGCGAGAAAATATAGGTAAATGTATATATTTATGTATATATATGTAATTTAAAAATATATATAAATATATATATATATATTAAAATCAAAAAATAAAAATAAATAATTGTGAAATGACCAAAAAGGGCATTTGATGGTGAAGTATGAGGATAAGAATGCAGGGGCATTTTGGTCATTTGACTCCAAAATATCAATAAAACCCCCACCGTCATCACCATTTTTCTCACCTTAGTCGACTGAGAGAGAGAGAGAAGAAGGAAGAGAGATCGAGGTCGAGAGCCCAACGAAGTGGCGTTGACAACGTTGGCAAAGGTGAGGATTTGGTTATTGTTGTTGTTGATGGTGGCGTTGTTGTTGTTGGTACGTCGGTGGTGTTGTGGTGGTGGTGATGGTGATGGATCGCGGAGCTCGGGCGAACTACAAGAGCAGTTCGTCCGAGGAGAGAGACGACACCCATGTCGTCTCCTTTCCCTCCCAATCCATTAAAAGAAAAAAAAAATTCTCTCCATCGAACCAGGGAGCTCCCTGGTTCGATGGAGAAGAGGCGGGCACACATGCAGGTTGCACGTATGCACCCCTTCTTCATGGGCCCGGGTCGGGCCAACCCGGCCTTGACCCAAATGGGTCAGACCAGGCCAGCCCAGACCCAAACGGCCGGTTGGGCCAAACCGGGTCCGATTCGGACCCAGTTCAACCCAACCAGGAAAAAAAAGAAAAATAGTTTTAAATTAAATAAAATCTGAAAAATATGTGAAAAATTCCTGAAAAATAGAAAAAAAATTCAGTAAAATTATATTTTAACTAAATAAATAGAAATTAATGAATTTTTATAAATATTGAAATATTTGAGATGTTAGCGAGACCTGTGTCGGGGTTTTACTTCGTAAAGCGTTAAATTGGTAAAAAAAGGGAAAATATAGAAAATTCAAAATAAATTGAGAAAATATGAGAAATAAGAAAAATGGTTGAAAAGTGAATTTCGAGACTTTTCAGGCAGTTGGCACCCCGGTGTAACTCGAAAAACGTGCTACAACTAAAAATTGGAATGAAATTCTAATTTTTATTGTCACGATATAAAATCAATTAGTTTGATACTAAATCACATAAAATGACTTATTCGGACACCAGGGACTTAGGAGACCATAGTCGGGTGTCGGGTGCGCATCCCGAGGAGAGAGTAGGATCAGACCGGGACAAATATCGAGTAATTGGAATGCAATTGAGGTAAGTAAAACCCTTAAGAAACACACTCGAGGGTTTATTTATTTGATTTTATTTGATTCCAACTATTATTGTTTATCGTTGTTTACTCTATTTTCATGTTCATACTCATGTTGCACAGCTGGCATTGTCATTCACCGCCGAATCATTTGGTATACTCTGTGATGTGTGGACGGACTTAGGTAAGCTGGACAATAGGGACAGAATAAGGATTCGGACCGGTGAGGGGGTTGGAGAAGTCACCGGGGGAATGCTAATGTCTGGATTAGCGTTTAGTCCTACTGCACTGCATACATCCATTGTTGGTGTTTATCGGTGTTATGTATGCATGCGTCTTAATCACAGTTGCCTGTTTTACTGCGTATGTTTATTTAACAGTTTATTGGCTTCCATTATTATAAATGCTGGTTTGTGTACTTACAGGTTTTACTCACTGGACTTTTCATCTACCTCTTGTGATGATTGAGTGCAGGATCTACTACGAGCAAGGGCAAGGAGACTCTCACAGACTACCTATAACCTTTTCACCAACGGAGTTCGACTTGTATGTTTTCGTTTTGCTGTATTGACTTATTTTTGGGTTTATGGGGACTGTTTGAGATACCAGTACATGTATGTATCACATTTTGTTATGTTATATACAGTGTACTTTTCCGAGTTTTCCACATAGGATTGATGCTATCTGACTTGAGGAATTTACATATTTTAAAGCTTCCGCTGATTACAAGTATTAAAATGTTAATTACCGATTAACTCAGATTGAGTTAATTAATAATGATGGTTAGTTGGGCGTGGGACACAGCTGGCAGCTACGTGACCAGTTGTGGGCCACGTGGTCTCCCGTGGCAGACCACTGTGGATTTTTGGCCGTTACATAGGGGTTGAACCATTTCGATATACCGACTTCCTGTATGTGGTTGGGTGAAAGGAATATGAGGTGGCATGCCTAATAAGTGCATGAATGAGCCATCTCCACTATATGGAATATTGTAATTATAATATGGCAGAGTAAATGGACTTAGCATGTACTGAGGCAATAAACCATGCATTAAATGTGTAGGCATTCTATAGTCCATGTAGGAAGATGATGGCCCAGGCGCATATGGATCAAAATGATAAGGATGAACACTCATGTTCGGTACCCTAGGTAAAAACATATGAGAATCAAGTTGTGTTGGGGGCGGCAAAGGATTGTACCCATAAGAAAGACGGGTTGGAGGTGGTGGAGGAGAACATCTGCTGCTCTCACCAACAGTCTCTGACGTTTTTGGTGTTGGACGAGTTGGAGGTAGTGGAGGAGAACGTATGCTGCTCTCACCTAGAGTCTGTATCCTTATTGTTTTTCTTCTCCTCCCTCTATTTGTTAGGCTTTGATCCTCTTCTTGCTGTTCTTCCTCTTCTTCCTGAGAAGCTTCATCATCTATTTTCTGCTCAACTACATTTTCATCATTTCACATAGTAGTCATTTACCTTTTATCCTTATCCAAGATTTTGATGCCTTCATGTAGAGCAACAATGCCTTGATCGATCCCGTCATCAATGAACACTCGCTCCAATTGACTCGCAAATGTAGGCTGATATACAAAAAAAAATAGTGTTACTTAACAATTTTAAATGACTAATGAGGATAACAACATTATAGTTTCAAGCTTACCGAAAATTCGCGTAGAGCCTCGTCATGTCCAATGAATCGCTTTATGATAAATTTGTACCACCTCATGTACTCTTCCTGATCATGTTCCCCTTCTTGTTCTATTGTGGCTATGGTATTACCATGATTTTCCCACAACTCTATATATCTTCTATGATACACTGCCCAATTTCCTTGAAGGTGTCCTCTCAATTGGACGTAGTGTAGACATGTGTCAAAATCACACTTAGGTGGCATGACCTGTATTAGTCCGAACTGTCTCATTACCCTTTTCGATCTATGCCACTCAACTATATGGAAACAAATTAAAGGACACGTCGAACGCCAGCTCCCATGACCTTGAGTACAGAATTGAGGAAGTTACTCGAGGACATCAGCGTATTGCTTCCACTCCGCGACATTCTCCCTCTGCATGTCAAGTGCATCTCGATATGATGATAAAACGTGTGTGCAAGTCCTAATTACTGAAAATGCAACTATCTATCTGTATACAAAACAATAAATTAGTCATAAATTAAAAAAGATGCAATGAATAATTAAAAATAATATGAGAAACATTTTTATTACCGATATCCCAAAGGAACTTCATTGGGCATGTATGCTCCATCACATGTTCGAGGTCAAGCTCTAAGAACAGGCATGCGCCTTGGTGCTATAAATGAAAGCCTATCCCAAGACCATAGCTGTATAAAAATTGACGCACTAGCGACCTCGTGCGCACTAGAGCGAGATCTGCGACGCAACTCCCTGTATAAATAAGTCAAACATGCACTTCCCCAACTATATTGTCTAGCTGTTTGAAGGTCTCATATCTACCACATCACAATACACCTCATCCTTGTAAGTACCAATGGAATAAGGTACCCTGCAGCGCTCTGTCACCTGCACTTTCTGAGTTGCCTTTATCCAGCCTATAGAATAAGGACTAGGATGCTTCTCCATCTTCAGTTTCAGTGCCTCAGCTGTACCTCTACCAATGATGTTCTCACAGCTTCCACTATCTATGATTAGTTTAAACACCTAACCATTAATTGTGTATCTCGTTCGAAACAGTTTGTGCCGCTAACTGTCATCTTCTAATTTAGGAGTTAACATCAGCCACCTCACCACACAATTCTATCCGTCTCCCTCATCATAATCGTCACAATCATCATCCGCTCTATCAGGACCACAATAAACTTCCTCTTCTTTATCTCGTTCAATCACATTAACTTGTTTTCTATTAGGACATTCATTCGATCTGTGACCAGACTGCCCACAACGATAACACTTGGCCACAATAGGCTTAGCATAAGGATTTGCAGTTGCCTTTTGTCCCACTTTCTGTTCAGCAGGTTTCTTTCCAAGTCTCTTATCTTCCTTCTGTTCAGTACCTTGATTCCAGCCTTAGGTGGACTTACTCCGCTCTGCAAAACTCCTTGAATTTTCCTCCCCGCTATTATTCCTCTGGTAATTATCACTACCATAGGTTCGTCGATTGCCCTCATGTCGATTTCCACCTCTGTCCTGCATCATTAATTCAGCCTTAATGGCTAAATTTTCGTGTCGGTGACAGTTCTTATGACCTGCACTCCAATTTTCTCTCGAACTTGCAGTTTCAATCCATCCAGGTATCGTGTAACCTGATGAACCTCGTTCTCCCACAAATCATTCCTCTTAGCCAGTCGCATAAAACCTGTTGTATATTCATGAACAGATCTCTGACCGACAATGTTGGTATTGCTGAAACAAGATCTACTCATAATTTGGAAGCAGAAAATCTCGTTGGAGCAACTACTTCATTCTATACCACGTCCGAACAAGCTGTTTACTTTCCCTGTAACGCCTACTCTACAACCTCTCCCACCAAGTAGATGCTCCACTCTTCAATCGACATGTCACCAATTTCACTCTTTTCTCTTGAGGAATATCCATATACTCAAAAAAATGGTCTACTTCGATAATCCAATCAACAAAGTCCTCAATGTTCAGATTACCAGAGAAATTGGGAATATCCACTTTCAACCTGAAGTCGCCTCCTTCATAATAATCATGATTATGATGATTATTATTGTTATTATATCTGCCGCCTCGATCTCTCATAGCAGGTATGCCCTGATCCTCGACCAAAACCATATCCTCCTCATCACTGGAGTCACCACCAGCAACCCGACCTCTAAAACTCGTAATCATTGGAGCAATAAGAGCATCACCTCGAGCGCGCTGATCTCTTGGACGTTGTTCATCATTACCTTCGTGTCTATTGGCATTCACCCCAAAGGCGTCAAATCTATTAATCACCGCATCAAGGTGCTCGTCTATACGCCGGAATTGTTGATCGAGATTTATCTCCAAGGTTCTGATTGCCGCCTCTTGAGCCTCCGTTTTGGTTCGCAAGGCTTCAACATCCTGAATGACGTTCGGAATGTCACCGCTTCCACCGGACATCGTTAGTACGAACAGAATTCACGCTCCGATACCAACTAACGCAGCGTAAACGCTCAAACAAGGAAGAATCATTAAAGTTTTGAAGAAAACCAAAATTGAAATAAATTGATTATGATTACAGCACTAATCGTGGCTTTATATACCCCATTAGAAACTCTAATCCTTATACGACTCAAAACGCATAATCCTTCTACGACTCAAAATGCCTAATCCTTCTAAGACTCTAAAAAGGTCATTTCCGAAAAGGTATTATAATAATCATTCGAATTTTTGGATCAAAAGTTATGGTCCCTCAAAGTATCTACGATTGCCCGACATCACATAAACACTACAATTTTTCAGTTTTGTTCAAAAAAGAGTTCAAGTTTCAACATTTTATCTCACATACAAGTCTCAACATTTACATCAGTAAGTTTTTGTTGCCTAACTTTTTTTTTTTTTGAGATCTTTTGTTGTCTAACTTTATTTCATAGAAAATGGTGGCTAACTTTTGATCTAAAAATTTCCATTTCAACTTTGATGAGATACATGTGTCATTATAATACATTAGAAGTACTAAACCAATAACCTAACATGCTTCAATTCTTTACGTAACATTATCACATCTCTCCTTGGGCCTTGTTTTAACATCAGTCTCCCTATATTTAAACTGCCACTACTCAACATAAACCACCCTAATCCTACCAATTCTTTAACCTCTACACGTGAAAGCGCATCTACAAACCTCTAACTTAGCCCTATATCACCTACAGAAAATATACAAAAGGAACGCGAATTAGAATTGTAGTCAAAACAACCATTAATAGTGCAAAGAGAAATAAACTCAAGGCTGAGCCTTAGCGCATACCTATAGAAATAGGGAATTTACTATATTCCATGCCATTGACCTGGGCATGGTCACTAGTTACTACATGTTCATACATGTATTTTGTAATATAATGTCAGACCATATGAAAACGCGTGAATGCAAATAAGCAACATGGTATGTTAATGACGCTGCAACAAAACAATTGCTCTAGGAGAAGACCAAAAGAGAGTGAATATCATAAAGTTACATTAAGAGAAATATTAAAAGTAGATCACAACAAAAAAAAAAAAAAAAGTCTAATTCTCACTACATATAAAAGACAGTCGATTCTTCAAACTTCTTTAAATCGACATTCCGTGAATTTTTCTGCAATCAAAAGCTAAAGAGACGCATCGTCCAACATAATGGCATTGCATATCAAAGCAAAAAAGTAGTCAAGCACCAGCTTCGGAATATTGGGATTGCCTTTGCAATTCTTCATCAGCCTTCCTCAAGACCTCGCCCCACCCACTGCCTAGGCTTGTGTCCAAGTAATCATAGGGAACTGCAGTTTTTATACCTGGTCGAACAGCACATTGTCTATCCACAATCCTAATAGTATTTTCTCCTCCCTCAAAATCTTCCAACTCCTCCCATGTGAACATCAGCGGTAATGTGAAGGCACCCCAAGGATTAAAATCAATAAGCTTAACTCGACCATCTCTTGTAACATACACGTCAAATGTATAATTATCCGATTCAAATCTCTCTTGCACATTGTCCACAAAGAAATCATGAATTAACATTTGAAGATTATCCTTCTTCTCAAGAAGAACAGGGTAGAAACATGTAACCTCACGTTGGGAGATTGCAACAAGAAGCTTACTTCTAGCAAAGCACCGAAATTCCATCTCAGGACGCAATGATGAGTACCATTTCCTGAGGGCGAGGAAGAATTTGGGGGGCCTCAACAAGGACTTGTCAACACACGAATCAAAAGCATGACAAAGGTCATGAACTAAAGATTCTGAGGATCTCAACAAGAGTGATATCTCACTAAACGAGGTGCATTGAAGGGTCCCAGTAGTAGCAATCCAAGCAGAGTCTTTTGGAGCACTGCACTCCAGTTCAACTTAGGGAAGACAACCCCTCCAAGAATTTGAATTGAATCTTTAATCTTCAGTTCCAAATCCTCAAAACAAGGTGGCTCCAGGGGTTGTTCGGATTCATCTTCAGAACCTTCAGAAACTTGGTAGTCATCCTCTTCTTCGAGATTGTGGATTCTATGAGGCAACGCATCTTCCCAGATACAGAATGAGGAAGAACAAATGGTCCATCATCTAAAAGGTATTGGACAAACGATTCTGGAAGTTTGTGGATTATGGTTTTGATGGAAACATGTTTGAATTTAGGATACCATTCTTGAATTTGGCACCTGTTCACTTCCTCTTCCTTCATCTTAACGACCAAAAAGTAAATTAAAAAGGGTGATTGAGCAGATTGAATGAATTGTCCTACTTGGTTTTTATGTTTCCTTCTTGGTACCTGATCAAAAGAGTTGAAACACAATATAGTCTTTTAGACATTTATTCAAAAATTGTATATAAGGAATGTCATAAGCATTAATTTTATGTATTTGGTCAATACAAGTGTTTAATGAAGATAATTTCCTAAATTAAGCTCCTCCAGAACATGGGATGAATGGAGTCATGTAGATTAACTAATACAACTTTATTTCATGAAAGACAGAAGAAAACTTAATGTAAATGAAAGAACTTTGATTAAGTACTTTATACTAGTTGAACAATGTGATGGTTAATCTATTGTACAACATATATCCTCTAGTTGTTCCAAATCAACATAGTTTCTCAGGAAATTATTTTCGCATCAAAATTCAAACTCCTCTATCTTCAAAGAACACAACTAGAGGTGGCTAAAAAAAGGGTCCAGACAAGAATGGGTCTGGACAACACCTCATATTAATAAACTATAAAATGAAACCAAAACCAAAACCCTTTTTTGTCCATATCCAAAAATGACATAAAAATTTGTATGAAACCAAATTGTCCAACCCAATTTTTCACGTGTTTAAGATCAATTAAAGAGATGCACAACAAAACATGAGGTAAAAGTGGTGCAGAGAAAGAGGAAGAAAGAGAGCACAACTACGACAAAGGGGAAATGAGGGTGCGAAGAAGCTACAGAGAGCTTAGGGAAGAAGCGAAAGTGAAAGAGAGATGGGTTCATCCCAACAAGTAAAAGAGAAAGAGAAATAGCTAAAGAGTGAGAACAAAAGTCAAAACAATCAAAGATGAGAGAAAATGGCAAGATTAAGAGAAAGAGAGATAGGTAAGGAGTGAGAATGAGAGTGAAACAATCAAAGATAGAAATTGGTGAGGATAAGCAAAACGAATTAGATGAATGGATAGACCTGTTCACGAGCCTAGGTGGGGGTCCCAGGCTTGGGAAGACTCTTTTCAAGGAAAGCCCAACTCGGGTCTGAGCTTGGTTAGGCCTGCTTTAAAGTGGTTGGGCTTGGACCACCTTAAAAAGCCCAAGCCCGGCTGGGGCACGACCCAAATATAACTAATAACTAAGGTTTTTAAAATAAATAATAATGTTTGTGGCATTTGATCCTAGGATCTAATTTGCACTTGTATGTCATTTTACCATTTGAGCTAAATCTCTTTCTTGGACAATAATTGTATATAAAACAAAAAAATATAAATATAAATTATGTTGAAGTACATAAAAATAAATATTTTTAATAAAATAAAAACAATATATGTGGGTTTGTTGGGTCAGGCTTGGGTTTCATATTTTTTGCATGGGCTGGGCTTGGGCCAATATACAGGCCTGCATATAAATGGTAGGCTGAGCCTGGACTAAAGTTCTTCAGCCCACAGGTTCTTAGGCACGGGCCTGATTGGGCCCGACCAAGCCAAGCCCGACCCATAAACAGGTCTAGTGATAGGTAAGGACGAGAGAAAGATATCAGAGATGAGAGAGATAGAGGGACAAGAGAGAGCTTAGATATGAGATTCTATGGATTGGTGATGAGTATAACTCATGAGAGATGAGCACAAGTAGGGGTGCCAAATGTGATCCTTACCCGCTTGTCTAATTTTGTTCGAACTTGTAAAATACAAGTTGGACATAAGTTCTCTTAAGACGATAATTGGTCCAAGAAAATTGTCTACTTTAAAGACGGTCTTCAAATGCCCCTACTAGAAAACTTGACTCAATAGAAACAGAAGAAATTCGACGAAGTATAGATAGACCTAAGTTAAGTTATGACACATTAATTATGAGAGATTTAAATGGTTTGGCAATCTTACCATCAATTGCACTAAATGGAAGAGTTTGATCCGTGTAGCCGACCCCAATTGACCCCAATTAATTTGGAACTGAGGCTATTTTTTTAATGTTGTTGTAAAAACACAGGTTGGGTCGGATATGGAACTAGACAAAAATTTCAAAAAAAGGTACCCGTTCAGCTATCAAAATCACTCACGTTTTATGTTGTTTTCCTCCTCAGTCCTCTTTATCGTGTGACTTTGCCTCCCTTCCCTTTACCCTCGCGGCTCACAAACACTGGGGAGGAGATGTTGCCATTGGACTTAGCTTTTGTGGTTGGTGGGGTCCCATTTCTAAGAATCAATAATCAGTGGTAGTTGAGGAGGTCAGTGTCAGATCCCAACAAGCACTTCATGTTTTGAGTATCGCGATCAAAGTAGTGAGTGGTCTGAAGGCTAAAAAAAGGCCAATCAATCAAGGTGCCTCTTTTGATTATTTCTCAATTGAAAACTGTCATAAGCTCAAAATGGTTTTTTTTTCTTTCTCAAATGGGTATACTTGAAAACAGTCGTCACATTCCCATTCAATGTTATTTCCTGTCATTTTAGGTTGAAACAGCCAAAACAAACCGAGCATTCAAAAGGGAATTTTTGAATCTTGATGTTTCTCTCTTACAAGGTCACACAAAAAAGTCATTTTTTAGTCACACAGAAAAGTCATGTTTGTATCAATGTTTGTCTAGGGGTGTACAAGCCTGCAAGGGTTGGGTTGATTTTTTTTATAAGAAACAAACCAACTTTTCTTGCCCCTCATAGAACATGAACTCCCTCTTGCAACAATACTACATATCAAACCGTTGGACCACCCACTTGGTTGGTAAGGGTTGGGTTGATTTGAGTTTGGCCTAAAACATGAACCAACCCAAATACTTTTCGTTTTATTTTTTATAGAACCAACCCGAAATAATTCAATATTTTGAAACAAACTAATCCAACTCTATAGATTTGGGTTGGGTTAGTACCAATCCTTGGATTAAAATTTATAAATGTAAGCATAGATGTAAGTATAGAAATTGTGAGTTTCATAAAACATACTTGTGAAAATCTAGAACACAACATTTTCCTTTTTCTATTAAAAAAAAAAATAGTGAGATAAGTCTCTAGAACGCTTACTCCTTGCATCCTATACTCACAAATTTTAGTTCACCCCACCTCAAACAATAATAAACTAAACAAAATATGACCATTACTAAGAGCATGAGGAAACAAAAACATAACATTTTTATCAAATTAATATTAAAAACAATTATTAAACCACATATAAAGTTCCTCACCTTCGAAAAACAAAATAAAAATTATGGACATAGATAGATCTCCCATAGAAAACCAAATCAAAGGTCAAAGATAAAAGAAAAAGTAACCATTCAACTGTCATCTTCTACATTCATACTAATGAGAGCCCAAATACCAAACCAACCCAATGGGTTACAAATTTAAACAACCAAACCCAAATCAATAGCCCTTCGACCCAATCCAAATCAATTGGTTTAGTTTGGATCTATCGGGTTTCCTACACCCCTACTCTTTTTCCGAAATCGGACCCATTTTCTAAAACAAACATATTTTTTCGTTTGGACCTACCAGACAATCTGGCACGTCTGTACCAAAATCGGACTAGTCCAAAAAGCACCTTTACGTCTACACTCACGAGCTACACACTTGTACCAAAACCAAACTAGTTCGGAAAGCACCTTAGACTAGTCTCTAAACCATCCTAACTTGAGAGTTGAACCGTCGTCTCACGTAGTTCTTTAGGTGTAATTCAAAATTTCAAACAACAGCGAGCAGCCACCAAGTGCAAGGCATGGGACACCGAACACCAAGAAATTAAGAATGTGGTGTAATTCAACAGAAACAATACAAGCCATGTTTGCACGTTCTATCTATTTGTTAGTAATCAACTAATCTGAGTTTGGACCACACCTATCAAGATATCTTGGGACTTGAGAGCCCATACAACAACAAAAATGATCACAAGCTCTAAGTTTGCACTTCTTACCGGGTAGTTTTGCCATTGCAAATCATTGTCGATCGAGTTTTTTTGTACATTATTGTTGGTTAAATTGTGTTAGTCTTAAAAAAGGGTCTCATAATTATTTATTTTTTACTTATTTATATATATATATATATTTTTTAATAATCGTGGGTGTACAAACCATTTCTCACCGCCCCACCTAGAGTAAATCAGACGCCCCAACCCCATCACCTCGGAGAAACCAACGTATTATGAACGAAGTCCCGTCCATATTTTTCTTCGACTAAGTAATGAATTGTAATAACTGTATTGCAATTTGCAACCAAGATAAGAGCATATAATTTTAGGGCTTCGCCGGATTCTATCTTCGGATTTTTGTTCATAAACCAAACTAAAATTAATACACCACGTTAAAGATCGGGAACTGATTTGAATGATACTACATATATCATACAAACAAAACAAAAGCAAATCACAGAGCAGCCGCACTCTCTGTCGATCCAATCTTATGGGTTTTATGGCATTATAGATTGAAGATGAATGACTAATCTAGATCGATGATAGAAGAAGACGCCAAACGTTATGGTCGTTCTTCACCCCTCGTGTTAGGGCACGCGTTCTGCACTTCTGCGTCTCGCTTGCACGACAGAATTAGGATTTTTTTTTTGAAAATTACAGAATTGGGACTAAGAAGTTGAGTAAGGGTTTAAAATTTATAAATTAAAAAAAGGGTAAATAGTAATTCCGCCCCCAACTAGACCAGGTCAACGAGCGACCCAGGCCGGAGTTTGGTGGGCTTTTTTAAGGTCTTGTCAAGGTCCGCCCCGGCCAGACTTTTGATGAAGTGGGCTCAAACCGACTCAAGCCCGGTATGGACTGGGCTTGAGGAGTCTAAATAGGTTTGTTATTGTTTATATAAAAACTAAATATATTTATTAAGTTTCAACAGTTAGATGAAAAAACTTAGGCGGCGAAGTGGTTAAAACTTACTTAAATGAGCATGAGGGTGTAGGTTTGAACCTCACATACGCACCTAGCATTAATTATTGTATACAAAATATTAATAAAAATACTATTTTTATTCAAAGTTAGTCGAGCCTGGGCCAATTAAAGCATAAAACTCAAAGCCCCGCCCATTAAATAGGCGAGCTTTGGTGGCCTTTGGTCGGGGCCGGGCTTGTCTTGCATTTGTAAGACCAATGCAAGACAAGCCCGGCTCATGTCAAGCAAGCCTAGTGCCCAATCCAAACTCGAATTCACTTTTTATTAGGTTTGACAATTTCTTGTTCACATCAGTCTACCTTATTTTATCCAATCAAAATAAAATAAGGTCCGAATAATACTTTAATAAAATCGAGTTGGATCTCGATAAAAACTGCTTGTTCAAATTTAAGAGCAAGATAAAACCTTATAAACCCAAACTTGGTAAGGATCCAGCCTGAACTTTAATTATCTGCTGATAAAATGGTTATTAGACAATTAACACATAATAACTATATTAATTTTTAAAGATATCTTCTTAGATATATGACTTTTCAAAGAGATAGAGATAGGTGGTATATCAATGATGAAAGAAGGTGAGATAAAACGATCATAAAAATGAGATATTTTAGGGTTTTACAAGGTGTTTAAGGGTTATTGATGGCTCTCGATGGTGCACGGGCAACGATGAGTGCAAGGAGCAGCAAAACAAATTGAGTCTTAACAATGACATTGTGGTGGCAGTGTTTCCTCTTCGAGACAATTAACAATTCATTATGGCAAAGTGTTTAAAGTGGTCTCACTCTTTATATAATTCTTCTTATTCCATTAGAATGAGATAGGAGTATTTTAGAAAGATTTCCTTCAAGCTTTTCCAGAGAATGTGTAGGTTAACTTTCAATAAGAGCTTTTTTATTTTTGTTGACTTTAGTGAGAGTTTAAACTCAATACCTCTCTAAACCTTAAGCTTATAGTTGAATAGGAGTTGTTAGAACATTAAATATTGTATACTGTGTCGTTGTGTAACCAACTCTAGCTTGCTTCATCAGGTGTATTAACATTTTGTCTTATCTGTTGTATACTTCTTTATATAATAAATAATTATCTGTTGTATAAATGCATGGCCAAAATTATATAAACCTTGCAAGGGAAGTAACATTGAAAAGTTCAAGTATTCTTTGTTCTGCTACTTTGAAAAGTTTATGTATTATTGGGCATGATGAGAATTTAACTGGGTGAATAATATCTGTTGAGGTAGATGAGAACGTTGTTGCAGGTTGTAAGCGAGGAAGGGTTTTATCTATGTGTAGCTTCGATTGGCGAAGAAAGAAGAGACTTCAAAATTCCATTAAAAAAAAAAAAAAAAACAGAGAGATTTTCAGTGGTGGCTTGAGACTGGTGGCCATGTTAGGTGAGAATTTGTCATGACCGCGGATTTGTGCAACAAGTTTTTGAAAACTTTTCTAAGATCCATATTTTTTATCTTTCCAAAGCGACCCATTCAAGCACTTTTTTAAGTTTTTTTAAATAATACTGTAGTTTTCAAAATTATCTCTAATTATTCTACACGAAGTCTCCACTTTATTAAAAAAAAAAATACTTTAAAAAATTAAAATTTTAAATTTATAAGATTCTTTTTTGAAAAGATTTAAATTTATAAGTTTAAAATATAGAATGCCTTTTGAAGGTTGGTGAAATACGCACTTTAGTGCCTGAATTTTAAAAAATATGCACTTTGATCCCTCTCATAAATTTTTGTCTCAACAATGATTGAGTTAATGTGAAAAGACTAAAATGTCACTATAAATAACTTTTTCTTATTAATGTAAAAATTATTATTTAATAAACTTATCGTGTTATTTAAAAAAATTATATTGTATTTATACATATTATTACTAATTAATTAGCACCTATTTTAATATTAATATACTTACTTTTATAGCCTTTAAGGATATTTTGTATATGTTCTTTACAAATTATAGAAGGTTGTAAATTAAAAGATATAATAAGAATTTAATTAATTAATAATTTTAAATTTTTTGATATATATCTATACTAATATATTGAGATTAGTTGGTAAAACCTTTTTTAGTTGACCCTCCATTATAATTGAGTTCAAAGAATCCACAAAGGGGGTAATTATGTAAATGACTTTAAAGTTTTGACTTCTAAAAGATAACTACTCTAAGAATATCCTCCATTATAATTGAGTTAAAAAGAGATAACTAATCCCACACGTTTACAAAATGGATGGGTAATTATTTTTCATATAATAGACTCCAAATGTCTATGTTGCTTGTGATATGTTGTATGACATGGGGTGTATGTTGCTTGTGTATGAAGTACATTTATCATCATCAAATCTATATAAATCAACCAAAAACACACCAATGGTTCGAATGAAAGCTTCTCACATATCTCACGTATATTGAAGTACATTTATCATCATCACCAAATGGCCTATATAAAGGGTGCCAACCTCATTGTAAAAACACACCAAGTGAATGAAAACTTCTCATTCCAACTATCTCATTTATTCTCTTCTCCTTTGTAGTAGTAGTTTGTAGTAGTAGAAGTTCTTAGTCTTTGGACAACAAGCACGAGCTTGCTCTAGCATTAAGGAGATCTTGAAGTCCAAGAACGATGTGTTCAAATCATGAATCAAATAGATTGTGCTACAACGCACACAATCCTTAAAAACAGATAATATTTTTCCAATTTGAACTTATCGAGGCTAATGTTCAAACAATATATGGCATCTCAATACGGGAACAACAATTCATGTTGACAATGCCTTATACTGAAAAATCCGGAAGAAATACGAACTTTAAAAATATCGACAAAAGATTCACAGAAACCATGAACGAAAATAATAGAGAATCTCTATGTCACATTGGTTTCAAATGGAAAAAAGAAGTGTTAGAAAAAACTCTGGATTATATTTTACTCCCTCGTCTTAAATAAGAAAATTAATGATCAAAGACATTCAATGGCAACCGGCTTGGTCATCCAGGATCATCAATGATGCGAAGAATAATTAATAATTCGCATGGACATCCTTTAAGGAGTCACAAAATATTTTCAGCTGGTGATTATAATTGTGCTAGTTGTTTTCAAGGTAAATTGATAGTTAAATCATCCCCAAGTAAAATTGTTGTGGAATCCCCAATTTTCTTAGAACGCATTCAGGGAGACATATGTGGACCTATTCATCATCACTTTAGACCATTTAGATATTTCATGGTTTTGATAGATGCATCAACTAGGTGGTCACATGTTTGTTTGCTTTCAACCCGTAATGTTGCATTTGCTAGACTTTTAGCGCAAATCATTAAGTTGAGAGCACAATTCCCTGATAACCCAATCAAGACAATCCGTCTTGATAATGTCGGGGAATTTCAATCTCAAGCATTTAAAAATTATTGCATGTCTATAGGAATTACCATTGAACATTCTGTTCCACATGTGCATACCCAAAATGGTTTGGCAGAATCTCTGATCAAACGCATTCAATTAATTGCCAGACCTTTAATCATAAGAACTAAGTTATCAACTTTAATTTGGGGACATGCAGTCCTTCATGCAGCATCTATCATTCGTTATAAGCCTATTGCATACCATGAACATTCCCCCATGCAACTCATTTTAGGTCAACAACCAAATATTTCACACTTAAAAATTTTTGGTTGTGCAGTGTATGTTCCTATACTACCTCCCAATAGAACTAAGATGGGTCCACAACGAAAACTTGGGATTTATGTTGGATTTAACTCATCGTCCATTATAAGATACCTTGAGCCCTTAACAGGGGATTTATTTACTGCACGTATTGTTGATTGTCACTTTGATGAAGCAATTTTCCTCCATTAGGGGGAGATAAGAAGTCAATTCAAAAGGAATGACGCGAAATTGCTTGGAATGCATCAACTTTATCATATTATGATCCACGAATAAATCAGTGTGAACTTAAAGTTCAAAAGATCATTCATTTGCAACAAATCGCAAATCAATTACCAGATGCATTTAATGATGCAAAACAAGTGACAAAATCACATATTCCAACTGTAAATGCTCCTGCAAGAATTGATGTCTCTGTGCAACAAAATGCACAAGAACCAACGAAACGCTTAAAGCGTAGAAGACCGATTGGTTCAAAGGATAAAATTCCTCGAAAGAGGAAAACGGGAGTAAAAATAAATACAAATCAAAATACTCCTAAGAAAGCACAAGAATCATTTGATAAGGGTTTGTCAGAACAAGTTGATTCTGATCTCAATAAATTATTTAAACTCTGGTAAGATTTGGGATCAAAATGAAATTGTTCCTGATGATATATTTGCTTTCAATGTGTCATTTGAAATATGTGAAAATGATGATGATCCAGAACCACGATCAGTGGACGAATGTCAAAAAAGACCTGATTGACAAAAATGGCAAGATGTTATCCAAGCAGAGCTAAACTCGTTAAGGAAACGAGAGATTTTTGGACCAATTATCCAAACGCCAGATGTCGTGAAACCTGTTAGATATAAATGGGTATTTGTACGAAAGAGAAACGAAAAAAATGAAGTTACAAGGTACAAATCAAGACTTGTAGCTCAAGGTTTCTCACAAAAACCTGGCATCGATTATGATGAAACATATTCTCCTGTTATAGATGCAATCACATTTCGATTCTTGATAAGCCTTGCAGTCTCTGAAGGGCTTGATATGCGTTTAATGGATGTCGTTACAGCATATCTGTACGGATCTTTAGACAATGAGATATATATATATATATATGAAAATCCCTTATGGATTTGTAATATCCGATGAAATAAAATCAAAACCTTATAACATGCATTCTATAAAATTACAAAGGTCTTTGTACGGGTTGCAATAATCCAGACGAATGTGGTACAAACGTCTTAGTGATTATTTACTGAAAGAAGGATATGTAAATAATCCGCTTTGCCCATGTGTCTTCATTAAAAGATCATCAACAGGATTTGTGATTTTTGTTGTATATGTTGATGATTTAAATATAGTGGGAAACCACGACGACATCGTTAGAACATCCGAATACTTGAAAAAGGAATTTGAGATGAAAAAACTTGGAAAAACAAGACTTTGTCTTGGTTTGCAAATTGAACATTTTTTAAGTTGAGTACTTGTCTATCAATCAAATTATATTGAAAAATTATTAAAAAAATTTTATATGGACAAGGCACATCCATTGAGCTCTCAAATGGTTGTTAGATCACTTGAAGTAGATAAGGATCCATTTCGACCTCATGAAAGTGATGAAGAGCTAATTGGTCCGGAGGTACCATATTTAAGTGCAATTGGTACACTTATGTATCTTGCAAATTGTATAAGACTCGATATTACTTTTGCTGTCAACCTACTTGCAAGATATAACTCTTCACCAACTCGAAGACATTGGAATGGTGTTAAACACGTTTTTCGATATCTTCGAGGAACAAGTGACATGGGTTTATTTTACTCGATAGGGGTAAAATTGAATCTCCAAAGTTATGCTGATGCTGGATTTTTATCTGATCCCCACAAGGCCCATTCTCAAACGGGATATGTATTCTCCTGTGGTAGTACTGTTGTATCATTGAAGTCAGTAAAACAAATTATGGTTGCTTTTTCCAATCATTCTGAAGTACTTGCAATTCATGAAGCAAGTCGTGAATGTGTTTGGTTGAGAAACATAATTGAACATATTCAAGAATCATGTGGATTGCCTTCAATAAAAGATTCTCCAACCATATTATATGAAGATAATGCAGCATGTATTGCACAATTAAGTGAAGGATTCATAAAAGGGGACAGAACAAAACATATTTCACCAAAATTCTTTTATGCGCATGAGCTTCAGAAGAATGGTGAAATTGATGTCAAGCAAATCCGATCGAGCGATAATCTTGTTGATTTATTCACAAAAGTCTTACCAACTATGACATTTAAAAGACTTACATATGATATTGGCTTGCGTAAACTTAAAGACATTGCAAGTAAAAAAACTGAACAAGTTTCACCCATGTTCACATGAGGGAGAGTTATTGATTAGTGTATTGCACTCTTTTTCCTTTAGCTATGGTTTTATCCCATTGGGTTTTCCTAACAAGGTTTTTAATGAGGCAATCTTAACAATATTATACCCATCTTAATATTTATAAGAATAGTGTACTACTACTATATTTTTTCCCGGGGTTTTTCTTTAGAAGTTTTAACGAGACACAATCTCTAAGCAAGTGTCATCAAAGTGTTATGGAATATGGATGACCATGCAACACCAACATATTGTGTAGTCATGTAACTTGTATTTCTCACTTAATAGTACCTCCACGTTCATGGGGTATATCTTCTTCATTTATCATATTGCTTATATAAAAATCTGGGCTATCTCATTCTCCATTTAGTCTTCTATTTCATTTTAGTTCTTAGCAAGTCTCAATTCAATTCACAACAAAGATAAATCAAGTTTTTTCACTCCACGTTCAACTATTGAAATCTGGGCACATTCTCCATTTACCATTTTAGCAAACTCTAAAAATCTAAAAACGTGATCAAGCAGTAACGGTACTACTCTAGCATGAAGGTCTTGGAAAAAGTTGGAAACATCTTTTCGAAGTGCCTCCGCAACAAGATCAGTGGGTTATCTTTCCATTCCTAACGGGACATATGCCATCTTTGGGATGCTTGGAAGAAGTCATAGGTCTCATGAGGAGATGGTGGATAGTGGATACTCTGTGACATGAAGACAGGCTGTGTGGAATATGATGCTAACAATGAAGGTATGTAAAAATATGTGAATCGATTTTTTAGAGATCGATGAAAAATTGTTGGTCGCCATATCTATTACATGAGTACTTGATTGGATTACATTCTCTATACACACAATGAAGCCTTTTTGGCCACTGAGTTTTCGAAAGCGCCCCTGAAAGTCTTTTTTTTTATTGGTTGAAAAAAATACAAAGGGTGATTAAGAAAATTTTAGTTTTATTTGCAAAAGATAAGCGATAAAGATATCAATTTGAAAAAAAGAAACTCCATTAATTTTAGTATGGAAACGACAATATTTAAGGAGTTTTACTCAACATTTCTAATCTTTTACTTTGAAACAGACATAATTTTAAGAAACACTAAATTTCGAGTGGATTTTGGATGGTTATAATTAATTACCTTAATTGCTTTGGTATGGTATTACAATTTAGGCACTTCGTGTTCCATATGTATCGTAAATTCTATGCACCCCCCTCTGATCCTATGGTGCTAATAGATGTGGATTAATTGAATTCTATTCAAACAAGGTAGATTCAACACACAACCATCAATTTTCTTTTTTGTTTTTAGAATTTATTTGGAGACACACACTTTATTGGTTAAAGTAGGATTTTCTTCAATCAACTGATTGTATTCACTATGGATTATGGTAAATTGCAGGGATACAAGTCTTTCAATTAATGATGGGGAGTATATTTCTCCGAACAGTGCCAATGCGTGTGAAAAATAAGGCATTATGTTAACACCAAGAGTGATGGGTGAGGCAGCATCCTCGAGAGGACATACGTCCGTTGTCAATGTCGTCGTTGTCGTCCTCGTTAGGATCATCACTGGGGGCACTAATGTCACCATCAATTGGAGTAACAAATCGATCTTGCACAATATCACCTATAGTGATTGCATATGTAATCTTTCCATTATTGATGTAGGGTTTGTCATGCCGACATTTTCTTCTACCACTTGTGAATGCACAGTAGAGTTTTGAAAGGCTCGATTGGCTCGAAGGTTAAATAAATCTCTACCTTCGCTGATAATGGTAGATTTGCCACTGTTGACCACATCAACTCGAAGTGGGTCTCGTCTTGCAATGACACGGGGATAAAATATTGTGAACCTGATGGATAAGTTATTACATGATGATACGTCATCGTAATGAGAGTCTCAGTGGACGAGATACCAACGTGTTATATATGTGATCTATCAACTCATGTTTACTCGTTCCAAACTTAAGAATCATGATTATTGATGGGGGTTTGTTATACTTGATGCCTTGAGAAACTTTAACAATTTCTCCATATACATAAAATTGAAACGGGATGTTCCTACTTTTCATGACCTACATAATTTACCGCATTGATAATGTAAAAAAGATTACATATATATCAAGTGAAAAAATGATCAAAATGGGGATTTGAGGCGTGATCGAACTTTTGAAAAAATCCTCATTAAATATTATTCTTGTTCTTATATCAAAATAGAGCATCTTGTAGTAATTTTTAAAATGATTTGAATTTTATCCTAGGGTTGTATGAGGAGCCTTTTGGGAAAGGAACGAGTCCCTTCTAAGGAACTTAGTATTGAATGAATATTCAATTTTTTTAGAGTCCCATCTTGAGAAAGGGAACGAGTCCCTTCTAAGAAACTTAACTTAGGCATTAGAAAATACAAATCATATTCAATTTCCATTTCTTGTACTCTTTTTTTCTTATTTATTCTCAATTCAATATGATGGATTCGATCAAATAGATTCATATTGAATCTAGCAATGTTTATATTGGTTGAAACAATATATAAGTCATGTTATACTGTTGAATAACAAGCCTTCAATTGTTTTGAATAAAAATGATTACATTTTTTTATTACTCAATTGTTATCTCTATTTTTAATTATTTAAAAATATTTTACTACAAGCAATAAGCTATGACAATCACTACTAAAAATTAGCTTTTCTATAGCTTTAGATTTATTCCACCTTTTTGAAATGCAATAAAAGACATAGGCATTACTTAAAAATAAAATAAAATAAATAAAAGACATATATTTTAATTTAAATGATCTTAATGGTGTTTAACTTTTGTAACATTTTGTTAACTACAATGTTAAGCTGCAACATCCTTTGGTAGCCAATTTTAAAAGCAATTAGTAGTTACGTTAATTAAAAGCAGTTAATAGTTAACCTATAACTTTTCTTAAAAGCTATGAAAGACATGTGACAACATTGATAAAAAAATAATTAAATTTATGTCACAATGTTTTTCACAAACTATGAAAAACTTTATTCCTAGTTGTGAATTCTAATATTTTCCTTTTATTAAAAAAAAAAATTTTTAAAGCACAAAATAATTAAATACATAGTTAAATTACACATACCATGCAATAAACACATGCTACTTAATCACATTTTTCTTAAAAAAAAACTATGTAATTACACAATATAAAAATAATAAATAAATAAATAAATTTTATTTTTTACTATTTCCCTCCTGTTTTGTTCTTCAATTTAATATTCCCCAACCTACAAACAAAATAATATTCCTTGTAAAATAAAATAAAGTTAGTTATTTTATTCAAATGAAAAGTAAATAACTAAAAAAATATTATTAAAAAATAATTAAAAAAAAAACCTATACCTTAACAACCTCCCGCCATCGATCTTGTGGATTCAACTTTAACCCTACTCTCTTCTCCCTACGTTGCCCCAACATCCAACTCTCACTAAATAAATCTAACTAACCAAACACACACACTCTCTCTCTCTCTTGGCTCTCTCTCCTACCCTCTCTCTATCTCGCTCTCTCGGCTCTCTCTCCCACACTCTCACTTTTTCACTTCCCTCGTTGTTGTTGCTCCCGTCCCGCCGCTTGCCATCGCTCGCTCGCTTCGCTCCACTCGCTCGCTTCGCACTATCTTCTTGCTCGTTCGTTTTGTTCTATTGTTGCTGTTGCTCTGCTACTTCCTCTCATATCAAGCTCGCTCTCTCTCTCTCTCTCTCTACCAAACTCTTTCTATTTCTTTCCCTCTTTTAAACTCCCAACCCCACAATCCCCAACAAATATTCAACTCCCCGCATTGAAGACCCTATCCCCCTCGATCCATAGGTTCTTGGCAGTAGGGAGCAGAGAATATATTCTCTGTTAAGTATTCGGTCCATGTCACATGAATAGAGCCTTTTATTTGTGATCCACGTGGCATCCACATCACCCGCATCACACGAATATCATCTTTTCTGAATGTACTATTCGTGTTGAGAATTCAATCCATGTCACACGTGTGAGTCTTACGTGACGTAAAGTTACCATGTCACACAAAATTGCATGAGTCACTGTTTCTATATCTAATATCGTATTTAAAAAAAAATATAATACATTATTTTAACAATAAAAAAAAACTCTTTACATATTTAAAATTAAATTAACTGTACCGATCTAATTTTTCCACACCCAATTAGGGGTGGGCAAAAAAACTAAACCCGAACCCGACCCTTTACGGACCCTAAACCCGAACCCGACCCGAACCCTATAAAACCCACAAAAATTATAAAAATTAAATTAACTGTTTGCTCCACTCATACCGATCTAATTTTTCCCCACCCAATTAATAATTGGGCTTTCAAAGAGGCGCGTGACTTATCTTAAGTTTGTCAAAATTTCTTTTTACTTTTTATTTTTTGTTCGCTTTGTGATTTGTATGCTCAAATCTCGATGGAAACATCAAAAGTACACAAACCCCCACGTAGCAAATGTATTGCAAAAACACGTCACCCCAAAAATGAACGAACTTTATCTCTCTTCTTTTCTTTTGTTGTGTCATAGAGTTTGACAGTAAATTATATAAACTAGGGGGCATTGTGTCAAGAGATCCCTACCTATTCCACCGCCATGTCCGGTTACAACAACCCTCCTCCCCCGGGCCCACACGGCTACGGCTACGCCTACGCCTACTCCCCCGGCGCCCCCCCGCCTGGCCAGCCACCCTACGCGGCCTCCCCCTACGGCGCTCCCCCGCCGCCGACGGCCAACCCCTACGCCCCGGCGCCATCCGCCTACGGCGCGCCCCCGCCGCAGCAGCCCTACTCCCAACCGCCTTCGCACCCCGGCGATAAGCCGCACAAGCACGAGTCCGCCGCCTCTTATCACACGGCGGCGGCGGCGGCGGCGGCGGCGGAGGGTATCCGGGGGCGGGGGCGGGGGCGTACGGGAGCCCGTTCGCGGCGCTGGTGCCGTCGACGTTCCCGCCGGGGACGGATCCGAGCGTGGTGGCGTGTTTCCAGATCGCGGATCAGGACGGGAGCGGGATGATCGATGATAAGGAGCTGCAGAGGGCGCTGTCTTCCTATAATCAGAGCTTCAGTCTTCGGACTGTGCATCTCTTGATGTATACCTTCACTGCCACCAACTCTAGAAAGATCGGTCTGTCCACTTTTTCATGCTCTTCACTTCATTCATTTTGTTTGTTTGTTTGGTTTTCATATTTTAGGGTTTTCAGTTTTGGAGATTGAGCAACTTAGGTTGGGAGGATCACCCAAATCAGAGTGTGAGGATCGCCCCTCATTTCGGGCCTGACAATGACTCCATTTGGTTCAGCTCATGAGTATGCCATTGGGCCTCAAGTAGCAAAAAATCTGCTTTTCAAATAAGTATCTCTTCTCATGCTAATCAATATTGCAAATGCCATTTGATTTGCTTATAGTAAAAGCAATTATGACATAACTGCTTAAGCTATAAGCAATAAGCAATAAGCAAAAGCTAAACTAAATAGGGCTAGCGTCTGAGCATGGACTAGTTGCAAATTGGGTTGGGAGGATCACCCGTCCAGACTTGTCCAAGCGAACTAGTCATTGTGTTGTGGTTGCTGACGATAGATAGCACGTGGGAAAAAATAAAATAAAATAACAAGACTGGCTTAGAGCCTTAATGGGGAAAATTTCTATTAAGAAGTGGTATAAATGCTCATGGCTTCAGGTTACTTTGTAAGTTAGTAGCATTTGGGATGTGTTCCATAATTCATGTTCCTAATATAGCATATGAGACAAGTCATCCTGAAGCGACAGATGAATTTTAAGCATAATTTGAAGTGCTTGATCAATATCTTTTGAAAGGAAAATGATAATCTAACACACTTTGGCGCACACTTTGTTTTTTAGCCATTTATGACTCTTTTTTGTTGTCTTAAGGTGTGGGCCCCACATCTGACCAAACACCATAAATAGTTAAAAAACAAAGTGTGCGCCCCTAACGTGCGCCCAAAATATTTTAGATTATCATTAGAAAGTACTCCAAGAGTTTTAAATGATCGCCATGAATGTGTCTTTTCATAAAGTACTCCAAGAGTTTTAAATGGTCATTATGAACGCGTCAGCAGTTTGATGAGTTGGTTGGACTATTTCTCAATATAGTCATCGTAACACACGAAAGTCACATGGCTGAGGCGGATAATACATGGGTGCCATGTCATTTTCATGACTTTTGAGTTTGAAATTGATTGGGGTTGGATACATGGATCAAATTCTTTCATTCCACTCAATTTAATGTACTTGATGACATGCTTTCCAAATCTTTTAAATCTTCAGCATCAACTTGAGTTTGAGTTGGTTTGGTTTAGCTTTCATATTACATAATGTATTGTTTGAAACTTAATTGTTAAGGTATTATTCCTTGTTCTCTTTAAGTTTTGGAAACCTCTAGCTTACTTCTAGTAGTGACTATTTTAAAAGATTGATAAACAAATGAAATTGAGTGAGTAAGAAAGAGTTGTGGCATCAGCTTGGAGGGTTTCTAAATCTTAAGTAGTTAATTATGTTTCTTTATCAAGTAATCTTGTCTTCTCGTTTGTCGCCAACTTACAGGACCCAAGGAGTTCACACAAGTGTTTTACAGTCTTCAGAACTGGAGGGTATGTAAACGTTTATCTTGTGCTATATGCATAATTTTGTTGGTATTATTGTGTTATTATTTTAGCTTTTCTCTGATGTTTACATGCTCTTTTCAGGCAATATTTGAGAGGTTTGACAGAGATCGTAGTGGGAGGATTGATGCATCTGAGCTTCAAGAAGCGCTTCTCAGCCTTGGGTATACAGTTTCCCCTGATGTTTTGGATCTGCTTGTCTCCAAGTTTGATAAAACTGGGGGTAAAAGCAAGGCCATTGAGTATGACAACTTCATTGAGTATGTTTCTAATCTTAATAATCTTTTGCTGTTTTCTAATGCACCTAGAATAGATTAATGCATCTTTTGGTAGTTACCTATATGTTGCAATGCATTATAGAAGACAAGTTTAAATTGTGTTTCCCGACAACTTCTTTCTAATGTTATTTGTCAAACTTTTTCATATTAGTCGGTCCAATATTTCACATGACTTTGTAACTAGTTCCAGTAGCAACCTCTGGTTTTGAATCTGGATAATTAACTCATCGATAAATAACTTAAACATTTATTTAGTTTCACTTATGAGCTTATTCTAATTTCGCTTTATCTTGATTTTTTTATGCAGATGCTGCCTCACAGTTAAGGTAATATTTTGTTGTTTGAGTGTTCTCTTAAACTTTAAAGGGATTTTTTTCAATGTTCTATGGTTGTAATCATACATTCTATTTACGCCGTATTGTTTATGCCATTTTTCTAGGGACTCACCGAGAAATTCAAGGAAAAGGATAAAAACTACTCTGGTTCAGCAAATTTCACCTATGAGTCCTTTATGCTGACGGTTCTTCCCTTTCTCATCGCTTAGGGTATAAAGATGTTATGCATGGCTTTGGTATTTGTTTTTCCTTTTCGTGTTATGTTGGAAGTGAGCTTGAGTGCTCGACATTGGTTATGTTTAGTGTAAAGCATAGCATGACACTTGTATTTTCCCACTTACTTTTCCTCCATTGGTTTGATATTCCACGCTGCGGAGTTGTTTGTGTAGCAGACATGTCCTCGTAGATACATTGTTCGAGGGCATTGAGATGCGTCTAGTACCTCAGATGACTCCATAGCGTAGATGTTCAACCCTCCGGAATAGCATGTTGTGAATGCTACTTTCTGATCTATGTGCAAGTTTTCTTGTGATTCATTGTGGTATGAGCTAATATTAGATGAGTTTTCATCATTTGCCACAAACTCAATAGTGGACCTCAGGTTCATGTTTGCTTATATAGATCATCTGGCTAAATGTTTGTCATTTTTGGGAATAAGTCATCTATATTCTAATCTTTGAACTAAAGCCCATATAAGATTTAGGATTAACTACCTGAGATTTGAAAGTTACATCTTCATAATTGAGTTTCATAAATGTTCAAAGTCTATGAAGAGAGCTTAAATCTTGCATGGGCATAGTTAAGTTGCAGGATTGTTGTATGAGGTCTAACTGCAACAAAGTGTTCTCAGATGTTCAGCCTCCACATTCTTCTTCTTCTTCATCTTTTCATGATAGGAGAAATATAGATGAGTTAATCATCGACTAATCAGCCTTCTCTAAACATCCGTGTCTGCAAGTGATGGTATCGTCGGCAATTGTGTTCCCGATAAAAAGGACTTGAACAGCACCAGAGCTTCCTTGGGCCTAGTCTGAGGGACCATATGACCTGCACCTCTTATTGTAACAAAGTTTAGACCCCTGAACTCTTGATTCCATCCTCCAACCTGTTGATGACCACAAATTGTAGGCATTTGTAAACGCGAAATGAAATCAATTAATGGAACAAAATTGATTGGGATTTGTACAAACCTGTCCATCCATGTACCAAGGATGCCAAGGAGAGGCAATAGGAAGGTTGAGAGTGTCGACGTTATACCTTGTAGATGTTACTGGAATGACAGTATCTGCATCTCCACTGACATCGAGATGAAGAAGTGAAAAACAGAACACTATCGGTATGTTAACTACTTCCATTTTGATAGTTTTGTTAACTACTTCCATTCTGATAGCGTTGACATTCCAAGTTCAAACAAAGTCTTTGCAATGAATTTACCTTTTTTTTTTTTTTCTTTTTGGAGCTCTCTTTGTACTGAAATTGAAGTTCATAAGCTTTATGAAATAATAAATCATTCCTAGTTTGAACACATGAAATGACTGCTAAAATTTTTTCATGAGGTGAAAGGAATTCTCACACTTGCATCTTTGTAAACATCAGAAAATATTTGCAGTAGATTTTTAGCAGTAGTCAAAGCCATTTGGGACAGTTACCTGTATATCCAAATCCGAAGCCCTCCTCTTATAAGCTCAAAATAGACGTCGAGGACTGAACTCGCAGAATCTTTCCAAGTATTGAAAATAAGACGGCTGCAAAACATGCAAATTTCTTGTTCTCTCCAAAGTCAATATTTCCTCTGATATTTAATAAGATCTTTTAGCAAATTATGACCAAATTCATTAAGTCTCACTTGCAAATTTCCCATTTTTGTGGCTCCACTTCTGGATCGACATGAAGGGCCTTTTGAACCTCCGGAATATTGAAGTAAGCCGCAGCGTAGTTCTTCGAGCATGGATCATATGTCTCATTAATTTGTCCAAACTTCTGTTAGATCATCTAATCATTCAGCCATTGCTTTGTGCACTCATCAGAACTCTAGAATGTAAGCTAGTACATAAACAATTTTCAGTGCTGGAATGAGCACAAAATTAAGGTTTGAGTTGAGTAGAGCAAGAGAAGAGAGCATTACCCTTGGAGGAGAATTAGTTACAAAGCTGGTATCTTCTCCAGTTCTAGTACAGTAAGGGGTGAAGATGCTATATATGTCAACTTTTCCTAGTTCATTTTGAACCACATCCGATATCTTTTGACAGTTCTCTGATCGCTGTAGAAACGAATCTTGACTGCAGAAGATTTTGTAGAGCTTGTAGGTTTGATCAGAGATGAAACCATTTGACCACAAATATTCTGAAACTCCTCTATGATCATTGAAATCATCAGTCAAGGCGTTTCCCACCTGCATTACAGATCTATCAACATTAGGCGCAATGTCTTCGAGCTTCATCTAGTCACTAACAAGGATTGAGGAAGGAAAAAACACATACCATATATCCCTTGAGGTTGATTGAGCTTTCCAGTGTCGACGAAAAACTTACAATGGCTTGGGCTAGCTGAGGAATGTAATGTCCTAAATCAAACATGTCAGTAGTTCAAACATCAAAAACTTCCATTTCTATTAGAGAAAAATTCTCATCGAACCTACTTAACTTTTAGGATGAATAAAGTTTTCTACTCTAGAGACCTCTAAGTGTTTTAGTCCAATTTCCGTAAGAAACTCGATCGATTTATTTCCGCTTTGTTTGTTGGATTGTGTGATTTGTATGCTTTTATTGCGTCTTTTTGTTTTGTTTTGTTTGAAGAAGATGTTCTGCTATTGTTTGTGTACCTGCATAGCTTTCTCCTGTGATGTAAAAATCTCTTCCTTTATATTGGGGAAACCTCTCAAACCACTTCAGCAAAAATGCTAATGATTCCTTGGCTGCAAAAAAGGGAGCGAAGCACGACTAATAGGGTGGTTATAGAAGTTAAACATTAAAACTGAAAACATAAAGTTTAGAAGGCTTAATAGCTATACCAGTCATTTCATCGCCATTTTCCTCCACATCTGAGGGACTCTTTGAATAGGAAAAGCCAGTACCAACAGGTGAATCAAGGAATATGATGTTAGCCACTGCAAGATATTGTTGATAATGCGGCAGTTAAGATGGGAAAAAAAGGAGATACTGAAAAGCTTAAGATAAACTTTGCAAATTCAAAAAGCTTAGCTCTCTCTCTCTTTCATAGATATGTAATAGTTGTGGGCTTTCTTTTAGTCCCTTCACCTTGATTCCAAGAGTAGGGATTCAAATAAAGAGTCTTCCCATCAGCATTAACATGAAATGGTCCTATCTCTCCGGCTTCCCCGAATCCGATGGAGGAACACCCAGGTCCTAGAAAACAGTTCTTGATAAGTCAGAACTAGACATTTCATTTCAATGGTGATCATAAACCAAAACCTTCTAAACAAAACTAAGCAAATTCAAAAGAGTTCTAACCAACCTAGGAGAGAACACTTTACAAGTCAAAGTTTAGTTAACCAATTCAGTTCTTTCACAAATCATGAATCAACTTTGGTTAATCTAAAAATTTAGAATTTAAGAGAGATATTAGTGACCTCCTTGTAGCCAAAGAACAAGCGGCTTCGAAGAAGGGTCCTCGACGGCTTCAAAGAACCAGTAGAACAGAAACCTCCCTGGATTCTCATTCACTCTCACATACCCTGAGTAGTGAGAGAAGTTGACATCAAAAGTCAGTCCTGGAAGGCCAGTGATCCTATCTTTCTCTTGTTGCCAAACTAAGTCTTTGTCAGGAACCACACCTACTGCCAATGAAATCAATAGCATCACCACAACATCTCTGATCACACCCTTCACCATACTTTGCAATCCGTTTTTTTATTATGTTTTGAAGTCTCACAATGAAAATGAAGAGTTAATTATATTGGCATTCGTCAGATGCTTTGTTCTTACTTTGAAAAGCTGAGAATGAGAGTTTTTTAATTGGGTCTCTCAACAACAAAGGATGCATTAGTGAATATTAACTTAGTTCTTTAGGCCTGTACATATGACTTGGCATCTTTGTTCACTAGTGCAGGCAAGAACAAAGTTTCTTGCATTTAATATAATTTTGAAATGTGTTCGTTCTTAAAAATTGTGTTATCCTGGCTGTTGTCTATTCTAATTAAATGGAATTAGATTCGATCCAGCACTCCTATGTGGCTGCATAGCTGCAGGCATTTCATTCACCATGTTGCACCTGTTCTCCAAGTATTTATTTATTTATTTATTTTTATTTTACCACCTAAATAATAATAAATAGGGCTACTTGTGGTAGTGGAATTGTCTTGAAAAGGTTGCAACTTGCAGCCCTTTCCAAACAATTTGGAGGTGCTTTTCGATATAGTCAATATTGTTGTGGTGTTATCGAGCTGCTTGGATAACAATTGCTGCTAAAGATGTTGCCAAAGGCAAGTCTAGTAGTTTCAATTTAAGCTGTGTTTTTTTTTTTTTTTCAGAAAATTTAGGCGTGTTGTTGCTCTATGTTGATATCTATTGTTGTGTGTTTAATCACTTTAATTTATTAAGCAGTGTACATTTGAAATTGAACTATATATTCTTTTCAAGAGCACAAAAGAAAAAAAAAAAAAGCATGGCATTTCACCCTAAATATGCAAAATGTTCTACCAGGAATGTGATCCAAGAGTTGAGAACATTATTTGTTAGATTTAATTTCTTATTAAAATATGTATCCTCTCTAATCAGAAGAAATTAAAAATTACATGGAAACCAAGGTTTTTATTTATACAATAAGAAATGTATACAATGAAACTCATTTATAAGTTTATAACTAACAAGTAAGTGATGCTCCTTTATTGACAACATCATCAAGCATCTATATATCATATATGAACGCTTAAAAATCTGGCATTGATTTTCCTTCTAGGAAGGACTTGAAGAGCACCAGAGACAGCTTGGGTCTAGTTAGAATGACCTTGTGACCAGCACCCCTCACTGATACAAAGTTCAGACCAACATATTCCTGAGTCCACCCACCAACCTGCATTAAAAAGGTAGACATTCAATCACAACGAATCCAAAGTCTTACTTAATTTCTCTCCGACGACCTTCATTTTTGTTGGGGAGTTGCCTGAGTGACAGAAAGAGAATGTTATAGTCGAGATAGCAAATACCATACCAGGCGTTCATGATACCAAGCGCGAAAAGGTGATGCAGTTGGAAGCTTGAGAGCATTTATGCTGTACCTTGTGGAGGTAATTGGGATTATGGAATCTGCATTGCCACTGTTGTCGCAACAGAGAAATCAAGAGTATAAATATCAGTAAGAAATACAATATTAAGCACAAGTGTTTGATATCGGGGCAATCGAATTCATCTTTGAAGAATGATGTGCAGAAATAACCAAAGATTTAATATGTACCTGTACACCCACACTCGAAGCCCTAAAGATATGACTTCACGATAAATATCGAGCACTGTACTGGCAGAATCTGTCCAGTTAGTAGGATCACTGCAAAACAGAAACATAGATGAATATCGAACCAGTAATTGCATGTTGAAATGTTTACAAAATACATGGAGGTAACTGTAGGAAATTCCAATTTGAGTCTCCTAAGATATCCAGGTAATGCAATCTGACATATATTGTTAGAGAACTTCACAAAAAAGTAGGGTACCGGCAAAGATCCCATCTCGACGGAGCAGTATTTGGATTAACATGAAGTGCCTTCCGAACCTCAGGTAAGTTGAAGTATGTTACCGCATAATTTTCGGTGCAAGGATCATACTTCTTATCAAGCAGTACCGTCGGCGTCTTCTGTCAATGAAATTTGCCACTTTATGAATACTTGCATAGTATTAACAGAGGTATTTTAAACTGTAAATATACTTTTCCTCTACAAGGCACACTTCAAGAATGCATCACAGTTGTGGTGAATTAAATTTAGAGCTGTTTCTACATGAAAAAAAAAATCTTCATAGAATACGCCACTTACAGTTACAGATATCCCACTTGTAGGAGGAAAGAAAGAGCTGTAATTTCTAGTACAAGGTGGAGCAAAGATGCTGTATCTGTCAACCGTGAGAGGCCTTCCAAATTCAGAATCAATTACCGACACCAACTTTAAGCACTGGCCTGTTCGAAGGAAGAAGGACATATTGGGACAGAACTTGTTATACTGCTCGTAGGTCTGATCGGAAATCAAACCCACAGACCACATGAATTGCGCAAACCCAATATGATCATTATAATCATCTGTCAGAGGATTTCCCACCTGCACTAAAATCTTTCTTCATTAGTTCTCTGATTTGGTCATTTAAGAAACAGTCAATAAATCTACAAACCATCTGACAAGTTAAGCAGGAAAAAAACATACCAAATATCCCTTCAAATTGATTGATCTTTCCCTTGGAACCTGCTGGTGCCTAATTATTGCACGGGCTAGCTGGGGGACATAGTGCCCTAAGCCAACAATATTGAAAATCCGTTAAGGTTGATACGACTCAATAAAAAGCATCAAAATTTAATATAGAGCAGCCTTAGAACTTAAGCAAGTGATTTCGGATTTCTAAATTTAAGATGGTGTACACAGTAGATTATCGAGAAAAATTAAGGTTCTCAATTCGAACTGTAAATAGGGCTTCCATGATTATGGGTATAAAAGTAAGGGACATACGTGAGAATATGAAAGATGTTAAGCTTTTCTGCATTGAGTATGAGCAACATTGACATATATGTTATATTCATTTTGCACACACCTCCATAGCTTTCTCCAACAATATAGAAGTCTCTTCCTTTATACTGGGGGAAGCGCTCGAACCACTTCAGTAGGAATACCAAGTTGTCTTCAGCTGCGGAGAGAGAGGAAAGAGATGAACAAATAACCAAAAAAAAAGAGCAAGAACAAAGCATTATAAAGCACAAGGGAAATTAAGCTAATTCAGTACCAGTTCTCTTATCGCCATTTGCTAGCAAATCGGCGGGAGTGTCTGAATAAGAAAAACCAGTGCCAACAGGGAACTCAAGGTATATGACATTGGCAACTGCAAAACTTCACAAGTATTAGCAACCTCAGAAACAAAACTTTAACAGTTACAGATCTGCACAATCATACAGCTCAACAGCTTTACGTTAGTGTTTAGCATAATCATCCTGTATTCTTTTTAATTTGTAACATCAAAGAGATGTTAATTTATCTTATGAAAAACTAAGGGAGAGGAACAACATAAATATAGTAACATTGAAATGCTTGACCAGACATCATATGATTCATACAGCTCTTACATTGATGCCAAGAGTAGCGATTGAAGCGAATGGTCCTCCCGTCGGAATTAACACGAAATGGGCCTATTTGTGTTACCTCCCCAAATCCAATGCCAGAACATCCAGGTCCTAAACAAGCAAACAATCAATCAACCAAAGCAACAACATCAAACCGATGAGAAAAAAAAAAAAAAATGAGTACCATACAGGTTTTGTCATTCTTATATCCATCCAATACATTGCAACTACAAAACATTAAGACCCATTTCTAAAATCAATCACAAGGTTAGTCAAAATCACAAAGATATGGTTATAGAGCACAAAACATTGTCAAACAATTGATCTGCAAGGTTTATAAAAACAAAACCCCTCAATTTCACACACCCAGTACCAAAAACATGGGAATCAACTAAACTATATCACAATGAATTGCACAAATTGATAAAAAACCCATCAAAACTAACCTCCTTCAAGCCAAATCACAAGGGGCTTTGATGAGGGGTCCTCTAGAGCTTCAATGAACCAATAGAAGAGCCACTTCCCAGTAGTCTCATTCACATTCACATACCCTGAATAATGAGAGAAACTGACATTGAATGTCAGTCCTGGTAGGTATGTAACTCTGTCTCTCTCTTGTTGCCCACTTGGGTCTCCACTCCCATGAACACCACAATTGGTCTGGATCAAAGCAACCAGTGGGAATAAGAGATAGAAAACCAAAACCCATGTCCTGATCTCCATTTCTTACAACCCCTTTTGTTGGATTTCTCTGATTCGATCTGGATGTTCTCCATTTGTGGTGTATTTATGTGTGTGTGTTAAGCAGAGTTGATGATAAGATTGAAGACTTGGTGGGTCGATTTATTTGCATTTCTTGTTCAAAACTTTGAATGTCAAGCAAACTTTCTTGGAGTTTTTGTCACATGTCATGTCATATGGGCCACCTACACTCTATGATATCATTTTTTTTTTTCTGCACGTGGTGGTAGTGTTGTGACGAACCGCAGTGACTAGTTTATGCTCGACCCCTCTTTATAAGGTTTGATAGTTAAGATAATTCGAGATTTGTGCACACGTCTTGAGTTATTTTAAGTGCGAGCATATAACTTTTCATATTTATTTATGTTGTTGCTGATTACTATAACAATTAAAGGTGATAAAAAGTGTTTGGATCTATTTATCTGTATTTTTTCGGATGCCCATTTAACTGATTTGAACATAATTTTTTTAAAATAAATATAAGTCTAAATATGTTTTTTTTATCCATTTAGAAATGGATATGGGTTCACCAAAACTTTTTAAAAAACGGATACGTGTTTAATAATTAATTCGAATAATTTAAATTTCTTTTTCATAGCAGAAAGTTCTAAACTTAGAAAATCAAGCAAAGTTTCTTGGAGTTATTGTCATATGTGCCACGTACATGTCATCCAAATCTCGACCAATCTTTTCATCCTAGGTGCGGTCTTTGTTGGAAATTTGTGAATGATTATATTAGTCATCGATTTGATCTTTCTGATACTTATTCCAATGACTAGATGACGACGTTGATGCATACAGTGGTTTAAATTTTCGTTTTATTCCTTGTTCTGTCGGCTCTGATGTCGACTTACCCATTTACATTGACAATGCTGCCTCCTTCCCTTTCTTCCAACTTTCAGAAATGCTATGCTAACCAAAAAAATGCACCGACGTTTCGCACTAACTTTTTACACCGATGTTTTGCACTGACTTTTTGCACCGACTGACGTGTAGCTGAGATGATCGTGTTAGTGGGTCCCTCTCATCCGTTCTCTTTTCAAAAAAAAAAAAACAATAAAGCAAAAAAAAGTCAAAAATGTGATTGGTGACAAGTGACTAGTGACTGTCAGGCGGTTGTTAGCCGACTGACGAATGGCTGTCTGACATGCACTGTAGCATATGTGCCCAAAAAATTTGAAACTCCCTCCATTTTTCGTTGCTTCTCATTTCGAGTGTGAGAACCAGCCAAACAACCACTTCTCTTCCTCATTTTTTTCTCGACCAGAAACCACAACTAAAAACCAGTGACCAAAAATCGAAAGAAAAGACCAGCTGTGGGATTTTTGATGAACGAACCGACTAAGCGCTCAAGTGGAGAAGCTGTGGGCGAGTCTTTTCTTCAGGGGCAAGGCAGGTTTGACCCTTCTCTTCTTCATTTGCTCATATTCTGTTAACCAAAAACCTTAAAAACCATGGTGACCAAAAATCAAAAGAGACCAGCTGTGTCATTTTTGTTAGAGGAATCGACTACGCGTTCGAAAAGAGAAGCTGTGGAGGAGTTTTTCTTCAGGGGTGAGGCAGGGAGTCTCTGTCAAAACTAGAAGAGCGACCTTGGCCGTGCAACATTTACATTCTACTAGTTGTGTCACTTTTGTTAGAGAAATCGACTACGCGTTCGAGTGGAAAAGCTGTGGAGGAGTCTTATCTTCAGGGGTGAGGTAGGGAGATGAAAACTAGAAGAGAAACCTTGCCCGTGCAACATTCCCATTGTTGGAATGTAGTAAGTTAGTCACTAATCATTGATCGAATCTTCTTTTGCTTTTTTATCGTCTTGTATATAGATTCTCCTTTATTTGATGGTTATGAATCGGGATCATCTAGGGCTTGTAGTGGGACCATTTAGGGCTAGTAGTGGAGGCTTGAGTTTAGGCTTCTTTCAGTTGTAATCCCTAATTTACCTATCTCTGTTTACTAGCTTTATGGTCCTAAGATGGGTTTAAGGGATTAGGAGACCGAGATGTAGGGTTCTTGAAATTTTGAAAATTGTTAAATTTGGGCTTCAAAGGGGCAAATGGATTTAAGGTCAATAAAAGAAATGTGATACTTAATTGTACTAAATGCAGGGTATGTGATCAACGTAATACTTAATATCATCGCATTAACCAACTAAGTGGATTGCTCATTGGTTTAGTATGAGGTTACTTAGTAAGGGGTTGGGAGTTCGAGGCTTATAGTAGGCAAGTAGTGTTTTGTTTCTTATCGAATAAAAAGAAAAAGAAAAACTTTCATCGTATTAAAGAAAACAAGAAAAATAAACATGATAACAATGAGAGTAACCAACAATGATTGTGTGATTGAATCATTTGTGCATGGTGACTCTTAACTAAGCCTCAATATTGTATAAACCACTGTAGTACACCTCCGTATATGGCCTTTGTTGCACAATACACTTTAGTTGAGATAGTTGGCTCCACACGAGAAGACAAGGAAATAAAGGAAATAAAGAAAATAACATCAACTGAACCATGCCCTAACCAGCTACTTGCCCAAATATTGAAAGTTTGTAAGGCCCTACACAAATAGGTTTTTCATTCTATAGGCATTGACTCTAGAAAAAACAAGTTATGTGATTCATTTCACTAGTCTTATGTTCAAGAAACAACAACGGATCCTGATGTGAAAATTGAATTTTTTACCTTTCAAGAGTGAACTACACAACAAACCAAACATTGCTTGGGTATAGTGATTAAGTTACGAAATTTTAACTTTGGCTATAGGATTGGAGGTTGAGCGGCCAAAAATCCACATTGTTCTTACGGAGATGATCTAATAACTACACAACAAACCAAACATTGCTTAGGTATAGTGATTGAAACTTGTAAGATCAACTAGTTATTTACATATGTTGACTCACTCCAACCTCCTCACCGATCGAACCCTTTTTCCCATATTATCCAACCTATTTTATTTCCGCCCACACATTAAAACTGGAAGATCGGCGGTGAATGACAAAATCAACCATGCAACATGAGTATGAACATGGAAATAGAACACACAAGTTGGAAACTTCTACCTCTTAAATGCAAGTGAGTCTCTGGTGTCCGAATAAGTCATTTTATGAGATTTAGTATCAAACTAATTGATTTTATGTCATGACAATAAAAATTTGAATTTTATTTTTTTTTTCGAATCTTCTAACTTTTTTATTTTTCCAGATACTTTTCTCATTAATTTCTATTTATTTAGTCAAAATATAATTTTTCTGAATTTTTAGGAATGGAGGTATCCCATAGAAATAGTTAAAAAGTAATTCTAACAAATGCCCCATTTTGGTCATTTCACACCACGAATACAATATATCGAAAAAAAATATCAAGTATTTTATTTTTATTTTTTTTGAATTTAATATATATATTTTTTAAATTAAATATATATACATAAATATATACATTTACCTATATTTTCTCGCCTACAATTCCGTCGTGCGCGCCAACGAGCGTACTCGGACGTGCACACTATACTACCACCCACGCGTGTCGACCACGACCCCGCGTATCACTAGGTACCCACCAATTTACTATTTCTGTCACATTTATTCTATTTTTATCGAAGTAAACGCATTCCCCGGCCTAGTGTTCCCATCGCTCACTCGTCCAGTTCCGCGTCAAGCGAATACCCGACATGCAATCTCACCCGAGCATGCAACGATCTCAATACTAAATTAGTCATTAGGTCCCCGCTCACTCGTCCGGTTCCCGCGTGCTCGCACGCATTTTTAGCGAATACCCGACATGCAATCTCACCCGATCTAGTCAATATTAGTAATGAGTCATTATCATCAAGACCTAAGTTGGCGTCCATGTCTGAAAATACGCGAATAACGGCTTTAATAAAATTTGGGCCGTTACAGAGGTATCCCGTAGAATAGTTAAAAAGTAATTCTAAACACCACAGATCACGATATAAAAAAATAAAAAAAATATCAAGAACTCATTAGGCCCCAATTAGAGTAAGACCTCTATGTCCAATATCTCCCAACAATCGCACATGCCCACATAGCTTTTTGGTCTATTAAGTTCTCTCCATATAACTTTTTGCTAGGTATCTTCCATAACTATAAGGGAATTTTCTTCCAAGCACATGCTCATCCATAGTCTTTATGAATACATTTTAGTTAATAAAATAGAGGATTTCATTTCTTTGTTTATTATAATTGATTTGCGTGTTTACATTATAATAAGATTTGGGGAAATATCTAAATGTCCCTAGTCGATTATTATCGGGAACTATAATGAATTAAGTGAGTCTTGATTGATGATCATACGATGATCTCGTATAGAAATACGAATCAAGATCATAACTTATTTAGTTGTTTCTCATGATATGTATATTAGGTAAGCCTTCAACATTAGGAATACGTTGATAAATCAAACGTTGTCTTTTAGGATGATTATAAAGGTTATGATTGGTTCTTGTGTGAATAATGTAGTGAAGTTGTGTAATCGAGATAGAATTTGTCCCTCTCATATAGAGAGAGATATCCAGTGGATCCCTCGATGTGTTAGACTGTTAAAAGGCCTAGTCTAAATGAATTGATATTGATCAATGTCACTTGGATGTTTTATAAAACCATAAGAATGCAATTTTCTTCCAAAAAGTATTGAAATCAACTTCAATGGGAATATGGGGTTTAAGTCACTTAAGAATGGTTTTGCGAGATTTTAAAATGGTTCGGAAGAATGAATTTTATATGGAATATGAGGTTTAAGTAGGGGTATATGTGTGGTCTATATACAAGGGTTGTATAAATGGCGCTTTGAGTTAGAATACAAGTACACGAAAGTTTTAAAAAAGGGCCGAAACTCTATTTTTGTTTAGAAGAAACGAATTAGGGTTATTGGTTCTGGATCGTTTTGGAGAGAAACAAAAAGGTTTGGTATTCTCTCGAAGCTAGCACTTCGTAATGTAATCTTTAATCATAGGAATACATTTTATTTAGGTTTTATGGTGACATTTTACATTATTTAGGTTTTATGGTGACATTTTATGTTTCAATGGGGTTATATGTGAATGGGATTATGTTTCGATTGAGTTATGCTTGATTTAGTTACGTTACTAATTCTAATATGTGAAATCTTAGGTGTTCGTATTTGGTGAATTTGTGCATATCTAATTCTTAAATGAATGTTGGCTAGTCAAATTATAGTAACATAACATTGTTTTATAGAAAGTAAATGGCTCTAATATACATAACTTGTTGGAGCTGTGGAAAGGACGACCATTTTGAGAGAACTTGCCCATGGAGGCCGTGTTGCTTAATGTGTTCAATAGGTTTCTCAAGAAAAGGGTCGTCAAGAAGGAAGGCCCAACAAAGGTCGACCTTTTACTATCTATGACAATGATCGATGAAAGTGCTTCATATGAACCGACATCCCTCTACGTCAACCGACAATGCCTCCTCGACTAAACAGAAGGGACACTGATAATGATAATCATCTCGTTGAGCACTTTCCATTTCGTTCAAGGCAATGGTTCTAGTGATGTTGTTGGAAGTTCATTAAACGATACTCAATTGGAAGGGAATGTCGAGATGAAGTTCTCAATATTATTCACATAACGATTATCAATTAGCGGTAGAGTGACAATTGAATCTGAAACAACAACAAGGGTAGGCAAAAGAGGGAGTTGAATGCTCAATTGAACAATGTGAGTTATGTGATGGGAATATAGCCTTCGAGCTTATGTTGGTGTAGCAGTTATGGTTATATTGGTAAACTGTGAACTTTGATTCATCTTATAAGTCATGTGAGGGAGGTCGTAGTGTAGTTATTAATGAAAACTAAAGCAAGTCAAGATGTTTATGTCTTGTGGATAAATGTGTGCTTGTTTATTATATAAAGTATAGTTTTTTGTTGCAAGGATTAATGGTTTTAGTTCTACAACTGTATCTTCATTGTATGATCTCAATTTGTTTGTTTTTTTTGTTTCAAGTATGATCACAACTTAGTAGGAACATAGCATGAACCTTGTTGTTTCACTTCCACGTTGTTGATCGGAATTGGATGTGTTGGGTGAGGCAATAGTGAGGGATTCATGTCGTTGTATCATTACAAGCGTTTGCGACTGTTAATGGGCGTAATAAGATTAAAAAAAACCAGTTCAAATAATCTGGTTAGAAATCATTACCCAATGCAAAGGAAAGATTATTACTTCGATCCTGCTGAAAAACCAACCAAATTGAAGCATCAAAATATAAACTAAACTTTGCATCATAAAATGAGTTAAGAAACCTTCAATATCAGACTTCACATCGGCCTTATAAGGACCAGTCGAAGGCTCATAAAGTTGAGTTAAGGCCAATACTTAGCCGAGACCACCTAAAAACATATAATAACTAACTTCAGTTTTGAACAAACCAAAAATAAAAAATTAGTTGAAATTGAAAACTGATAAACTTAAAGAAGGAATGCATATTCATGTTCTATCATTTCCTATCATCCACCATGGTTGTTTGTTTTTGGTGCTCGAGCTGGGTAACATAGTCCAAGGAGTAACAACATGCACCTTGAGCTGCACCACCTCTCATTTGATTTTCTGATCCATGCTCCGAGATGTTCCGCTCAACGCCACCAAAACGAGACTCCATTTGACGGTAGTTTTGGACCAATTTGCCATCGAACATGCCCTCCCACTTCTCCATTAGTCTGGTGATAATTTTGGTCACGTCCTCTTTGAATGTCATGTACTCATTATGCAGTTCATTCTTGAGGTTTACGGATGTCTGCTAGACCACCACCTTTATCTCCTCAACATTCTCTTCCAAGGTCTGAAGCCTATCCAAAACACTTCTTGGTTGAAGTGGCAATGAGTCTGAGCTTCAATGGACTTAGGATGAGCATGCCCTTGGTTTCCTGAGGTTGTCCTTCGATAAACCTTACTTCAGTCCGTCCTTGGTCGAAGTAGGCAGGAAGTGTGTAAGGGGGAAAAGTGTGAGTGAGTGAGTGCCATCATCTACTGCAGTTCCTTCGACATCCTTGATGAATGAGTGGCAGTGGGCGTGTCTGGCCTCATTGCAATGACCCTTATCATGTAGTTTCTAGATGACTTCCTCACTATGAATTTTTGTGCTTCGAGGGATGTGGTGGTCTCCTAATATAAGATAAGAACAAATGCACTATGATCGGGAGGTGATCATACTACAATAAGAACAAATACAAGAATATCACAACATGTACTGTGATCATAATAAGAAAGAAAAATCTAATTTCTACAAATTTGTATCATCTTCTTACCCTCATCGTGTTGCTCCACCATGAAGTTCCTTTTCTAAAATTTTGGGCTTGGAGGGTTGTAATCACCTAGTGTAAACCAACAACAAAAAAAAATGACAGATAACATCTTAATAAACATAACATTACTACAAAATAAAAATAAAAAAGGAAGGGAATAAGTGTAACAAACATCACAAAGAACCAAAAAAAATTATGGATTACCTCCCCATTCTCCATCACGATCCCCAAGTCCACCTTGAAACCAGTAAGTATTGCCCAAGTCATGAACACATCAAACTGGCTCAACGAAGTACGAGAGCCAACTTTAGGGACAAGTATATGGGTTACTACATGATGGGCTAGTTGGGGGCTTCAGGGGTTATCTTGAAAATCTAGGTTTTTTGGGGTTATTTGGTGAAACCCCTCCACAAAGAAAGATCGAACCATTAGAAACAGTAAATGTATCTTTCGCTCTACCAAGCTGGTGATGTCCATAACACTTAACATCTCCCACAAGTAATTCATAAAACCTTATAATGAGCCTATTATTGATATCAATCCTCACTACATCTACATATGAGGATAAACACTCTAGGTTTTTGGGATTTGATATGTGCAAATGTGCAAAGAAATAGGCCATGTATGACTCATTGATAGGCAATTTGGTCTCCACAAAATTAAGCCACTCTAATTCATGAAAGAACTTTCAAACAAACAAATTTTGAGAATCAAAGTAATTAAAGTCCAACCTTTTTGTTTCTAGAATTACCATTGTGAAGAAGTAAGCCTCCCATTTTTTCAGCTTCACCTCATCTTTTCGACATTTTCATTCCTTCTGTCATCCTCTTCGTCAGTCTCTACATGCACTAGAGTATCAACTGTGTTAGAGGGCACTCTTGGCTTCTTCATCTTCATCAGTTTTGAAGAGGTTCATTTTGGTATACTTGGTGTCACAATCTTTTCGGCTTTGGGGGTGATCATCTTGGGTGTTTTCTTCACCAAACTCCTCTTAGCAGAACTACCAGATTGGGACTCCTTCTTCGCAAGAGGCTCCTTCTTAACAGGAGGTTGTGCCTGCTCCTTCAATGGAGGTTGATCTGTGAAAAGGTCCCTTAAATTTGGTGGCATCCCAAGTTCTCCAGCCTTTGATTTGGGCATGTTGTGAAAAAAGATTTGGTTTTGCTAAGGTTTCGACTTCTATTTGGCTAGCAAAGTCGATAAGAGGAATGAAATAGGTTGAAGTGGTGAAAAGGTTGTGTTGAGGGTTAAGGCGGTGTATTAATACAGGAGTATTAACAGTTGGTGAGCACTTTTAATGCCCCACCTCTTTCCCCACTAAGCTGTTTCCATTAATCCCACCTCCCCACTAACTTACCGTAACGACCCTAAAAATGTCGTGCCACTTCGGGTGAATGGACTCCGTGGTAAAGTCATCAATTCTCGACGTCGACGCTTGAGGTATGTTAGTTTTGTATGATGTTTGTATTATATTATATTATATTTCATTGGTGAAATTTTAAGTTATTAACGGGTAAAGGCGTGACAAAAATATTAAATAAATAATAATTAAAAGGTTGTAAAGTTTGTTTGTTCCCTCAAACAAAGTTAGTGTTTCGGGTGCAAGAATACCCGAAGGAAACTTTGAGTGTTGTTTGAAAAGGTGGCATTCCAAGTTCTCATTAAAGTTGGTGGATGACCAAAATACCCAAAATAACAACACGCCACCGTCACCACAATCCCTACTTTCGATCAAAAAAAATTGGGAGGAAGAGAGGAATCGATCAAGAGAAGGAGAAACAAAGGAGAGGAAGGCGGCGGTTCATGAGAGACCGTGGACGTGACGTCGAGGAGATTCGAGTAAGGATTGATTTTTTGTTGTTGGTGTGTCGTTGTGGTTGATTTCGAGATTTGTTGTCGAAGTTGTCGTTTAGGGGATTGTGGATTTAAATGGTGAAAAGGGTGGTGATGATGATGGTGAAGTGGTTGTTGATTGTTGTTGTTGTATTGTTGTTAAAAAAAAAACAAAAAAAAAAAAAAAAAAAACCAAATGATGACGTTTGTGTTTGCTTTGATTTCCAAAAACACAAATTTGAAAAAGCCGGGTCGGGTCGTTCGGTTGAACCGGCAGTAAGGTTTGACTTCTATTTGGCTATATATATTATATTAATAAAAATTATTTATTTTGATTAAATATATTAAAGTAATTATAAGAGGAATGAAAAAATTTTAGAAAATTCTAGAAAATTATATTTTCAACAAATAAAGAGAAATTTGAGAATTTCTACGAAAAGTGGTGAAAGACGTTATGTTTTGTTGAAAACGTGGATTTGGCAAAAATAGTTGGAATTTGAAAAAAATCATAGGAAATTAAGGAAATTAATATAAATTGCATTATCGGGATTATTGTACACACATGGACCGTAGTGGGCGTGTTGAGTCCGTGTTAGCGCGAATTAGCTTGGATCGAGTAAAAAAGTGAGGAACACTACAGTTATTTCTTGAGCTTTGAATTATTTATTGATATTGTTTCAATACCTTTTCGATATTCCATTCACATGAGCACTTTTAATGCCCCGGAATTTCGGGCTCCTTCCCCACTGAAGTTCTCCACCTGTTTCCATTAGAGGAATTCTACCTCGGGACCACCCTTTCCCTTGTATTTCGGGACACTAACTTACCTCAGTCTTTATATATTCCTTTTCTTTTAACTCCCATGAACAATCGCTCACCGTAAGCTTGTAATTATTGTTGTTCCTACTTGGCGTTACTTATTGTCCAAGTGCAGATCCTCTCCCATGCCATCTCGTTGATATAGGTGACATTTTGGTGTATTAGCTACACTTGTCAATTTAAACTTGGATGATACTCTCCTTGCTTTATATAAAACTTGATAAAAAAGCTTTTAAAAACAAGGAAATAATAAATTAGACGATTTTAAAACTTAACTTGTAGTAAAAAACCAAAAGAAAGCAAACAACAAATAACAAGTTAGACTTTAAAACTTTTCTTGTAGTAAATCAGACTTCATAAATTAACTTGTAGTAAATAACTCAGACTTGGAAAAATTATTGTAATTTATAATGTACTTCACATTACCCACCTTGAAATGATAAGGAATGTAACTACCATTACCCATCTAAGTTGGATGTGATTATGATAATAAAATTATATTTTAGTTCAACAAATGATTCTAATACAGTAAATCAGACTTCACAAAAAAAATTACTGTAATTCATAAAATAATACATAGTAACAAAATATCATGGTAAATAAAGCTAATAATACCCTAGTAAATAAAATACACCTAAAATAATTTATCAAAATACTAATGTCTACTCTACTCTAACCAAAAAAGTCAACGGTAAGGTCATGAATTGTTTGACTCCTAATTGTGTAATCTTGAGATTCGAAAGGTAGTGCCCAATTTTTCGTGTCAATAAAATGTTGAGTTGCATCCCCCACCTGCAAATTAGGATGTTAAGTTTCATGTTGCTTTGCGTGTTGCAACTTTAAGTGCATAACTTTACTCACATTATTCATGCATGCACTCTCAGTCGCCTGAGAACTCATCCCTTCAATAATTTTGCAATAGTCATTCTCCCACAATACCTTCCCCTATGACATCACATTAACACTCCATTCATTATATGGAATAAAGGGCCATTTTTAAAGGAAAATCTAATGAGATCATGAATAATGTAGCCTTCTTATGCGCAATGCCCTTCTTCTTTGACTTCTTCTCTGATGCTGCAGCCTTCTTATCGCCACCCGTACCACCTTGGGACTCCAATGGAGGTTGGGACTCACCTGTCTCTATCACCTGCTGCTGATAGTCATCCATATCATTTAGGTCATCCTCATTACGATAAGAATCCTTACCCTGCAAATAATTGAAGTTGTTCAATTATTTTTTCCATATATATAACATTAACGAAAACACATTTTTTATTAAACAATTATCTTCTTTATTGACTTCTCCTGTCCCCATTTTAATCTATTCTTAATTATGGGGCGTACCTTTTTTTTCTTTTAGGACGGGTCATTCACGATATACTTTGAAGCATTTGTTTGTATCGGTGTCGGCTTTGGATCTCTATCCTCCTCCTCCCTCTCATTTGGCATGTCAATGAGGAGCCCTCTCAAGTTCTCAATAGTGTCTAGTACTATGTTAAACTTATTCATTGTTTGAGACTCAATATCCGTGACTCGAAGCATCTTGTAAGGATAAAATCATATCGTTTAAAAGTTGTGGGCGCACTTGCATCTAACTCTTCTATACCCCTCTCTCGCTCGTATGCATGTTTGAAGTCTTTCCTCCAATGGTCCATGATGTAATATAGTGGGATGTACATGATATCACGCTCTCGATACACGCATATAACATGGCAACAAAGTATCCCCCGAAACTCATATGATAGACATATACAATGTACCTCCTTAGTTGCCACCTCATACACTACATTGTAGTTTTTTATGATCATATTGTCACAGCTAGGCCACTTAAAAATCTATCTCACTTTGTAGAAGGTATATGATTCCTCACTATTTAATACTTTTGACTTGCAGTCCAACACCAGTCTACCCTCTTCTTTGAATTTTGTAAACATGTCATTCGTGTATATTTTTTGCATTTGAAACTCATATGGTTGATTACAAGTTATGGGAAGCGACTTGTAAAACGAGTTGTAATTCGAATCCTTCTCCACCTCATACCTCTTATTCATTGCCCTTTCGTATTGACTGATAAATAACTTAAGCGACATCTTCGTACCAACAAATTCATCAAAAAAAGAATTAATACTTTCACTTCTCTGGGTCGTCGACATCCCAGCCCAAAAATACTTCTTCACATATACAGGAACCCATTTCTCCCTAATGTCGTACATTAACTTTAACCAAATACTCAAGCTTTCACCTAGTTCAAACTCCGTGAATAAATTAGCGAATGCATTTTCAAATTCATTTTCAGTGAGTGTATTGTAAACTGCTCATTTCAAACTTAATATGATTCGCTCTCGATCATGATGGGCTCCAACCTTCTCAGACACCTTTTTCATTATGTGCTATAGACATAGTCGGTGTCTTATATTAGGGAATACTTTGACAACAACATATCCGATGGATGGGCATTGGTCTATTATGATGCCTTTTGGTGCCTTCACCATACATTCAAGTCATGTCTTGAATTGTAGCGGCCTCCAATTCATCGACAATTATGGCGTGCACCGTGGGCCTACACAGCTCTGCCAACTCATCACCCAGTTGTGTCCCACGACCACTCGTAAACTCAATATAATCAAATTCTTGCTAACTTTAAGTTATGTATTAATAATTATTGATTTAAGTTAGCTTTAAATTCTTCATTATCATTTTACCTCAAAGTATGCAGCAGATAATTAAAATCATCAAGGTGTTTTATTAGCATATTACCTAAGGTGGAAACCATCTCAAAATATACATCATATACTTATCAACTGAGATCCTCAAAATATCAAAAATATAACCTACAAGTTATATACAAGTCATATCTATCTCTCAATACCCAAAACCCAACATAAAACAAGGAAATAAAAACAAACGTACGAATAAGGCAAATGTAATCAATCAATGTAGTCCTCAAACTTGCATTTCCCTTGGCTCGTACTAGGATCTGCACTGAAGCCATCACAAAAGGCAGATGATGAGTCCAAAGTGAGTAATCTCAAAGAAATTTACCAAGTAAGTACGTAAATAAACTGCTGGAATTTAAAATACTATAAATAAACATGCGTAACAAAAAAATACATGTAATTGTGGAAGATCATCGCATGCATAAATATAGCAGTGAAACAAAGTGCGTGCACAATCAAAGTCAGACTAAGCCATACTTCGGGCTATCCGCCAGGCACGGCCCGTGAGGATACCTTTAACGGGTGACCATGGACCCTCTACGTAGTCGGCGTATATTAACGGTGCACCCACACATGTCTATCATACTTGGGTAGCATATACACCGGCGCATGCCTAGACATAAGCTATAGCTTAGTGGACCCTATGCCCTTGCAACGAATAAGCACCAGGTGGGTAGTGATCTCAACATCGTAAAGACACCAGGTAGGAGTAAACTCAACTACCGTAAAGTCACCAGGTGAGAGTACTCAGCCACCGTAAAGTAATAAGGAAATAGAATAGTAAATGAACATGACTGAATTCAAATAAATCAAACAGTAATTACTAAAGTGAATTTCAATTGGGTTGCTGCACACCTCAAACCGCATTCCTCGTCCCGTAAAATAAACCTCGGTTCAGCTCTAATAAACACCCGACAATCAAAATGATCACCCAAATGTACCTAAGATCATTTGTCATTAAATTAGCTTCACTTGGGTATATTATGTCAATTTTATGTTTTATGAGGTAAAAACCCCGACAACATCTCATCCAAAATCCATAGAAAGTCCCGAAATTCATATATGACCCTTTTTCTAATTTCTAATATTTTTTGGATTTTTCTGAAATTTTCCATAATTTTTAGCTATTTTTATGTATTTTATTTCATTTAAAATTATTTTTAATTTGTTTAAATAAAATAAAAAATTTATTATTTAAATAATATGGGGGTGGGCCCCCTGAACTAGGTCCGACCTGACTCAACCGGGTCGGGCCCGGTCCAGCCCAAGGGGAGCACGCACACACGCATGCGTGCGTGCTCCCCCCATCTCCTTCGTTTTCAAACAGAATTTTTTTTAATGGATTGGAATTGGGAGGGAGGGAGAGACGACATGGGGTCGTCTCCTTCCTCAGACGAACTGCTCTCCCGAGCTCCTACCCACCTTCATCACCAAACCATCACACCAACATCCAACAACAACAATGTACGACAACAACAACAACACCACCAAGACAACAACTCACCTCGTCTCCTCGCGACGACCTCTCCAACATGAGTTCGTGATCTCTCTCTTTCCTTCCTTCTTTTTCTCTCCTCGGTCTCTCGATCGATCGAAATTGTGAGAAATGTGGGGCGTCGATGGTGATTATCCACATTTTTGGGATGAAATGACTAAAATACTCCTATGTTCTTATCCTCATTCTTCACAATCAAATACCCTTTTTGGCCATTTCACAATTATTTCTTTATTTTCTAATTTTTAATATATATATATATATATTTATATATATACTTATATATTTTAAATTACATAGATATATAAATATATATATTTGCCTATATTTTCGCGCCTACAATTTCGTCATGCGCGCCAACGAGCGTACTCGGGTGTGCACACTACCGCACAACCCACGCGTGTCGACTACGACCCCGCGTGTTATTAAGCGCCCACCAATTTACTATTTTATCACATTTAATTTATTTAATGGGTGTATTATTTTCTTCAACCTAGTATTTCATCTTTTAGCCTACCTGGTACCCGCGTCAACACACATATCGAAGCGCATACTTAACACACAATCTCGCACGTCAATTAAAATATAATTATACACATCGCAATGTTGTTTAACCTATTTTAACATTAACATCGCAAAATTAAACAAAAACAATACACAAAACAATTATTTATCTAATTCGGGCGTGCTCCAGCCTCGCCGAACGTCCCTGCTGGTATCCACGTGTACAATGACATCATAAAATAATGGCAATTATTAATTGGGCCATTACATGAATAGCCACTTGTAGCTTTCCTTGGTCTCGTCAGCCAATAATGCACAACCAAACAAAATAGATTGCCCATAATGGTTCACACCTACAAATGGAGCGAAGGGCATGTCATACTTATTAGTTAAGTAGGTTGTGTCGAAGGAAACCATGCCCCCAAAATACCCATAAGCGAATCTATACCTACTGTCGGCCCAAAATACATGTCTGAGCTCATTTTGTTCACCAAGGGCCATCAAATGGAAGAAGTTGAGATTCTGCTTTTGTTTTTGCTTAAAATGTTGTTAAATAGCCTCCGCATCGCCCTCACCTAGCCTAAGCCTTCTTTTTGCTTCTATGTGGTTCATTATATCCCTTTGGTTAAATGTCATATTATCAAACCCTCTAACACAAACTGACTCTGCCATATAAGTCTTGCAAGGTGGAATGCCTACGATGTTGTTCAATACAAGTCTTTTCTTGGTTGACGTTGGCATGAACTTGTTGCACTTATAGAACCTCACCATTGAAGGAGTGACAGCATGATTATGCTCTGGAAAAACTTTGGTAATGTGCCACTTACCATCAGGGAACAACCTAGCATTCACTTGAGTACGACAACCACACATTGAAGTTAGGCCCCTTCTTCTATATACTCCTTTCGATTTATTATGGCCTTTCTTAGCACATGTGAAAATATACTTCCAAACCACACCATTCTCATACTTTTCCGTTGATCGAACTTTGGTTGTAAAACCAATCCTTTTGGCATATTGATTGAAGAAAAGTGTCACATCCTCAGGGCTGTCAAAAATCATCTCCATCTAAAGGGCGGGGCAGTTGCACTAATAGATCCTACTACCTCTACTTCACCTGATCCTTCTACCTCTGGCTCAGCTAAAACCTCTACCTCTGCTCAACAGATCCACAATGTAAATTATTCCCATGATCAGAATCCAAATCAATTAAACCTTCCATAAGCTCGTTTAAGTCAATAATGCGCTCCATAATGCTAACTACAATCAAATGCACAAAAATCTAGATTACGTTCCAATAAAGCCCTAACAACTTATTGCCATTATGTTCAAATTTTATTTTGTAAGTGCATAATTCTGAATGTTCAATGTTGAATCGAGATTTTCCATCATTAAGGCCTAAATAAACCCCTAACATATGCAATAAGCTAAGGAGACTTTGTGACGACCTCAATTTTTCCGTGCAATTGGGTACGCCCGGCCTAGACCCGTACAAGCCCCGAGTCATCACTTGGCAACCTGACGACCCTAGTCAGCCTCCTATTTAATCAATTTAGTAATTTATGAAAGATTTATTGCAATAATACACAGCGGAAGACTAAATAATTATAACAAAGGGGAAATAACTCAATCAAAGGAAATATAGGAATTTTATAAGTGTGGAAAACCCTGGGTATTCATGTACAATTCGAAAAGCATATATACATGATACCAATCTCATCAAAAATGTCAAGTTCAATAATTCCAAAAACATAAATATGAAATGATATACAAATCAGCAAAACATAAACACCTATTATAATATCTCTCTGATCCCGCTGCCAGTCCTCAAAGTAGGTCTTCTAGGCAGGGCCCCTTGCCCTTACTGCTCTCCACCCTATCTGCACCCACCGTCACAAACTAGACGGTGAGCAACTAAAGAAATCGAATGTAATGCCAGAAGAAGATAACAATAATTCATGATATAACAATTAAAACAGTTTAAATATCATGCGGTAATAAAAAGACAGGAATTTAAATAAACAAGATGCATGATAAACAAACTAATAGATATCAATCGAAAGTCAAGTGTGTCCCAAGGAATCAAAAGAGGCTAATAAGTGGTCTAAATCATAGCATAAAGACCTCACGAGGTCTTCCCGAGCATCAACACAAGCAAAGGCGTAGCTATAATGGGAGGGACTCAAACCCACCCACCCAGTACTCTGTGTCACATGATCACTAAGGGTGGTCACACACTCCTATACATGAGTGCACGTGTTTTATCCCTCTAGTGCAGGTCCTAGTACTTATGAGACGAAATACTTACGCCGGAAAACACACAATAAGGAATGGAATGGAATACCAATAATAGAGCATAACAAGTCTGAATAAATGAGAATGAATTATATGGTATTTTCTTATTGGCTTACAAATCATATACAAGCTTTTAAGGCAAGTGTACTTACCTGACTAATCACAACCCGTGAATAACTACACTCCCTCGAGTTCTAACGTGTATCCCTGAGTTTTCCGCTACCTGACAAGCTTGGAAACTCTATTTAATGGGTCGAGTCATTAACTAAGTTAAACCCTAGTGTATTCCCAATGTTTTAAGTACTCAAACAACTCGACAAATCGATAAAAAATAGAATATTCTCTCTCGGGTTGAAAACCATAACATATGTAAGCCTAATCATAAGTCTTAGGCTCGGCTCAGTCGTATGTGGGTCATCCATAGCTTCGAGAGCCGGTGGCATGACCATGATGTCATGACCATTTCACCACATTTTATCACAACATATACACTAAACCATAACCACACTCGTCATGAACCCCGACCAATAACACATGCATATACAAAACCAATATCATCCTTGACGCATATATGTTCTCACGTAGGCATGAATTCAAATCACTTAATCATGAATTCATGCCATGAGTTCTTCAATGAAAGAAATTTAACATCACATATCCTTGAAACATAACAAAAATCGAACACCAATCGAGACTGAAAAATTATTGTAGTAACATGTTGATGTTCTCCGATATTGGGGAGGGGTCACCACGACATTGAGTTGCCGAAAACTCAACCAAATCGTATTCCCACATACATACGATTACAAACTTGACGTTGAAGTTCACATGAAATGATAACAAAAATAAAGGAAATTATTTAAACACCACAACTCCTTTCTACCTTCACTGTTTTTAGGTCACTCCGAGAGTCATGAGACACAAGCATGGACTTAGCTTGGTCCCCGACATCCCCAGTCACGGTGGCACAGTGATGGCGTCGCCCACGGCAATGAATTTTGGCGAGGCAAACCAAAATAGTCCATTTGAACACAACAACAAACAGTTGCTCAAACCACGACTCATACACGTATATACACTATTCCAGCGACACTTCGAGGATTTAGGATCTCTAGTAGGCCAGACAACCATCCCCGACAACCGGCGGCAACTCCAGCAGCTGCCTAAAACCCAAACAGTAAAACAGTAGAAAATAGTAGAAAAACAAGGCTTTAGTGAATCTCGGCCATGTACAACGACCACGGTGATGAGGGTGCTCTGGGACTGTCGGGGACTCCGGTAGACCACCGTGAAGTCGTCCCTGACTGGTCCCTGGTCACGGAAGCGCCCCATAAGCTGACCAGATGCGAAGGTGAGAGCACACACACAACAGTTTCACAAAGAAATAATACTAAAAACTCTAACCTCACCACTGCTCCATCATGAGGAGGGTGTTTCGAGGTTTCGGTGACCTCGTAGGGTCGTCTTCGACAACGACAATCGTCTCCCCCCAGTCGGACAGTCACGACAGCAGTGAGTAAATCGAGAGAGAGAGTGAGAAATAGAGAGAAAGAGAGAGAGATGAACCTCTGCTCCGGTGACCAGCCAGGATCGTCTTCGACGACCGTAGCCACTATCCCAGTCTGGCAGCACGTGGGCAGACCTCCATGACACACTGTGTGCATGACCGAGGGTGAAAGAGAACGAGAGGGAGAGGGAGAGAGAAAAATCACCAGTCTCCAGCGACAGTCGCCTTCCTCGACGAGGTTTGGACCACCTCTGGACCAGTGAGGTCGGTGGTGTGCTCAGCCAAGAAGGAGAGGGACGGTGGAGGGAGAGGAGGAGAGAAAAACTTAGAGGTGGAGAGTGAGAGACTGAGTAAGAGAGAGAGACTTATGGTGAACGAGCTCCGGTGAGGTCGTGGCAGTCATGAAGGAGGGTGAAGTGGGAGAGCGAGAGAGATGAAGTGAGAGAGGAGAGAGTAGGCGGCGGTTATGTAAGGGAGATGATGAATAGTGAAGTAGGGTTTTAGATAAAACGTTTTATATATATAGTCAAAATGACCCTTTTGCCCTTTAAGTTAACACTTATACATTTTAAAACATTTGCCCTTATGGTCCTTTATCTCATCTCCACATACATACATATCTCGATGAAAATCCAGTGACTCTCCTTATCAAGCTGTGTTACTTTAACAATTTCTATCCCATAGCCCGTATGTTGCGAGACTATCCAACTTCCGCATTGGTCTTGCGCTCCTCAGTCCATATTTCTGCTAAATTTGGTTTGCCGTGCCAGTTTTCTAGCCACATCCCATCAACTAATTAATTTAATTATTAGAAAATTTATTTATTTGTATTTTAACAGTGTTTTAAATCCCCCGTGTACCCGTAACTTAATTTTCCTACTTGTTCACCGACTTTATTGTTCGGTCACTCAAATACGAGTATAAATATATAATACACATCATCATTCACAAATAACCAAATTTTCGGGTCGTTACAAACTCATAAGTTAAGCCCCATTTAAGTTAGCTACTAACTTGTAAGTCATACAAATCCTATAGAGAATGAAGTCAAATGGTAACAAATTCAACGAGATATGCCCCAACAAGTAGACCCCAATTTCGCAAGCCCTAGATGGTCCCAACAAGCAAAGCCCCATTTCGCAAGCCCTAGATGGTCCCCTATAGAGGAGAATCTATATACAACACGTTAAAAAGCAAAAGAAGAGTCGATCAGTGTTCAGTGACTGACTTACTACGTTCCAAAATGGGAATCTTGCACGGCCAAGGTCGTTCTTCTGCTTTTGACCTGCCTCGCCTCTGATTCCTTGCCTCCTGCCTCGCCCCTGAAGAAAAAACTCATCCACAACTTCTCCACTCGAACGCGTAGTCGGTTCGTCCAGCAAAAATCCCACAGCTGGTCTTCTCTTTCGATTTTTGGTCACTAGTTTTTAGGGTTTCTGGTTTCTGGTCGAGAGAAAAATGAGGAAGAGAAGTGGCTGTCTGGCTGGTTCTTACACTCAAAATGAGAAGCAACGAAAAATGGAGGGAGTTTCAAAATTTCTGGGCCCATCATGATATAGTGCATGCCAGACAACCATTTGTCAGTCGGCTGATAGTCGCCTGACAACCAATAGTCACCTTTCTGACATTTTTTTTTTTGTTTTATTGTTTTTTTTCTTTTTGAAGAGAGAACTGACGAGAGGGACCCACTGACACGACCGCATCGGCTCCACATCAATAGGTGCAAAAATTCGATGCGTTTTCTAGGTTAACATAGCATTTCTCTCCAACTTTATGCTCTTATGTTGTGGCAGTGAAAAGAACTTAGGCCACTTGATGGGCTTATGCTTTAAAAGTGTGTGTGCTCAAAATGTGCGTTGAGAATGTATTAGATTAATTTTCCTATATAAATAGGTGGCGTAAGGATTTCTATGCCCAATTACCTGAAGTAAGGATTTTTACGCCCAATTACCTGAAGAAGTGAAAGAAAAGAAAAGGCATTTGCATAGAGAGCATAACCGAAAAAAATTATTATTAAGCATTGAACAAAATACTACAATCACTTTTGATGGGAAGTGCCACACAAGATTAGAGATTCTTCTGCGACAAAGTGTTTATTTTGAAAACGGTACTAAATCACTTTTAATCTTCTAAATAGTTGGTGTATCATTATTACATTAGTTTTTATTTTGAATAGAAATCAAAATTTCATTAATAATTTATGGCTTCAAATTAGACATATAATCAAGTATATTGATTCATTAATTCTATTTGTGCAAACAAACTGTCATTAATTTGGTTTTCGTTTTCAAATTGAAACAATTTAGCAATCATGGACTTATTTCTACAACGTTAAAACTTATAACAATATGCAAAAGTACTGAAACCACAAAATGAATAATAAAACTTTTTAACAAGGAGAAAATCTAAACCTTCCCAACAAGTCAAAGACAAATCAAAGACTTCCAACAAGAAAAGAAAACTAACTATAAAATAAAAATTAAAGATAACTCAATATAGCACGTCGCATAAATCCACGCAACACCGTTGATGAAGATGCACCACAACAAGGATGGATCAATCTCTACAATTCTAATTATATATGTTGTTTATTAAATTAACAAAGAGCAAAAAGGATTTGATTAGAACCACCGCCTATCGTTGAATGCATAAAATATGTACAATCATCAAAATCCTTATTATATATTACATAAGATTTGATTAGAACCACCGCGTATCGTTGAAGTAAATAAATGTCTTATTATATATTACATAGGATCAACGTCAAAGGAGGCTGATTGCATTCAAAATGACTTCAACAAAAGTGTAATGGCGAACGAAAATGTCGTAGACTTTTGTCTGAATGAGATGTGTATTAAGTCACATACATTTTTTTTAATTTAAATTTTCTTTAGCAGTGACTACAACATTTAATTTCACAAAATCTTTTCTACTCTAAACTTGCTCTTTGGTACAATGACTTGGGAGTAATGTTTACGTGTTTATGTTGTCAATTTTTTATCTACTCTAAATTTTTTGTCTCCGTAAACATGACATCGCCTAGCCTAATCCCATAATTAAACCCTAATCTCAACCGCGTAAGACTTAACTACGTATTTGTCAGCCTTTACATCTTATACTCCTTAATACTCACGTTTAGGATAAGTAATTCACTTGTTATGCCATTATTAGATTTTCAAAGTGAATTAAAACTTATTTTGAATTAATTAATTTAGCAAAAATCTTAACAGTTTATGCGAAAGCAATTAGACAAATCCTAATTGTGGAAACCAAGAAATAACGATCACATTGATATATGACAAGTGGCAAATGTAAACAGTGTGTGATGGTCATCAAAAGTCGAGGAACTATCGCTCAACCCATAAATATACAATTCAAAAGTAGTAAAAGACATAATAGTTGTAACGACCTGAATCTTCCCCGATCCGATTTATGGGCAATTTAGTAATTTAAATACTAAATGTGTGTTGGATTTCTTTGGATTGGATTATTAGTGATATAGTAGAATATCCTACACCTCGAGATGCACATTTTATGCGATTTGAAGAGATATCAGAATATATGCCCGTTCTTATTAAGGAAACTCACAAGAAAATAAAGATTTGAAAAAACGTTTCTTAAACCAAATTTAATAGATCCTATTAATTAAGGAAAGATTTGTGGAAACGTTCATGGTCAAAATGCTCATTAAGATAAATTAATGAAAACGGCCTAAAATATATTAAATAGGGAGTTAGACTTAAGGCCCAAGTAGGAGGGCATTTTAGTCTTTAATACAAAAGGATGTATGTAACCTAACCTAACCCTAGCCTATAAAAGGAGAAGTTAAGTAAACTTAGCCACGACTTGTTGTTCTACACTATTTGGAAAAAGATAGGAGATTAAGGGAGGACAGTTTGGAATGGTGAGAATGAGTTTTGAGAAGTCAAAGAGATCAAAGAAGTTCGGATTGAACATTCAAATCGAGCCCTAATGCGAAAGGATCAATACTAGGATTCGCGGCGAGTTTAAGGTAAGTGGAGAGCTTCGCTCATGCATTAAATATGGCTTGATTATTAGATAACTAGGAATGCATGTTTTGAATGTAACGACTTGGGAATGGGTTGCGTCGTGATATTGGTTTGGATCTCTATTATCTATGGAATTGTGAATACATTGTTTTGCCTTTTATGTTATTCGGTGCCCCAGAGTGTGTGGAGTTCCACCGCGGGCCAAATTTTCAAGTGGTCTATATCTTGGACGCCCCAGAGTGTGTGGTAGTTAACTACCGAGGGTTTGCTTGACTAATTGAATGCATAAGGTGAATTATTCGAGTGTAAGGGTTTGGAGTTCCATCTTTTGCTACTTGATGATTCTTTGAGACGTGTAGCGGTGACGGCTTGGAGGAATCTATCTTTGTTTTGGTGCGATTATCTAGAGGGCATAACGGCCATTGCATTTCCACTGATTATTGTACCAATTCGAAAATAGATGATTCGGTCACCAGATCCTTACCAATATCTAGTTTGCATTGAATGGAACAACGGCTTATATTAATATTTATATCTATCGCATTTTATTTAAATCTTTCATTTGATTTTATTTGTATGTCATGTGTAAATTTATAAATGAAAAGTGATGAATATTATTATGCATGACATAAATGAATATTTATCAAATTTGTTATAAAACTGTTAGGCTTTTATGTTTAGTATGGTGATTGGAATACGATTTGAAATATTGATACATAGAATTATTGAATATCTAAATTAGATGTGGAAATAGTATTTAAACGTTTCTTCTTAGAATATAATTCTATTTTTCATAACTACGATGAACATGAACCATATCTTTAATTGTATCGAATTATGTGTTCAATTAATATGCTTATAATTTTGTTATGATTTACATGTATTCGGTTATTACATGTTGTGTTATGCGTATGGATTGGATGTCATGTAGAATGTGTATGAGTACTAGGTAGTACTTGCATATTTAATGTTTGAGCAAGTCTTTCCTCTTATTGAGCATCGTTGGTTCTTTAGCTCACCCCACTCTACCCCACAGGTCCCTCTACCAGTGCGATAGACAAGAAAGGCAAGGGAAAGGATTTATTTTGAAGTGCCATCATATGTGAGACTCATATAATACTAGTCTATCATTATTATTAATTGTTTTGTAAACCTCGTACGTGGATTATAGCTTGAGAATTAGTAATGGGTAGTTTTGAACCTTATTATTATTATTATGAAGTTGTATGAGACTTTTAAATATTTAAGATGATAGATCTTATTATTATATACAGGATTATATGATTTTATTATGACTAACTTTTACACTCATATTATCATATATCTTGTTAGAATGATTATTCCGCAGATTTGTTTAGGCGTACCAGACTGTTATTTGGGCCTGGTTCAGGTATTGGGTCCAAGTGGCGGTCTGGGCCTGGCGACCCGACCCTAGGTCAGGGGCAGGTCATCACAATAGTATTTAATACAACAAAATATCAAAACCTACAAGATAAGAAGGTAGAAGAACGTTGAAGCTCAGATGTAGTCACTGATCTTCTCCTTTCCTGGCCTGTTGCTTAACGGATCTGCACCCACCGGCCATCGTTATAAAAAGATAGTGAGTACAATAAAAATAGAAAGTAAAATCTGGATATTCTAACTTTCATTTCTAAATATTCTAAATGGTATTTAAGAAACATATAAATAAGAAATACTGAAATTGACAATATGTTAATAAATACCAAGGTTAAACAATTGAGACTGACTCTAGGCTAAGTAGCGATGATTTAGGTCCGATCGGTCATGAACTACATCACATCAACCTAATAATCCATAATATCACAAGGAACTATAACCCCAAGTATCATTAGGTACTCTAACCCCAGTGTATCGACTACCTAGGGACTCTAACCACGAGTATCATACAATGTAAAGTAATATATGCCGACATCTCCAGGGACTCTAACCTCATAAGTTGTGCACACCTCGATCGAGTAAGAGACATAGATACTAAGACTACTTTATGTTCTCAAGGAATGACTCAGTTTAGAATTTCAAGGTGTTTACAAATGCTACAAAGCATATTCAAGAAGAGTACAATCTTAACAAATATAATTATTAACTCATCTACACTAATAGCATGTTATTTTTAACCAAATTAATAAGTCAAAACAACAAGGAATCGACTCATGATATCAGAATACATGCATAACATAGTCAAGAGGACCGTGAAACAATAATAATATGGAAATGAAATATAAGGTAGAACCTAAACAGATATAATTATAGGCCACGCATAATATCCTAACTTTACCGGCCTCTTGATACCCCGCGACTCGTGAATGCCTCCCCGAGGCTCTCCTCTAAGCTCCTATTGTTTGTTAAATTGAATTGTGTCTTAATTTCTCATTAAGTGTTTTAGATCAGGCAAAATCAAAAAACTCTAAACACCATTTAAAAACTGTCTCTACACACTTCCATTTATTTTAAGTTCATTTTCACCAAAAATATGGCTTGGTTTTGTAAATCTAATGAATCTAATTATTTTTCTCTCTCTCATCTTTCTAAAACTATAAGGAACTCCCAATTTTGATGTAAAATGAGAGAGATATGACAGTTTTATAACAATTGCTCAAAATAGTTTTAAGTTTCGACAGCAAATTCAGAAATTCATTTCTTCAAAACCATTGCTCTAAAAATTATGATTTTTAGATTGAAGACCAAAAGCATACCCAAGAAAATCGTACTAAAATATGAGTTCAATCAGATAAGAAATGAGTGAGTTATATATAAAACATCACGACATGATCAAAGTTGTGAAACCCATAAATTCTAGATTTAACATCAAAGTTGTAAGGAGTTTTGGACCAGAAAACGTTCGAATTTCAAAATTTAGGTAAATTTTGTTCCATTTTGAGTTAGCTTTCACAAACCCACCAGAATGAGTCAATTTCGATTCAAAATGCAGAAGTTATGTCCAAAACAAAAAGACTGAGTCAAAACTTCAACGCTCATTTCATGAAATTGGGAAAGTACACCAAAATTTGCAAAAAACCATGACTTATGATTTTCAAACTCAAATATGGTAATTGTAATAACTCGAATTTAATTCGTCATTATTTATGACATGTTGCAGATGTGGCAAATAGCTCAGGTGCTCGTAAAACCCATAATTAGGCTAGGGACGCGCCTAGAGTTAGGTAAATAACTATTTTTGTGTTGTTATGCCTTAATTTGCAATGTTTAGGTGTAATTAGATTATTTACATTGCGTTATTTATATTTCAATTGATGTGTGAGATTGTGTATTAAGTATTTGCCTCGATATGCGTGTCAACGCGGGTATCAGGTAGGCTAAAAAATGAAATACTAGGCCGGAGGAAATAATACACACATGAAATGAATTAAATATGATAAAATAGTAAATTTGGTGGATTCCTAGCAACGCAGGGTCGTGAGCGACACCCCTTGGGTGATGTGGTAGTGTGCATGTAACGACCCCTATTTTCGTCTAGGGCACCGCCCGGCCTAATCCCATAATTAAGCCCTAATTCCAACACGTAAGACCTAATGATGTATTAGTCAGCCTGTACTACCTCTTATATCGTGAATTGGGTTCAGGGATAAGAATATTCTCTGTTATTTTATAGAATTATCAAATTAGCGGAAGTCTTTAACATATTAGCGGAAGCATTTTATATAAATCCTAAATGTGGAAACCAGGAAATAACAATCACAATATCAATATAAAATAAACGACGATCATATAGACAAAGTGAAAGTCCAAAAGTCGGGTGAACTAACTCTCGTCCCAACAAAACAACCCAAGCAAAAGATGTATATAAACATAATACAAAAAATATATGACCTACATGTACAGCAGCTACGCACTACGAGCTCAGAGGTAGTCGCCGATCTTCTCCTTGCCCGGTCTAGTGCTGTTTGACGGACCTACACCCACCGTCACAAACTAGACGGTGAATATAGTGATATTTAAGTGATAACTGGGGAATTCTATACTTCATTTCCAATTTAAAGATAGATATTTAAAGGCATAATAAAGCAGAAAAAAGGTGCTGAGAAAGTAATGCATATAAATATCACAGTTAACCAAGTTAGATAGACTGACACAGGCTAAGTCGAGATGATCTACGTCCGGTCGGCGGTGAGAAATATCAACCAGCCTTTGTCCACTATCGTATGGAGATACTCTCAACATACTTTGTAAATTTTTGAATATATATATAGAACTTGCCAACAACCCCGTAGTTCAAGCTACGTGATACCACCCAAGTAATAGTGGTGAGTGCCGGAAACCCTGAGGTCCAGTGACCCCGTGAATCTACCCATCTCTCGTGCAATGGACACTAGATAATCTCCAACTTTTGTTTCAAGGGTTTTCATTTCTAAGGTTCTACGATATCAACAAGTTAGGCTACAAAGCCTCAAAGGAAATGGAATACAAATCAATTACCACAGTAACCCTAATGTATGCATTTCTAACATCAATTATAATATTATTCATAATCAAATATGGCACATTAGGAAAGGAGTCAATGAAATCATCACAAGGCATCATGCTATTTCAACATTCAACTTGAATAGAGCAAGGAAAACATGATGATAGATTACTAATAACAAGTCATCAAATTGACTGAAAGAGAATTTAATATGAATAAAATAAAGTAGAGAGTTCCCACAGTTTCACTTACAAGTCACAGGATAGCTAAGGCTATCCGGCCTCGCGACACTCCGACTAGCGCTCCCGAACTCCCGTAACACCCCTAGGTCCCTGAAAAGTTATTTCATATCCTTTATTTATTTATTTATTAATATTTTGTTACATAGATATATTTTATGTATATATACATATATGTGTATATGTATTTGTATATATACATGTGTATTTGTATATATATATATGTATATGTATATGTGTATTTGTATTTGTATATATGTGTATATGTATGTATACATATATGTATATATATATGTATATGTATTTATCATTATTATTTATTTTATTATTTTATTTTATTTTTTTGTATATATACATGTGTATGTGTATATATAAATATACATACATGTATATATATGTATATATATTACATATATATATATTACTATTTATTATTATTATATTATTTTTATTTTTATTTTTATTTTTTAAAATTTTGGGGGGGTTTGGACCCCTGGACCAGGTTGACCCGGTCTAGCCGGGTCGGGCCCGGTCCAGCTGGGTCGGACCCGGTTGGGGGGACGCACGCACGCACACGCGTTCGTGCGTCTCCTCCCCCCATCTCTTGTTGCAGACGGACGCTGCATTGCAGCGTCTCTGCCTCTACACATTTTTTTTTTTATTTCTTTTTTCTTCTTCCTTCACTTCTTCAATCTATCAACACTACAACAACACCATAGCATCAACAATCCTCCACTAACACATTGATTTCAAAATCAATCAACTTCATCAACATCACCATTAACATCTACAACAATAATGCCAACATTAACAACCAAAGACTCACCTCGCCAATATCGTCGTCGTCTCGATCTCCTCCAGATCTCCTCCTCAGTTGAACTCTCTCTCTTCTCTCCCAGGACTCTCTCTTCTTCCTCTCCCCTCCTTGTATGCGGCGGTGTGGGTTTTTGTTGGAGTTTTGGAGGTCAAATGACCATTTTACCCCTCCAACCCTATCCTTTTCTATATAAACCAATGCCCCTTATTGTCATTTCTCATTCTTTTTTTTATTTATAAAATGTATATATATTTATATATATATATATATATTTAAATATATATATATGTATGTCTAATTCAATTTAATTAATTTAGGGCTATAGTTATGATCTAATGTACATTAATTTGATTACATTATATTTTACTAAGTTTAGACTTACCGCAAGTCTCACTATTCGATACCCCGGCTTGCATGCAACTCGAGGCGTGTTCCGACTACATTTCGGCGTCGATAACTGCAAATACTGACTTAGTCAGCCTACACACATACAAAACACTAGGAATACGTCAAAACAAACATAAAATTTACCTCGGCCACATGCCTCGGTCTGTGTGCGCATCTCATGCGGGCCCCACGTCACGTGTCGGTAATCCTGATTAAGCAGTTAATCAAGATTAGCAAAATTGGGCTGTGACAAATATTCCTAACAAAATGGAAATTTCGTCCTCGAAATTAAATTCAGGTTAGAGTTCTAACTGACTCGAAAAGGTACGAAAACGATCTCGCATATAGTCTTCCTGCTCCCAAGGGAGTTCTGAGTCGTCGTGAAACTGCCACTTGACGAGTACTTTCGAGATAGGATTGTTCTTCAGCTACTGTACCTTTCGGTATAGGATCTGGATAGGCTGCTCCCCATGGCGATATAGATGATATGATGAATCTCTTATTTCCCAAATCTTGAAGCTGACTCCTCAACTCCTCCAATTCTCTCAGAGCCATGCGATAGGGTGGTATTGAGATCGGTTTGATGCCTGGTACGAGATCAATTACAAAGTCTACCTCTCAAGGTGATGGTAGAACCGGTAAGTCCTCCAGAAAGGCATCAGGAAAGTCTCTGACTACTGGTATGTCTTCAAGTCGGGGTTCCTGACTCTCCGCTACAGCGTACAAAGCTATTAAAGTCTCCATCTCCTCACTAGACGCTAATCGACGTGTCGTGGTACAAGCACTCAGTGTGTTACCTCGATGAACAAAATCGTACGCCATGGGATCTTGGATATCTCGAATTTATTGAAACAATTGCAATTCATCCCTAAGGTGTAGTCACTCGTCAATTGACTCCTAGTTCCTCGTCATTTAATCATTACCCTAACTAAAATTTAAATGATACTAGACCCAAAGTCCGCACGTCACAACATTATTAGTGGGCGAGCCACGCTCCGCGACCACATGCTCATCATACATACGTACGACACTTTGGTCATAATACTCAAGAAAAATCTTGCTAGGCGTAATTCGCTATGCAACATACGAACTAAGTCGGCTTACCGTCAACTGGCCTAACCAGTTTATGCATTAAAAATAGATCAGGACTTTCCCTTGACTCGGTCTCGCACCTCAGTTAGGTCTGTCCTACAAGAATGTGGGCTCTCTCTCGATCTTGTGGTTGTGGTGTCTCCTGCCAATAACTCGCAGGCTGCGTACACTTTCGCACAATGTGCCCTACCTGATAATCTATAACATGTCGGTTGTCTCCTCTGACCACTATGTGTAATATTAGTCTGACCATGCCTTGGCGCATCTCAGTCTCTGCCTCTTGGCACCTACTGTGTCTGCGAAGATGGTATTGTTGACGTAGATGAAGTTGGCAAGATAGGTGGAGTTGCGTGAGATATAGACCGACGGCTGGTCTCATGATACTTGAGCTCTGAAATCTCTGGCTTGCGATCATTACTCCATTGCCTCTTTGTCTCTGCCTCTCCAAATCAAATCCCTGTTCAACCCTAGCAGAAGATTCCTCAAACGCAGTGGGCGAATCCTTGCCTGATATAACTATCGGTTCAGCAACAATCGGCAACTCTGGCAGACGATGTACTACAAGCTATGTCGATGTAATCGGAGTCTTTGAAGTCAAGGGCGTTGTAGTAGTAGCTGTAACCATGCTGGGGATGGCCGGTATCAACATCGTCATTTGCGCCGTCATGTGGTAAACTTCGCAAGTTGTTGTCCTTGAGCCGCTACTTGATAAGATAACCTCTGAATGTCCTCCACCGATACAACAGATTTTTGACTACTGCTAGCTCCTCTGTCTCTATCTTTGTGAGAATTCGACATCAGCTTCTATACGTTGGCGACATACTCTTCATCAGCCACTACGTATATAGCGCGTATATACACACATAATTATACTTGTACATATAACAATCCCCAACTAACTTTCACATGATTCCCAACAAAATAGTTCCTAGGCAATGTTCATCTGGTTTCTACTTCTAAAGTTTGTGTTTTATTTATTGAGAACAAGTCTCTGTATTATATCCCTAAGGTTCTAACCCCTAGTCTATGATACCAACTGTAACGTTGGTATCACAATTTTAGACAACTCTATACTATGTCCCTAAGGTTCTAATCCCTAAGCTCTGATACCAACTGTAACGTTGGTATCACAACTTTAGACCACTCTATACTATGTCCCTAAGGTTCTAATCCCTAAGCTCTGATACCAACTGTAACGGCCCCTATTTTCGTCTAGGGCACCGCCTGGCCTAATCCCATAATTAAGCCCTAATTCCAACACGTAGGACCTAATGATGTATTAGTCAGCCTGTACTACCTCTTATATCGTGAAATGGGTTCGGGGATAAGAATATTCCCTGTTATTTTATAGAATTATCAAATTAGCGGAAGTCTTTAACATATTAGCGGAAGCATTTTATATAAATCCTAAATGTGGAAACCAGGAAATAACAATCACAATATCAATATAAAATAAACGACGATCATATAGACAAAGTGAAAGTCCAAAAGTCGGGTGAACTAACTCTCGTCCCAACAAAACAACCCAAGCAAAAGACGTATATAAACATAATACAAAAAATATATGACCTACATGTACAGCAGCTACGCGCTACGAGCTCAGAGGTAGTCGCCGATCTTCTCCTTGCCCGGTCTAGTGCTGTTTGACGAACCTACACCCACCGTCACAAACTAGACAGTGAGTATAGTGATATTTAAGTGATAACCGGGGAATTCTATACTTCATTTCCAATTTAAAGATAGATATTTAAATGCATAATAAAGCAGAAAAAGGTGCTGAGAAAGTAATGCATATAAATATCACAGTTAACCAAGTTAAATAGACTGACACAGGCTAAGTCGAGATGATCTACGTCCGGTCGGCGGTGAGAAATATCAACCAGCCTTTGTCCACTATCGTATGGAGATACTCTCAACATACTTTATAAATTTTTGAATATATATAGAACTTGCCAACAACCCCGTAGTTCAAGCTACGTGATGCCACCCAAGTAATAGTGGTGAGTGCCGGAAACCCTGAGGTCCAGTGACCCCGTGAATCCACCTATCTCTCGTGCAATGGACACTAGATAATCTCCAACTTTTATTTCAAGGGTTTTCATTTCTAAGGTTCTACGATATCAACAACAAGTTAGGCTACAAAGCCTCAAAGGAAATGGAATACAAATCAATTACCACAGTAACCCTAATGTATGCATTTCTAACATCAATTATAACATTATTCATAATCAAATATGGCACATTAGGAAATGAGTCAATAAAATCATCACAAGACATCATGCTATTTCAACATTCAACTTGAATAGAGCAAGGAAAACATGATGGTAGATTACTAATAACAAGTCATCAAATTGACTGAAAGAGAATTTAATATGAATAAAATAAAGTAGAGAGTTCCCACAGTTTCACTTACAAGTCACAGGATGGCTATGGCTATCCGGCCTCGCGACACTCCGACTAGCGCTCCCGAACTCCCGTAACACCCCTAGGTCCCTGAAAAGTTATTTCATATCCTTTATTTATTTATTTATTAATATTTTGTTACATAGATATATTTTATGTATATATACATATATGTGTATATGTATGTATACATATATGTATATATATATATGTATATGTATTTATCATTATTATTTATTTTATTTTTTTGTATATATACATGTGTATGTGTATATATATATGTATACATATACATTTATACATGTATGTATATATATTACATATATATATTACTATTTATTATTATTATATTATTTTTATTTTATTTTTTAAAAAAATTTTAGGGGGGTTTGGAGCCCTGGACCGGGTTGACCCGGTCTAGCCGGGTCGGGCCCGGTCCAGCCGGGTCGGACCCGGTTGGGGGGACGCACGCACGCACACGCGTGCGTGCGTCTCCTTCCCCCCATCTCTTGTTGCAGCGTCTCTGCCTCTACACATTTTTTTTTTATTTCTTTTCTTTTTCCTTCACTTCTTTAATCTATCAACACAACAACAACACTACAACAACACCATAGCATCAACAATCCTCCACTAACACATTGATTTCAAAATCAATCAACTTCATCAACATCACCATTAACATCTACAACAATAATGCCAACATTAACAACCAAAGACTCACCTCGCCAATGTCGTCGTCGTCTCGATCTCCTCCGATCTCCTCCTCCGTTGAACTCTCTCTCTTCTCTCCCGGACTCTCTTCTTCCTCTCCCCTCCTTGTATGCGGCGGTGTGGGTTTTTGTTGGAGTTTTGGAGGTCAAATGACCATTTTACCCCTCCAACCCTATCCTTTTCTATATAAAACAATGCCCCTTATTGTCATCTCTCATTCTTTTTTTTTATTTATAAAATGTATATATATTTATATATATATATTTATATATATATATGTCTAATTCAATTTAATTAATTTAGGGCTATAGTTATGATCTAATGTACATTAATTTGATTACATTATAGTTTACAAAGTTTAGACTTACCGCAAGTCTCACTATTCGATACCCCGGCTTGCATGCAACTCGAGGCGTGTCCCCGACTACGTTTCGGCGTCGATAACTGCAAATACTGACTTAGTCAGCCTACACACATACAAAACACTAGGAATACGTCAAAACAAACATAAAATTTACCTCGGCCACATGCCTCGGTCTGTGTACGCATCTCATGCGGGCCCCACGTCACGGGTCGGTAATCCTGATTAAGCAGTTAATCAAGATTAGCAAAATTGGGCCGTGACAGTGCACGCCCAAGTGTACTCGTTGGCTCGCACAACGGAATTATAAGCGCAAAAGTATAGGCAAATATATATATATATATATATATATGTAATTTAAATAATATATATATATTTCAATCAGAAATTAAAAAGAAATGTGAAATTACCAACAAGGGCATTGATTTGGTTATAATCAGGATGGGGGTATTTTGGTCATTTGATCTCAAAATATCAAAACACCACCACCGCCTCCTATTTACTTTCATTTCTCATCAAAAATCACAGGAGGGAAAGAGAGAAATCGAGAGGTCAAGAGGGAGATCAACGCTAAGAACTTAGAGGTGGCGAAGTTGAAGGTGAGTTCATTATTATTGGTTGTCGATATTGTTGTTGTTGTTGTCGTTGATGTTGTTGCGATCGATGTGATAATGGTAGTGATGGCTTGGGAGCTCGGACGGATTGCAAGAGCAATTTGTCCGAAAAAGGAGATGACATAGGACAAGTCATTTCCCCCTCCCAATCAATTTATATAAAAAAAAGGAAATCGAACCAGATACGCACTGCGTCTTTGGTCGATTAGAGAAGAAGATGCATCCCTTCTTTTGGGTCGGGCTTGGCTGCCCAGGCCCAGCAGGTCAAACCGACCCGGTCTTGACCAGAGCGGGTCGGGTCAAGCCGGCCAAGACCCAACCGGTTCGATTGGGTCGAACCGGGCCCAGATGAACTGGGTCCTGGTTCAGCCCAACCCAAATAATAATAATAATAATAATAATAATAATAATAATAAATTAAAAAATATATATTATGGAAATTTTATAAAATTGGAGAAAAATAGCTAGAAAATTATGAAAAAGATTAGAAAAATCCAGAAAAATGCAAGAAATTAGAAAAAGGATTTGAAAATGGGCTTCGAGGTTTTCGGGCATTTTGATACCCGATGTAACTTGAAAAATGTGTCCCAACTAAAAATTGAAATAAATTCTAATTTTTGTTATCAAAATATAAAATCAATTAATTTGACACTAAATCATAAAAATGATTTATTCAAACACTAAGGACTTAGGAGATTATAGTCGGGTGTCGGGCACGCATTCCGAGTCTTGAGCGGAGTCGGACTAGGGATTGTTTTGAGACACGGAGCGTGGTTTGATATATGTAGTATCCTAACTGAAATTACTTGAGTATTTACTTCTCTTGGTATTTGAATTCAATTTATGTTATTTTATTATTATATTTTGGGTTGTGGTTTTAATGGACAGACATTGAGCGGGGCTCCCTCCGTGCCATTCTAGTGTGTATGCCCACTAGACCATAACACATATGTAGGGAAACTCGGTGAATAGTTCGACCCGGGAATCACGTTAAAACATGTGTGGGTGTGTCGTGGTACCATGCTGACCACTTGCGGATCCAGATATTGGCCCTGCTTGAGTTGGACTCGACGTCGGTATTCTGTGGAAGAGTCGAATTATGGCACTAGTCTGACCCTAAGCTCTATGAACACATTTTAAGCTTTCATTATTATCTATTCATGTAATGAGCGCAGTTGCCTGTATTTATTTTCGCATGTTTATTTAATAGCTTTATTTAAATTCAAGTATTTACTTTCAATATTGCTTACTTAATTTCCTTGTGAATACTCACTCTGGACTCGTCATCTGCCTTTTGTGATGATTTGAGTATAGATCCTAGTACGAATAGGGGTAAAGGCAAGCTTCAGAGAACCGCTGATTCAGAGACAGATTGCCTAACTCGTACGTTTGTATTATATGTATTTGTTTTCATTTCGAGTATGGGATTGTGAGATACCTTGTATATTTTGATATTTTGTAGCATTTGAGGTAATTTTGGATATCATATGGGTTTTTCACATTAGGTTTATGGTTTATATCACTCACTTCAATTATTAATATCTGAGTTAATGTGTTTGTAAGACTTTCGTTGTGGTAATTTAAGGTTTAAATGATGACTTGGCACATGATTAGAGTTCAATACTAGGTAATTAGTAAATTGTTGTTTAATAAGACTTAAAAGGATAACATGGAGGATATAATCAAATGTGGAGCACGACTGTCGCTGGTAAGACAGAATGTGGGTCCATATTGGCCCCCGTGGCGGTCTATTTGGAAAATGGGTCATTACGGTAATTCTTAGTAGCTGGATTATTGGCTTGAAATGGAGATTCCAAATTTGCTTTTAGTTGTCGAAATTAGAACCATTTTGTTTTTCAAAAATCAAAATTTCTATTGCATGAAGAAAACCCAAATTTTGAGCTTAAAATCCAAATTGAAAATTGGAGACTATAACCCAATTCAATTCTTTCATTTGATCACTACTAACCTTAAAAACACTTGAAATCGATTAATATACCAAACCCCTTTGATTTGAAACCAAATTTCAACAATACAACTGCATTATGTGTAGGGATTGATTACCTTAATTGTGTTATGATTTTCTAGCTTGACTTCTACATTTTTTGAGCACTCCCAACTCTTCAAATCTCCTCAAATAAAATTTCAACTTTGCTAAATTTTATCTTCCTTGGTGTGTGAACATGCAATAATGGAAAGAAAACAAAGTGTTCTTTATATAGTGCACCTTTTCATCAATTGGATTCACACATCACCATGATAGGCATGTGTGGGTGCGCCGTGAATGTACGCTAGCTACCTAGAGGGTCCAGGGTCACCCATTAGAGGTATCCTCACGGGCCGTGCCTAGCGGATAACCCGAAGTATGACTTAGTCTGACTTTTATTGTTCACGTACTTTCCTTCATTGTTATATTTAGGCATGCGATGATCTTCCATAGTTGCCTGTATTCTTTTGTTTCGTATGTTTATTTATAGCATTTTAAATTTCAATAGTTTATTTACGTATTTACTTGGTGATTTTCCTTGGGATTACTCACTCTTGACTCGTCATCTGCCTTTTTGTGATGGCTTGAGTGCAGATCCTGGTACAAGCCGAGGAAATAGCAAGCTTGAGGACTACATTGATTGACTGTAATTGCCCTACTCGTACGTTTGTTTTTAATTCCTTGTTTTATGCTGGGTTTTGGGTATTGAGAGATAGACATGATGTGTATATAACTTGTAGGTTATATTTTTGATATTTTGAGGATCTCAGTTGATATGTATATGATGTATATTTTGAGATGGTTTCCACCTTAGGTAATATGCTCATAAAACACCTTGATTTGATTTTTTTTTAATTATCCGATGCGTACTTTGAGGTAAAATGATAATAAAGAATCCAAAGCTAACTTAAATCAATAATTATTAATACATAACTTAAAGTTAGCGAGAATTTGATTATATTGTGTTTACGAGTAGGGGTGGGACACAGTTGGGTGATAAATTGGCAGAGTTGTGGGCCCGTGGTGCACGTCGTAGTTGCCGATGAATTGGAGGCCACTACAGGTCAATTATTGATGGCTCGATTTAGGACTGGACATATAATCAATTGCCCTAATAAAAATACATAGTCGACTAACCCTCCATGCATCATAACCTTGTTATAAACAACAGGCCAAATGATCAAAAATATCCTAACCTTTACAAGTTATATCAATTATATCTAACCTTTGGAATTTATCAATTATATCCTAATCTTTGAAATTTAGTATCAATTTTATCCTCAATTAATTTAGACCCTTTTTTGCCCACACATCATTTTTTTTAACTTTCTTATTATACCATTTAAAGATTTACTCATACGTATGCATTAAAGCTTAATATTATTTTTTTAATTATTCATGTATACAATACACATATAGTAGTGTATGTATATATGCTACTCAATCATATACAAATAATCTAAGTACATAATCTATTCAAGTACATAATTCTTTTGTTAAATTAAACAACTATTAATACCTTCTAATAAGTTTTATATGTTATTTTCATATGTATATACCATTTAAAGATTTATTCATACGTATGCATTAAAGCTTAATATTTTTTTATGTATTCATGTATATAATACACATATAGTAGTGTATGTATATATATGCTACTCAATCATATACATATAATCTAAGTACATAATTCTATTTAAGTACATAATTCTTTTATTAAATTAAACAACTATGAATACCTTCTAATAAGTTTTATATGTTATTTTCATAGTATATACACATGATTCATTTAATGAGAAGGAAATCTGGTTGTAAAGGTTTGCTAGCCATCAAAATTGATTTGGAGAAAACATATGATAGACTACGTTGGAGTTTCATTAAAGAAACTCTTTGTAATGGCCCGAATTTAATTCACCATTATTTGTGACGTATTGTAGATGTGGCGGACATCTCAAACACATGTGGACCCGCAACTAGGCTAGAGCGTGCTTGGAGTTAGGTAAATGGTTATTTTGAGTGTTGTTTTGTCTAATTTTGTGATGTTTATGTTAAAATAGGTTAAACGACATCGCGATGTATGTAATTATATTTCAATTGACGTGTGAGATTGTGTGTTAAGTATTCACCTCGATATGCATGTCGACACGGGTACCAAGTAGACTAAAAGATAAAATATTAGGGGAAAAAATAATACACACATTAAATGAATTAAATATGATAAAATAATAAATTGGTGGGTGCCTAGGGATACGTGTGGTCGACAAGCATGAGAGGTACGGTAGTGTGCACGCCCGAGTACGTTTGTTGGCACGCACGATGAAATTTTAGGCGCGAAAATATAGGCGAATATATATTTATACATATAGGTAATTTTAAAATATATATATATATATATAAATATATAATAAATAAATAATTGTGAAATGACCAAAAAGGGTATTTGTTTGTTAAAGAAAAGGATAAGAACTTAGGGGCATTTTGGTCATTTTACCTAAAATATTAATAAACCCACCACCGACACCACATTTCTCCATTTTTTATCGATCAAGGGAGACGTGGAAGAAGGAGAAGAGAAATCGCGGGAAAGAGGAAGAGATCGAACTCGCGACGTCGAGGTATGGTTGTTGGCTTGTTGTTGTGTTCATGTTGTTGTATGTGTTGTTGTGGGATGTTGGTGTGGTGTACGGTGGTGGCTCGGAGGAATTTCCATGGCAGTTCGTGCGAGGATGAACATGGCATGGGAGATGTCTCCCATGCCAAGAGAAGAGGAGGGTTGGGGTTGAGAGCCAACCCCGATCGAAATCGAAGAAAAAAAAAAAAACGAACCAAGGAAGCCCCTGGTTTGTTGGAGAAGGAGGGACCAGGTCGGATAGACCAGGTCCTGGCCCCAAGCGGGTCGGGCCGAGTCGGCCCAGACTCGGTAGGTCCGGTTGGTTAGAACCGGACACGGTTCAGCCCAACCCAAATTAAAAAAAATAAAATAAAAATAAAAAATAGTTTTAAAAAAAGTAAAAATAAAAAAATAAAAATCTGAAAAATTAATAGAAAATTCAGATAAAATAGGAAAAATTTAGAAAAAATATATTTTGATCAAATAAATAAGTTTTGGGATTTTATCGGAATTTTGGCGAGATATTGTCAGGATTTTTACCTCGAAAATGTAAAATTGACATAATATATCAAATTGAAGCTAATTCAATGACAAATAATCTTAAGTATATTTGAGTGATAATTTTGATTGTCGAGTGTTTATTAGAGCTAGACCGGGGTTTAGATTTCGGGACACGGAGTGCTGATTGAGGTGTGTAGTATCCCAACTGAAATTACTTGAGTATTTACTTCTTTTGGCATTTGAATTCAATTTCTTTCATTTCAATACTCTACTCTGGTTATGATTATATTGGCGGACATTGAGCGGGGCTCCCTCCGTTCCATTCATGTGTGTATGTCCACTACATCATAGCACGTGCTACCAGATCGATCTCGGTGACTAACACGACCCGAGTATCACGTCGTGGCATGTGTCGATACGCCGTAGGTGTAACGCCGGCCATCGAGCGGATCCAGATACTTGCTCTGCTTGAATAGGACTCGCCGACAGTATTTTGTGAAAGAGTCCGAATTATGTGGGTAGTCTGACCGTAAGGGCTAGGAACACACTTTGAGTTTTTCCTATTATTTATTCATGCGATGAGCGCAGTTGACTGTATTTATTTTGCATGTTTATTTAATAGCTTTATTTAAATTTCAGTTTTTACTTTCAGTATTGCTCACTTAATTTCCTTGGGAATACTCACTCTGAACTCGTCATCTGCCTTTTGTGATGGCTTGAGTGTAGATCCTAGTACGAGCAGGGGCAAAGGCAAGCCGCCAGGGTACTTTTGATCTGAGATTGCCTGACTCGTACATTTGTATTATATTTATTTTGTTTCCTTTTGGGTTTAGAGAATTTTGAGACATCTTGTGTATATTGATCTTTTGTGACTTTAGAGGTATTTATGGTTATATATGGGTTTTCTACATTAGGTTTATGGTTTAGGTTACACATTTATATTATCATTATCCGAGTAAATGTGTTAGTAAGGCTTCAGATGTGTGAATTTGAGGATTTTAGGATGACTTAACATATAATTTATTTTCAATATAACTTAATCAATAAATGAACATTTAATAAGGTTTAAAGAAAATAATAAAATGGAGGATATAATCCAATGTAGAGCACAGCTGTTGCTGGTAAGACAGATTGTGGGTCTGCATTGGCCCTCGTGGCGGTCTATTCGAAAAATGGGTTGTTACACTCTTGTTGGTGTTGGTTTTCCTAATGTGTTGATCGATAGAATTATGTATTATATATCTACACCAAAGATGCAAGTGTTATGGAATGGAAGCATAACAGAGGCTTTCTCACCATCCAGAGGAATTCTTCAAGAAGACTCCATCTCACCTTACATCTTTGTTCTCTGTATGGAGATGTTGCCTCATGGTATCAAAAAAGCGATTGATGATAAGGAATGGTGTGGAGTTCGTCTAGGTAGAGCTGGTCCCATGATCTCTCACTTGTTCTTTGTGAATGATATGTTCATTTTTGCGGAAGCTAACATGTCACAGGTACAAATAATTCAAAAGATTATGGCATAATTTTGCAGTTGCTCTGGCCAAAAGATCAATGCTCAGAAAACAAAGCTCTTCTTCTCTAAGAATGTGGTTGCACATGTGAAAAGGCAAATCAGCACTAAGATGGGCTTCCAGATGACGGAGAACTTAGAAAAATATTTGGGGTCTCCTATCCTCCATCAAAGATTGAAGAAGGACACCTACAAGGACATTGTTGATAAATTGAGGCACAACTCTTAGGGTGAAAAACGAAACAACTCTCGCTAGCTGGTAGGGTAATGCTAGTCAAGGCATGTTTTCAATCTATACATGTGTTTCAAATGCAGACTGCAAAATGCCCTCTAACATTATGCGATGAAGTTGATAAAATTGTGCGCAGTTTTATCTAGGGATCTGATGTGAAAAGGAAAGTTCACCTAGTTCGATGGGAGGTCTTATGTTCTAATAAGTCCCTGGGGGTTAGAGTTTAGAAAGGTGAAGGACAATAATGAAACCTTTATATGGAAGCTCTGTTGGGACTTTTATATTAAGAAAGAGTGTTTATGGGCCTAAGTTATGAGAGGGAAGTATTACAAGTTGACAAATGAGGAACCTTCATTGAGAGCGGGCGCCCGCCTCGTTGGTATGGAGGAGTATATGTCAATCTTGGCCTCTCTTCAAGGAAGGCCTTATTAAGATTATTAGAGATGGATGGGAACTTTATTTGGAAGGAGAAATGGGTGGAAAACGTGGACTCTCTCCTACCCTATGCTACTACTTCATTTTCCGATAGGGACATAGAGCAGAAGGTGGCTCATTATACTACAGCATCAGGAAGTTGGGACATTTCGAAACTTGCACAGATTCTACCTAGTGAGATGTGCAACAAAATCTTAGCCACTCCTCACCCTAATAGTAGCAAAAGAATGGATAGGATCTCCTGGATGTACAACAAGTCTAGGAAGTTTTCAGTTAAGAAGGCTTATGAGCGAATCGCCAGTGAAGATATCCAATCTGATGATACAGGCTGGAGGTCAGTGTCGGATTGGGAGGGTCCGAAGAGAATCAAGACTTTTCTATGGTTGGCTAGACATGATCGTTTCCCTACTAACATGTGTTGTAAACGCTATATTAATACCTCCAATGTTTGTAGGAAATGTAACGCATGATTAAGAGTCGGATCTTCACGCCCTTAGGGACCGCCCTATAACAAGGACAATATGGGATAATCTTTTGATGGGAAGACAGAGCCCTAACTTCTTTAGTGATTGCCAAAGAAAATGGTTGGACTCTCTAAAAAAAAAAAAAGGTGCCTCTTCTTGGAAGACCCTGTTTGGTGTCACGTGTTGGGTTCTTTAGTTCACAAGAAACGAGTTTGTCTTCAAGGGTATTAGGTGTCAATTATGGAGGTGATTTCTCAAGCTCGAGATAGAACAGATGAGATAATTAGATGTGGCGCTCGAACACGCACCACTGGTCTTGAAGAGCAAGCTAAGAGGGAGACACGATGGAGGAAACCGAATGAGGGTTGGGCAAAACTGAATTGTCATGGGGCAGTAACGAACGACTTCGCATGCTTATCCGCTGCAGGGCTATTACAAGATGACAGATGAGAGTTCATCTCTGGTTTCTAAGTCAAGTTGGGCAGTTGTCCACTTTTGTCAGCAGAAATTTGGGCGTTATGATACGAAGTCCACATGGCAAAGGAGAAATGACTCACTAAGGTGGTGATCGAGACAGACTCATTAGAAGTTGTTTCGCTCATGGATCCTCGTCATATTCTGATTTTCATGGATTACCAGATCGAGGAGATTCAACAAACTTTTCATCCAATGGAGGGTAGCTACATTAGATACATCCTCAGATGTACTAATGCTTGTGCAGACTTTCTAGTGAAGAATGCGCTCGGATTGCAGTATAGAGCCCATAGATTAGACATAGAGACTCATTGTATTTCCCTCTTGTTAGCACAAGATAAGTGCGATAGCACAATGTAATCCTCAGCCCATTTTTTTGGGTCGTGTTCCTACAAAAAAAAACATTAATTAAGGTATTAATGTATCATTGATTTATAAATTATTTTTTTGTGAGTTCTCGTATATTAATTCAAACACGATACTTAAAAATTTTCAATGTGTAATTGATCAATATGGATGATCATGAAAAGAAAAGGTAGAAGATTATGTTGATTTCATATAAAAAGTGTCCAAAATTAGTTGAGGATATAATTGATACTAAAACGAAAAGGTTATGATATAATTTATAATTTTCAAAGGTTATGATATAATTGATACAACTTGTAAATGTTAGGATATTTTTTTATCATTATGCCTAAACAATATTGAAAGAAAAGCAATAAATGATTTGCATGAAACACGCGCTAGAAGAGAACAAAAAGTTTTAAAATCACTAAACCATGGTGGTTTGTTGTCTTCAAAATTTCTGCAAAGATAAAAGAGTAAGCTAGCAAGTTGTACATCTGATTTATGAAAAAAAAAGTTGTACATCTGATTCTGCTTCAAGATGTGCATTAAAGAGAAACACTTCAATGCAGATGACACGCCAGACAGCCAAGGATCAAGAATCACCATGCTCCGATGGTCCAGGCAATGAGCTTCCGGATAAGAAAGCCTTAATAACTGCGAAAGCGAGGTCCGGTTTATACATAGGAATGTCATGTCCAGCTCCCCTTACTGAGACAAAGTTGAGTCCTAGGTACCCTTGAGTCCATCCTCCAACCTGTGAACAAAAGGAATTTTTTCATAAAATCAATCAATCATACTTGGAGAAATTGTGTTTTTAGTCCTACATCGAGCATTCAAGTTAACGTTGTGTTGAGTTGAGAATAGTCTAACATCGGGCATTCAAGTTAATAAAGAATAGGTTATAATTTGGACTAGAGACACCATCTTGTCTTGACATTTTGGAGATGCCTCATCTCCAAACCTTAAGCCCTCACTCATGCACATCTATATAAACTTGGACTAGCTTGATGGATCATTTATGCGACACGGAATCAGATACAGACTTCTTATTGGATCATTTAGGCGACTGCTGCGACACCGAATCGGATAAAGACGTCTTATTGGTGTGGGAATCATCAAGGCTTTGAATGATGTAGCTAATTCATTAATCTTTTTAAGAAAATTTGGATTCGATTAAGAGGTGAACAATCAAATAACAGGAAGAATGTTTGATATGGAATTTCTATTAGTTATTGGTTTTAAGTGGCTTTTCCAAAGTTCCTTGTGTAACAACTGTTGGAATTTACGATTAAAATTTTATGTTATGAGCACAAAAGTGTGGTACTCGGTACATGAATGTGTAATGGGTAGTTATAGGTAGTTATATGATGATGAGGGTTACACATGTTTGTGTAGTGGTCATAGTGGTGAGAATGGGTCATGTTTACCAAATATTGGAGTGTTTGCATGTTAGCTATAAATATGTGTGTGATGGGTGTAAACATTAATCAATCAATGACGTAACAATGTAATCCATCAATGCAATGGAATGTTTTTTGATATGTAATCTCATTTCTGTCTTTCATTTTATATTTTTAACAACTAGTTATTTGCGAGTTCAGAGAGACAAAATTTCATCTTCGGCAAGATTTAGTGTCATAGAACTATACTATGAGACGGAACTTAGTACTTCAATTTCAAAGTTGCAAGCATGCTAATAAGAGGCAGGATGGGTTCGATATATAAATAAAAATTAAGTCTTCTATTAGAGCAATCATACCTGTCCATGATCATACCAAGCACGCCATGGAGCAACAATTGGAAGCTTGAGAGCATTTATGGTGTAACGGGTAGAAGTCACCGGAGCAAGAGAATCAGTATCGCCACTGCCAACAACCAATGACCAAAAGGATCAGAAAATGCAGGCCAAACCTTCTTGCAGAACATCAAAACGATATAACTGCTAGAAAAATAGCAAATATAGCCCCTATATTTGTATGTTTAAGATGAGACTACCTTATGCAACTTTGCTATTCAATTTTAGTGCCAGATATTAGAATCACCTGATCATCCAAATTCGAAGTCCTAAATGGATGAGACATGGGTAGATTGGCAGCACTGATGTAGCGGAGTCCTTCCAATGCTTGTCCACAAAATCGCTGAAAAGTTTCGAAAGAAAAAAGGACTTGCCTTACTATATTGAGAATAACAGATAGAACTCCACATTGTAAGGAGCATTACACAAAGGAGATGAGTAATCATGATGAGTTGCATTTAAAACTAGTTAAAAAAATATATATAACACCAAAAATTAATGTTTCTACATCAAGACCGATATTACTAGTAAACATTTATCAATTTTCATATCGGCGTGTCTGTGTTTGTCAAATTCATGTTACTAGTACTAAACCAGCAATTCGAAAAATAGTGTTCACTATTTTGGAATGAGGTATGAAAATCATACTTGCAGGCCTTCCATTTTGATTGTGCGACTGCTGGATTGGCATGGAGCGCCTGCTGAACCTCCGGTAAGTTAAAATAAATAGTTGTGTAGTCCTCGGTACATGGATCATATTGTTCACCAATTCGTCCAACCTTGATCCAAGCAAGACAACATTCAATATTAGACGGATGTGAAATTATATATAGATCAAGCTCTGGCTTTAAAGATGTATAAACAAAGAAGCCGCACTTTTGAAGATTTAAAAATTAAAACTAGTGTTGCTTACTTTCATTCTCTTCAGTAGTTTAGTAGAAGACGCGGCAGAGTTGATGCAGGAAGAAGTGAAGACGCTATATTGGTCAATGTTTCCTAATTCTTCAGTTGCAATGTCAAAAATCTTCTGGCAGTGAGGCGAAATGTGTTGATACGATTCAAAGAGACAGAAAGTATTCAAAAGGTTAAAGGTTGCATCCGAGATCAAGCCGTTTGTCCACATATATTGGAAGGCGCCCAAATGGTTGAGATAGTCATCAGTTAATCCATTTCCGACCTGCAATTTTTCGAAGACCAAATTATTGCCACTCTTTTGATAATAATTTTGTCGACGAAACAGCATTGTACATAGAGTGGCAGAAATACCATAAGTCCCTTCAGATTGATTGAGTAGTCTCCTGTCGCCGCTTGGTACTTCACAATGGCTTGAGCCAATTGAGGAATATAATGACCTGAGAATTCAAAGTGTTAAGTCGATGTCTACTTCCCTTTTCAGTATGGTAAGAATCTTATTCAATAGAATGTTCGTGAAACACACGAAAAAATGAAACAAAACTGATCCACACAACCTGCATAACTCTCTCCAGTAATATAGAATTCTCTGCCCCGATACTCGGGAAATCTCTCAAGCCACCTCAGTAGAAACTCAAGCGAATCAATGGCTGCGCATGAATAAAATTTATTACGACGAAGAGTAGAATTATATGAAAAAAATTATTAGGACAGAAAAGTCACCAGTTCTTTCATCTCCATTATTCAGCACATCTGAGGAGTCATTAGAATAGGAATATCCAGTACCAACTGGAGTATCAATAAAAAGGAGATTGGCAACTGCACGAAAAGGATGAACAGATTAGCGCGACGATTAATAAAGCACCATCTTATAACCAGCACTCTTAAAACAATGTAACTTGGAAACACAACATAGAACATGGAGTATATATCAAACCAAGGCAGGTAAAATAGATGGTAATGAATTTCACAAATTCTTTATCAATCTTGAAATTTATTTAATACCTTGGTTCCAGGAATAGTTACTCAGATGAAGCGTCTTCCCATCGCTATTAACCTGAAATGGACCTATCTCCATTGCCTCTCCATTTCCAATAGAGGAACAGCCAGGGCCTACAATACATTCATCAAGTTGAAACTCAAATATGAGAGAGTGTAGAGATCCCAATGAGTAACACATACCAGGCTCAAATCCACTCACTTCAAAATAAAACTCAATCATGCACTGTTAATATCTTAGCAATGCTTAGGTTTCTTGTACGGTTGTACCAATTAGAAAACTCAACTCAATAGAAACAAAAGAACTTCAGTGATATATAGATAGACCTAATCAAGCTAACTTGGTGGCACATTGATTTGGAAGGACAAAAGGATTAGGAAAGCACATCATTAAGTACACTAAATCGAGCGCAATGGAAGATTTGATCTGTTGGAGATGTGCTGATCAAAAGTTAGTCCCACATCAGATAAGTGTGACTTCATAATGAAGTATATAAGTGTGGATCTCCCCCCAATGAGTAACGAGGCCTTTCAGAGTAAAACCTCCCATGTGAGTTGAAGGAGGTTAAGTTAGCGACAATATCAGAATGATTACAATTCATTCCTAATCTTAACATGATCCATATATATATTTGACACAACTAATTTGTAAAATCTTCTATCTATATAAATCAACTCTGTTTTTCTTTTTTTTTTACTTCAGTGGAAATCGAACTACGATCTCCCAAGGTCTTGCCTTTTTGACAAGTGATGTCTTTATCGTCTCACCTGAGAGGCTTTGACATATAAACCAATTATGTTACTCAGCTAATAGTAGCAGCAAGCTAATTAATCAAGGCTTAAAAAATTATGAAGTAGCGAAATAATTTTCATCCACTCATCAAAAGCAAAAACAAAAAAAGGTAGTGAGCAATGAAACCACTTTCTATAATCATGTCCAACATCAAAAAACACAAAAAAAATACAAAATACAAAATAAAAACACATAAAACCAAAGAAAAAACACATCAAAATTAGGACAAACCCAAAACCCACATGAAGGAACATAAACAATATTGAAAGATTAGATATCAAAAAAAAAAAAAAAAAAAACAATATTGAAAGATTTCATTTTCACCTCCATTGAGCCAAAGCACAATGGGCTTGGACGAAGCATTCCCAGTGGCCTCAATCAACCAGTAAAAGAGTGATCTCCCATGTCCCTCACTCACAGTGACATACCCAGAATAATGGGCAAAGTCCACATTGAAGGACTGCCCAGGGAGTTCATTGACCCTATCGACATCTCTCTCTTCACTTGATGACCTCAAATCAAAGCCACTGCACCTCTGAAGCTCAGCAAAGATGAAAAACAAACATACTACAAAAACCCATCTCCCATTCTCCATTTCTAGGCCTATTGACAGGAAATAATCAAAAGCAGATATAGGAAGCTCAAGTTGTGGTCACAGTGTCATGAGAGATATATTATACGGTCTGCTTTGTGTACAGTGTACATTTATTTTATAACTTGACAAGTTGAGATTAAATAAATATTTTTTGACTAATATGATTTTTTTTTTTTGGGTGTTTGTGATTTCAAAATCTTAAAGAATTGTTTTCAAAAAACCTTAAAGAATCAAAATCAATGAGTGAGGAACGTGACAGCCAATAAACTGGAGAAAGAAACGTAATATTTCTGAGCGCCCACGTGCTGCACGTGCTGCGTGTATTGTGAAAGGATGAGAGATTGTTGGGCCTTTGGCATGTAGCTCCTGTTGATACACATTATGATTTCTCTCTCTCTTCTCTCTTTCTCTCTCAATATTTTTCCTGAAATATAATTAACGTGGTATACCATTTCCATGTCAAAAGAGTTTAATGCGCTAATCCAGTCTCTTGTACGTGTTTCTTTTTCTTTTTTTTCAAACATTGTTCCAGGCTATGTCAATGTTACATTACCACTTTTTTTTTTTTTTTTTATGATTGGGGTACGTCGATTGGACTAATCCTCGGAGAATCAATTGTAGGCCGAGATATCACGACCTAGAAGAAACCTATTGTTTGAGTTGGATGATTGAATCGAACTTAACTAACTAAAAGCGCAATTACTGCGCCAATTCTCTAATCGATATGTTGATATTATTTTTGAAGCACTTGAAATTAAACTAAAATCCACAATATCAACAACTTCAACTATATATATACACGATTAGTGGAAGGCACAATGAGGCTTGAACTATGATTTTTGGGGGTTAATCTTCGACACCACATGAGTATTTAGTAGTAACCTTCACTTAAGTAGCTCAAGTCTACCGTAAAAATTAAATGAGTTAAAGATATTTGGGCAAACGGGTTCAATATATAAGAGGAAGCTGGGGCCGAGAGATAACTTGCTTTATTTAATAATCCTTTATAAGTATTTTTTGGAGCAATTTTTTTGGTAAGTTTATAAACAACAGTTTAACCATTTTAAAGTGATAATTACAATCATAAAAGGGACACGCATTAGAGTTTACTTTGGTAAGCATGAACATTTGACCATTTTAGAGCAAATTCTATGGCGACTAAACAATCTAATGTTAAGATACAGTGATTAAGATAAAGTTAAGTTGTTTATATAGATTTATTTATTTAGTTAATTAGTTTTAACATATACCCTATCTATATATAGAGGGCTTGTAATCAAGAAAGATACACAATAAAAATTATTCTCTTTTAGATGTTATCATGGTATCAAAGCTAAGTTATGGATAATCTCTTGTTTTTCCTTTATTTCTCGTGTATCCAACCTATAGTGATGTTGTTTTACCCTGTGCATGCAAACACCACCCATTTTGTTGCTACTCCTCGTCTATGCATCTCCCGCGCACATCGACTTGCCTCAGCCTATCACCGGACGCGTGATTTGTCCATGCGTCCCGTACGCGTGACTCTACACTCATATTCGACTCAATATCATTCTTGAAGAAAAAAAGCCCATCTTCATGAATGGGCCTTCATTACAAGCCTATTTTCATTCGCATGCAAGAGTTGATGCATCACTACGTCCTCCGTGTGCCGTCCATGCAATTTGTGTAATGTTGTTGTGATTAAGTTCATCATTTGTACGTGCGCCTGTTTTGTGTTGCATCTACCTTTGTGGTCATTTCGAGACCATCTGCTCATATGTTCGATCTGTGATAGTCGATGAACTGCTTTGCTCGCGTGTATGTGCACTCCAAATTTGTTCATCATTCGATCCTTTGATAGTATGTCGTGGGTTACGACATCTTTTTTTGCTTTGTGAGTTGTCATTCAACACACAAGATATGATATTTGTATGCAGTCTGGTCTTATTGTGCTATCCTTGTACTAATTTAGTTGGCAAACTCAAATTAATTTTAAAAAACTCATCTTGAGTTTGAGGGAAGATGCTAAGATACAGTGGTTAAGATAAAGTTAAGTTGTTTAGATAGATTTATTTTGTTAAGATACAACTTTTAAGATAGATTTAGTTGACTTTTAAGATAGATTTAGTTGGTTTTGATATATCCCTTATCTATATAAAAGAGCTTGTTATCAAGAAATATACACAATAAAAATTATTCTCTTTTAGATATTATCAGCTACTATGACACTGACATAGCTTTGTTGTTTACGTTCGTCAAATGGGTCCAAATTAAAACAAAAAATCTATTAGTGCTGCAATAACTCCCCCTATGTAGTACACTTTGTGCGTTGTATAGCCGGTCCTAAATTCGTATAAAGGAGGAGGATTCCGATACCCAATGAGTAAGGAAGGTCCCAAACCTATATTTTTATAGTCAAAAAATAGGGGAGGGAGGTCCTAAACTCATTTTTTATTCTTGAAAAATGGAGGAAAGTAACGATAGGTTGACAACCAACATAAAACATTTGTCACTCTTCATGAAATGGATCAAATAAATACAAACGTTGAGGCATTCCCACCTAGCGACGTGCTGCACTGGAGCCCGGGTGTAGTGAAAAATGAGCAAGAGTTTGTTTCAAATCGTTGTCTGGGTGTAAAGATAAATGAGTAAGGGTTCCTACACATAGGACGTGTGTTTATAGCCGACCCCAATTAATTTGGGACTGAGACTATGTTGTTGTTGTAGTGCTACAATGACAATGAAAAGTCACATCCCAACACGGAGGCCACAAAGAGCCATTCATGCCTACCTCGGGATCGGATATGGGCACACACAGATCCCAGTGCATAGCACACAAGTCGAGGTCGCATGGATGGCTTTTGCCATTGTGTGTTAGGTTGTGACTTAACTATTGTCATTCTAGTATTTTCCTTCATTTTTGTTTTTTAATAAGAAACTAAGAGCATCTCTAATGCAATTGTGGATTGCAAGAGAATGTATACAAGATAGACATTGGAGTGAAAAAAAAAATCTCAAATATAGTGCAATTGATTCTACAATATAGACAGTGTCTATATAAAAAATTAATTAATTAATATAAAAAATACAACTACTTTATCTCAATGAATTAATTAATTAATTCTACAATATAGCACAATTGATTCTACAATAAAGATTTTATATTTCAAGATAACTTTTTTTTATCTCAAAAACGCACATAAATTACAAAAAACAATTAATTAACATAAAAAATACAACTACTTTTTATAATATAAAAAATACATAGGCTTTGAAACTGTACTGTTATTTATATTTAATAAAATGATCGCTCTATATACTAGATAGTTTAATAATCGATCTTGTGCATAAAAATATACTCTGTCAATTTTTTTAAAAAAAGTTGTTAATTTATCAATGGAATGAGGTAATCCACATTGTGTGTTAGAGAGCAATTTTAGACTTCTCTAGCGGCCCCAAACTCTTAGGTCTGCCACGTATGCCCCGCGGGCCCATAACCCTGCCACGTCAGGCTTAGCTGTGTCCCACAACAACAAACTTACCTATCATCGTTCAATAATCAAATTTACAGCTAACTTTTATAAATTTTCATTAAATTTCATAAGTTAGCTAATGAACTCATATCATTTGTTTAAAATCATATTAAATCATCAAATTATAACAGAAGACTTATCATACTTGATTAATTAGTAAATGAATCATTTCAAGTCATTTGAGCATTAACCTAATGTGGAAAACTCATAATCAAAGTATCATATATATGTCAACATAAAAAACCTCAAATATGCCAATATACATATCATGGTGTCTCTCAGGTTCCCATACCCCAAAGCAAAAACAAATAAAGTAAACACACATACGAGAAAAGCTAATATCAATCACAAATAGTTCGTAAGCTTCCCTTTTCATCGGCTTATGCTGGGATCTACACTTAGTCATCACAAAAAGATAGATGACGAGTCCAGAGTGAGTAATCCCAAGGAAATTCAATGAGTAATTACAAAAATAAATAAAGGAATTCATAAAGATATTAAATAAACATGCGGAATTTAAAACATGCAACTGTACTCATCTCATGAATATATAATAAACAGGCTCAAAGTGTGTCTCTAAACCTAAGTCAAACTAGCATCATAATTCAGACTACCCCTGAGCGCTGCCAGCGAGTAACACTCCAACATGGCCAACCTTCGGGTCCTCTCGATGGCCAGCATGACACTCACAACGCATTGGCATGTGCACCGTCATGATACTTGGGTCGAACTATTCACCGAGACCCCCTGGTATAACGTGCTACGGTCTAGAAAGACATACACACTAGAATGGCTCGACAAGAGTACACTAAATCCAATCGTCAATATAGTTCAAACCGAAATGAAATAATTGAATAAATATACTAGAAAGCAATAAAGAAAGCATTAAATACTTGAGAGAACTTCAATTGGGTTACTACAAACCTCAAATTGTGTTGTGTATAACTCACGTCAGTAAATACACGCCTCCAAATGCTTGCCCAAATACCCGTCAATCAATCCCAAATACCTGATATCCGGTAATTATATCAATTCTCCAAACCTTTGAAATCCCAATTTCACATTACTATGCCCATTTCTATCATATTAATTCATATTATACCCAGTATAGATCTCGGGATAATTCCCCAATAGATAAATCAAAAGCCCAAAGTTTGTAAAAGTTTGTTTTTTGTTTTTTTAACCATTATTGTTCACAACGTCGCAGGTGCCGATGCCAACCTTGTATTCCAGTTTTCTAGGTCTCCGCAACTAGATTTCGATCCAACCTCCTATGGTTCAGCTAACCAACCATAGGGCATCCATAAACCATGTCAAAACCTCGACGATATCGATAACTCGATAATTTTCGACCAAAAATGCCAATAAAGACACTTTTTCATTAAAAACACAACACTTCAACCATTTCATGAATTCGAACCACTACAACCATCATAACAACACAAAGAAAACCAAAGAGCTTGATCACATCCCGAAACACGTGTCAAAATCCAAGAAAATGAACCCGAAAAATAAAGAATAACAAGGAGATGTGACGGCCCCTCTCCTAAACTAGGGCACCGCTCTGACTAATCTCGTAATTAAGCCATAATCTTAACCATGTAGGACTTAACTACCTATTAATCAGCCTTTACATCATATACTTCATAATACACGCGTTCATGATAAGTAATACACTTGCCATACCATTATTAGATTTTCAGAGTTAATTAAAACTTTTTAACAGTTTACTAAATTAGCGAAAGTCTCAACAGTTTATGTGAAAGCAATTAAATAAATCATAAGTGTGAAAATTAGGAAATAACGATCACATGAATATATAGTAAATTGGCGAATATAAACAGTGTGAAGTTGAGATGAATCCAAAATAAGCATAAAGATAAATTCTATTTTGGAGCTATAATTGATGATTGTGTGAAGTTGGTAACAAACTTGAGGTCCTATGGTGTTTTTTTTGTTCGTCGATCAGCGAATGTAGCAGCCCATACATTAACAAGGGAAGCTAGTTCTATATCTAGTTGAAACGAGTGAGATGATGTACCCTCGTTTGTTTTGAATGTACTTGCGAGAGATTTGGAATGAATAAGAGTTGGTTGTGGTTTCAAAAAAAAGACATGCGAAAGTCATTAAAAGTTGGAGGAACTAATGCTTAACCCAATACACGCAACCCATAATGTACCAAAAGACATAGCGTAAGATAATACAACAAAATACCAAAAGACCTACAATGTTAAAAGCGGGATCATGCCACTAGCTCAGAGGTAGTCGTCGATCTTCTCCTTGCCTGACTTGCCGGTCGACGGCTCTGCATCCACCGTCATAAAAAGGACGATGAGTACAAGAAAATAACAGTAATCCCCAACGATATTTTACTTCACATTTTCTAAATATTCTAATGGTATTAAAAAAACATATAAATAAGAAGCACTGAAAGATTAACCATATGCTAGTAAATACCAAAGTTAAACAAGTGATACTGACACTAGACTAAGTAGTAATGATCTACGTTCAGTCAAATGTGAGCCGCGTCACACCAACCTATTTTATCACAAGGGACTTTAACCCCAAATGTCACTAGGGACTCTAACCCCGGTGTGTTGATCTGCAGGGACTCTAACCCTGTGAGTTGCGCACACCTCGATCGAGTAAGGGACCTAGATACTAAGACTACTTTATATATTCAAGAATGACTTGGTTATGGAATGATCAAGCATGGGACAACTAAAAGCCTAAACAAAGTGAATATAATTCCAGTAATATAATTACCATTATCTCTACACTAATAACATGCTATTTATATCGTTTGATATTTTCTTTAGAATCACGATTATTCTTGAAAATCCATTTAAATTTAAATTCACTTAGTTTAAAGTTCTTAGGCAATTGAATGAGATTCTAGACTTTATTTCGGGCCATTGATTTATAATCTTTCATGACATCAATCATCAATTTCATAAACTCGTATCTTTTATGACGTCATCATAAAAGCAATATCTTTAATATATGTCCTTATGTCGCAATTAGGTACACCATAAAATTATCAATAATTATTAGCAAATCTTTTCATTATTCAAGATTTTGTAATGCTAATCCCTAAATCATTAATGGGTGTATTTACAATGATCTAAACATTTACTTTATGAGAAACATTAGTAGGAGCATCTGCTTCTTCATTAAAAGTTATAGATAGTGAGACATGTACGCAACTTCATTTATTTCTACATTTGATAGATTGCCACTCTCGCTGATTTCATCATTTTTTTTATTTTTTTATTTTTGGTAGGATTGATTGAATCTATTAGGTCCAGTTTCGACGATCTTTGGGCGATTGTTGGTCTAGTAAATTCTATATTTTTTTAATTAATTTTGAAAGACAACCAATAAAGTACTCACTAATCTTCTTAAAAATCAATTTACTTCCTTGTGAATTATAAGTTTTAGTGGACAACCTCAAACGGGTAGATGTCTTAAGGTAGGTTTCCATCTAGCTTATAACTCAAAAGAAAGTTTAGCAACTCATTAATTAGGAAGCTTATTCAAAAAACTATGCAACAGTCTCTAATGCTTTCATCTACACAATGACTTAGGCAATATAGAATTACGCATCATACGTACCCCTAGCCATTTCCATCAATTTTTACAAATAGTTAGAACCCAAAGGCCTTATTCCCAATCACGAGGTAATAATCCAACGGCCCTGATTCTAGATAGAGCCGATCCTCTGCTCACCCATCCACAGCCAAACACCAATACCATCAACGCAATCACTGCCACGTATTCTAAACTAAAATGCTAGAGAGAGAGAGAATGGAATCATAGTTCTAGAGAGAGAAAGACTGTTGCAAGTAGGTTACTTGAAGAACAAGAAGAAGAAGAAGAAGAAGAAATGCAATTCTCATAAGTCTTTATCTTTAAAAAAATGGCGCAAACCGAACCCTAGAAAAAAAAAAAAAAACTCCCAATCTCAACCCCCCAAACGCACCACAACAACATTCGAACAAAAAAAATTAGGGTTTGCTCTCTCTCTCTCTCATACGCTGTCTTTGTTTGTTCTCTCTCTATCAATCATTCAATCTTCGTCTTAGTGTGTTTGTTTGTTCGTCAAATTCATTGATTCGTTATTTATATTCTTCGTCCGGTTTAGGGTGTCGGTGCGATTTGTTTTGGTTTCGATTTGGGTGTGAATTTGGGGGTTTTCGTTGCGGGAATCGTGGAAGTTGTCGCCTTTGATGCGGCGTCGTTTCGGGTGATTAGGGTTTGGAGGATTGTGTTTGGTGACAGATTGAGAGGAAAAGTTTGCAATCTAGGGTTTGGTTTGGTGTGTTCGCGCTGGTGTTTGTGATTGAAATTAGTGTTTTTGAGGATTTGGTGGTGAATTTGTGGTTGTTGGGGAGGATTGAGGGGTTTTTGGGAGGTGTTGATCTCTTTGGGTTGAGAAAGTTTGGGTTTTGGGGCGGAATACGATGAGTTCAGGCTCGGCTGAGGGTTTTGTTGCGATGGGGAAACTCGCGGTGCACATTGCGGAGAATGGGCACAGTTATGAGCTTGAATGCGATGAGAGCACGCCCGTTGAGGCAGTTCAGGGGTACATTGAATCAGTGGAGGGGATTCCTGTGAATGATCAGCTTCTTCTATGTTTGGATGCCAAGCTTGAACCACAGCGCCCCTTGGGGTTCTATAAGCTGCCTTGTAGTGATCATGAGGTTTTCCTTTATAATCGAGCGAGGTTGTCGCCTGATTCGCCCCTTCCAGGGCAAGAGCAAGTTGAAAACGATGAAATATGCGAACCCCAGTCGCCCTCATCTTCCCATAACCCGCACCCGCTAGATGAGGCGTTGGACCCTGCGTTAAAGGCGTTGCCTTCGTATGAGAGGCAGTTTAGATACCATTTTCATTGTGGTAAGGCGATATACAATGGTACCATAGTTAAGCATGATAATTGCCAGAGGTTCTTGAAAGAACAGAAGGTGCAACTGAGGGCATTGGAGACGGCCATGGCAAATATGGACCATTACTATCGGATACTAGAGCAAATGTACCTGGATTTCATGAAATGTTATGGGCAGAGGCAGAGGTACCATTCTGACCTATTGAGCAATTTCAAAAGAGACGTAGAGAAGTTGAAGGTGATCAAGCTTCATCCAGCATTGAAAACGGAGTCGAGAAAGTGCTTGTTGGATTTTGTGAAGGAAGAAAAGCTTTGGAAATCAGTGGACGAATGTAATAGCTTCCATCGACAGTTTGAGGCAAAGGTTGTAGAACTCAAGCAGATGTTTAATGAGCTGAAACAAAGGGTTGATGATTTGTTTTCTATCAGGACCTCTGTGGCCATTGGAGATTTGGAGTTGATGATCAAAGAACATCAGGGATACATTGGTGAGCAGAAATCCATAATGCAATCACTGAGGTTGGTTTTCCCTATTATATTGGCTACTTTATTTTATCAGCATTGAATTTATTTCATTTTATTTATGAGGATTATCTTTCTGCAATTGTTGAAGTTGGTTTATTCCATTCTATTGGTTTTTTTACTTGACCAGAACTTAGTTCTTTGCACTTCTATTTTTCAGTGCTTTGTGTTAAATAGTTATCCAGAGATTAGCATACATGCTTGTCTTACTAGAAATATAATTACTTTTACCATCGTGACAAGTGTTTTGCCATTATTTCATTTCTTCCTTGCTCACATGGAGAAGATATTTCAAGTTGTAAATGATCCTTTCTTAAGACTAATGCATGAGAAGATATAAAAATCACTTTTTTTTTTGTCATAGATTCACCATCAATTGCACTAAATCGGGCACAATGGAAGAGTTTGATCCATGTAGTCGACCCCATTTAATCTGGGACTGAGTCTATGTTGTTGTTGTTGTTTGGTCATAGATATAAAAATCGTTTTGCGCATAATGTTGGCAACATTTTTTGTTGGCATATAGGAATTTACTTGCTCTTACTTTGTTGATCATTATGTGAGGATCTTGATGTCACAAAGATGGTACTTGTTTGGCATGTAGAGGTTGTTGCTTTCTCTTGTTGATTGTGTATGTAAGAGTCTTCCAGTCTTTCTGAGGGTAGCTGCTCATGTTTTGGGGAATTCTTTAATGGGTCATCTCCAACTTCTTTTTTGCGTGCATTTATGTGTTCTTGTTGTAATTTACTTTTAACTTTGACATTTTAGCAAAACATGTCTAGTACATCTTGATGAATGGTGGAGCATCTGAGCTAACCTTAGAGGATAATCTCATAGGATTTTAGATTCTTCTCCTAGAGAATTTTTCCCATGGATTTAGTTATTTTTATTGTTGTTAACTCGGGACGCATTAATAATGAAGGGTTTAAAGGATTTGGAAAGCACACCATCAATTGCACTAAATCGATCCCAATGGAAGAGTTTGATCTATGTAGCCGATCTCAACTAATTGGGATTGAGGCTTTGTTGTTGTTGTTGTTGTGATGTTTTAAGAATTTAAGTTCTCTTTGAAAGAAACTGGATTTGTTGATTTCCAGCGTCATTTCATTATATAAACCATGTACACTGGTTAATGTTTTTACTGTGGTCGACCTGTGTGAAATTCAGTTCTTCAAACGATTTTGGCTTTCTTTTAGGTGTACAATCCAATTGAGAAAATGAATAAGATATCCCTAGTTGTTCAAAAGAACATTCAACTGCTATAAAGTTGACTTTCGAGAACTGCGATTGTAACAATAGAACAGTTTGACAATCATTAACTGTTCTCTTGACAGACTTTTGCAACACAACAACGCACAAACACATTACTTGAACCATAACGAAAAATATAACTTCCGACAAGGGAAGTAGACACAAAACTTCCAACGAGAGAAGAGAAGAAAATTTAAACCTTCCAACGTAGGAAGAAAACAAATACCTAAGAAATAAAAACTAGTGACAAGTACCAACCCCATAAATGCAAATACACGCGCAATCTTTGGGAAGGATGTATACGTAGAAAAATGACTGTTGCCAATAGTAAATTTGATGACTGCGCGGGATGAAACTGATCATCTTGTCAGATCTGAATAGATCTAAGATCTAAAACTTATTTGATAAAATACGAAATAGAAAAGGTATCGGAACCACCGCCGATCAAAAGCATATATGGACACTTGTTTAAAAGGTGAAAACACAAAGGAGGATCAGAAGGGAGAACTAGTGTTTAGGGAGTTACAAATCCAATCTACACTTTTTTAGTTTATTGGTTAAAACCTTTAATATATAAGCTTGGACATTTCTAGGTGTACGGGTCTATTGACTGTGGTTTTGGATGATGACTTGACATTTTTTGGGTAACTGTTTGAGATAGTTGAAGAGAATAAATGGAGGTGATGACTACCCATGCAGTTCTCAATTCTGAAGGTGCTAATAGGTCCGACTAGTTTGGTTTTGGACCAAACATCTATCCAACTTGATCTTTTTAGGTATTGAGCTTAATTGTGGGTTTGGCTTAACAAAATCTTTTGATAAAATTGGTTTAATGAATTTTACTAACTAAAAGCTCCTTATTTGTTTCTCTTTAGATAATTTATGTTGAATCATTCCTCAGTTATGCAAAAGAAAAAAAAATGGTGAAAAAGCTTGTTGCTTTGAGATCTTTTAGTTTTATAAACTCGTTGGAACATGTGGATCCATTCCCAAGGTACATACATGTGAGGATTTAAAGCCCAAACTTTTTATCTGCTCAATTTAAGTAAACAATTGGGTTTGAGAGTTAAATATATAAATATAAATAATAGAAAAGCAGAACCAGCCAATTTTGGTTGGTTTGTTCAACTTTCTGTGGGTCATTCAATGTGATGCTCACCTCTCACTATCTACTTAATGGTATTAACTGGGTAGGTTCCTGCTGAATTCTCTCATTGCACACCTGATTGGCTAATTTATGGTACTAATTAGTTGAAGACTTTAGTTTCTAGTGATGTTTTCATTATGTCATTATAGCACTGAGGTACATGTGTATTAAAATGTCTTGACATACTGCATGTACGTTTTAAGATTATTTTAAAAAGTAATATCATGTACATTTTAAGATTATCTTAAAATGTGATGTCTATTTTCCATCTTTGAGTTGCAATTAATATATAATCTTGGATCACAAGTACGGGTCACATCCTAAGCAATAACAGAGCCTTACTAAACTGGCACAGTAAATCTGTTAAGATTGACTTCTCAAGTTGTACGAAACAAACTAAACCTTCTGGGTAAAATGTGGGGCACTTCTTAAATGAATATCCTGTAGAGGTATCACTGTAGATCTCATTAAGTTTGTTCAGCCATCACTAGGATGTAATTGGGGCATGGGGCAAGGAATGGGTTCCCCGTCGTTATGCAGGGATGAAAAATTGCCCCCATCCCTGCGGGGACATATCTTTCCCTGTTTGATTTCCCATGGGAAATATCTATTTCTATTTCCCAACAAGGAATCCCCATATGAGATTACAATTTTTTTTAATAAAACTTAATAAATCAATCAGTAGACAAAAAACATAACTTATCAACTATCCTTATTGCTATTTTTCTATAGTAAATATGTATTTTGTTTTAAAATGCAGGGATTCTTGTGAGGATCTCCATTGGGGAATGGGGCGGGGGCACCTCTCAACATCCCCATGCGGAGAACCTATTTTCTCCCTGGCCCCAGCCTCATTCCCCGTTTACATCCCTGGCCATCACTGTCTTAACTGGAAATAATAATAATAATAATAATAATAATAATAATAATAATAATAATAATAATAATAATAGTAATAATAATAATATTAATAATATTTGAGTTCTATAAGACATAGAGTTCTACTTATATCTAGCTTTTGGAGTATGTTACTGAATGCTACAACTATTAGACTGGGAAGCCATTTATTTTTTTGAAATCTACCTAAATCGGGTCCTTGTTGTGTCTCTCTATACCTCGTCCTATAGTATACAAGTAAGGACTTCCAACTTTAAGAGGGGATTTGGTTTTCATGTTGTCCATCCATTTCCTGGTTTCCATCAAGTTGATCAAGTCTTCTTTATTGCGTTTTAATGTTTTCTAGCACATTTCCTTGAAATACTTGTTCAAATTGTGATTATGTGCAATTATGGTTTATATTAATATTAATATAAAGACCCTGATTATTTACCATTGAATGGTAATATTTATCGGTGTTTTTTTTCCTGCAGCAAAGATGTGAACACTGTCAAGAAACTTGTTGATGATTGTTTGAGCTGCCAATTATCTGCTTCTCTTCGTCCTCATGATGCTGTTTCTGCACTTGGCCCTATGTATGATGTCCACGAAAAGAATCACTTACCAAAGATGCGGAATTGTGAAAACTCTATCTCTAAACTCCTAGATATTTGCAAGAATAAGAAGAATGAGATGAACTTATTTGTGCACAATTGCATGCAAAAAGTGGCATATGTCCAATACATCATAAAGGATCTTCGTAAAAAGTTTCCAGCTTTCAAGGAGGTGATGGCGCATCAGGATTTTGTTTTTAGAGATCTCAAATTAGTTCGTGGGATTGGTCCTGCTTATAGGGCTTGCCTCGCTGAAGTAGTGAGAAGAAAATCCTCCATGAAGCTTTACATGGGTATGGCTGGGCAGTTGGCTGAAAGGCTTGCAATGAGGAGGGATGTGGAGGTGAGAAGGCGTGAGGAATTTAACAAAACACAGGGTGAATATATACCCAGGGATATCTTGGCATCTATGGGATTGTTTGATACTCCTAGTCAATGTGATGTGAACATAGCCCCTTTTGATGGTAACTTGCTAGAGATTGATATTGCCGATGTTGACCGTTATGCCCCTGACCGTTTGGTGGGTATGCCATTGAAACTTGAGAGGTACGGATCGGCAAAGGGTTCCTTTTCCTTGACAAATGAAAGCTCTCAATTATCTGAGGCTGAGGACAGTTCTGTCGGTACTATTGATACTGAGGGGATTATTGAGGGCTGCGAATCAATGGAGATTGCTGGAACAAGTAAGATGGAAGTCGAGAATGCTAGGTTGAAGGCTGAACTGGCGTCTGCAATTGCAATTCTTTGTTCACTTAACCCCGAGATGTGGTATGAATCACTAGATGACAGTAAGCTGGAGAGTTTGCTGAGAAGCACAGCTGAAAAGACATCTGAAGCATTGCACTTGAAGGATGAGTATGCGAAACAACTTCAGTGTATCCTTGATCAGAGGCAGTTGCAGTGTCTGTCGTATGAGAAACGCATTCAAGAGCTGGAACAGAGGCTGGCAGATCATTATTTGCAAGGGCAGAAGCTTTCAAGTAGTAAAGAAGCTTATGATTCTGCTGCTTCAACCATGAAGGCAGATGATTGCAAGTCAGAGATCTCAGGAGATGGAGAAACTTTCATGGCTCAAGTTTCTGCGGATCCTATGGATGAGGCTTCTTTTACTTTAGCCTCCTTAGATACAAAAGTGGAGCGCTTTCAGTCAAGCAAATCTCGTGAAGGGTTGGATGAGAATATGACTGACTCATCTAGTGTGCTTAATCCACAACTTGATCTTTCGATGCTGGAGCAGCAGCATCATGGACTGCAGATTGTCGATAAGGGTGGAAAAGGAAAGCTAGAGGAGCAAACGGTCTTCAAACAGGAAAATATTGTTGTGGATAGAATATCCGATCCTCTTAACATTATAGCCTGTGATACTGTGGCAGAGTCAGGTTCATCAGCTTCAACCTCTCAAGTTAAGGGTGACTTCGTGGTGGAACTGCAAAATGCACTAGCAGAAAAATCGAACAAGTGCAGTGAAACAGAATCTAAGCTCAAAGCTGCGATAGAGGAGATTTCCACCCTCAAGAAAGAGTTGGAGATCAGTCAGAAGCTCCTGGATGAGTCTCAGGTATGATTCATGTTGTCGGTTTAATGGTAACACCATATTTGCGCATTGACACGAATAAAATTCACTAATATTGTTTATTTTTTAGTTGAATGCTGTCTATTCTTTCAATGTGTTGGTCCTAAACAAATTTCTGAGGGCAAATGGTCAAATAAGCTTGTCATTTATAAATTAGTGAATTTCTTACCGAACTCCCTCCGTTTAAAACTACAAGTCGTTCTAACAAAAACTTCTTGTTTAAAATTGTAACTCGTTTTTGGAATTCGAGAGTATTTTTATTGCTTTTTTACCCATTTTACCCTTACACAATTCAAATATTTATGATTCTTCAATTCATTTAATTTCAAAGGACGTAGATGTAAATTACATTCGTAATTAAGACTGTCTTAATTCTTGTGCCCTTACCTTAAATGACTTGCATTTTTAAACGGATGGAGTACTATGTAATCTTGGTCTCACTTTTGTAATTGTAAACTCTTATTACTAATGCAAAAGCCGTTTCCATTTTTATATATATATATATATATATATATTTAATCTATGTAGAATGGGATGTCCGTGAAACATAAATTAGTTGAAGCTCATTTACATATACTGGCTTTGAACTATCAACATCCTTACATGGACAATAGTTTAACACACGAATCTAGAAGATTAATCAGTCTGAACATGGATCCTAATCTATGCCAATCGTACTGCAGTAAACTATTTTGCAATCTTCTGTTTTTTGGTTTGCTTCTCTTCTCCCTTAATTATTCCCTATATTTTGGTCACATTTATTATAATTATCGTATGGTAGATGTGCTCTAACGTGTGGTAGATGTGCTCTAACACTTGATTCTCAATGAAACAGTTGAATTGTGCTCATTTGGAAAATTGCCTGCATGAAGCCAGAGAAGAAGCTCATACCCATCTGTGCGCTGCTGACAGGAGGGCCTCAGAGTACAGCGCACTACGTGCTTCTGCTCTGAAAATGCGTAGCCTATTTGAAAGACTTCGGAGCACTGTTACAGCTTCGAGTGGAATTGTTAGTTTTGCTGATTCTCTGCGGGGTTTGGCTTTTTCTTTAGCAAAGTAAGTATTTCAATTTGTGGATTATTTGCCTATCCCCTATCATAATATCTTGGTTTGTTCATAGACAATCTTCATCTTATTCTTTTTTTTTTTTGTTGTTTCAGTTTGTTTTCATCCTGACTTCAATAAGTTTTTCACTTGTTCACAAGCTTACGCCTTCTTGATTTTGTTTTCTTTACAAAATACAATTGGTTATCTAATTTATATAGAATTTTCCTATCTGAATTCTGGTTTCCAGGACATTCTCTAGATTTTAGCATGCTTTCAAGTTTGGCACTTGAAAATTTTGTGCTGCATAAAATAATATTTACTTCAATTGTGGAGGTATTGACTAATTTTTTGTTATTCTTATTTCCAGTTCTGCTAATGATAACGAAGATGATGGCACGATGGAATTTCGAGCATGTATTAGGGTTCTTGCCAATAAAGTCGGTGCATTGTTCCAGCAACGTGCTGAATTCTTAGAAAGGTGCTCTAGTGCTGAAGCTGCACAAGAATACCTTAAGAAAGAGCTCGATGAGAAGAAAGAGTTGGTTAAGAGTTTATACAATAAGCATCAACTTGAGAAACAGGTTAGTAATTTCCTTGTTTCCTGATGGCATAATAAGTTGAAACCTCTTTTCGATGCATTGTCTTATTTTTTATAGGATGTTGTGAAATCATTTTGGTTGGCCTCAAAACTTAAAAAATAAAAAATGGTTTCATCAGTATGGCTATGAGCCTATGATCTGGTTTGCAGTGAACATTTAAGCGTGATTTTCTTTCCGTTCGTCCAACTCTCAAGCTATGAGAATTGTCGACGTTGTTCATTGTTAGTCATGCTTTTGGTGTGTATTGGGGGTATAAGTTACCGATTTAGTCATTTAGTCTCTGTTCAGACAAATGACCCTATTACTATACTTTAACCAAGTCTGCCAAGTCACTGCAATCCATATGATGATCCTGATTTGTCGCCGCATATTCTTTTTCCAGGCAAACAAGGAGAAGATATCTTTTGGTCGTCTTGAAGTCCACGATATAGCTGCGTTTGTCCTCAACTCTGCCAGTCATTATGAAGCCATTAACCGGCACTGCTCCAACTACTACCTCTCTGCTGAATGCGTCGCTTTTTACGATCACCTCCCTAGCAAACCCATTTACATTATCGGGCTAATTGTGCACATAGAGCGGCAAGTCGTGAAGTCGCCAACCCTTGTTAGGTCCATGCATGGTGGGGACCAAGAGGATCATTTGAGCTCTGGCGTGGGAACTCCACGGCCGCCACTGGTAACTAGCTCTAGGGCGAATCCGTATGGTCTCCCTCTTGGATGTGAATACTTTGTTGTGACAGTCGCTATGTTACCTGTCGATTCATCGCCTCCTTCCTGATCCTGCTGTGGTGCAGAAAAGACATGAGGGAAGAAGTTAAGGGTACCTAATTGTACATCACATATATAGACATACTAAAATCTTGGTGCAGCTGGAATTCAAAGTCCTCTTGTACAGCTAATGATCTTGGCCTTAGAAGTTCCCTTTCTGTACATAAACTGCACTGTTACAACTCTCTGAAATTGTGAATAATTATCCTAGCTTAGTTTAGATGTTCAGCTTGTTCTCATTTGTCTCTTTTTTTAACCCATGCTTTGCACTGCTACTCACTTTGTCCTATAATAATTGTCGCATTTTGGTCTTATTACAAGAATTAAGAAAATGATTGATTCACAACAAAAGTTTTGTAAAGATACTAAATTAGCCTTCCCTAAATAGATGACTTCATTTATGATGGATGTTGTGAGAAAAAGTGATTAATGTTGTTGTTGTTGTTGTTGTTTTTTTTTTTTTTTTTTTTTTTTTTTTTTTTTCTTTTGACAAGAAAGTGATTAATGTTGTTATTAACTTCTTTTTTTTTTTGATAAATTGTTATTATCTCTTTTTTCACTAGGGTTAGAACTGAAAATGAAGCAATTAAAGCTTTAAGCTTTATTGATTTTTTTTTAATGTGACATGTTTATTGGAACAGAAAAATGCACCAAAATGCAACAACTATTATGAGCGAGTACAAATTGGGTTGTGCATTAGAATTAAGAAAATGTGAGAAAATTGAAAAAAAAAAGAGTAATTAATGCTTTTCTCTGAAAAAGTAATTAATGCTTTCTTGATTCCTATCAAATATTTATCATATTTTGAAAAAAAAAGTTTGAAAATGTAACAGTATTGTAGAATGGAGTATAAAATATCCTCTAGAGAAGTTGTTTGTTCAGTTTCTTGTGTTCTGCTTAGAAATTCACTCAGTCCAATCTAAAATAAAGCCAAGAACGAATTTACTTCAACTTTCAGAGAGTTCAAATTAATAAAAGATGGAATAATTGCATTATCTTTTTAAAGCTTGAGACTCGTGTACTTTAACAAATGTCGATAAATAGAATGGAACCTAAGAAATTTCAACACAAGGAAACTACAACTTCACAAAATTATCGACATTTCTATATACATTAAAGAGGAGTATATCCATCATATAGCCTCAGACCCAAATTAACCAAATTAACTGGGGTCGACTACATGGATCAAGCTCTTCCATTGTGCTCGATTTAGTACAATTGTAAATCCATCATATACAGTTTAATACAACGCCTAAGATCAATGTTTCCTCATTAACCACTTCATCCAAAGCCAAAAATGTATTTGCCTTCCTTTCATCCTCTAGAAGATCACAAGCTTCTAGCATTAGATCTCCATCCATGTCAGGTATAGCCTTAAGAGCACTCATAACATCGTCGATGGAGACCGATTCACTGCTCTCTTTCTCCTTGTTATCGAAACACGTACCTAGCCTAGACGACTCACAACATTAGCCGTTGCCTCTCTTACGCACTTTAGTAGCTTGTAGGGAGGCCGATATTGGTGCAGATGAACGTTTTCTTTGCCGGTTAGGTGTACCGCTATCCCAACCTGAAAGTGGAATTGATTCATGCTTAGCATTGAAGGAATTCCTGTGCCCATCATCATCATCAGTAGCTGAAGATTGATGATACTACAAAGTAACATCATTATTAATGCAAGAAGCTTCAAGCACAATTTCTAAATCCTCTTCATCAGGACTCTCTCTTGTATCATCATTCCCAGTTCCATATATCTTGCACAAGTCATTGTAGCTTGCTAAGATTTTCATTCTGTATGATTGCGCATCAGGGTTTTCCTGTAAAAACCATAATAAGACTACAATGGTTGGCAATTCAAACTAGAAGCTAGGAAATCAAAGACCAAGAAACAAGCACTAAAACCACCTTGATGTACGAATCCCAGACATCGTCGTCAGCTATCACCGTATTCCCAGACATTGTCATCAGCTATCACCATATGCTGTAATTCATCCCAACGAAATTCAGTTTGATTGACAAGGATCTTTATATTTTCATACTGTTTCCTCAAAGTTTTGTGCCTGCTTTTGAATACATCTCTGTGATATCGAGATCCAAATTTTGCATTGAACAATGCGACATGCGTCCATGCCTGTTTACTGAAAGTGTGATCAGTTTTACTGCTTTTATGAACTTGCTCTAGCATTAGGTCAATGAAATAGAAGTCCATTGGCGGTGTCCAATATGTTCTCGAGCTATCATTAATGTTTACATCTGCAATTTGAAAACAAATAAAAATAATTATCAGGAGAAACTTGGTATGATTTTAAACATTGATGAACAACTGGCAAATTGAAAATGAGGCATAATTATTTTGCAATATGTCATCATTTTAAAACATTGATGAACAACGAGGTGACGCAAAATGAAGATCAATGATTTAAATGAGGCATAATTGGATTCCGCCAAGACCGATATTGTCCCCAACTTAACCACCTCAACATATGTGGGGTTTTTCTCTATTAGAGGGGAGATAATCACATTTTAAGTTTTATTTTCCAATGTGGGACTATTGTTTGTTCCACAACCCAACAATCTCCATCTTGGACCGAAATGAGCTACCATCTGAAGCTTGCACCTCAAAACCTTCTAACCGACGGTGTCCCCAACTTAACCACCTCATTAGGTGTGGGGTTTTACTCCAAAAGGCCTCGGTACTATTAGAGGGGAGGTTAAGTTGGGGAAAATGAAGATCAATGATTTATAGGTAGAAACTAGCTAGTGGAAAATGATGGGGGAACTTACTAATTCTAATAATGGTATGTCTACTTGGTCAAGAATCCATCCAGCAGATGCAGTAGTTTAAGCCATTACTGAAAAGTTCCTCATATCAAGACACTTTATAGATAACACTTGGAAGTTAGAAGTTACTCCACACATTACTCGCCGCTCAAAAAATTCTAAGAACAAGTTCTGACATACCAGAAAAATGATTATTCATTCGATTAACAGTCCGATCTCCAGTTCAAAAAAAAAAAAAAAAAAAAACTGTCCGATCTCCATAAATAGTCTTCAAACTGTTATAGTTGGTTCCAGTTTTGGTTCTGTATGAACGAGTACCAGGAAGACTAGTTATGTCATTGTATTGCTTCAAGTATGGAAGTTCAGATTAACATGTTAATAGCAAATAAGAAAAGAAGAAGAAAACGCAGTTACATACCTTCAAGTATGCATCCCATGCATCATCACTGTCGGGTTTCGTCCCAAGTAAATCCATTTTGATCAAGAAGACAAGTTATGTCATTGTATTGCTTCCTCAAACTTTTTATCGACTTTTAAGACATCTTTGTTATGTTGAGATTTAAATTTTGCGTTGAAGGAAGCCGTTATATCTATCCATGCTTGTTTGGTAAATGATCAACTTTCTTCCCTTTAGGCAGCTGGTCCAGCATTAAGTAAATTAAGTAACAATCCATCGATGGAATTCAATAGGTCATTGGGAACCTTTTTATCTGATACTTCTCCTGAAGATTCAAAATGCAAGCCAATTTAAGTGAATAATTTATGATCAAGTACATGTTGAACAAACAAGCCTTGTGCTTACATCGTGCAAACTAATTAGAACATCACCAATAGTAATACCTAGAATATCACCATTAAAGTCTGGGATATCATGGAAGCACCTTTTAGTCACATCAGCCGATGAATTTCCAAATATCATGCATAAGCTGCTATAAGATGGAATTTGCTCACGCCTGTAAGACTGCACACCTGGGAGTATCTGCATCAATCATGCACAAAATGTGTTTCATGAATCTGGAAGAATGAAAGTTCAGTGAAGCAAATGGACGGATAAGATGTCCACCTGGATAAGAGAATTCTGAACTTCATCATCAACTACTATCATTTGCAGATGTTCATCCCAAGAAAATCCATTCTGGCCAAGAAGAATCTGCACATGATTGTATTTCTTCCCCAAGGTTAGGTACTGATTTTTCAAAGCATTTTCTTCATATTGACATCCAAACTTTGCATTAAACAACATGGTCATTGTTCCCCATACATCTTCATTGAAAGAGTAACCAACTGTATTCCCTTTAGGCACTACCTCTAGCATAAGTTGTAGTTTGGTGTTTGCTTCCCATTTCCTCTCCTACACATCAAAGAGGAATGACAAGTGAGAATAATAATTCTCCCAACACACATCCGTATATATAAACACCGGAAAAGGAAACCAATCTAGTCAAATATCGAATAACAGCCCACTCGTGCAATATTACAAAACCACTTAAACATTTGCTAATCTGGTTGGAGTTTATTTACATATCTTTTTCTTCTTCTTTATTTATTTATTTATTTATAGAACCATGGGTATCCAACCTTCGGTTTGACTAATCTCATGGGGTCTAGTCGGGCGCCTCAACCCCATAGCCTGAGAGATAACAAAGAAATATAATGTAGCTACTAAGAATTGAACTCAATTCCTCTGCCTCAGTCGGTTGTATTTACATATCAAGACTCAAGATGCAATAGTATGGTTTATATGGCACGTATTATTATCCAAAAACTAATAAATCAAATCTCAAATCAAAGCATGGTTTGGTCATAGAAACAACTAGGCTTAAAAAAGGAATAATGAAAATACTTAACGTACAGTAACAGTTTTATGTCCAAAAACAAGAACTTTTAGGTAGATACAAGAACAATTTCTATGATTCACATCAAAATTGAGTTCTTAAGATCACAAAAGCATCATTTCAAAGAGAGTGTATTACCGTGATTTTTTTTGGCAAGGCATGTTTTTGTTATATTAAGCATAGGAGCAAAAATATATCACCACAAAACAAAAGAAAAAAAAAGAAAAGAAAAAAAGTGGCGGCTGATATCATTAGGTCAAAGAACTAAAAAATAAAATAAGGATTCACTTAAGGTTGATGATAAATAGATACACACCAATTCTTCCCCACAGGACATCATTTTCATCATCGACGAACTGTTCCAACTGGATGCATCTTTCATAAGCACTTGTGCTCCCACAAATAATACATAAGTCATGGAAATTTGGAATAATCTTGATTCTATACGATCTTGCATCAGGATGGTCCTGCATGCTCTCTGTTACAAACTGAACTGTAATGATACAATAGAAAGTAGTAAGCTAAGTAAATAACCTTTGAGTACCTTGATATAGGCATCCCAAATGTCATCATCAACTTTTACCATTTGTCGAGTTTCATACCATGAGAATCCACATTGGTTATGAAGAGTCTTTATACCATTGTGTTGCTTCCTCAAACTCTTCAACTGGTTCTTTATTTTATCATGTTGAGATCCAAGTTTCGCATTGAACATCATTGTCATTTCAGTACAGGCACGAGTGATGAATGTACTACATATCAGTCTTGCTCCCTTTACGCACTTGATCTAACATAAGATCAATAAGATAACGATCCATTGAAGGTGTCCAATAGGTCCGCGAGCAATCGCAACTGTTAGAAGTTTGTTTGTTCTTCTCTTTTCCTGTAAAATATTGATAAAAGAAAAAAAAAATCATATTTCTCCAATATATTACTCATATTAGATCAGATTTTTTTTTTTATAACTATGAGTTTCCACACCCTTCGGGTACGACTAATCTCATAGGGTCAAGTCGGTCCCTCCAAACCCATTGACCAGGAGAAACCACCAGGAAATGGTTTCATTGTCGACACAAGGACTCAAACACGCGACACCATTCATGTGAAGAAACCCTCCACTCTCCCTGTCGGGTGGTATATTAGATCTTTCATCAAATAATAATGACGCAATTCATTCAACACAAGATTTCTTAACAATCATGCCACATAAAAACGATCTCCAACTCTGCACTCAACTGCAGTCGAACTCAATCTGAATTCCGGGCATAGAACAATTTGAATTGAGACAACTAATGCCAAATAATCAGCATAACATAAAAATCACTGACCTTTCTGCTTTTGATGGCTCTCAACATCAAGATCCGCATCATGGATAGGATCGACTTTCCTTCCATCAGCAATTTCATCTCCATATATCATGCACAAATCATTGAAGTCTGGCATAGTTATGGTTTTCAGTGATCGAGAGCTAGGGTGTGCCTGAAACTAACAGATGCGAGTAACCCAGCAATGAAAAATCCCATTAATAGACATAACAGACATCAATAGAGAATGCACCTTGATATAGGACTGAATCATCAGCTACGACCATTTGCCATGACTCATCCAAGAAAATCCAGTTTGCCTTTGGAGAATTTTCATATCACTGTAATGCTTTCTTAAGATTTATACCTACTTCACAAAACTCATATATATATATATGAGTTTTTTAAGTTAATCTATTCGTGTGCGTGGTCGCCTCATTCATTATGTGGAGTTTTAGAAGGCCCCCACTTAGATGAATGATTGTAAGTCTAACTCATTAGGTGGGGCTCTACTTATGTGAATCTCTTTATATAAGAAGGAAAAATAATAATTTAACACATTTTGAGTGCACATTTTATTTTTTTAGTCATTTATGGCTCTTTGTGTCTTCAGGCGTGACCCCCACATCTAACAAAACACCATAAATGAATGAGTTGCTATGGTGAAAACATTAATGTAGCAAAAGTATCTCACTCAAACGTTTTTTTATTAATTCGTTTTAGATAACTATATATCTTGGGGTCCTCAAGAAAATGATGACAAACATTAGTGTAGCAAATCTCACCCAAACTTTTTTTTTTTTTTTTTTGAAAAATGATAACGTTTTCAAAAGAAATTATACTTGTCGAGCATTATAATTTGTTATTAGATTTTTTCTTTTTTAGATAACTATGTATCTTGGGAGTACTTATCTAAAACTTTCGAATGGATATCTATTAAGTTATTTAAGGTGATATACTTTAGAAATTGTTTTGATCAAGCTATTGTTTCGATTTGCCTAATTAGAACAAAAGAACCACATGGGTGTTGGCGTGTATATATGAAGCGAAGCGACAATAAACTTGATAAAAATTTAAAAAAAAAAAAAAACACTTGTACTTGTAACACAAATTAATTATCCATTGCTTTCAAAAAAAAAAAATTAACTATCCATTTAACACGAATTAGTTATCCGTTATCGGCTCCTGTTTTGAATCAAAGTGGTTAAACCCACGTGTAATTGTCTAAACCCGACTCAATTCGAGATACCCAAATTCATTTTATCCAACTTTGAGCAACAAAAGTGGTAATACAACTTGGGACATGATTTGATCTCTTGATCTCTCACATATAGGAGATACGTTTTGTCACTAAACTAAGTTGGATACTTAAGGGATACAATGTTACAATTATTTAAGAGTACTGAATGGGTATTTAAGTGGGTTTAGGATACCCGTGGTATTTCTAATAGGTATTTGAATCGGTACCAATATCGGTATCGTAAACAAGTACGACTTACGGGTAAGAATAGGACGAATTTATGAAGTACCCTACCCATTTACATTCCTAATTTTGATTCACTCACTTCTTTGTAAATCTAATCAATATTGAAGGGATCCGTCCAATTGTGAAAATATTGCTTATGGGACTACAATCTCTTCTCCATCTACAAGAAGGGAATCAAAATGGACAAGGACTGATACCCTACCATTCCCAAGGGGATCCCAATCAGGCATGTTCCTTAGAATGCCCCAAGGAGTGTGGCATAGTGACAAAGAAAGGAGCACCAATACTCTTTTAAGTCTTGACTGAGGCAGAGGAGGAGGTCTTGAGTTCAATTCTTGGTAGTTACGTTATATTTTTTTTAGTTTCACCTAGGAATTCTTGGGTTAACTTAAATGGCATGTGCTACTCAACAATGAGAACACTACCACAACATGCAAGTCAATTAGCATGTCATTACATCATTGTTCACAATAGAAAGAAGTACTCCTGTACATGATACCAATGTATATCCTTCACATAAATTCACTGGGAACTGCTGGAGCTAGTCTTCTAATTCCAATAGTAAGAAATGAGAAACATGGATTGCACGAAAGAGAAGTCGAGAAGGGAGTAAGCAACTTCGAAGAAGAATATGCCGTCTATAGGGGCAGGACCTCTGCAAGCAAGCTTGCACAATCACAACTTTAGTAACTTAATAAGCTAGTTCAAATTTCAAGCGATGCATTTACAAAAAGAAGTATTAGCAAACCAAATGAAAAAAACCAGTGGAGACTTGAACCAAAGGGTGATCAAATAATAGACAACCTAATCTTGTGGAAACCCTTAGAAATGGATAAATACATGTATGTATGGTGATCAAAGCTATAAAATGCGATCATACACGATATCCCTAGTCTCTCAATCCATGATACATGTCCTAGTGTTTAAAAAAAACATATAATATAATAATCACAACCAAAAGATCAAAAACCTACTAGGAGTAAAGGAAATGATCGCTTTGAGAGTACTCATAGGATATCACCTAGCATCAACTCCTTCTCCTTGCTCGTCTCTGCTCTATCTGCACCACCGTCACAAACTAGATGGTGAGTGCTTGAAAAATTGAAAGTAATTCCAGAAGAAACTAAACAGTAATTCAAGATATACCAAATAAACAGTCCAAATATCATGCGGTATTGAAAGGCAGAAAATTAACAAATTGCATGATAAACAGACTGACAAGCTAATAATGAAGTTTGAGTGTCCAAAGAGTCAATAGAGGCCCATAAGTGGTCAAAATAAATGCAGTACAACAACACCACATTTACAATCACAACAGTGAGAAACAAAACAAAGACACAACAGTGCCCAAACAATCCAATACTCGGGTATCCGCTATCAATGGGATGGGACAACACACTAGCAGGAGTGTTCACGCTTACCCACTAACATGGACCCAGGAGTACCTTTGTAACACACTTACGCCAAGACACACAACCAACAAATATAGAAAGGAATTCCAATAAAAACTCAATTCAAATAGAAATGGCAATAAATGGAAAATGAATTAGTGCATACTTTCTACTGGCTTACAATCGTATGATAATGTGCCTCAAACAATTGCAAATCTTCGATCCTCACGTACCTCTAAGCTATCAACTCGAATTCTCAAAGTTTGTCAATTAATCAATTTTACAAATCTTATTAATATCATTTTAAGTTTCCATAATTCTTAAATTAGTGTAATTGGATTGATTTCGGGGTAATTGGTCGTATTCGGACCTAATTGGATACCTCGCAATTTTATGAAATTTCTAGAAATTGCTCTATGTGAACAGTGTCACGTCGCCAAGACGTCGTAACCCTTTTGTTCTAGATGACGTTCCCATGACATCTTTTCTAATTTTCATTTTTTCCCTCTATTCGAGATGCCATGAGTGGCGCCGTGGGAGATAACTCCTCACGGCGTCCCTCGCGGCGTGTTCAACAGAACACCTACACCGGGTTTTTTCGAAACCCCAGCTCGTGTCGCCGCGTTCCGAGTCTATTCCAAACCATTATAGACGTCCATGACAACTTAAAACCCAACTCCCTTTGCGTCGAAACCACGACAAAACACCCAAATTCGAAAATAACCCGAAATTTTTCAAAAATTCTCAAAAATTTCAATTCACTTCAAAACCATGAACAAACCACAAATTCCTCAATAAAACACTCCATTGATCCAAAAACTATCAATCAAATTCATTTCCCAACATTTTCTCCAAAATTCGTCGGAAATCGTAGCGACAAAAACCCACAAAATTAACATCAAACCGTGCACAAACATGCAAGGAGTAGAAATCCTACCTTTTTACGCGTATTGGGTCGATCCACGCTGTCAAAATGAGCTCAAAATCTCCAAAGCCCCCTTGTTCTCACGTTGAGAAAATGGAATTGGATTGAGGAGAGAGAAAAGTTGATATTTATACTTTCCATTCATCTCATCACACACACGAATCTCGAGGCACATCTTGTGTCTCCTCTTTATCCCATCCACCAACTCTAACACAAGTGAATGACTGTAATGTATGACTTGAACTTCAAAACCACTCCATTTCTCGCTCAAAACACACGTTCCTGGACCCGTTTCAACTCTTAATTCGCACCGCGTACGTTCTCGGACATAACCTCGCTCCCACATTTTATTTAATTATTTTTTATTTTCGATAATTCACTAATTATCATTTTTCGGTGTTTAATTATCCTTATTATATCCTAAATTTCTGTTTTTCCTAGCTGAATCTCACACAGAAATCCGTGACGATTAATAAACACAATAACCACATACTAGGACATACAGAGTTCACATTCGAATATAAATAATAATACAAACATCACAGTAAAAAAAATATACCTCAGTATCGACTTCCAAGGCTTGAGTAATATGACAAATCACGACAGGTAGGTCACGGTCCTATAAAACACGACACATGTCACCAATTAAATTTGAGGGTCGTTACAATTGTCTATGATTGAGGAGCTTGTCGCCCAAGAGCGCACTAGGACATGAGATGTTGTTCCTTCACCAGATCATGTTGTTTCTATCACTTGTAAGTGGGCCTTCAAGGTGAAGATTCGCTTAGATGGTGTATTGAGCGTTATAAGGCCCGTTTGGTTGCTCGTAGATTTCAGTAAGAACATGGTCATGATTATGATGAAATATTTGCTCCAGTAGCTCACATGACTACTGTCTGTACACTTAATTTTATGGTTTCCATTCGTTGGTGGACTATTTCGCAGTTAGATGTGAAAAAAGCTTTTCTTTATGGTGATCTTCATGAGGAGGTTTATATGCAACCTCTATCCGGCTTCTCTTGTCCACCTGGTCATGTTTTTCTTCTTCGTTGTGCTCTTTATGGACACAAACAAGCTCCTCGTGCTTGGTTTAAGCGTTTAACTCGGTTATTCTACAAGCTGGTTTTGACGCTAGTGAGCATAACCCAACTATGTTTGTTCACATTTTTTCACGACGACAGACTATTCTATTTATCTATGTTTATGACATGATTATTACTGGTGATGATATGATTTATATTGACTTTGTGAAACGTCTCAGTGAGCAGTTTATGATGTTTGATCTTGTACCACTTCGACATTTTCTTAGCATTGAGGTTACTTCTACAGATGATGGGTTTTACTTGTCACAACAGAGATACACTCTTAACTTGTTTTCTCGTTCTAGTCTCATTGATGCTAAGACTGTTGCCACTCCTATGGAGCTTCATCTTCAGTTGCGACCAATTAATGGCACACCTCTTTCAGATCCTTCTCGGTATACATGCAACTTGTTGGCAGTCTTATATACCTTGCAATTACTCGACCAAATATATCACATGTTGTTAATGGGCTTAGCCAATTTGTTAGTGCCCCTCATTATTCATTATGCTCATATTCTTCGTGTGTTGCGCTATCTACGGGGTACATCTTCATGTAGCTTATTTTTCTCTCGTGATAATACTCTACATCTGCAGGCTTATTCAGACTCCCCATGGGCTAGTGATGTCGTACGTTGATCGACGATCTATCACTGGTTATTATATATTTCTTGGTACTTCTCTCCTTGCATGGAAGTCCAAGAAACAAACTGATATTTCTCATTCTAGCGCTGAGGCCGAGTTACGTGGTTTTTCATCTGTGACTGTTGAGGTTATCTGGCTTCATTGGCTTCTTGCCGACATTGGAATTGTGTTGTCTACGCCTTCTAATTTATTTCACCGACTTTGGTGTTGTGTTGTCTGCACCCCTTTTTCAGGAAACTATTCTGAATAACGCGCGTTCTCAATAAAGTATACCACTACTAGCTAGAATGTACATGCTCGCCCAAATAGCTTTTGTCTTTTCGAAGGCAAGCTAAATTCTAGTCAGTTGCAGTGGTTGTACTGGGCTAGCCACCTAGTATGATATATGCCTCTTGTTATGCAAATATATACTACCTCACCACTGAGAGAGCTTTAACCCTTAGTGAAGTAGTCGGTTAAGTCTAGATACTGAGTAGTCTAGATAAAAATAAAATATATAAATAAAGAAAAAGAAAACAGATACTGCCTACAAAAAGATGCACACATTTCATCCTTCTTCTTCAGTTTATGCATTGCCTATACTTTGAAAAGGAAAATGATAATCTAACACACTTTGCAAAGGAAAATGAAATGATGATCTACCACACACTAATCTACGAGAGCTTTTTTTAGCAAGACTTACGAGGCTTTGACTCCCAGCACACTGGCTCCCATTCACAAGTGCGCAAATTACTTTTCCTCTCCATTGATGGTGAATCTCCGACAATCTCTTAGATCTAAACTTTTATATTCATTGACATATTGAATCCGTATAACAAAATTTTTTCAATAAAAAGAAAAAAAAACTTAAAATCCTTGCAGTTCGAGAAAAAAATCATATATTTGATGCAATTAATTTTAACAATTTACCTATCTCATGGTTTAAAGACCAATAGAATAATTAAGTGTTATCGTTAGTTCACATAAGTGAGTGTGAAAGTGAGTTACAAAAGCATTTTTCAATAATTTAGTATTATTGTTGGTTTTTTTGGAAAAATGATGACGTTTTCAAAAGAAATTATACTTATCGGGCATTATGATTTGTTATTAGATTTTATTCGTTTTAAATAACAATATATCTTAGGAGTATTTATCTAAAACTTTCGAATAGATATATATCTTGAGAGTCCTTATCTAAAACTTTTGAATAGATATATATCTTGAGTCCTTATCTAAAACTTTCGAATATCTAAGATTTTTTTTTTTTTTTTTTTTGGTAGGATACTAAGTTTTTTTTTGCTTTGACGTATATATATGAAGCTGACTTTCAAGAATTAGGCAAGATTCAGTTTTTTTTTTTTTTTTGTGCGGTGGTTCCACAGAGTGTTATAATTGGAACCACCTCCATTACCTAGAGTTCAATTCTTGGGTCTCATCAATCCACAAAAGGGCATGTATGCAACTTCGCAGAAGAGTATGGCGTCTATAGAGGCAGCAATGACTGACAGGTCTCTCCCGCGGTGAGGCGATCAACAAGTAAGTTTGAAGTTATTCGAACTTTCAAATCACTCAAAAGATAACTCTAGCATTATAATGTTTCTACTTCGTAATGATGATTTAATACAAGGCACAAGTTATAAACTTTCTACAAATGAACAAGAGGAAGGGGGGACGAGACAACCAAGCCAGCTATTCCAATTGTATTAAATCAACATTCCGAGGTAGAAACATTATGATGTTTTGAGTTATCTTTTGAGCGATTTGAAAGATTGAATAACTGCAAGTTACACAACAAGAAATAGAAATCAGTACCATGAATATTAGAGGTAAGAGATGAATATTGATAGTTACATGGATATCGAAGAAATGAAGTATTGATATAGCTACCAGACCTAGGTTTCCTTCCGGACATTAGGCAATGAGGAAGAGAATAAGAAAAAATGTGATGAACAGTAACATACCCATCCTTTGGCTTCAATAAATCTAATGAGAACATCTTAATATTTTTATAAGATGGGCCTCCCCAAGGGGGAGAAAGAAACACCACATCTGCCTAAGAGAAAATTTTACTCTGTAGGCCAGAAATATTGGAGCAGAACAAATGCTACGAAAAGGAGACAAGAAAATGCAAAACAATACAAAAACACGGATTATATATAAGTACTGATGACCAAGTCTGCTGGACTTGAGAGAATAAGAAACATTAAGACTCTGATTATTGACGGGTCAAAAACATGGAGTGTGATCTATATCAATGACGTCCTATTATATTTAAAAGCGAAGGTAAAGAAATATTTTACAAACTTGGTGGTCACATCACTAAAGACATATTTGACCAAAAAAAAAACACTAAAAACATGTATACCTTCAGTGATGGCGCGTGTTGAAGAAAATCACCAACAACAAAATCAATCTGGCTGTCCACTCCATATATCTTGGCATTATTTAGGGCCAAATCAATTTTTCGAGGATCAATATCAATGGCCACAACCTTGCAGCGCCTGAATAACATACAACAAACAGTAATTATAATATTAAAAACCTTAATAACACACATGATTCTGCATCGATAAACTTGCTTGTTTGAACTTCCCAATTCATTTGTTTGAATTCAGTTGAGACTTGAAATAAACCTTCTTATACCCTTCTTTTAATGGTGTCATGGCACAAATTGAAGAAAACTATGTGAAGGACAATCACAAGGGTATAACTGCTTACTTCATTTTTCTAATATAGAGACATATCTCAAGGGCATAAATGATTTCTTTAGTAATGCAGCGAGGATATCAACGGATGCGTCCTAATTGTTCCACAAGCAAGCATCATGTATTCCATTGTTTCTCCTTCCCGCCCAACGCTCATCATCATTTTTGAAACATGTAAAGCTTATAGCTGGCTAAATACTCGAGCATAAGACCGTCAAAGAATCTTCAAATATTATTCTAGCTCAATTGATCACTCATTGCAAGAGAACTTGTCTTTCATTGCTGAAAAGTTTTCTTATATTTGAAGAATGATAGCATTTGGCGATGATGGAGGTGGTTTTAGTCCAAAAGTCGCTTGCAGAGGTGCTGCTGCCCTATAGACTTATCGAAATCAGCTCAATTAAGTCAGGCATTCTTATCAAAACAACGATACTCATTAATGGAAGGGAGGCCCCAAGCCCATTTCTCATTCTTGGTGTTGTAAAAAATAGACCGAATAGAGCAAGACGACGACAAATAATTTGGGATAATAAAAGTGAAGAAAAATGGAAACAGAGATTTTTACGTGGAAAACCCCCAAGCAAATTAGGGTAAAAACCACGGGCAAGGATAGAAGAATTTACTATGAGAAAAATAATAGGTGTTACACAATCTCTCTATTTATAAAGGAGAAACACTGAAAATATCTCTCTTTATAATAGGAGAACACTCACTCTCTATTTGCTCACAACAGAGCACACTTGCACTTTGCTTGCTATCTTGTGCTCGAGCTTCGCTTTCTCTACGCTTTGTTCTAACGCGTTGGGCCTATTTATAGGCAACCAAAGACGCATTGGTCAAAGCAATCAATCAATCAATCAATCAATCAATCAATCAATCAATCAATCAAAGACGCGTAAGACGCGTTTAGTGCATTTTCCTTGTATGTGGGTCCCACGTGTGGGGCCCACATGTTTCTTCACAATCTCCCACTTGAAGATTTGATTGAGAATCAATCAGGTCTTCACACCATTCTTTCTTCCTTGCTATTTCCATGTTGCTTACATTTCTGTCAAGCCGCATGAGGATCGACACCAGATAAATTTGTCAGCATTGATCGTCTTCGTCAGAAAATCTGCTAGGTTGTCTACGTAGTATGAATTTTTTACGCATGTCCACGGTTCCTTCTTCCACTTTCTCACGAACGCAGTGATCTTGAACTCGTATAAGCTTTGTTTTTGAATGAAAATTTGGATTCCTTGCGAGATGCAAGGCACTCGCTTGTCACAATACAAAGTAATTTTCTCTTGTTTGTGCCCGAGTTCCTCCAACACCATCTTCAACCATACGCTTCTTTACTAGCTTGTGTAGTTGCGACATATTCTGCTTCTGTTGTTGACGTAGCCACAACTGACTGCAGTTTTGAAACCCGACTTCTTGTCCCGCCGACAAGTGTGAACACATATCCGGTGGTGGATTTGCTTTTATCGAGATCTCTGCATAATCGAATCAACATATCCACTTGACAATAAAGTCGATCCTCCGTAACATAATGCAACATTTGAGGTACCCTTGATGTATCGTAGGATCCTCTTTACGACATTCCAATGCTCTCTGCGAGGATTCGCCATGTACCGACTAACTACTCCCATTTGCTTGTGCAATGTGCGGTCGTGTACAAATCATCGCGAACATTAAGCTTCCCATTTCTTGATGCATACGGCTTTCGAGACATTTCCATCCTCTCTTCTTCTTGCTAGGACTCATACTTGAGGATAACTTGAAATTAATAGAAAGTGGGGTAGAAATTGGCTTACAGTCTTGCATGTTGAAACGACGCAAGATCTTCTTCAAATAATTTTTCTGAGAAAGCCAAATCTTTCTATTATTTTTGTCTCGATGAATTTGCATCCCTAGAATCTTGTTTGCTGGTCCCAAATCCTTCATCTCGAACTCCCTAGCCAACTGAGCCTTCAATTCTTGAATACGATCTTTGTTGGGGCCTGATACCAACATGTCGTCTACATACAACAGAAAAACAATGAAATCATTGTTACCAAATCTCTTGCAATATGCGCAAGGGTCTGCATTTAGTCTGTTGTAACCAAGGCTCATTATGAAAGAATTAAATCTCTTGTACCAACACCTCGGCGCCTGCTTTAAACCGTACAGAGATTTGTTCAACCGACAAACCAAGTTCTCCTTTCCTTGTTCTTCAAATCCTTCGGTTGGAGCATATAAATCTCTTCTTCAAGATCTCCATGAAGAAAAGCTGTCTTAACATCTATTTGCTCTAGATGTAGATCAAAAGTAGCACACATCGCTAGAACTACTCGAGCTGTTGTAAGTCGAACCACGGGGAAAATATCTCATTGAAATCAATGCCTTCTTTACGAGCATATCCTTTCACCACCAATCTTGCACGATACCGCTCCACTTGATCATCATTTGTTTCGTTTGATCTTGTAAACCCATTTGTTGCCAATGGGCTTCCCGCCTCTGGTAATGACACTAGCTCCCATGTTTTATTTTTATGGAGAGCTTCGATTTCTTCTGCATTCTTTGCCGTCTTTGAGATGCTTAGAGCCATGCATTGCCTCTTGAAGAGTTGATGGTTCTCCTTCCTCGGTTAGAAGACAGTATGCAACATTGCTTTCCATAATATATTCTGAGTGCCAGTCTGGTGCGTTTCTCGTGCAAGATGATCTACGAGGTTCTAGAACTTCAGGTTCACCTGGTTCATTCTCCTCATGTTCTAGTACAGCTTCAGAAGAATCCTTTCGTTCAGATTCACATTCCACCTGTACTGTTGTAGTTTCTGAAATGCTATCATCTTTCTCTAATTGTTGTACCTTGTCTTCGTAAAGAGAACATCTATCCGACTACAACCTTGTGGGTAGTGGAATCCCATGGCGATACCCCTTTACTCGTCAAGCATACCCCGAGAATAAGCATTTCCTGGATTTTGGATCTAGCTTTGTAGTTTCTTGGGCATTGTACATAGCGTACCTTTGGACTTCCAAATACATGGAGGTTTGAATAGTCAACTGGTTTACCAGTCCACATTTCCATCGGTGTCCTCAACTCAATTGCCGTTGATGGAGCCCGATTTATCACGTAACAGCGGTGTTGTTGCTTGCCCAAAACCTTTTTCTAAGCTGCAGTACTCAACATAGCTCTTGTTCTTTCTAATAGAGTTCTGTTCATCCGCTCGCCACTCCATTTCTTGAGGAGTGTATCTTTGTAGTGAAGCTGTCTTTTGATGCCTTCTGTTTGCAAAAGCTATCGAACTCATTGCCAGTATATTCTCCTCCATTATCAGTCCTCAAACACTTGATCTTCTTCCCAGATTCAAGTTCAACCCGCGCTTTGAACACTTTGAAGATTCCGAACACATCTGTCTTCCTCTTGATTGGATACACCCAACATCTCCTGGAGTAATCATCAATGAAGGACACAAAATAATTTGCTCCTCCTATTGATGTGACTGGTGCTTGCCATACATCAGAGTGGACCAATTCTAGAATAGCCTTACTTCTAGAATTTGATGTGTTAAACTTCAACCGATGTTTGCTTGTTACACAATGCTCACAAAAGGGTAGTGCACCTTTGTGAGGCCTGGAAGTAGCTTCTTCTCAACAAGGATTTTCATTCCTTGTTCGGACATGTGTCCAAGTTTTCAGTGCCGGATCATTGCGAGATCTCTCACTTGAACAACTTGAAGCAACTGATGCTTCGCCTTCCTGAAGAGTCTCTCCCATGAGCAGGTACAAGTTTGCAGCAACCTTTTCTCCCTTCATAAGTACAAGCGCTCCTCGACTGATTTTCATGATCCCTTTCTTGACTTTGATTTCACAGTCAAGATCATCAAATCGTCCCAAAGATAGCAGATTCTTCTTGAGGCCTTCCACATGTCGCACTTCTTGGATAGTGCGAACAGTACCGTCATACATCTTCAACATGATGGTTCCGATGCCAATGACCTTTAGAGCATGGTCATTACAACTGTACACAGATCCTCCTAAAATAGGTTCATAGTGATGGAACCATTCTCTTCGAGAGGTCATGTGATACGTCGCATCTGAGTCGATAATCCAGACATCAGAGAATCTTTTCCTGCTTTTAGTTGTTGTTGCCGCCTCGCAACACAATGCAGCTCCATCATTTGAAGTGCTAGCCACATTTCCTTGAGGATCGGAGTTTTTCAAACTCCAACAGTCTTTCTTCAAATGACCCTTCTTGCCACAGTTGTAGCATTTAAAATTCTTCTTGCTTTTTGACTTTGATCTACCATGATTGTGACTCCCAGCTGGGGCCACGTTCGTTGATCTTCCTCTCATCACGATCGGGGCCTCCATTTGTTGTGAACGGCCTGCTGTCTTCTTCTTTGTTCTTGCGCCGATTTTCTTCTTCTAGAACAGCCACTTGCAACATCATCGAAGGCTAAACAATCCGTTAAGAGATTATTTGTCGGATTGATGATGAGTTGATCATACGAATCCGGTAGACTTTGAACAGAAGTTCAAAGACGTTCTTGCGATTCTATTTTATAACTCAATGATGTGAGTTGAGAAAATAGTGTATTCATCGCATTGATGTGCTCCGTCACTGAAGTAGACTCCGCCATCCGTAGAGTGTATAATTTCCTCTTCAGAAAAATTTTGTTGTGGAGTGACTTGGCCTCGTACAATTTTCCAAGGTGATCCCAGATCTCCTTGGCAGTTTTCTTCTCTTCAATGCTTGACAATACTCCATCGCCTAGTGACGAGATGAAGATTTGCAATAGCATTCTCGTCCATCTCGTTCCATTTGGCGTTGTCTTCGAAATCAGTGGCCTTTCGGCGATGGCCGCCAAACAATTATCCTTTCTCGGGATAGCCTTCATCTTTAATTTCCACGGTGAGAAATTACTCCCGTTGAATTTCTCAATCTTGAACTTTGTTGCCATTGCTTCTATCACAAATTATCTCAACCAGGCTCTGATACCACTTGTTGTAAAAAATAGACCGAATAGAGCAAGACCACGACAAATAATTTGGGATAATAAAAGTGAAGAAAAATGGAAACAGAGATTTTTACGTGGAAAACCCCCAAGCAAATTAGGGTAAAAACCACGGGCAAGGATAGAAGAATTTACTATGAGAAAAATAATAGGTGTTACACAATCTCTCTATTTATAAAGGAGAAACACTGAAAATATCTCTCTTTATAATAGTAGAACACTCACTCTCTATTTGCTCACAACAGAGCACACTTGCACTTTGCACTGCTATCTTGTGCTCTGAGCTTCTGCTTCTCTACGCTTTGTTCTAACGCGTTGGGCCTATTTATAGGCAACCAAAGACGCATTGGTCAAAGCAATCAATCAATCAATCAATCAATCAATCAAAGACGCGTAAGACGCGTTTAGTGCATTTTCCTTGCATGTGGGTCCCACGTGTGGGGCCCACATGTTTCTTCACACTTGGAAACTGGAAAAGGGTTGCAATAGGTTGACAGTCAGCGTAAAACTTTTGTCACTCTTCATAAAATGGATCAAACACATAAAAACGTTGGGGCGTTCCGAGGAAAGCTCACCATCAATTGCACTAAATTAAGCACAATAGAAGAGTTTGATCCATGCAGCCGGCCCCAATTAGTTTGGGACTAAGGCTATGTTTTTATTGTTCTTATCACTGATTACTGATCACCACAAAACTAATTTAAATTGAAATTAGATGGCATTTGTCATTTGGGCACCCCTAAAGCCTTAATTTCGGCATTTCTCAAGACTCACAGCAGGGATTTAAAATGATGAAAAACAAATCAAACTTCCTTTTAGAGTCATCAGAACCACCCACATTCTTGCGAACTGAATCTCATTCCCGCCAACACCCGTGAAGCCATCGATCACAACTCCACCAAGCCACACGGCGCTCCACTTGCACGATCGCAATCTCCACTAGATCGACAGAGTACCAACCCTCATTGTACATTGTGAAGAGATCTGTCTCGCAACCAATACTTCTTCACGAGTAGGGTGATTGCTTCAACATTGATGAGATTTCACAATGAATTATTGAATCAATGAAAAAGCATTCCATAGGATGAAGGCTTGGATGCTCACTTCTTATCTTTAGTTTCAAAATACAAGTCACTTCTCATACCACCATATTTTACATGCACAAGATATGCACCAGGTTACAAGCACAATAAAACTCGGTTAAAACAGATCGCATGTCTTGCCATTTCTTAATAGAATTTGCAAGTTTGTAGATTATTTGACCAAATACATGCACTTCGAATACGGTTAGTCTTACTAAGAGCAACTCCAATGAGTACTCTATTTTATAGTTATCTCTAACATAGAATTGAAACAACTCCAACCATACTCTATTTCCCCTCTATTATAGAGTTGGTAAGTGACAGCTAGTCTAGGTCTAGTTGCATTTGAGGGGGAATGTTGAAGTATATAATCCCACATCGAAAATATAATAAGAGTTGCAGCGGTATATAAGTGGTGTAGATTGGATCATAGCATAAGCCAATTGGTTTTGTGCAAGATGGGCTCCAACCCCACTTGTATACCCACATGTGCTTATGTGGCCCAACACTTTTCGGGCAAATGGATTTCTATAGCTAATTAACTAACCAATTAGATGGCCCAATGGTTTTGGGTTCAAACTCAAACACCCAGATCAAATTAATCCTTTTTGTTAAGTTTGGAGAGTAACAGATACTAACAAAACGGTTCACAATCGATTTTTTGGGTTGATGAATCAATTGTGAACCACCCGTGAATTGCTCATGAAGCACTTTGTTAGCGACTGTTGTTCTCTAAACTTAACAAAATGACAAAAAGTTGAGGGAAATAAAAGTTCAATGACCCAAAGTGAATTGATGAAAGTTTGAGGACCAAATCAACAAAAGCTTGAAAGTTGAGGGGTCAAATGATACTTTATGCCAAAAAAAATAGCTTACTAATCCTCTTGGATTGATTTCATGCAAAATCTCAAACACCCAGATCAAATTAGGAGCTGAGCATCACTCATGCTCATCTAAACCATTACCTCTTCAACCATGATCTACATTGAAGCCCAATTAGTACAAAACAATGTTCGTATAAATCTACAATGCCCATATATTTCTTCATCTATCAATCTACATATCATTGAAGAGAAAGAGTGAAGAAGAGAGAAATCAACCGTTTAAAAAAGAACTTTTTTTTTGAAAATAATGGATGTGTTCTGTTTGGCGATGGGAGCAGAGCAACCTTAGACCGAAATTAGAATAGTAGGAGTGAATGGTGTGTGTTTGGTTGCAGAGTTAACCCTAGAACTGCTGCTTTGGCCAAACTTTTTTTTTTTGTCTAAACCATCTAATTTGAACTATCCAACTATTCCAAATTCACCTCGAGTTACGTATTGTATAAGTAGAGAGAGCTCCGTATATTAGTGTTTCCATTTCCATACCCAAACTTGAGCTCCCAACAAAGTTATATAGTCCACTATAACTCATTAAATTTGACATTAAGTTTTAGTAAGATTGTGATTGCTCTTCGTGAGTTGACAATTGAGATAAAAATGCCTCTCAGCCGAGTAAGGGTTACTCTCCACCATAAGCTTGTCATAAAAGAAAGAAAACGATAATCTAACATATGTTAGGCGCACACTTTGTCTTTTAACATATTTATGGCTCTTTCTTGTCTCTCTAGGCGTAACCCCACATCTAACAAAACACCATAAATAGATTAAAAAATAAATTGTGCATCCCAAACGTGCGCCCAAAGTGTGTTAGATTATTATTTTCCATAAAAAAAAATTTGATAATAAAAATGAACATAACAAAATCCCACTTCTAATTGAGAAAACGGCTAGGGTTTGGAATATTGGATGCTTTTTTTGTGATTCATTAATTTGAAACACTGTCGATCTTCAATTTTAATCGGCGGTGGTTCCAATAACAATATTTATATTTATTTATTCAATAAAAGTCGGATTTATTCAGATTTAAAATGTTTCGTTTCATTCGACCTGCAGGAGTTGTTAGATTCATCATTGGTACCACTTGTCTCTCCTCCACACATGCATCAACTGGGCGATTTCAAAAAGTAAGGTTGTTTTTCTTTAAAATTCTTTAAATAAGTTTAATTTTTTTAAAATTACAAAAGTAATGGATTTCGCCTCTACTAAATGCGAAATTGAGTGTGGTCGGGTGACGTGTAACGAATGGCGCCTTTACCAAAGGCGCCATTCGTTACACGTGGATCTTTTTCCAATTTTTTTTTCCTTTTTATTTTTTATTTTTGGCGACGGGGCACCCCGTCGCCAAAAAAGAAAAATAGAAAAAAAGGAAAAAAAAGAAAAAATTGGAAAAACAAAATACAAAAAAATAGAGAAAAATATGAAAAAAATAGTATTTTGACGAAATAAATAGAAATTGAGGATTTTATATGGAAAATGAGAAATTCAAAATTCGACACTCGGGTTTTAGGTCGAAAAATGTAAAATTGACATAATATATTAAATTGAAGCTAATTTAGGGTTTAAGGTTTAATTCAGGTAATAGGTATAATTCGGGTGATAATTTGATTTGTCGGGTGTTATTGTAGCTAAGCGGGGGGTTTGGAATAGGTATATATATTCATTCAAAATTTATATTTATGGCAACCCAAAAAGAACTAAATTTTTGTCAAAAACTCTAATGAACACAAAAAACTTGGTCTTCTCATCATCTACGTTACAACTAAATATCTAACAACAAGAGATAAGTTTCTCACCTTCCAAACAAATCATCAAATTCTTAGAATTATTTAAATGTTTGAAACTGATATAATGACTTATCTTCTCCTAGGACCCATTTAATCATTTGTATGATTTTATCTTATTTGTGATGGAATTAGTAGTTCCACGATTTGGAAAGAACACATCATTACCTATTTAACGCGCAATAGGAAAAAATCAAGGATAACTTCACTACCACTTGTGTCCTCCAATATAACGGCGAAATGCATAAATATTAGATGAAACAAAATTAAATCATCTCTTCTCTAAGGACGAGAAGTACTTCTGAGAAAGATTTTGTTCAGCACGCATGAGGGAATATCACATTATGTCAAGTGCAAAAACATCAGTTTCCAAGTCACTATTTTCTGCATATCACCTTCTAATTATTAGTACGTGTTTTGAAATATTTTAAAAGAGTTCTCAAAATATTTCAAAGCATTACTATAACCTTCTAATAATAAAAGAATTGTTCATTATACTTATAAATTTTTTATGAGCATCTAATAGAAATGTTCCTTCCCCTGCACACCTATCATATAAGGTTGTAAACCCAAATATACATTATGTTCATTTGTTTCTCTTTATTATAAATCGTTATATCATATCATATCATTATATCATATCATATTTAATATACATTTCTGTTCATTTATTTCTCTTTATAAGAAAACGAGACTATCACTCAAAACCACAGAGAAGAAGGCAAAGATGTTGCGATATATACTTTAAGGATCGTAATAAGCTTTTGAAGAACTATGGCCTAGTCAATTTTGTCTCAAATCGCCTAGGCCTCACCGTGCAATCATTGGTCAGAGTAATCTAAGACATCCAACACTATTAAAAACATGAATGAATAAATTGTTGAAATAGAAAATTATATCAATTCACACATACAACTAACAATGGCACAAACAAAGCTGCAATGTATAAGGATAACACCAATGTGGCAACCATTTGACAAGTTCAAAACATACGATTCGATTCGAGCTGCATAATGGCTTTGTTCAGTTCAGTGGGTACCATTTCGTCTGACCACAAAATTTAAAAAGAATCTACTAGATACAAGTAGTAAGCATTTGCAAGTCCAGGCCTTAAAATGTATGCAGCCTAGCTAGGCACCTTTAAAACAAGATCCATCACCATTCTCTAAAGCATGGTTTCAAATATGAAATGATAAAGAGATTTAGAGACAATAATCAAATGTTGTATACAAATTTATTACAAAAGAAAGATATTAAAAATAGAATTGAGTTACCTTTCCAATATTAACACAAGTAGATGAATGACATTGCATAATCAAATCGGTGTACCTTGAACCATTATCTCCAATGCCATGTAGCCAAACTATTGTGACTTGTGCTTCCCTTTAGGTCTGACTACATGAGCCTTTCCAAACTCGAATGCTTGCATGCTACATGGACTTCCTGAAATATTTTTGATGCCATCACCATAAAAAAGTCCAAATAATGAAACCAGCACCATTATCATTATATGAATGTTAAGCTTTTAACCAAACCATTATAGACAAAACAATAAAAACATGAACTGCAGACTGAAATACACATATATTTAAGAGAACATTTCAACACAAACTGATCTCAAACATAGAAAAACATAGCAATATTGAGCAGAACTAACCAGAACTCATGGTTAGCCCACCAAAGCTGTAACATCCTCGAAATTTAAATATAGAGTGTTCAGACTGAAAATTTAATTAAGCCCCGGTACACCAGATCAGGCCTAACTAGATTTTAACAATCCCTACTTTAAATAGAGGATGTTCAGCCTGAAACTCTAATTAAGCCCCGGTACACCAGATCAGGCCTAACTAGAACCAGCAGCCTATTTTTTCACCACCTGCTAACAACCTGTATATCGCTTATATCAGATAAAACTTTTCATTTCAAAAACAACAAAAATTTAAAACTTTTACAGTAATCTTATACAATGTTTCAAAACTATATTATACCAAACTTTGTTGATCTGTAAAAGCAACCCAACCCTCAGTTATAGATATAACATAATCAAACAATATATACATATGTACTTGATTCATTACATTAAGAGAAGTCTTCGAAACTCCTAAAGCTTCCCTTTTCCCTTCTCTTCCGTAAGTAAGTCAAGAAACGAAATTAAGTTGTTGGGTGAGCTCCTACATGCTCGATAAATGACTCCCGAATAATCCATCAATTATCAACTAAATAATTTAATCAATGCGTAGCAATATGAATCCAACATATATTTAAAGAGGGTGTTTAAACAATATAACCAATACATAAGCAGATGCAATTTCATTAGTCATTTGCAACTGTATTGTGACTTAGGTTCTCATTTGATTAAAAACACAAAGTCGCACTCCCACATCACTCATGAATTACCACTGACAGCTGATAATTCATAAATGGTGTGCCGCCAACTCAAATGGAAAGCATTGGTCGGAATAATTCCCAAGTCAGGGGCGCAGTGATGGGTGGCCTCCCAACACAGTTCCAAACCCCAGGCCGATTCGTCCCGCCAAACCTCTTCCCGATTCTCATTTTCTTTTGTAAAACAAATAACAAAACAGTTTAAGTCACAACACATTGCCCCCATTCCCAGTCTCTAATACTATATGCTCTAATAATATTTAATTATGTTGCATAAATGATGGAAAACACGAGTCCCACTTACCTTGATTACGCTTCCTTAACACCTCCTCTTGATTTCCTTGCTCTCGAGGTTCATTTCCGTCTCCTTGTGATCAAAAACCTATTCCACATTAACTAATGTCAACCTATAATCTACAGTAAGATTTTTAATTCAAATCTAAATCCATACTCTACAAAATTTCCCTCAACTGACTTCCATATTCTTAACTTTACTATTTATCACGTCCAAATCATGCTAACGCAATATTTCACATTCTCTATTCTTTTATTCCTACTTCTCACTGTCCATTGTGTTTTCCTAATTCCCTTCTCTGGTTCACCCAACGCGCTAGCCATTGCTCCAGCGCGTTGGCCATCGATTTCCTGCAACAGTTCCTACATCTTCCTAATTGTTTCCTGCAACAGTTCCTGCAACAATTCCTAATTGTTTCCTGCAACAGTTCCTGCAACAATTCCTAATTGTTTCCTGCAACAATTCCCAATTGTTTCCTGCAACAGTTCCTGCAACAATTCCTAATTGTTTCCTGCAACACTTCCTAAGAATCTCAAATCCAATCACATAAATTAAAGCTCTATCAAAACTGCAATTATAATCAGTTATAACTATATATATGTATGAATCTATAAATTTGAGTTTCAACTCAACAGTTCATCCAAATAGAGCTTCAACTCAACAATTCATCTGAATTCCCAAATTCACATTCATACCATACAACTGTTAATTCAGAATCAACCCTATCAAATACTCATACATTACAATTTACATCAATTTCCAGCAACCAACAAACAGTTAATCAAAAACTTGAACAATCTCTCCAAAATCCGAAAATCCGAACATCATAACTTAAATCATCAATTTATCAACACAATATAATTTCTACCAAAATACTGATCCTAATGACCCTCATAGTCTCATACAACAATTTAAAATCGAACTCACAACTCTAATCCATCCTATCATCCATTTTCCCCAATTTTCCCAAAACCTACAAATCTCCAAACAACTATAAAAACTCACCTAATCCGAAGAGAACAATTCCCCAACGGTTAGTCTCTTCGTCGCCCTCACGTTCGCAGCTCGTCTCTCTTTTCGCACGTCCCCAATGGTTCCTAATAAATTCATAAGATTTATAATGGTTCATAATAAAAAAAAACTTATAAGTATCAAGTAAAAAATGAACCAAAAAATCTAACCTTTTTGGATGTTGTGAAAAATAAATCATCATTCATCATCCTCGGTCGTTGAGTCATTGTGAGCGGCATCATCATCATCAACATCATCATCATTAACATCATCTTGCCTTTTTTGTGCTTGGTGATCTCTCCATGAAACCCTGTTCCATGCGTTGTAACCGTCCTTGCATTTCAAGCAATTGATCGCGACTTACGAGACGTGTCATTAAGCATCTTTAGTATCATTGCTTGCATCTCCTCGAATTCCTTATTGAATTGCTCAAATGGCTCATCATCTTTCAATATAGGACGAGAAGATCCACTTCATCATGTCTACGCATCTTAGACCCGACGGTGTCCAACCAAGACCAAATCTTCGGCCTTTATCATTTTTTGCACAATCTCCAAATATAATTATGTTTCATCAATTGGAGTGTGTCGTGCAGCTGTGAAAGCTCTCTCAGTCCTTTCGTGTATAGCGCCTTTGTATTAAGAATTTAAACAACATTGACAAGTCATATAAGTCATTGATACCTATAATTAACAAAAAACAGTTATGGTCAAGTAGTTTCTTACGACAATCGCCTCTGCTCTCGGATCCGAGAAAGTGACGCCATCATGATTCCTTGTATGGAGATATAAACATAAATCCAAAGCAGTCGGCTTTCTACCGAGTTCCTTCTCCTATAAAATATGTTTAACTTAAAATTAAGTTTGAAACTTATATGAATCTAATGTATATATATGTATGTATGTATCTATGTATGTATGCCCCAAAACATACCAGTCTCAACGAATGCTCATAGATGGATATGGCTCCACCTCCGTGCACAGACGAACCCGAACCAGGTCCCCCCACCTTTGATCTCCGATTTCGGCTCGCTTGTTTCGACTTTGCTTTATATTCGGAGTAGACCGCATATTCTTGTAATGCTCAAAAACCTCCAGAGATACATGTGATGGTTTTGTCGGCTTCCTCACCATCTTACTAACAAAGTCAGCATAACGAGTGGCAATCTGACTGTCGTACAAATGTCTGACCATATCATCATCTGATCGTCTCCAATCGAAATGAGTCTGTAGTAATAGAAAGTCAAGTCTTCAACATATGCTAAGTAAAAGAAACTTAATTTTCTTATTTAAAAATCTCTTACCGCCCAATCGTTAAAATATTGCTCCTTGATATGGTTGGGAACCGTATCCCAACAGTAGCCATCCTTATGTAAATCGAATTTATATATCCGCGTTATTTGCTTTGACACTTCGGATGACGGATGCAAGAAAGTACCACTACATTTTTACAAAAAAAAGTTAGACCAATATTATAGTAAATTCATTAAACGTAAGTATATATACGTAATAATATTTCATTGACTTACAATTCTTTCGTAGTTTTTACGGTCAAAAACACCCGCCCCGCGCCTCGGTCATCATTACTTCTACGTCTCGGGGCCCTAGCTGGCTCATCATCTTGTTGTGATCTACGCGAGGCACCACTAATAGATGGCTCACTCGAAGGGTGGTTTGAAGTATTGGACGAATGTGATGCAGGCTCGACATGATCATGACTCCTCGATGGGGAGGCATGCATACTAGATTCGAAGGTTGCAATCGGGACATGCTGGTAGTACTGCTGATGGGAGGGAGATGCGTGGGTAGATTCTGTAGAAGTAACGTGACCAGCGATAGGTGGAGGGAGTTGCGACGCCAAAAAAGAGGAGTAAGCCTGTTGAGTGGTTGGATCATCATGGCCAAATAAAGATGGCCCCGATTGCTGAAGGAGAGGGCCCTGGTGGGGGTGTTGCGCATAAGGCGGACGAGGATACTGCTGAAATAATTGTGATTGGACAAAAACTTGTTGAAGGTAAGCAAACTGCCGCTGAGCAAGCTGTTGTCGAACGAGCTGCTCTTGACGCTGCTGAAACTCAGCATCATTAGCGGGAGATCGTACTAGCGAACGATCCACGTCGCGAGATGAACGATCTCTGCGACCACCAGATCGTCTGCTGGATCGTCCACTAGATCCGTCCCCAGATGACGATGCATTATTTCTGCCTTACATGACTTTTTTAAGGTTAAAGAGTAAGTTAGAAACAAATATAAATGTCATAATCAATTATTACGAAATGAACAAACAAAAGTGTAACTAAATTTACTAATTAGGTTTGATTTCTTAAACCTACTTAAGTGAGTATGTCATGGTTCGTTGTCACTATTTTCACCAACCACTACTTTATTTATTCAAAAATGACTCCGTATAGAATGGTAAAGGCATATGAACAAGCTAATAGACTAATCAAGTCGAGTACAAAGTCCATAGTCTCATTCATGAAGTCTCTAATCCTAATAGCATGCTATTTAAAGCTCATTTACCATTAAAAACATCAAATGAAGACATAGAGCACACGAAATGATACAATGAAAGCATCAACAAAACAATATCACGATGAACAAGTTCAAAGAGTAAAGATTATCAACAAACATCATTATATTAGAGTACAAAGGCACCATATAGTCCGAAAGGCGCAAATCAATAAGTAATAAAAGGAAATGAAATGCAATTCAAAGTATCATCAGGTATACTCACTTTTTCATGCAGTATTCCTAGTCCAATAGGCCTCTCGTCACCCAAACTATCGCAAACAAACTCATATGGACTCATATATATCTCTCGAAGTTTCTTTGGTGACAATCTAGGTTATATTAGATGTACTTAGTCTGTAAATTAAACGTTGATACTATCCGACACCAAAAAGACCCAAAAACATTTACACAAATGACCATTATGCAATTCAAAGTATCATCAGGTATACTCACTTTTATGCAAATAAGTGGATATGAGCATACCTTAAGGTTGATGCTTGATTGTATATAACTAGATCGCGTTCTTGATGATGAATAACCTCCTAAGGACTACAATTTCCAAGCAAATAAAAGTCCCCAATAGCTCAGAATTTTTTTTTCATTTATTTTTTTATTGAAAACAACATGCAAATGTGAAGCAAAAAGGCTAGGAGTTTGTATTTATAGTTCTTGCCTTTCATCCAAATGTACAACCCCATCTCCATGACATCTAAGGGACCCTAAACACTCATATCAACCCACTCATACAAAGGTATGATGCAGTTCTATCGACGTCGCTATTTGCTCCTCCGTGTGGCAAACCGGTCGTACTCTATTTCGACGTGGATTTCTCCGTGCTTGTACGTCCGAAATTTGAGTTTGTTGAGCTTGATGACTCGACTCGAACTTCTTCCTCGTGTTGGCTTGATTGACCTCTACTACCAAGTGCTATCAAAGATAGGGGTTGAACCATTCCAATATCGACTTCGTATGTGGTTGGGTGAAAGGAACATGAGGTGGCATGCCTAATAAGGGTGCGAATGAGCCATCTCCACTATATGGAATATTGTAGTTATAATATGGCGGAGTAAATGGACTTGGCATGTATTGAGGCAATGAACCATGCATTGAATATGTAGGCATTCTATGGTCCATGTACGAAGATGATGGCCCAGGAGCATATGGATCAAAATGATATGGATGAACACTCATGCTCGGTGTCCTAGGCAAAAACATATGAGCATCCGATTGCGTTGGGGCCGGAAAAGGAAAGTACCCATAAGAAGAAGGGCGGGTTAGAGGTGGCGAAGGAGAACGTCTGCTGCTCTCACCAATAGTCTCTGACGTTCTTGGTGTTGGACGAGTTGGAGGTGGTGGAGAAGAACGTCTACTGCTCTCACCCAGAGTCTGAGTCGTCGTTGTTTTTCTTCTCCTCCCTATATCTACTAGGCTTTGATCCTCTTCTTGTTGTTCTTCCTCTTCTTCTTGAGATGCTTCGTCATCTATGTCCGGCTCAACTACATTTTCATCATTCCACATAGTAGTCCTTTGCCGTTCATCCTCATCTAAGATTCTGATGCCTTCATGTAGCACCATGCCTTGTTCGACCCCGTCATCAGAGAACACTCGCTCCAATTGACGCGTAAATGTAGACTAATATACAAAAAAATGCAGTGTTTGGTTAACAATTTTAAATATGACTCATGAGGATAATAGCATTATAGTTTCAACGTTACCGAGAATTCGCGCAGAGCCCCGTCATGTCCAATGTATCGCCTGGTGATAGATCTGTACCACCTCATGTACTCTTCGTGATCGTGTTCCCCTTCTTGTTGTATCGTGGCTATCGTATTACTACGATTTTCCCACAACTCTATATATCTTCTGTGATACACTGCCCAATTTTCTTGAGGGTGTCCTCTCAATTGGACGCGGTGCAGACGTGTGTCAAAATCACAGTGAGGTGGCACGACCTGTGTCAGCCCAAACTGTCTCATGACCCCTTCTGGTCTATGTCATTCAACTATATGGAAACAAATTAAAGGACACGTCGAACGCCAGCTCCGTGACCTTGAGTACATAATTGTGGAAGTGACTTGATGACATCAGCGTATGGTTGCCACTCCACGGCATTCTCCCCTCTGCGTGTCAAGTGCATCACGAAATGATGATATAACGTGTGTGGCAGTCCTAGTTACAGAAAATGCAACTATCCATCTGTATACAAAACAATAAATTTGTCGTAAATTAAAAAGACCCAATGAATTGTTAAAAATAACATGAGAAACATTTTTATTACCGATATCCCAAAGGAACGTCATTGGGCATGTATACTTCATCACACGTTCGAGGTCGACCTCTAGGAACAGGCTTGCGCCTTGGTGCTATAAATGGAAATCTATCCCAGGCCCATAATTGTATAAGAATTGTCGCACCAGCGACCTCGTGCGCACCGCAGCGAGATCCACGACACAACTCCTCGTATAAATATGCCAAACATGCACTTCCCCAACTATATTGTCCACTGTTTGAAGGTCCTCGAGCAACGGAAGAAACATCAAATGAACATATTGATTCGACTTGTCGGGAACACACAACCACCAATAAGTTGTAGAATGTATGAACGAACATAACGTCGAACCATTTCCTCATTGCTGTCATCCTCTATAGGTGGCACATTGTCTTCGAGCCATGAAACACGAACTCTATTCCCAAAAAGGTGAAGTGGTTCAGGTCTTGCACCAAGTAGTCTTTCACACACCGCGAGATAGTTGACATTTGTGCTTCCAGTCACAGGCATACCATTAATTGGTAACCCGAGCTGAATCTCAACGTCTTGGAGTGTTATCGTACACTCGCCACAACGCATGTGGAACGTATGTGTCTCTGGACGCCATCTCTCAATGAAAGCGGTGATCAAAGCCCAGTCAAGTCTAAAAAATCCTACGCGTGAAACACCATAAAAGCCACTAGATCGTAGGTAAGGGATCATTCGAGAATGGTAATTAATCCGTCGATCAACAACACCAGATCTTCTTCGCACGCGCATTGTATCATGTACCTTACAATTAAAAAATATGTCGATATATATATGTGTATTAAACGTTTTTGCATAAATATTATGCACATACATGTTAATTGTATATACCTGACCCCTCCAGACTTGCGATGACCTGTGTGTAGATTGGAGGCGTAGAAGAGAAGGATCAGATGGTCCTGGTTCCATGTGTACTCGCTACAACTGTGTGATTAGACAAATTGGTCGAGTAGTTTTAAAACTCACAACAAATCATTACTACGAGTTATAACATTAACAAATACGTATCTATTACTTTACGTAACATAAGGTTATACTATATTAATATAAATGTTATGAAATTATCAACTGACACCGTTTACAAACAAAATACAAATCTTCTCATTGGTTTGGATTGGGGGGTTGGGGTTGAGATATGGATGGACAATTTTTTTTGTTATGTCCCTCTGCACGACAAACGCTGCAACGGTTCCTCCTAGTAGGGACTCGACCACGATCTCTATTCGGACATGTTCTTCGTTTATGTCTTTCTTGATGACATATGCCACATCGCAAGGTCCTCGAAACATTAGGAAGATCCATCTCATTTTGCCTTCGTGTTCCCTTTGGTCTCCCTCGACCACGTCTACACCTAGGATCTGGTAAAATCTTCGTCGCAAAAGTCGGCCAATACTTCTCATCGGGGATGGCTTTGAATTGAGAGGAGTAGCATCGTGCGTACACGTCCATCCTGTAGTATTGCTCAATAAATTGTGTATAATCAATTCGAATATGAGCACATGCGGCCAACACGTGTGAGCAAGGGAAACCAAACGATTGCCATTTATTGCAAATTTTGCAATACCAGTTCCTCGGGATAACAATCTGTGTATTGTTGCCTTTATGCATACGATCGCCATGACGTCCAGGTGAGCACCTCAAACTCACCCGGTGTCGCGATTTATCAATTTCACGTAATGTCTCCTTTGCAGATTGTTGATAATATGCAATTTTATCCATGGCATATCTCGTGTAATTAAGCCCGTGCGATATTGCTTCATCGATTTCCTCCTTCGCTTGCGTCGGTTGGTGTATGTCACCAACTTTGTAGTAAATCATTTGAACCATTCTTCGTTATCGGCAAGAATCGTGTCCCTTTCAATACACCGTTAAAACATTCTACAATGGTAAGATAATCTTGTGTCGATAATATCACAGCAGTTAAAACACATATAGGATAACAAACATAACTACTATCGAATACATACCAACCCCGTTAGAATTCATCCATCCGTATCGCAGCCTCCATCATGCGATTGAGTCCGAGTTCCTTGGGAATGGCATTCACATATTGAAGACACGAGGACTTCGATGACAAATAAGCAAAACGCTCCATGCATGCATCAAATTTCCTCACTTGATGTTGACCCAGCTGACTCGAGATAGGATATTCTTCAACGAATCATTTTTGAAATACGTGTTAAAATTATTGGTCAAGTGTCGCAGCAATAACGATGGTATCCTCTTGGTGGACAAAAACCATTTCTTTGGTGTGTTAACCTCGAGAATGCCAGTGAGTGACAATCGAAATAATACAAATACCATCTCTATCGGTCACGTGTTTGCGCAACATTCTCAAAAACCACCCCCACGAGTCGGTTGATTCGTTTTCCAGAATCGCAAATGCAAGCGGAAGTAGATGTCCATTACCATCAACAGATAGGGCAATCATTAGCTTACCATTGTATTTGCCATACAAGAATGTCGCGTCAATCGTAGAAGAGGCCTACAATGTTTGAACCCTTCGATTGATGCTTCGAATGCGAAGAACACACGACAAAATTGAGGATGCTATGTCCCGATCTCATCTCGCAGCCCATTGTCTATGTGACCACTCAATCTTCGTCCCCGGGCTCTTATTATGTACTGTACTCGCCAACCATCTTGGTAACGTAGCATATGACGCGTCCCAATCTCCGAATGCATTTGCAATTGCTTTCCTTTTAGCATCCCACATTCGCTTGTAAGGAACTTCATGTGAGTATTTTAGCTTAATCATTTCTTTCAAGGCCTTGATAGCAATTGCCTGATCTATTTCGACAACGCTTTGTATCTCACGTGCAAGCATGTTGGCGTCGAGTTGGGCATGACTGCGTTCTATGCCGGGATTTATACAACTGTGTGGCTCGTCTAACTGAGTGATCTCCCACAATTGTTTCTTCTTTCGCAAACAAGCACGAAGACGCCACATGCACCCAGCTTCCAGCGCACTTCTGCACTTCAATGACCATAAGGTTGTAGTTGACTCCATAACAAGGTATTGACAATAGTTGTTAACATGCCACACTTTTATGGCATGCTGCAAGTCTTTCTTATTGTCAAAGCACATTCCTCTTTCCAACTCAAAATTAGGCATGTCCCATCCAGTCGAATGATGAGAACGTTGGGTTGCAGTAGAATTAGCCACTTCCCAATCAATTTCATTATACACCGGCAATGGTTGGTAATCTTCTTCATCGCTTGCTTCTTCCATCCACTCCTCCTCGTCAATTGCAAATTGCTCATCATCTTGCAAGTTTTCCGCCCCTGGAGGTTCGTAGGTTGGGTCGTCTGTAACAATATTTATACTTTCCCAATTAACAGATGGTGCAGCATCCTCGAGGGGACATACGTCCTCGTCAATGTCGTTGTCGTGGTCCTCGTTACGGTCATCACTAGGGGCGCTAATGTCATCATCAATCGAAGTAACAAATCTATCTTGCACAACATCACCTATAGGCGATTGCATACGTAATCTTTCCATCATTGATGCAGGGCATGTCATGCCCACATTTTCTTCTACCACTTGTGAATGTACAGTAGAATTTTGATAAGGCTCGATTGGCTCGAAGGTTAAATAAATCTCTACCTTCGCTGATAATGGTAGATTCGCCACTGTTGACCACATCAACTCGAAGTGGGTCTCGTCTTGCAACGACACGGGGATAAAATATTGTGAACCTGATGGATGAGTTATTACGTGACGATACGTCATCGTAATGAGAGTCTCAGTGGACGAAATATCAAACGCGTTATACACGTGATCCATCAACTCATGTTTACTCGTTCCAAACTTAATAATCATGGTCATTGATGGGGGTCTGCTGTACTCAATGCCTTGCGAAACCTTAACAATTTCTCCAAATGCATAAAAGTGAAACGGGATGTTCCTACCTTCCATGACATACATAATTTACCGCATTGATAATGTAAAAAAATTACATATATATCAAGCGAAGAAATGATCAAAATGAGGATTTGAGGCACGACCGAACTTTTCAATAAATCCTCATCAAAAATTATTCTTGTTCCTATATCAAAATGGAGCATCTTGTAGTAATTTTTCAACTTCTCTCTGTCTCTGCACTCTCGAAGGTCTTCTTTTCTCTCCCTCTCCGTGTTACATTAGTTGCTTTGAGCACTCCATGTACAAGTGATTTCGATTTGACAAAGAGGAAGATGGTGCCTACGGCATTTGGGCGATGAGAAGTCTTATTCGTGTTTGAATTTTGCTTGAGAACTTGTTGTTCGAGTTTGGCTGTGAGGAGGAGAAACGGAGGTTTTTTTTCACTTTAACTTTGATTTAATTTATAATGGAAGGAGTTAACACTTCTTGAACGGGTGTTGTATAATTGATCGCCAACACACATTACATCATTTATATACTTGTATGGACAACAATCACTTCTTGTTTTTTGCTTCTCTAACGAGATGTTGTTTGTAAAAGGGTCATGTTATACACTAATGCTTAATTGTTTTTAGTAAATATATCGTCTATAATGTTATTATTCTTAATCAGTGGTTATCGAAGCTTCAAGTGGTAGATAGTGAGTTCGAATATGATCAATTGTGGTCACAGAGTTAGCAAGTTAGCTACTTCCTTGCATGGTCGTGGCGAGAGAAGGGGAGAAGAATAGTCCGACGTATTGAAAGATGAGTAGTGGCATGATTTTTTCATTGTACGATAGTTGACCGAACAATTGGAAATAACTATATCGGACGGGGCAACACCTATAGTCTACTATCAAGCACTAGAGAGCAAAGTGAGGACACTTGTGAATGCGAGATTACGTATTTTGTTACTGATGTTCACTACAAGAAATTCGACTTTTAATTACAAAACTTTCAATTACGAATATAAAAAGTGTAAGTAAAAGTCCATATTTGCTTATGACTCTTAAGTTTGAAAAATAATTGATATAATTGTAACTAAAAGTATTGTTTGTACTTATGACTCATGAGTTCTAAGCAAAAGCTAATAATTATTAAGTGAATATCGACCCAATTCAACAATAGTTTTTAGTGAGTTATATGATTTCTTTTACTCACAAAAATATATTTATATAAACTACTTTTGTTTGCAAGTAAAAATACTAACTTTTGCTTATGAATCTTATAGGAAAGTAATATGTATAGCTTTGTAAGTAAATATGTATTTTTACTTACAATATATATACTCAATAAAAGGGAAACTACCAAACTATAAAAAGATGAAGAAGAATATAATTAATTAATAAATTAAGCTTTCACTCAAAAGGGACGAAACAGTAATATAATATTTAATTTTGACTTTTGTCTTTTGTACAAGTAAATAATAATTAAATGGTTTTTATTTTTTTCGATAAATCTAAAATAAATAAAAGATAGGCAAAAAATATATCAAAAATAAGAAGATAGGCACAAAAATGATAAGGATCTTGCTACGTACTCGAACACGGACGTGGAACACACACGGAACCCCTACATCCTACCCCCAATGCACACACGTTGTTTCAAAAGATAATAAGTTAAAAACCCAACAATTTCTCTCCCTATCTCCTAGGCTCACGGTCGTATCTCTCACGTTGACCTCACAACTAATTTCTATTTCATCACGTCGCAAATCATCAAAGAGTTCCTCTTAACATTGTTGCGTCTTGCACTTCATCTCGATTCTGCATCGTCTCTTAATTTCATGGGTTCATCCATGTCAGTACATGCAATCTCTACAAAGGTTTTGATTTGCATTTCACCTACACTTGTTGATTAATCCTAATGCATTTTATACGTTTCAACTTATTTTCTTCATATTAATTGGGTGCATGTAAGATGCATGAGCCTATTGCAAAGTCGCTACAAGCTTCAAACATCCTATGGCTTTTTTAAGGTTGTATTCAATTTTTTTAATTTCTTTAATTTTTGTAATGAAGAAAATTATAAATGAATTTTAAAATGTCTAACTTTATTTTTTCTTCTCTTTCTAGTTGTTGGTTGAAGGAGCATTGGTACATTGTTTGGTTACCCACCTAAATCTACTCTAGCTAGCTTTGGGCTCCCGAATAAGACAAAGTTTGTCAAATTGATGGAAAAGTGATCAGAATAATAATCAAGAATAAATAAGCGTATTTTATTTAAGTTTAAGCGTATTTTATTTAAGTTCTCTAACTCATTAAATTTTTTATACCAAAACGAAACTCATTAAATTAACGTGAAAAAATAATGAAAGGCATAAAAATTAAACAAAATAATATTTAAATGAAAAATCTAGTTATATTAATAAATATTATTGAAAACGAATAGAAATTTTATTAACGAGATATTATACACTGTTACTTATGATGGTGGGTTCGTAAGTAAAAAAGGATCTCTTTACTTACAATTAAGTTTGTAAGTGTAAACTTTTACGGACGACTCTATTCTTACGATGTTTTTACCAACGACATTTTGTAACTAAAAACTTTTACTTACAATTTTAACACTTTTACTTACAAATTAAATTGGTCAGTAAAAGATTTTTTCCTTCTTGTCGTTGTTGGAGATGGTGAGGCGACTAATAGTGTATACACCAGACACTCCATTAATACTAACTTGTAATTAATATCTTGTCGCAATAATCAAACACTGATAATAAATAACACAGATAATATTTATCTTTGGGTCGATTTGTCACTCACTTATAAAATATGTCAAATAATTATCAAGCATTTATCACTACACACAATAAGCTACGGCCACTACTACAAAAAAATTAATTTTTCTATGGGGTTTAATATTTGTAACATTTTGTTAACTATGATGTTCACATTCTTTACTAGCTATTTAAAAATAAAACATTTAAATTACACACACCATGCAATAAACACATTTTCTTAAAAAATCTATTACACTATAAATATATTAAATAAATAAATAAATAAATTTTCGTTCTTACTATTTTTGTTCCGGTTTGTTGTTCAATTTGATATTCCTTTACCTACAAAAAAAAAATAATATTCCCTGTGAAAAAAAAATAAATTTAGTTATTTTATTCAAAATGAAAACTAAACAACAATAAAATATTAATATAAAGAATAATTAAAAATATCGGTTATCTCGGCTAAACGTTCCCAACAACAACGAATCATTTGCTAAATACATGAAAACATAAACACTCTCATGCTCAACTGTTCCATCTCACTCTCTAAGCTAACAAACTCAACACAATCCCAAATCAAAACCCAAACCCATTTACTCTTTCCTTCTCTTTTTGTGTTGTTACCACACACTTTTCCCTCTCTCACCCTCTTTCTCACTCTCTCTCTCTCACTATCTCTCTCTCTCTCTCACAAAGCACCTCTCCCTCTCTCACTCTCTCTCACTATCTCGTCCTCACTCTCTCACTATCTCGACCTCTCTTTCTCTCAATCTCTCTCACTATCTCGTCCTCTCTCTCTCTCACTCTCTCTCACTTGTCTAGACCTCTCTCACACAACACCTCTCACTCTCTCACTCTCTCTCACAAACTCTCCCCCTATCTCTCTCTCACGCCACTCTCACCCTCCTCTCTCTCTCACGGCACCTCTCACCCCCTCTCTCACACTCTCACACGGCACCTCACCCTCTCTCGCACACTCTCTACCTTTCTCTCTTTCTTTCTCCACAAACTCTCACCCTCCACGTAACTCCCTACCTCTCTCTCTCACGACACCTATGGCAACTCTCTCTCTCACACTCTCTCCCTCTCTCTACTGTTCCCTCTCTCTCTCTTTCGGCTAACAAACTCAACCCACACACACTTCTACTTACACTTTGGAGCCTTCGTGTAGCCTTCACCGTCGCCGTACTCTCTCGTTCTTCCACACAAACTCTTCCTCTCCCTCACACCGTTTCTCGATCTCACTCTCTCTGCACTTTCTTCCTCTCTTTTCACTGCTCTACACTTACTCGAACCCTCTCTTCTCATTAACCTCACTGACTCTCTCCCTCTCCCTATTTTAAATCTCCCACCGTCCTCACCAACCAACTTTTAACCGTAGGGGTCATCGATAGGGGTTGTAGGGGTCGTCGATAGGGGTTGTACGGGTCGGGGGTTGTAGGGGTTGTCGATAGGGGTTGTACGGGTCGGTGCTTGCAGATATTCTCTGCACTACGCCCGTGAAGACCATCCATGTGCCACGGCATGCATGCGTGGTCTCGCATGCATGCGAGATGCATGCATGTGTGGTCTCGCATGCCACCACGCATGCCACCACGCATGCATGCACACCACGCATACAGTGCATGCATGCGTGGTGTGCATGTGGGGAGCAGTACGTGTGAGACGTGTGGGAGAAGTGTGAGACGTGTGTGAGATCGTGTGGGAGAAGTGTGGGAGACGTGTGGGAGACGTGAGGTGTGTGGGAGATGCGCGGGAGGTGTGAGGGGAGATGGCAGCACAAATGGCGCCTCTTGTAGAGGCGCCATTCGTGTTGCAGGTGACGTGGAGCGAGGTGTGCAGATGGCGCCTCTTGGAGAGGCGCCATTCAAATGACGTGGAGCGAGGTGTGCAGATGGTGGTTCCACGTCACTCCATTTCGCGTTTCGTAAACGCGATATACATTACTTAAAGAATAAAAAAGAAAATCACAGTAATTTACGAATAAAAAAGAAAAATAACCGTACGGATGTAATTTCTTCGTGATAGCTCAATTATGTCTTCACTTCTATATGCTTGTGTATGGATCTACATTAGTTGTTGATTTGATATTTTTCACTAGGTTTTCTATTTTAGTAAGTTATTATCTTCCATTATTGGAAGTTTGTGTTTGTCTTCCCTTGTTGGAAGTTCTATTTCTCGTTATGATTATATTATTATAAATACAAAAGACAAGCGTATAAGTTGCACACAAGTTTGCAAACTTTCGCAACGCCAATTTGATGTTAAAGAGAAGGAAAATGGCAGCTATGATGTAATTTCATTGTTTAATAAGTGTAATAGTGAGCAATTTCTATGAATAGAAATATCTTATTGTCAAAAAAAAAGTTGGTAATAGAGCAATATACTTTTGCTACGTACACAATTTTACTAGCCCTTTGGATAATCTTTATTATTTAAAATGATGAAAAAAAAATAGTAGCACCCCTTCAATAATCTTTATCATTAGAAATGATGAAAAAGTCAAAAACATTGTTCTCTAAAAAAAATGGAGCGTTGTTATTTCAACACTTTCATTCTCTCTTCCCATCCGCTTTAAAAAAAGTAAAATTTTTCTTTCTGTAAATCTTTTTTTACTAAAATTTTGTTTCTATTAATTTTCCTCAGTGGCATCATCGTCTTGGTCATCTATATGGTTAACGTCTCTATACTTTAGTTCATCAGGGTGTATTAGGTAAGGTCTCTGTTGATACAGAGTTTTTCTGTGCAGGTTGTAAGTTTGGAAAACAGCTGCAACTCCCTTATCGTTCTAGTGTGTCTCATTTTGTTGCTCCTTTTGCTTTAGTCCACTCTGATGTATAGGGTCCTACTTTTTTTGTTTCTAAAGGAGGTCATGGATATTATGTTATCTTTATTGATGATTTTTCAATATACACTTGGATCTATTTTATGAAACATCATAGTGAACTTCTTCACATTTACAAGTCTTTTACTTCTATTATTTAAACTCAATTTCTACTAAAGTTAAGATTTTTCGTTCCGACTTTGGGGTGAGTACTTATCCCATGCTTTCCGTCAATTTTTATCTAACCAAGGTACACATCAACTTCATGTCCGGACGCTCATGCTCAAAGCGGTGTTGCAGAACGCACGCATCGCCACATTATTGGGACTGCACGAACTCTTCTCATTATTTATCATGTTCCACAACACTTTTGGGCTGAGGCGATATCCATTTTTGTCTATCTTATCAACCTTCAATCCTCTTCCCTATTTCTAGTGAGATGTCCCGGTGAATGCTTATTCTTCTCTCCTCCAAGCTATGATCATCTTCTTGTCTTTGGTTGCTAGTGTTATGTTCTTTTTTATCTCATGTACGCACCAAACTCTTTGCTCAGTCTGTTGAGTGTGTATTTCTTGGCTATAGTCTTGAGCGCATATTATCACTATTATGATCCTTTTACTCATCGGATGCACATTTCTTGTGATGTCTCTTTTATTATGGATCGTCTTTTTACGCTTCTTCTACCTCCACGTGATCCTCCTCTCATGTTGAGTATGTGTCTTTTTTTTCTTCAACCTCCCGAGTTATCCGTTCCAATCAAATTTGTCCCTCCACCTACTGAATCCTCTATTTATGATTTTCCTTATCATTATTCCGGACGTCCTCGTGTTATTGTAGATGATCAATATATCAACATGTTTCTGCTGATATACAACCTCTGCTCACATTGATGAGGCTCTTGTTGATGATCTTTCCCTTTATTTCATGGTATGATCTTCGTAACTGTAGTACTATTCATCCTCCTACTCGTTTTGGTCTTGTTGCTCGTGATGTTCAGAAGCCAACGCTTATCAGGAGGTCGAAGAGGTACATGAGTGGCAGTTGGTATGACGGCCCCAGTTCCCCATAAAACTAGGTCCTGTCAGGCCTAGACCTACATAGACCCTCGAGTCCTTACTCATGAAGTCTATGCATCCTAGTCAGCCTCAAATCCTCAAATATGTCATTAGTTAATCATTTAAATATGTGAGTTATAGGATTATAAAGTTATAAGGAAATTTGCAGCGAAAATCACTATAGTCAACTATAACTATTAAATGGAAATTAGAAATAATAGACAACCTAATCTTGTGGAAACCCTTAGAAGTGGATAAATACATGCATGTCTTGTGATCAAAGCTATACAATGCGATCATACATGATATCCCTAGTCTCTCAATCCATGATACATGTCCTAGTGTTTAAAAAAAACATATAATACAATAATCACAACCAAAAGATCAAAAACCTATTAGGAGTAAAGGAAAGGATCGCTTTAAGAGTACTCAGAGGGTATCACCTAGCATCAACTCCTTGCTCGTCTCTGCTCTATCTGCACCACCGTTACAAACTAGACGGTGAGTGCTTGAAAAATTGAAAGTAATACCAGAAGAAACTAAACAGTAATTCAAGATATACCAAATAAACAGTACAAAATATCATGCGGTATTGAAAGGCAGAAAATTAACAAATTACATGATAAACAGATTGACAAGCTAATAACGAAGTTTAAGTGTCCAAAGAGTCAATAGAGGCTCATAAGTGGTCAAAATAAATGCAATACAGCAGCACCACATTTACAGTCACAACAGTGACAAACAAAACATAGACACAACAGTGCCCAAACAATCCAGTACTCGGGGTATCCGCTATCAATGGGATGGGACAACATACCAGCAGGAGTGTTCAGGCTTACCCACTAACATGGACCCAGGAGTACCTTCGTAACACACTTACGCTAAGACACTCAACCAATAAATATAGAAAGGAATTCCAATAAAAGCTCAATTCAAATAGAAATGGCAATAAATGGAAAATGAATTAGTGCATACTTTCTACTGGCTTACAATCGTACAATAATGTGCCTCAAACAATTGCAAATCTTCGATCCTTGCGTACCTCTAAGTTATCCACTCGAATTCTCAAAGTTTGTCAATTAATCAATTTTACAAATCTTATTAATATCATTCTAAGTTTCCATAATTTTTAAATTAGTGTAATTGGATTGATTTCCTGGGTAATTGGTCGTATTCGAACCTAATTGGATACCCCGCAATTTTCTAAAATTTCTAGAAAATTGATCGTCTTTGTTCTAGATGACGTTCCCACGGCATCTTTTCTAATTTTCATTTTTTCCTTCTATTCGAGATGCTGTGAGTGGCGCCGTGCGAGATAACTCCTCACGGCGTCCCTCGCGGCGTGTTCAGCAGAACGCCTACTCCGGGGTTTTTCGAAACCCCGGCTCGTGTCGCCGCGTTCTGAGTCTATTCCAAACCATTAGAGACGTCTATGACAACTTTAAACCCAACTCGCTTTGCGTCGAAACCCCGACAAAACACCCAAATTCGAAAATAACCCAAAATTTTTTAAAAATTTCAATTCACTTCAAAACCATAAACCAACCACAAATTCATCAATAAAACACTCCATTAATCCAAAAACTCCGAAATTGTAACGATGAAAACTCACAAAATTAACACCAAACCGTGCACAAACACGTAAGGAGTAAGAATCCTGCCTTTTTACGCGTATTGGGTCGATCCATGGCGTCACAATGAGCTCAAAATCTCCAAAACCCCCCTCGTTCTCACGTTGAGAAAAATGGAATTGGATTGAGGAGAGAGAAAAGTTGATATTTATACTTTCCATTTATCTCATAACACATACGAATCTCGAGGCACATCTTGTGTCTCCTCTTTATCCCATTCACCAACTCTAACACAAGTGAATGATTGTAATGTATGACTTGAACATCAAAACCGTTCCATTTCTCGCTCAAAACATACGTTCTCGGACCCGTTTCAACTTTTGACTCGCACCGCGCGCGTTCCTAGACATAACCTCACTCCCACATTTTATTTAATTATTTTTTATTTTTATAATTCACTAATTATCATTTTTCGGTGTTTAATTATCCTTATTATACCCTAAATTTTCGTTTTTCCTAACTGAATCTCACACAGAAATCCGTGGCGATTAATAAACACAATAACCACATACTAGGACATACAGAGTTCACATTCGGGTATAAATAATAATACAAACATCACAGAAAAAATATACCTCAGTGTCAACTCCAAAGGCTTGAGTAATATGATAAATCACGACAGGTAGGTCACGGTCCTATAAAACACGACACGTATCACCAATTAAATTTGAGGGTCGTTACAGTTGGCTATGATTGAGGAGCTTGTCGCCCAAGAGCACACTAGGACATGAGATGTTGTTCCTTCACCAGATCATGTTGTTCCTATCACTTGTAAGTGGGCCTTCAAGGTGAAGACTCGCTCTGATGGTGTATTGAGTGTTATAAGGTTCGTTTGGTTGCCCGTGGATTTCATCAAGAACATGGTCGTGATTATGATGAGATATTTGCTCCAATAGCTCACATGACTACTATCCGTACACTTATTGTTAAGGCTTCCATTTGTCGATGGACTATTTCGCAGTGAAAAATGCTTTTCTTTATGGTGATCTTCATGAGGAGGTTTATACGCAACCTCCACCGGGCTTCTCCTGTCCACCTAGTTATGTTTTTCTTCTTCGTCGTGCTTTTTATGGACTCAAACAAGCTCCTCGTGCTTGGTTTGAGCGTTTCAACTCGGTTATTCTACAAGCTGGTTTTGTCGCTAGTGAGCATGACCCAGCTATGCTTGTTCACATTTTTTCACACAACGACGAGACTATTCTATTTATCTATGTTTATGACATGATTATTACTGGTGATGATATGATTTATATTGACTTTGTGAAACAACGTCTCAGTGAGCAGTTTATGATGTTTGATCTTGTACCACTTCGACATTTTCTTAGCATTGAGGTTACTTCTACAGATAATGGATTTTACTTGTCACAACAGAGATCACTCTTAACTTGTTTTCTCGTTCTAGTCTCATTGATGCTAAGCTCGCTGCTACTCCTATGGAGCTTCATCTTCGTTGCGACTAATTAATGGCACACCTCTTTCAGATCCTTCTCGGTATGCATGCAACTTGTTGGCAGTCTTATATACCTTGCAATTACTCGACCAAATATATCACATGTTGTTAATGGGCTTAGCCAATTTGTTAGTACCCCTCTTTGTTCATTATGCTCATATTCTTCGTGTGTTGCGCTATCTACGGGGGACATCTTCATGTAGCTTATTTTTCTCTCGCGATAATACTCTACATCTGCAGGCTTATTCAGACTCCCCATGGGCTAGTGATCTCGTATGTTGATCGACGATCTATCATTGGTTATTGTATATTTCTTGGTACTTCTCTCCTTGCATGGAAGTCCAAGAAACAGACTGATATTTCTCATTCTAGCGCTGAGGCCGAGTTACGTGGTCTTTCATCTACGACTGTTGAGGTTATCTGGCTTCATTGGCTTCTTGCTGACATTGGAATTGTGTTGTCAGCGCCTTCTAATTTATTTTACTAACTTTGGTGTTGTGTTGTCTGCACCCCTTTTTTAGGAAACTATTCTGAATAACGCGCGTTCTCGATAAAGTATACCACTACTAGCTAGAATGTACATGCTCGCCCAAATAGCTTTTGTCTTTTCGAAGGCAAGCTAAATTCTAGTCAGTTGCAATGGTTGTATTAGGCTAGCCACCTAGTATGATATATGCCTCTTTTTATGCGAATATATACTATCTCACCACTGAGAGAGCTTTAACCCTTAGTGAAGTAGTCGGTTAAGTCTAGATACTGAATAATCTAGATAAAAATAAAATATATAAATAAAAAAAAAGAAAACAGATACTGCCTACAAAAAGATGCACACATTTCATCCTTCTTCAGTTTATGCTTTGCCTATACTTTGCAAAGGAAAATGATAATCTAACACACTTTGCAAAGGAAAATGAAATGATGATCTACCACACACTAATCTACGAGAGCTTTTTTTTTAGCAAGACTTATAGGCTTACAGCTCCAGGCACCTGGCTCCCATTCACAAGTGCGCAAATTACTTTTCCTCTCCATTGATGGCAAATCTCCGACAATCTCTTATATCTAAACTTTTATATTCATTGACATATTGAATACGTATAACAAAATTTTTTCAAAAAAAAAAAGAAAAAAAAACTTAAAATCCTTACAGTTCAAGAAAAAATCATATATTTGATGCAATTAATTTTAACAATTTACCTATCTCATGGTTTAAAGACCAATAGAATAATTAAGTGTTATTGTTAGCTCACATAAGTGAGTGTGAAAGTGAAGTTACAAAAGCATTTTTCAATAATTTAGTATTATTGTTGGTTTTTTTGGAAAAATGATGACGTTTTCAAAAGAAATTATACTTATCGGGCATTATGATTTGTTATTAGATTTTATTCGTTTTAAATAACAATATATCTTAGGAGTATTTATCTAAAACTTTCGAATAGATATGAGAGTATCTTTTTAGATATATAGAGTCCTTATCAAAAAACCATCTAAGCTTTGACTAAGTATTTTTTTATACATATGAAGCTGACTTTCAAGAATTAGGCAAGATTCAGTTTTTTTTTTTTTTTTTTTTTTGTGCGGTGGTTCCACAGAGTGTTATAATTGGAACCACCTCCATTACCTTGAGTTCAATTCTTGGGTGTCAATCCACAAAAGGGCATGTATGCAACTTCGCAGAAGAGTATGGCGTCTATAGAGGCAGCAATGACTGACAGGTCTCTCCGCTGCGGTGAGGCGATCAACAAGTAAGTTTGAAGTTATTCGAACTTTCAAATCGCTCAAAAGATAACTCTAGCATTATAATGTTTCTACTTCGTAATGATGATTTAATACAAGGCACAAGTTATAAACTTTCTACAAATGAACAAGAGGAAGGGGGGACGAGACAACCAAGCCAGCTATTCCAATTGTATTAAATCAACATTCCGAGGTAGAAACATTATGATGTTTCGAGTTATCTTTTGAGCGATTTGAAAGATTGAATAACTGCAAGTTAAGCAACAAGAAATAGAAATCAGTACCATCAATATTAGAGGTAAGAGATGAATATTGATAGTTACATGCATATCGAAGAAATGAAGTACTGATATACCCATCCTTTGGCTTCAATAAATCTAATGAGAACATCTTAATATTTTTATAAGATGGGCCTCCCCAAGGGGAGAAAGAAACACCACATCTGCCTAAGAGAAAATTTTACTCTGTAGGCCAGAAATATTGGAGCAGAACAAATGCTACGAAAAGGAGACAAGAAAATGCAAAACAATACAAAAACACGGATTATATATAAGTACTGATGACCAAGTCTGCTGGACTTGAGAGAATAAGAAACATTAAGACTCTGATTATTATATTTAAAAGCGAAGGTAAAGAAATATTTTACTAACTTAGTGGTCACATCACTAAAGACATATTTGACCAAAACAAAAAACACTAAAAACATGTATACCTTTTATTTAGTGATGGCGCGTGTTGAAGAAAATCACCAACAACAAAATCAATCTGGCTGTCCACTCCATATATCTTGGCATTATTTAGGGCCAAATCAATTTTTCGAGGATCAATATCAATGGCCACAACCTTGCAGCGCCTGAATAACATACAACAAACAGTAATTACAATATTAAAAACCTTAATAACACACATGATTCTGCATCGATAAACTTGCTTGTTTGAACTTCCCAATTCATTTGTTTGAATTCAGTTGAGACTTGAAATAAACCTTCTTATACCCTTCTTTTAATGGTGTCATGGCACAAATTGAAGAAAACTATGTGAAGGACAATCACAAGGGTATAACTGCTTACTTCATTTTTCTAATATAGAGACATATCTCAAGGGCATAAATGATTTCTTTAGTAATGCAGCGAGGATATCAACGGATGCGTCCTAATTGTTCCACAAGCAAGCATCATGTATTCCATTGTTTCTCCTTCCCGCCCAACGCTCATCATCATTTTTGAAACATGTAAAGCTTATAGCTGGCTAAATACTCGAGCATAAGACCGTCAAAGAATCTTCAAATATTATTCTAGCTCAATTGATCACTCATTGCAAGAGAACTTGTCTTTCATTGCTGAAAAGTTTTCTTATATTTGAAGAATGATAGCATTTGGCGATGATGGAGGTGGTTTTAGTCCAAAAGTCGCTTGCAGAGGTGCTGCTGCCCTATAGACTTATCGAAATCAGCTCAATTAAGTCAGGCATTCTTATCAAAACAACGATACTCATTAATGGAAGGGAGGCCCCAAGCCCATTTCTCATTCTTGGAAAATGGAAAAGGGTTGCAATAGGTTGATAGCTAGCGTAAAACTTTTGTCACTCTTCATAAAATGGATCAAACACATAAACATTGGGGTGTTCCCAGGAAAGCTCACCATCAATTGCACTAAATCTCAATCATCATGAAATGGATCAAACACATATAAACGTTGGGGCGTTCCCAGGAAAGCTCACCATCAATTGCACTAAATCGAGCACAGTGGAAGAGTTTGATCCGTGCAGCCAACCCCAATTAGTTTGGGACTAAGGCTATGTTGTCATTGTTCTTATCACTGATTACTGATCACCACAAAACTAATTTAAATTGATCAATGAAAAAGCATTCCATAGGAGGTGTCCAGTATGTTCTTGAGCGTTCACTAACAGATGAGGCTTGGAAGCTCATTTCTTATCCCAAAAGCTATCTGTGTGCATTTTGCAAAGCAAATATTAGTTTCAAAATACAAGTCACTTTTCATACCATCATATTTTACATGCATAAGATATGCACCAGGTTACCAGCACAATAAAACTCGGTTAAAACAAATCGCATGTTTTGCCATTTCTTAATAGAATTTGCAAGTTTGTAGATTATTTAACCAAATACATGCACTTCAAATACGATTAGTCTTACTAAGAGCTCCAATGGGTACCCTATTTTAGAGTTAAGTCTAAAATAGAGTTGAAACAACTCCAACCATACTCTATTTCCCCTCTATTATAGAGTTGGTGACAACTAGTCCAAGCCTAGTTGCACTTGGGGGGGGGGGGGGGGGGGTGTGGGGGGTGTTGAAGTATATAATCCAACATCGGAAATATAATAAGAGTTGGTGTGGCATATCAGTGGTATAGATTGGATCATAGCACAAGCCAATTGGTTTTGTGCAAGATGAGCTCCAACCACATATGCTTGTTTGGCCCAACACTCCTTGGGCAAATGGATTTCTATAGCTAACTAACCAACTAATTGGATGGCCCAATTGGTATGGTGTTTGGGAGTAAGGCTTTTGGGTTCAAACTTTGGTGGGAAAATTTTGTTTCTTTCTTATCTATAAAAAAAAAAGTAAGAAAATAATAAAAAAATAATCCTTTTCGATTGATTTCAATCAAAATTTTGGTTTTGGATTGATTTCAATCAAAATCTCAAACACCCAGATCAAATTGTCCTTTTGTTAAGTTTGGAGAGTAACGGATTCTAACAAAACGGTTCACAATTGATTTTTTGGTTGATGAATCAATTGTGAACCACCCTTGAATTGCTTGTGAAGCGCTTTGTTAGCAACTGTTGTTCACTAAACTTAACAAAATGACAAAAAGTAGAGGGAAATAAAAGTTCAATGACTAAAAGTGAATTCATGAAAGTTTGAGGACCAAATCAACAAAAGCTTGAAAGTTTAGGGACCAAATGAAACTTTATGCCAAAAAAAATAGCTTACGAATCCTTTTGGATTGATTTCATGCAAAATCTCAAACACCCAGATCAAATTAGGAGCTGAACATCACTCATGCTCTTCTAAACCATTACCTCTTCAACTATGATCTACATTGAAGCCCAATTAGTACAAAACAATGTTCGTATAAATCTATAATGCCCATATATTTCTTCATCTATCAATCTACATATCATTATTGAAGAGAAAGAGTGAAGAAGAGAGAAATCGACCGTTTAAAAAAGAACTTTTTTTTTTGAAAATAATGGATGTGTTCTGTTTGGCGATGGGAGCAGAGCAACCTTAGACCGGAATTAGGGCATCTCCAACCAGCACCATTTTGACCCAGCGCCATTTTGTTGTGCGCCATCCCACGTGGATGGCGCACAGCTACAGTTCCGCACCAATTTGGTGCGGCACTGTTCATAGCGCTATATATATATATATATTTTATCTTTACATATAATTATAGTTATCTTAATTATTTTATTCTTATAAGTAATAGTTACCTTATTTGTAATGTATTTTTATAATTATTTATTAATATGTAGTGATTGATTAATCTTAATAAATTAATTTATTGTTTAATTATTTATTAGATAAGTAATTGATTAATCTTAAATTAGAATAGTAGGAGTGAATAGTGTGTTTGGTTGCAGAGTTAACCCTAGAACTGCTGCTTAGGACAAACCTTTTTTTTTTTTTTAAAACATGTAATTTGAACTATCCATCTATTCCAAATTCACCTCAAGTTACGTATTGTATAAGTAGAGAGAGCTCTAAAAATATTAATGTTTCATATCCATACTTGAACTTGAGCTCCCAAAAAGTTACATAGTCCATTATAACTCATTAAATTTGACATTAAGTTTTAGTAAGATTGAGATTGTTCTTGTGAGTTTACAATTGAGATAAAAATGCCTCACAGTCGAGTAAGGTTTACTCCCCACCATAAGCTTGTAATAATAAAAGGAAAATGATAATCTAACACATTTGGATGCACACTTTTATCTTTTAACCTATTTATGACTTTTTTGTCTCCCTAAGCGTGGCCCCACATCTAACAAAACATCATAAATAGGCTAAAAAATAAATTGTGCACTCAAAGTGTGTTAGATTATCACTTTCCATAAAAGAAAGTTTGGTAATAAAAATGAACATAACAAAATCCCACTTCTAATTGAGGAAATGGTTAGGGTTTTGAGTATTGATTGTTTTTTTGTGATTCTTTAGTTTGAACACCATCGATCTTCTATTTTGATCAGCGGTGGTTCCAATAACAATTTTTATTTATTTATTCAATAAAGTCGGATCTATTCAGATTTAAAATGTTCTATTTCATTCAACTTGCAGCAGTTTTCATATTCATCATTGATACCACTTGCCTCTCCTCCATACATGCATCTGTTATCACTCAATTTCGTCCCACTTCTATTTGTTTATGTATGGATTTACGTCAGTTGTTGGTTTGATATTTTCACTAGTTTTCTATTTCAGTAAGTTATCATCTTCCCTTGTTGGAAGTTTGTGTTTGTCTTCCTTGTTATAAGTTCTATTTCTCGTTATGGTTATATTATTGTAAATGCAAAAGACAAACGTATAAGTTGCACACAAGTTTGCAAGCTTTCGCAACATCAATTTGATGTCATAGAGAAAGAAAATGACTATTATGATATAATTTCTTTGTTAAATAAGTGTAATAGTGAGCAATTTCTATGAACAAAAATATCTTTTGTCAGAAAAAAAAACATACTTTTGCTATGTACACAATTGTACTAGCCCTTTGGATAATCTTTATTATTTAAAATGATGAAAAAAATAGTAGCAACCCTTTAGATAATCTTTATCATTAGAAATGATGAAAAAGTCAAAAACATTGTTCACTAAAAAAATAGAAGAGTTGTTATTTCAATCCTTTCATCCTCTCTTCCCGTCGAATTTAAAAAAAAAGTAAAATTTTTCTTTCTTTAAATCTTTTTTACTAAAATTTTGTTTCTATTATTTTTCCTCTGTGGCATCATCGTTTTTGTCATCTGTGTGGTTCATGTCTCTCTACTTTAGTTCATAAGGGTGTCTTAGGTAAGGTCCCTGTTTATACAATGTTTACCTATGCAGGTTGTAAGCTTGGAAAACAGCTGCAACTTCCTTATTGTTCTAGTGTGTCTCGTTCTGTTGCTCCTTTTGCTTTAGTCCACTCCGATGTATGGGGTTCATATTCTTTTTGTTTCTAAAGAAGGTCACGGATATTATGTTATCTTTATTGATGATTTCTCGAGATACATTTGGATCTATTTTATGAAACATCGTAGTGAACTTCTTCACATTTACAAGTCTTTTACTTCTATGGTTTAAACTCAACTTCTACTAAAGTTCAGATTTTTCATTCCGACTCTGGGGTGAGTACTTATCCCATGCTTTCCGTCAATTTTTATCTGACCAAGGTACTCTGCATCAACTTCATGTCCGAATGCTCATGCTCAAAGTGGTGTAGTAGAATGCACACATCGTTACATTATTGAGACTGTGCGGACTCTTCTCATTGCTTCTCATGTTCCACAACACTTTTGGGCTGAGACAATGTCCACTTTTGTTTATATTATCAACCTTCAATCTTCTTCCCTATTTCTAGTGAGATATCCCGGTGAATGCTTATTCTCTTCTCCTCCAAGCTATGATCATCTTCTTGTCTTTGGTTGCTTGTGTTATGTTCTTTTTTTATCTCATGAACGCACCAAACTCTTTGCTCAATCTGTTGAGTGCGTATTTCTTGGCTATATTCTTGAGCACAAATTATCATTGTTATGATCCTTCTACTTGTTGGATGCGCATTTCTCGTGATGTCTCTCTTATTGAGGATCAACTTTTTTATGCTTCTCCTACCTCCATGCGATCCTCTTATGTTGAGGTTGTGTCTTTTTTTTCTTCAACCTCCTGAGTTATCCGTTCCAATCAAATTTGTCCCTCCACCTACTGAATCCTCTATTTTTTCTTTTCCTTATCATTATTCCCGACGTCCTCCAGTTATTGTAGATGATCAACATATCAACATGTTTCTGTTGATATACAACCTATGCTCACATTGATGAGGCTCCTGTTGATGATCTTTCCCCCCTATTGCACGATATGATCTTCGTAATCGTAGTACTATTCATCCTATTGCTCGTTTTGGTCTTATTCCTCGTGATGTTGCATGTCCGAGATCAAAGCCCAACACTTATCCGAGAGGTCTCTCAATCCATGATACATGTCCTAGTGTTTAAAAAAACAGTGAGTGCTTAAGAAATTGAAAGTAATACCAGAAGAAACTAAACAGTAATTGAAGATATACCAAATAAATAGTTCAAATATCATGCGGTATTGAAAGGCAGAAAATTAACAAATTGCATGATAAACAGACTGACAAGCTAATAACGAAGTTTGAGTCTCCAAAGAGTCAATAGAGGCATATAAGTGGTCAAAATAAATGCAGTACAACAGCACCACATTTACAGTCACAACAGTGACAAACAAAACATAGACACAACAGTGCCCAAACAATCCAGTACTCGGGGTATCCGCTATCAATGGGATGGGACAACACACCAGCAGGAGTGTCCACGCTTACCCACTAACATGGACCCAGGAGTACCTTCGTAACACACTTACGCCAAGACACTCAACCAACAAATATAGAAAGGAATTCCAATAAAAGCTCAATTCAAATAGAAATAACAATAAATGGAAAATGAATTAGTGCATACTTTCTACTAGCTTACAATCGTACGATAATATGCCTCAAACAATTGCAAATTTTCGATCCTCGCGTACCTCTAAGCTATCCACTCGAATTCTCAAAGTTTGTCAATTAATCAATTTTACAAATCTTATTAATATCATTCTAAGTTTCCATAATGTGGCGGCCCCAACTCTCAAGACCGGGGTCGCCCCGTGACCCACGCCCTCCGCTTGCAAGCCCAACAGCGCCTGTCACGTCACCAAACCATCATCACTGCTGCCACGTCAACGTTTCTGTGAAGTGATGCTCCATTTGACTAATCCTATAACTTATTTAAACCTCTAGTAGGTTGGAAAATTTTAATAACAATGGCGATAAATAAATAAATGAATAAACATTTATTTACATGGACTCACCACGAATGAATTGAAGTGAAACATTCTCAAGCTTTTTACGCACCTGTAACTACGCACTCTGACTTCCCGGACCCATCAATCCGACCCGCTTAGCTCCTCTATGTCCGAGCTATGATTCCCCAGTCCCTGAAGTCCATTTATAGTTTTTTATATTATTAATAAAAACACATTATCTAATTTTATGATATTATATCATATTTTTCAAATTTGAGTTGTGGTACCTCTCCCGGACAATGTCGGGGTTCCAAAAATACTCGGAAAGTCCCGAAACTACTTTTCTAACTTTTTCTAAAAATTTTCTATATTTTTCTAGAATTTTTCCCAATTTTTCTGATATTTTTTTTAACTATTTCCCCATTTTTCCAGCAATAATATAATATATATAATTTAATATTTTATTATTATTATTATTATTATCATTATTATTTTATTATTTTATTATTTTTTTTTATTTTTGGATATGTGGGCCCCACCTGAACCGGTCCGGTTTAGGTGGGTTGGACCGGACCGCCCGGTTCGGTCTGGCCTAGGGACGCGCGTGTGCCCCCTTCTCCTTCCCAAAGACGATTTCGTCTCTGGTTTTCCAGAGACGAAATAGTCTCTTCATCTTTTTTTTTTTTCATCTATCTTTGCCTCTTCTTCCCTCCTCTCCATTTCTCTTCACTCTCACTCCATTGAAGACCTCTAAAACCTCAAAATTCCACCACAAATTCACCAAAACCAACCCCAAATTCTCGGATCAAAATACATGCAAATAAACCCAAATTTATCAAATCACCTCGATTTTCCACAAATTCGATCCAAATCAATGTAAAACATCAAAACCAACTTCAATAACACCGAATTCATCAAAATCAGTGATCAAATCCTCCAAAAATGCAAACTAACCTCAACCCACAAAACTCACATTTTTATTCAAAAATTCACATTTAAATGGTAGAGATTACCTTAGATCGATGTCGTGAGGCTTCAATCTCCTCTCCAAACTCGGTTTCGCTCACTGATCCTTCAAGAATTTGTTGAGAAAATGTTGATTTGCATGTTTTTCTATCGATCAAGGTGTATTTATATGTTGGTTCAAATCTGGCATGTGCACGCATCTCGAGGACGATCGGACGGTTCCTGATCACCCTGTGTTACCCAAATTAAAGACACCTTATCATAACACTTATTTCCTTGATTTACTCTGTTGTGCATATCGAGGTTTATCCTTTGCATGCTAATTTTTCCTATCAAACTATAGGACTTTAATTAATTCATTAATACATTTATTCAACCTTAGGTTAAATCACCTAATAAATCATATAAAAATCATAGGTTAGTTACATTAGCACGCAGCTACCCGGCAACCCATGCCTCGTACCCTCGGCTACTCGATACCCGGTACCCGGTCCTCGACACACATTTCGAGATATATACCCGACTTGTGACCTTGCCCGATATCAACGTTCACACATGCGATGTTTATATTCATAAAAATAGCTAATACACTCAACATCGCAATATTAGGCATCACACCATACACAAATATCATAAATATAACCTCGGTTCTCACCTCTGAGTCACCCAGTTGTCCACGTAACGCCCGAATTAATCGTTAATCATCGTGATTAACACTAATACACAATCAAATTAATTTGTTCTAGATGACGTTCCCACGGCATCTTTTCTAATTTTCATTTTTTCCCTCTATTCGAGATGCCGTGAGTGGCGCCGTGGGAGATAACTCCTCACGGCGTCCCCCGCAGCGTGTTCAGCGGAACGCCTACTCCGGGGTTTTTCGAAACCCCGGCTCGTGTTACCGCGTCCCGAGTCTATTCCAAACCATTAGAGACGTCTATGACAACTTAAAACCTAACTCCCTTTGCGTCGAAACCCCGACAAAACACCCAAATTCGAAAATAACCCGAAATTTTTCAAAAATTTTCAAAAATTTCAATTCACTTCAAAACCATAATCCAACCACAAATTCCTCAATAAAACACTCCATTAATCCAAAAACTATCAATCAAATTCATTTCCCAACATTTTCTCGAAAATTTGTCCGAAATCATAACGATGAAAACTCACAAAATTAACACCAAACCGTGCACAAACACGCAAGGAGTAAGAATCCTGCCTTTTTACGCGTATTGGGTCGATCCACGACGTCACAATGAGCTCAAAATCTCCAAAACCCCCCTCGTTCTCACGTTGAGAAAAATGGAATTGGATTAAGGAGAGAGAAGTTGATATTTATACTTTCCATTCATCTCATCACACACATGAATCTCGAGGCACATCTTGTGTCTCCTCTTTATCCCATTCACCAACTCTAACACAAGTGAATGACTGTAATGTATGACTTGAACTTCAAAATCGCTCCATTTCTCGCTCAAAACACACGTTCTCGGACCCGTTTCAACTCTTAACTCGCATCGCGCGCGTTCCCAGACATAACCTCACTCCCACATTTTATTTAATTATTTTTTATTTTTGATAATTCACTAATTATCATTTTTCGGTGTTTAATTATCCTTATTATACCCTAAATTTTCGTTTTTCCTAACTGAATCTCACACAGAAATCCGTGGCGATTAATAAACACAATAACCACATACTAGGACATACAGAGTTCACATTCGGGTATAAATAATAATACAAACATCACAGAAAAAATATACCTCAGTGTCGACTCCAAAGGCTTGAGTAATATGATAAATCACGACAGGTAGGTCACGGTCCTATAAAACACGACACGTATCACCAATTAAATTTGAGGGTCGTTACAGTTGGCTATGATTGAGGAGCTTGTCGCCCAAGAGCACACTAGGACATGAGATGTTGTTCCTTCACCAGATCATGTTGTTCCTATCACTTGTAAGTGGGCCTTCAAGGTGAAGACTCGCTCTGATGATGTATTGAGCGTTATAAGGCCCGTTTGGTTGCTCGTAGATTTCAGCAAGAACATGGTCGTGATTATGATGGGATATTTGCTCCAGTAGCTCACATGACTACTGTCTGTACGCTTAATGTTATGGTTTCCATTCGTTGGTGGACTATTTCGCAGTTAGATGTGAAAAAGCTTTTCTTTATGGTGATCTTCATGAGGAGGTTTATATGCAACCTCCACCGGGCTTCTCTTGTCCACCTGGTCATGTTTTTCTTCTTCGTTGTGCTCTTTATGGACTCAAACAAGCTCCTCGTGCTTGGTTTAAGTGTTTCAACTCGATTATTCTACAAGCTGGTTTTGACGCTAGTGAGCATGACCCAACTATGTTTGTTCACATTTTTTCACGACGACAGACTATTCTATTTATCTATGTTTATGACATGATTATTACTGGTGATGATATGATTTATATTAACTTTGTGAAACGTCTAAGTGAGCAGTTTATGATGTTTGATCTTGTACCACTTCGACATTTTCTTAGCATTGAGGTTACTTCTACAGATAATGGATTTTACTTGTCACAACAGAGATACGCTCTTAACTTGTTTTCTCGTTCTAGTCTCATTGTTGCTAAGACTGCAGCTACTCCTATGGAGCTTCATCTTCAGTTGCGACCAATTAATGGCACACCTCTTTCAGATCCTTCTCGGTATACATGCAACTTATTGGCAGTCTTATATACCTTGCAATTACTCGACCAAATATATCACATGTTGTTAATGGGCTTAGCCAATTATTAGTACCCCTCTTTGTTCATTATGCTCATATTCCTCGTGTGTTGCGCTATCTACGGGGTACATCTTCATGTAGCTTATTTTTCTCTCGTGATAATACTCTACATCTGCAGGCTTATTCAGACTCCCCATGGGCTAGTGATGTCGTACGTTGATCGACGATCTATCACTGGTTATTGTATATTTCTTGGTACTTCTCTCCTTGCATGGAAGTCCAAGAAACAAACTGATATTTCTCATTCTAGCGCTGAGGCCGTGTTACGTGGTCTTTCATCTATGACTGTTGAGGTTATCTGGCTTCATTGGCTTCTTGCTGACATTGGAATTGTGTTGTCTGCGCCTTCTAATTTATTTCACCGACTTTGGTGTTGTGTTGTCTGCACCCCTTTTTCAGAAAACTATTCTGAATAACGCGCGTTCTCGATAAAGTATACCACTACTAGCTAGAATGTACATGCTCGCCCAAATAGCTTTTGTCTTTTCGAAGGCAAGCTAAATTCTAGTCAGTTGCAGTGGTTGTACTGGGCTAGCCACCTAGTATGATATATGTCTCTTGTTATGCAAATATATACCACCTCACCACTGAGAGAGCTTTAACCCTTAGTGAAGTAGTCGGTTAAGTCTAGATACTGAGTAGTCTAGATAAAAATAAAATATATAAATAAAGAAAAAAGAAAACAGATACTGCCTACAAAAAGATGCACACATTTCATCCTTCTTCTTCAGTTTATGCATTGCCTATACTTTGAAAAGGAAAATGATAATCTAACACACTTTGCAAAGGAAAATGAAATGATGATCTACCACACACTAATCTACGAGAGCTTTTTTTTAGCAAGACTTACAGGCTTACAGCTCCCGGCCCCAGGCTCCCATTCACAAGTGCGCAAATTACTTTTCCTCTCCATTGATGGTGAATCTCCGACAATCTCTTAGATCTAAACTTTTATATTCATTGACATATTGAATCCGTATAACAAAATTTTTTCAATAAAAAGAAAAAAAAACTTAAAATCCTTACAGTTCGAGAAAAAAATCATATATTTGATGCAATTAATTTTAACAATTTACCTATCTCATGGTTTAAAGACCAATAGAATAATTAAGTATTATTGTTAGCTCACATAAGTGAGTGTCTAAAGTAGGTTACAAAAGCATTTTCTAATAATTTAATATTATTGTTGGTTTTTTTGGGAAAATGATGACGTTTTCAAAAGAAATTATACTTGTCGGGCGTTACGATTTGTTATAAATTTTATTCGTTTTAGATAACAATATATCTTAGGAGTATTTATCTAAAACTTTCGAATAGATATATATCTTGAGAGTCCTTATCTAAAACTTTTGAATAGATATATATCTTGAGTCCTTATCTAAAACTTTCGAATATCTAAGATTTTTTTTTTTTTTTTTTTTGGTAGGATACTAAGTTTTTTTTTGCTTTGACGTATATATATGAAGCTGACTTTCAAGAATTAGGCAAGATTCAGTTTTTTTTTTTTTTTTTTTTTTTTTTTTGTGCGGTGGTTCCACAGAGTGTTATAATTGGAACCACCTCCATTACCTAGAGTTCAATTCTTGGGTCTCATCAATCCACAAAAGGGCATGTATGCAACTTCGCAGAAGAGTATGGCGTCTATAGAGGCAGCAATGACTGACAGGTCTCTCCCGCGGTGAGGCGATCAACAAGTAAGTTTGAAGTTATTCGAACTTTCAAATCACTCAAAAGATAACTCTAGCATTATAATGTTTCTACTTCGTAATGATGATTTAATACAAGGCACAAGTTATAAACTTTCTACAAATGAACAAGAGGAAGGGGGGACGAGACAACCAAGCCAGCTATTCCAATTGTATTAAATCAACATTCCGAGGTAGAAACATTATGATGTTTTGAGTTATCTTTTGAGCGATTTGAAAGATTGAATAACTGCAAGTTACACAACAAGAAATAGAAATCAGTACCATGAATATTAGAGGTAAGAGATGAATATTGATAGTTACATGGATATCGAAGAAATGAAGTATTGATATAGCTACCAGACCTAGGTTTCCTTCCGGACATTAGGCAATGAGGAAGAGAATAAGAAAAAATGTGATGAACAGTAACATACCCATCCTTTGGCTTCAATAAATCTAATGAGAACATCTTAATATTTTTATAAGATGGGCCTCCCCAAGGGGGAGAAAGAAACACCACATCTGCCTAAGAGAAAATTTTACTCTGTAGGCCAGAAATATTGGAGCAGAACAAATGCTACGAAAAGGAGACAAGAAAATGCAAAACAATACAAAAACACGGATTATATATAAGTACTGATGACCAAGTCTGCTGGACTTGAGAGAATAAGAAACATTAAGACTCTGATTATTGACGGGTTCAAAACATGAAACTTAATAAGCTAGTTCAAATTTCAAGCGATGCATTTACAAAAAGAAGATTTAGCAAACCAAATGAAAAAAACCAGTGGAGACTTGAACCAAAGGGTGAGAGTGTGTGCATCATCAGGTCATATGAGATGCTAGAGAAACTAGAAACTGTTGTTTGAACTTCCCAATTCATTTGTTTGAATTCAGTTGAGACTTGAAATAAACCTTCTTATACCCTTCTTTTAATGGTGTCATGGCACAAATTGAAGAAAACTATGTGAAGGACAATCACAATGGTATAACTGCTTACTTCGGTAGTACAACAAGGTCACCAGCCTAGGTTAGCTTCATTTTTCTAATATAGAGACATATCTCAAGGGCATAAATGATTTCTTTAGTAATGAAGCAAGGATATCAACGGATGCGTCCTAATTGTTCCACAAGCAAGCATCATGTATTCCATTGTTTCTCCTTCCCGCCCAACACTTATCATCATTTTTGAAACATGTAAAGCTTATAGCTGGCTAAATACTCGAGCATAAGACCGTCAAAGAATCTTCAAATATTATTCTAGCTCAATTGATCACTCATTGCAAGAGAACTTGTCTTTCATTGCTGAAAAGTTTTCTTCTATTTGAAGAATGTTAGCATTTGGCGATGATGGAGGTGGTTTTAGTCCAAAAGTCGCTTGCAGAGGTGCTGCTGCCCTATAGACTAATCGAAATCAGCTCAATTAAGTCAGGCATTCTTATCAAAACAACGATACTCATTAATGGAAGGGAGGCCCCAAGCCCATTTCTCATTCTTGGAAAATGGAAAAGGGTTGCAATAGGTTGATAGCTAGCGTAAAACTTTTGTCACTCTTCATGAAATGGATCAAACACATATAAACATTGGGGCGTTCCCAGGAAAGCTCACCATCAATTGCACTAAATCTCACTCATCATGAAATGGATCAAACACATATAAACGTTGGGGCGTTCCCAGGAAATCTGGTTTTCCAGAGACGAAATCGTCTCTTCATCTTTTTTTTTTTTTCATCTATCTTTGCCTCTTCTTCCCTCCTCTCCATTTCTCTTCACTCTCACTCCATTGAAGACCTCTAAAACCTCAAAATTCCACCACAAATTCACCAAAACCAACCCCAAATTCTCGGATCAAAATACATGCAAATAAACCCAAAATTTATCAAATCACCTCGATTTTCCACAAATTCGATCCAAATCAATGTAAATCATCAAAACCAACTTCAATAACATCGAATTCATCAAAATTAGTGATCAAATCCTCCAAAAATGCAAACTAACCTCAACCCACAAAACCTACATTTTTATTCAAAAATTCACATTTAAATGGTAGAGCTTACCTTAGATCGATGTTGTGAGGCTTCAATCTCCTCTCCAAACTCGGTTTCGCTCACTGATCCTTCAAGAATTTGTTGAGAAAATGTTGATTTGCATGTTTTTCTATCGATCAAGGTGTATTTATATGTTGGTTCAAATTTGGCGTGTGCACGCATCTCAAGGACGATCGGATGGTTCCTGATCACCCTGTGTTACCCAAATTCAAGACACCTTATCATAACGCTCATTTCCTTGATTTACTCTGTTGTGCATCTTGAGGTTTATCCTTTGCATGATAATTTTTCCTATCAAACTATAGGACTTTAATTAATTCATTAATACATTTATTCAACCTTAGGTTAAATCACCTAATAAATCATATGAAAATCATAAGTTAGTCACATTAGCACGCAGCTACCCGGCAACCCATGCCCCGTACCCCCGGCTACTCGATACCCGGTACCCGATCCTCGACACGCATTTCGGGACATATACCCGACTCGTGACCTTGACCGATATCAACGTTCACACATGCGATGTTTATATTCATAAAAATAGCTAATACACTCAACATCGCAATATTAGGCATCACACCATACACAAATATCATAAATATAACCTGGGTTCTCACCTCTGAGTCACCCAGTTGTCCACGTAACGCCCGAATTAATCGTTAATCATCGTGATTAACACTAATACACAATCAAATTAATTTGCATAGCCAAGAAAATCATTTATGCCCTTGAGATTCATCTCTACTTTAGAAAAATATAGGTAACTTGGCAGATGCCCTTGTTGTACTACCGAAGTAAGCAATTATACCATCTCTACATAGTTTTCTTCAATCGAGAAGAGGTATAAGGTCTATTTCAAGTTTCAAATGCATTGAAATGAATGACTTGTGAATTTTTTTTACTAGCATCCTTTGACAATCGAGCCACCAACCTTTTACACATGTGACATCATAACAAACAAATGAGCCACCCACTTAGTTGTCAAATGAATTGGGAACATCAAAAAGTAAGTTTGAAGTTATTCGAACTTTCAAATCGCTCAAAAGATAACTCTAGCATTATAATGTTTCTACTTCGTAATGATGATTTAATACAAGGCACAAGTTATAAACTTTCTACAAATGAACAAGGAGTTTAGGAGCAGACCTCAAGAGGAAGGGGGAGGAGACAACCAAGCCAGCTATTCCAATTGTATTAAATCAACATTCCGAGGTAGAAACATTATGATGTTTGGAGTTATCTTTTGAGCGATTTGAAAGATTGAATAACTGCAAGTTAAGCAACAAGAAATAGAAATCAGTACCATGAATATTAGAGGTAAGAGATGAATATTGATAGTTACATGGATATCGAAGAAATGAAGTATTGATATAGCTACCAGACCTAGGTTTCCTTCCGGACATTAGGCAATGAGGAAGAGAATAAGAAAAAATGTGATGAACAGTAACATACCCATCCTTTGGCTTCAATAAATCTAATGAGAACATCTTAATATTTTTATAAGATGGGCCTCCCCAAGGGGGAGAAAGAAACACCACATCTGCCTAAGAGACAAACATAAACCATAATCAAGAAAATTTTACTCTGTAGGCCAGAAATATTGGAGCAGAACAAATGCTACGAAAAAGAGACAAGAAAATGCAAAACAATACAAAAACACGGATTATATATAAGTACTTATGACCAAGTCTGCTGGACTTGAGAGAATAAGAAAAATTAAGACTCCGATTATTGACGGGTTAAAAACATGGAGTGTGATCTATATCAATGACGTCCTATTATATTTAAAAGTGAAGGTAAAGGAATATTTTACTAAATTACCTTGTGAGGGATTGAATACAATTAAAGACAGTACTGAGCAAGCAAGCTTGCACAATCACAACTTTAGTAACTTAATAAGCTAGTTCAAATTTCAAGCGATGCATTTACAAAAAGAAGTATTAGCAAACCAAATGAAAAAAACCAGTGGAGACTTGAACCAAAGGGTGAGAGTGTGTGCATCATCAGGTCATATGAGATGCTAGAGAAACTAGAAACTGTTGTTTGAACTTCCCAATTCATTTGTTTGAATTCAGTTGAGACTTGAAATAAACCTTCTTATACCCTTCTTTTAATGGTGTCATGGCACAAATTGAAGAAAACTATGTGAAGGACAATCACAATGGTATAACTGCTTACTTCGGTAGTACAACAAGGTCACCAGCCTAGGTTAGCTTCATTTTTCTAATATAGAGACATATCTCAAGGGCATAAAAACTTTTGTCACTTTTCATAAAATGGATCAAACACATATAAACGTTGGGGCGTTCCGAGGAAAGCTCACCATCAATTGCACTAAATTAAGCACAATGGAAGAGTTTGATCCATGCAGCCGGCCCCAATTAGTTTGGGACTAAGGCTATGTTGTTATTGTTCTTATCACTGATTACTGATCACCTAAAAACTAATTTAAATTGAAATTAGATGGCATTTATCATTTGGGCACCCCTAAAACCCTAATTTTGACATTTCTCAAGACTCATAGCAGGGATTCAAAATGATGAAAAACAAATCAAACTTCCTTTTAGAGTCATCAGAACCACTCACATTCTTGCGAACTGAATCGCATTCCCGCCAACACCCGTGAAGCCATCGATCACAACTCCACCGGCACAGCGCTCCGCTTGCCTGATCGCAATCTCCACTAGAGTGACAGAGTACCAACCCTCATTGTACATTGAGAAGAGACTGTGTCTCTGCAACCAATACTTCTTCACAGTAGGGCTGATTGCTTCAACATTGACTGAGATTTCACAATGAATTATTGAATCAATGAAAAAGCATTCCATAGGATGAGGCTTGGATGCTCACTTCTTATCTTTAGTTTCAAAATACAAGTCACTTCTCATACCACCATATTTTACATGCACAAGATATGCACCAGGTTACAAGCACAATAAAACTCGGTTAAAACAGATCGCATGTTTTGCCATTTCTTAATAGAATTTGCAAGTTTGTAGATTATTTAACCAAATACATGCACTTCGAATACGGTTAGTCTTACTAAGAGCAACTCCAATGAGTACTCTATTTTAGAGTTATCTCTAAAATAGAATTGAAACAACTCCAACCATACTCTATTTCCCCTCTATTATAGAGTTGGTAAGTGACAACTAGTCTAGGTCTAGTTGCATTTGAGGGGAATGTTGAAGTATATAATCCCACATCGGAAATATAATAAGAGTTGGTGCGGTATATAAGTGATGTAGATTGGATCCTAGCATAAGCCAATTGGTTTTGTGCAAGATGGGCTCCAACCCCAATTGTATACCCACATGTGCTTGTGTGGCCCAACACTCTTCGGGCAAATGGATTTCTATAGCTAATTAACCAACCAATTAGATGGCCCAATGGTTTTGGGTTCAAACTCAAACACCCAGATCAAATTAATCCTTTTTGTTAAGTTTGGAGAGTAACGGATACTAACAAAACGGTTCACAATCGATTTTTTGGGTTGATGAATTAATTGTGAACCACCCGTGAATTGCTCGTGAAGCGCTTTGTTAGCGACTGTTGTTCTCTAAACTTAACAAAATGACAAAAAGTTGAGGGAAATAAAAGTTCAATGACCTAAAGTGAATTGATGAAAGTTTAAGGACCAAATCAATAAAAGCTTGAAAGTTGAGGGGCCAAATGATACTTTATGCCAAAAAAAAAATAGCTTACTAATCCTTTTGGATTGATTTCATGCAAAATCTCAAACACCCAGATCAAATTAGGAGCTGAACATCACTCATGTTCATCTAAACCATTACCTCTTCAACTATGATCTACATTGAAGCCCAATTAGTACAAAACAATGTTCGTATAAATCTACAATGCCCATATATTTCTTCATCTATCAATACATATCATTGAAGAGAAAGAGTGAAGAAGAGAGAAATCAGACCGTTTAAAAAAGAACCTTTTTTTTGAAAATAATGGATGTGTTCTGTTTGGCGATGGGAACAGAGCAACCTTAGACACATAGGAATTAAATAGTTTAGGAGTGAATGGTGTGTGTTTGGTTGTGCAGAGTTAACCCTAGAACCGCCGCTTTGGCCAAAGTTATCTTAATTATTTTTTTTTTAAGTAATAGTTTCTAAACCATCTAATTTGAACTATCCAACTATTCCAAATTCACCTCGAGGTAGTTACGTATTGTATAAGTAGAGAGAGCTCCGAATATATTAGTGTTTCCATTTCCATACTCAAACTTTAGCTCCCAACAAAGTTATAAGTATATAGTCCATATAAGTGTTTCATTAAACTTTTCCCAACATTAAGTTTTAGTAAAGATTTAGTAAGATTGATTGCTCTTCGTGAGTTGACAATTGAGATAAAAATGCCTCTCAGCTGAGTAAGGGTTACTCTCCACCATAAGCTTGTCATAAAAGAAGAAAATGATAATCTAACATACTTTGGACGCACACTTTGTCTTTTAACATATTTATGGCTCTTTCTTGTCTCTCTAGGCGTAACCCCACATCTAACAAAACACCATAAATAGGTTAAAAAACAAATTGTGCATCCCAAATGTGCATCCAAAGTGTGTTAGATTATCATTTTCCATAAAAAGAAAAATTGGTAATAAAAATGAACATAACAAAATCCCACTTCTAATTGAGAAAACGGCTAGGGTTTGAAATATTGGATGTTTTTTTTGTGATTCTTTAATTTGAAATATTGTCGATCTTCTATTTTAATCGGCGGTGGTTCCAATAACAATATTTATATTTATTTATTCAATAAAAGTCGGATCTATTCAGATTTAAAATGTTTCGTTTCATTCGACCTGCAGGAGTTGTTAGATTCATCATTGGTACCACTTGCCTCTCCTCCACACATGCATCAACTATCACTCAATTCTATCCTCACTTCTATATGCTTGTGTATGGATCTACGTCAGTTGTTGGTTTGATATTTTCACTAGGTTTTCTATTTCAGTAAGTTATTATCTTTCCTTGTTGGAAGTTTGTGTTTGCTTCCCTTGTTGAAGGTTATATTTCTCGTTATGATTATATTATTATAAAGACAAAGACAAGCGTATAAGTTGCACACAAGTTTGCAAACTTTCGCAACACCAATTTGATGTTAAAGAGAAGAAAAATGGCTGCTATGATGTAATTTCATTGTTAAATAAGTGTAATAGTGAGCAATTTCTATGAATAGAAATATCTTATTGTCAAAAAAAAAAGTTGGTAATAGAGCAACATACTTTTGCTACGTACACAATTGTACTAGCCCTTTGGATAATCTTTATTATTTAAAATGATGAAAAAAAAATAGTAGCACCCCTTCAATAATCTTTATCATTAGAAATGATGAAAAAGTCAAAAACATTGTTCACTAAAAAAAAATGGAGAGATGTTATTTCAACCCTTTCATCCTCTCTTCCCATCGAATTTAAAAAAAGTAAAATTTTTTTTTTAAATCTTTTTTACTAAAATTTTGTTTCTATTAATTTTCCTCAGTGGCATCATCGTCTTGGTCATCTATGTGGTTAACGTCTCTATACTTTAGTTCATCAGGGTGTATTAGGTAAGGTCTTTGTTGATAAGTTTGTCTGTGCATATTGTAAGTTTGGAAAACAGCTGCAACTCCCTTATCATTCTAGTGTGTCTGTTTTGTTGCTCCTTTTGCTTTAGTCCACTCTGATGTATGGGGTCCTACTTTTTTTGTTTCTAAAGGAGGTCACGGATATTATGTTATCTTTATTGATGATTTCTCAATATACACTTGGATCTATTTTATGAAACATCGTAGTGAACTTCTTCACATTTACAAGTCTTTTACTTCTATTGTTTAAACTCAATTTCTACTAAAGTTAAGATTTTTCGTTCCGACTTTGGGGTGAGTACTTATCCCATGCTTTCCGTCAATTTTTATCTGACCAAGGTACACATCAACTTCATGTCCGGACACTCATGCTCAAAGCGATGTTGCAGAACGCACGCATCGCCACATTATTGGGATTGCACGGACTCTTCTCATTACTTCTCATGTTCCACAACACTTTTGGCGGAGGCAATATCCACTTTTGTCTATCTTATCAACCTTTAATCTTCTTCCCTATTTCTAGTGAGATGTCCCGGTGAATGCTTATTCTTCTCTCCTTCAAGCTATGATCATCTTCTTGTCTTTGGTTGCTCGTGTTATGTTCTTTTTTATCTCATGAACGCACCAAACTCTTTGCTCAGTCTGTTGAGTGTGTATTTCTTGGCTATAGTCTTGAGCACATATTATCACTGTTATGATCCTTCTGCTCATCGAATGCACATTTCTCGTAATGTCTCTTTTATTATGGATCATCTTTTTTATGCTTCTTCTACCTCCACGCGATCCTCCTCTCATGTTGAGGTTGTGTCTTTTTTTTTCTTCAACCTCCCGAGTTATCCGTTCCAATCAAATTTGTCCCTCCACCTACTGAATCCTCTATTTATGATTTTCCTTATCATTATTCCGGACATCCTCGTGTTATTGTAGATGATCAACATATCAACATGTTTCTGCTGATATACAACCTCTGCTCACATTGATGAGGCTCTTGTTGATGATCTTTCCCTTTATTTCATGGTATGATCTTCGTAATTGTAGTACTATTCATCCTCCTACTCGTTTTGGTCTTGTTGCTCGTGATGTTCAGAAGCCCAACACTTATCAGGAGGTCGAAGAGGTACATGAGTGGCAGTTGGTATGACGGCCCCAGTTCCCTATAAAACTAGGTCCGTCGGCCTAGACCTACGTAGACCCTCGAGTCCTTACTCATGAAGTCTACGTATCCTAGTCAGCCTCAAATCCTCAAATATGTCATTAGTTAATCATTTAAATATGTGAGTTATAGGATTATAAAGTTATCAAGAAAATCGCAGCAAAAATCACTATAATCAACTATAACTATTAAATGGAAATAGAAATAATAGACAACCTAATCTTGTGGAAACCCTTAGAAATGGATAAATACATGCATGTCTGGTGATCAAAGCTATACAATGCGATCATACATGATATCCCTAGTTTCTCAATCCATGATACATGTCCTAGTGTTTAAAAAAAAACATATAATACAATAATCACAACCAAAAGATCAAAAACCTATTAGGAGTAAAGGAAAGGATCGCTTTGAGAGTACTTAGAGGGTATCACCTAGCATCAACTCCTTCTCCTTGCTCGTCTCTGCTCTATCTGCACCACCGTCACAAACTAGACGGTGAGTGCTTGAAAAATTGAAAGTAATACCAGAAGAAACTAAACAGTAATTCAAGATATACCAAATAAAGAGTCCAAATATCATGTGGTATTGAAAGGCAGAAAATTAACAAATTGCATGATAAACAGAGTGACAAGCTAACAACGAAGTTTAAGTGTCCAAAGAGTCAATAGAGGCCCATAAGTGGTCAAAATAAATGCAGTACAACAGCACCACATTTACAGTCACAACAGTGGCAAACAAAACATAGACACAACAGTGCCCAAACAATCCTAGTACTCGAGGTATCCACTATCAATGGGATGGGACAACACACCAGCAGGATTGTTCACGCTTACCCACTAACATGGACCCAGGAGTACCTTCGTAAAACACTTACGCTAAGACACTCAACCAATAAATATAGAAAGGAATTCCAATAAAAGCTCAATTCAAATAGAAATGGCAATAAATGGAAAATGAATTAGTGCATACTTTCTACTGGCTTACAATCGTACAATAATGTGCCTCAAACAATTGCAAATCTTCGATCCTCGCATACCTCTAAGCTATCCACTCGAATTCTCAAAGTTTGTCAATTAATCAATTTTACAAATCTTATTAATATCATTCTAAGTTTCCATAATTTTTAAATTAGTGTAATTGGATTGATTCCCGGGGTAATTGGTCGTATTCGGACCCAATTGGATACCCCACAATTTTCTGAAATTTTTAGAAAATTAGTCTATGTGAACAAAGTGTCGTCGCCGTTGCGAGACGTCGTGACCTTTTTGTTCTAGATGACGTTCCCACGACATTTTCTAATTTTCATTTTTTCCCTCTATTCGAGACGACGTGAGTGGCGCCGTGGGAGATAACTCCTCACGGCGTGTTCAGCAGAACACCTACTCCAGGGGTTTTTGAAACCACGGCTCGTGTGCCGCATTTCGAGTCTATTCCAAACCATTAGAGACGTCCATGACAACTTAAAACCCAACTCCCTTTGCGTCGAAACCTCGACAAAACATCCAAATTCGAAAATAACTCGAAATTTTTCAAAAATTTCCAAAAATTTCAATTCACTTCAAAACCATAAACCAACCACAAATTCCTCAATAAAACACTCCATTGATCCAAAAACTATCAATCAAATTCATTTCCCAACATTTTCTCAAAAATTCATCCGAAATCGTAGCAACAAAAACCCACAAAATTAACACCAAACCGTGCACAAACACGCAAGGAGTAGGAATCCTACCTTTTTACGCGTATTAGGTCGATCCACGGCATCACAATGAGCTCAAAATCTCAAAACCCCCCTCGTTCTCACGTTGAGACAAATGGAATTGGATTGAGGAGAGAGAAAAGTTGATATTTATACTTTCCATTCATCTCATCACACACACGAATCTCGAGGCACATCTTGTGTCTCCTCTTTATCCCATCCACCAACTCTAACACAAGTGAATGACTGTAATGTATGACTTGAACTTCAAAACCGCTCCATTTCTCGCTCAAAACACACGTTCCCGGACCCGTTTCAACTCTTGACTCGCACCGCGTACGTTCCCGGACATAACCTCGCTCCCACATTTTATTTAATTATTTTTTATTTTTGATAATTCACTAATTATCATTTTTTGGTGTTTAATTATCCTTATTATACCCTAAATTTTCGTTTTTCCTAGCTGAGTCTCACACAGAAATCTGTGGCGATTAATAAATACAATAACCACATACTAGGACATACAGAGTACACATTCGGGTATAAATAATAATACAAACATCACAGAAAAAAATATACCTCAGTGTCGACTCCCAAAACTTGAGTAATATGACAAATCACGACATGTAGGTCATGGTCCTATAAAACACGACACGTGTCACCAATTAAATTTGAAGTTCGTTACGGTTGGCTATGATTGAGGAGCTTGTCGCCCAAGAGCGCACTAGGACATGAGATGTTGTTCCTTCACCAGATCATGTTGTTCCTATCACTTGCAAGTGGGCCTTCAAGGTGAAGACTCGTTGTGATGGTGTATTGAGCGTTATAAGGCCCGTTTGGTTGCTCGTAGATTTTAGCAAGAACATGGTTGTGATTATGATGAGATCTTTGCTCAAGTAGCTCACATGACTACTGTCTGTACACTTAATGTTATGGTTTCCATTCGTTGGTGGACTATATCGCAGTTAGATGTGAAAAAAGCTTTTCTTTATGGTGATCTTCATGAGGAGGTTTATATACAACCTCCATCGGGCTTCTCCTGTCCACCTGGTCATGTTTTTCTTCTTCGTTGTGCTCTTTATGGACTCAAACAAGCTCCTCTTGCTTGGTTTAAGCGTTTCAACTCGGTTATTCTACAAGCTGGTTTTGACGCTAGTGAGCATGACCCAACTATGTTTGTTCACATTTTTTCACGACGAAAGACTATTCTATTTATCTATGTTTATGACATGATTATTACTGGTAATGATATGATTTATATTGACTTTGTGAAACAATGTCTCAGTGAGCAGTTTATGATGTTTGATCTTGTACCACTTCGACATTTTCTTAGCATTGAGGTTACTTCTACAGATAATAGATTTTACTTGTCACAACAGAGATACACTCTTAACTTGTTTTCTCGTTCTAGTCTCATTGTTGCTAAGACTGTTGCTACTCCTATGGAGCTTCATCTTCGATTGCCATGACCAATTAATGGCACACCTCTTTCGACACTCGATATACACATGCAACTTGTTGGCAGTCTTATATACCTTGCAATTACTCGACCAAATATATCACATGTTGTTAATGGGCTTAGCCAATTTATTAGTACCCCTCTTTGTTCATTATGCTCATATTCCTCGTGTTTGCGCTATCTACTGACTTTGGTGTTGTGTTGTCTGCACCCCTTTTTCAGGAAACTATTCTGAATAACGCGCGTTCTCCATAAAGTATACCACTACTAGTTGGAATGTACATGCTCGCCCAAATAGCTTTTGTCTTTTCGAAGGAAAGCTAAATTCTAGTCAGTTGCAGTGGTTGTATTGGGCTAGCCACCTAGTATGATATATGCCTCTTTTTATGCGAATATATACTATCTCACCACTGAGAGAGCTTTAACCCTTAGTGAAGTAGTCGGTTAAGTTTAGATACTGAGTAGTCTATATAATAAAAATAAAATATATAAATAAAAAAAAAAAAAGAAAACAGATACTGCCTACAAAAAGATGCACACATTTCATCCTTCTTCTCCAGTTTATGCTTTGCCTATACTTTGCAAAGGAAAATGATAATCTAACACACTTTGCAAAGGAAAATGAAATGATGATATACCACACACTAATCTATGAGAGCTTTTTTTAGCAAGACTTACAGGCTTACAGCTCCAGGCACCTGGCTCCCATGCACAAGTGCACAAATCACTTTTCCTCTCCATTGATGGTGAATCTCCGACAATCTCTTAGATCTAAGCTTTTATATTCATTGACATATTGAATCCGTATAATAAAATTTTTTTAAAAAAAAAGAAAAAAAAAACTTAAAATCCTTGCAGTTCGAGAAAAAAATCATATATTTGATGCAATTAATTTTAACAGTTTACCTATCTCATGGTTTAAAGACCAATAGAATAATTAAGTGTTATCGTTAGTTCACATAAGTGAGTGTGAAAGTGAGTTACAAAAGCATTTTTCAATAATTTAGTATTATTGTTGGTTTTTTTGGAAAAATGATGACGTTTTCAAAAGAAATTATACTTATCGGGCATTATGATTTGTTATTAGATTTTATTCGTTTTAAATAACAATATATCTTAGGAGTATTTATCTAAAACTTTCGAATAGATATGTATCTTGAGAGTCCTTATCTAAAACTTTCGAATGGATATATATCTTGAGAGTCCTTATCAAAAAACCACATGCGCTTTGACGTATACATATGAAGCTGACTTTCAAGAATTAGGCAAGATTCAGTTTTTTTTTTTTTTTTGTGCGGTGGTTCCACAGAGTGTTATAATTGGAACCACCTCCATTACCTTGAGTTCAATTCTTGGGTGTCAATCCACAAAAGGGCATGTATGCAACTTCGCAGAAGAGTATGGCGTCTATAGAGGCAGCAATGACTGACAGGTCTCTCCCGCGGTGAGGCGATCAACAAGTAAGTTTGAAGTTATTCGAACTTTCAAATCGCTCAAAAGATAACTCTAGCATTATAATGTTTCTACTTCGTAATGATGATTTAATACAAGGCACAAGTTATAAACTTTCTACATATGAACAAGAGGAAGGGGGGACGAGACAACCAAGCCAGCTATTCCAATTGTATTAAATCAACATTCCGAGGTAGAAACATTATGATGTTTCGAGTTATCTTTTGAGCGATTTGAAAGATTGAATAACTGCAAGTTAAGCAACAAGAAATAGAAATCAGTACCATGAATATTAGAGGTAAGAGATGAATATTGATAGTTACATGGATATCGAAGAAATGAAGTACTGATATAGCTACCAGACCTAGGATTCCTTCCGGACATTAGGCAATGAGGAAGAGAACTAGAAAAAATGTGATGAACAGTAACATACCCATCCTTTGGCTTCAATAAATCTAATGAGAACATCTTAATATTTTTCTAAGATGGGCCTCCCCAAGGGGGTGAAAGAAACACCACATCTGCCCAAGAAACAAACATAAACCATAATCAAGAAAATTTTACTCTGTAGGCCAGAAATATTGGAGCAGAACAAATGCTACGAAAAAGAGACAAGAAAATGCAAAACAATACAAAAACACGGATTATATATAAGTACTGATGACCAAGTCTGCTGGACTTGAGAGAATAAGAAACATTAAGACTCCTGATTATTATATTTAAAAGCGAAGGTAAAGAAATATTTTACTAACTTAGTGGTCACATCACTAAAGACATATTTGACCAAAAAAAAAACACTAAAAACATGTATACCTTCAGTGATGGCGCGTGTTGAAGAAAATCACCAACAACAAAATCAATCTGGCTGTCCACTCCATATATCTTGGCATTATTTAGGGCCAAATCAATTTTTCGAGGATCAATATCAATGGCCACAACCTTGCAGCGCCTGAATAACATACAACAAACAGTAATTACAATATTCAAAACCTTAATAACACACATGATTCTGCATCGATAAACTTGCTTGTTTGAACTTCCCAATTCATTTGTCTGAATTCAGTTGAGACTTGAAATAAACCTTCTTATACCCTTCTTTTAATGGTGTCATGGCACAAATTGAAGAAAACTATGTGAAGGACAATCACAAGGGTATAACTGCTTACTTCGGTAGTACAACAACGTCACCAGCCTAGGTTAGCTTCATTTTTTTAATATAGAGACATATCTCAAGGGCATAAATGATTTCTTTAGTAAATGCAGCGAGGATATCAATGGATGCGTCCTAATTGTTCCACAAGCAAGCATCATGTATTCCAATGTTTCTCCTTCCCGCCCAACACTCATCATCATTTTTGAAACATGTAAAGCTTATAGCTGGCTAAATACTCGAGCATTAGACCGTCAAAGCATCTTCAAATATTATTCTAGCTCAATTGATCACTCATTGCAAGAGAACTTGTCTTTCATTGCTGAAAATGTTTCTTCTATTTGAAGAATGTTAGCATGTGGCGATGATGGAGGTGGTTTTATTCCAAAAGTCGCTTGCAGAGGTGCTGGTACCCTATAGACTTATCAAAATCAGCTCAATTAAGTCGAGCATTCTTATCAAAACAACGATACTCATTAATGGAAGGGAGGCCAAGCCCATTTCTCATTCTTGGAAACTGGAAAAGGGTTGCAATAGGTTGACAGCCAGCGTAAAACTTTTGTCACTCTTCATAAAATGCATCAAACACATAAACGTTGGCGCGTTCCCAGGAAAGCTCACCATCAATTGCACTAAATTGAGCACAATGGAAGAGTTTGATCCATGCAGCCGACTCCAATTAGTTTGGAACTAAGGCTTTGTAGTCATTGTTCTTGTCACTGATTACTGATCACCACAAAACTAATTTAAATTGAAATTAGATGGCATTTGTCATTTGGGCAGCCCTAAAACCCTAATTTCGGCATTTCTCAAGACTCATAGCAGGGATTCAAAATGATGAAAAACAAATCAAACTTCCTTTTAGAGCCATCAGAACCACTCACATTCTTGCGAACTGAATCGCATTCCCGCCAACACCCGTGAAGCCATCAATCACAACTCCACCAGCACGTACAGCGCTCCACTTGCCTGATCGCAATCTCCACTAGAGTGACAGAGTACCAACCCTCATTGTACATTGACAAGAGACTGTGTCTCTGCAACCAATACTTCTTCACAGTAGGGCTGATTGCTTCAACATTGACTGAGATTTCACAATGAATTATTGAATCAAAAGATTCAACAAATGTGAACAAATGGCTTCCATTTTCTTGTAGAGGAGCTTAAGAACATCAAAAGATTGATTTCTTCTCTTCGGTGAATTTTGCAATTGTGCACCGCTTCTTCTATTCGACTGTTTTTAGGTTCAAATGGCAGAGTCATCGGAAGTGGATGTTCAACACAAAGAGATTGTTTTTAATAATTTTTGTAGTTTTTTCTTACATTTATGAGTTTGCCGGCCTCATAGGGCCAAGCCCCTAGTGTATGTCTTGTTCGATGTTCATCAAGTCGTTAATTGGGGTCTTGGTTAGAGGGGGTCGACCCTGTTGTTTCTTGGATTCAAACATGGCTAGATCGTGTCCAACTGAGATTGGGCTATGGAGAGCAAAGTAAGTTGTCTCCGTACCCAATCACCGAGACTCTCATATCACTCTCGCCTTGTGTGGTAGACCATCACGAGAATCCCAAAAAGAAGAAAAAAGAGCATAAAATGATAAATTTATGGGGTGGTGATCTGGATCTAGGTTGATTTGCATACGAGAAAGGTAGGGCGCGATGGGAGATGAGACCATTTTGTTGTTTTCAATAAGTAGGGTGCTTCAATTCACATAAAAGGTAATTTAGCACATTCAATAAAAAAAAAACTGGTTGCACTTAAAAATTTTGTAGGTGCTCTCAAAACTGGTTTACCCTACCTAAACACAAGGGTGCCTTTAGCGCGACCTTTTTTTTTATCACGAGTACAGATGCCTCATCTTTTTTCTTTTAATAAGAAAATAAACAACTTGGTACTTCTTAAAAGCTTGGGGAGAATAAGAGTCACCTCTCCTTGTCTCCAAACCCTAAAATTCTTTTTTTGATTCACTTTTGTGATTTTTGTTCTTGAATTACCGTCGATCCTCTCAACGATCGGCGGTGGTTCCGATCAAATCTTTTTTGCACTTTATTCATTCAAAAAACAATAAATCTAATCAGATTTATGGAGATTGTTTTATCTTTGTTGCGGTACATCTTCATTAACGGTGTTGCGTGAATTTGTGCGACGTGCTGGATTGATTTGTTTTTTTAAAAAAAATAGAAAATTCATTAATCATGACGGCTCAATACATTCGGTAGAACATGACGAGACATAGAATCAATTACCTTGATAAAAGCACATTGATTCGCTAATCCTAGTTGTCCATCAGAACATTCAACTGTCATAGAGTTGATTTTAAAAAACTGTGACTGTAATAATAAAACAGTTTGACAATCAGTGATTGTTCTTTTGACAAGCGTTTGTAACACAACAGTACACATGCATACTAAGACCAAAACGAAAAATAAAACGTCCAACAAGGAAAGACAAACACAAACTTCCAACATTGGAAGATAAATGCTTATTGAAAAAAAAACCTAATAAAACTATCAAACCAACAACGGTAAATGCAGATCCAGGCACGAGCAATAGAAGTGAAGATAAACTTAAGTGATGATGGATGCAAACATGGAAGGGGAGCAAGCGGTGGTGCCAATGATGAATCTGATATATGTTACAGGATTGAAACTCTCGGATCTGAATATAAAATGCATGCAAGCAGTAATCACTCTTACTGGAACCACAGTTGATCATGTAGTGTATATTGGTTTTAATGTATTGTGTGGGTCGATTGTATATTTAGTGAGTGAATAGTTAGTGACTAGAGATCACGTGCTATGTATGACCCTAGTGTGAGCAAAGTGTTAGTTACACGCACACACCAGTATATAAGGTGAGCCAAGTGTGTATTGTAAACAGAGTTTTTTAACTTCCAACAAGGCAATCAAGGTTGGTTTTGGGAGTGGGAGTGGGAGTGGGAGAGGGAGTGGGCAACCACGCCAGGCCCCTGCCCCTTGGCCCCAAATTTTGATATTAGAGTTTTTTTTATTATTTTTTTATGAAAAGCTAATAATAATGTAGTTTTAGTATATATATATATATGAGTTTTTTAAGTTAATCTATTCGTGTGCGTGGTCGCCTCATTCATTATGTGGAGTTTTAGAAGGCCCCCACTTAGATGAATGATTGTAAGTCTAACTCATTATGTGGGGCTCTACTTATGTGAATCTCTTTATATAAGAAGGAAAAATGATAATTTAACACATTTTGAGCGCACATTTTATTTTTTTAGTCATTTATGGCTCTTTGTGTCCTCAGGCGTGGCCCCCACATCTAACAAAATACCATAAATGAATGAGTTGCTATGGTGAAAACATTAATGTAGCAAAAGTATCTCACTCAAACGTTTTTTTATTAATTCGTTTTAGATAACTATATATCTTGGGGGTCCTCAAGAAAATGATGACAAACATTAGTGTAGCAAATCTCACCCAAACATTTTTTTTTTTTTTTTTTTTTTGAAAAATGATAACGTTTTCAAAAGAAATATACTTGTCGAGCATTATAATTTGTTATTAGATTTTTTTTTTTAAGATAACTATGTATCTTGGGAGTACTTATCTAAAACTTTCGAATAGATATCTATTGAGTTATTTAAGTTATTTAAGGTGATATACTTTAGAATTTGTTTTGATCAAGCTATTGTTTCGATTTGCCTAATTAGAACAAAAGAACTACATGGGTGTTGGCGTGTATATATGAAGCGAAGCGACTTTCAAGAAACCACATGGGTTTTGCCTAATGGATAATTAATATTTTTTATTTTTAGGCAAGATTAGTTGTTAAAGGTCCTAAAGAATCCAAAGCCAAACCAATAAACTTGATAAAAATAAAAAATAAAAAAAATACTTCTACTTGTAACACAAATTAATTATCCATTGCTTTCAAAAAAAAAATTAATTATCCATTTAACACGAATTGGTTATCCGTTATCGGCTCCTGTTTTGAATCAAAGTGGTTAAACCCACGTGTAATTGTCTAAACCCGACTCAATTCGAGATACCCAAATTCATTTTATCCAAAATACAACTTGGGACATGGTTTGATCTCTTGATCTCTCACATATAGGAGATACGTTTTGTCACTAAACTAAGTTGGATGCTTAAGGGATACAATGTTACAATTATTTAAGAGTACTGAATGGGTATTTAAGTGGGTTTAGGATGCCCGTGGGTATTTTTAATAGGTATTTGAATGGGTACCAATATCGGTATCGTAAACAAGTACGACTTACGAGTAAGAATAGGACGAATTTATCAAGTACCCAACCCGTTTACATTCCAAATTTTGATTCACTCACTTCTTTGTAAATCTAATCAATATTGAAGGGATCCGTCCAAATGTGAAAAATATTGCTTGTGGGACTACAATCTCTTCTCCATCTACAAGAAGGGAATCAAAATGGACAAGGACTGATACCCTACCATTCCCAAGGGGATCCCAATCAGGCATGTTCCTTAGAATGCCCCAAGGAGCGTGGCATGGTGATAAAGAAAGGAGCACCAACACTCTTAAGTCTTAACTGAGGTAGAGGAGGTCTTTGAGTTCAATTCTTGGTAATTACGTTACATTTTTTTTAATTTCTCCTAGGAATTATTGGGTTAACTTAAAGAGCATGTGCTACTCAACAATGAGAACACTACCACAACATACAAGTTAATTAGCATGTCATTACATCATTGTTCACAATAGAAAGAATTACTCCTGTACATGATACCAATGGATATCCTTCACATAAATTCACTGGGAACTGCTGCAGCTAGTCTTCTAATTCCAATAGTAAGAAATGAGAAACATGGATTGCATGAAAGAGAAGTCGAGAAGGGAGTAAGCAACTTCGAAGAAGAATATGTCGTCTATAGGGGCAGGACCTCTGCAAGCAACTTCTGGACCAAAACCACCACCATACACCGGCAATGACAGACAGGCTCTCCCGCAGTGAGACGATCGATTGAGCTAGAAGAATACGTCAAGATTCTTTGATAGTCTAATGCTTGAGAATTCAGCTATCTATAAGCTTTACATGCTTCAAAAATGACGTTGAGTCTCGCAAGGGGAAGGAGAAAGAATGGAATACATAATGCTTGCTTGTGGAACAATTAGGATGCATCAATTGATACACTCACTGAACTGCCAAAGAATCACATGTGCCCTTGAGATTTCTCTCTACATCAGAAAAATCAGGTAACCTGGCTGATGCCCTTGCTGTATTACCGAAGTAAGCAGTTATACCCTTGAGATTGTTCTCTACATAGTTTTTTTCAATCTGTGTCAAGAACCATTAAGAGAGGGGTATAAGGCCTATTTCAAGTTTCAACTGCATTAAAACAAATGAATTGGGAAGATTTTTCTTTTTTTTTTTTTTTACTAGCCCCCTTTGAGAATCGAACCCCCAACCTTTTACAAATGTGACATCATAACAAACCAATGAGCTACCCACTTGGTTGGTAAATGAATTGGGAACATCAACAAGTAAGTTTGAAGTTATTCAAACTTCTAAATCGCTCAAAAGATAACTCCTAGCATTATAATGTTTCAACCTTGTAATGGTGATTCACTAGCCTCCATCATCATTATACAACGCACTAGCTACAAACTTTCTACAAATAAACAAGGAGTCAGTTTAGGAGCAGACCTCAAGAGGAAGAGGGGGACAAGACAACCAAGCCAGCTCTTCCAGTTGTAGTAAATCAACATTGCGAGGTAAAAACATTATAATATTAGGAGTTATCTTTTGAGCAATTCGAAAGATTGAATAACTGCAAATTAAGAAACAGGAAATAAAAATCAGTACCATGAATATTAGATGTAACAGATGAATACTGATAGTTACATGGACATCGAAAAAATGAATTACTGACATAGCAAGCAGACTTAGGCTTCCTTCCGGACATTGGTCAATGAGGAATAAGAAGAGATTAAGAAAAAGAGAGATGAGCAGCAACATACCCGTTCTTTGGCTTCAATAAATCTAGAGAGAACTTCTTAATATTTTTATAAGATGGGCCTCCCCAAGGTGGTGAAAGAAACACCACATCTGCCTAAGAAACAAACATTAAACATAATCAATGAGATCTTACTCGGTAGACCAGGAATATAGTGGTGGTGCAGAACAAATGCTACAAAAAGGAGACAAGAAAATGCATAACAAAACAAATATACGGATAATATCAAGTACTAATGGCCAAGTCTGCTGGACTTGAGAGAAGAAGAAACAGTAAGAGTGTGATTATTGATGGAGTTGAATACAATTAAAGATTGTACTGAGCTAGCAAGCCTTCACAGCTTTATAGTAATTTGCATAAGCTAGTTCAATTTTCAAAAAAAGAAGCATTAATTAGCCAAATGGGAGAGTTTGATCCATATAGCCGACCCCAATTTATTTGGGACTAAGGTTTTGTTTTTGTTGTTGTTGTTGTTGTTGTTGTTGTTGTTGTTGTAATTAGCCAAATGGAATAAAAAATAAAAAAATAAAACAAACAAACAAACAAACGGTGGAGACTTCGACCAAAGGGTAAAAGTGAAAAAGATCATCACAGGTCAGATGGGATGCTAGAGAAACTAGAAACAGCTGTTTGTACATTTTGAGTCATTTTCAGTTCGTTCCTTCTTGTCTGAACCAGATTGAAAAACAACATAGCGTTCAAACTCAAACATAAGTCAGGAAAACAGATACAATCTTGTTATTATAGAGATAGATTTAATTTTGTTTTTCTTTGGTAATGATTTAGAGAACTTCTCACATCTTAGGGGTCGCTACACTAAATACATATATACCTTCAGTGATGACGCTTGTTGAAGAAAATCGCCAACAATAAAATCAATCTGGCTGTCCACTCCGTATATCTTGGCATTATTTAGGGCCAATTCGATTTTCCAAGGATCAATATCAATGGCTACAACTTTGCAGTGCCTGAATAACATAAAACAAACGGTAATTAAAATATTCAAAACCTTAATGCCATGCATGATTCTGCATCGATAAACTTGCTCGTTATGCTTCCCAATCAATTTGTTTAAATTCAGTCAAAACTTGAAATAAACTCTTATACCCCTCTTTTAATGGTTATGGCAAAAAAAAAAAAAAAAAACTATGTAAAGGGCAATCATAACGGTATAACTGCTTACTTCAGTAGTACAACAAGGGCACCGGCCTAGGTTAGATTTTTATTTTTCTAATGTAGAGACATATCTCAAGGGCATAAATGATTTCTTTAGCAATGCAGTGGGGTATCAACTGACGCGTCCTAAGTGTTCCACAGGCAAGCATCATGTATTCCATTGTTTCTCCTTCCCGCCCCAACATTCATCATCATTTTTGAAACAGGAAAGCTTATAGCTGGCTTAATACTCGAGCATTAAACCGCCAAAGAATCTTCAGGTATTCTTCTAGCTCAATTGATCACATCACTGCAAGAGAAATATTCTGTCATTGCTGAAAAAGTTTCTTCTATTCTAAGAAGGTTATAGCATATGGCGAAGATGGAGATGGTTTTAATCCAAAAGTCGCTTGCAGAGGTGCCGCCGCCCTATGGACTTATCAAAATCAGCTCAATTATGTCCGACATTCTTAGCGCGGATTACTAATTACCACAAGACCTAATTTGAACTGAAATCAGATGGCATTTGTTATCTATTTCCTTTGGGCACCCCCAAAACCATAATTTTGGCATTTCTCAAGATTCATAGAAGGTATTAGAAATAATGAAAAATAAATCATACCCACAATAAATCAAAACTCAAATTCTTTAAAAAAGGAATCTTTTAATTAGGGCATCAGAAGTACTCACATTCTAGCGAATTGAATCGCATTCCCGCCAACACCCGCGAAGCCATCGATCACAACTCCACCGGCGCAGCGCTCCGCTTGCTTGATCGCAATCTCCTCCGGAGTGACAGAGTACCAGCCCTCCTCGTCCATTTGAATGCCCTCATTGTACATTGAGAAGAGACTGTATCTCTGCAACCAGTACTTCTTCACAATAGGGCTGATTGCTTTAACATTGACTGGATTTCACAATGAATTATTGAATCAAAACAGCAATACCCATTGATGGAAAGATTGAGAAGTTGTGGTTTTCTCACCTAGATTTTGATTTCGCTTTGCTTTCTTTGCGATTCTTTTGCGCGGTCTCAACATTATTTGTGAATCAAATTTGAAACCCTAACTCGGTTGATCAATCAATCCCCATTTCTTGTCATATGAAAAGATTCTACAAATGTGAACAAATGGCTTGCATTTTCTTGTAAAGGAGCTCAACAACATCAAAAACAGGTGACAGCAGCTATTTTTTTTTTTTAAGGAGCGGCTAAATGGACCAGTTTTTGCTTAAAGGACCTGTTCTGATTTTTTTAAGGAATTTCAAATTTGCCCATTGAGTTACTCTTCATATAAAAGGATTTTTTTTTTTTCCATACTCCACACCCTCGTCTCCAGCTTACCAAAAACGCGTGAATCCACACGGAATCAACTTGGTAAGTTCGTTCGCCCCTTGTTTCCGCTCGTTTGATGGGTTTTTTCGAGTTTATTGGCAATCATTTCACTCTTATTGATGTTGGTTGTTTGATTTTTAGGGTTTTGATTTGTTGTGGATTTCCACATTTTTATGATTTTTTATTGGATTTTTTCGTTGATGAAGAACCTCTATTTTTTATTGTTATCCCCATGTGTGGAGTAACAGAGACGATAGCTATGAGCGCCAAAAACTTGATGGTGAGCTCCAAGTGTAGGGCTTCACAGTAGTATTAGTGGCGCAAAATAACGTTTGCGCCGAGTTTATTGAATCCACTGGAAATAGTTGCGCATAGCACTAAAGTAGATTAGGTGATTTGTAACATAAACAAACAAGTAGTATAAAATTTATTTTAGACTTGAATTAATCAATCAAATTAAATGTGCGACAAATCAATAAAAAGATATGTTCAACTCAATTTATAGACCAGGTATCCTCCAAGTCATTTCGTCCCAACGTCTCAGTGGCGAGAATACTATATCAACTCTGGGGCTCCATAGATCTGTGCGAGCTGCGTAAGAGCATCAAAGCATTAAATTCAAAACCCTATAAGGTCTTTTAAAGTCTAAATAACCGGTCGGTGTATCCTAGCATATTAAGTTATAGTGTTCAATTTCGGTTCGATAGCCCCGAAGTTTTGGTGACTATCTCTCCTTAATTTCAGTGACTACGTGATCAGTGCAATCAAAGCATAGACTGTGGAACATTAAAAATAACATTAAGTAGAACAAGAAATGTAACTAAACATGATTCATCAACACAAAACATTCAAATAAGTCTCAAAAATATAAAAAATAAAATAATAAAGAGAAGGAGTTCATGAAAAGATTAAACTCAATGGTCTTCGGCTCCAAGATCATGGCGAATCCGATCTCATCTTTTGTCGAATCTATCAATCCCTCTACTCTATGCTACACTAAGAAAGCATGAAAATACAACTAAACTAAAATCCCCGAGCGTCGCTCGAAGGCGAGCTCGGGGCAAAAACAATCCCTAAATATAAAAATGAGAAAAATAATGGAGTTCTTTGGTGGAGAGGATGATGAGAGAAAGGAGTGGTGGTGTATTCAATTTTTTTTTTTTTTTTGGTAGGAGGGGTGTATTCAATTTGACAAATCCATGGATTTGTTTAAATGAGAGATTTTTCATAGCTTTCATAGAATTTGATGGATTTGGAAGGACTTGATCCAAAATCCATCCAAATCTCATGGGTAGGGGTGGAATTTCCTCATGCACATTTTTTGAATAGAAATACATCACAATCCATTAAAATCCATCAAAATTCTAATGTGTTTAAAAATTGAACACACCTAGACTTTTTAGAAATCCATCAAAATCCTAATTGAATATCCCTTGACTTTTCAAAAGTCAATTTAAATCATTTGAAATCCAAATTAAATACACCTTGATTTCAAAATCTTTCAAAATCCTTTAAAATCCTTCAAAATCCATCAATTGAATACAACTAAGTGTCGGTTTACTTGAACCGACACTGTTGCCTATGGTTTTGGCGCATGTCAGCCGAAACACATAGTTACGTATCGGCTTTATTTGGTCAACATATTGTACATTCTCCATGTAATTGCTACTTAGACCCTACCCAATTGGATATTCGAATTTTCAACTTAAGTGTCGGATACAATTGTTCGCGATATTACCAACATTATCGTGTACTACATAGTCTGTAAAGGTTTCTGTTAGTATACACTATAATGATACCTATACCCCACATGTTTACTTCACAGACTGTGGCGGCCCCAATTTCCACATTGGTCCGCCACGGAGGCCTGTGGCCCACATTTGTTCAAACGTCACCGTCAGTTGTGTCCCACGCCCAATTATCCTTTATCCACCAATTCTTATTAAGTTTGATTCAATTAATATCATATAACCTCAAGTTAGCAGCGGAAAGTTAAATGATCAACGTAAAGATTTTATCTTGTATATTATGAGCAAAAATGCCTAAGTGGAAACCATACCAAATATACATCATATACATCTCATCTGATTCCCTAAATATCAAAATGTACAACCTGTCTCTCAAACCCAAAACCCAATATAAAACGAGTAACATAAACATACGTACGAGAAGGGCTAGCGTGGTCAATCAATATAATCCTCAAGTTTGCCCTTTCCCCGGCCAGTATTAGGATCCACTCACCATCACAAAAAGACAGATGACGAGTCCGAGTGAGTAATCCCAAGGAAATTCACCAAGTAATTACAGAAATAAAAGTACTGGAATTGAAAATACTATAATTTAAACATGCGGAACAAGCGAAATATAGACAACTGTAAAAAGGAACATCGCATGCATAAATATAGTGATGAAACAAAGTACGTGCACATAAAAATCAGACCAAGTCATACTTCGGGCTTTCTCCCCAGGCACCAACCGTAAACACACCAATGGGTTGGCCCTAACCCTCTAGGTGGCCGGCGTAGACCCACGATGCACCCACACAAGTCTACCATACCCGGGTAGCCTATTCACCAGCGTATGCCTAAACAGGTGCTATGACTTAGTGGACTCTATGGCGGTAACGAATAAGCACCAGGTGGGGAGTGATCTCAACACCGTAAAGACACCAGGTAGGAGTACCCTCCACTACCGTAAAGTCACCAGGTGAGAGTACTCAGCTACCGTAAAGCAATAATGAAATGGAGTAAAGAATAAATGGGCGAATTCAAATAAATCAAACGGTAAATACTTAAAGTGAAGTTCAATTGGGATACTACACACCTCAATTCGCACTCCTCGTCCCACAAGTTAAATTCCCCGGCTCGATTCCTTCAATCCCCGATAATACTCCCGGTCCGATTCCCAACTAAACCCAAACTCCAATTACTATTCCGAGACTCCTGGAATTCATTTATGAAGGTTAATTATCAATTAATGGGTTCTTAATGTTAGTTTGACTCATTTTCTCATTTTCCAATTTTTGAGTCCCAGTGAACTATTAGTGCGCTAATGAGATGAATTAGCGCGCTAATTCATCTAAGTCATTGTTCATCGTTTTCCAGAGGGTAATTAGCGCGCTAGGTCCATCCATTAGCGCGCTAATCGCGCTCTGTCCAGATTTTTACAGTTCAAATTTCTGAACTCCAATCACCCCATAAACCCATACAATCGGTTCCAACACCTCCAAAACTCATCATTCACCTCAAAAACACCATTTAAACACAAATTTATCAAGCTTAAACATCGAAATCCAAGAATCATCAAGAATCACATTTTCAAACCCTTTTTCAGAAATTCATCAAATTTCTCTCAAATTAACTCAAAAACACAACCATTTCATGTCATTTCTATACACACTCACTCCCAACAACACCGAGTGTCAATCTCCTCAATAAATTCGAATTTCACACTTTCTAACCCACATCAAAAATCTCATAAAAAAAATGCAAGTTTGATGTGTCCATACCTTTGATCTTGTTGTAGGATGCCCAAAACCACCCTCTTCACACCTTAATGGTTGTTCTTCCTCCTCTTCTTCTCCTCCAACGATTCTCTCTTCTCCTCTTTCACTCTCTCTCAAAACCACACTTCCTCTCACTCTTTCTCTCTTGATCGGTCAACACACACAAACATATATATACTTGGTTCCCATCAAGTGTGTGCACGAATCTCGAGAAATATCCAAGGGTTCCTGATTACCCTGTGTCACTCCAACTCCATACACCTTATCTTGACACTAATGGCCCTGTTGTGCATCTCGAGAATCATCCAACTGTTATTGTTTTATTCAGCTTAATTATATGACTTATTGATTTCCAATTGATTTAGCTTATAACAATTATCTACCCTATTCAATAAATTCTCAAAATTTATGAGTAAACTCACCGTAATTTCCTCGACTACCCGGCACCCCGTGCCTCGTGTCCCATGTCCGCACGCACCCCGAGGTCATTCCTCACTCGTCAATAGACTACATTAACATACATATTGTAATGGAATTAGCTAATTTATACATTTCCATCACAATTTACCACAAAAAGCATATAAAACGGACTGTATACCTAGTTCGCGTGCGCTCCAGCCTCGCTGTGGGACCCTCGACCGTCCTCGCTGGTATCCACATCTGCAATGACGTCATAATTAACGACAATTTTAAATTGGGCCGTTACACAGACCCTACTAGATTGTATATTGGAATTTTAGTTAGCTGTCAAAGTTACAAGTCCGTAATATTATTGGCAATATTGGTTAACATGGACTGTTACGCCTGTATATGTTTCAATTTCTCTATACCACAATTTTACTTGTACCCCACCAAATTATTATACGGACCTATCAAACTGTATCTTCAAATTTTAGTATATAGACAGCAGATTTGTTCGACTCAATAAACCCACCCACGACCTCAATGACTGTCAAAGATGAAGAAAGTGAGGTTTTTTTAGTTTTGTGAAGGTTTTGATTTGGGGTATGAATGTTGGAAACATGTTGGGGGTGATTTTTTGTTTGTTGAAAATTAAATTATTTTAGAGATTTTAAAAAAATGTTAGGTACGTTTAGTAAAAAAAATATAAGTGGGGTACATTAAAGTAATGGAGTCCTTTAAGCAAAAACTGAGGTCCGTTTATCTGCACCCTTTTTTATAATTTTTATTTTCACATTTTTACTTTTTCACTTAAAGAGTCAAATCCACAACCTTCTTAAAAACTTTGCTGTTGATATTTCATCTATCTCATCTTGTCATTGGAGATGCTAGCCAGTTGTATACCGAAAAATTAAAAAAGAAAAGTTTTCCTACTTTCATTATAGCTAGATTTACTCATTGTAATCGATTACTTACTCGTTTGAGTTACAAATCAATTCTCCTTCGACAACAAAAACAAAAGAGTCGCGCTATATACACCACATTATCCTCTCAGGGCCCCCATGACTATTTTTATTTATGTTGATTCTAAGAAAAAAATGTCACATTTGCCTCAGGTGCCCTAAGTAATCGATGAGGTGCCTATAGCGCGACACTACATTAACCGACATTACGTTTCAGGTCTCGGACACACAGGTTCGAGACATAGATTGTTTTGTCAGTTGGTGTCGACTGAGACATACACACATATCTCGACACAAGGCCACCGATACCACTTGTATAGTCTCGGTGGTCACCCATCGAGTTGGGTGTTTGATTACCTTATTTAGGTGTCAGTTGATATAAACTGACAATGTAATATGAGTCTCGGCAAGACATGACCGAGACCACTTTAACATGTGTCTTGGGTAGTGAGATGTGTTGCTTCACAAACTAGAGACATTTTGGTAAAAGTCTTGGAGTGTCCTAAGAAGATATCGAGGTGCACTTAGCGTGACTAAGGATCTGAATGACTCAAAAAAAAGATCTCAGGCTTGATGTATACATTTTTGAACCATGGTGAGTTCATGATTTTGAAATTAAGAAAGTGGTTAGAGAGCCTAATAGTACCGCTTGTGCGACCATAGATCGATCCAATCGATTACAAACAAAGCTTAACATTGTGACAAGGCCCCAACTAGATAAAAGACTACAACAATGCTATAGGTGTGAGTAAATTGAGCGCACATCCTTGTCTTTTAGCCGTTTATTGTGTTTTGTCAGATGTAGGTCCCATGCTTGGGGAGACAAGAAAGAGCCATAAATGGCTAAAAGACAAGAGTGTGCACCTAAAGTGTGCGTTAAAAGTGGGTCCTTTTATCATTTTACATTTTGAATTGTGAGAGCATCTCCAATAGTAAATGAGGATTATGGGCGTGGATTCTCAACATGGATAGGATGTCCATCTCATGTAACTCACATAGACATTGAATTTAAAATAGGTCTCCAATGGTAGATGTGGATTGTGGCTTAATTGATGAGGTGACATTTCTTTTTGTTCTCTTACTACTTAAAATGAGAAAATAAAAATCTAAATAAAGTAAGTAAATATTTAAAAAAGACTGATTATCCAACGTGGTTATCAATTTGAATGTCTAAAATTGACATTTAAAATGGACAACGTCTATCTACTTTAGCTTAACATTCAAAATGCACATTTCATTGGAGAGGTTTGTTTTCACTCGAATGTTTATTTAGTCATAAGTGGTACACATTGACATCAAATCCATCTCCAATGGTAAATGTGGATTGTCGTTGTGGATTCATGCCACATCGTCACCGTGGAGAGAATTTTATCCCACATGGACTAAATAAGCATTGAAGTTCAAAAACATTCTCCAATGCACAATGTGGATTGCATATAAGGATGCAAGTGGGGCGGAGAATTCCCATTCCCAGCACGGATCCGCCCCGATGGGGTGTGGATTTCCCACCAACTATCCTCCACGGGGCGGGAGATGGGAGATTTCACCCCCACCATGCGGGGCCGAGGCAGGGTTGTATTGCTCGTCACCACATGGGGATTCCTCGCCCTGCCTTAATATGGGGATTCCCTACAGAGATATTGTAACTAAGTTTATCAACTCTAAACAAATACAACTAAATCTATCAAGAAAAGACTAATGTAACTTGAAATTTATATATAATGTAAGTATATTATTTAAAGTATTTGTGTAGATTCAGAAGCTTTGAAAAAACGACTTAGAGTCGCAGAGAAAGAAATTTTAATGATTTAATTTTATATCTATAATTTATTTAATCTTTTTTTAGATATTATATGAAAAAAAATAGTTGGGGTGGAGAATTCCTGCAAGGTGGGGATCCTCGCTGGGTGGGGAATGGGGGTCGAAAATTTTTCATTGTAGAATTTTAAGCGAGGAATGCCCCATCAAAAGTGGGGATGGGATGGGGATTGCATTCCCCGAACCTGCCCACCACATGTGAAGACTTTTTCTTACAAAAAAAATTCTTAAATAAAATTTAACACAAAAATATATTTGTTTCTTAGCGATACACATCACCATTGATTTTTTTTTGCATCCGTATATAATTATTTTTGGTGATTTTTATCCGCATATTTCGATTTCTCTTTTGAAGAGCGTCAATATATATATATATATATATATATATATATATATATATATATATATATATATATATATTTTTTTAGCATCATATAAGCTATTGTATATTCTATATATAATATGATATATATATATATATTGCACTTCAAAAAAATGATATATGTTGATTTCCTACCAAACAAAATCCAAAAGTCAACCAAAATCTTCAAATATTTTTTTCGGTTTTTTTAATTGTGCGCCTCTTATTTCGGTTTCTTGATGATGGCACCACACACTATCTATCGCATCCTCTATTTCTAGAGGGTGCGATCCATAGTGTGGATAGTTTCTTGTGCTACGTCATCTCCACATGTGAATTCATATTACCTTGGAGAGAGTTTTTTTGTTGGGATGTCTATTCTATCCTACATGTCCCACATCCACTCCCAATCCATAACCCTATTGGAGATGTTCTGAATTAATAGGCATAAATAGAAGTTGTAAGATAGAGAGGGCATCTTGGAAATTAAATGCAATTTAAGGAACTCTTAGGAGTTTGGGTTGAGAGAGTTTTAAGACTTCTATGGGGTTACTGTTTGTGTTCTTGCAATCCTTGTAAACTCTTAAACCAATCAATCAATATTGGTACTCTATTATATTTGTAATCAAAGTTTTAAAAAAAAATTGAGCTCACATAAACGTAGTTCGATCTCTTAGCAAATAAAAAAAATAAGAAAAACAATCCAAGGCATGGTATAATAAACATGGAATGCAATTAGTTGGAGTTTTGTTTTTGCGGCTTCTTATGTTTAAGAGAGATTGAAGCCAATTTAGAATTTGTGATAGATTTAAAAAAAATAAAATAAAAAATTATAAGGTTTGTAATATATTTGGAAAAAACTCAATAGTTTGTGTATTATTTTGTTATTAACCCTCATCAATGCACTTAATTGAGCGCAATAGAAGAGGTTGGTCTATATAGCCAACTCCAATTAATTTTAAATTGAGGCTTTGTTGGTACAGTGATAGTTTGGACACCTTCAAAGATGACGACTTGCAAATACTGCAAATTTCAAAACTAACCACAATAAAAATGGAATAAATTCGATGGTATGTAGAGTAGAAATCTATTGAGATTCGAACGAACTGTGCATGATTGTACACAGAATTGAATTCGATCGCGTCATTGGGGAGTAAACACTTCAATTTTCCTGGCATAAAAGGTTGTGGATTGAAGCTCTTGTTTGTGCAATGTAACTTTTCTTGTACATGTTCTCAAATTGCTGAATAGCTAGCACATTTAAACATTTAATAATAAAGCAGTTTGCACTTTGCATGCACTGATCTTTCACACTGTTTGCAGTTCAATCAAACTTGGTCCTAAATCAAATTGAAGTCCATGTTTCAGATTTACATATCAATGCATCAAAAAGATCAAAATCAGACATTATGGAGCATCTTAATGCTAATTAAACATTTCGAATTGAATCTAACCTCTTCATCGGATCTGTTTCGATACAATACATTATCAACAGTACAGTACAGTACAGTACAAAAACATCCAATTTCTTATGAACTTGTGGAAGATAACAAATACTAAGCACATGAAGGGGAATAAACAAAATATAAGAGGAAAAAATTTAGCTCTGCAAAACAAGTTCTTTGCTGAGTATAATGTCATCTGTAGAGAAATCTGCTTCTTTCCTGAAAGTCCCTCTTCCAAAGTCGAGGTTGTAGGAATCGGCGAGGCCCTCTACCAGGTCAAATTCAGGCTTACATCCCAGCAAAGTCTTGGCCTTTTCAATTGATGCAAAGAAATGCTGCATTTTTTGTGAAGAGACGGGAATGTAAAGGTTTAAATTAGAGCAAAGACAGAACTAACTGAGGCAAGTAGTATTCAATAATTCTTTCTTCTCGTAAACAGATGCAAGAAATTGATACCACAGACAAGCATTATTTTTAGACATGTTTGTTGTTCCGATATTCAACAACGTCGATGGACCTATTAGTTTTATACTTTTATTTAACTGTGATTCTATGCTACTAGGGGTTAGACCAACTGCTCGATAAACGGATCAGTTGTGCTCACCAACGGAGGAAGCCTAAATTTGTAACACGGATTGAGCATCAGCAAGAGTCTCATTCAAGATATTTTGGTTCTATGCTGGGCATTAAACCAAATCATGTAAGGAGGGGATATTTTTTAAGGCCACTGAGCTTTGATCTTGAGAGGATCAAAGAAAACAAATGAATGAGAGATAGTCTTGTAAGCATTCTTTCAACATAAACCAACAAGATCATATCGCCTTCACGAGACTTAGAACTTTCGACACAATGTTTGATGGCACAAGTGCCCTTTTATAGGCTTGAGGGAGAACCATTGAGCTTCCCACATTAACACCAATTTCCATCAAATTGGTAACAATAATGGGAGCTCAAAAGTCTTTAGATAATTCGTAAGTTATGTAAATTAAACATAAGTTTATGAGACATATGATGGTCTTACAAATCTTTGATGACATATAATTTCTTTTTCTTTTTTCTATTTGTATTACCAACCTTGAGTTTCGAGAACTTACTCAAAAACGACTTTAGGATATAATTTCTTGTTTTCTTTTTTTTTTTTTTAAGAAAAAAAGATCATTCATGTCGCCTCCTAATAGATGCATGCAATTTAATTATTTTCATAGTTCAATAAGCATTGAATTATTTTTACCTGATCACGAAAGGGGAAGGCCTTCTTTTTACCAAAATCAAACTCCTTGGGATTGTAATGAACAATCTTCGGCTCAGGAAATCCAGCAGCCTAAGCATAGAACCCATTCACAAAATCATAACCGGAAGATAGAAAATGGATGGTTGGAGAATACCTCATTCTTCTCATTTTTTAGAGATAAAGTTACCTTTGCGCATGCTCTTGCTAATCCATCAAACGTGACGTACTTTTCACCAGATATGTTGAAGACTTGCTTGCTAGCCTTTTCATTACCGAGAACCAGAAGAAAAGCTGTTGCCAAGTCCTGGGGTTTGTTCACTATGATTTTATTAGAAACTTAACGCAACTTAAAAGTTAAAACCCTTAAAAGAAGGAAAGAAAATTAGGATAGTTTAACCACAACGCGCCGAAGGATAGTATCCAAATTACCTTCACATGGCCGAGTTGGGTTAGTTGATTTCCAGAATTTGGGATTGGAATAGGACGACCCGCTTTTAACCTGTGGAAGAACCACTCCTCAACAGGGTTGTAGTTCAAAGGACCATAAATGTATACTGGCCTCAGTGAAGTCCAGTTCACATCCCTTGATTCCAACAAACTTTCTGTCTCAAGTTTCCCCTTGTGCCTACTCTTTGGATCTACTGCATCAGACTGTAAACCAGTCTCCACAAGTTATCATCAGGAATTAAAAGAGAAAATTAGCCAAACAAAATCTCAATGAAATGCACAACAGTACCAGAAATGAAGGTTCCAACGCAAACTGATTCACTAACGTGTAATTGTAACAGACAAACGTACATGTCATATATACACTATGGCCTTGTTTGGTTGGAGGGTGAGTTGGGGGAGCAAGATAACATGTAGGGAAGTTGCAACTAATCTTGTTTGGTTGGTTTTATGAACCCAACTTCCCTGCAAGTTATCTCCCAACTCACACCCATCAGGGTGAGATAACTCCCCCACCCACCTAGGGGAGTTATTTCCCATAGGTTATAGACACATTTAACCCTCATTAATCACATCTCTATTACCCATCCCTCTCTTGTTTGAAAGGTATTTATATTAAATCCTAAGTTGTATTGTTTTTTTTTCAAATTTACTTCACAAGTTCAAAGTTGAACCAAACATGAAAATATGAACTTCCCAGTGAGATAACTCCATGTAAGTGAACTTGCCCACAAGAAAACTTCCCTGTAAGTTGGCAAAAATGAACCAAACGACACCTATAACAGTTAACACTACCACATTATATTGGTCTTAAAAGGGTTCTACGTGCGTAACTTAAAATGCCTAAAGAAACAACAGTATCAAATGCTATGGTGCTTTGAACTTGAACTAGTTTTCAAAAATAAATTAGATGCTCAACTCAGTCGGGTTACCACAACGGTAAGGGCGAAGGGTGGTTAAGTGTGAATTAAGCGCACGTACCCCATTTCGATTCCCCGTTGTGTCAAGCCTCGACGGGCCACTGGCCACCCCCCCGCCCCCGCCCCCGCCCCCGCCAGGTAAATAAAAATAAATTAGATGCTCTTATCCCATTTCTTTCTAGACCAACTATATTTTGCAGTTCATGATTCTATTTTTAAAATTTTTGAGTCCAATCTTTACCTTAATGTTCAAGAAATTCACCCATTTCAAATAAAATTGGCAATGAATGCTAAGTATGCGACCTACCTCAAAGTGTGGCAATAGATCAGACTTCAGATACACACCAGCTGAAGAGCAATATATATACCTGGTTCAGGAAGGACTCATTAGCATAATATAATAATGTGCAGTTGAAGAACAACTACAAAGACGAGTGGAGAATCTAGAGATCCATTAGAACCATGAAAATGAAGCTCTGTGCATAAGAATACAAACATATGATGGTTTTTTTTAGAGAAAAAGGATAGACACGAGAACTATTCGAATGACTTACACAATATTGCTTCAAGTTCATAGCACAATCAATGAAATTTGTGTAACTTGCCACAAGAAGAAGAAAACAAAAATGGCATGCATGTAAGGACGGAAGATCTTACTGCTCAAGTTTTGGCAGTGCATCCAATATGGGCTCCACTTCATCGGCTTCTCGCCCTGGAAACAAATATAGCATCAACAATACCGGACAAGAAGATCAAAAAAATATTATTCTCATAAGAGCAACTTTGATTTCCTTCATTTACAAAGCTCTATTTGATTTAGATATGCAGAACCTGACCGGTATACCGAGTTTGCAAGTTCTGAAGAAGACTTAATACTGATCCAATGGATAATCAAATTCCAATAACATAGTTCTAACACTTGGTTCATATACCATTGATATCATAAACAACATCAAATCCCTCAGCCGCCAGGCTTGTCTTCACGAAGTCAAAGTCCTTTCTATCTCCTTTCAAGTGCAAGATCTAGCAAAAACGATGACAAGTCAATCAGTTACCAAAACACCGTTCTCAAAAATAAACAAACTTACTTCAAAAATCCAATAGTGAATCACCTTGGAAGAGAAATCAGCGTAATCCGAGTTGGATTCGCCAGGCAACTGCTGGCTAATAGGTGCTTTCCCTCTTGTGAACAGGGTCACCTGATGCCCTTCTTTGACAAGAAGCCTAGACAAGAAAATCCCAATGAATCTGGTCCCTCCCATTATCAAAATCTTCTTAGCACTACTTGCATTGATCTGCAATCCTCCTCTTGTTTGATGCACAACTCTCTTCTTGTACTGTAACCAAACCATAATAATTATAGTGAATTTGATTGAGCCCACATTAACAAATTTGCCAAATAAGCTCTAAAATGTTACAAAGAAAGTGGGTTTTGTACATTAAAAATCCATGATTGTTGAAATCGAACTGAAACCCAATACCAAAACAAGGAATCCAACAGAACCCAGATGGGAAATTGGACTAAATGAGTAGATGAAGCATTGCTGACTAACATTGAATGGGTGGGATTGACAGCTAAAAAAAAAAGTCATTCTTCATGTTTTGGTTCAAACTACTTGAACAAATAAGCTCTTCAAAGTTACTAAAAACTGGGTCTTGAACATCAACCTTCCATGATTGCAGCAATTAAACAGAAACCCAGTAACAAAACATAGAAACCAACAAAACCCAGATGGGAAATTGAGTATAACGAGTAAATGAAGCATTTTGTATCAACATTGAATAATAGGTGAGATTGATACCTGAATTGGGGTGTTGAGTCTGATGCCATGGAAGTCTGAGAGAGATGATGGAGGGAGTGAGAAGGCAGGCTGTTTGTGTTGAGCCACCACCAACCTTGCCATTCTCTACTTTTGGTGTTCTTGGCTGGTTGGCTGAGTCTCTCTCTGTGTGTGGTTTTGTGTGCTCACTTGGTAGGGACTAGTGTTGTGAATTCTTCTGGTTGAGTTTGATTTGGGCAGCTTTAATTCCCTGCCCATCATCTCTTCTCTCATTTGCTTCTCTTTTTTGTTGGGTTGAGGTGAGGATAAGAGTGACACAAACCTCTCACTTTGGTAACATCAATCACAGCCTCACATTCAACACCTCTCCCTCTCTAATAAACAATATAACCCAATTTTATTTTATTTTTCAGTACTTGTTTTTTCTTCTCAGCTTTACACATTTACAACTCTAATCCAGTAAAAACCCAAATTCACATTTACCAAGATAAAGTTACTGGGTAAAATGAAGTGAGTTTTGAGGGGCTGGGCACTGTGGCCTATCCCACAAAAATCTGATGTATCGGCAATTTTGGATTTTTTCCTTTCAATTAATCCATTGCAAGAAAAAAAGGCTTTAATGCTTCTTGACTTACGAATTAAGTCTACTAATTCATATGAGAAATTGCTTTTGAGACTTTTGAGTTGAATTTCAATCCCCATCTTAAAAGGAGTCCTTTCTCAATGGAACTTCACTCTCTCATGGTTGTAATAGCTTCGTCAACATCGATGTGAATCCTGCAAAGATTAATTTAGTTGAAGGTATGTTAGATTACAAGCCATCTATAACGACCAAATAAAATCATATATAAAGGGTGGTGTATTTATACGCCCACCTGAAGAAAATGATTGCATTGTTTGCCAACTTGAACCCACCTCTTACATCAACAACCAGATGAGGTTCAACAGAAACTTTTTGAAGATAAACCAGTGAATGGTTGTACAAAGTACAATGCATATAAATGATACAAGTGCTTGGTAGTATTATTTCCATTTGATGCTACTTTCACAGATAAATGACAGTAAACAGGTTGGTGTTTGAGGATCTTTGCATCTCTAAATAGTTGTTGCTTGATCAGATTAAATAAATATCGAATCCTCTTCATGATGAAGTGACTCACGTAAGCAAGATTGAGGCATCTCCGCCCTAAGGGGAGTTGGTGGGATGGTAAGAGTTGGACCCAACATCAGTTCGGTGTCAGCAGCGATGGCTCAAATACCCTCGGCTATCAACAAAAAGAAAAAAAGATTGAGGCATCTCCTATCTGATTCGCTTTTACAGTCGAAAACGCTTTTAATTGGTAAGCAAGCCATGGGAACCCAAAAGAAGCATGGATGGTGAATCTTATATCTTAACCGTGTGTGAGACATATCTGAGCATCCTTAATTATTGATTTCACCATTCTGCAACTCAAACACAATATCCACATCTCATTTGTCCGAAATAAGCTTTGAACACCAACACATGGTTCTCATTTCCGTTGAAAAGCATCAATGGTTCCCTCGGGAAGAAGCCCCACGGCATGTTTATCATGCTTGCAGTTCGCCTTGCCTCTCCAAGGTGAATCTCTGCTTAGATGTTTCCTTGTTCAAGAGACAGCGGAAAGTGACTCAATGTTGTCGTTTCTAGAAGGTAGGTGTTTTAATTCTTGGGTCTTGCCATCCAAAGTACAGCATTCAGATCAACAAAGATGCGGGTCGGATAATATATCTATCTCCACTGTTTCCTGTCTTCGAATCGCTGATCCAAATAGTGCCATCTGATCTGATAAATTTTTAAGAGCATCCTGCCTGTTAGCCAATTCCATGAGAACCTTGATCCTCTTAAAGGAAACATTACTTGGTTTCTGCCCCTTCTCCACCATTTGCAAGAAACACTTTTCAGCTTCATCTAGCTTCCCCATATCACATAGCAAATCAAACAGCACATCCGAAACCAAGATATACGACCCGAAACCCTTCTCCACCATATCATTCCACAGCACCATAGCCATCTCAGCCTTCTCATGTCTTCGAAACAATCTAATAAGAAACATGCAAGACTGTGTATTCGGTAAACAACCATCCTTCATCATCCTCCCATACAAATCCCACGACCTTTGCAAGTCATTCGACCAATAATAACACCTAAAAAACAAGTTATAAGTGGTCGCATTAGGAATCAGACCCTTATCCGCCATTGCATCCATCAAATTATACGCATCGCCAAGCCTCTTCGTAATGCAAAAATTCCTAATAACGGCATTATATGCCGCAACATCAGGGTAACACCCATACTCTTTCATCTCCTTCAACATATCTCTTGCTTTATCAGGCTGCCCGGCTAATCCGAACCCCCCGATAATACTCGTGTACGTAATCACATCGGGCGAAATCCCCTCATCCCTCATCTTATCAACCACCTTAAGCGCCTTCTCAATCTCCCTACTCTTACAATACACATCAACCAAACAATTATAAGACACAACATCAGGCTCAACCCCCATTTTCACCATTTCATCGAAGAAGCCGTCGGCCTCCTCCGACGACTTCCACCCCGACAACAATATATTAAAAGTATGCAAATTTGGCCTAAACTCATGCTTCAAACTATGATAAACATTCCTAGCATCACTCATGCTCTTCTCCTGACAAAGAGTCCTAAACAATGCATTATAACAATTCACATCAAATTCCGGCACGAGTTTTCGAAACTTTCGAAACCATTCAACAGTCTGCCTAACTGAACAACACTTGGCAACCCTAGCTAGAACTACCTGCACCGTTCGCGGCGTGATCAAGTTTCGATCTTTTCGCCGAATCTCCTTCAGAACCTCCAAAATCTCTCCGAATCTGCGACTCCTGCCCAATACATACAACATTGTGTCAAGTGAGTAGGGTGTGTGGAAAAATTGCTTCTTTTTGGCAGTGTAGTTGAAGAAATCTAGGGCTCTAATGGGGTTTCCATGGCTGAATCGGATCCTCTTCAAAACCCTATCGATTAGGTCGTTTGAGAGGTGGATTTGGGTCTCCTTCAGCGATTCTTTCAGTTTCAGAGAGGATTCGGAGCGGTTGACGATGTGGAAAACCCTTTCGACGTGTTCGTCGATGGAGGTGCTGATTGAGGAGAAGAATTGGGATAGGAGGGGATTAGGGTTTCGAGGGTTTGGATTGAAATTGTAGGGTTTCGATTGGAGATGGTGAAGATTGGTGAATCTGAGAATCATGGTTTTTAGATTTTGTTGATTTCGAATGATTTGATTTGAGAGTGAATATGGGGGTTTAGGGTTTATGAGGGAAGGGAAGATTGGGAAAGTAGAACACAAGACCTCCCTTAACCATGCTTTGACAGTCTTTCTTTAACTTTTATCATTTATTTTTGTTTAGTCGCTAACGAAGCAGTTTACGATCGACTTTGTGAGTTGATGAATCAATTTTGAACCCATGAATTACTCATAATCCACATCATTAGTAACTGTTACTTTCCAAACTTAAAAGAATCAAAAGTACAGAGAAATGAAAGTTCAATGATTAAAAGTGAACCGATGAAAGTTCAATGATTAAATTAAGAAAAATGTAAAAGTTTATAAACTGAATAATTCTTTTTGCCTAAAATTAAGTTTTGACAAAAAAAAAAAAAAAAGTGATTTGATAGCATAGAATATCTAAGCATTAAGTCGAGCATAGTAGAATAATTTAGAAGATTTTGAACATAAAATCAAGTAAAGTAGAAAAAATTTAAAATTGAGACTTCATTATTGTTGCTGAACAAGAATTCATTCATCGAGGTGTGCCCAAAGTTGATTATCTTAGAAAAATTCAGGACCCAAAGTAAACAAATTCAGTTTGTACACGGTTTTTCAAAAAAAATAAAATAATCTAGCATCAACAATTATACATTAATAATGTCACCAGATAAAAATGAAAATTTCAATAAAGGGAGAATCTTTGTAATTTAATTGCAGAGACGTTACAGGAAAATGATTGCAGGTAATTTAATTGCAAAGACGTTACAAAGAAAGTAATTGTTATTGCAACATAATTTGATGGCAATGACATTGCACAGAAGCACATATTCAGTTCGAACAGTCAGAGGTCCCAGTTCTTATATACAGAGGCATCACAGATTCACATAGCAACAATGCATTAGTTTTTCGAGGGCGCAACGAAAGCCCTATTTACTTGCAAAAGATTTCAGTAAGGATTCATCATCAAAACAAATTTCTGAACCCAGCAATCTATAGCACCATAAACCTTAACTGAAAACTGTTTTAAGACACACGAACCCAGAACCCCTAGAGAGCATACAAGGGGAGGAAGAAACTTTCTTAAATACAATTCACACGAATCAGGCGAGACAAGGGTGAGCGCGATGCAACTCATCTCGCTTGGTTTTCACCATCTTCTGGGATGTTGAACAAGAACTGCGGCAGAGATGCGATGCGGGGGAGATGGAGCAGCAAGTCTCCGAGAGAGTCTTTCCTTGACATGGAAGGCATCGGCTTACATCCTGATGCATCATTAACGTCCCCTTGTGTAACAAACTCGATAGAAGTCTTACCATCTCGCGCTGAATCAGGGTTTTGCTGCAATTGGTTCAAGTCCCGTCTTTCTGTGCCAACTTCATTGTTGAGCTGCAAGTTGTGCCCGGACACAGGGTCCTTCTGCAGGAGACAACAGAGAGAATTGACCCTCGACATAAGAGACTGCTCATCGGAGGTTGATGCAAGCTGAGAATCGCTAAGTAGGTACTGTGCTATCCCCTCCAGTGTCTCTCGGTTTTGCACTTCGGAGAAAAGAGGATTCCCTGGTGTCATTTGCTCCGATAAACACTGCCCAATGTGATCCACCAGATCACTCATCGACATTGATGTGCGTAATCCAGGAACTTTGAGCTGATCTAAATGGTTCAACCCCTTTATCTCTCCTCCTTTACGAGTTCCAGCATCTTCGATAGCATAAGAATCCATTACTAGCAAAAATAGAAGAAAGAAATTTGTTACAAAATATGCATTTCACTTAACAAAATAGTTAGCTAAAAAATTGAACTCTTTGACCCATACATAAAACGTATAAATAAACTGCATCAAGAGAAAAAAAAAAAAAAAAAAAAAAAAAAAAAAAAAACCGTTTTAATAAATGACTTGTCCTCTCTCATGGTTTCGATCAAAATAAATCCACTAAATTGCCAGAAAAAAAGAAGTTATGTGAAAGATAACTAGCATGGGAACAAACGCCCAACTACCATGAGAGCAAGCTGCCTGCCAAAATAACAAAAGGATAACTTGTCCATTTCGTCCCTAAGCAATCCATGTCAATTAGAACTAAGAAGGGGAAAAAGATAGCGCTTATTAGAATTTAAAACCGTAATTATTTTGTCCCCAGAGATGCCCTAGAGCATTTTCCAAATAGTGCTGCAATCAGATCTGTGGTCATGAGCACAGAACAGACAAAACAAACAAATAAATAAATAAAATCAACCTTACACTATATATAATATTCATGAAGCAGCAGCTGCAAACACAGTAAAAATCAATCCTATATCTCAATTATGTTGTATACCTGGATCCAAGAGAACAGTTTCAGCATTCTTCAATTATGTTATATTCTACTTCTGAAACATCAGTCGATTAAGAGCTTTTTTTTATAGGATGTCGCAGGTTACGTGTTTGCAATAAATTATATATCACGTTTAATTCAAGTACCTGAACTGGGTGAAGGCCTTTCCCTGGCTAAATGATCTGGACCTCCAATGATTGAATCCCGCAATTCACTCTTTGAGAAAGATGATTGGACTGCAGGAGGAGATGGTGTGTCCCGGAAACCAGAGAAAGTAGCCACATATTCATTTTTCAGTTTATCAAGGCCATGACACTTGGATTCGTCAGGGTCTTCAAACACAGAACTCTTGGACTCAAAGTGAGGGGACTCCAACACTATTTCCGGCTGCTGACTCAACCAATTCAGACGAGGATCACACTGGACAAGCTTTTCAAAATGCTTGCCCAGCAAACCTTGAGGGCACTGCACAAAATGTCTCCTGTGAACCAAAACAAGAGAACATATATTTAAAAACAAAATCAAAATATAACAAAACATCAATAATACTCCCTCATTTTCAAATATGTCACTTTTGGCATGAGCACAATAATTAAGGAAGCTATAAAATTTCCCAAAAAAAGCTAGTAAATAGCTTTGATTAGAGGGAAAATTTGTAGAATGTGCCTTTAAGTGCTCTTTCTTGATTTAATATATACAGTTATATCACCTTTATGGGGATAGAGGATGGGGTATAAGCAAACAAAAAGAAAAGTGACACGTTGAGAACCGGATAGATTAAAAGAGAGTACGCACCTGCATTCATTGTGATGAAAAAAATAAGTTGTCTTACGATGTCAACAAATCACAATAAAGTGGACAAAACTAGGGTTGGCAAAAAAAAGTCCGGACATTTTTTTTATCCAAACCTGTATTCTAATGAAACATATGAGACCCATTTTTTATTTAAAGAAATAATTTTTTCTCAATTATACAAAAAAATACAACCTTATGCCACCATGGATTCAATTACTACAAAAAATATGACATACTATACATCTAAAATTCAAGTCTTTAAAGTTCCTACCTAAAAAATAACATCACCATTGTTTAAATTACAATACAAACATAATGAAAGTTTCTAAATATCCAATAAATTAATAAAATATCTCTACAAATTAATCATTAAATGGATACCTATTTTTTTGAAAATTTTGTCCAAACCCGAACTTTTTTTTAAAATGGATAAGAAAACATATCCAAACCCATGTTTCTTTTCCGGAAAAAAGTGTGTCCAGACCCATTAAAACGAGTCCAAAAACAAACGGACAAAATAGTTCAAACACTGTCGCCAGCCCAAGACAAAACAATGAAGCTTGGGGAACACAAATGAACACGGCACCTTGTGTATCACTGTCATCAACATTTTTATAGGTTCACTCAGCAAAATGGCATTCCGAATAGCATGTCCAGCTATAAATGATCTTCATTAATGATATGTCATTCAATATTATGTTTGTATAACTCATTTATTCACCACGGAAAACATCCTCGCTAGAAGATTTCTTTAAAGCCCTGTTTGATTACAAATATATATATATATATATATATATATTCCATAGGAAAAGAAAATTTTCATAAGAAAGTTTTCCAGAGTAAATTTTCATAAGAAATTTTTCCTACAAGTGTTTGATTACACAAATAAGAATTTTTTCCCTCAAATCTAACCAATAACAAATTTTGAAATAAATATGAAAACTTACCATGTAAATTAAATATATTAATTTTCAATTTTTCATATTTAAAATATAAATTTAATGTGTCTTAATATGGAAACTCATTTTCTCAAAAGAAAACTCAATTTGTCCACCATAATAGGTGGGAAAATATATGGATCTTAATATGAAAAATTGGCAGTCGTGAGAAAATGTTCTGCGAGAAAGTTATGGCTATCAAACGCAAGAAAATGTCATTTTCCCACAGAATTTACAATTTTCCTTTGAACATTTTCCTTTTCTATCCAATCAAACAGGGCCTAAGATGTTTATTCACCTACAGAACATAACATACCAAATAAAATTACCTTGCTATGACGGAATGGCACACTTAATTTGATCAAACTACAGCGAGCAATAAACCCCCAAAAAAAAAACGAAATGTAGTACACCGCATTTCTACTAATTTGACAAAGATGTAACTTGGGCAAACCAAGGAACTACAGTTAACAATAATCATCCTATCCTAATAATAAAGTACACGTCAAGCCCAAGTTGCTCCAGTTCCATTATTTCTCTGTTTCATGGCACGAAGAAAATAAAGGAATAAAAACTGCAATTACCAAATATCACTAGCTCTCTTACTACTTTCTCCAAGCGAGCAACATTAAAACTAATTAAATAGAACACCACGAAACAAAGCTACATGCAGCAAATTGGTAATAAATTTGAAGCAAAAAATAATCATAATTCCTGTAAAGCAACAATAATCTTTTCAAATTACAAGTAATACCACAAGATATACATATAAAAAACCCTAAAATGACAAAAGATATTGAAAGATGAACCACGTTGCATGAGTATTTCATAAGTTCATCAGAATTCAACTGGCAAATCATGAATAATTAGCCATTTACAACATTCATCGACACCTAATGCTCAAAAAGAAAGGAAATCCATCAATAGTCACCTGTGTAGGCTTGCTTGACCACCAGTGAAATCTGAAGTAGCCTGCCATAAAGTGTGTTTCCTTGGCTGTGGATTGGTTTCCCTGAAGAAAAGAGGTTGCCTAGCCAGCTGAGAGCAAAAAAATCAAACACAATCTTAGTCAAAATAATGAAATTAAAAAAAAAAAAAAAAAAAAAAAAAAAAAAAAAAAAAAGTAATTCACTAAAAGGTTATAACATTACCACTATATCCAATGTCCCCAGTCCATTTTCGGGATAATTTGCCTTCAGACCCACTATATCTGACCACTGGATTTCCATTTTGCTTTTAAGGCCACCATCAAGAACTTCCCATACAAGCTTGTGCTTCGCAAAGTAACACTTGGCCACTAAATCCCCTTCATATCTCGAAACACACTGTCAAACAAAATATCAGTATTCCGCAATCCGAATAACAGAACAAATCAACTTGAGAAAAATGTTAGCATTGCATGAGAACTTCAACATACCTCCCATGTACCAATCCTCAAAAGTGAGGCAGGAAAATTGGAAGCTTTGAGCTTATCAGTGTTGCCCAAAACAACAGGGCCTACACCAACTTTGAGGTCCTTCTTTCCGAGCTCACCACCACCACTACACTCAGCTAATGTGTTCCCTTGTGAAAGCCTCATTTGAATCAAATCTAGAAGTGACGGGCTCTTCCTAAGACTCAAACCCAATGGCGGCTCATCAAGAGGGATCTGCTGCGGAGGTGGGGCAGACGCCACCATAGCTCCAGTGCCCCATTGCTACATCAAAATCCCCAAGAAAAAAAATAAAATAAAATAATATACATCAAAATCTTCCCAAAAAAGACCATCTTTCTACACTAAAACTAGTACAGTTCAATACCATTTTCAGACTCCAAACACAAATCCAATAAATGTAAAACAACAAACAACAATAAATCCCCAATCCCAAATTAGTTGGGGTTGGCTACATGGATCAAAATCTTCCATTGCGCTCGACTTAGCACGACAAAAGCAAAGATCATAGAGCCAAAAAGTGAGAATCAGCTCCACTGCTCCATTGCTGTATCAAAATCCTCAAAAAACCAATTTTTCTTCACTAACAACACTAAACTCCGATACCCATTTCAGATTTTACAAAAACAAAAGCTCACACAACACTATAAAGAATCCACAAATTCAGAAATCCACAAAACCCAAAAAAAGAATCTCAAAAAGCAAACTAAACATAAAAAATAAAAAATAACAAAATTCAACCTTATCCAATATCCCCACACATAAAGTTGAAAACACAAGCAAAAACACCAAATCAAAACTTGATCAAACAAAAATGAGAGATGAAGAATCACATCCAAACCTGCTTAAGAGGATGAGAAACCCTAGATCTCTTGTTCAGCGGACTTAGATTTTCATCCAACGGCTCCTCCGCCTTCACCCTCACCTTCGTCTTCTCCTGTCCCTTCGATCCGTGCTCCGTTCGGAGCTTATCGGAACTCATCATCATCTGAACCATCTAGAAACCCTAATCGAGCTCGAACGCGCACGAATATCTGAAGATTTCGCGAAATATACGATCGCTTCGACGCTAGGGTTTGAGAGCAATCTGTCGAGCTGGTTAATTTCGAAAGAGAAATCGAATCGAGAGAAACCCTAATTGATCGATCGAGATTGGAAACCCTAGAATCTGTTCTTGCGAGCGAACGCACATGGAGAGGGTGGGTATGACGGTACGAAACTTTAAGCGTGGACGCTCGTGCCGTTGAGGACTCGCACGTGCAAGACGGATGTGCCGAGAACCTGGTCAGCATTTCTTTTACTTAGTGCAATTACCAAAATACTCTTACAAGGAATGGTTTCTTAATATTTGTTTTTATAATTTTGAGTCTAAAGATAATACTAAAGTTACCCACCACGACCACAAAATTATTAAAAAAATTTAAAAAAATTAAGGTTTGTGGTCGTATGAGTGTCTGTAGTCGATCATCTTAGCATTCTCTTAAAGAAATACAATGTTTTGAGTCGTTTTTTCTTACCAAAACTTGATAAAAAAAAACTTTGACTATTGAATTTATACTATTTTATTTTCCTTCAAACTTGTATTCTTAAATAGAAAGTATTTTGAATTGTATGTAGAACCCTAGTAATAGTTTTGACTGTACAAAAGTTATACAAGGACAAGTTAAAAGTAAAAAGTATGTAGGGGAGATGTTTTTAAGAATCGCACTTATTGTAATAGTTTTTGTTGCTATCGCTAAAAACATAAAATGTAACTAAATAGTACAAAAGTTGTTTATTGAATGTCACATCAGCAACAAGCAAGAGCATAAGTTGAACCAACAAGTTGAATTGTCGACAAAAGTATAAAATCAATTTGAATAAATTTGGTATTAATTAATTGTTACAGCTAATGACAACAATATCGTGACTCAGCTATATAAGAATCTTATTTGAATCTTAAAAGATACTAGCTAAATAAATGTTACTAAATGTAATGCTAATCCATAATGTCTAAAAATAAAATGGTAATTACTTTTTTATAAAAAATTTGAGATCTTCTCGAGTTGCATGCTTATCATGCTTTGAACCTATTCGATATAACATTTGTTTTGTTTTGTTTTTTTAGTAAACATATAATATTTGTTTGTTGTTTTTATTTGTTACTTATTATCTAAATAAGTATTTACTTATAAAAATAAAATAACAAAGATACTTATGAAAATTACTATTGCTATGATAATTATGAATAATTTTGAGTAATTTTCAGTGTCATATCACCTTAATCAATTGCGAGAAAAATATCAAAAGGTGCAAGCGATGTAAAAGTTATTTTTTCCTAAGTCACTTATCAATATTTGAACTTTAATGAGCCTCGACTAATTCAGACTCAGACTAGGTAGAATCACTAAGTGACAACAAAGCTCTTTAGTACTCTGTACTCGGGGCTCAACCTCGAGACCACTAATTAAGGCTAAAATAACTTGATCCATAACGTCAAACCCCCTTAGGTGTCTTGCTTTAATATTAACAATAGTGGCAAGCCCAAACCAAAGCTAAACACAAGCTTAATACCACATCAATAATAAACAGTGGGCTAGTTTGGTCATTTCGTATTAGAAAAGATTACGTGTACGCTGCATCGGCGCCCAACCAAATTGATGTGTCCGCCAGTGCATGTGAGGGTCGGGACACGTTTTCAATTGAGAGGTATAAAAGCGGGCCCCAAATCTCGAACGTTCTGTACGGCCGAAATTGAGTTTGGTTCCAATCTACGGTCCTCATTGGCGAACAAAACACGTGGCGATCATACGTGAGTTTGCGTATCGAGTTTAACGACTGCCGATGGACACGTAGACTTTCGAAGTGGATTTCAAAGTATTTTTGGACGTTGTGGATAAAACCCGCGAAAGCGGCGGTTTTGTCGTTTTCCTTGGTAGAGATTGTGTTAGGTGATCCGGAGGTGTACGGAGGAGATCCGTGAACTGCGCCACGTGGACCAGTGATTGAGTTACACGTCGTGAATGAGTGAGTCCGTGAAGGTTAAGCAAGACGGCACTAATGACGGCGAACGTGCGTTTTAAGTGAGGCGGATGTACTACACGACAAACATTTGATTGTAAGTACTATAATTAAAGATAGAGATTAGTGATCAATGAATCTGATTGAGATGTTTGAGGGAGTGTTTGCTTAGGATTTAGAAACAGTTTTTATTGGTTGAAGTTGGAGAAAGTTGTTAGGGCAAAACATTGTACAAAAATAGTTACATATGATTCACAAAAATGAGAACACGGGTGGGGTGAAACTTGTTAGGGCAAAATACTGTACAAAAAATAGTTACATATGATTCACAAAAATGAGAACACGGGTGGGGTGAAACTTGTTAGGGCAAAACACTGTACAAAAAATAGTTACATATGATTCACAAAAATGAGAACACGGGTGGGGTGAAACTTGTTAGGGTAAAACACTGTACAAAAAATAGTTACATATGATTCACAAAAATGAGAACACGGGTGGGGTGAAACTTGTTAGGGCAAAATACTGTACAAAAAATAGTTACATATGATTCACAAAAATGATGAGAACACGGGTGGGGTATTGTAGTTCAGTGTGATCTATATAAGTTTATAACTGTTTAAATCGGTCTACAACATTTAACAATGACAGAACTCCCTCGAAAAAAAAATTACATGTAAATTATCCAGAGTTGTAGATTTATAGTGTAACGTTAGTTAAAGAAAAAGGTAAAATTTAGCCTAGCTCACCTAATTTATTTAATAAAAAACTTAGCCTAGGTTGCTTAATTTAATCTATATACCAGATCCTAACTAATTTGAGATTGAGACTTTGTCGTGTTGTTGAATCCATTGCAAGGCAATTTGAAAAACATAAAAAATAACACTTAAAAAAGGCGGCTAAAAGAACTTCAATTTTATGAAATTATCCAACTACCCTTCCATATAAAAGGATTTGTACTCATCCATGCCCCACTCACCTCTTTCTCAAATAATATTCAAATCCAATAAAATCTTAGTATAACCACATAGATTTGACATCGGGGTACATTCATCATTTCTTTTAGTCTCGATTTTGAAATATTTTGAGATTTTTTTTAGTCGTTTTATTTATAAATTTGTTTTTGGATTTAGGGCTTCAATTTGAAGCTTGAATCTTACATTTTGGATATAAAGTTTCATTGGAATCGAAAATATTAAACGATTTCAAACAAAACCCACAATTTTTTTTAACCATTTTCATGAATTATTAAAGAGTTTTGAATTTTTTTGTTTATTTTGGTGCCCGAAGGTTTCAAACTTACAGGGGCGACACTTGTTAAGAGGTGTCAGACGAATGGAGTTGACTCATCTTCAAGGTGTCGACACACATGGTCTACACCTCTAAAAAGGTTTCGACTGATTCGCTCACTTAGATCGAATTATCTTCGCATTATCGATTGGAGGCGACCGAGACCTCTAAAGATGTATCGACTTTGTGTGTTCAAAACCTCTTTAGAAGTGTCGGCTCTGTATGTCCGACACCTCTTCAGATGTGTCGGCTTGGTTTATTCGAAACCTATGGGCGACACTTCTTCAAAATGGGTATGAGTAATGGAGCAAACAAGAGTATTTTTGAATTTTTAAGAATAAAAGTAGGGTAAACTAAGTAAAAAGTGGGGTATATAAAGTAAAAATTCAAAACTGGGGGCAGTTATAGCAAAAACTAGAGTTCATTTAGTCGTTGTCTAAAAAAAATGTCTTAATGCCCCAACACGAACATGCAAGTTAAACACATTCTTCTCGACGCCCTTAATTCTCTAAAGTGCACTCATCTCGATGAGGGGTATCAAGGGGAGGCTGATGATAGTATGTTTGTGTTTGGGCACCCTAATATTTTTTTTATGTTTTAAAAGATAAGGGTATGCGTCAAAAGTACATTAAAAGTTGATCATTTTATTAATTTTCTTTTAAAGTTTCCATTCTTTACGATACTTCACAAACGAGGCCTTACCCGTTCAAGACAAAATGTCACCTCTCTCTCTCCAAATTGGAGAAATTGAGGATCACAAAGCATTATTTATGGGGTCTTAATCAGTCGGAATTTGAATTCCAGCGTAATGAGAACGAAAACCCCCCAATTGAAAGCTCGGCGCCGCAACAAAATCAGGTAAAGTTTCTTCCTTTTCAATCAAACCCTAACCCTAACACCTTTGTTGACATTTGTTGAACCCAGAACCCAAAACTTATGATTGCACTTTTTCTTGGAATCAATGATGTCTAATCTGTGTAAAATTTGAGTCGATTTGAGATACATTGAAGAAATGTCAATAAAGTTCAAGACTTTGTTTCTTATCATAAAAAAATTTAATTTTTTGTCGTACATCTTTGAATTTTGAGTTGGATTGTGTTGAAATTGAAGAAAAATCATTCATTTTTGTGACCTAATTTAGGGTCTCAACTTTTGTGTGTACAATCAAATGGTTTAGGGTTTAGGGGTTAGGGTTGCAATTGAAGTGTTTTTTTTGTCTTAAACCACCCGGTGTCCGAACTAGTCGATTACTCCGAGCTCTCCTCGAGACGCGCACCATATAAGTGGGGAGAGCTTCCAATGTTGGTGTTTCGTTTCTCAGGACTCAAACTTGAGTCACTAGGTAAGGGACAATAACCCACTTCCATTTTGCCAACCAACAGTTGGTTTACTGATTTTTGTTGATTACAATAGACTCAATCGTTCATGAGTAAGTTGTTATTCACAGAGTGGAATTTTTTTTTGAACTTATGGACAATGTAAATCCTTGAATCTCAATAGCCCGCTCACGTGCCTGTTATGTGTTGATGTTTATGAGAATGTATGCCTGGAAAATTGGAAATGCCATCATCAAAATCAGTGTATGTCATCTTTGTGCTTAAAGAAATTGTTGTTAAATTCATGGCAATAGAGAAATAATGTAAATGATGGTTTAGGGTTTCGGGTTGCGAATTGAGGTTTACCGATATGTGTTGATTACAATGGTTCATGAGTAAAATGTTATTTACATAGAATGTGATTTTTTTTTTTTGAACTTATAATGTACAATATCAATGACGGTTTTGGGTTTAGAAGAGCTTTTGTTATACATAATGTATGCTTGGAAATTTCATAATCAAAATCAGTATGTTATCCTTGTGCTTAAAGAAACTGTTTGTTGGCTTCAAGAAAAGAAATTATTAAGGTCATGGCTGTGGTGTCAAGGCGAGGATTGAGAAATACTGTAAATGGTGGTGGTAGTGACATAGGTTGCTACTTTTTGTGAGTTTGTTTGCATGGTTATATTATGTTTATCCAATATGTGTATTTATAACATTGTATTTGAGTGGCTAGCTGGCTATTAATGGTTGCATTTTCCAAGTGATGCCTAGAGATTTTGCAGCATTTGCCAGTAAGCAACGATATGAAATTTAAGGCAATGTTCTGTTGAAAACAAATACTCGAGCTCGAGTTTTTGCTTCGTGGCATTTGCACTATTGGACCTTGCCACATCAATTCATTGTTAGCATGACTAATCAAAACTCTACGTACTGATTTTAGTGCGCGCCAGTTGTTACTTTGTTACTTGAGATTACGGGTATATTTATTGATATTTGACGAATTGCTCTGAGTGTTAAGCACTCCTTTCTCAGGGAATGCTTAGGAGTGAACCATTAAGATGAGCATGCTGTGACTTAAATGGATGGTTGTTGATGAAGTCCTCCTGAATAGTGCACCTTGATCTTTTTTATGTTTTGTTAAAGTTCTGATGCTAATGTGAAATAGCATCATCTATGTTCACATGTACTTGAATGTTTTGATTCAATATGTTTTTTGTGCCTTTTCTGGTCAATCACTGTGTTTGTGTTTGACTGACGACCGTCAATCATGAACTATGCAACAGTACATAATCAAATTTCAGAAAGTGAACTATATATATAACAAAAAATATATTTATGTTTGATGTGCGAGAATGACTACTAGAATTTGGAAATACACCAGGCATTGGAAGACACTGGAATGTAATTGTATGTTGTTAACTCATGCATTCCAAATTTCAGGTGAATCACATAACTTTTCGAGCATCAACAGCTGAAACTGTGCTTCTGCAGCTAGATCAGCATTGCGACGGAAGTTGCACTTCTTCAGCTTCTTGACTAATTTACCATTTTGTGCTAGAAGCTTGTGCACTGAGCATTACATCACAGGGTAGTCATCTTTAAACTTTGCAGGCTTTATCAACTGAGCTAGGTGGGGAACTCCATCAAGTGATCCAGCATGCTTGTGCACAATTATGCCACTCCACAATCAAGTTCATGCTTTGCTAGCATGTTAAAGGAAAGAGGGGTACACCCTTACACTTCTTTATATGTGAGCACTTTGCAGGCCTTTGCTCCTGCACATGAAATGGCAGCACTTGTATGATCATGATTCTCCATTATTGTTTTGGGTACTCTTTTTTATGCATTCAATTGTCTGGAGACACCAAAATTCATAATATATTTTGTTCCCACCAAAATTTCCCTTTGTAGTGTCTTGTTCACATGGATGTGCATAAAAGATAAAATCCCCCTCCAATTTGGAGAAGTTTTGAATGGTTAGTTCGACATGCTTTCTGAATTATCAAATTTTGTCATGATGTTGCCTAGCTGCTTAATCAATTGCTGCCAGAGAAGAGTCTCAGAAGTGGTAATTCAAGTCACAATAAGTTCATGTTGCTATTTGGATGCACAACATTTTGGACTATAGTTTTAAGTGCCTCAAAATTGTATCGATGTAGTAATCGACCGAGTCCCTACTAATTAGCGTTGGTTGAGAATTTGTTTGTTTGATTATATGTATAGTAAAAACTAAACAACCCCCAATATTGAAATGGTTGCTAATGATACCATCACCATGAACCTTTTAATTTAGCAGCGCTATTCGTATTCGTAGGAGGGTTTTTTTTCGTTGAACAAGGTCGGGCGTGGTCACATTATGTTCTAAAAGTGAAAAAGTGTCGTCGCGAGGTTCAGTCGGTTAGGGCCGACACTTCTGAAGAGTTATTGGTCGACTCCAACCGCAACCTTTAAAAGGGTAATGGTTGAATCTGATCGAGACCTCTAAAGAGGTGTCGGTTGAATCCGACCAAGACTTTGAAGAAAACTCAATCTCAGTGGGTGACGGAGGGATTCAACTAAGACCTCTTTAGAGGTGTCGGCCCCGTGTGAACTAGTGTGGGTGACATCTCTTAAGAAATGTCGACCTTGTGCGTCCGAACCTCGCGGCAAGAAGAATGAACAAAAAAATTTCAAAACTCCTAAAAAACACATGAAAATGACAAAAAATAGTAGAATTTTGCTTGAAATTGCTTGATATTTCGCTTATATCGAAATTTAGTACCCAAAATGCAAGTTTCAAGCCCCAAATCGATGACCTAAGCCCAAAAACAAAAATCACAAACAATACTGGCTCAAAAAAGAAATAAAACCCTAAAAAATGTCAAAATCGACACTAAAAGAGATAAAAAAAATGCACCTATGACGTCAAATTGATGGGATTTTCTCAAATTTTGTCGAATCCAACCGGATGTGAGAGTGCGATTCAAAAGATAGTAATTGGGGTATGTATGAGTGGGGTGATTAGGATTGTGTGTGTGACGACCCCAAATTCCCATTACATTTAGAAACACCCGGCTTAGACTTATATAGAACCCCAAATTCCCAATGCATTTAGAAACACCCGGCTTAGACTTATATAGATCCCCGAGTTAGCACTCGGCGGTCTGGCGAGTCTAGTTAGCCTCCAATTATCAAATTACAAGTTTTATGAAAGAGTTATTGCAAGTATAACACAGCGGAAGAAAATTTAATATTAAACAATTATTGAGAAATAACTCAGTCAAACAGAAATCACGAATCTATATAAATGTGAAAAACCGTAAACGGGAATATTAATGTACAATAAGCTATCAAATGAAACATTATATGATATAAATCTCAAACTATAATCTCCAAGTTCAATGACTTAACAAAACATGGTATATAATAACAAACAATATACAAACAAGACATATAACCTACTCTAGGGTTCCTCAAGTCCAACCGTTCACAAAAAGTCTACTAGTCAAGGTTCCTTGCCTCTACTGCACTCCGCTCTATCTGCACCCATCGTCACAAACTAGACGGTGAGTAACTGAGAGAAATCGAAAGTAATACCAAAAGAATATAATAGTAATTCATGAATTATCAAACATGACAGTCTAAATATCATGCATGCATTGAAAGATGGAAATTTAAATAAACAAGGTGCATGATAGACAGACTAACAATAATAGCAATCGAAACATAGGTATTCTATGAGTCAAGAGAGGTTATAAGTGGTCTAAAAAATCACAACAAATCCACAACAATATCCATAATAATCCAGTACATGGTATCACACAATCATTAAGGATGGTCAAACACTCATGCGCATGAGTGCCCGCATTTTATCCCTTCTAGTGCAGGTCGCATGTACTTTCGAGATACACACTTATGCCAAAAACACACATACAAGGAATATGGAATGGAAATGCTAACAAGTAGATCATAGCAAACATGATATAATGATAATAAGTCATATAGTATTTTTTAACTAGCTTACTAACGTACACAAGCTTTAGAGCAAATGTACTTACCTAAACTATCGCAACCCGCGAATAACCACTCTTGTGAATCCTAACGCGTATCCCCAAGTTTTTCCTACTACTTGATAAGATTGAAAACTCTAATTAATGGGTCGAGTCATTAACTAACCTAAGTTGAAATCCTAGTATTTTCCCAACATTTTGAATGACTCGAACAAATTGACAACTCAAAAGAAAAATGAATACTCTCTCTGGGTTTGAAAACCATAATGCATGTAAGCCTACTCATAAAATCATAGGCTCGACTCAGTCGTAAAAAGGTCATGCCATAGCCTCGAGGACCGGCGGCGTGACCACGACGTCATAACCATTTAAGTCATCCAAAAATGTAAATGAACGTTCATGACAATAAATCAAACCACCGGAACGTAACAACACGTTTTCCTACAATCTAACACATATCACCTCAAAATTGGAAACACAACATACACATATATGAAGCCGATACCACAATTCATATAATTCTCCAAACCAACACCATGGACTTAAAACAACAATTCAACATAATCAAATAGGAATCAAGATGAACAAACCCTAAACCAAAACAATACTTAGTAAATCGACCATAACAAGGACTAATCACCGTAACCGATCACTAAGTGAGCCCAAGACTGTCATGGTGACATTGTTGATGATGTCCGACGTGCGAAGGGAGTAATCTCGACATGGGGAAGTTGGATATGCCCACCATCATATCGGGAACCCACTAAAATTGAATAAAGAAAAGAACATGAGCTAACAACCTCTCGCTATCAACACTGGTTCGACCACTCCGGAGGGCTGTGGGACTCAAGAAATAGCTTGGTGGAGTCCCCGACAGTGCTCTAGTCACGGTGGGCCAGCGGCGACGACAACCCAGAAAAGGTGGTTTTCCGGTGAACCGCATAATAGTACACATACGATGAATATTGAACAACGACGCAACTGACAACCCTATACCAGTGTCGCGAGTGGGAAGGCATCCTGTGACCATCGGAGCTCCGGTGAGTCTCCAAGCATCATCTCTCGATCGTCTTCATCATAGTTCGCCGGAACTACCATGGCAGAAGTTGCAGTCATAGAGTAGTGGCAACTCGCGAAAAGAGGAAAAAGAAGATAGAGAGAGAGAGAGAGAGAGAGAGAAAAAAAATCTCGACTCCGGTGACCGAGACACCTCTGGCGAGGTCCGACTGTAATGACCCAATTTATGTTTTTTTTTGTGATGATGTGTATTATCGAGTTATACCTGTGTTTGTGTGATAGGGCGGTGACGTCGATAAACGAGTAGTGGTCGCCTCAAAAAAAATATGTTGAATGGGGTTCGACAGGCAAATTATGGGTTTACGGTGTCCCAGGGGAAATACATTTAAATAAAACACTGACAAAATAATAAATTAATGGTCGCCGAGTGATACACGGGGTTATAGGCGACACACGTGGGTTGTACGATAGCGTGCACGCCCGAGTATGCTCGTTGGCCCGCACGACGAGATTGTAGGCAAATATATATTTACATATGTATATGTATGTAATTATATATATATTAAAAATCATAAATTTAAATTGCGAAATGACAAAAAAGGGCTTTGGCTTATTAAGAAAGAGGATAAGATTGAGGGACATTTTGGTAATTTGGCTACCTTTTTTATTTAACCCCAAAACCACCACCACCACCACACATAACCTATCAAGAGGAAGAGAGGGAAAGAGAGTCCGAGAGAGAGGGAGTTCGGGAGAGAGGAAGAGAGAGTCATCGGAGACGGGGAGATCGAGAGCTTGAGGCGCGGGAACGACGTCAAGGCGGAGGTGAGTTTGTGTTGTTGGTATTGTTGTTGTTGATGAATGTGGCTGTCGGTGATGGTGGTGACGGGGGTGAGCAGACGAACTGCTCTTGCAGTTCGTCCGAGGAGGGAGACTACTTGGTCGTTGTCTCCCCTCCCTCCCATATCGAATTTGTTTGAAAAAAAAAATTGTTCGTTCGCTGGAATGATTCGTTCGTTCCAGCAAACAACGAAGGAGATGATAGGCATGGGCCGGGTCAAGTGGATTGGGCCCGACCCGGTTTGGGTCAAACCAAGTTTGAACTGGTCCGAACCGGGACCCACCCACCTATTATTATATTAATAAATTATTATTTATTTCAATTAAATATATTTAAAAGGATTTTAATTGAAATAAAATTCCAAAAAAAAGGGAAAATTTAGAAAAAGTTCTGAAAAATTATAGAAAATTATCTTTTCATCAAATAAAGAGAATTTTGGGAATTTCCATGAAAAGTGAAGTATTCGGAGTTCTTATAAGGCGTTATGTCAGGGTTTTCGCCTTGAAAAGCGTGAAATTGGCAAAAATAGCCAAGAAATTTAGAAAAATCAAGAAAAATATGGGAAGTGGATTTAGAAGTCAAGATTTTCCAAATAGGCTCTAACAAGATGTAAATGGATAAAAAATGATTACCAGGTACTTATTGGATTGATGACAAGCGTGTGGAGTCGTTTTAGTGGCGTATGAGAGCCTCGAGCGCGGAGTTACGCGCGGTATTTGTGAGTAAAACCAACCAAAGTATTTACATTATTTCATTTGTGCATTTACTTAGTTGTTATCCTTGTTTGAGCATATTTCTTTGTGGATTATATCTTTGTTGGATTCACTTTGGTCATATCTATCCTTGTTGATTTATTGGCTTGGGTTTGATTGGATTCCTTAATGAGTGGTCTATTTATGTCTAAGTGGACATCATGGTGCTCACGGTTTATGTCGTGAGTACATGGACTCTGGACGTGGTTAAACCCACAGTTTGGGATTGCGGTGGCCGCATGTTGAACTATGTGTGACGTTACGGTGTCCGTATGCGAACTAAGTGTGGCCTGGGGCTAAATGCCTTATTCTAGACTGTCTTAGGTTTGTGTAAGTCTAGAGTCTGTCTTGGAAGTCAGGTTGTAAACTAAGTGTGGCAACCTGGTAGACTTGGGACACTTAGATGCCTTTTTTTTGGCTTTGTGTTTTTGACACTTATTTAACGTTGTTATCTTCATGATTCACTTATCATGCTATCTTTTATATTTCTCGTAATATCCATGCATGATACTAGTTTAGCCATTTAATTATGTGACATTTGAAATACGGTTTAGACTCTATTGGTATTTTACTCTCTACATCACTATACTCACCATCTAGTTTGTGACGGTGGGCAAACCGACGAACAGACAACGGCAAGGGATTAGCACTAAACGATTGAAGGCGAGGACCACTAGGCGGTCTTCTCTCGTGTATTGAGTATGTTTTGTATTAAGTATCTCTATTGTTTTGTTGAACATGAGATTATGGGTTATGAGAGATATTGGACATGTAGGACATTATCGATACTCTCTTTTGATTCATAAGGTGGATATAATTACGGGGTTTCCACACGCTAGGATTGTCTTAACTTGTGTGCCTTGAAGTTATTGATTAGTTTGGAGTTTAACTGCTTCCGCTGTATCTGATAATAATTCACTAATTGATTAACTTCACTTATAAATACGTAATAAACGGTAAATGGTAAGGAAGGCTGACTAGGCATGTGTGACTCAGCGAGACCGGCTCGGGGGTTCTCGTAGGTCTAGGCCAGGCGGTGCCCAATTCTAGGATCGTGAAATTTGGAGTCACACCGAGACCCGATTCTTGGTGGTGGTGGAGTGCTACCAAGTCATGGAGGAGGAGAGGAGTGGGAGAGAAGAGAGGGGACGATAGAGGAAAGAGAGAGAATGGGAAATGGAACCTACTCCGACGATTGGAGACTCTCCGACCACTTCAGGACCCGTCGAGGGTTGGCGACGCTCAGTAGAGGTGGGGGAAGAGAGGAGGAGAGGTGAGAGAATTGGTGAGGAGAGAAACCGAATTGGGAAGACAATGAATAGTAAAGTTAGGTGGGTGGGATCCTATTTATAACCCCTTGTTTGCATCCCAAAATACATACGCATCTCGAGGCTGATCTGATGGTTCTCTCACTTTGGACTGTGTCACTTTAACAAGCCCATATTGGTTCCTACACCCTAGTCCGAATGTTGTTTAGTTAACCGATTTCTAGGGATCCAACGACACTCTTCGATCCGTTTTTCCCTGCAATGACTCTCGTCGCATGCGTAGTCTCATCACGTCTAGATAAATAATTATCCAAATTATTCAAAAATTCATTTATTTGTGTTTTTATTGTGTTTTACTCCCCCGTTTACCTAGGCGAAGTCTCACTCAACCTAACAATCACCCGAATGGCTCGAGACATGTATTAGACTACAATACTAATACACACATCAAAGAATCATAAAATTACCTCGGTGTCAACTTTCGAAGTTCAAAATACAGTTTAGTATCGCGTAGTCGGGTCACGATCCTGACAAGTGCAACACAAGTCAAGTTAAATTTGAGGGTTATTACGCGTGAATAAAAACCTTTTTATATGAAAGGGTTGTTGGCTCATATGAGTAGAGTAAATGAAGCAAAAAGTGGAGTCTGTGAACGGTTGCCTTTAATTTTATTGCGAAGTATGAAATTTCTCTTGTCATCGTTCCATTGAATTATGGCAGTCCAGTGAAATAGTGACTGTAAATTTTACTGTAGAGCTAGAGGGAACAAAAGCATTAGTTCTATGTTTGGTACAACATCTTCAAAACTTCATAAACTTAGGTATCCCCAATAATTCATGTGGCCCAACAATGTCTCTCAATTCAATATTCAAGTCCGGTTCATCTTATAATATATTTGTAGACATCATGACTTTTTCATTCTTATTAAAATAAACCAAGTTGCTTCAATTTGTACTTCAATTTCAAACTTTTTTATTACACTTGATTTAGTGTAATTGATGATTCATTTTCTAAATCTTTCCTCCTAATCAATGCGTCCTAAATTAACTATAGTTTACTCCTATCTCATTTAATTTTTTTTTTAATTTTTATTGAATCGAATTTTTTAGTTTGGGGTACCTTGAATCTTAGACAAATTTGATATATTTGAAATTAGTTAAGGTTTTATTGGATTGAGTTTTCTAGTAACTTGCCGAAACTGTAAACTTAGACAAATTTGATATATTTGGGTTTAGCTAAAGCGGAGGGAAAAGGGTTAAGAAGGGAAGTAAAAAAAAAGTACATGTGAGAGAACAGTACTAACGATCATTAGAATTAGGGATAATGCAGACAAGAAACTTTTCAATATTGTCATTTTAGTTCATTATTGCCATACATAGTATCTTCAGAAACCAATCAAATTAAACCATAATGCTCTTTCCAACTGTACTGCTTAAACATCTAAAAAGATTGTTCTTCAGTCAAATCATGTGTCCTTTATATCCATTTATAATAATAAAAACTAATCCATGCCCACTTTAAATTAATGCTTGGAATTAATAATCAAAATTATCACAAGTACTTCTTTGATTAGCAAGTTGGGCAAGTGGGTCTTACATAGTTATGACACTATGGCCAGAGATGTTTTATCAATGGTAGTAAAACATGCTGTCGCCTCTGAATATGAGAGAGTGAGAGACAAGCAAAAAAACAAAAGTTTACAAAACAGTAGATTAATTAGATTCCATGCAGGTTTGAATAGAATTGTTGCTTGGGCTACGTGACTTGAGTTGGGTTGGGTCTCCTCATCCTTGGATATATTTTTTAATTTTATTATTTATTTATTTTATTAGTATTATTATTATTATTTTTTTTTTTCCGATTTCTCATCTGGTATTACCTTTGGTTGGTTCGGCTAGTCAAGAATTGCCCCCATACCCCCTAACAGTAACTTCTTCGTTCACAAGGTCGGGTATGAGTCCGATGATCATGTATTCAATTGAAAGATTTGAAAGAATTTTAAAAGAGTTGGTAAGATTTTGAAATTGGGGTATATTTAATTTTGATTTCAAAAGATTTTAATGAACTTTTGAAAAGTTAAGAGATATTCACTTATGATTTGAATGGAATTCAAAAAACTCTAGTTATATTTAATTTTTAAACACATTAAGATTTTGATGGATTTTAATGGATTGTGATGAATTTCTATTAAAAAAAATGCACATAACCAAATCTCACCCCTACCCATGAGATTTGAATGAATTTTAGATCAACTTCTTCTAAATCTATGAAATCCATAAAAAGTAGGGGTGGGCAGCGGTTTTCAAAAAATCGCTCAAACCGCTCAAACCGACCAAACCGCACGGTTTGGTTTGGTTTTTGAAGCTCGCGGTTTGGTCGCGATTTTCATTTTGAGAAAACCGCGGTTTAACCAAACCGAGGGCATTTTAGTAAATACAAACCAAAAACCCTAAAAATTAAAAAAAAAAAAAAATTAAAAAAAAAAAACCACAAATCTCACATCTTCCTCTTGCTGATTTATTTTTTTTCGCTTGCTGTTTTTTCATTTTGGCTTGCTGTTTTTTCATTTTTGCTTGCTGTTTTTTCATTTTTGCTTGTTGTTTTTTCATTTTTGCTTTTGTTTTTTCATTTTTGCTTGCTCTTTTTTTTTTTTTTTTTTTTTTGCTTCTTTTTTTTTTTTTTTGCTTCTTTGGTTTTTTTTTTTTTTCCTGAAAATAAATTGCATGAAAACCGCGAAACCAAACTGACCAAACCGCGCAAACCGCGGTTCGATTTGGTGCGGTTTTAGTGATCTGCGGTTTGGTTGCGGTTTGGAAAATCACCAAACCGTAGACCCTCGGTTTGGTCGCGGTTTGGTGATTTTCCAAACCAAACCGCGGTTTGCCCACCCCTAATAAAAAGTCATCATTTAAAAGAATTTGGATTTGTTAAATTGAATATACCCCTTAGTCTTGTATTTTAAGGGTCTTGAGCCACTTCCACTTAGACCATCTATCTGTTGGTTGAAAACCTTTTCTTATTATCTAGATTATATAGTGTCAGTATACAATGAACCAATCACGATAGCAATCCAAATCGAACAAGAAATTTCAAACTTCATTTTCGACAACTATCATCACTGAGAAAGCTCGATAACACACCATGATAAAATTGGCTAGCTCGAGTCAAAACCTCTTAGGTGAGATGGTAAAGACATTACTTGTCAAAAAGGTAAAACTTCGAGAGATCGTGATTCAATTCCCACTGTGAACTAAAAAAAAAAATGCTAGTTGGAAAAACATCTCGAACTAATTACACTAAAAATTCAACTCATCAAAATCCTATCTTAACATACTCACCCAGGTAACTGTAAAAAACTGCTTGAGTTGGTGCACGTGAAACCCCAATAATTCTCATGCACTAGTGGACCCTGAAGACAGCCATTCTTCTTGTTCTCTTGCCAAACTCCAACTCTCAAGAATCTCCCACTTAAGAAGCTCTATGCCCTTTCACATGTAAACCCCATATCTACAGTTCTTTTTTTTTTTTTTTTTTTTTTTTTTTTTTCTCACCATTTCACCAGCAAAATTTGAGAAGCAATGGCAGAAGCCACAGCTTTTCTTCCATTAATGCTAATGCTTCTTCTCCTCCTCTTCAGCATTGTCGACGAAGCCCGATGTTATGGTGACAAAGAGGTGCTTTCCATACAAGTGTTTCAGCTCAAAGAGCTCAAACACTTCACAAAATGTCATCCACAAAAATCAAGTGAGTTAGCTCTAAATTTAGGAAACTAGAAAAGCTTTTTCTTAACTTTGTATTCTCTTATACTCTTTTTCAGCTTTTTTGGATGTTAAATCTGTACTGGTCTTTGTTCCATATTTTCCTTCTTTTTCATGACTGTGTATGTTTAGATAAAACATATTTGACCATACTGGTTTGCCTTTGTTTGCCAAATTGAACTTCACAATGTGATAAGGTATGTCTTGACCCAGTTCTTTGTTGAATCAACTTCAGCTAATTTCGAATCCTGCGTTGCAAATTGATAATTAGTTCTTTCTCTTTTGTGGAATCGTAGGAAAAAATAATGATGCCATAATATTCGAAATGAAGCACTGGGACCACTGCCATGGACAGTTCAAGAACTGGGATGAGAAGCTGCAGAATCGGTTGGCTTTCGACGAAAGTAGGGCAAAGTCACTGCAGTCGCACATCAGAAATGTAGTTGATTCTGCGAAGATTGAAGTCGAAAATAACACACGAATTCCTCTGACCTCCGGCATTAAGCTTCAGACACTGAATTACATTGTGACAGTGCAACTGGGTGGTAGAAAAATGACAGTCATTGTAGACACAGGAAGTGATCTAACATGGGTACAATGCACACCTTGTGTATTCTGCTATGATCAACAAGACCCACTTTTCAATCCATCTCTTTCTCGTTCATACCAATCGATTCTTTGCAATACTTCGACTTGCCAGTCCCTACAATTCGCTATTGGGTACTCAGGTGTCTGCAGCACCAACCAACCTGTTTGTAACTATGCAGTGAATTATGGAGATGGATCATATACTCACGGTGAGCTAGCTCGAGACCAACTCAATCTTAGTAGCACTCTGGTGGAGGGGTTTGTCTTTGGTTGCGGCCGAAGTAACAAAGGGCTCTTCGGAGGCACTTCGGGAATTATGGGTCTAGGCCGGAGCCAACTATCATTGACTTCTCAACTATCTCCAATTTTCGGTGGGATTTTCTCCTACTGCTTGCCTTCCACAGATACAGATGGCTCAGGTTCTCTAATCCTTGGCAGTGACTCCTCTCTTTACAAGAACTTCACTCCTACTGTATACACAAATTTGATGACTAATCCACAGCTCTCCAACTTTTACCTCCTAAATCTTACTGGCATAAGCATTGGAGGGGTTGCTTTAGAAGATACTGCTGTATTTGGGAAAAATGTTATTCTCATTGATTCCGGAACTGTGATTACTAGATTGGTGCCATCAATTTACAATGCGATGAAGACAGAGTTCTTAAAGCAGTTCACCGGATATCCCCCAGCGCCGGCGTTCTCAATCCTTGACGCCTGCTTCAACCTTACAGATTATAGTGAAGTGGACATACCAACACTGCAAATGAAATTTGAGGACGATGTTGAGGTGAATGTGGATGTTACCGGGATGTTATATTTTGTCAAGGCGGATGCTTCCCATGTTTGTTTAGCCATCACCAGCCTGTCATATGAAGATGAAACACAAATTTTCGGAAATTATCAGCAGAAGAACCTCAGAATTGTATATGATACAAAGCAATCTAAGTTGGGATTCGCGAAAGAGATTTGCAGTTATACTTGAGAACAAAAAAACATGGCATGTGGCTTGGGTATAAATATAAGGAAGCAAAAGTAGTTTGCCAAGGCAATTGGCATCTATGGACAAAGTTAAAGCACCTTCTTGGTGCATATTGTTTATTACTAAAAATCATCCATACAGATGGACAGACAGCAAGCTGTGAAAGTTTTTGCCTTTTTTTTTTTTAATTTGCTTCAATGCCAAGACTGATTGAAGTGTTTTTAAATTCCTGTAAATCATCTCACCAGTTTTATTCAATTGTATGCAGTTCTAGAGTGAGCCAGCAACTAAAGTTGAAATATTATCTTTCATAGTTATAAAAGATACTTGTATCGTGAATTAATTAGAAGGCTAATCTAAGCCTACTATGCCATTCAAATTTATTAATCAAAGACATTTATTCAAAGAGTTCAGTCTCCATTCATGTGGTTGATACCTACTACATTTATTAAAAAAAAAAATTGTTTCTTAAACAACATTTATGGTTTGGGATTAAAATCACCAAAAGATCACATGTAGATGGAATGACAGTGATAAAGTAAATTTCAGGAAGCTGTTACCTTGAAGGGCAGTTCTTCTTGTCCCTTGATTAGTGATGGATCTTGCAACACATATGGCATCATGCATTTAACACTGCAGGGCCACAACACGAGGCTACCATCGATTGTTCTGCACGATTAAGTCAAGCAAATTGGTCGAGAGATTGGAAAATCTTGGCGTAAATATGAACTTTGTTCTAGAAAAGGTTTTCCCACCTTTTGCTTGAATCAGAAGAAATTTGCAACAGTAAAATTATTTAAGAGCACAGACATTACAGTCTGAAAACTTGATATGATAAAGTTCACAAAAAATAATTTATATGTAGATATGTGAAAAGTAACATGAAGTTATCTAGTACATGGAAAAATATGAAGTAAATTACAACAAGTTCCCATCTTTAAAAAGGTAATTTGTTCAACTAATAATGAATCTGGCATCGTTTCTCAATAATGATCTGATTTTGGCAATTAAGGTATTTTTGTAAAGGGAACTTCGAAGGAATGGGCACAAAGATGCGTGGAATGACGATACCACCTGCGAGGCTGCAGCATTTTGCAGTCATGGATCTCCAGTGAATTGTCTGTTCATTTGCGGATGTATAATTAAGTGAGCTTTTTCATTCTCTCCTCCATTCTTGTCAGAATGGTTTGTAAGCTTAAGCAACAAGATGCAACAATTTCCAATTCATCTCTCATGTGGTGTTTTCAACAAGGGCAGCCAGTTCGATATTATTAGCCTCGGCAGTTTCAGCATCTAGATTTGTCTTCAACATATCAGCTGGAAGTACAGATGAATTGGGGTCGGTATTCGGCACCAAAAATAGAAGAACTAGTGGAAGTACTCTCATTACATTGCGGATGAAAACGGCCAACCAGAGGCTATCAAAACTTGTTCGAGTGACTTTCAAGATATGTAGTAAGAAACCTCCACCCCAGGATGCTGTAAGTAAACCAAAGTTATCGATGGACATCAATAGAGCAAAAAATGTTCCTTCTATTCCAGGTGGGCAAAGCTTAGAAGTGAGAACGAGAAGCGGCATCCATTTGAGACGGTTAATCATTTGAGAGACTGCTTCATCAATCACAACGAAGAAATAGTCTGGCATGCCAAATTTTAAGTTTATTCTTAGCACCAGTACCAAATCTAGCATCCCAGATATGCCATACAACAATTGAGTCCAGAAAAGCAAGCGACGAAACGGGTGGTCCTTCAACACATTTTGGAATAATATAACCCCAAGAAGGGAACCTACTGAACCAATGGAGAACATGAATCCAATGTTTTCCTACATCAAATACATAGATTTCAGTCAAGAACGAAAACTTTTATTTTTTAATCCCACAGAAGTATCTTTAAGGGTACACACCTGAGAGAACCCTGGGCCTGCCTTTTTGTCTGTGTACCAGTAGAACATTCCTTCCTGGATGTTCAAGCTTAATGCAAGTGACACATACATATACATACATGGCCTCCACACATAAGGAGATTTTAGCGTAGTCAACATGGTCTTACTCGCATCCAGTAACTTCTGATACACCTGATTCAAAACCATTCAAGATTTCAGATGAAAAGGGAAGAAAGCATGACTTTAAAGGTGCACGAAGTGAGTAACTAAAAGTTTTACCTCCTTGTAAATGAAGTTTGGCATGTAAGGCTCGTTGAACAATACTCCAACCACAAAAACTAGTCCAGCTGGGATACTCAGTACGCCGAACACTCCCTGTAAGAAGCCAAGAAAAAAATGCATATTAGTCATTAATTTGTAAATCGTAAAAATCCATAGTCACAAAGATTCCAGGCCAAGATAATTGAGAAAAACTAACCTTGGGACCAATGAGATGAACAAGGAATCCACTAATAGAAAATCCTATTAGTGCTCCGATGGAGGAGCTAAATCCACACAAGCTTATCATATCGGCAGCAAGAGAAGGGTGAGTAATACTGTTTTGTGCTACACAAGCATCAATTGCTACATCTGCTATTGCCACACTAGTGCTTCCCAATGTAAGAAACATTAAAGCAAACACGACAGGCAACTTGCCGATTAGCGATAATGATATCATGGCAATCACACCAAGCAAACCTGAAATATTGAGAAATTTAGTAATGAAAGAAGTGTCGGTCTAATGTTTATACAGTGGCATGAAAAAATAAAATCATACTAGCAAAATAATCTCTTCTTGAAAAGGAACTTTGGCTTAAGCTAGTAAAAAGGAGCCAAGGATCTGAACCTTCATCATTTGCAACTTTGTTAATAGCTTAAGAAACAGGTGCAACTAAACTTGTGAAGTAGAGCTTTCAAAAAAAAAAAAAAGAAGAAAAAACTCATGAAGTAGAGATATAATATGCACACTAACAAGTTTCATGATTGACAGTTTTCAACCGTCTGATCAGAGATAGATCAACAACTTCAATTTCATTTGCAACTCTTGATACAAAGTAAGGATATTTTCTTTTCGTTTAATTTTTTTCAGAACAAACCAGATTATGGTGTTAAAGAAAAAAAGGAACACGAATTCGGAGAACCACACAAAAAGCAAGCACAAAATCATAAAATATACTCTACATTTTAAAAGAAACAACAGATCGCCTCCTTGAATGCAGGAAAAAATGGCACGATTTAACTCATATAGCATTGGTACCAAATTTTGAAAATCCCAATCATTACGGGTAAATACAGAAGATCCACACTTATAGAAACCTGTGTGTTATTTGATATATATGATGTATTGTCAATGATAATTTGAACTTTCTGACTGCATAACATTGTCACCTACTTATGTTCTCTAATAGGAAATACTTTAACTGTTTATTTCTTTGATCTATAAGGCTAGGATTTTACAATTAGTAACGTTGGACAAATAAAGAAACTAGAACCTCAATCTGTCAAGATATTCGTTTGAACTAACTATAGCAATGGACCTATACAAATTTGTTCGATTCATAAATTCGAGAGTTATTGTGAAGAATTTTCCTTAGCCAATCAAAGTTGAATCCCAAGCAGATTATGAACAATAAATAGAGGATTTGTTTTGAATTATTTTACCATACCAAGTACGCAAGTAAATACAGCAACAAAAGGCATTGACAATGAAGGAGGGCACCATGTTACAAATCAAATTATAACTCAAACACTCTGATTTCCTAATTTCTTTTCATTCCTCACTTGTGTCACAATTATATATTACATATAATTAGTATTTGGAAACCAAACCTTTGGAGATCATCAGCATGGGAAGCTGAAACAACAGGGTGAGATCCACATTTCTACTCAGGGGCATGCCTAGGGTGGGGCAAGAAGGGCGACTGTCCCAGGCCCCCCACCAATAAGAATGCCCCCAACTCATGTGTTTAACTTAGTATATATAGGTTTCTATAAAAAATAATTAAACAAATGACAAAGTTTGAAAGGTCAATCAGGCTTACTAAAAAGGAGGGAAATTAAAAGTGTAGTTTAAGTCATAAACTACACTTTTTATTGTTAGTCTTCATCATAACTTTACAAGAAAGGAGGGAAATTAAAAGTGTGAAATCAATTTTTAAATTATAACTATAGTTTAATTTTAATAATTAATATGATAAAATAAAATAATTTTAACAAGGGCCGATTTAAGGTTTCGCCCTAGGCCCCCAAAATGTCATGACCGGCCATGTTTCTACTAATTTAGGAATTAAGGATGATCTAGTTTCTCCAAGTTTTTGTTTCTAGAACGATCCAGTATGGCAATAGTAAAGAGGCCGGATTCATTACATAGCTTCACCTACATCTTATATGTTATAGTTGAGATAACGTCAAAAAACATCAAATTTGATTGAGAAGAGCATCAAACAATTTGGTTTTACTTCTTTGTTGTAAAACATCTTTAGGAAGAACCCAACCAAAAGAAGTATGATTGGCCACGACCTTATAAGTATATCACCTAATTGATGGTATCCCAAATAAGAATATAGCATATGCTAGAGTTTGACCAACATGCATATTGCAGTTTCATGTTATGTGTCAGTTACAACATGTCCTTAATATATCAAAAAAGAAAAAGACAAACAAATGCATGTAAAATATCTCACAGACAACGTCCTTAATATATCAAAAAAGAAAAAGACAAGCAAATGCATGTAAAACATCTCACAGACTGTAGGACCTCTTTCTTCCTTTTACCATTTGCATGCAAGCATGCTAGGCACAATTGTTAGTCATCCTCGAGTTAATCCAAAACCACAAAAAATCATGAGTTTGGATTCAAAAACACTAGCTATAACCTGAAATTATGAATCTGAAACTCTGAATCCAAAATCACTATTTATAGTGTATGCCAACCCCTTACCAGACTACAATAGCAGGAGACTTCGCTTCTTGGTAAGCCTTTTATCTTTGTCGTTCAGTTTTATCTATGAATGGAAGTATCTAGAGACAAGAAAATGACACCAGATAGACACACCCACACATAAAAGGCCGTGTATATGAGACAAACAAATAAAATTATAATCAACTAAAAAGAAAACTAGAAAGAGTGACCTACGACAGTCAGTGCAGGTATTGCTTCAATGAGGTTACTATTTCCTCAATTGATTAAAGTTGGTTTCTTTCGTCAACCTCAATGAGGTACTCCATAAGGGCAACGGAGAGCATATTGAATATTAGAGGATCAAATGAAACTGAATCACATAAAGAGAAGTGAACCTTTGGATTTCAAATCATAAGGTTACACAAAGACAATGCAATAAACAAGAGTAATCTCTTCTGATCATCAGGATTCAATTAAGTCGAAGAAATTTCACTAGAAGGCATTGCCTAACTTTCGTTTATTTGATGTTTGAAAAGCAACTATGATCTCTCTTTTCTAGCATTTGGGCTCATTCTAATAGTGTTTAGAAATCTAGATCACGTCATTCAAAAAATGCCATCATCATTTGCTTATAGTTGAGGATCTGAAACTTCTTTCACTGTTATTGGTTTAATGATTCCTGAAATAGAAAGTGCAATAAAAAGATCTAAAGATAATCAAGAAGATGCCTTAAGAAATACTAGAACGAATATAAAAGCAATAAATAAGAAAATCCAAATCCTTCATTTCATCATCATCCAACATAGCAAATGTTTCTAATGCATTAAATGAATTCATAGGCATTGCATTTATGAAGCAATATACACACATGTTAAAGATTTAAATGTCCTATTTGCACCATTAGAAAACTCAAATCCATAGCCCATGTATAGCAACGCTAAATATTGCTCCAAAAGCTATTACTACCATCAAAGAATCAACTAAACATAAATGTTAAGCGGCAAGCTTAATGGTCAACATAAGTATCTCCAAAAAAGAGTTGAAAAATGTCCAAAAATGTCTAATAACTAACATAAACTATCTATCCATTAGCTAGTATTTCTGCCAAGCAAGCATAAATCTACCATAAAACAAAGACCAAGCATACCAGCTAAAATGAAGTAAGGGCGTCTTCGATAACCAGCAATCCGAACAACATCAGTGAGAAGACCCCAGAGAGGCTTAACAATCCAAGGAATTGAAGTTATCCCACTATACACTTGTGACTCAGATGGTTGAACCTTTTGAACATCCTTCCAATAGTACTCAGTACCCACTCTACTTAGTCCTCCACCCAACCCTTGATTGATACCATAAACAAACACCACCCCCATCACAAAACTCCAATGCATCTCCTCAGATAGCATCCTGATCCAATTCATCGGCGCCGAAGCCAACTCCCACAACCCCTCTCGCCTCCCCTTCTTCTCCATTGCCTTCTCTACATTGATTGTCAACCTCTCTTCCTCCTCCTCCTCCCCCATCTCTCAACTTCTCAACAAACCAACAACTACCCAACTCAAATCTCCACTTCTCCTCAAATGGGTATCCCTGATTTCACCAAAAAATTGATGCCCAAGTTGAGTTTCTTCATAAAAAAACAGATTTCAAGGCCATCCATTTCGAATAACACGATTTCACAAAAAGGGCATCTCAGATTCCCCAAAAAAAGCTCCCAAAATCAAACCACCAAACAAGCCCCCAACAAGAGGGATTTCTGAATTCTCTCACAAGCTGTGCTGAAAACACAAATCAAACCATCAAAAACCGAGATTTTTGAAATGGGCAGTGATGAATTCACTTGAAAAAAATACCCATTTGAGCAAAACGAGATCAGAATCTGAAATCGAAATGGGTAGGCAAGGAGAGGAGGTCGGTCAGGTCAACTACTGCGAGAGAGTTTGACCAAAACAACCAACAACTACCCATCACCAACAACAACGTCGACCGTCCGATCTGATCGCGCAATGTGGGGTCTGACGCCAGGTGGCGCGTCCCCATTGGCTCCCCCAACAGGGGCTCGGCCTAGTCCCAATGATTCTTCATCGAAGTTCACGATATCTGTCTCTGAAAAATGCTAATTTGCGATTAAAAAGTGGGTTTTGGATCAGTTCTTGGAGCGTGTGGCCTTCATGATGTGATTAATTTTGTGGGGTTTGCGAGTCAAAGAGGATGATTTCGTAGAAACGACGAAAAACGGAGAGACGTGGAACTGGAATTGAAGTCGTAACAGTGGACTGTTCGTCCTCGTTCTCTGTGTAACGGGCCGATATGTGGAGTTTCGGTTCGTGTCAGTCAGTTCCGATACGATACGGAAGAAGCGTAACGGTAACGGTCGCTAACGGGAATCAAAGCGCGTGAGGACATGGCTGAAGCATTTCTCGCTTATCCGATGTGCATCGAGATGCGTAACATGTAATCTAGGAAGTGGTACTAGAAGTTAGAGGTGGCAAAAAAAAATACAAAAAAGGTTCGGATAGTACAAGCAAGGTTGTCAATTTTTTGTCTACCCACCAGCTCAATTTTGTCAGGCCTAAAAAAAAATGTTTCAAACAATAATTTTTTAAATCCGAGCCGAATTGGGTAGAGCTTTGATGTCAAAATTAAAATTCGTATTGAGTTTGGACAAAACTCCTAAGTCCGAACAAAATTTCAAAAGATACTAATTTTTAAAATATATTTGCATGTATTATATGATTTACAAAAACAATCATATAACTAAGGAAACTACATATATAGCTTAAATAGTAATAAGACTTAGTTAATTGCTTGTTGGGCTAGTAATTAGGGTCTTTAAACGTTTAACACGATACGATACGACACGACACGACGCATAATAAACGTGTTACGGGTTTGACATAAGTGGGTATGAGTCATAAACAGGGTAACATGTTTATACACAGTTAATAAACAAATCATTAATATGTTAACTTGTTTGACTCGTTTATAACTCGTTTAACACGATTAAGGAATGATGTATTAGTGATAAATATGTTATAATAAATAAATTATTACAAAATTCACCCATTTAAATATATATCAATAACATGGTTTAAATATATATATATATATATGTCAATAATATAATTTATTTTTTATTTGCAGACATCCCTTTTCATTCTTAACTTTATTTTTAAAGGAAATATTATTTTATTTTTAATATATTATTTAGTTTTAAAATTTTATTAATAATTATTTTTTAAAAATATGAAAATTTACCCATTTTTTAGAAGATTATTGTTGTCTTGTATATGTTATTTGTTACAAGTCATTTTCCCTTCATTATTAACACTAAAGAGTAAAGACTTAAATGAAAAAAGTAAAGTAAAACTTAAAACTATAGCTTCAATATATTTTATTGTCTATTTATTCATGTTCATTTAGTTTTCAAAAAAAAATGTTCATTTAAATTTATTCAATATAAATATTTTTAAAAATGTAGTAAACAAGTTATAAAAAATTAAATAAATTGAAAAGTTTAAATAAAATATTTAATAAACATATGACACGAATATCGACGTGTTTATAACATGACCCACTTAAACACGAAAATAATTAACACGATTAATAAACATGTCATGTCATGAGTTTAAATTATATGGGTTTACACTCCTAAATACGAGTCTGGACACACCCACTTAATAATGACTAAAAATAGTGTTCAGACCATACTCATTTTTGAAACGAACCTTTTGTATTAGACCCATTTTTTTATTTAAAAAAGAATATTTTTTCCAAATATTCACATAAATGAGACTATATATTTGAAATTCAAGTCTTAAAGGTTCCTACATAAAAAAATAATTTTTTAAAATCCATCACAAATATCATGAAAAGTTTTCAAATACGCAACGAGTTTAATAAAATACTCATACGAATTAATCTCTAAACAAGTACTTTAAAAAAAAAATTATATCCGGACTCAAACTCGTTTTTAAAACGAATAAGAAAATGTGTTCGAACCCATATTTATTTTTAAAAAATTGTGTCCAGACCTATATTTCTGGATAAATGTGACAAATGTATCCAGTCACTTTTTGCCACCCCAGGTAGGAATAGATGATAAAGTTAGAGAGATGTAGCCATCATGTGTACGTGAAGTACTACAATGACATCACCATGAGTTGTCTGTGTGCCATTTGAGATACGTGTTCATACAATTCTTGATGTATAACACATGCGTTGCGTTTCTCGAGAGGAACGTAGACGACTCATGAATCCAATGTGTGTTTGGGGTGTTGGTTCGCCGGATCGGTGATGTTAAAAAATCATTTATCCTAACAAAAAATTTTAAAATTTTTTGTTAGATTTGAGATTTAATTATTTGAATCGTTTTTGGTTAATTAATGACTGAATTACAATTAATGAAGATAGGTGAACGAGAGATTCCAATCCAATCACTTGCATGAAAGATCTTGGCCTTCATTAAAGAATATGTATAGCTACCAAAACTCAAGACTCATTAATTGGAGAATGAGGTTTTCAATGAAAGAGCTTCTGCACAAGGACTACAGGGTCAGGGTGGCTAGACACGATTAAGGTCACTTTTTTTATTCAAAAGTGTAGCGGAAATTAAAAAAAAAAAGAAATTAAAAAAATTTATTCGAAAGTGTAACAGATGTGTGATATAAGAACAGACGAGTAGCACAAATCAACACAAAAATTAGAAAAAGCTGGTTTAGGTGATTTGAAAACATTCAAAGAGGCTTCAACTGTATTAGAAACAAATAAAAAAAAAAAAAAAAAAAAAGACAGACAAATCAACACAAAAATTAAAAATATCCTACTTAAAAAACTCAACACAATAAATATTGAAGGCCTAATGATAAAAAATATCCTAACATTTACAAGTTGTATCAATTATATTCTAACCTTTAGAATTTATCAATTATATTATAACCTTTTTGATTTACTATCAATTCTATCCTCAACTAAATTGGGTTTATTTTTCTTTTATAATATGTGCCCACAACATCATTATCTTCAACTTTCTTGTCATGCCACTTAAGAATTTATTCATACATGTGCATTAGAGCTCCATATTCTTTATTTATTTATTTATTATTTTTATTTTTTATATATATTCATCTAAGTTTTTTTAGTACATACATAATACACAGTTGTGTGTATATATACATGCTACTCAAACGCAAAAAAAAATTGTATATAGTTCTTTGTCAAATCAAATAACTATGGACAACTTTCTAATAATTAAGTTTTATGTCATTTTTATATGTATATACACATGATTACCAACTTATTATTGGTGATTTATAAATAACTAAATTTAAATCAGAGTATTGATGTATTATTGATTTATAAATTATTATTTTTGTGAGTCCTCATACACTTAATTTAAACATGAGACTTAAGGATTTCGATGTAAATTGATCAATGTGAATGATCATGGAAAAAAAAGTTAGAAGATTAAGTTGATTTGAAAGAAAAAATGCCCCAAAATTAGTTGTGGATATAATTGATAGTAAATGAAAAAAGTTAGGATATAATTAATAAATTTCAAAGGTTATGATATAATTGATACAACTTGTAAAGGTTAGGATATTTTTTATCATTAGGCCAATATTGAATGATAGATCTAAAATAATTTTGAATGCACTAATTAATAAGGATTTAAAAGAATTTTGTAAGCACGCCATCAAGCAAAATAAAAAAATTTAATTTATGTAGCCGACTCCAATTAATTTGAAATTGAGGTTTTAGTTGTTGCTGTTAGTGCGACGCTAAAATTATCCTTGACTGTTCCACACGAAATGAACCCCAACCCACGAGAGACATGATCATTTGAATAAAAAAAAAAGAAAATTTACAAGATTCAAGCATACAACCTCACAAAGTATTATATGAAATAAATACGATATTCTATTATCTATAATAGGCTTAAAAAGTATTGCACCATGGATTTGGATTTTTTTTTTTGATAATAAACGGTTGTATTTATAAAATCATATTTCATTCAATACTGAGATCATTATGTGCAGCCATAACTACCGCATCATGAGGTTGATTCCATTTATTAGGCTAGCATATGTACATGAAAGCCTTTAAGCCACATCATTACATAAGCAGCCTCATTTTCTTGCCAAGTAACCTTAAATCCCCAAACCAAGCTTCCAATGATGGTAGAAATTTAAGACTTCGAATAAGAAAAGACTACTAGAATGCAAATTTGTTGGGACAAACACCCCACGCAAAGAGGCCAAAAACCCCTGATCTATTACTTAAAAAAAGGAGAAAGAGAGAACAAGAGGGAGAGAGAGTCATGAAGGGGATGACCGCCGATAAACGCAATCGCTGGAGCAAGTCGCAACATCGCCGACCTCATGGACAGATCTATTAGAAACGGCGGCTCAAAAATCCTAAGAGAGTTGAGAGCAGCGAATATCTCAAAGAAAATCAGGCTTGCATCAATTTTTTGTTCACACATTTATGGAAAACTTGTCAAATTGCCCCTGCAGTCATGGAGTGGGTAGACTTAGCAATCTTAGGATATGTCAACCACTACCAAGGGAACCATTTTTTTGTTAATGTGTTTTAACCTTTTAGGAACTTCAACAAGAAAAAGAAAGTTTCTCCAAAGCTCATCAGAACAAAATGAAGTTGAAGAAGTCGTGTTTCATATGGTTAGAGCATAAGTTATGGGTACAAGAAATCAAATACATAAGCATAGCTGCTAACAACGGCACCCGAAAAGGCGAAGCCATGTGAGGATTATAGGTGGTGCTGTTAGTCACTGACCAGCCAAATGCAGGACCAAACCAAATCCAATTCAACGTCACAAGGCAACAATGAAAAGTCCCAGGTTCAGGTGCTGGCTAGAAACCAAGATTTTCAAACCCAAGATTGAGAAACCGAAAAATCTTTTGAGCAAATAAGTCGTTATCGACTTAGATGATTGCACTGATGAACACAAGGAAAATAATTAAAAAAAAAAAAAAAAATCAAAGCAGCATGCATATTGAAATGCTTTGCTTTCAAGCATGACGATTAATCAATTTCAGTAAATTGTGACACAAAGATGTATACTGTACACAAGTAATGCAAATGCTCAAGATCAAAAGCAAAAAGTTCTAATCAATCCAAACAGCATGGATAATTAATTAAATTAGCTTCTTTTGGTTTTGGGTCCCTTAGACTCAATAAAATACCTGAGCAGGGAGGCTGTTTCTGTAGAAATTAAAGGTCAATTGGTGTTGCGTTGCGCAGATACGCAACGACGCAGTTTTCCCCATATGCAACACCTTGTTTGTGAATTTTGAGATGCAATTTGGTGTCAGGGAATTAGTCTCCATCTTATCTTTGTAGACGAGAACCGATATTGCTTCTGAAGCAGAAATGGAGATGGAAAACTTATGGTCTTGTCATAAGTTAAATCCCCGGGCAGCAGTTCAGGCAAGTGTTTAGCCAGATCTGAGACCTTCCAACATAATTATTCGGCCTGCCTCCACCCGGCAATCATTCATCAGAGAGAGCCAGTCAGCAACAGCCTGCAGTTGGAAGAAATGAGTCCCCATTACGAGGCGACATTGGGAGGCAACTCAAGTCCTCGCTTGATTTGTGGTACATGCTTTTCTGCATATAGTAAATCAAGTAGCCTTGTGAAGCTCTCACCACACCCTCACTAACTTGGGTAATCCATGCATCATCGCATTTGTACCATTGGTTCCTTAGCCGCAGATACGTCACATAGTGGCCAGACTCTAGCTTCCCAGAATGTGTTACCACGGCAAATACCTCAAACTCGGTCGACACATCTGACTCATCACCCTCGAAAGCAAAGATCCGATTTCCAAATCTGTTCCTCACAATTGACGATGACAAGTACGGCATCATGTCAAGCGAGAAAGGAAACTGCAGGTATCTGTCGATCTTTCTTGACATTCTTCTGACCAGCGAGTGCTCAAATCTTTTTATGTGGAAACATAAGACCAATGGAAGTCTTCTGATGGACATCTGCTTCAATGAATCTCGCTTTTCTTGGCAGTGTTGGCAGAATAGTTTTTGATCGGGTCCCAATTTCTCAGGTCGAGTGAAGAGGTCCAGACATCCCAAGAGAGTGGATATCTCAAGACTTTGATTTGAGTTTGGTGACTTATTGGATGCTTTCATTTTGTAACCATAGGTAGGATCCAAGTCGAGAGATATATCAATGCAAGGATCGTAAGTTGTGGAAGTAAAACCACAAGTTATGCAGGTGACATCAGATCTCAACACCCCGGAAAACACTCTATGGGCAATACAGTGACAATCTCCATTATCTGCAAAGATATATTTTACAAAGAAACTACTCAAACAAGGAACCAATAAACCTTCAAAAAGTATCAACAGAATTCTTAAATAATAAACCAATGCGGCATTTGCAGATAATTCAGCATTTGCAGTAAACAAAACCTCAAAAAGATCAAGTTTTATAATTAGATCAGTAAGAAGATCCACATTATTCCTAGAAAATGACATTTTGACGTGGCCGGTTAGGGTGCACAAAAATTGATTTGCTTATCCAACAAAAATAGAACAAACCTTTATTTTGATGCCTGCCGTGGTCTTCTTTCTCATGGATTCTGTTGAGCATTGAAATGAAGAACTCATGAGCATCCTGTTGTTCGTAACTGGCAAGATTCGATGAGTGTTTCCACCAACTGCAATCAGAGGAAAAAAAAAAGTTGGCCCAAAATGTAACTATTGACCATATCTCGAAGAGGATTCACTCATGAAGTCTTATAAGGAAGATCAAAGGGAAGCTCCATAGATCCATGAATATATTGCAGTCATCAAGACGAGATTACAACAACCTAAAGAATAATCATAAAATAAATTTCCAGTCAATTGATTCCTAAATCTTCCCATTCAATCAAACTACATTACCATGAAAACAACAAAAAGAGAAAGAGAACGATCATCAATCACTACAATTGTGTTGACAAAACGAATGGGAGCTAGTTCACGATTAATACAAAGCAATACAATCACAAGGCTGACTGTAAAAATTTCTAGTCTATAAGAACACCACCTCCACATACATTGGAAACCTCAATCTTCCAAAATGTCAAAAATCGTAGACTCACATACATTTAATCAATCAATTTACGCGTTTTGAATCACAAATGAATGAACGCAACAATCGCAATCGCAATCATATACCAACCATATTAACAACATCTAGAGATTCTACAAAGTTGCAATGAAATCCAATCAAATTGCAATGAAATCATTGAAAACAAACCCAATGCAGCCTAACCTGTAAAGAAAGCGAGCCGGGCTATAAGGGGTCCTCTCCCCAGAGAACACAGCAGCAAACATAGAATCAACGTCGCATCGCAAACACAACCGCCCCAAAGAGCTCTTCCTACAAGAATCCCTACTATGCCTCCCACTAAGGAAGTAATTCCGCAACGGCACGGCGTGCAGCATCGCTTGCAACACCGAATTCATAAAACAAGTGTTCCCCAAATTGTTCAATCCCCTCAACCCCAATGGCAAGCAAGTACTAGACCCCCACCTCACCTTCAACACAATCTCCTTATTAGAACTACTACTACTACTACTATTAGTACTAGTACTACTATGATCTATTGAAGATGATGAAGAAAACAAATTCATCACACTCACAGTCTTTCTCCTCTTATTACATGAACTCTCCCTATTGAGATCAACACCACCACCCCCACCATTACCATTGCTGTTGTTCATGGGCATCTCCATAATGTGCTTCGCCATGACGAAGTTATCGAAGTCGGGATCGTAAACCTGATCACAACAAACACAACAGAAGAGCTCTGCCCGCTCCATGTCCACAGCAATGTCATGGCCCATATGGGCCTGTGAATGAAAGAGGGCATGATTGGATTCAGAAGAACTAATACTACAACACGAGATTGAAGAACAGATCAGACAGAAATACAATCTCCCTTGATTCCCAGAACAAAACCCACATCTGGGTACCTCAATTTGGTCCCTTTTCATGGCTGTCCTCCCATTTGGAGTGATTTTCAGACTGTTTTTCAGGGAATTGTAGCCATTCAAAGAGTGCTTTCTCTTGTACTCTTCAAGGTGCTTACAGGGTGTTGGGTTTGTGTATGTGGGGTTTCTACTGTACATGCTGAGAGGGATTTGGGGATTGATTGGATTGCAAAAACAACAACTTTTGAGAGAGAAAAGGAGGAATTTTGGGAGTGGATTTGAGGAGATTTGATGAAATAAAATATGGGTATTGGAGATTGATTAATGGGGGTTGTGATGGAATCGATCCAACATGGAAAATTGGATCGAAGAACAACAAAAATGGAGGATCTTGTTGGGTTTGGTTTTTGGTTTTCCTTATTGTGAGTTGATTTTGGAGGGTACTTCGTGTTGGAGACCGAGTGGAAGACTGTGTAAACTATTCTCTGTTTCATCCCCTCTTTCTACATGTTTTTGCAAGTGGGGCCCTATACTTTTAGGAAATTAGAGTGCACTCCTCGATGGGTTGACTAGGGTTTTTGGAGAAAACACGAGCACTTGCTTTTGACACGCAATTGTTGGAGTCCTTTAGACACAACTAAAACATACATGCACACATCTTGATGCGTATATAAGGGGTGTCGATTACTGTGTGCCTAATGGTTGTGTTGAAAGATTGTTATTGAATTATTTTTGTTTTGAAAATGGTAATGCAATATTTCATCGTGATTGATAATTAAGTTCTAGTGACGAATAACAAAATTGCTTTTAATGCTATTAATATGTAGAAATTTACGTTGATTTATTTCCATTTGTGTTTTGTCGATTTTACTAGTTGCGATTTGATTATCTTTATCGTCAAAGAATATTGTTAACTGTACTTTTTGTTATTTTTCTAGAACTTTTAGTTTAGTGTGTTTTAAAAATAATATTTATAGGCTTAAAAAATTAATATTTATATGATTATATCGCCAAAGCATTTCTAGTGAGATAGTAGACGTCACATGTTAAAAGTCAATGTTTCTAGAGGTTGTGAATTCAACTCACTTTTGTAAAAAAAAAAAAAGAAATCTAATATTTATATCTTAACTAAAAAATAATATTTTTTGCAAAAAAAAAGTATTATATACTTATATTGAGAATTTGTCAAGGAGGCTTAATGAGATTATTATAATTATATTTTTTTTCAAGTTTTATCTTTTAATCTCTCCTTATTTGTTAAAAAATATGTGTAAGGTATATGCGTAATAGCTAAAAAACTAGAAAATTGGCCAACCATGACTATAGTGTAATGAAAAAGGCACGTTGTGAAGAGATCGAATCATCAAAAATAAAACTAAATGCTTGAATTAATTTTTTAAAAATAAAATAAAATCCAGATTAATTACTATTTCACTTTATAGAATGAACTCTTACCACTTAACAGGATGGCCACCAAATCCCATGGGCGCACATAAATGATTGGCAATACGCTCATTCCTTGAACTATGACTTTTTCTTTTATTGGTGAATTGATAATATATAGTATACTGTTATATTGGGTCACAATGCTTCATATCTATTTATATACACATTAAAAGCTCAACAATCAGGGGCCAATAAAAGGAATACTCTTGAAAATGACTCAAACTGAACCAACAACTGACAATAGTCCAATCGACATCAATGAATACCTTAAACACCGTAAGCTATATGAAAGTAAGAGATGATGAGATGAAATGGCCAACTACAACAAGACCAACATTCCCGACAATGTTCAACACACCAAAACGAACTACTTTGTATGTATAAAAAAAATGATGAGATCAATCACAGCTAGTTGATTTATTAAAATTCAGTGCCATTTATATTAATGGGTCTCAAGATCTGATGACCCGACCTCAAAGAAGTGAGAGCATGCTTTTCTACTATGCTATAGGCGTGGTGGGCAATTAGTCTCAAATTAAATCAACTAGGTTTTGAAAACTTAATTTTATGTTGATATACCTCAACTTCTGATGACCGATAAAAATTAGTCGAGATGATTGACTACTGATGCCAGCGAGGAGCTTTAATTTAAATATAATAAATGAAAAGATTTACTAGCACCTTTATGCCTAAACAAGGGCAACTTCTTTTCTTTGAGAATAAAGGTTAAGGTGAGTGATTCCAAATCATTACAAAATTAAGAACCTTAACCATGACTTTTTCACTCATTGCATCACCACTTTCACCCTTCCAAAATCAAAGAGGATTCTTGAAGCGCAATGTAGCCCTTTCTTTCTTTGATAGTAAAACCACCATCATTAGTTCAATAAATGTTTTCTTACATAAATTTGGAATAAAATAAAGGAGTGGGATATCATTCTTTTTGTCAATTTAACCCTTGAAATACGGTTTTCTCTTCTTTTTTTTTTGAATCAAAACCCTTGAAATACCGTTTGAAGTTATTGAAGTTGACATCAATGATTAGAAACTTTATGATTAACAAGAATCGGATTATAAACACTTCGCACTGCATGATATGAGTAAATTCCTTTTGTTTTGTATCCATCAAGCATCAAACAAGATATTAAAATAAATAAGCATGTTTTTTTTTTTTTTTTTTTTTTTTTTTTTTTTTTTTTTTTTTTGTTACAACTTACAAGGCATGTGGTCTTTCATTACCATGACAAAACCAAAAATAAAATAAAATAAAATTTGTGTCAGCAAAAACTGAGATTTAGGGATGTAAATGGGTAAGGTAATACCCACGAGTGATGGAGATTTACCTTAAAGGATATGGGTATGAAAAAATTTTAAATGGGTATGGAGGCGGGGATGGGTACGAAATGTCATACTCACACGGATCTCATACCTACACGGGTATGAGTACGAGGATGAGTGATAAAATATACCTACGGGGATCCTCATGGGTGATACCCACGGGTTATCTCCACTGGGATGCCCATGATGATTACTCATAGGGATCCCCATATATCAATTATACACCATATGATGTTTATTATTTATACACCATATGATATTTATATATAAAGGAAAATGATAATCTAACACACTTTGGGCGCACACTTGAGGTACACATTTTGTCTTTTAGCTTATTTATGACTCTTTCTTGTCTCCCTAGACATGAGCCCCACATCTAAGAAAACACCAGAAATAGGCTAAAAGACAAAGTGTGCGCTTCATGTTCATTTTTCATATATAAATATAATATAATATTACATAGTTTCCACCCGAAACATTCATTATACACATGACAAAAATCTTTAATGAGATTTTGAATTGTTAACACTTAGAAGTTAGAACTTTAATTGCATGATATGTTATACTTTATTTTTGTTGCAATTTCAACAATTGTGTTGTTATGTATGTATTTTTTATTCTTTATTCTTATAATTCTTTTTTTGAAGAAAATTAAGTGGGATCGAAGAATATTTTCCCCACGGGGATTCCCTATCCTCACAAAAATTCTCATAAAAATCTCTACGGGGATCCCCAATGGAAATGAAATGGGTAAAATATTTTACCCACGAAGATTTGATAAGTATGAGGATGGATACGAGAATTCGTCCCCAGATAGGTATGGGTGTTAAATTTTTTTAGTAGGTACGGATATGGACATGGGTGATAAATTTTTTAGTGGATACGGGTACGGGAATGAGGTCCCCATCCCCTGCCTTCCCATTTGCATCCCTACTAAGATCCTTTCGCTTAAGATCAATTGAGTGGGTGGTTCACTAATTTGTTATGAGTTACTTGGATTCAATGGAGACAAGTTGGCATTGTTCCTATTAAACTATGCATTATGATAATTATGAAAGTACAACATTAATGTATTTTTTGGTATGGGGTTACTTGGGTTAGATAGTGTAGTTTGTTAGATTGGGTTGAGAGTAGGTTACTAAAGCATCAATTTTTAGCCCTAATTGTGAAAAAATCACGTTGAGAGATATCATCCCTTTCTCGCAGGCCCCATGGAAGAACCATGACCGACTGTTGCAATAATTGGCCTTGCCTATAAAAGTGAGGAGACATCAATCACAATTGAAGTTGAAGACAAGCTTGAATGTGAGAAAACATTATGCAGCTCTCCAAAAGAGTTTGTTAAACTTGTTAATGCAAACTAGAAAGTGCAATTCACCTTTGGAATCCTAATAAAAGAGAGTACAAATTTATCTCACAATCAACAAACTTCGTATTTATTTCATGGTATATTAGAGAAGTGTTTGCTTCAATATGAAGCAAAGCAATAGCAAAGCAATGGCCAGGACAACACAATCCCAACAAAAAAGATTGCCCTGAAAAACTGTTACAGACATGCCTTCAAAGATATAATTAAGAATGATTCTCATAAAAATTACATCTCATAAGTCACAATGCAATTTGACCAAAAAAAAAAAGTCGCAGTGCAAGAAAAAAAAAATTAGACTCCATGATCACTTCCACAAACTGCAGACACTGAACCATAAAGTTCAGTAACTCTACCACTATGTGTGCTGCATTGAAAACATTATATAAGAGAGTGAGAAGAATATAGCCGTCCACACAATCACATCGAGAGGATTGTTGAAATTTATGAAATTTAACTCTAGTAAAACCAACTCTTAATTGCAGGAACCATTAGACAAACCAAACTGCATAAAGAGATCCAAAAAGTCCTATAATTCACAGACAAATAATACATCAACAATATTCCATGAACTTCGCGAGGAGTTTATTTTAGATTCTTAATCAATGTGTCAAATCCCAAAACATTATTGATAACCCCGAATTGACTCAAAGCTACCATCATTGGATTAGCAAGATATCAAAAGAAAGAAAACTTATTATAAGGGTCTAGAAATGAATGATCTAGTACGACTCATACAAATGGCAGTATGCCCCTTCCAAGAAATCAAAATCAGATTAAAAAACCTTTTCTTGAATGTAAAAAAAGCAAGTGCATGCAGTAGTTATGTTCGTACCTACCCAATTATCAGAACACCCGTTTATGCATCTGATGAATATTAGAACATATTCATTCACACAATCAGAAGAGTTTTCTGCACATAGGACTCTCATTCCAAATAAAATGCAATCTAAGATGCAGAAGGGAATACATCTATAACTCTTACTTAAAGCCGGGGACACATCGAGGAGTTTCAAAAGAAAATGAGAAAACAACAAACTAAATGCAATCGTATGTCCATAATCATTACTCTCTCAAAACCCCAAAACTAGGAATCCTACTGCTTATGATAAGATTCTAGGACAAAATGTTTCGAAAAGGATATACGTTCCGAACGCTTTCATAAATCATCTTTTTTTAGAAGAACAACACTTAACATAAAAAGTTACATGGTAAAATATTATATGGGAATTCATGTCATTCAAGTTCTAATGACTTGAGAATTCCCATAAACAATAAAAAGAAGCATTGTATTCTAGCAGATCAAAGCAATTCATACTTCTATATCCCAATCTAGGGAGTAGCCATCTATGCAATAGAATCTTTAGACTGCTTATTAAACCAAAATAAGAACTTCAGCATAAAGTGGATACGTTTAGGAATATATACCTTATTTTTGAAGAAACTGATTTAGATTTCTGGTTCACAAAATAGCATATCACAAATTGGATCCTAAAATGACCTCCAAAAATATTTTAAACAACTTTTGTCGATCTAAGAGTTGGAATCTTAATACTTAATGCACCATTTAAACACACAATACACAATCGGATCCTTTTCAGCTTTAAGCAAAGATGAAAAACACCTTACACAACATGATTTTACATAGAAGACCTTCCACTACGAAATTGACCAAAACAGAAAATTTCAAGCAGTGTTGTCTTGTTGAGGCAACATGAAGATATCAACTGAATCATTGCCAATGCGTTTATCCTTGAAAGGAAAATCTAGAAGACATGACTATAGCTTTTCTATCATTTTTTAAAAATTTTGAGCACATCACAACGACCGGTAAATATTTTGTATTGCGGTGCACAAGGAAGTCCTCACTTTTTTTAGTAGAAGAGATTGGGTTGAATGATTGAAACTCAACGCCCCTTTACCAGATATCTTGATTTCAACCTAAGGTATGAAAAGGCGCACTTTATAAGACCTTAGCCTCTCATAGGCCCTACAAAAAGTTGATTCATACTAATTGGCGCAGTTGGTCCAACAAAAAGCAAAAAAAAAAAAAGAAGCATTTTCTAACCTTTTACCTCTCATATCTAAGGTAAGAGAAGCAACAAGTGAAGAACTAGTACCTAAACCAAGATCTATAATTCGAGTCTTATGAATGGAAAAAGATTGGGTTTGAATGGGTATCCCCATATGGGTCCGACAATGTCCAATCATGGATTAGTCAGCTTGGTTAACATTTATCCATACCTAAAATGCATCATTCATTCAATCAATCAAATCAATAAAAGCATTTATCAAAAAAAAAATAATAAAAACAAACACAACATAGCTTCACTATCAAATTAATTGGGTTCGACTACATAGATCAAATACTTCCATTGTGCTCGATTTAGTGCAATTGATAGTGAAATTTTCAAACCATTTAAATCTCTCCTAATTAATGCGTCCCAAGTTAACTTAGATCTCAACATAGCCACATTTCCAAATTAATTAGGGTCGGCTACATGGATCAAACTCTTCAATTGTGCTCAATTTAGTGCAATTGATTGTGAGCTTTTCAAACCATTTAAATCCCCCTAATTAATGTGTTCCAAATCAACTTAGGTCTAGCCCTACCTTGTCAAATTTCTTCCGTTCTATCAAGTCAAGTTTTCCGGTGTAGGCTGCAGGTGTCCAAACCACCACAACCGCCCTTCCCTAATCTGTCAATTGGTGTTACTCCTACTCGTAAAATAAAAATAAAAACCAACGGCCGGTTGATGCGACTAAGTTCGAATCCGGGAAACACCATCGTTACGAGCTCCCCCACCTATATGGTGGGCGAGTCGGGGGCAAACCTAGTAGTAAGATAATTCAGATACTGGGTGGTTTAGACCAAAGAAAAACCAATTTTTATCCAAAGACCAAAAACCCCAAATCACACAACCACAATTTATTGAGTAATTCACACTTCCCACAACCCAAACACACATAGTAGATCACTTGGATCATAGATTTTGAACAATTTCAGAGAAACCACACAAATCGCACAAAAGGGCAATCGGCAATCACACAACACGACCCACAATGGGATACTTAGCCTCGAACTTCTTCTCCCAATCGCTGAGCACGCCCAATTCCTTCTCGGTGAGGCCGTCGATCGACGCGCAGATGTCCTCCTCGTTCTTGCTCATCTTGGCAAGCGCCCTGGTCGCGTCCCTCCCGGCGAAGGAACAGTAAGACCCGCCCGGGCCGTAGAAGGACTTGCCGGAGGAGACGTCGAAGATCCTGCCCTTGATTGCTACGTAGATGGGTTTGTTGGGGTCTGTGCCGTCGAATTGCTTCAGCTGGTCCGAGCTCAGCTCCATCTCTTTGTTTTGCTCTGTTTTGTTGCTCTGTTTTTTTGGTGGCTTTGATGGGATGAAGAGAGAGTGAAGAGTGAAGAGTGAAGAGTGGTTGGTGGTTGGAGTTATGAGTTCTGATTTCATCATTAAGGAAAGGTGCTGTTTGGTTTTACAAAAAAAAAACAAATTTTGATGTAACGGTAAAGTTATTGAGACACGACTCATGAATTATGAATTGAATTACGTCATCTTAACTTTAAATTTATTTGTATCTCTTGGGTTACGAGTAATCCATCCTAAGTAGGGGAGGGGTGATAAAAAAATCAAACACACATAAGATTAAAATTAAAACATTTTACTAAGAAATAATTAATAAAAGTTTATCAAAAAAATAAAATAAAATAATAGAAAGTCATATGCCAAGCCTTGATTTTTTTTATCCTTTTCTCAATTTATAATTATTTTTTAATTTATTTATGTAAAAAAATATCTTATAATTTATTTATTGAAAAATGTTATTGTAACTCAACCTACCAACATGTAAAACCGTTCTCTTAAATTTTCACATCAGGATGCACGAGCACGCATCCCAATTTGTATCGCATGTCCGTACATGCATCTGGATGCATATTTCAAAGACGAGTGTGTATTGGTCCCCGTGTGTTCATCATGAGTCACAATAACGAATTGTGGATGAAGGGAATTGTTAAATTTGTGGTGCGAAAGGCTTAACCCTTAATTTTGAAGAATCTTCATTTTATATATATATATATATATATATATATTTTTTTTTTTTTGAGAATAAGAATCTTCATTATATTAGTATAAAGTATTTTATTTTATGTTGATAAGATAGAACAAACTTGCTGCCATCGAAACTCGAACCCCTAACCTCTTACACAAATGGTCCCATATCAAATGAATGAGCTTTTTTAAAGAAAAAAAAATGAGTTACCCACTTAATTATGACTAAGGTTGTGTTTGGTAACTTTATTTTAACCTCTTATTATGGGTACTGTCTTATTTAATAAGAGGTATTTAAGTTACATTGTACAACATCTCTGCTTAGATGGTAGAGGCTGCATCACTTGCTAAAAATGCATGGTTTGGAGAGGTCGTGAATTCAACTCCCACTAAGTTACAAAAGAAATTGTTTTGAAAATATATTTCATGAAACATAACGCGTCCAGCAGTAATAAGCTGTAACATTTTTTTTTTTTTTTTCAAACAAGAAAGAAGCTGTTACTTACACTGTGCATTTAGAGGGATATTCTAGCACTTTTGCAACCTAAATTCCAGTATCTAATAACATATTGTTTATACACTGACTTCTTCCAGGCATTTTGTGACAATTTCATCTTCTTCAAGTTGCCTCATTTTCTATTAACCTGCCACTCCAACTGAATGGAGGACAGTTTTCAGTTTTGTGAAGAGAAGTAGAATGCAAGCTGGTTTCTTGTTAAAATGCCAACTGCGCAAATGACACGAAGCTTATGTAAATCCTAGCTTTGAGTTGACAAACAACTTGCAGGAATCGCTCCATGATTTCTCTCTTAGTTTGGGATCATACGAAAGTGCAGACGAATTGATTGTTCTTCCTTTTCCTCCAAAAAAATACACTCCAGACACTCCCTGAAACGAAAAACAAGTATTCACTTCAGGTGCTATAGCAAGCTTTAGAAATTTGAAGAAGCCTTATTTTGCAAGGCGAAAAAGAGGACAAGCTTACTGGAGGAGCAAGAGCAGCATCAATAATGGATTGGACGCCAATTTCAGGAGATTGTAATAGGCCCAAAGATCTAAGGAGTGTTGTAGCCAGAAGGGAAAGAGGCAAGGGCACTTCCCTCATAATGTTGGTATGCACTACACCAGGATCGGCGGCACTGCCACGTTTGAACAGCAAGAAAACACAAGTCAATTTTGAAAGATTTCATAAGTAGATATTCAAGGCAAAACAGCATTGAAGTATTTCCCATACATGCGAATAGTAAAACTATTTGACACTACAACGGCTGAAAATAAACAATAAATAATAAATTGAAATGGCGGGCGTCGATATATTAGTCCAAAAGTGATGCAACCAATGTTTCTTGCAGTGGGCAGATTCCTGCAGTGAGACGTGCAAACAAAACATTTGCAAGCACCATGCAATTGAAGTGATGTAGAAGGCGCACTAGTTCGGAATATTTATATCTCCGATATAGGAAGGCAGATATGTTGACACATGGTTGACTTATTTCTCTCGACCAACGCAAGTCAACACATTTAGTATTTGAGTTCTTTGGTATTTTATCTGAATAAGAATAATAGACTTGGAAACCTCAAACCTGGGCATTAGCAGCGGTAGCAATCACTAATTTTTCACACAGACGGGTTGGCTGTAGTAGTTTTCAGTGCATATTCTTACCCATTCTCTTAAGGCTGGCCACTTATAGTTCAACCAACAAAACTAAAACAAATAGATTACTTGGATAGTCACATACATGACAGAAACTCGATGAGATTTCTCTCCCAAGAAAAGTTGTTGATGAAGCTGATAAGAGAACAAAAGTATGAAGACTGTCAACAAAGAATAGATGCAATAGTTAGACTTGAAGTAAGAAAAAAATAAAAAAAAATTGTTCCAGTGCATAAATATATCATTCTGCAAGCAACTTACATTTGCTACATTCGTAGATACGAGCAAATGGAAATTGTTTCCACCCGGCCGAATAATTTTCAATCAGGATTTCCTCACCGGGCTGTAAATTAGACACTGAAAATGAAAGCATTTCCCATCCATTCCCATCAGTTAAGCAAGCACACATGTTTCAAAATAAAATGCAACTCCACCAAGGTCTACGCTACAAGAAGATTCGTTTTTTACAACTAATAATAATGTTATACTAAACATCATTAAAACTTATCTTAAATTCTCTAAAATCTTAGAACATTCAATTAATGTTTAACAATATATCTTTTCTTATAAAAAATAATAATGACTTATAAAGGTAATAAATCATTACTTATGATTTTTGCAGTTAATGATTACTTATAATATATTTGTTATATGTCAATTAACTTTTAACAATGTAGCTTTTAACAACATATATTAGTGTTTTAGAAACTAACTTTTCTGGTAGTGCTAATTAAACAACAACAACAAAGCCTCAATCCTAGTCTTGACAGATTTATTAGGGTTGAATCGATCGATACATGGATTAAAATAAATACCCATATTACACTGCGTATGATGAATTGACATAGAAAAGAAATATGAGTTCCAAACCATATGACATTCTGCTTCTTAAATTTTAGTCATCAAATTAAATCTCCATATACAAAAAGATATTGAGTATCAGCATGCCTATATTGCCATATGGGACTCTCATGGCCACTTTGTTACTAACTGAAGAATTCACTTAAATTTGAGAAATGGGGAAAAAATACATATAAAGAAAGTAAGAATAAGTGTCATGCAAAAGGTCATCTAGGGAAATAAACAGTGCCACTATACATATAGACCAACAAACATACCACACCGATGAGTAAAGGATGTAACATTGACAATCCGAGAGGGAATTGAGCTACTTTTGAGGAGCGGGAGGAGAAGATTAGTTAGAAGAAAAGGACCAATATAATTTGTCCCCATCATTCTGTTACAGAAATGACACTCGTGAGAACATAATCTAACGTGCTAAAAAAATTATTAGATATTAATATGAAACACGAGAAAGAAATATAAAGTTCTATAAGAATATAGAGAATGCAACTAGACTACTATTTGGAACAAGGGAAGCTACAAACTAGCAATGTTCTTCACTCCAAAAGCACTTTTTATAATATTTGCATCATTTCATCACAGTTCATTGCACGTCAATGGTAAGAGAGTGAAACTAACAATCTAGGTATGGACAAGTATCCTCATACAGTCCCCGTAACACAACGCTCAATGAGCTGCCTGATGCTAAGAGAATACTCTTTCAGCATTTCAACTATTGAAGTTGCACTTTTTGGCCAACTACTTATAAACTATTTCCCAATGGCACTGACTGCACAAGTAACTAATTTAATGGATTTCAGCAAGGCCCATGAAGAGTTGAATAATTTTTCTTTGTAAGGGAAAAAAAAGCACAGTGAATTTGTCTCTAATAATAATTAAGAATAAAGTTGAGGAGAAAGATACACACTTTGATGAGAAAGGAGAATCAACAATTTTTTTTAAAAAAAATAGGTTATAGAAAATTTGATTCCATCCTTAGTTAGAGGATCAAAGAATGTGAAGGCGTATTAATCCAGAAGTTTTATTTAAACCTTTTTTACAATTATTAATACAGAGAATATAAAGGTATTTGAAAAACAAGTCCTTAAACAAAAAAGTTCCAATAAAAAGGTGCGAGTTTTTTTTTCCCAGCTGGCTACCTTAGTGGAGGAGATCTAATATGGGTGAAGCGCTCCATAGAAGATGTCCATAGAAGGCTCTCTTCTCTCTCCAATCATTGCTCCCTCTACAAGGAAGTAATGAGGATATTGACCATTAGTTTTTGCATTGATATTGCAGCATGAACTATTGAACTTTGCTTCCTTAGGAAATGGAGGTGAATTGGGTGACCTTGCAAAGCAAAAACAAAAAAAAATTCTCTCAAGGTTTTGTTTCTTCCGGCAAGAAAAAAAAAAAGATAATGTGGATAGTTGCAGTAGTGTCCTTGCCATGGACTTCATTTCTGGAGAGAAATTCAAGAATTTTCAATGAAAAATATTCAGAACTGCAAGGGAGATGGATCTCATAAAATGTGGCTATTTCTCAGATATTAGTATGGATTGGTCAATCTTGTCTTAGTGAAGGACTTTTATGAGTCTCAATACAAATGTTTAAGTTGATGCATCTGCTAAGGACTCATGGTCTTCAAAATAATTTGTTATAATTTTTTTTGAAGAATTTATTATCATGTTTTAATGGTAGAGTGGTTTATAAAAAAAAGCAAGAATTTAAAGAACAGCAACAAAGTCATTCAATTACCGTTCATAACCTTCGATTGTGAGTTTTGTTGAAGTTTCCAAGATCCCAGCATTATTTATTAAGAGTTGTATAGAAGGATGCATATCTGCATCCACAAGCCATTGGCGAAGGGAGTTTTTGAACTTCAAGATTGACTGAAAAGATGACAAGTCCACTTCAATTGCTTTGAGATGGGCATCCGGTTGCTGTTCTTTAATCTCTTCCACAGTCTGGTTCACAACCAAATAAACGAGACAAGCAAGAAAAAAATAAAGATAGGAACGGGAAGGGAGGGCAAGAGAGAGATTTAACAAGAGCGAGAAACTTCTATTATGCATCAAAACAAAATTGACGTTTTCCTGGTACCTTCGAAAGCAAATCAGTAGAAATTCCAGCTGCAAAGAAGAAAAGAGTTCCGTCATAAAACTAAAAGGTAGCACTGCCATTGTCCAATATTTATGCCTGATTTAAATTCTATATCAGCTAATGATTTAGTATTATGTATTTTTGATGTCCTGTGAAACTGGCAGGGGAACCATTCTTTTTGTTGTAAGATGCGGTGATTAATTTACTTTAATGAAAAATGTACAAATAAAGAACAAACATTTCATCTTCAAAACACCTTCTATCTTTTTGCCAACCTAACATCATCAACCATGCCAACTGTTTTGGAATGAAACGCACTTTCCATCAATCATGCATCTCAATATGCCTATAGGCCGAAAACTTACTGGGGCAATCATGCACGTTCAATTTTTTGTCCTTGGGCTATGACATCAGGGCCTTGTAAACATCATGAAGGAGATGCGAGTGGAAAAGACTTATTAAGTCCTATCCCCTCTTCTTGTACATATTAGGCTATAATAAATAGAGTCTTGTTCCTATCAAAAAAAAGTCCTATCCCCTCTTTTTAATATTTAATATTCTTGTTGTAGACCACCTAAACTCAATTCTTTCCTGTAAAAGACAAAAGGAAGCGAAGAAAGGAAGAAGAAAAGGAAAGCAAATTGCTCTTACAACTAGAGAAGCAATAAAGCAACAATAAGAAAAGCATGTGATTTAAGGTACCCAATAGTTGGAAGTCGTCTAATTCACTGCCAAATTCGCATGAATAAAAGTAAATAAATCATGAGGCAATAACATTTATGCATGTAGTTACTTACAACCAAGCTATAGCAACGAAGAGCTCAATTGATTACCTAGAACAACACAAAATCCCTCTCTCGCTAGTGCCTCCGCAGCAGCTCTACCCAAACCAGACGTCGGCTTTCGCAACATAAAATCCCATTTCAAACACTCAAATCATCAGTTCAATAAAATCCAATTGAAACACAAAGAAACAAAAGCTAAGAAATAAATCGCTTTTTTCTTACACCAGTGACTACACACACAGGCCTTTTGGTCATCTCGGCGTGATACTGATCTGAACAACGCGGATACCGCAAACACTTCTTGAAGACAATCTCATCAAACCACAACCGTATGTAAGAATACACTAAAGAGATGTTCCACAAAACCGCCATCCTCCAAAACTGGATTGAGCACACAAAGGAAACCGCCGTCCCCAATTCCTCTATCATCATAACCCTAAGCCAGTCCCAAATTCCATAACAAAACAAAAAATCAACAACAATACAACAACAATATAGCCTCAGTCCCAAATTAATTGTGGTCGGCTATATGGATCAAACTCTTCCATCGCGCTTGGTTTAATGCAATTGATGGTGACAAAAACAAAACTTGAAACGCAAAAAATCAACAACAATAATAATATCTAAATCTTCAATTCTTCAATTGAACCAATTCAGATAGAATCCTTGAGAATAACAAAACTTGAAACACAAAAATAGTAACCCTAATTGATTGAAATGGAGAGTGAATTACCGGCCCCTGCTCTTCTTCTAGGGTTTGTATTGTAGACGCTGAGAGGGGTGGGATTGATTGAATTGGATGAACAAGAGGTGGTGAGAGTGAAAAGGAGGGACTTTGAGAGTGGATTTGTGGTGATTTGGTGAAAAAAAAATATGGGTATTGGAGATTGATTAATGGGGTTTGAGACGTAATCGATTGAAGATGGAAGATTGGATCGAAGAACAACAAAAATGGAGGATCTTTCGCTTCGCCCCTGCTAAGTTCTCGCTATTCTCTGTTTGTTTTCTTTGCTCGTACATGGTTTTGCAAGCGCCACCCTGTACTTTTTAGGGAATTAGAATATACTCCTCATGCTCTTCGATTTTATTTTTATTTTTTTGTTAAATATGGGTGAATACACTCCTTTGCTACAATTTATCAAGAAGTTTTTTTTTTTTTACTTTAATGAAAATCGAACCACGATCTTCCAAGGTACTTTTTTGACAAATGATGTCTTTACCATCTCACTGAAAGGCTTTGACTACAATTTATCAACAAGTTCTAATGAAAAATAATTGAGCATTTTAACACTATTACGTAGATTTTTTTGTTAGATTGTCTCAATATTTTATCCTCGGTGTTTTCTATGTTTTTTTAATAAGAGGTTATTTTCTTTACTTACAAGTTTTAATTTAATTGTATTTCATTAATTATTATCCATAGTATATTTTTTTCTTGAGGATTGAAAAGTTAAATAAATACTTCCCCAAGTTTGAGAAAAAAAAAAAAAACTACCCAAAAAAGTAAAAGGATTTGGTTCACAAAAAAAAGAAGTAAAAGGACTTCAATTAATCTTTACGCTCTTATTGTAAATGAGAGCTTGGAATTTTTTTTTCTTATAAAAAATTATTACTATCTTTTAGTTGGAGTGACATGATGTGATAATTATTTTTTTAAGTTGATCTCTTTTATTTGAGATTAAATTTTTGCGGTTATTTTTGTTTTTTATTTTTTACTTCACCTAAACTTTATTTTTTCGTAAATGATACCTCATCTATCTCACAGAAATAATTTAGCAAAGTTTGATTATTAGTGTTAGTCCCTTTTGTATGTTAAAAACAAATGCAATGCTTCCATATACTTTATATTTTTATCATGTAAAAATTAGGGAGCCTGAAAATTAGATGTGCCACAACCTTTTTATTATTATAGCTATTTTAAACCAAAAATCAGTTTGGTTGGAGTGACCGAGAATTCCTTTTAAGTTTTAAGTGAGTTTTTAAATTGTAACTCTACCAAACAACTTTAAGTTGAGAGGCTAATTCCCATGCAAGAGAATGACAATGTTCGAACATAGATTAGTTGTTGCCTTGCGAGGTTTATAAATTTTGCAAAAGTATAAGGTTATTTTAGTCATTCAGTCCCGAAGGGTTCATCTTCCTCCCCAAGCATAAAGAACCGACCGGAAAAAAGAAAAGGTAGGACTTAAGGAGGGTTTTGGGTTTTTGGCAATGGCAGTTCTTCTTCACCTCTAAAAACCCCATCAAAACTGCGCCAAAGTTCCAACCTTTTAAGGGTTTCGCGCCCCCAATTCCCCCCCCCCCCCCCCAAAATGTTAAAGCTCTTCTCCTCCACATCGTCCTACTGTCGCCTCCAGCGATCGATTGCGAAGAAGCCTCAATCCGCCACCGTCTTCAACGGCGATAGCCCATCGAGGTCTCCGGTGCTCCGACTCTTCGACTCGCTGAAGATTTCGAAGGCGTTCAACCCGGCTTTCTGTAACAGAGTTTTCTACTGCTCTGAGTCCGGGGATGGGTCGGGGAACGGGGCCGCGGCGGAGGCCGAAGCGGAGAAGGCCGTGGAGGAGGTTGAGTCGAGGGCGGCTTCGGCGATAGTGCCGACGAATCCCAGACCGGAGGACTATCTCACTGTGAGTAGAGTTTGAAATTGGGCGAAATCTTGTTGTTTGCTTGTTAAAGGTCACTCCTTTTTGCGCTAAAATTGATAATTATGGTTATAGAGTAGAGGGTTTTGATAAAGGTGGCTCCTTTTTGTGCTAAACTCGATGCTTGAATGTTCTTTAGGAGATTGGGCTATCCTCATGTAATTTATTGGTTTTTGTTACCATCAATTTCATTGAATCAAGGGACATTGATATTGTGGTTTAGTTGCGAGTGGTGGTGTTTGTTGGTTTTGCTATGTCGAGGAGTGTGAGATTAGGCGAAATCTTGTTGTTCAGCTATTAATGGGAGCTGCCCATTTGATAACTATGGTCATAGTGTATAGGGTTGAGATAAAGGTCGCATTGAGCCATCCCTTATGTAATATATTTGGTTTTGTTACCATCAATTTGATTGAATCAAGGGATATTGATATTGTGGTTTAGTTGGACTTTATTAGATCAATCAGTGCTGTTCTGAGTGGTGGCGTTTGTTGGTTTGCTGTGTTGAGGAGTGTGAAATTAGGCGAAATCTTGTTGTTCAGCTATTAATGGGGCCTGCCTATTTGATAATTATGGTCATGGAGTAGAAGGTTTTGATAAAGTTCGTTCTTTTTTGTGATAAACTCCAGGGTCGAAGCCAACATCCAAGTGTGTGTGTATTATAGTTTAAAGTGCCTATGATACTTTTTTTCGTCAAACAAGTGCATATGATACTTATTAAAATGAGAAAGAGAAGAAATTAATAATCATATATTATCATATAAACCAAAAGCACGAATCATTGACCAAAAAAATTTAAGCGTATACTATTATAATATAAAATAAAAAAGTAGTTAATGAAACAGCTTACTGGCATGTTGAATGAAGATAAATATAGGGTGTAGTGACATAACATTGAATTGCATTAAGAAAATATTCTACAAAATGCATTAAAAAAAACATTAGACTATAATGACAGTGTAACCAAAATAAAGAAACAACAATCAATTTTGATTTGAAATTTAAAGGTATTAAATATTTTCATGTTCTCAAATCACGGACTTGTGCAATTTTTTTGCAAATCCATTATCTACATCTGCACATCCAACGACTAAAGGCAATTTAAAAAAACATAAGTTTTGATTAATAAAAATTTACTAAATAAGTAACTAAATCATGAATTAACAGATAATAATCAATGTAAACAAATATAACTTGAGAATCTAAGATGCATTTAAGTTGAAAGATTAAAGAACATATAATCTAGTGTTATAAACTAATAAAAGACAATAAAAAGCTTTGTAAAAAGCATACCACTCCACTTGGCACTTGTAATTTCAATTGGGTTGTTGTCTAAGTATAATGTTAAGGGGCCCTCACAATTGAAATCGCAAGATGGAATGACAAGCAATTGATCGATCTATTGACTTGCGGCGAGATTTCGCCAAGTTTTTAAAACACTAAATAGATGGGGGCTAGAGATTTGTGCTTTTATCAAAAGAAAGTTGAAGCACTCTATTAGGGCAACAAAAAAAAAGAAGAAAACAATACACAGGGGTCGAGATGGAAAACAAAAAAAAGAGAAGTTGGGTGGGGTTCGACTGTCCAGAAATTGGAACAAAAAAAATAGAGTATGTAATGGGCTTAGGGAGTTTTAGTAAGGCAATGTACATCAGTACACGGGCTGGGATTTGCTAAAAAAAAAAAATTACATGGGCTCGGCTTTAATGAGGGAGGCTTTTTGCTCAAATTGGGGGGAAGGGGGACCAACGCCACATTTTTCTTATAGACCCTTGTGTATTATACTGGGATATACTAGTAAGTAGAAAAAAAAAATTTTGGGGGGGAGGGGCATTGTCAACGTAGCTTCATCATTGATAAGCTCGATGCTAGTATGTTTTACAGGAGATTGAGCCATCTCTGCTGTAATTTATGCACAATTTTTTTGTTAAATTGCGTTTTATTAAGTTTGTTACCATCAGTCTGCAAATTTGTTGGTTGGAGCAAGAGACATTGATGGTGTGGTTTAGTTGTTACCTCAGCTCCATTGGCCTTGAGCAAGAGTTTATTACCTTAAGAAGAAGATAACATGTTTATACACCAAACTTAAACACTCAAACTTGAGCAAACAGAGAAATTTCTTTATTCAATTCATAATCAAAAGCTCTAATGGCCCGGTTAATTTAAGTGTTAGCATAGCTAAGCCTTGGCTTCACTTAAAGATTGGTGTTTGGTTCGGGTGTTAGCTAGCACTTGGTCTTACCTAAACACACTAACTCCTTTTTACTAAAAGACTCACCTCCCCCCATATTTAGGTAAGCCCAGCTTAAAAGGGCAAAAAGTACTACTTTACCCTCCCTCTATCTAAAGAAGACAATGATGAAGATGATGTGGAAGGGGCACAACAGTTCAACAAAAAATCTAACCTAACACAATTTGTGTAGAGGCAAACAAAGGATTAGCTAAGATATGACTTCTATTAGGCAAGCAAATGTGGAAGGATTCACTAATTTTTGAACCAAACATGCCATAAGTGATTCTTGGTAAGCAAAGAGAGAAATTTCTAAATCCTTAATCAATAATTCAATTCATAATCAAACTATCGGAGGTTTTACATATTTAGTGTGCTATAACACAACCTTGAAAGCTGAATTAGCCTTGCAAGAAAAGAGCCAACCTGATTATTCACGCAAAAATTATTGCGGGAATAATTATGGTACTAGTGACAAAAGTAGTTTGGCTCAAGAATCAAGATGCATCTACACGCTCAAAGCAAGAAATGAAAGTTGCATTCACCGAGTTCAGAGAGATGATGCTAGATGATCGACCGGATGGCTTACCACCGATAGGTTTAGTGCTTTTATTGGATGAGTATTCCGCTTGATCCCTTAGTGACAAAATCATTTGGAGTAGGAGCTACAGTTAGTGCCATCCGCCAAGTTAGATGATGTGGTTTTGTTTTTTGTGTTCTTTCTTGTACGTGCTCTTATTAGCAATGTTGAATGAATAAATAGTTCAGCTGTAGCTTTACTTTTTAGTGACAACTCATAGTGCTCTTATTAGCAATGTTCTTTCTTGTACGTGCTCTTATTAGTGACAACTCATAGTGGAGCAGTTTTGAATGAATAGTTCAGCTGTAGCTTTACTTTTTTCTTATTAGCAATGTTGTTTCTTTTTTAACTTCTCATTCAGATGTCTTTTGCCAGGTCCTTGCATTGCCTTTGCCATATAGACCGTTGTTTCCTGGTTTCTTCATGCCCTTAAAAGTGAAGGTACGCCGGTTTATTTGTTTTGATGTTTAAGTGTCCAAATTTCAATCATTTCAACTTATTTGATAGGGAGAAAGAACAGTGGGAGGTAGTATTTGTACCTGGATATTAATCTGAATCTTTTGTGAATCTTACTAATCTCATTTTCTCATTCACTCTTAATTGTATTCTGGTTTTGTCTCACACTTGTTGCTGGGAAGTTCAAGTCGAGTTTCTAGTTGTTGCAATGATTTCTCTATTTATTTTGATATTAGGTCACATTGACACCTTTTTTTTTCTTCATTTTCGACAATATTTGTCTTCTAAGAGCAAGAATTCTTGTAGGATCCTAAACTGTTAGCAGCTTTGGCAGAATGCCGTAAACGGCAAGCTCCATATGCTGGAGCTTTTCTTCTTAAGGATGAGGCAGTTACTGATCCTAGTGTTATGTCCGGTTCAGAAGCTGAGAAGCACGACCCTGATCTCAAAGGAAAAGAATTATATGAACGTCTTCATGAAGTTGGTACCTTGGCCCAGGTATTTGTTTTGGCCAACACCCTTAATGTCTTCCCTTAACTTATTGGATGGCTTTTTTGATGTACTATTGGGATGACTTTACCTACCACTGTCAAATTCCTTGTGTGACATTTGCTTGTCTGGACTTTTAGATAACCCAAATACAGGGGGATCAGGTAGTGCTCATGGGTCATCGACGTCTCCGGATAACTGAAATGGTAAGTAGAATCTTGAAAATGCTAATCATGAAATTCTTTAGGCAACTGGATGGAAATTGTGGTATTCTTTTCCTTCTTTGCTTCTTAAATCAACATTAATGAACCATTATTTTCAAAATTGACTTCCTTTCTTTGCTTTAACAAAATGTTTGCTTTGAACATCCAAATTGTGAGCAAGTATACGAGTCAGTTCAACAATGCCAACGCAAAGCCTTAATCACAAATTAATTGAGATCTGGCTAGATTATGATTACTAATTTGGGATTGAGGCTATGTTGTTGCTTGCTAGATTATGATTATTTTAAAGGTTTTTCATACTCATATCATCCCCCCTTTGGACTGTAGATTTTGTATTTTATGAAAAAAAGAAGAAGCAGAAGCGTAAGGATTTTTGACATTAGAATTCTATTTCATTTGGGAAAGCTGGGAGCTGAATTTTTTGGTCATATATTATGTTTCTGAAACTCTTAGAATCTTAGATAAAGAATGCTGAAGTTGTGTATTCTGACCAGGTGTCCGTGGATCCCCTCACTGTGAAAGTTGATCATCTCAAGGCATGCTCATTTTGTCTTAATTTCTCATTTGTTTAGTAAAGTTGCCAAGTGCATTTATTAAATTAAAGTTTGTGTCACAGGATATACCTTATGACAAGGATGATGATATAATAAAAGCAACATCATTTGAAGTTATCTCAACTTTAAGAGATGTCCTAAAGACAAGTACTCTTTGGAGAGACCATGTTCAAACGTACACCCAGGTACTATATCTTATAAATTTATGTTCTAGTGTTTCAATTTTTGAATTGATATATTTTGCAAAAAAAAAAAAAAAAAGAGATTGATATGTGACAGGTCATGATTTGTTTCGCGCAGTGTTTTGGAGCTTCCATGTAAGCTAGACTTGTGTTATAGTATTGGATTTTAATTTAGTTGTTACAATCAATACAGAGTACATAGTTTTTATGTTTCAAATTGATAACCTAGGTGTTTTTCCAAAAGAAAGAGGTATTTGGTATAGGAGTATAACCAGCTTGATTTACTAAATGTATCATGTCAAGTTCAGGGGTTTTTGTGACTTGTGAGTCCTGACTTGTTATGAGATTAGGAATTTGGAACGAAAAGAATTTTAGGACTTGCAGCAGTGTAGTTTTTATGAGCACATAGATGAGAGAATTACATACTGAAAGTGTCATTCATGGTGATTACTGTGTTATTGACATCTCTCTTGCTCTCTCTCTCCATATTTATATTACATTTATGTATAGAAGCATGCAGCATATTCTAACTAAGGAAACAGATGTATGCATTATCTTAATCCCTACAAAATATAATGCCAATTCTTGAGCTGTCTAGTTCGTTGACGAAGAAAGTTGTCAATTGTCGTTAGTGTTGGAAAATGAAATTTGTCAATACGACTTAGTTCAACTATATCAACTTTACATTTTTCTACACTTTTTTTCAGTGATTGCAAGGCGTCGCCTAGGTGTTTTGGGACAAAATCGCCTAGGCGGGCATTGTCCTTCTAAGTAATTATTAGAAATTTGAAGGGGTTATTTACAATTAAGTTTGATTGCAAAATACCTACGCGAACATAAAATCTTAACACAATAATGTTACATATGGACGTAAAGACTTATTGGTATTTTGAAGTGTATATTAAGTAATAATCACATTGCTTAATAGATGATTAGTGTTATTTAAGGACCTATAAATAAATAAATACTTATACGAGGACCTCTAAATAAATATTATTTCATTCGCCTATGCATCGCCTAGGCGCCGTCTAGGCAATGCCTCGCCTAGACCAGGGAAATCGCCTCGGGATCGCCTTAACGCCTTGCAATTCTTGCTTTTTTTTTTTATACTATATGGCTTAAAATGTGTCTACTTGAATATAAAAATAATTAACTTGAGTTGCAAGATTTTAGATTTTCAAGTGTGCATAGATATATATTAGATGAATTACTAGTACAAGAATGCTATCGTCATCTTAACACTTTTTAATGTTTTTAAAACTGTGTATTATTTTATATAAAGTTTAATTAGACAGGATTGCAGATCGGATCTGTTGGTTAAGGTATGCCATCCCTAATCTGATCCAATCCGTGTGGTTTGCAAGCTCTGCAATCCAACCAGAGTTGATTGGATTAGAAACAGGCTGGATTTGCAGATTTCTTGTACCCTTTACCTAGATTTAAAAAGTTAGCCAAAGACAGTATAATTTACTACTCTTGAGATGAGATTCATTGATTTCTTTTTTAAGTGCTTACTTAAAAGAGAAAAGATCATAGTTAGTGTCTGTTTTTGTTAGAAGATGCTTCTAGAGAGTAAAAACATAAGAAACATTGCAATTATGCTGAACTAGTAATTAATCTTAGTCGGATTTTAATGAATTACTAAAAGAAAAAAGAAACAATATGCAAAAGTACCAAGATTGTTAAAGTTGAATTTATAAAAACCTAAGATCGAAAAGGAAAAGAACATGAATTACAAACTACTTGTGAGAAATTCATTTATATTTAATTAATAAATTAATGTAGATGTGAAGAATGAAAGTTTCTGACAGTTTGTTGCATACTAATTGCTTGTCAAGAGTTAGAGGGCAAGCATTATTTCAAACCATCAGATACTGTACAGCACTCAAAAGACGTAAACTTGCTTATCCATTTATGTCTTGACAATAGATGAAACAAGGGTTTTTATAACCCTTTGATGAAGTTATTTATATTTGTTTATGGTGCCAAGATTTTATAAAAATTCCCTACATTTTCCTAAACTAATTTTGAATTATATGTGTCTGAAAAATGACTCGAAGCCTAATTTTCATTTTCTTGGCATTGGCCTTTGATTTATGCTGTATCGTTCTTTAGAATCAGGACTTCCTTCTCTTATTTCTGTTTAATATTCTTTGTCAAGGAATATGATATATGTTTCTCCTCTTCTTAGTTTTGAATTTGAATTGATGGATATATTTTTGTATTTTGATAGTTTTAGCCTTGCATGATCATCTGGCATTAGGTGTCCTGTACATGATTTCTGACCATTCTAGTTTAAATAATTGCAGCATATTGGTGAATTCAATTATCCAAGGTTAGCGGACTTTGGTGCTGCCATTTCAGGAGCGAACAAGTTGCAATGCCAACAAGTGATTGAAGAACTAGATGTAAGAAGTATTTTAATGGGAACAAGCCTTATTCATATATTGAATTCTAATTGTTTCCATAAGAAACGAGACATAGATATTATGATTTATTTTTACGACTGTTATTAGCTGTAAGGTAAATGTTTATGTAAATATGCACACGGATGCATGAGAATACGGTTGATTACGTCTGGGTAGCTTGCAAGTTGGTCCTGAAGTTTGCTCTAATCTGCACTTACAGTCCCTTTATTTTCTAGAATGTGCACTAGTCCCCATAATGCACTTTCTGTCATGCAAAAAGGTCCTTCTGTTTAGCTCTCCTTTTTTGATGATGTGGCAGTTTCTAACCAATACGTAGTAGACATACCAGTTTTGATTTTAATATGAATTGTAATTGATATCAAACCACCAATTTTCTGGTAGGTGACATCTTTAGGCCGGCATGAACACGTCATTAGATTCTTCTGATAGTTTTTGTTTTACTTTATTCATTTTGATTGTTTATTCTTTTTTTGTTGCGCGTGTTCTCATGCAATTATTCCCTACGTATTTTATGGCCTTAAACGACGGTAGCTATACAAGTCAAATGTTATTGAACTTTGTTCTCTTAATGTTTCTTGAGATCTTCACTTACTTCGGGACCAATCTAGAATGGAAAATGTTTTTTTATGAGAAAAATGGAAAATGTTGTGCACTACAGTTATTCCATGACTGTTGGAACATGCAACTCTTCAAGGGTATTCACGCGAGGGTGCATGATCTAATGGTTGAGGACTACACACTTATGTAGAACTTGCAGTTAGCTTCCAATGTAGATGGTAGTTTCTCTCCACTGTTTTTGTTCTGATTCCTATCTACTAATTTAGGTATGCAAGCGTTTGAATCTGACTCTTGAATTATTGAAGAAAGAAATGGAGATCAGCAAGATACAGGTATTTTATGGCATGCCTTTCGTAATTTCTGGTTTAAGATTCATTCTTGGATTCCGATTTTAAACTGCCTTCATTTTTCTTGGTGTTATGCTAGGAAACAATAGCAAAAGCTATTGAAGAAAAAATAAGTGGTGAACAGCGCAGGTACTTGTTGAATGAGCAGCTTAAGGCTATAAAGAAGGTAGAATGCCTATCTGAGAGTAACTTTACCTTTAATCAACTGATCTTTATATGGATGTTAAATTTTTAACACCAGGCCTCAAACTTTTTGCTTATTTATTTATTTTTAACACCAAATGTTTGTTTTTAGACTGCTGTTAAGAAACACCTACTGCAGCAGTCTAGGAGACTAGGAGATCAACTTAAGTAGGATGTGATGAAATTTTCTTGTCCTTTTTTGACAGAATTATTAAGAAAATGTATATTTTGTGAAGCTTGAGAATAGTTTCATGGATGAAATCTCCTTGCCAACTCTTTAATGATGTCCACTTTACTGTCAACTTGTTGGACTGTATATCCTAAAACTGTTAGTATGGTTGTGAGGTACATCCTAAAACAGCTGCTACTTTGTCTGACGTCTAGTTACCTGGCTGAACCTTAATTTAGGCCTTTATGCTAATTCTCATTTGACTTGTTTGCTATCTTGTTTGTTGTTTTATCTATAGATTCTGTAATGTCTTTTGGAGAAGCTCTAACTTCATTTATCTTGATACAGGAGTTAGGATTGGAGACAGATGACAAAACAGCATTATCTGGTTAGTTCTTAGTTTTGTGCTCTGAGATAATAATCAAGTGAGAGCTGTAGGTTGCACTCTTGTAAATTCATTTTTTTAGGGCGTGGCGAAGATGCTAGGAGGTTCTAAAATCGACTGTTCAGTGATCCCATAATTTCAACTTTCTTTTATTAAAAAATCTAGGTCTCCTTTTTATATTACTTTCTAGTGTTTTATATATATATATATATATATATATATATATATTTATAGGGAAATTCTACGATGGAGACCAAATATATACCCATGCCATGGGAACCTCTCAATGTGCATTTATGTCGCCTCGATTAATGTGTGGGATTTAAATCCAATGGTTCTAAATAGTGTACCCATGGCATGGGTATATATTTGGTTCCCATGGCAGAAGTACCCATATTTATATATATATATATATATATATATATATATGTATGTATGTATGCATGTATGTGTATGTATGTATGAATGTATCTTTTGGCCTAAAAAATATGTATATTTTTAAATAGTTGGAAATAATTGACTATGTTTAGAGAAGGTTTAACTGGTTGAATTTCTAGTATCATCTACGCGAGACAATGTTGGTTTTGTGAGATGTCCCTGTTATGGTTATTGTCATTGAGTGGTATGCGATCTTTCATTCTTACTGCAAGTGCCATGTGTCAATTTGTATCGCGTAAGTTAAGTGTTATATTATCAGGTCTTTTTGTCTTACTTCTGCATACATCTTAATCATTTATATGTATGAAGGTTTTGCTATAATTCTCTTCTCTTCTCTTCTAACCCTGCAGCGAAATTTAGGGAGAGACTTGAACCAAATAAGGACAGATGCCCACCTCATGTTTTGCAAGTTATAGAAGAAGAGCTCACAAAACTGCAGCTATTAGAGGCCAGTTCAAGTGAATTCAATGTAACTCGCAATTACCTTGATTGGCTTACTGCATTGCCTTGGGGAAACTACAGGTTTTTAGAAGCATCCTTTAAACTCATTATGTGCAGGTCGTTTATTCCTATTCTGTGTTTGAGTTTGTTTATTCAGTCTTGGAAGTCTGTTTTTGGTATGGCCCTTTTTATTGGATTCTTTGCAGTTGTAAAACCTCTTTGCATCCGTAAAAAGCTATTATGAAAAATAAAAAGTAAAAAAAAATTGATGAGCTAATTGTAGTTTATTTATTTTAGATTGTCTTTTTAATGAGGTCACACTTGTTTGCATTTCAATATCGGAGTGGTTTCTTAGTTTCCTTAATAAAAGATCGAATGCATGTAGCTTTGTTGTGCTTCTGCTTTTCCTTTTATGATTGGTAGTCATATATACTGGGGTATGCTTTTGGAAATAATGAACTTGTTCTTTCATGTAATTCAGCGAAGAAAACTTTGATGTTCACCGTGCTCAAACTATACTGGATGAAGATCATTATGGTCTTACGGATGTTAAGGAGCGGATACTGGAGTTTATTGCCGTGGGAAAACTCAAAGGAACCTCACAAGGTTTTGTTCTCTTCTTTTTGCTTGCAATCAGTTGGCGTAGTAGGACTATCCAAACTTATAACCCATTCTACTATTTTCCATTTTATTAATGTGGGTTTATTCTCAACAAACAAGTTCAAATTAGTTTAAGTCGGCTGCATGGACCCAGTGTTTCCATTCTGCTCAATTTGAATATTACAACATATGTTTCTGTTAAATTGCCAAAAGTGCAGCTATGCTGGATTTCGATTACTCTAAAACTCTTCCATCTTCCCCTTCTTTTTTTTTTTTTTTTTTTTTTTTTTAATTTGTTCCTTTTTCCTACTTTTTTGCCTTTCCAACCAAGTAGAAGCAACCTGAAGAAACTTGAAAGGCATGTGTTTTTTATGGTGTGTTTAGGTTTTGAACATGCAAACGCCATGTGGATTCTTGGCTTTTGGCATTTGATTGGATTGACTTTGGCACCAGGGTTGTGGTTACTAGTGTAACTTGATTATTACCTACCGTTTTGTTTCACTTGAGGAGGCTTTGTTATTTGTTTCATGAGACATATACCATGATGGACTTCTTGAATTTCCTTCTTGTATCCTTTGTCATTGAGCACTACAAAATTACCAATTTGTAAATGTACAAAGCATAGTCAGCTGACACTGACCCCTTTTTAACTAATTGCAGGGAAGATTATTTGCCTCTCAGGACCTCCTGGAGTGGGTAAAACTAGCATTGGTCGATCAATTGCTCGTGCTTTAAACAGAAAGTTCTATAGGTTTTCCGTGGGAGGACTTGCTGATGTAGCTGAGATTAAGGTATGATATGATATTTAAGAAACATTCAGTTTGAGATTTGCATGTCACTTGCTAGCCTGGTCGCATATTAACTTTTCAAATTGTTTAGGGACATCGCCGGACCTATATTGGTGCCATGCCTGGAAAGATGGTGCAATGCCTGAAAACTGTGGGAACAGCCAATCCTCTTGTTTTGATAGACGAGATTGATAAGGTGTGCTGTTATATTTTGTAGTGTTTATCCCTTTTTTGGTGTGAATCACCTGGTATTCGAACTTAGCCCACTACTTCGGGCTTGAGCCGTCGAGTCATCGTAGGCCCATATGTGGCTTTGGCTCTCCCAAAGAGAGATACTCCATCTGTATGACTCATACTTGAGACCTCTACTTAAGGGGCCCAAATGTTGAGCCTCTTGGACCTACTCCCCGTTGGTCTGCATTTATTAATTTAATCTCTAGGCTGATGTACCAGTGTGTGCGCACGCGCACGCATGCGTGCATCAACCCATGGAATTTATTATGTCTGATTCTCATTTCTTTAATTATGATATGCTGTACAACAGTTGGGGAGGGGTCATGCTGGTGACCCTGCAAGCGCTTTGTTGGAGCTTCTTGACCCTGAGCAGAATGCAAATTTTCTAGACCACTATCTTGACGTGCCTATTGATTTGTCAAAGGTCAGTGTAGTGTTTGGTTCATTAGATTTTCGAGAACTATCCTATACTGGATAATGCCTTAATAGCAAATGATAGAATTAAGGTTTGGTACGTACGTTTATTTATTCCAATGTTCTGAATCAAGAGATTTACAATTTTTATTTTTTTATTTTTTCTCACGAGAGGATGATATGATGATACCTGCAATTCTTTGAAGGATGTATATCTGTTCTCTATCTTGGACTTCATATTGTGAAACTTTTAGCGTCTTTGCTTTTCTAATCTTTGAAAATAAGCAATAGTAAGTAACACTGTAACACTAATGACCAAGGCCAACTAGGGGGGTTTTTTGTCGGAAAAAAATATTTTAATAGAGCGATTTACCAGTTTGTGTTCTGATATCTATGTATTTTATTGCAATCCTCCTGTCCTACAATACGACGGCATCACAAATTCCTCTGCCCGGCATATTGATATCATTCTCGTCCAAGTCTCTTACGATATTGCTACGATGAGCATTTTTATTCTAGTCTTACCATAGTAATGTCCTTGTGTTTCTGTTGTGGCTTTTTAACCAAGAGTTTACAATCCTGTTCTCAAGAGGCTTAAGTTTTATTCCTGATCTTTTATTGGATTCCATTTTCACCGTTGATGTTGCATGAAACGAATGCCTGGTTAAATGTTTCAACAATGGAACTATTGCAGTGAGCTTCTTTTGCAAATCTGATCGCCATTACATAAACATGTAACAATAAAATTACGACTTGGGAATCTTGGGCCTTTGTTTGCAAGGTCAAGTGGAAATGCAGCATTTTGTTTGTGTTTGAGGTACATGATATATGAATATACAGTGGCATACACTGGCATGTTTACTAGAATTGTTTGAAAATATTTTTATCTGATACCTCATATTTATTTTAGAAATATTCTCTTTTTCTTGTAGTTTAGAATTTTTGTTACATTTTCTGTCACCAATAACTTAGCATGTTTCTAACTTCTGCCTTTTTTGTCATTGTAGGTTTTGTTTGTTTGTACAGCTAATGTAGTGGAAGCGATACCAAATCCTCTTTTAGATAGAATGGAAATTATTGCCATTGCTGGGTACATAACTGACGAGAAGATGCATATTGCAAGGGACTACTTGGAGAAAACAACTCGTGAAGCTTGCGGTATCAAACCTGAACAAGTATGGAATTTTATTTTTCTTCTAATATTTTCCTCCCCTCATTCCATGCAAAAAAGAACGGAACAAAAAAAATAAGATAGAAAAAACCTACGTTGCAATTAAGAGTGAAATCAGATGCTTACCCTTTCACCCATTCTTGTTTCGTTAAGTAGGTGATGAGGTGCTTTATATTGTGTGACTAAGTTTAGGTACCGCGCAGATTGTTGGATATGACTTAATTGACAAAAAAGGGGATAAATTTGATGTTATAAATATGGAGTCGTAGAAGACCTTTGCTGCTTTCTTGCATTGTAAAAGTTTGCTCCAGTGTAACCAAAAAAAAAAAAAAAAAAAAGTTCGCTCTAGTGTGACAACCCCTCTTTGCAATGGAAGGATAAGACTATATATTTACCCTTCGTCTTTCCCTGGTAACAGGAGCAACTGTACCATTAATACTATGCTAGTTGGTAAGTCAAGATTCTTAAATTGAACTATCAGTACTGTTAGTTAAATCTGTAAGCGTATTACAAGGTTTTTCCTTAGGGTTCAATCTAAAATTAAAAATTTGTGATATAAAGGGATCAATTAATTGTTCCATTGCTGTATACACGATACTTGTACTCAGGTGCAGATGTTTGCATCTTTATTCATGTAGAGGAAAGGTATAAAAGTATTTTATTCTGTGCAGGTTGAAGTAACTGATGCAGCTCTTCTTGCTCTAATAGAAAACTATTGCCGAGAAGCAGGTGTTAGGAATTTACAAAAGCAGATTGAGAAGATCTATCGAAAGGTTTGTCTAAATATCTAATTGTAGCTTTTGGTATGAAAATTCTGTAGCATTAGAATTATCTTGAATGTTGTACTACCCTTCAATTGTTTTTGTCTGCATTTATGTTTACCCCTTCCACATTATTGAAACATCTCCAATTTCTAGCGAAATCATGGAATGCTTTTGGTAGTCATTTAATGCTATATCTTGTCATTCTTGTTTTGATTTTAATCCTTCGCAGATTGCTCTTCAACTGGTGAGACAAGGAGTATCAAATGTGCCGTCTCCTGGTGTTGTAGAGTTGACTGTTATACCTGATGAAGATAAAGAGGAATCTGTTGCCAAGTCTCAGGAATCTAATGTTGATGGTGAGGATCAGGTTGTTGCTGTAGAAGAAGACTCAAGTGATGAAGAAAAGAGTGGTGAGACGTCTGCAGCAGTAGAAGAAATACAAACAGATCAAGCTGGCAATGAAGTCTTGAGTGCTACTGATCAACCACTTGAATCCAAGGTATGGAATTGGTCGATATTTTGCCGCGAACTTAATAATTTGAAGAGCAATGATATAATCTTATATTAACTAAGTATTTTTATTTGATAAAGTTATGTTTAATAAACCTTGATTACACACGCTCCCATATTACTACACATTTTTAGTTTCCCATTTGATACATGAGTGATGGCCACATAACCACTTTCTATGAGGGTCACATTCCCATCCATTGAATGGATCAAAGGATCTCGTAGGTCAAGCTATACCATATGAAATATCAAATTCCTAACTAGTCTCCTAGTTTATTGTTTGTGAGGCAGCAATGACTTCATAACTTGGTTCACTGCAAAGCAGTGTCAGCTGCTTAAAGCATAACACTCATAAACTAAAGCTTGTACTTTGTTGCCTACGAGTTTTGAGAAAGGTAATTTTTTATTATTATTTTAAAGAAACCGAAAGGTTTAAATTATAATATATAGAGAAACACACACTACAATACATTTCATGAAATTTATTTCTTTCTTCTACTGTTACAAGATTTGGTCTGAGAATGTCTGTCTGTGTGTCTTAGGAATTGGGTTAGTTTAATGTAAGTGGAGGGTTTGGGTCCAGCCTCATGGGGAACTCTGGTCCTTGAGCAAAATCTTTGTGGCTTTTGAAATTTTGTTGCACTTGCACATAACTTTAGCTTCTATTTTTCGATCGAAACACATAACTGTGGCTTTCATTAATGTTCAGCTTTCAGTTGCTTCTCAAAAATTTAAAAAATAATAATAAAAATAAAAAACTTGTGTGCCTGTCAAGTGTCAACTATGGCCTTGTTTGGTTCGGGGCGAAGTTGAAGAAAGTGAGATAACTTCCAGGGAAGTTCCAACTTGCCTTGTTTGGTTGGATATTTTCAAAAAACTTATCTGGAAGTTTGACCCCCACCTTCCCCCACATAGGGGAAGATAACTCACTTGGGGGGGTGGAGTTATCTTCCCGAGGGGGAATGGACACTTCTACCCTCATTTAATGCTCTCTCTCTACCTTTATTCCCTAAAATCTCTCTCAAAAACAATGTAAAGGGTATTTATGTCAATTATATTATTTTATTGTTTTTAAAATGTGGAACTTCCCAGGAAGTTCAAAGTTGAACCAAACGTGAAAAGTGCAACTTCCTTAGTGGTTAACTTCCTAGGAAATTAAACTTCTCTGGAATTTAGTAAAATGAACCAAACGAGGCCTATATGTAGGATACAAAGAAATGGATAATTATGCAGCCTGTTTTGAAATTCTTTCTGATTCATTTCAATTTCTCATTTGGAACTGAGTCTTCTCTGCATATAATAGCTTGTGCCGATCCCCCCTGGAACAATTTTGCTTCTTCTTCATAGTTGGTATGTGGTTATGAACTTTCTCGGGTTTTGTTTTTGAAAATGACATACTATTGAAGTTAATCCTGCCACGTGAAGCTTTTTTTAACTGTGTCCTCCGTATTCCATATATATACATGTCCGATGCAGTTTCTTTCTTTCGTTTTTTTTTTTTTTGGAGAATTTGTTCTCGTGAGGCAGCTTCATATGTTTCTTGGTTACCATACTGAAACTCATCTGTTCTTCTGTGTTTGTTGATTAATTATAGGAAAGTAAAGAAACTGAAGTCTCTGAACCAATCCAGATAGTAACCGTTGATGAAAAGAGCCTGTCTGATTATGTTGGGAAACCTGTTTTTCATGCTGAGCGAATATATGAAGAGACACCGATTGGGGTTGTAATGGGTCTTGCCTGGACTGCCATGGGTGGTTCTACCCTTTATATAGAGACCACACTTGTGGAACAAGGAGAAGGAAAAGGAGCACTTCATCTTACCGGGCAGCTTGGTGATGTAATGAAAGAGAGCGCCCAAATTGCTCACACGGTTTCGAGAGCTATACTGCTTGAGAAGGAGCCTGACAATCCTTTCTTTGCCAATTCTAAGCTCCATTTACATGTACCAGCAGGGGCCACACCAAAAGATGGTCCAAGTGCGGGCTGCACCATGATCACATCAATGTTATCCCTTGCCACGAAAAAGCATGTGAAGAAAGATCTTGCAATGACTGGGGAAGTTACTTTGACAGGGAAAATCCTTCCGATTGGCGGGGTAAGTAAATTGAAATTGATTTTGATCATAAATGCCTCCAATGCTTAAGCCTTAGTCCCAAATTAGTTAGGGTCGACTACATGGATATAATGCTTCCACTCGACCCAATTTAATGCATTTGACGTGCTTTGATAATTTTTTAAATCATTCATAATTAGTCCACCCAAGTTATCTTAAGTCTACTCCTACACTGCAAATTCCTTCTATTTCTTTCTTGTTGACCCTATATGGATTTTATAATCTTTTTTTTAAAAAGGTTTTTATCTGGTGATATCACTTCATTTGTCAAGATATTGACTTTATAATCGGATCAGTCAAGTTATTTGTACTAATTTTACTAACTAAACAAAATGGACACATGCATAAGCTTTTGCTATTTCGGTTTGCTGTTTGACCATTCACATTATCAGCAAACTTTTGCAGTCGTGAACTTGATATGTGGATGTGGTAGGCCTTGATCATGGTTGCTTGCATTTTCAAGGCACTAGGTGCTTCCACGTTGCTTCAACTCAAATATATTGAAATTGGGTGATCTAACCTTTCTCTCTAGTTTCTTGAATGTTTATAATTTGTGACGTTCCTAATCATATTTCGCTGAATATTAAAATGTTGCTTAGTTTTGATCTAATATTTCACCATTACTGTAATGTTGGCCTCTTCATATTTTCGTGTTATGATTTTGAACAGTTAGGGACCATGAATTTCATCCCTCTTTAGGCTCTAAATGATGATATTACCTGTTTCAAGTACTTTTGAAGTACAAGCAAAATTTACTTCTATTTTTGTTTGTTTCTGACAATGATCTTATTGAGCCGAGTTAAAAACCAAAATTCTTCTTGATTTTTTTTTTTCTAAACAGGTGAAGGAAAAGGCCATTGCCGCAAGGAGGAGTGGTGTGAAAACCATTATATTTCCTTCCGCTAACAGAAGGGATTTCGATGAACTTGCAGACAATGTGAAAGAAGGACTGGATGTTCACTTTGTGGATGATTATAGTCAGATACATGACATGGCTTTCAGCAGCGATCAGTAAGCCAATTAATAAATCATCCTCGCTCATTTTCTTCCCTTTTTTCTGGTCCAAAACTAAGACCTTGTACGCTAGAGATGCGGACAGACGGTCTAAAATTTTGCTGCGGCACGACTTTCATTTTTTTCGGAGTCCCTACAGAATCAGGTAGAGGGGAATTTCATCTACGAAGCTATCTTGTCAGCAGTCATTATCTATTCTTGGTATCCTGTTCGCCCATTTGTAACATTTATAATCTTATTGATGTTAGTTTTGGTTAACTTTTATTTCATAAGTATAAACTTTATTCTTAATAAAATCTCATAGTTCTCTTCTTTTAACTTTTTAAGGTTCCCTTTATAACAGTCTTGTATTTGTATCTTCTTCAGTGCCATGTCAGTGTTCTTTGCTTGGTCATTCAATTTGTTTACAGATTGCCTCAACAAGTGTAAGCTAGTGCAGGTGTGCCACCATCTAGTGTAACTTTGGTGGTAGAGGATTTGGTTTAAATGCATTGGCTCAGATGGCAATATTAGCTTTTCATCTGTGAAATCACTGAAAAGTAATAAATGAGTTTCAATGATTTGGTTTTCCAAACGACATCAGTGTCTGGGCCTCCTGTCAAGTATGGTAAATTATTACCATGTTGAAAAGTAGTTTTCTTATTGATATTGTTCCTTTAGTAGGTAAAGGAATTTCAAGTTTGGTGAAGTCTGTTAAACTTATGAGTTTAGTTAAACAACAACCTATCGATATAACAATCTCTATGATAACTTCACCCAACTATTTTTCGAAAAAGTTGATATAAGCATCCTAAAAATAATGCATTCTCAAATTACCTCCACACTTGGCAACGTATTCTTCCCAAATTGCCTCCACACTCGGGCTTTAGAACGGCCCTACAACATTAACAACGACTGTGAAGACTATTAAGGCAATGCCGCAAGGTGGTGGTGGTGGTGGTGGTGATGAAACAAGATATAGAGCTTGCAAAAATGAAGACGATGGGAGAGAGAAACAAATTATTAGAGTTAGGGGACATATCGTGTGTGAACTTATCAATAGAGGTTGTTATAGTATTGATGGGGTTTTGTTTAATCGGACTTTTCTTAGAACTTGATGGGGACACTTTTCGTTAGATGAAGGGGATTTGAGTATTATAGTGTTCTCATATAGATGTAAGTTTTAGAACTTGATAACCGAACCGTACAAAAGCTGCTCATTGAACGTCACGTCAACAATAAGCAAAAGCAAATCAATGAGGGGCTTAGAACATCGAAAAAATTACATCCGTACGGTTATTTTTTTTTTAAATTCGTAAAGTACTATGATTTTCTTTTTTATTCTTTAATTAATGTATATCGTGTTTTGTAAATGCGTAATTGTGGTGACGTGGATCCCAAACACACATGGCGCCACAAATGGCGCCTTTTGGAAAGGCGCCATTCTAATGGCGCCTTTCCAACAGGCACCATTTGTCCACCTCCACCTCACCGCCTCACCTCCTCACCACCTTGTCACCTCCACCTCACCACCTTGTCACCACCTTCTCCAGATCATTTGTCCACTTCACCTCACCACCTCACGTCTCCCACACGTCTCCTACACCTCCCACACGTCTCCCACACGTCTCCTACACTTCCCACACGTCTCCCACATGCTGCTCCTCACGTACACACCACACGCTCCCCCACGTACACACCACACACGCATGCATGCGAGACCACTGTCTCGCGTGCATCACTGTCTCGCATGCGAGACCACGCATGCATGCATACGTGGTGGCATCCCACGCATGCAGTGCATGCATTCGTGGATGCCACCCGTACACACCACGCATCCCACGCATGCAGTGCATGCATGCGTGGATACCACCCGTACACAACTTCACGGGTTAGCGTAGCAGAGAGATTCGCAGAGAATCTCTGCAACCACCGCCCCCTACAACCCCTATCCACGACCTAGGGTCATCAACGACCTAGGGTCATCAATGGGTTTTGAGAGTTGGTTGGGGAGATTTAAAATAGAGAGAGGGAGAGAGGCAGTGAGGTTTTCATTGAGAAGAGAGGGTTTATGTAAGTTTGGAGCAGTGAGAAGAGAGAAACAGTGAGAAGAGAGAGGAAGAAAGTGTAGAGAGAGTGGGAGGGAGATCGAGAGAAGCAGTGTGAGGGAGAGGAAGAGAGTGTGTGGGAAATCGAGAGAGAACCGGCGACGGCGACGGCGACGGGCGGCAAAGTGTAAGTGGAAGTGTGTGTGGGTTGAGTTTGTGAGCCGAAAGAGAGAGAGGGAACAAGCCGCCGAGAGGGAGAGAGTGTGAGAGAGAGAGAGGTGCGAGAGGTGTCGTGAGAGAGAGAGGTAGGGAGTGACGTGGAGGGTGAGAGTTTGTCGAGAAAGAAAGAGAGAAAGTAGTAGAGAGTGTGCGAGAGAGGGTGAGGTGCCAGTGAGAGAGAGAGAGAGGAGGGTGAGAGTGAGTGAGAGAGAGAGGAGGGTGAGAGTGCCGTGAGAGAGAGAGGGGGAGAGTTTGTGAGAGAGAGTGAGAGAGTGAGAGGTGTTGTGTGAGAGAGAGAGGTCGAGACAGTGAGAGAAACAGTGAGAGAGAGAGAGGACGAGATAGTGAGAGAGAGTGAGAGAGAAAGAGAGGTCGAGATAGTGAGAGAGAGAGGACTAGATAGTGAGAGAGAGTGAGAGAGAGGAGAGAGGTCTTGAGAGAGTGAGAGAGAGATAGTGAGAGAGAGAGTGAGAAAGAGGGGAGAGAGAGGGGAAGAGTGTGTGGGAACAACACAGAGAGAAGGAAAGAGTACATGGATTTGGGTTTTGATTTGGGATTGTGTTGAGTTTGTTAGCTGAGAGAGAGAGAGGGAACAGTTGAGCGTGAGAGTGGTTGTGTTTTCATGTATTTAGCAAATTATTCGTTGTTGGGGAACGTTTAGCCGAGATAACCGATATTTTTAATTATTCTTTATATGAATATTTTATTGTTGTTTAGTTTTCATTTTTAATAAAATAACTAAATTTATTTTTTTTTCACGGGGAATATTATTTTTTTTGTAGGTAAAGGAATATCAAATTGAAGAACAAAGGAAGAAAAATAGTAAGAACAAAAATTTATTTATTTATTTATTTAATATATTTATAGTGTAATAGATTTTTTAAGAAAATGTGTTTATTGCATGGTGTGTGTAATTTAAATGTTTTATTTTTAAATAGCTAGTAAAGAATGTGAACATCATAGTTAACAAAATGTTACAAATATTAAACCCCATAGAAAAATTAATTTTTTTGTAGTAGTGGCCGTAGCTTATTGTGTGTAGTGATAAATGCTGGATAATTATTTGACGTATTTTTCAAGTGAATGACAAATCGACCCAAAGATAAATATTATCTGTGTTATTTATTATCAGTGTTTGATTATTGCGACAATATATTAATTACAAGTTAGTATTAATGGAGTGTCCGGTGTATATACTATTAGTCGCCTCACCATCTCCAACGACGACAAGAAGGAAAAAATCTTTTACTGACGAATTTAATTTGTAAGTAAAAGTGTTAAAATTGTAAGTAAAAGTTTTTACTTACAAAATGTCGTTGGTAAAAACATCGTAAGAATAGAGTCAGTAAAAGTTTACACTTACAAACTTAATTGTAAGTAAAGAGATCCTTTTTTACTTACGAACCCACCATCATAAGTAAAAGTGTATAATATCTGTTAATAAAATTTCTATTCGTTTTCAATAATATTTATTAATATAACTAGATTTTTCATTTAAATATTATTTTGTTTAATTTTTGTGCCTTTCATTATTTTTTCACGTTAATTTAATGAGTTTCGTTTTGGTATAAAAAAATTTAATGAGTTAGAGAACTTAAATAAAATACAGTTAAACTTAAATAAAATACAGTTATTTATTCTTGATTATTATTCTGATCACTTTTCCAACAATTTGACAAACTTTGTCTTATTCGGGAGCTCAAAGCTAGGTAGAGTAGATCTAGCTGGGTAACCAAACAATGTACCAAAGCTCCTTCAACCAACAACTAGAAAGAGAAGAAAAAATAAAGTTAGACAGTTTAAAATTCATTTATAATTTTCTTCATTAAAAAAATTAAAGAAATTAAAAAATTGAATACAACCTTCAAAAAAACCATAGGATGTTTGAAGCTTGTAGCGACTTTGCAATAGGCTCATGCATCTTACATGCACCCAATTAATATGAAGAAAATAAGTTGAAACGTATAGAATGTATTAGGATTAATCAACAAATGTAGTAGGATTAATCAACAAATGTAGGTGAAATGCAAATCAAAACCTTTGTAGAGATTGCATGTACTGACATGGATGAACCCATGAAATTAAGAGACGATGTAGAATCGAGATGAAGTGCAAGGCGCAACAATGTTAAGAGGAACTCTTTGATGATTTGCGACGTGATGAAATAGAAATTAGTTGTGAGGTCAACGTGAGAGATACTACCGTGAGCCTAGGAGATAGGGAGAGAAACTTTTGGGTTTTTAACTTATTATCTTTTGAAACAACGTGTGTGCATTGGGGGGTAGGATGTAGGGGGTTCCGGGTGTGTGTTCCACGTCCGTGTTCGAGTACGTAGCAAGATCCTTATCTTTTTTGTGCCTATCTTCTTATTTTTTGATATATTTTTGTGCCTATCTTTTATTTATTTTAGATTTATCGAAAAAAAATAAAAACCATTTATTTATTATTTACTTGTACAAAAGACAAAAGTCAAAATTAAATATTATATTACTGTTTCGTCCCTTTTTAGTGAAAGCTTAATTTGTTAATTAATTTTATTCTTCTTCTTCATCTTTTTTTTAGTTTGGTAGTTTCCCTTTTATTGAGTATATATATTGTAAGTAAAAATACATATTTACTTACAAAGCTATACATATTACTTTCCTCTAAGATTCATAAGCAAAAGTTAGTATTTTTACTTGCAAACAAAAGTAGTTTATATAAATATATTTTTGTGAGTAAAAGAAATCCTATAACTCACTAAAAACTATTGCTGAATTGGGTCGATATTCACTTAATAATTATTAGCTTTTGCTTAGAACTCATGAGTCATACGTACAAACAATACTTTTAGTCACTTAATAATTATAAGCAAATATGGACTTTTACTTACACTTTTTATATTCGTAATTGAAAGTTTTGTAATTAAAAGTCGAATTTCTTGTAGTGAACATCAGTAACAAAATACGTAATCTCGCATTCACAAGTGTCCTCACTCTGCTCTCTAGTGCTTGATAGTAGACTATAGGTGCTGCCCGTCCGGATATAGTTATTTCCAATTGTTCGGTCAACTATCGTACAATGAAAAAATCATGCCACTACTCATCTTTGAATACTTCAGACCATTCTTTTCCCTCTTCTCTGGCCACGACCATGCAAGAAAGTAGCTAAGTTGCTAACTGTGACCGCAATTGATCATATTCGAACTCACTATCTACCACTTGAAGCTTCGATAACCACTGATTAAGAATAATAACATTATAGACGATATATTTAGTAAAAACAATTAAGCATTAGTGTATAACATGACCCTTTTACAAACAACATCTCGTTAGAGAAGCATAAAACAAGAAGTGATTGTTGTCCATACAAGTATATAAATGATGTAATGTGTGTTGGCGATCAATCATACAACACCCGTTCAAGAAGTGTTAACTCCTTCCATTATAAATTAAATCAAAGTTAAAGTGAAAAACAAACCTCCGTTTCTCCTCCTCACAGCCAAACTCGAACAACAAGTTCTCAAGCAAAATTCAAACACGAATAAGACTTCTCACCGCCCAAATGCCGTAGGCACCATCTTCCTCTTTGTCAAATCGAAATCACTTGTACATGGAGTGCTCAAAGTAACTAATGTAACACGGAGAGAGAGAGAGAAAAGAAGACCTTCGAGAGTGCAGAGAGAGAGAAGTTGTTGAAAAATTACTACAATATGCTCCATTTTGATATAGGAACAAGAATAATTTTTGATGAGGATTTATTGAAAAGTTCGGTCGTGCCTTAAATCCTCATTTTGATCATTTCTTCGCTTGATATATATGTAATTTTTTTACATTATCAATGCGGTAAATTATGTAGGTCATGGAAGGTAGGAACATCCTGTTTCACTTTTATGCATTTGGAGAAATTGTTAAGGTTTGGCAAGGCATTAAGTACAACAGACCCCCATCAATGACCATGATTATTAAGTTTGGAATGAGTAAACATGAGTTGATGGATCACGTGTATAACGCGTTTGGTATTTCGTCCACTGAGACTCTCATTACGATGACGTATCGTCACGTAATAACTCATCCATCAGGTTCACAATATTTTATCCCCGTGTCGTTGCAAGACGAGACCCACTTCGAGTTGATGTGGTCAACAGTGGCGAATCTACCATTATCAGCGAAGGTAGAGATTTATTTAACCTTCGAGCCAATCGAGCCATATCAAAATTCTACTGTACATTCACAAGTGGTAGAAGAAAATGTGGGCATGACATGCCCTGCATCAATGATGGAAAGATTACGTATGCAATCACCTATAGGTGATGTTGTGCAAGATAGATTTGTTACTTCGATTGATGATGACATTAGTGCCCCCAGTGATGACCGTAATGAGGACCACGACAACGACATTGACGAGGACGTATGTCCCCTCGAGGATGCTGCGCCATCTGTTAATTGGGAAAGTATAAATGTTGTTACAGATGACCCAACCTACGAACCTCCAGGGGCGGAAAACTTGCAAGATGATGAGCAATTTGCAATTGACGAGGAGGAGTGGATGGAAGAAGTAAGCGATGAAGAAGATTACCAACCATTGCCGGTGTATAATGAAATTGATTGGGAAGTGGCTAATTCTACTGCAACCCAACATTCTCATCATTCGACTAGATGGGACATGCCTAATTTTGAGTTGGAAAGAGGAATGTGCTTTGACAATAAGAAAGACTTGCAGCATGCCATAAAAGTGTGGCATGTTAACAACTATTGCCAATACCTTGTTATGGAGTCAACTACAACCTTATGGTCATTGAAGTGTAGAAGTGCGCCGGAAGCTGGGTGCATGTGGCGTCTCCGTGCTTGTTTGCGAAAGAAGAAACAATTGTGGGAGATCACTCAGTTAGACGAGCCGCACAGTTGTATAAATCCCGGCATAGAACGCAGTAATGCCCAACTCGACGCCAACATGCTTGCACGTGAGATACAAAGCGTTGTCGAAATAGATCAGGCAATTGCTATCAAGGCCTTGGTACAAATGATTAAGTTAAAATACGCACATGAAGTTCCCTACAAGCGAATGTGGGATGCTAAAAGGAAAGCAATTGCAAATGCATTCGGGGATTGGGACGCGTCGTATGCTACGTTACCAAGATGGTTGGCGACTGTACATAATAAGAGCCCAGGGACGAAGATTGAGTGGTCACATAGACAATGGGTGCGAGATGAGATCGGGACGAGCATCCTCAATTTCGTCGTGTGTTCTTCGCATTCGAAGCATCAATCGAAGGGTTCAAACATTGTAGGCCTCTTCTACAGATTGACGCGACATTCTTGTATGGAAAATAAAGTGGTAAGCTAATGATTGCCCTATCTGTTGATGGTAATGGACATCTACTTCCAGTTGCATTTGCAGTTGCAGAAAACGAATCAATCGACTCGTGGGGGTGGTTTTTTAGAATGTTGCGCAAACACGTGACCGATAGAGATGGTATTTGTATTATTTCTGACCGTCACTCTGGCATTCTCGAGGCTGTTAACATACCAGCAAATGGTTTTTGTCCACCAAGAGGATACCATCGTTATTGCCTGCGACACTTGACCAGTAATTTTAACACGCATTTCAAAAATGATTCGTTGAAGAATATCCTATCTCGAGCTATTTTGGTCAACATCAAGTGAGAAAATTTGATGCATGCATGGAGCGTTTTGCTTATTTGTCATCAGGAAGTCCTCAATGTCTTCAATATGTGAATGCCATTCCCAAGGAACTCTGGACTCAATCGCATGATGGAGGCCTGCGGTACGGATGGATGAATTCTAACGGGGTTGGTATGTATTCGATAGTAGTTATGTTTGTTATCCTATATGTGTTTTCACTGTGCTGATATTACTGACACGGCATTATGTTACCATCGTAGAATGTTTTAACGGTGTATTGAAAGGGGCACGATTCTTGCCAATAACAGCAATGGTTCAAATGATTTACTACAGGTTGGTGACATACACCAACCGACGCAAGGAGGAAATCGATGAAGCAATATCGCACGAGCTCAATTACATGAAATATGCCATGGATAAAATTGCACATTATCAACAATCTGCAAGGAGACATTACGTGAAATTGATAAATCGCGACACTGGTGAGTTTGAGGTGCTCACTGGACGTCATGACGATCGTATGCATAAAGGCAACAATACATGATTGTTATCCTGCGGAACTCGGTATTGCAAATTTGCAATAAATGGCAATCGTTTGGTTTCCCTTGCTCACACGTGTTAGTTGCATGTGCCCATATTCGAATTGATTATACACAATTTATTGAGCAATACTACAGGATGGACGTGTACGCACGATGCTACTCCTCTCAATTCAAAGCCATCCCTGATGAGAAGTATTGGCCGACTTTTGCGACGAAGATTTTACCAGATCCTAGGTGTAGACGTGGCCGAGGGAGACCAAAGGGAACACGAAGGCAAAATGAGATGGATCTTCCTAATGTTTCGAGGACCTTGCGATGTGGCATGTCATCAAGAAGGACATAAACGAAGAACATGTCCGAATAGAGATCGTGGTCAAGTCCCTACTAGGAGGAACCGTTGCAGCGTATGTCGTGCAGAGGGACATAACAAAAAAAATTGTCCATCCATATCTCAACCCCAACCCCCCAATCCAAACCAATGAGAGGATTTGTATTTTGTTTGTAAACGGTGTAAGTTGATAATTTCATAACATTTATATTAATATAGTATAACCTTATGTTACGTAAAGTAATATATACGTATTTGTTAATGTTATAACTCGTAGTAATGATTTGTTGTAAGTTTTAAAACTACTCGACCAATTTGTCTAATCACACAGTTGTAGCGAGTACACATGGTACCAGGACCATCTGATCCTTCTCTTCTACGCCTCCAATCTACACACAGGTCATCGCAAGTCTGGAGGGGTCAGGTATATACATTTAACATGTATGTGCATAATATTTATGCAAAAACGTTTAATACACACATATATATATCGACATATTTTTTAATTGTAAGGTACATGATACAATGCGCGTGCGAAGAAGACTGGGTGTTGTTGATCGACGGATTAATTACCATTCTCGAATGATCCCTTACCTACAATCTAGTGGCTTTTATGGTGTTTCACGCGTAGGATTTTTTAGACTTGACTGGGCTTTGATCACCGCTTTCATTGAGAGATGGCGTCCAGAGACACATACGTTCCACATGCGTTGTGGCGAGTGTACGATAACACTCCAAGACATTGAGATTCAGCTCGGGTTACCAATTAATGGTATGCACTGTGTTGGAAGCACGAGATGTCGACTATCTCGTGGTGTGTGAAAGACTACTTGGTGCAAGACCTGAACCACTTCACCTTCTCGGGAATAGAGTTCGTGTTTCATGGCTCGAAGACAATGTGCCACCTATAGAGGATGACAAAGAATGAGGAAATGGTTCGACGTTATGTTCGTTCATACATTCTACAACTTATTGGTGGTTGTGTGTTCGCTAACAAGTCGAATCAATATGTACATTTGATGTTTCTTCCGTTGCTCGAGGACCTTCAAACAGCTGGACAATATAGTTGGGGAAGTGCATGTTTGGCATATTTATACAGGGAGTTGTGTCGTGGATCTCGCTCTGGTGCGCACGAGGTCGCTGGTGCGACAATTCTTATACAACTATGGGCTTGGGATAGATTTCCATTTATAGCACCAAGGCGCAAGCCTGTTCCTAGAGGTCGACCTCGAACGTGTGATGGAGTATACATGCCCAATGACGTTCCTTTGGGATATCGGTAATAAAAATGTTTCTCATGTTATTTTTAATAATTCATTGGGTCTTTTTAATTTATGACAAATTTATTGTTTTGTATACAGATGGATAGTTGCATTTTCAGTAACTAGGACTGCCACACACGTTATATCATCATTTCGTGATGCACTTGACACGCAGAGGGAGAATGCCATGGAGTGGCAACCATACGCTGATGTCATCGAGTCACTTCCACAATTATGTACTCTAGGTCACGGGAGCTGGCGTTCGACGTGTCCTTTAATTTGTTTCCATATAGTTGAGTGGCATAGACCGGAAAGGGTCATGAGACAGTTTGGGCTGACACAGGTCGTGCCACCTCACTGTGATTTTGACACACGTCTGCACCGCGTCTAATTGAGAGGACACCCTCAAGAAAATTGGGCAGTGTATCACAGAATGTATATAGAGTTGTGGGAAAATCGTAGTAATACGATAGCCACGATACAACAAGAAGGGGAACATGATCACGAAGAGTACATGAGGTGGTACATGAGACGGCCCTAAATCTTCCGGGGCCGCCCCGTGACCCACGCCTTCTGCCCTCAAGCCCAGCAGCGCCTGTCACATCACCGGACACGTCATCACTGCTGCCACATCCGCAACTCTGTGGAGTGATGCTCCGTGTAACTAATCCTACTATATTAAGTTGTCTGACACATTTATCAGATTAGTTGATAATTACAATTATATCATCAGCGGAAGCACTTAATTCATATTTTATGAGAAATTATTTAACCTAAGTAGTGGAAAACCCGGATACAAACACCATGTATATAACTGAGACGAACTAAACAGTAATCCATATACATGTGATAAAGTTATAAAGTCCCCAAAACCCAAAGGCAAAATAGTATATACATACATGATATCAAAACACTAGCTATCAGCAAAGACAACGGCCTTAGAGATAGTCGCCTAGTATCTCCTTTCCTTGCTCTTGCTCGTACCGGGATCTGCGCTCGGTTGCCCAACACATACAAAGAACGAGCCCGGTGAGTAAATTCCCAAGAGAAGTCTACACGTTAATCATGAAAAACCACAATAACTTGCGAGACATATGAATATGACCACGACGACGGGAATCATATTCCTATGGTCGGGCGTAAACGATATCCAAAATAAAACCATTCGATCACAACACAAGTAGAAAATAACACACCATTCGAGAAATCTGGTCCAACCACGATATCATTTATAAGAAAACTAGATAGAAGTGTGTGAGTCTAACCAAACTAGATCGTACTTCGTAGATTCGGATGCCCCTGGTGAGCACATCAAGCCTAGACCACACCCAAACTACTAACGGTGACGGAACAAATCGCAACCCACCGGACACACGTGCTATTCATAGCTAAGCCCCCACGCGCTCGGGTAGCTATTTACCACAACCATCTCGATTAAGGGTTTTAGGCACGCATGAATTAAAGTGTAACATATGTCAAGGGATAAATTTAAACACATCATTTATATGGACAAACCACGCATGAATTAAAGTGTAACATTCTCAAGGGTTTTACGCACCGTAACTACGCACTCCGACTTCCCGGACCGTCAATCCGACCCGCCTAGCTCTCCTATGCCCGAGCTATGGTTCCCAGTCCACGAAGTCCATTTATAGTGTTTTATATTATTAATAACACATTTATAATATTATATCATATATTCCATTTTGCGGTTGTGGTACCTCTCTTTCGGACAATGTCGGGGTTCCAAAAATACCCGAAAAGTCCCGTACCTACTTTTCTACCTTTTTCAAATTTTCTATATTTTTCTAGAATTTTTCCCAATTTTTCGATATTTTTTTCCTATTTTTCCTATTTTCCGAAATTTAAAAGCTGTTTTTTGTTTTTTTTTTTTTTTTTAAATAAATAAAAATATTATTTAAATATATTATTTAAATAATATATGTGGGTCCCCCGAACGGGTCGGACCCGACCCAACCGGTCGGCCGGTTCGGCCCCTCAGGTCCGGGTCGGGTCGGGCCGGTCCCAGCCCACCCGGGTTGGGCTGGGGCGGTTTGGCCCGCCCACCGGGATGGGCTGGGCGGCCCAGCCCGGCCCGGCCCAGGGTGGGTGCACGCACGCACGCACGCGTGCGTGCCCCCTTCTTCTTCCTCCTCTTCCGAGGCGCACGCCAGCGCCTCGGTTTTTCTTTTTTTTCTTTTTTTTTTTTTTTCTTCTTTCTTTCTTCTCTTCTTCTCCATTTCTCTTCAATCTCTACCCATTAGAGACCTCCAAAACATCAAAATCTCACCTCAAATCCACCCAAACAACATCAAATTTTCGGATCAACATACATGCAAATAAACCCAAAATTTACCAAATCACTTCAATTTTCCACAAATTTGATCCCAATTGATAAGATTCATCAAACTAAACCTCAAGAACACCAAATTGACCTCCTAAAACCGGTAAAAATAAATAAAATCCGAATTCACCACAACCCATTTTAATCACATTTTTATCAAAAATTTCCATTAAAATGGTAGAGATTACCTTAGATCGATGTTGTGAGGCTCGGATTCCCTCTCCCAAAGTTAGAATTCTTCTCCTCAAACCTCGATTTCCCTCTCTCGGATCTTCCCAATTGTTTGAAACAAATGTTTCCTTTGCATGTTCGATCAATCGATGGGTATATATAGGGTGTTTTAATCTCACGTGCACACGCATCTCGAGGTAAATCTAATGGTCCTTTGAACACCATATGTCACCAACTTCTTGAACACCTTATCATAACAATCATTGCCTTGCTTTACTTTGTTGTGCATCTCGAGGTTAATCCTATGCACGCTGATTTTTCTTTTCAAACTATAGGACTTCAATTTATTCATTAATACATTAATTCAACCTTAGGTTAAATCACCTTAATTAAATCATATAAAATTCATAAGTGCGTCACACTAGCACTCGCCTACCCAAGCAACCTATGCCCCGTACCCCCGCCATACCAATACCGGCACCGGTCCTCGACACGCACTTCGGGACATATACCCGACTCGTAGCCTTGCCCGATGTCAACTTACACACATGTGATGTTTATATAAATAATAAATTTCCACATCACAATAATAGACATACAACATACACAAATAACACAATATAACCTGGGTACTCTTATTTGAGTCCACCCATTTATCACCGTAACGCCGAATTAACCGTTAATCATCGTGATTAACACTAATACTCAATTAAATTAATTTAGGCCGTTACAATTCTTCCCAACTAGGAAAAATTTCGTCCCCGAAATTACGATAACCAATATCTCTTCTCGAAGTTGCAAAATGGACGCAACTACCCGCTATTCAACACGACACCCGTAGTCTAAATGAACTACTCAACTCTAACCCTTCAAAGTGAACGAATCAACCGAAATTCTTAGGGAACACATCTACCTATCCCAGGGAAACACATCAACGACCCTTGTGAACAAATCAATCCATCCCAGGGAAACACATCGGCTGGCCCTGGTGAACAAATCAACCAGTCTTCAACCAAAATCCTGGTGAACAAATCAACCGTATCCCACCAAAACCTGGTGTACCAATAAATCAATCTCGGTGAACACATCAACCAATCTTCTATTAAAACCTGGTGAACAAATCAACCAAGTATTCCACTAAAACCTGGTGAACACATCAACCAGTCTTCTATTAAAACCTGGTGAACAAATCAACCGTATTCCACAATCCTCTAGTGTACTAATCAACTAGGATACACTAATCTAAGTGAACGAATCAACATAGATGCAACGAATGCATGAAATGCAACAAGAACAACAACTATAATGAATCAATCAACCTATATGCAACACACGCATAGAAAAACATAATAGTGACGTACCTCGCTCATCTTTGTCGGGTCGTCTCTCGACTGGCGATACTACGGCGTGAACTCTTTCATCGATTCGTGGAATCTCTCAGTGCTTTGGAAAGGCTCTACAACAATTCACACTAATGTGACCTCTCGACCGCACCTATAACATCTACGTCTGTCACTTCCTCCGGACGGTCGGCCCTCGAGTGATGTCTATAATTACGATCTATCGATCTCGATTTCTACCTCTCTCGGTCCCGTGTATAAGGTTGTTGTGGTGCGACATCGCATATGCCCCGCCGTCTCGGTCATCGCCTCGTGTTGCGTCGATCCGCATTGTCTATCCTCATATCGGGGACTACGTCCCGGTGATCACTCCTACTATCTCTATCGATTCCTCACATTGCCGTTTCGACCTCCCATCCGCCGTGAACCCGCCTCTCTCTATTCCAGCCGACGCGGTCCTTTGGAATGCCATTCTTCTGTAGTAGGAATGTCTCATAAGTCAAGGCTCTCTCGAACATAGCACGTAACGTCGAAGCCCCGAGACGACACAATCGCACTCGCAATCACCTCCTCAACCCCCGAACAAAGTAGTAAATCCGCAAACGCTCGCATGCAGGCAATGTCCATAGAAGCTGAGAAGATAGCGGTATCGGTCCATATATCGTAGCATCGTATGATTTCCCCGCCTCGGGGATAAGAACTCCTCTCTCAACCTCGTCGAACCTCCATAGGAATAAACCGATCGTAGAAGATCTCTCGAAACTCCGCCCAAGTCATTTGGATCGGCATGTGTCTCTTGGTAATTAGTCCACCACACCGTCGCGTCGGACACCGAAGCATGTTCGGATAATCTTGCCCTATGCCTCTCCTCTCGTGTTCAGCTCTTTGCGCCGCGGCGATGCGATACAATCCAGTCTCCGTGCCTCAGATTTCCACCGCCTAAAAGGGAGATTTTGATGTTTTGGAGGTCTCTAATGGGTAGAGATTGAAGAGAAATGGAGAAGAAGAGAAGAAAGAAAGAAGAAAAAAAAATATCGAAAAATTGGGAAAAATTCTAGAAAAATATAGAAAATTTGAAAAAGGTAGAAAAGTAGGTACGGGACTTTTCGGGTTTTTTTGGAACTTTGTTAAGACATTGTCGGAAGAGGTACCACACAACGGCGCAAAATGGAATATATGATATAATATTATAAGTGTGTTATTAATAATATAAAACACTATAAATGGACTTAAGTAGTGGGGGAACCATAGCTCGGGCATAGGAGAGCTCAACATACATGCAAATAAACCCAAAATTTACCAAATCACTTCAATTTTCCACAAATTTGATCCCAATTGATAAGGCGGGTCGGCACACGCATCTCGAGGTAAATCTAATGGTCACGAACACCATATGAAGTAACAATCATTGCCTTGCTTTACTTTGTTGTGCATCTCGATTTTTCTTTTCAAACTATAGGACTTCAATTTATTCATTAATACATTAATTCAACCTTAGGTTAAATCACCTTAATTAAATCATATAAAATTCATAAGTGCGTCACACTAGCAGCTACCGAGCAACCTATGCCCCGTGCCACTTTACCGCTACCCAATACCGGTGCCGGTCCTCGACACGCACTTCGGGACATATACCCGACTCGTAGCCTTGCCGATGTCAACTTACACACATGTGATGTTTATATAAATAATAAATTTCCACATCACAATAATAGCGTACTCTTATTTGAGTCCACCCATTTGTCACCGTAAGGTGTAACATTGCGTAAAACCCTTACGAGAATGTTACACTTTAATTCATGCGTGGTTTGTCCATATGAATGATGTGTTTATTCATTTGTTTATTTATCGCCTTGTTACATATTTTGGTTGCCATGTTATGCATTGCGATTATGTGTTGGACGGTGTTTGATGTGTTCACATTGACTTCGGAAGTTAATCGAGATGGGTTGTGGTACGGAATTGAGTGAGTAGGCTAGGTTGTAGCGCGTGTATGAATGGGCTTATTCATTTGGTGAATAGCTACCCGCAGCATTATGTGTTGGACGTGTGACGTGTCATTGTCGGAAGTTAATCGTGGGTTGCGATTTGTTGGGGCCACCGTTAGTAGTTTGGGTGTGGTCTAGTAGCTTGATGTGCTGATGGGGCATCCGAATCTACGAAGTACGATCTAGTTTGGTTAGACTCGTCACACTTCTATCTAGTTTTCTTATAAATGATATCGTGGTTGGACCAGATTTCTCGAATGGTGTGTTATTTTCTCTTGTGTTGTGATCGAATGGTTTTATTTTGATATCTTGTTTACGCCGACCATAGGAATATGATTCCCGTCGGGGTCATATTCATATGTCTCGCAAGTTATTGTGGTTTTTCATGATTAACGTGTAGACTTCTCTTGGGAATTTACTCACTTTGGGCTCGTTCTTTGTATGTGTTGGGCAACCGAGCGCAGATCTGGTACGAGCAAGAGCAAGGGAAAGGAGATACTAGGCGACTATCTCTAAGGCCGTTCTCGCTTGATAGCTAGTGTTTTGATATCATGTATGTATATACTATTTTCTTTGGGTTTTGGGGACTTTATAACTTTATCACATGTATATGGATTTTGTTTAGTTCGTCTCGGTTATATACATGGTGTTTGTATCCGGGTTTTCCACTACTTAGGTTAAATAATTTCTCATAAAATATGAATTAAGTGCTTCCATTGATGATATAATTGTAATTATCAACTAATCGATAAATGTGTCGAGACAACTTAATATAGTAGGATTAGTTACACGGAGCATCACTCCACGAGTTGCGGATGTGGCAAAGCGGTGATGACGTGTCCGGTGATGTGACAGCGCGCCTTGGGCTTGAGGCGAAGGCGTGGGTCACGGGGCGCCCCGGAAGATTTAGGGCCGTCTCGGTTGGTATCGAGCGAGGTCGATAGGGCCTTGAATTAACAAAGTTAAGGAACGAGCATAAACTTTAAACCAAATTAGATGTGGAAACCCGATGAATTAACTAGAACTATTAGTTGGGAAGCAGTATAAGTCGGGTAGAGTAAGGACTTATATGTGTATTATGATTTGGTTGTATGTTATATATATACGGACTACGTAATAATTCGACGCACGACTTTCGGTGCAGATCTTGATGGACGGACTGCAGCACCGTCGGGTCGTGGGGCGGCCGGGCGAGGATCATATCGGAGATGAGGTTAGGGATCCTGCAGTTGCAGCACGACTTGCCGCTCACGATAGGCAGTTTGAGCTATTACTGGACATGATGAGAGCTCGACACATTTGCCATAACACCCCGACAAAGATCGAGAGACCCGCTGCGATTGCGATGCAAACGAGACAGACAAGAGTGACGCCTCGAGAATCGGATCGCAGCCAAACAAGTAGAGCATGAGACACGATCGTTAAGACTACACCGTAGTGGTGCCGGCGGAGATAGTAACTCGGCACCTCTATCGGCGGTTGTAAGCTGCATGCGATTTCTACTACTCCGAGTATAGGATGGATCCACAAAGCGAGAGGCGAGGGATTTTCTTAAATTCCGGCCCACATACTTTTATGGCGGTGGAAATCCTGAGGCGACAGGAGACTCGGATTGTATCGCATCGGCGCCGCACAAAGAGCGAACACGAGAGGAGAGGCATAGGGCAAGATTATCCGGAACATGCTTGGTCCGACGCAAAGACGGTGTGGTGGACTAACTACCAAGAGACACATGCCGATCCGGCGACTTGGGCGGAGTTTCGAGAGATCTTCTACGATCAGTTTATTCCTATGGAGGTTCGACTGAGGTTGAGAGAGGAGTTCTTATCCCTGAGGCAGGGAAATCGTACGATGCTACAGTATATGGACCGATACCGCTATCTTCTGCAGTTCTCTATGGACATTGCCGGTACCGAGCGTTTGCAGATTTACTACTTTGTTCGGGGTTGAGGAGGTGATTGCGAGTGCGATTGTGTCGTCGGGGCTTCGACGTTGCTGTGCTATGTTCGAGAGAGCCTTGACTTATGAGACATTCCTACTACAGAAGAATGGCATTCCAGTGACCTCGTCGGCTGGAATAGAGAGAGGGCAGGGTTCACGGCCGGATGGGGGGTCGAAACGGCAATGTGAGGAATCTGATAGAGATAGTAGGAGTGATCACCAGGACAGTAGACCCCGATATGAGGATAGACAGCGGGATCGACGGCACAGAGGCGATGACCGAGACGGCAGGGCATATGCGATGTCAGCACCACAACAACCTTATACACGGGACCAGAGAGGTAGAAATCGAGATCAGATAGATCGTAATTATAGACATCACTCTGAGGGCCGACCGTCCGGAGGAAGTGACGAGACGTAGATGTTATAGGTGCGGTCGAGAGAGGTCACATTAGTGTGAATTGTTGTAGAGCCTTTCCAAAGCACCGAGAGATTCCACTGAGGCCGATGAAAGAGTTCACGCCGTAGTATCGCCATGATCGAGAGACGACCGACAAAGATGAGCAGTGGTACGTCACTATTATGTTTTTCTATGCGTGTGTTGCATATAGGTTGATTGATTCATTATAGTTGTTGTTCTTGTTGCATTTCATGCATTCGTTGCATCTATGTTGATTCGTTCACTTAGATTAGTGTATCCTAGTTGATTAGTACACTAGAGGATTGTGGAATCTTGGTTGATTTGTTCACCAGGTTTTAATAGAAGACCTGGTTGATGTGTTCACCAGGTTTTAGTGGAATACTTGGTTGATTTGTTCACCAGGTTTTAATAGAAGATTGGTTGATGTGTTCACCGAGAGATTGATTTATTGGTACACCAGGTTTTGGTGGGATCTTTGGTTGATTTGTTCACCAGGATTTTGGTTGAAGGCTGGTTGATTTGTTCACCGGGGCCGGTGATGTGTTTCCCTGGGATGGATTGATTTGTTCACAAGGGTCGGGTTGATGTGTTTCCCTGGGATAGGTAGATGTGTTCCCTAAGAATTTCGGTTGATTCGTTCTTTGAAGGGTTAGAGTTGAGTAGTTCATTTAGACTACGGGTGTCGGGTTGAATAGCGGGTAGTTGCGTCCATTTTGCAACTTCGAGAAGAGATATTGGTTATCGTAATTTCGGGGACGAAATTTTTCCTAGTTTGGGAAGAATTGTAACGGCCCAAATTAATTTAATTGAGTATTAGTGTTAATCACGATGATTAACGGTTAATTCAAGCGTTACGGTGACGGATTTGGGTGGACTCAAATAAGAGTACCCAGGTTATATTGTGTTATTTGTGTATGTTGTATGTCTATTATTGTGATGTGGAAATTTATTATTTATATAAACATCACATGTGTGTAAGTTGACATCGGGCAAGACTACGAGTCGGGTATATGTCCCGAAGTGCGTGTCGAGGACCGGCACGGTATTGGGTAGCGGGGTACGGGGCATGGGTTGCGGGTAGGCTGAGTGCTAGTGTGACGCACTTATGAATTTTATATAATTTATTAGGTGATTTAACCTAAGGTTGAATTAATGTATTAATGAATTAGTTGAAGTCCTATAGTTTGATAAGAAAAATCAGCATGCATAGGATTAACCTCGAGATGCACAACAAGGAAATTCGAGATAGATAATGTCATGATAGGGTGTCAAGAACTTTGGTGACACAAGGTGATCAGTGGCGGTTGGATTTACCTCGAGATGCGTGTGCACGTGAGATTAAAATACCACCTATATATACAACCCGATGGATCAAATGCATGCAAATCTAATATTTGCTCAAATCGTTAGGAGATTTTTAGAGAAATCAAAGTGTTGGAGGGACGAAATCGAGCTTGGAGAGGAAATCCGAGCCTCACAACATCGATCTAAGGTAATCTCTACTATTTTAATGGAAATTTTTGATAAAAATGTGATTAAAATGGGTTGTGGTGAATTCGGATTTTATTTATTTTTACTTGGTTTTAGGAGGTCAATTTGGTGTTCTTGAGGTTTAGTTTGATGAATCTTATCAATTGGGATCAAATTTGTGGAAAATTGAAGTGATTTGGTAAATTTTTGGTTTATTTGCATGTATGTTGAATCCGAAAATTTGATGTTGTTTGGGTTGATTTGAGGAAAAATTTAGAGGTTTTGGAGGTCTCCAATGGAGTGAAATGGAAGAGAAATCGAGAGAGAGAGTGAAGAAGAAGCAAGAAGAAGAAATGAAAAAAAAAAAAAAAAAAAAAAAAAAAAAAAGAGAAGAAACCAGAGGCGCCGGTGCGCCTACAGTGGAGAAGAAGAAGGGAGGGGGGCACGCACGCGGTGCGTGCGTGCGTGCACCCCTGGGCCCGGCCGGGCGGCAGCCCAGCCCATCCCGGGTGGCTCGGCCAAACCGGCCCCAGCCCAACCCGGGTGGGCTGGGCCGGCCCGACCCGGACCCCGAGAGAGGCCGAACCGGCCGACCCGGTTGGGTCGGGTCCGACCCGGTTCGGGGGACCCACATATATTATTTAAATAATATATTTAAATAATATTTTTATTTATTAAAAAAAAAAAAAAAAAAAAAAAAAACAGTTTTAAATTCGGAAAATAGGAAAAAAAAATAGGAAAAAAATATCGAAAAATTGGGAAAAATTCTAGAAAAATATAGAAAATTTGAAAAAGGTAGAAAAGTAGGTACGGGACTTTTCGGGTATTTTTGGAACCCCGACATTGTCGGAAGAGGTACCACAACTGCAAAATGGAATATATGATATAATATTATAAGTGTGTTATTAATAATATAAAACACTATAAATGGACTTGAGGGACTCGGGGAACCATAGCTCGGGCATAGGAGAGCTAGGCGGGTCGGATTGACGGTCCGGGAAGTCGGAGTGCGTAGTTACGGGTGCGTAAAACCCCTTGAGAATGTTACACTTTAATTCATGCGTGGTTTGTCCATATGAATGATGTGTTTATTCATTTGTTTATTTATCGCCTTGTTACATATTTTGGTTGCCATGTTATGCATTGCGATTATGTGTTGGACGGTGTTTGATGTGTTCACATTGTCGGAGGTTAATCGAGATGGTTGTGGTACGGAATTGAGTAGGCTAGGTTGTAGCGCGTGTCTTGGGCTTAGCCTAGGTGAATAGCTACCCGAATGGGTGCACGTGTCCGGTGGGTTGCGATTTGTTCCGGTCACCGTTAGTAGTTTGGGTGTGGTCTAGGCTTGATGTGCTCACTGGGGCATCCGAATCTACGAAGTACGATCTAGTTTGGTTAGACTCCGTCACACTTCTATCTAGTTTTCTTATAAATGATATCGTGGTTGGACCAGATTTCTGAATGGTGTGTTATTTTCTCTTGTGTTGTGATCGAATGGTTTTATTTTGGATATCGTTTACGGCCGACCATAGGAATATGATTCTGTCGTCGTCGGGGTCATATTCATATGTCTCGCAAGTTATTGTGGTTTTTCATGATTAACGTGTAGACTTCTCTTGGGAATTTACTCCTTTGGGCTCGTTCTTTGTATGTGTTGGGCAAGCGAGCGCAGAGATCTGGTACGAGCAAGAGCAAGGGAAAGGAGATACTAGGCGACTATCTCTAAGGCCGTTCTTTGCTTGATAGCTAGTGTTTTGATATCATGTATGTATATACTATTTTCTTTGGGTTTTGGGGACTTTATAACTTTATCACATGTATATGGATTCTTGTTTAGTTCGTCTCGAGTTATATACATGGTGTTTGTATCCGGGTTTTCCACTACTTAGGTTAAATAATTTCTCATAAAATATGAATTAAGTGCTTCCGCTGATGATATAATTGTAATTATCAACTAATCTGATAAATGTGTCAGACAACTTAATATAGTAGGATTAGTTACACGGAGCATCACTCCACAGAGTTGCGGATGTGGCAGCAGTGATGACGTGTCCGGTGATGTGACAGGCGCTGCTGGGCTTGAGGGCAGAAGGCGTGGGTCACGGGGCGGCCCCGGAAGATTTAGGGCCGTCTCAGTTGGTATCAGAGCGAGGTCGATAGGGCCTTGAATTAACAAAGTTAAGGAACGAGCATAAACTTTAAACCAAATTAGATGTGGAAACCCGATGAATTAACTAGAACTATTAGTTGGGAAGCAGTATAAGTCGGGTAGAGTAAGGACTTATATGTGTATTATGATTTGGTTGTATGTTATATATATACGGACTACGTAATAATTCGACGCACGACTTTCGGTGCAGATCTTGATGGACGGACTGCAGCACCGTCAGGGTCAGGGACTGGCCAGGCGAGGGATCATACTGGAGATGAGGTTAGGGATCCTGCAGTTGCAGCACGACTTGCCGCTCACGAAGGCGGTTTGAGCTATTATTATCGGACATGATGAGAGCTCGGGCATGCCATAACGGCCACGACAAACATCGAGAGACCGCTGCGATTGCGATGCAAGCATCGACAGAGACAGCGATGACGCCTGCGAGAATCGGGATCGCGAGCCAAACAAGTAGAGCATGAGACAGCGATCGTTAAGACTACACCGATAGTGGTGCCGGCGGAGATAGTAACTCCGGCACCTCTATCGGCGGTTGTAGCGCTCTTGCGATTTCTACTACTCCAGAGTATAGGATGGATCCACGGGCGAGAGGCGAGGGATTTTCTTAAATTCCAGCCCACATACTTTTATGGCGGTGGAAATCCCGAGGCGACAGGAGAGCTGGATTGTATCGCATCGGCGGCTGCACAAAGGCGAACACGAGAGGAGAGGCATAGGGCAAGATTATCGGAACATGCTTGAGTCCGACGCAAAGACGGTGTGGTGGACTAACTACCAAGAGACACATGCCGATCCAGCGACTGGGCGGAGTTTCGAGAGATCTTCTACGATCGGTTTATTCCTATGGAGGTTCGACTGAGGTTGAGAGAGGAGTTCTTATCCCTGAGGCAGGGAAATCGTACGATGCTACAGTATACCCACACAAGCCTACCATAGCCGGGCAGCCTATTCACCGGCATATGCATAGACAAGTGCTATGACTCAGTGGACTCTATGGCCGTAACGAATAAGCACCAGGTGGGGAATGATCTCAACACCGTAAAGACACCGGGTAGGAGTACACTCCACTACTGAAGTAAAGTCACCAGTGAGAGTACTCAGCCACCGTAAAGCAATAATGAAATGGAGTAGAGAATAAATGGAACTGAATTCAAATAAATCAAACGGTAAATACTTAAAGTGAAGTTCAATTGGGATACTACACACTCTGGACTCGTCATCTGTCTTTTGTGATGGCTTGAGTGCAGATCCTAGTACTAGCAGGGGTAAGGGGATCATCGGCGATTACATCTAACTTGCCTACGCCGAGGCCCATTTGGTATGTGTGTAGATATTATAATGTTTTGATATTTCGTATTATGTTTTGGGGTTGGGAAATTGGATACACACTTGTACTGGTATACCTACTGTTATAGTTGATCGCCTGTATGCACAGTACAAGATGTAGGGTTTTCCACTATAGGTTTGATCAAGTAAACTTATATTTACATATATATGCATTTTGATAAACTTTAAGTTCTTCCGCATTGTTAATTTCTTTAAAATGATAAATTAAGTGACTTTAATGAATTATCGATAATTATCTAAAGTCGAAAAAGCGATTATACTCGTGGCGGTGGTTTCAAAGTGCACTAGCGGGGAAACGGGATCCACTGGGCGCCTCGGGATCTTGGGGCCGCCACGGTTGTTCCGACAATGTGAACACATCAAACACCGTCCAACACATAATCGCAAAGTGCATAACATGGCAACCAAAATATGTAACAAGGCGATAAATAAACAAATGAATAAACACATCATTTATATGGACAAACCACGCATGAATTAAAGTGTAACATTCTCAAGGGTTTTACGCACTGTAACTACGCACTCGACTTCCCGGACCCGTCAATCCGACCCGCCTAGCTCTCCTATGCCCGAGCTATGGTTCCCTGGGTCCACGAAGTCCATTTATAGTGTTTTATATTATTAATAACACATTTATAATATTATATCATATATTCCATTTTGCGGTTGTGGTACCTCTTTAGGACAATGTCGGGGTTCCAAAAATACCCGAAAAGTCCCGTACCTACTTTTCTACCTTTTTCAAATTTTCTATATTTTTCTAGAATTTTTCCCATTTTTTCGATATTTTTTTCCTATTTTTCCTATTTTCCGAAATTTAAAAGCTGTTTTTTTTTTTTTTTTAAATAAATAAAAATATTATTTAAATATATTATTTAAATAATATATGTGGGTCCCCCGAACCGGGTCGGACCCGACCCAACCGGGTCGGCTCGGTTCGGCCCCTCTCGGGTCGGGTCGGTCGGCCGGCCCAGCCCACCGGGTTGGGCGGGTGGTCGGTTTGGTCCCCCACCCGGATGGCTCTGGCCGGCCCACCCGGCCCAGGTAATCCTCAATAATACTCAATAACCAAGGTAATCCTTACCATTTTAATGGAAATTTTGATAAAAATGTGATTAAAAAATTGTAACGGCCTAAATTAATTTAATTGAGTATTAGTGTTAATCACGATGATTAACGGTTAATTCGGGCGTTACGGTGACAGCTGGGTGGACTCAAATAAGAGTACCCAGGTTATATTGTGTTATTTGTGTATGTTGTATGTCTATTATTGTGATGTGGAAATTTATTATTTATATAAACATCACATGTGTGTAAGTTGACATCGGGCAAGGCTACGAGTCGGGTATATGTCCCGAAGTGCGTGTCGAGGACCGGGTACCGGGTATTGGGTAGCCGGGGTACGGGGCATAGGTTGCCGGGTAGCTGAGTGCTAGTGTGACGCACTTATGAATTTTATATGATTTAATTAAGGTGATTTAACCTAAGGTTGAATTAATGTATTAATGAATAAATTGAAGTCCTATAGTTTGAAAAGAAAAATCAGCGTGCATAGGATTAACCTCGAGATGCACAACAAAGTAAAGCAAGGCAATGATTGTTATGATAAGGTGTTCAAGAAGTTGGTGACATATGGTGTTCAGTGACCATTAGATTTACCTCGAGATGCGTGTGCACGTGAGATTAAAACACCCTATATATACCCATCGATTGATCGAACATGCAAAGGAAACATTTGTTTCAAACAATTGGGAAGATCCGAGAGAGGGAAATCGAGGTTTGAGGAGAAGAATTCTAACTTTGGGAGAGGGAATCCGAGCCTCACAACATCGATCTAAGGTAATCTCTACCATTTTAATGGAAATTTTTGATAAAAATGTGATTAAAATGGGTTGTGGTGAATTCGGATTTTATTTATTTTTACTTGGTTTTAGGAGGTCAATTTGGTGTTCTTGAGGTTTAGTTTGATGAATCTTATCAATTGGGATCAAATTTGTGGAAAATTGAAGTGATTTGGTAAATTTTGGGTTTATTTGCATGTATGTTGATCCGAAAATTTGATGTTGTTTGGGTGGATTTGAGGTGAGATTTTGATGTTTTGGAGGTCTCTAATGGGTAGAGATTGAAGAGAAATGGAGAAGAAGAGAAGAAAGAAAGAAGAAAAAAAAAAAAAAAAAAAAAGAAAAACCAGAAAGGCGGCTGGCGTGCGCCTCGGAAGAAGGAGGAGGAAGAAGGGGGGGCACGCACGCGTGCGTGCGTGCGTGCGTGCCCTGGGCCCGGCTGGGCCGGCCCAGCCCATCCGGTGGGCCGGCCAAACCGGCCCCGGCCCAACCGGGTGGGCTGGGCCGGGCCCGACCCGGACCCGCCTGAGAGGGCCGAACCGGCCGACCCGGTTGGGTCGGGTCCGACCCGGTTCGGGGGACCCACATATATTATTTAAATAATATATTTAAATAATATTTTTATTTATTTAAAAAAAAAAAAAAAAAAAAAAAAAAAAAAAAAAAATAGAAAACAGTTTTAAATTTCTGGAAAATAGGAAAAATAGGAAAAAAATATCAGAAAAATTGGGAAAAATTCTAGAAAAATATAGAAAATTTGAAAAAGGTAGAAAAGTAGGTACGGGACTTTTCGGGTATTTTTGGAACCCAGACATTGTCGGAAGAGGTACCACAACCGCAAAATGGAATATATGATATAATATTATAAATGTGTTATTAATAATATAAAACACTATAAATGGACTTGAGGGACTGGGAACCATAGCTCGGGCATAGGAGAGCTAGGCGGGTCGGATTGACGGGTCGGGAAGTCGGAGTGCGTAGTTACAGTGCGTAAAACCCTTGAGAATGTTACACTTTAATTCATGCGTGGTTTGTCCATATAAATGATGTGTTTATTCATTTGTTTATTTATCGCCTTGTTACATATTTTGGTTGCCATGTTATGCACTTTGCGATTATGTGTTGGACGGTGTTTGATGTGTTCACATTGTCGGAGGTTAATCGAGATGGTTGTGGTACGGAATTGAGTAGGCTAGGTTGTAGCGCGTGTCTTGGGCTTAGCGGTGAATAGCTACCCGAAGCAGCGGGGTGCACGTGTCCGGTGGGTTGCGATTTGTTCCGGTCACCGTTAGTAGTTTGGGTGTGGTCTAGGCTTGATGTGCTCGGTAGGGGCATCCGAATCTACGAAGTACGATCTAGTTTGGTTAGACTCGTCACACTTCTATCTAGTTTTCTTATAAATGATATCGTGGTTGGACCAGATTTCTCGAATGGTGTGTTATTTTCTCTTGTGTTGTGATCGAATGGTTTTATTTTGGATCTTGTTTACGGCCGGACCATAGGAATATGATTCTGTCGTCGGGGTCATATTCATATGTCTCGCAAGTTATTGTGGTTTTTCATGATTAACGTGTAGACTTCTCTTAGGAATTTACTCTTTGGGCTCGTTCTTTGTATGTGTTGGGCAACCGAGCGCAGATCTGGTACGAGCAAGAAGCAAAGGAAAGGAGATACTAGGCGACTATCTCTAAGGCCGTTCTTTGCGATAGCTAGTGTTTTGATATCATGTATGTATATACTATTTTTTGGGTTTTGGGGACTTTATAACTTTATCACATGTATATGGATTCTTGTTTAGTTCGTCTCGAGTTATATACATGGTGTTTGTATCCGGGTTTTCCACTACTTAGGTTAAATAATTTCTCATAAAATATGAATTAAGTGCTTCCGTGATGATATAATTGTAATTATCAACTAATCTGATAAATGTGTCAGACAACTTAATATAGTAGGATTAGTTACACGGAGCATCACTCCACAGAGTTGCGGATGTGGCAGCAGTGATGACGTGTCCGGTGATGTGACAGGCGCTGCTGGGCTTGAGGGCCGAAGGCGTGGGTCACGGGGCGGCCCCGGAAGATTTAGGGCCGTCTCAGTTGGTATCAGAGCGAGGTCGATAGGGCCTTGAATTAACAAAGTTAAGGAACGAGCATAAACTTTAAACCAAATTAGATGTGGAAACCCGATGAATTAACTAGAACTATTAGTTGGGAAAAGTATAAGTCGGGTAGAGTAAGGACTTATATGTGTATTATGATTTGGTTGTATGTTATATATATACGGACTACGTAATAATTCGACGCACGACTTTCGGTGCGAGATCTTGATGGACGGACTGCAGCACCGTCGTGGTCGTGGAGGCCGGCGGGCGAGGATCATGCGGAGATGAGGTTAGGGATCCTGCAGTTGCAAAGCACGACTTGCCGCTCACGATAGGCGGTTTGAGCTATTATCGGACATGATGAGAGCTCGGGACATTTGCCATAATGACCACGACGACATCGAGAGACCCGAGCTGCGATTGCGAAGATGACAGAGACAAAGAGCAGTGTGACGCCCTGCGAGAATCGGACCGCAGCCAAACAAGTAGAGCATGAGACACCGATCGTTAAGACTACACCGATAGTGGTGCCGGCGGAGATAGTAACTCCGGCACCTCTATCGGCGGGTTGTCGCGCTCTGCGATTTCTACTACTCCAGAGTATAGGATGGATCCACGGGCGAGAGGCGAGGGATTTTCTTAAATTCCAGCCCACATACTTTTATGGCGGTGGAAATCCCTGAGCGACAGGAGACCGGATTGTATCGCATCGGCGTGCACAAAGAGGCGAACACGAGAGGAGAGGCATAGGGCAAGATTATCCGGAAATGCTTCAGGTCCGACGCAAGCGGTGTGGTGGACTAATTACCAAGAGACACATGCCGATCCAGCGACTTGGGCGGAGTTTCGAGAGATCTTCTACGATCGGTTTATTCCTATGGAGGTTCGACGAGGTTGAGAGAGGAGTTCTTATCCCTGAGGCAGGGAAATCGTACGATGCTACAGTATATGGACCGATACCGCTATCTTCTGCAGTTCTCTATGGACATTGCCGGAACCGAGCGTTTGCAGATTTACTACTTTGTTCGGGGGGTTGAGGAGGTGATTGCGAGTGCGATTGTGTCGTCTGGGGCTTCGACGTTACAGGCTATGTTCGAGAGAGCCTTGACTTATGAGACATTCCTACTACGAGAAGAATGGCATTCCGGTGACCGCGTCTACTGGAATAGAGAGAGAAGCGGGGTTCACGACGGATGGGAGGTCGAAACGGCAATGTGAGGAATCGATAGAGATAGTAGGAGTGATCACCGGGACGGTAGACCCCGATATGAGGATAGACAAGCGGGATCGACAAGCACAGAGGCGATGGCCAGAGACGGCGGGGCATATGCGGTGTCGGCACCACAACAACCTTATACACGGGACCGAGAGAGGTAGAAATCGAGATCGAGATAGATCGTAATTATAGACATCACTCGAGGGCCGACCGTCGGAGGAAGTGACAGACGTAGATGTTATAGGTGCGGTCGAGAGAGGTCACATTAGTGTGAATTGTTGTAGAGCCTTTCCAAAGCACGAGAGATTCCACAGGACCGATGAAAGAGGTTCACGTTTGTAGTATCGCTGATCGAGAGACGACCCGACGGCATGAGCGTGGTACGTCACTATTATGTTTTTCTATGCGTGTGTTGCATATAGGTTGATTGATTCATTATAGTTGTTGTTCTTGTTGCATTTCATGCATTCGTTGCATCTATGTTGATTCGTTCACTTAGATTAGTGTATCATAGTTGATTAGTACACTAGAGGATGGTGGAAATTTGTTGGTTTTAATGAGCTTGGTTGATTTGTTCACCAGGGTGGAAGATTTGTTCACCAGGTTTTAATAGAAGATTGGTTGATGTGTTCACCGAGAGATTGATTTATTGGTACACCAGGGGTTTTGGTGGGATCTTGGTTGATTTGTTCACCAGGATTTTGGTTGAAGGCTGGTTGATTTGTTCACCAGGGCCAGGCTGATGTGTTTCCCTGGGATGGATTGATTTGTTCACAAGGGTCAGGTTGATGTGTTTCCCTGGGATAGGTAGATGTGTTCCCTAAGAATTTCAGTTGATTCGTTCACTGAAGGGTTAGAGTTGAGTAGTTCATTTAGACTACGGGTGTCAGGTTGAATAGCGGGTAGTTGCGTCCATTTTGCAACTTCGAGAAGAGATATTGGTTATCGTAATTTCGGGGACGAAATTTTTCCTAGTTGGGAAGAATTGTAACGGCCTAAATTAATTTAATTGAGTATTAGTGTTAATCACGATGATTAACGGTTAATTCGGGCGTTACGGTGACAGCTGGGTGGACTCAAATAAGAGTACCCAGGTTATATTGTGTTATTTGTGTATGTTGTATGTCTATTATTGTGATGTGGAAATTTATTATTTATATAAACATCACATGTGTGTAAGTTGACATCGGGCAAGGCTACGAGTCGGGTATATGTCCCGAAGTGCGTGTCGAGGATCGGAGATGCGGGTATTGGGTAGCGAGGCACGGGGCATATGGGTTGTCGGGTATTTGAGTGCTAGTGTGACGCACTTATGAATTTTATATGATTTAATTAAGGTGATTTAACCTAAGGTTGAATTAATGTATTAATGAATAAATTGAAGTCCTATAGTTTGAAAAGAAAAATCGGCGTGCATAGGATTAACCTCGAGATGCACAACAAAGTAAAAGCAAGGCAATGATTGTTATGATAAGGTGTTCAAGAAGTTGGTGACATATGGTGTTCAGTGACCATTAGATTTACCTCGAGATGCGTGTGCACGTGAGATTAAAACACCCTATATATACCCATCGATTGATCGAACATGCAAAGGAAACATTTGTTTCAAACAATTGGGAAGATCCGAGAGAGGGAAATCGAGGTTTGAGGAGAAGAATTCTAACTTTGGGAGAGGGAATCCGAGCCTCACAACATCGATCTAAGGTAATCTCTACCATTTTAATGGAAATTTTTGATAAAAATGTGATTAAAATGGGTTGTGGTGAATTCGGATTTTATTTATTTTTACTGGTTTTAGGAGGTCAATTTGGTGTTCTTGAGGTTTAGTTTGATGAATCTTATCAATTGGGATCAAATTTGTGGAAAATTGAAGTGATTTGGTAAATTTTGGGTTTATTTGCATGTATGTTGATCCGAAAATTTGATGTTGTTTGGGTGGATTTGAGGTGAGATTTTGATGTTTTGGAGGTCTCTAATGGGTAGAGATTGAAGAGAAATGGAGAAGAAGAGAAGAAAGAAAGAAAAAAAAAAAAAAAAAAAAAAAGAAAAACCGAGGCGGCAGGCATGCGCCTCTGGAAGAAGGAAGGAAGAAGAAGGGGGCACGCACGCGCGTGCGTGCGTGCGTGCACCCCTGGGCCGGCTGGGCCGCCCAGCCCATCCGGGTGGGCCGGGCCAACCGCCCCAGCCCAACCGGGTGGGCTGGGCCGGCCCGACCGGACCCGAAGAGGCCGAACCGGCCGACCCGGTTGGGTCGGGTCCGACCCGGTTCGGGGGACCCACATATATTATTTAAATAATATATTTAAATAATATTTTTATTTATTTAAAAAAAAAAAAAAAAAAAAAAAAAGAGTTTTAAATTTACGGAAAATAGGAAAAATAGGAAAAAAATATCGAGAAAAATTGGGAAAAATTCTAGAAAAATATAGAAAATTTGAAAAAGGTAGAAAAGTAGGTACGGGACTTTTCGGGTATTTTTGGAACCCCGACATTGTCGGAAGAGGTACCACAACCGCAAAATGGAATATATGATATAATATTATAAATGTGTTATTAATAATATAAAACACTATAAATGGACTTCGGGGATCGGGGGAACCATAGCTCGGGCATAGGAGAGCTAGGCGGGTCGGATTGACGGGTCGGGAAGTCGGAGTGCGTAGTTACAGGTGCGTAAAACCCTTGAGAATGTTACACTTTAATTCATGCGTGGTTTGTCCATATAAATGATGTGTTTATTCATTTGTTTATTTATCGCCTTGTTACATATTTTGGTTGCCATGTTATGCACTGCGATTATGTGTTGGACGGTGTTTGATGTGTTCACATTGTCGGAGGTTAATCGAGATGGTTGTGGTACGGAATTGAGTAGGCTAGGTTGTAGCGCGTGTATTGGGCTTAGCGGTGAATAGCTACCCGAAGCAATGGGTGCACGTGTCCGGTGGGTTGCGATTTGTTCCGGTCACCGTTAGTAGTTTGGGTGTGGTCTAGGCTTGATGTGCTCAGTGGGGCATCCGAATCTACGAAGTACGATCTAGTTTGGTTAGACTCGTCACACTTCTATCTAGTTTTCTTATAAATGATATCGTGGTTGGACCAGATTTCTCGAATGGTGTGTTATTTTCTACTGTGTTGTGATCGAATGGTTTTATTTTGGATACTGTTTACGGCCAGCCATAGGAATATGATTCCTGTCGTCAGGGTCATATTCATATGTCTCGCAAGTTATTGTGGTTTTTCATGATTAACGTGTAGACTTCTCTTGGGAATTTACTTTGGGCTCGTTCTTTGTATGTGTTGGGCAAGCGAGCGCGTGAGATCTGGTACGAGCAAGAGCAAGGGAAAGGAGATACTAGGCGACTATCTCTAAGGCCGTTTTGCTTGATAGCTAGTGTTTTGATATCATGTATGTATATACTATTTTCTTTGGGTTTTGGGGACTTTATAACTTTATCACATGTATATGGATTCTTGTTTAGTTCGTCTCGGTTATATACATGGTGTTTGTATCCAGGGTTTTCCACTACTTAGGTTAAATAATTTCTCATAAAATATGAATTAAGTGCTTCCGCATTGATGATATAATTGTAATTATCAACTAATCGATAAATGTGTCGACAACTTAATATAGTAGGATTAGTTACACGGAGCATCACTCCACGAGTTGCGGATGTGGCGAAGAGTGATGACGTGTCCGGTGATGTGACAGGCGCTGCTGGGCTTGAGGGCCGAAGGCGTGGGTCACGGGGCGGCCCCGGAAGATTTAGGGCCGTCTCAGTACAGATCTATCACCAGGCGATACATTGGACATGACGGGGCTATTCTCGGTAACGTTGAAACTATAATGCTTTCGTTATCGTCATGAGTCATTTAAAATTGTTAACCAAACACTGCATTTTTTGTATATTAGTCTACATTTGCGCGTCAATTGGAGCGAGTGTTCACTGATGACGGGGTCGAACAAGGCATGGTTGCTCTACATGAAGGCATCAGAATCTTAGATGAGGATGAACGACAAAGGAGTACTTTGTGGAATGATGAAAATGTAGTTGAGCCGGACATAGATGACTAAGCATCTCAAGAAGAAGAGGAAGAACAACAAGAAGAGGATCAAAGCCTAGCAGATAGAGGGAGGAGAAGAAAAACAACGACGACTCAGACTCTGGGTGAGAGCAGGAGACGTTCTTCTCCACCACCTCCAATTCGTCCAACACCAAGAACGTCAGAGACTATTAGTGAGAGCAGCAGACGTTCTCCTTTGCCACCTCTAACCCGCCCTTTTTCTTATGGGTACTCTCCTTTGTCGGCCCCAACGCAATCGGATGCTCATATGTTTTTGCCTAGGACACCGAGCATGAGTGTTCATCCATATCATTTTGATCCATATGCTCCTGGGCCATCATCTTCGTACATGGACCATAGAATGCCTACACATTCAATGCATGGTTCATTGCCTCAATACATGCCAAGTCCATTTACTCCGCCATATTATAACTACAATATTCCATATAGTGGAGATGGCTCATTTAGGCCCTTATTAGGCATGCCACCTCATGTTCCTTTCACCCTACCACATACAAGAAGTCAGTATGTTGGAATGGTTCAACCCCCTATCTTTGATAGCACTGGTAGTAGAGGTCAATCGAGCCAACACGAGGAAGAAGTTCAGTCGAGTCATCGAGCTCAACAAACTCAGTGGACGTACAAGCACGGAGAAATCCACGTCGAAATAGAGTACGACCGGTTTGCCACACGGAGGAGCAGCGTCGACGTCGATAGAACTGCATCATACCTTTGTATGAGTGGGTTGATAGGAGTGTTTAGGGTCCCTTAGATATTTGTTGATAATAGAGTGCCTTTGTACTCTAATATAATGATATTTGTTGATAATCTTCACTCTTTGAACTTGTTCATCGTGATATTATTTTGTTGATGCTTTCATTGTATCATTTCGTGTGCTCTATGTCTTCATTTGATGTTTTTAATGGTAAATGAGCGTTAAATAGCATGCTATTAGGATTAGAGAATTTATGAATGAGACTATGGACTTTGTACTCGACTTGATTAGTCTATTAGCTTGTCCATATGCCTTTACCATTCTATACGGAGTCATTTTTGAATAAATAAAGTTGTGGTTGGTGAAAATAGTGACAACGAACCATGACATACTCACTTAAGTAGGTTTAAGAAATCAAACCTAATTAGTAAATTTAGTTACACATTTGTTTGTTCAATTCGTAATAATTGATTATGACATTTACATTTGTTTCTAACTTACTCTTGAACCTTAAAAAAGTCATGTCAGGCAGAAATAATGCATCGTCATCTGGGGACGGATCTAGTGGACGATCCAGCAGACGATCTGGTGGTCGCAGAGATCGTCCATCTTGCGACGTGGATCGTTCGCTAGTACGATCTCCCGCTGATGATGCTGAGCCTCAGCAGCGTCAAGAGCAGCTCATTCGACAACAGCTTGCTCAGCGGCAATTTGCTTACCTTCGACAACTTTTTGTCCAACAACAGCTTTCACACCATCAATCACAATTATTTCAGCATTATCCTCGTCCGCTTTATGCGCAGCACCCCTACCAAGGCCCTCTCCTTCAGCAATCAGGCCCATCTTTATTTGGCCCCGATGATCCAACCACTCTACAGGCTTACTCCTCTCAATTGGCGTCACAACTCCCTCCACCTATTGCTGGTCACGTTACTTCTAGAGAATCTACCCACGCATCTCCCTCCCATCAGCAGTACTACCAGCATGTTCCGATCGCTTCCTTCGACTCTAGTATGCATGCCTCCCCATCGAGGAGTCATGATCATGTCGAGCTTGCATCACATTCGTCCAATACTTCAAGCCACCCTTCGAGTGAGCCATCTATTAGTGGTGCCTCGCGTAGATCACAACAAGACGATGAGCCAGCTAGGGCCCCGAGACGTAGAAGTAATGATGACCGAGGCGCGGGGCGGGTATTTTTGACCGTAAAAACTACGAAAGAATTGTAAGTCAATGAAATATTATTACGTATATATACTTACGTTTAATGAACTTACTATAATATTGGTCTAACTTTTTTTTGTAAAAATGTAGTGGTACTTTCTTGCATCCGTCATCGAAGTGTCAAAGCAAATGACGCGGATATATAAATTCGATTTACATAAGGATGGCTACTGTTGGGATACGGTTCCCAACCATATCAAGGAGCAATATTTTAACGATTGGGCGGTAAGAGATTTTTAAATAAGAAAATTAAGTTTCTTTTACTTAGCATATGTTGAAGACTTTACTTTCTATTATTACAGACTCATTTTGATGGAGACGATCGGATGACGCTATGGTCGACATTTGTACGACAGTGATTGCCACTCGTTACACTGACTTTGTTAGTAAGATGGTGAGGAAGCCGACAAAACCATCACATGTATCTCTGGAGGTTTTTGAGCATTACAAGAAGATGCGGTCTACTTCAGAATATAAAGCAAAGTCAGAACAAGCGAGCCGAAATCGAAGATCAGAGGTGGGGGGACCTGGTTCGAGTTCGTCTGTGCACAGAGGTGGAGCCATATCCATCTATGAGCATTCGTTGAGACTGGTATGTTTTGGGGCATACAAACATAGATACATACATACATATGTATACATTAGATTCATATAAGTTTCAAACTTAATTTTAAGTTAAACATATTTTATAGGAGCAGAAACTCGGTAGAAAGCCGACTGCTTTGGATTTATGTTTATATCTCCATACAAGGAATCATGATGGCATCACTTTCTCGGATCCGAGAAAGAGGCGATTCTTTGTAAGAAACTACTTGACCATAATCTGTTTTTTGTTAATTATAGGTATCAATGACTTATATGACTTGTCAATGTTGTTTAAATTCTTAATACAAAGCGGCTATACATGAAAGGACCGAGAGCTTTCACGGTTTAAAATGCAGACACTCCAATTGATGAAACAGAATTATATTTGGAGATTGTTGTGGCGAAATGATAAAGGCCGGAGATTTGGTCTTGGCTGGACACCGTCAGGGTCTAAGATGCGTAGACATGATGAAGCTGAATCTTCTCGTCCTATATTGAAAGATGATGAGCCATTTGACCAATTCAATAAGGAATTCGAGGAGATGCAAGCAATGATACTAAAGATGCTTAATGACACGTCTGTAAATCGCGATCAATTGCTTGAAATGCAAGGACGGTTACAACGCATGGAACAGGGTTTCATGGAGAGATCAGCTGCACAAGAAAGGCAAGATGATGTTGATGATGATGATGTTGATGACGATGATGCCGCTCACAATGACTCAACGACCGAGGATGATGAATGATGATTTCTTTTTCACAACATCCAAAAAGGTTAGATTTTTTTGGTTCATTTTTTACTTGATACTTATAAGTTTTTTTAATTGGGAACCATAATAAATCTTATGAATTTATTAGGAACCATTATAGAAATATAAATCATGTAAACAATTTAAGTCTACCCCTTTGTCCTGTATATTTTATTTGTGCTTTATAGAAAATTTTGTAGCTGTTTAAGTTTTGTTTCTATTTGTGTCTAACATGTAGGCTATTGAATGTTCCACAAATTTCTATTTCATTGTTATAACTAAGTCGTTAAGATCCTTAGTATGAGTGTCCTTAGCTGTGGAATTGGTTTATCGAATTCCAAATCAAGTAGGAACTCATTTTAATCTTTAGTATATGATCAATATGCTCTGTTTTAGGATTGAAAATATGATTCAAAGTTGTTAGTTATTTTACCGTTGCTTGTAGGACATAGTCTAATTTAGTTACTCTATTTTTTTGTTGAATAAGTCTAGTTCAGCTCAGATTGTATTTCCTTAATTTTCTGATTTGTTGTTAAGTCAAAGCACGTTGGATATGTGTCCAAAATTTGCACTTATTAGAGGTTTGATCAAATGCCAATATAAAGGCAATCTCAGTTTATGAATAAAACTATCTTCAGAGAGTTCTTCTACTTAAATACTTGTATTCGTTATTGCTCTGTTTTTCAGTTTTACCCAATATTTAGGAGTGGACTGATTTTCTAATGCAGTTGTTACTCTTAGAGCTGCTTTGTAGTTGTTTTATCTGATTTTGGTGGTGGGCAAGTACTTGTTCTAAATGTAGATGCAAATATGACCATATGCTATCTGTTTTGATATGAGCTTTGGTGGGCTAACCATGAGTTTTGGTTAGTTCTGCTCAATATTGCTATGTTTTTCTATGTTTGAGATAGGTTTGCATTGGACATGTTCTCTTAAATATATGTGTATTTCAGTCTGCAGTTCATGTTTTTATTGTTTTGTCTATAATGGTTTGGTTATAAGTTCAACATTCATATAATGATAATGGTGTTGGTTTCATTATTTGGACTTCTTTTATGGTGATGGCATCAAAAATATTTCAGGAAGTCCATGTAGCATGCAATCATTCGAGTTTGGAAGGGCTCATGTAGTCAGGCCTAAAGGGAAGCACAAGTCACAATAGTTTGGCTACATGGCATTGGAGATAATGGTTCAAGGTACACCAATATGATTATGCAATGTCATTCATCTACTTGTGTTAATATTGGAAAGGTAACTCAATTCTATTTTTAATATCTTTCTTTTGTAATAAATTTGTATACAACATTTGATTATTGTCTCTAAATCTCTTTATCATTTCATATTTGAAACCATGCTTTAGAGAATGTTGATGGATCTTTATCTGCTCATTCTGACTGTTGATGATTCATTTGAAAAATTGAGGGCTGGATTCATGCACGTGTTTTCGTGTGTAGGTGGGCTTGCATGTACATACACAAGAACTAAGACTGGATTCATGTACGTGTTTATTGCTTCCCATTGTTTTTACAAATGAAACATTAATTTCTTCTTCGTTGGTTGATTAAGAACTGCGTGAGCCATGCATAGCGTTTTGACATCGAGAAATTCACTAGAGGATGCATCGGATTTGGGGAGTGCTTTTGGTTTGTGACACTGAGCTCTTACCTTGTTCCCATGCTAATTTGTCTAGCAATGTTAGTTAACCTTAATTATCTGCTAATCACAGCTTGGTCACATTTATTTTCTTTCAAGCGCTCCCCAACAGTTTGGCAATGTCTTTCAAAAAGGCAATCGATTAAGTTTCCGAAACACAATGGAGTACCCAATTGTGGATGCTGATGTAAGTGTGAGCGCACACACAATTGGAGGGTTTATCTGAACACAGTCATATGCCATCTCTAATCAGGTAAAGCCCTCAAACCACTTTAATGTTTGTTTTCAAATTCCATTTCTTTTGTTATTCGAATTTGAATTTGAATTTAGATATTGTTGGTATTTTAATTTTAGCGCAATGAATTTGATTGTTTAATATGTTGTATCATTTGAATAGTTTTTATTGATTATTTTTTATTTGTCATACAATTTTAATGATATTTAAAAATTGTCGTGAAAGCTCTTTTATGATACTTGTTCAATGTCATTATATAGTTACGATGAAAGTTTTTAAGTGTCATTATACGTTAAAGATGACACTAAACATGTTGTCATTGTAAGTAAATACTTTCCACAACACCCCCATTCTATGACTGTTGAAAACTGTCGTCTTATACTTTTAACGTCAGTTTTTAAATGTCATTAATATGCAAATTTCTTATAGTTATATACTAACTGTTAATTAATTTTACTTGTTGTGACTTATTTTTCCTTTTGTATTGAAATAAATATGATTTGTTTTTTATTATAGGTTATTTTTCATAAAATATATGACTTTTATATATGTGAATATCAAATTTGTATACCTCAAAGTTTAACTTATTTTCTTTTTCTTTTTCTTTTTTTTTTTGCAGGAAACTATGGTATATATGATGAATGGAGTGTATTTTTATGATGATTTTTTTGGAAACTTATTTTGTGTTCTCCTATTTTGATTTTTTTTGTATTGATATGGAAATAGACAATTATTAATACACTGAGTTTATGTATTCAAATTTGATTAAATTCTATTGGAATGTATGGAATGTGTTAATTCATTGGTGCCGTAAAATGTATTAAGTAACCACCAACCGGAATGAATTAGGAATGTATGAATTCATTGTATATGAATTTAGGGTTTATGATATATAAATTTTGTATTGTTGTTAATTTAGGGTTTAGTGTAATATATATGAATGTATTAAACTCTAAAACCGTAAATATAAATTTTGAATGAATATATATACCTATTTCAAACCTCGCTTATCTCCAATAACACCCCACAAATCAAATTATCATCCGAATTATATCTATTACCTGAATTAAACCCTAAATATAAAGTCTCCGCCGACTTTTGAATTTCTCATTTTCTATATAAAATCCTCAATTTCTATTTATTTCGTCAAAATACTATTTTTTTTTCATATTTTTCTCTATTTTTCTGGATTTTATTTTCCATTTTCTCTTTTTTTTTTTTTTTTTTTTTTTTTTTTTTTTTTTTTTTAGTACGGCGACGGGTGCCCCGTCATAATAATTGCGACGGGGCACCCGTCGTCGTACGTAAAAAGAAAAAAAAAGGAAAAAAAAGAAAAAAAATCCACGTGGGCCACGTCGGATGAATTTCGCGTTTTCTAAACACGAAATTCATTACTTTTGTAATTTTAAAAAAATTTAACTTATTTAAAGAATTTTAAAGAAAAACAACATTACTTTTTGAAATACCCCTAGAACATCTCCAATGGTAAATGTACATTGTTGGTGTGGATTCTCAACATGGAGAGTATGTCCATCCCATATAGCTCAAATAGACATTGAACTTCAAAATAAGTCTCTAATGATAAATGTGGATTTGTGCATCAATTGATGAGGTGACATTTCTTTTTGTAATTTTATTAATTAAAATATGAAAATAAAAATCTAAATAAAATAAATCAATATCTTAAAAAGACCGAATATCCAACGTGGATGTCAATTTGAATGTCAAGAGAAGTGACATTCAAAATAGACAATGTCTATCCTCGACATTCAAAATTCACATTCTATTGGAGAGGTTGGGTTTTTTCACTCTAATGAGATATTATAAATATAATATCACTCCCGTCCAATTGGTTCAGCTTCACGTTAACCATAGTCACAATAACAAATTACGGACGTGGAAAAGGTGAAAAGATATGGTAAATGACAATTCCACTAAAGGTTGGAATAAAAGTGGTGCACCACTAGAAAGGGTAATACATTATTGACAATGAACGCTCATAATTGTGACACATCTCGTCACATACGAAAGGTTATTTCGCCTAAATATTGTCATATATACAATACCCAAATATTTTTGTGACCTTTTATCATGCCTTCAAAATCGAGGCAAAATTATGAGTTTTACTATTAAAAATAGCTCAATTAAATTGACACATTAAGATGTGTTCAAATTCTGAGCTAAATAAAGGCGAATAACGCTTGTTTTGCTTATTGTACTATATGGACACTATAATATAAAGAGTATTTCTCGAATTTAAACTTAGCATGGGCTAATTTTTATGCAATATCTGGTACAACTATAATGTTGTCAATGTCTTATCTAGAAGTTACTCAGTATGATTTGTTTCATATGAGAGTTTAAATTCCCAACATTACCTTCTGGATTTTATTTGAAAAGGCATATTGATGAAATAAATGTCGTCCTATGATGTAATGATATTAATAAGATGAAATGATCGATTTGATCATCAATTGCACATTCGTGTGGGCATCAATTGTGGAACCAAATGATTTTATCAACTGGTTATTACAGTTGTGTTGTCAGTCTCAAGGCAAATTGTTGGTTAAACTATCTCAAAGTAAAATTGTTGCGAAAACCCTTGTTTTCTTCTTATATCTTATTTATGAAAACATATGGGATTATTCATTATTATACTAAATATTTCCAACTTATGCATCCGCTAAGTAGTCGTATATGCATTTATATATTTTTAACTTATATTGGCTATAATAATTTATTCAATTGATTTTTTAGAAAAATTAAGTTTCTAATTTTAATTTTGAGATATGAAGTCATTGACACAACATATTTAGTTCATTTAAAGTTTTATACAACTCATTTTAGACAAACAACGAAATATCTCATATTTGTTTTTTATTTATGTCAGTTTCCAACAATTATATATAATGACTTGAGCTCCTAGTAAGGGATTTGCTTACAATAAGTTTCATTGATTGTCACTTCGATGAAGCAATTTTCTCACCATTAGGGGGAGATATATAAACCAAATAAAAAAGAATGGCGTGAAATTGCTTAAAATGCATCAAAATTGTTGTATTATGATTATGATATGAACTTGAAGTTCAAGTGATCATCCATTAACAACAAATTATGAATCAATTACTTGATGCAATTACTAATATGAAAAGGTGACAACCCTATATGTTCCACCATTAAAGGTTCATATATAAAATGATGTCCCTATGCATCAAAATGCATTAGAACCAACATAACGCTTAATGCGTAAAAGATTTTTTGGTTCAAATGATACAAATCCCTCAAAAAAGAGGTAGGGAGTAAATAGTTCTTATAAAATAAAATAATACTTTGGTAAGGATTCAAAGTATCATTTTAAAATGATGATCCAATACCACAAATAGTATGTGGATAAATGTCAAAGAAAACATAATTATCAAAAGAGGTTATCCAAATCGAGCTAAACTCGTTAAGGAAATGAGAAGTTATTAGACTAATAGTCTAAAAGAATTGTGGCGCTATAAAGCCGGTTGGATTTATACAATTTGGCCAGATGAACATACCAAAACCTCAACGATTATTTATATTGAAAACATTATGTAAGTAATTTATATCATCCATATGTCTTCATTGTAATATCTTCATATGTCGATAGCTCAAATATTGTGAGAAATCACGACGACATCATTTGTGACGACCCGCCCCCGACCTAGGGTCGGTCGCCCGGCCCAGACTGCCATTTAGACCCGATACCTGAACCAGGCCCAAATAACGGTCTGGCACGCCTAAACAAATAAACCTGCGGAATACACATTGGCTAAACAAAGGATAATAATTGCGGAATGAATATAAAAAGATATCCTAAGCCAATAGATTTAAGTTCATAGAACATTTATAAAAATTATACATCTGTTCATGCTCCTTTAAACTAAACCAGTTAATTATAATCTTCGAAATGGACCAACTAAAGATAACTAGGATTCAAACTACCCAAAGATCTATTTTAGTTTTTAACCCCAAGTTGATAGTTTCAAAACCAAATATACATGATATATATATTTATATACAAAGGCTTACATCAAGAGGAGACTTCAAACTCGTCTCTCCCTTGCCTCAACCTAGCGCTGTCGTGGATACCTGAGATGTAAGTGGGGTGAGCTAAAAGAACCAACGGAGCTCAGTAATGCGGAAAACCCGCTCAACCATCAAATATGCAAGTAATACCTAATAAGCATGCAAAATCTAGCATGTATTTGGAAAACAAACAAACAAGGATTCATTAAATAATAACTTATAGCAAGATTTCATAAAAAATAGACTTATACTGAATCATCAAATACTATCATGAACATAAGGTTTGTAAGCCACAAATAAATAGAATTTCACCCTTTCATAACAAATATGACGTATTTTTAAGCCATCAAATTATAACAACAATAATCATGCATAGCATTAAAGAGATTGACTAATCATTTCTAAATTTCAGACTTTCATATAAATGAGGGGGTCGCGAGATTATGTATTATAAAATATAATAATACGATAAGTCGATGTTCCATTCAATGCATACTAGATATTGGCAAGAATCCGGTGACCGATTCTCCTACTCTCAAAGTGATGGAAACAACCAGTTAGCACACAGCCTTATGTGCCCTCTCGTTTGTCCCATCAAATCAACAGTAGGTTCGTCCAAGCCATCACCGATGCACATCTCTATGTCTCAAGAGTACAAGAGAAGGTAACTCCAACTCATGTCCCTACATGACATACTTATGAATTCAATTAGTCAAGTAAAGCCCTCGGTGGTAAACTCCACACCCTGGGGTGTTAACGACCCTCGGTGGTAACTCCACACCCTGGGGTGTTAACGACCCTCGGTGGTAAACTCCACACCCTCGGGGTGTTAATGACCCTCGGTGGTAAACTCCACACCCTGGGGTCATGAATAACAGTGCATTCACATTCCATAGATTCGTAGATTCGAGCCAATACCACGACGCAACCAATAAATCCCAAGTCTTTAATTCAAATTATGAATCCTAAGCATAACTAATAATCATGCCATATTTGATAATTGAGCAAGCTCCCCACTTACCTAAACTCGTCGCGAATCCTAGTATTGATCCTTTCGTGCTAGGGCTCGATTTGAATGTTCAATCCGAACTTCTTTGATCTCTTTGACTTTTCAAAACTCATTCTCACCATTCCAAGCTACCTTCCTTTAATCTCACATCTTTTTCCAAATAGTGTAGAACAACAAGTGGTGGCTAGGTTTATTCAACTTCTCCTTTTATAGGCTAGGGTTAGTTTAGGTTACATACATCCTTTTGTATTAAAGACTAAAGTGCCCTCCTACTTGGCCTTAAGTCTAACTCCCTATTTAATATATTTTAGGCCGTTTTCATTAATTTATCTTAATGAGCATTTTGACCAAAAACGTTTCCACAAATCTTTCCTTAATTAATAGGATCTATTAAATTTGGTTTAAGAAACGTTTTTCAAATCTTTATTTTCTTGTGAGTTTCCTTAATAAGAACGGGCATATATTCTGATATCTCTTCAAACCGCATAAAATGTACATCTCGAGGTGTAGGATATTCTACTATATCACTAATAATTCAATCCAAAGAAATCCAACACACATTTAGTATTTAAATTACTAAATTTCCCCTAAATCGGATCGGGGAAGATTCAGGTCATTACAACATCCCCAATTTTAAGAACTTTCGTCCTCGAAAGTAAAAATATTTACATTAGCAGTTTGGTGTGTCCGTCCGTAATGATTTATTTTACCACCCATCCTTTAGTTGGTGCATTTTTGCCTATGTATTCAGCCTGTACCCGACACGAAATAAAGTTTTATTCATGACTTTAATATATCTCATTATTTTTATTTTCGTTTTACAAACTAAAATTCATAAAGGCTACCTCGTATAGGTCATCAATAGAGCTATCATACTTAGTTACATGCCAATTTCTCATATAGTTACGCATTTCTGGGGTATTCCCTTGTGATCTCCACCGAAGTCACAAGGTTCACTTGAGTTGTCCAAACGAAAGAACAATATTAAGATGTGATATGGTGTCTATCTGTGTAAAAAAAAAGGTATATCTCTGCCCATCTGGCAATAAAACCATACCACCACCTGGTAGTAGGAACATGGATAGCTATCTGCTATAATATGAACACTAGTACACCATCTCTGTCAACATCTTGGTTATATATATCAAAGAACGACTCATCGTATCCTTGCGACTTATCTGTGAAGGTTACAATTAGGCAGACGCAGTATTCCTTTACGGAATAATACCTTAATATTATTGTCATCATACATTTATTGACATTCATTATTGTAGGTTATGAATTTAAGTCAACTCTTGACTAACGGTCCACCTCGTAACTCCTCTGTCACCTTTGATTGTTAACTTATGTAGTAAGTTTCCACCTTTATAATTTTGTGAAGTATTCATTATCCTCGTTGTCCCTAAGCGAATTTCGGTACTCATTTGTATGCACTTATTACTTTGTCATCTTTATTTCACAAAGAAGGTCTTTTATTGCAATAACTCAAATTTTCGAAAACTTTTCGCATTGTGTCCTCGTATCGATTAACTCTCATGATCATGGGTGAGCATTTTAAATTTCTCTTGGCCTAGTCAGGTTCACATTTAGTTCACTAATGCCTCTTGTCATTCTTTTGAGCTACCTCTTAGCTCTCATTGCTTGGTTAGAATTTCTCTCACTGAGAACCAAGGTTGATTTAGCTTTCATGCTTTAATTTTAACTTCCACATCGTTTTCTGAGAGTATTCAACTCATATCACCGGTATTGTCATTAAGAACTCATATCTCAATACGACTCATTCATTTCAAATTTATTATTCACCCTCTATCTCTTAATTCATTACTCGTATGCGTGAATACTATCGCACGTTTATTTGTATGTCGAGTACTCCATAAGTAAAGTACACGATGGGTACTTAGTACTTAGGCAAACATTATTGCATGTCATTCAATTTAAAACTATGGTTCAATTCAAGGGTACCTAAACTCACATTTACCAATTTCGAGAATTATCTTACACTGTTTAGGTTATGATTGATTGCTTATACTTAGCACAAAACCATTCATAGTGTTCTTCATTTTCTCCAAATTCAATGATTCTTGAAAATAAGAATATCAACTGATTTCTCATGGGATTAATTTAAAGTGACCTCATACTTAGGCAAACCTTTATGCCACATAATTTACTTATGCTTTTGTCACTTGTTACGGTGTCGACCTTGATTATTCGTGCATTATCTCCACGTGTTAATATCCTTAACACTTAACCATTTGTAAATCTATTGCTTACCCGTTTGGGTTACAACCTCAAATTCTCCTATGCCATCAAATTAGAGCTTTCACTTTTAAACATATACTAAGTCCTCAGGTTTTCAAGTATAAACTACACATTTTGTTCAACAATTATTAACGGTGTGAAATTTAAGAAATTCGATCTTTACTCATATATTCAAGTTTCATTGCTAATTTAGGGTATTTCCTCAACATCCTTAATTGTTTCGTACGTATTGTATAGTATAAACCTTATTGGGGTTCGATCCTAACTTAGGATCCTCACTTTTAATAGTCGACCTATCACTGATCAGATCTTTCATCTTTCCTTTCAATCATTTAGTTTGGTAGTTTATATGTTTAATATAATCTTTGACTTTTATCAAAAAATCACAAGTTACTTTCCACAAGTGATCAACATGATTCTTCGTGATGTCACCATTTTGATTACAAATTTTGTTCTTGAATATGGTACTATTGCAATACATATTGTCTCTCTTGAATTCGCAATTCTTCTCATCACCAAATTGCTCATTCGTTTTTACATGGGTCGATCCTATTCTAGGATCCCCAATTTTAAGAACCAAGTCATTATTGACTAAGGTTATATAATAATCATTTGCCTCGATTACTCTTCAACGTCATTTTTCATTCAACCATTCCCTACCAATCAGGTTAGGTTTCATTTTGACTCAAAAGCTATGAGTCCACACGTCTAATCATATCAGAAATATTCTTTTTATTAGTGTACCCCTGATTTTAATGATTCACTTATCATCGAGTTCATTATAATATAATTAACTGCATCGTACGCTCTTTAAAACTTACTAATATGACTCATACATACCATTTAGTTTGGGGCTTCCTTTAATTATTCAGTCATAGTATTACTGTTGCATACTCTCCATTCATTTCGAACATAATTTATCAATTCCTGGTATCCCCAACTTTATGAATCAACTCTCTTCTAATTACGTTAGAATAATTTCTTTGTTGCAGTGATTACCTTTGATTTATATCATTTTAACCTCAGATCTTGAGTCTTTACAACACCTACAAATTTTCTACTTGGCAAACACGATCTTCACACATGGCTATTTCACCGAAATAGTCTTTGACTTTGGATCTTCAATTTTAGTAACTCATCTATCTTTGAGTGTACTAATTTGATATTGTGTATTCACTGAATTTTCTCATTGAGTTATTTTCGAGATATTCTTTAATTTCTCATTCGATATCCCGTACATCACGTACTTATATTTCAATGTTAACTCTCAGTTTGAGATCCTTATCTTTCATATTCAACCTATAATAACTTATTTAGATTTAACTTTCTCTTACATATGTTCGATAAAAAAAACTTGAATGTTGTAATTCAATCAATTAAGAAGTTAAATCCGAATCAAAACCCATTTCAAAATATTAAGTTTTGATTTTTCAAGCTAAGTCTAGCTTATTTTTTTATGGAATCATTTAAAAGCTTTCTCGCATTTCAAGCGATACTTTCAAAATATAAATCACGACCACAAGAAAATTTGTATTCCAACATTACAAAATGGTAACATAGATCCAAACGATGCTTTGCACTTTCATCAAGTCAAAACTTTGAAATTCAGTAAAACTCTTTATGTAAAGATTAAAATTACAACGTCAAATACTCGAAATATGTATGAGTCTATTCGCTTTATCTTTTAAACACCAAGGAAAATAAATGGTTTCTTTTTTTTGTACTTGTTTGCCTTTTCAAAATTTTGTAAAGTCACGTTAAATCCTTCCATGAAAATTTCAATAAAGTGCGGCAAACATCCACTCGAAAACAATACAAAAATCATAGTCCAATATAGTCGAAAAAAACATTTTTCGATAAAAATAGATCACCTGAAACAACATAGTTCGATCTATAGTAATAACCTTCAAATCGAATTTATAGACCAATGATTCACACTCTTAATCGAGCATTAGAGGTTTTTAAAGTATGCTTGACGTCTATATCTTGAATTAAATTCAGCCTCCTGGCCAGACTAACTTGCTTATCATTGTTTGAAACCAAAGATGCATTTGCATCCTTACTAGGATCATTAACTTCCGTTTTCAACAAGATATCGTTAATTTTAATCATCCTAATAGAGTTTTCGACGTCAAAGTTACTTCTTTGAAATATGACTGCGTCACAATTCTATCTTACGTATTTAGCGTGGCGTCTCATTGTCCTTTCAACTCTATCAATACTTGCTTAAGTCTTTATTTGCCACTCTATCGTTAAGTATAGGCATATCTTGCCATACAATTCCCACTCTAAGTTTAGTCGTTCTATTAGAACCATTCTTGCAGCAAAGCATTGTAGACTTCATTGCAGCGCATGTGGAACCTTCTACGGACTTCCGTTCGAATTTCTTGTGTCGTTAATTGTCATTCCCAACTCGTGGAACCAATGTTTCACGTCTTAAGGAAAGACATTTACCTATATATCTAACGATATATTTATATATACAAAGTAGCAAATAATCATCACATTAAATCTTTATCAAACTTCTTTTGTCTCATCCCATCCTAGGATTTATCATTATTGCGTGTTAAGTCGACTTTGAACCAATGTCCCATACCACTGATTTGTTCGACTTAACTTGACCTTTAAACTTAAAGGCCCTACATCTTAGGTTTTCTTAACCTAACGTTTCCCTAGGTTCTAATCCCTAGGCTCTGATACCAACTGTGACGACCCGCCCCCGACCTAGGGTCGGGTCACCCGGCCCAGACTGCCATTTAGACCCGATACCTGAACCAGGCCCAAATAACGGTCTAGCACGCCTAAACAAATAAACCTGCGGAATACACATTGGCTAAACAAAGGATAATAATTGCGGAATGAATATAAAAAGATATCCTAAGCCAATAGATTTAAGTTCATAGAACATTTATAAAAATTATACATCTGTTCATGCTCCTTTAAACTAAACCAGTTAATTATAATCTTCGAAATGGACCAACTAAAGATAACTAGGATTCAAACTACCCAAAGATCTATTTTAGTTTTTAACCCCAAGTTGATAGTTTCAAAACCAAATATACATGATATATATTTATATACAAAGGCTTACATCAAGAGGAGACTTCAAACTTGTCTCTCCCTTGCCTCAACCTAGAGCTGTCGTGGATACCTGAGATGTAAGTGGGGTGAGCTAAAAGAACCAACGGAGCTCAGTAATGCGGAAAACCCGCTCAACCATCAAATATGCAAGTAATACCTAATAAGCATGCAAAATCTAGCATGTATTTGGAAAACAAACAAACAAGGATTCATTAAATAATAACTTATAGCAAGATTTCATAAAAAATAGACTTATACTGAATCATCAAATACTATCATGAACATAAGGTTTGTAAGCCACAAATAAATAGAATTTCATCCTTTCATAACAAATATGACGTATTTTTAAGCCATCAAATTATAACAACAATAATCATGCATAGCATTAAAGAGATTGACTAATCATTTCTAAATTTCAGACTTTCATATAAATGAGGGGGTCGCGAGATTATGTATTATAAAATATAATAATACGATAAGTCGATGTTCCATTCAATGCATACTAGATATTGGCAAGAATCCGGTGACCGATTCTCCTACTCTCAAAGTGATGGAAACAACCAGTTAGCACACAGGCCTTATGTGCCCTCTCGTTTGTCCCATCAAATCAACAGTAGGTTCGTCCAAGCCATCACCGATGCACAAGAGAAGGTAACTCCAACTCATGTCCCTACATGACATACTTATGAATTCAATTAGTCAAGTAAAGCCCTCGGTGGTAAACTCCACACCCTGGGGTGTTAACGACCCTCGGTGGTAACTCCACACCCTGGGGTGTTAACGACCCTCGGTGGTAAACTCCACACCCTGGGGTGTTAATGACCCTCGGTGGTAAACTCCACACCCTGGGGTCATGAATAACAGTGCATTCACATTCCATAGATTCGTAGATTCGAGCCAATACCACGACGCAACCCATAAATCCCAAGTCTTTAATTCAAATTATGAATCCTAAGCATAACTAATAATCATGCCATATTTGATAATTGAGCAAGCTCCCCACTTACCTAAACTCGTCGCGAATCCTAGTATTGATCCTTTCGTGCTAGGGCTCGATTTGAATGTTCAATCCGAACTTCTTTGATCTCTTTGACTTTTCAAAACTCATTCTCACCATTCCAAGCTACCTTCCTTTAATCTCATATCTTTTTCCAAATAGTGTAGAACAACAAGTGGTGGCTAGGTTTATTCAACTTCTCCTTTTATAGGCTAGGGTTAGTTTAGGTTACATACATCCTTTTGTATTAAAGACTAAAGTGCCCTCCTACTTGGCCTTAAGTCTAACTCCCTATTTAATATATTTTAGGCCGTTTTCATTAATTTATCTTAATGAGCATTTTGACCAAAAACGTTTCCACAAATCTTTCCTTAATTAATAGGATCTATTAAATTTGGTTTAAGAAACGTTTTTCAAATCTTTATTTTCTTGTGAGTTTCCTTAATAAGAACGGGCATATATTCTGATATCTCTTCAAACCGCATAAAATGTACATCTCGAGGTGTAGGATATTCTACTATATCACTAATAATTCAATCCAAAGAAATCCAACACACATTTAGTATTTAAATTACTAAATTTCCCCTAAATCGGATCGGGGAAGATTCAGGTCATTACATCATTATATCATTTGAATACCTAAAAAAGGAATTCAAGATAGGAGATTCTTGAAAAATAAAACTTAGCCTTGATTTGGAAATCAAGTACTTTCAAGTAAAATAGTTCTCCGTCTATTAATTTATTCTACTCAAAAGAATAAATTTTGGTTTGCAAAAATTTGTTGCAAAATAATAAAATGTCTCACTCATGTCAACATGAGGGGGAGAATAAAAAGAGTTACTTGTTAATGTTATGCGCTTTTTTTCCCTTGGTTATGATTTTATCCCATTAGGTTTTCCTAGCAAAGTTTTTAATGAGACAATCATGACAATATTATACTCCATATAAAAATTTATGAGAGCAGCGCACTCATTTTCCTTTACTAGATTTTTCCTACTAGGTTTTTCTAGTAGAGGTTTTAACAAGACATCTATATATTCTCTCAAAATATATCAATGTGTTGCACACTTTTCCTTAGCTATGATTTTATCCCATTAAGTTTTTCTGACATGGATTTTAATAAAGCAATGCTAACAATACTTTTGTCATGTCAAGATTGATAAAAATCATGCACTCTTTTTCCTTTACTAGATTTTTCCCACAAGATTTTTCTAGTAGAGGTTTTAACGAGACATGTTCTCTCAAAGTGTATGAATGTATTGTACTATTTTCCTTAGCTATGGTTTTTTCCTAAAGAATTTTCCTAGCAAGGTTTTTAATGAGACAATTAATAATATCATACTACAAATTAAGATTTATGAACACAACGTACACTTTTTCCTATACTAGATTTTTTTCCACATGATTTTTCTAGTAGAAGTTTTAACGAGGCACATTCTCTCAACAATATTCATCCAAGGGGGAGTGTTATGATATAGATGAATAATTGATCCAAGATTTGGATGACCACATTGTCAAGCATGACCTTTACATTGAATTGTAACATCAAGTATGACACTTGGTCAAGCATGGCTCTCACACATTGAATTATAACATCAAGTATGACTCCTACACTTCATGTTACTTGTACTCCTCTCCAATGTACAACTACTTTTCCATGCATTGTCAAATTACTTGTAATGTGTTGTATGACATGTGGTGTATGTGTTACTTGTGCACATTGTATTAGTACATTTCATCATCATCACCAAGGGCCTATATAAATGGTGTCAACCTCATTGTAGAAACACACCAAGTTGTATACAACTTCTCATTTCAACTCTCATTTCTTCTCTTCTACTTTGTAATTGTAGTTCTTTGTAGTAGTAGAAGTTAGTAGTTCTTCTACTTTCCTTCTCTTGTTCTAGCAAGTTTCATCTCAATTTATAACAATAAAAACTACTTTTAGTATAAAAATTAACACATTCATTTTTTTCAACGATAAGCACAACAAGATGACAAGATAACCATAAAATTCAAATAGGTATACAATGGACAACAAACAACTATCATGATGACATTGGCCAAGTGAAATAAGTAACAAATACGTAAGACAACAATCATCATAATAAGAGTTAAGTTTATATAAAGGGATCAAAATCATAAAATAGTTCAAAACTAACTATAGACCTTCCAAGCACTCCTATTAGAAATTGATATGACCTACACTAGGACATGAAATTTTCATGAAGATTCCGTTTCAAAAATATACTACATATGACAAATAATGTTGTTAAGTAATAACTCTCATTAAAAAAAATTCTAAAATCATGTTTGTTGAAACCTAACTAAAGAAACTCATTAGAACTATATAAAAGGGTCACAAACAAACAATAGTCCGAACATCGCATAATTCAAAGTAAGCTTCAACAATTTTCCAAAGTGTTAGTAGCAACCATATGCTTTTACCACCATCATTTCATGCTACCCAAAGTGAAGATTAATATATTGCAAGTGTTTCAACCGAAATAAGTATCCCAAAATATGGTGCGAGATGGCTCAACAAACATCAACTCCCTACAATTAAATATAAGTTCATCACTATTATGATGATGATGCATACAATAGGTAAAGAAAACTTATAAAAACTACTTTTATATACAAATTAACACGCTTTTTTTTCAATGATAAGCGCGACAAGATAACGAGATAACCATAAAATTCAAGTAGGTAAACAATGAACAACATACAACTACCAAGATGAGATTGGCCAATCAAGTGAAATAAATAACAAATATGTAAGACAACAATCATTATAATAAGAGTCAAGTTTATATATAGGAATCAAAATCACAAAATAGTTCAAACCTAACTACAAACCTTCCAAGCACTCCAATTAAAAATTGATATCACCTACACTAGGACATGAATTTTCATGAAGATTCCATTTAAAAAATCTCCTAGGATCATGGCAAAGTGTGTCATTAAAAAAAATCTTTAAATCATGTTTATTGAAACCTAACTAAAGAAAATCTCACAAACAAACAATAGCCCAAACGTCGCGTAGTTCAAAGTAAGCTTCAACAATTTTTCAATATGCTAGTAGCAACCATATGTTTTTACCTCCATCATTTCATGCTACCCAAAGTGAAGATTAATATATTGCAAGTGTTTCAACCGAATATAGTATCTCAAAATATGGTGCGAGATGGTTCAACAAACATCAACTTCTTACAAGTAAATATAAGTTCATCACTATTATGACACCAATTCACTTAACAAAAGAAATGGGTAAATTAAATGTACAATTATGTAAATTACTTATTTTAAGGAAATAAATAACTTGAGAAAATATTTTAAGGAAATGATATGAGAAAACACTACAAGAAAATGCATTTTTTGTGGCAGCTTTAATGCTGCCACAAAAAGCTATTTGCTGCCATAAATGACCTTTTGTGGCAGCTATGTGACGGGATGGATGGTGCCACTAATACGGCCGTCACAAAAACTTTTGTGACGCCAGGTGCTGCCACTAAAAGTATTTGTGACGGAATTTGTGGCAACTTCTATACTGCCACTAAAAACTTTCAGAGGCAGCATTTTACCTGCCACAAAAAATAATATTTTTTGTGGCAGGCAAAAAGCTGCCACAATAAAGATTTATTTGTGGCATCTCAAAGCTGCCACGTAAAAGATATATTTGGGGCAGCTCTCAGCTGCCATAAAAAAGAAAATATACTTGTGGCACTTGTTACCTGCCACAAATGAAAGTGCACATCGCAAAGTTAATACATAGTTTGTAATATTCAAGAACCTGTAAATAAGATAATGCTGAAATAGAAAAATATTTAATTTTTTGCTAAATTTACAAAAAATGAGAATTCAATACCAATATATTTATTAAAACTCATCATAAAGTCTCAATTACAAAGCATTTATTACAAATTACAAAAAAACTCGCTACTTATAATTCAACTTGCATCTTCCTAGCAACGAGAACTCCAATTCTTCTTCCCAACTATCACATGAGCAACACAAGGGAATCTCGCCAGTTAGCTGAAAAATAAAAGAGAGATCACTTGTCAAGAGCAATAATTCTAAACAAAATCCGACAATTTATAGTTGGCTATTAAGCAAACAAAAGCCAAAAAATACAAGGATTAAGTAAAATACCTCAAGGAGGGTGTCACTAAACGAACCTCGGTTATCAATTCGACATAACTTCTTCTATTGAAAATTTTAAGATATGGGCTATTTGACTCTTCAAGCAATTCATTGAATAAAGTTACAGTTGCAATTCATTGAATAAGATGGGCTATTTGACTCTTCAAGCAATACATCTAGACTGGGTTGTCTAAGTAAATTGACTAAACATCCATAACTTAGGTCCGAACAAGTAATCATCGCCATATGAAGAGAATTTTAGTGTTTTGATCTGTCATTTGCCATTCGAAGAAATGGATATTATTACAGGAAAAGAGTACAAATATAGAGCATATCGGTCTTGGCCTAACCTTAGAATTTGATTTTGCTGATGTTGCACTGGCCTTTGGATCAACATCCTATTCATCACAGAAATAAGGCTTCATAGAATTATTAGAATGTGAGTTTACGTGAGGAAAGACATGCTAATTAGAATACCTGCCAATTTTTCTTCAGCTTCTGCTAGTTCATCTTCTCTGTTAGATGAATTAAAACCAATAGTTAGTGCATCCTTCCATATATAAGATATTTCCAGCTAATACGATATAATATTTATCATCTAATATATCCATTATACTGAATGTTGGAAGAGCAAATAAGACAGATAAAATTCATCGTAAGACTGATAAACATCAATCCTTTTTTTCCTTTATTAGAAGATTAATCAAACAAGAGCACATGATCAAATACAATAGCTTGCATAGTGGCACACTAGTACATGGTTATGAGTCTGAACCAAAAACTAAACAAATAAAAAAAAATCAACCAATATTGGTTGATTTTTTTTTTTAGGAAAACCAAAACAAGTAATTAACTTTTAGAATCAACAACTCCATAGACAATGTATGAAACAAAGATTGATGAGTATACATAGATAGCCATATGAATGATTGAATCATAAAATACAGACTTGATCAAAAAGTGAAGTTAAGTGTTTCATTCTCAAACAAATTAACATATTTAGTATAATCAAAAGGTTCAGATTCAATAGACTAGAATAGCTACTTATGTAGCAGTTGAACACATGACAAAAATCTATAATTAGAACTGTATTAAGTAGAGCATTCCAACTCACGTAGTATTTTAGACTACAATGCTCTCAATAACATAAGATTAGGAAATCATACTTGATTAGAGAGGATCATGAGAAAAAAGAAACAGTAAATGAAATTTCCTGCATCCTCACAAACACAAGGGACAGGAACTTTTTTGGCTACGGACTTCCAAACTTAAGGCCTATACTTAAGATGACCCAAGATACGCTGTATAAAATTGGATGTTTTGTATAAGTCTTTTCACTTGGCATAAAACATTTGCACATAATTTGAAGCGGAAGAGAATATAGTAGAAGATGAAAAAATTAGAAATTCTCACCTGCATAGCTTTCTCCTGAGATATAGAATTCTCTCTTCCTTTGTACTGAGGGAATCGTTCCAACCACTTCAAGAGAAATTCTAATGAGTCCTCAGCTGCACTTAAAATCAGTAACATCGTCAATAGGAAAAGGTATTGTAAATATTAGTCATACAGTAGATACGATAGACAATAGGACTAGTTTTTATGTGCAAGAGTTGTTGTATATCAAATAGGAATCTTGACCCTTTCAATAGGTTCACTCTAAAATCATATTTCTTATAGTCCATGCTAACTAAAAACAGGACTTACCCCACTCTGGTGGAAATAAATCACTACGTGATTTATTGTTTGTAAACTCAGTCCTGACAACCAATCCAGTACTGCAGAACTGCATGATAAAGCATATGATATCAAGCTCAAAAATGGCCAAAATCCTTGAAGTAATTTCAAAAATTGATCTGTAAATTTGAAAGCACAGGCTACCTCTCCAATGATGGGACTGTTAGAAAAGGCTTTGATGCCATCTTGAAGTATAGGAGAGATGCTTTTTACTTGTTCAATAATATTTCTTTCTCTGAAAACATTGAGACCATTTAAGGTCGGTGGAAATAGAGATGAACGAAATGTTTCGACTTATGCAGTAATGAGACAGTTGAATTTACTTGTATATTTTGATTGCTTCCAATGCAACAGCACATGATACAAGATGCCCAGAATAAGTAAACCCATGAGTGAAGCAGCCTAGGACCAAAACAAATGAAAGACAGTTTGAGGATTACAAAACCAGACTAAGAATTATTCAGCCAATCAGTGGCTATCAGTGCCCAAACATTCAAAATTAACATACAAATGAATGGATATATTTGCACATGCAAACATATCAAGGGATAATGCACAATTTAGTCAAAAGTTCAGAAATTTGTCCGTAATCATATTTTGCAGCTTTTCTACTACTTCATCAAGTCAGAGAGAGATCATACTAAGGACCCTTAAAAAGGAATCATAATTTGCAGGCAATGACCTATAACGACCAAAAAAAGAATCTAAAAACTGCATTAGAATACAATATAACCCAAACAAATACAAAACCTGCAAACTATAGTCTCGAAGTTCTTCATCATTTTCAGATGCACATAACTGAAAACTGAAACTAATTCAACAACAACAAAAAAACCCTCAAACAATTATCATCGAAACCACAACCCCAATTTTCAAGAATTCAAGCTCTAAAAGAACCCCATTGTTCAATCAAATGGATCATTAAATACCCATGATGACAATAATAATAATAATAATAGAGAACTGAACAGAGGAGCAGAGACAATGCAAATGATCACTAATTTGGTTTTGGGGCTTTGATAGCAGGACAATGCAAATTACAAGATTAAACTAAAATTCACTACCTTCAGCTTTGCCCGAACTGCACCACAGAAATCCTCCAATCCATCACCAGACAATGCAGATACACAACTGCTTCATCCCTTTCTTCAGTTTAGACGAAAGCTTCGCATTTACCAAGACTAAACTTTTCATTCTTACCAATGCTTCTGAGACATTTATTCATACATGTCGTTTACACACACATCAAATTCTACAAAAGATAACAAAAGTTCACCAAGATATCACCTATGCATTTGTGCAATAGTCATTTATAATGGGCATTACATCAAACAACTGGTGTTCAACACAATAAAACCATTAACGTTGCAATCTTTGCTTCAAATATCAAACGGAATTCATCATTCAATCAGATTTCAATCTCAAACAATCTTTGCTTCAAATATCAAACGGAATGCATCAAGAATGAATTAAATGCCTCAAAGAGAACATTCTAGATGCATAGTTAGTTCTTCAAAGTTTTTCCATTATTGATTACTTACTCATGTAATTTTTGTTTGATAAATAAGGGGGTTATGTTCTAAGCATGCAATGGCAGTTGTTGTTCTTCATTGATGATTCACACAGTAATGTTCCAAACTTCCAATAGTGGTGGAAGGATTGTAACTTTCTCATTGTGCCCAACACAAGATGTATACATGACAAATGTCCAAATTTTCAGTAAAGTTTGGTTTGCCATCAGTAAGCATAAATTACAATTTGAACAAGGATTGTAGGGCTCGACATACCTAATCAGAATTAACAAGTCATGAGTGTCAGATTCACCATTCAGATGTTCTTCAAGTCAGTGACAAACGCGAGAGCATCTTTGAATTTAACTTACAACTTTAGGCAGTGAGAATCCTTTAGGAATGACAAAACAACTATGAACACAGTACTTCTCCCACATACCAAGATGCCTGTCCAACACTTCTTGAATCATGCCGCTAATTGAGGAAATCCCTACATAATAACCATAGGGGTCAACAAATATAAAAAATGAAATAACCATGTGTTCTTTAGAACTAAGTTAATAAATGAATCATAATTTTACATTAATAACTAGCATACATTTTCTGCCCAGTTAGCATTTTTAAATTGTCCTTGAAACATTTATATTATTGTAATAAAGATAACTTTATTCTAATCCTAGCATACCAAAACCTTAACAGATGGATGAAAATAAAACTATCACTTATTTGTTAACTAGCATACAGTCTCCCAAAGCAATCATTTAAAAACAGAAACAACAACAAAGTGATTATAAACACAATTGGTCTCCCATAGCATCGATCCAAGAATTCGCTTGGATGCCTATAGTTTAAAAAAAAAAAAAAAAAAAAACACACTTAGCTAAGGATTTTCTTTCCCAATTTGCATTTTAGTTAGCTACACAAATTCTCCTTCCTCATAGACACTCCAAGTGTTTCTATATTATTTCTATCGTGCACCTCTAGGTTTCCTCCTTCCTCTAATATTGCTTTTCTTTTGTTAAGAATAACAATCTTCTAATAATATGTTTTTGTGCAAATAATTTGGCATTTGAACACTTATTTATTCAATGAGCTTTGTGCATGAGATATCTCAATGTCCATCTCGACAAATTTTAGTCGTGTGGTGTAGCCAATGTGTATGCAAACTATATGTTAGAAAATCATTGTTGTAAAGCTAATAACTCATGTACCAAAAAAAAAAGCTAATTGGTCAGTTGTCCTAATTAGCACATCCAAATCATCACAACGGAAGGCTTGTACTGAGAAATAATCTCAAGCAATCAACTTCGTAGAACCACATAAATTAGGAACCCAGTCGACCACTTCCCATATAAAGAGCATCTCTGGCAACTAGAAAACCTATTAAACCCTGTATTCAACTTGTAAAGTATTAATTGATTATTACTTGTCAACCTCAGAACTAGATGGTGTAATCTCCTGATCTAATTATGTTTTTTCATCGTGTTTTCTCCACGAATTAGCGGCAAATGGAGAAGCAGAAATTACCCTAACAAATATCACTTGATAATTAATAGGAATACATTTAAAAGGCATTTTCAAGCAAGCAATAGGCATGTTTTGATTAGGGGTCAGGGCCTAAGGCCAACGTAAGAAATAAAACAAGAAATTCCAGATATCAACATGCTTTTGAACCATAATTTCAATTCAAATACAGCCAAATAAGATCAAAATAAAAAAAATCAAATCAATCGAACATGCTGGCTAAACTATATAAATAATTTGAACCTTACAAACTCAAGTTTGACAAGCCAAATCACATTTCAATATACAAATCCATGAGATGATTTAACCCCAATCAATATTCGAACTCCTAGTTTTGAAATATACTGTTCCCAAATTTATCTCTCAGTCTCAGCTCCTTCAGTTGGAAAATACTTCACCAACCGTATCCTAATTTAATCCTTAAACTAAGAATATCTCAGTTATCACTGAAACTAACAACATCAAATTAAGTCACAGTAGGGTATGCATTCACTAAGTACAAGTATATTGAGCTAGACTTCACATTTTATATCCAACAACAACAAACTTTCAACATAGCTTCAAATTGACACATGATATAATTTACACAAAGTTGGTCTTCTCGACATCCAAATTACCACACACTAGCCATTCACGTGACTCCATGCCTTGTGACTCAGTGCCTTTTCAGAGATGTCTTTATGCAGAGAATCGATTCCTTCACCATCCTCTAATCGGCTAGAGGTCTATGCCAATGTTATTGTATTCTAGGTCCACACTTAGGTCGCACTTTTGTTATAAAAAGATAAGAGATGAAGGAGAGTAGCAACCTCACCAATAGCTGTTTGGCTTGTTTGTTTCTTCTTTGATCTACATCTAATCAATCTATTAATTGATCAAAACAAAACTTTAATCCTCCATTTTTTTTCATTAGTTCTTCTGTTTTGGGTTTGTTATCCATCATATTATATGTGAGTTGAAATTAAATTTGAAGTTCATACAAAATCAACGTAACCAAAAAAATTAAAACTTGGCGACACAAATAAATTGTAAACAAGAGTAAAAGCATTGACAGCTTAATTAGACCTCAAAATCGCTCACTACAGCCAAACTTCATCAAATTCACACAACACAGGACGGTGTGCGCAGAGATTCAACATCTACTATACCGAATCAATGAATTCAGCAGCATAGCCTTCGCGAAAAATTCATAAACCAAAGACGAAGGTAGCAGCAGAAAAATGGAATCAAATTAAACATTAAACATTAAACATTTGGTCTAAGAGATAGGATTATAAAGGACACCATTTTTCAGGTAAACAAGTCCAATAAAATACAACAAATCAGAAATTGTTGTTTTTTAACTATATTTCCTAGTTGTACTCTTAATAGATTCGTTCCAAGCAAACAAAGCGCGATATCGCTTGTTCAATCACTGAAGCTAGACCTCGCGCGATTTGTGAAGCCGAACTGAGATATCAACTCAGTTATGTGCTAATTCAACAAACAATCATCAAACAAATCATAAATTTAGACACATTGATTCACCTAGTTTGAGAGTCCACGGAATAGTCCATCAAACAGATTTCACAAAATGAATAAAAAGTTTGGGATCACAAACTTGAAAACTGAATCAAACAACGAATTCCCCCAAAATTGAACATAGAGATTGAGAATGTACCTGAACTGTATGCGTTTGAAGATACAAAGAGAGTCAGTAGCGGTGTCATTGAAGCTTTTCTCAAGATCCTTGTCGATGAATCGCTAGAGCAAGCGTGAAGATTAGAAGTGAATGACAGATAGAAGAAGTGATTCGAAGTCGATAGTACGAACATCTGTATGTGTAGAGGCAGGGATTGTGCTATAGATCTCAAATCATCAATCTTCAATGAATCAATCCATCAAACCGAGAGATCTCTCGCAGAAGACGCCATTGAATCAAGCGTGATTCAATCAAAGCCCTAATTCCAAAGCTCCAGTGACGAAGAAGACAGAGAGGAGCGATTGGAGAAGAAACCAAAGAACGCAAAGACGAAGCGATTGGAGAAGAAATCAAAGCCCTAATTTTAGATCTCTAGTGACGAAGAAGGCGGAAAGGAGTGACTGGCGAAATCAAACACCACACGAAGATGAAGGACGCGAGAAGGTTTTGTTTGATTTTTGTGTTTTAAAGTAAAAAGACTAAACTACCCCTCTAGGACACAAGTCGCGTATACTTTGGTTTCTTTTTCTATTTTTTTGGTCTCTTTTTTAGTGGCAGGTAGTAAGCTGCCTTAAATAACTTGTGAATAAATGGTAAGGAAAACATAGACTTCTAACTTATTAAGGACAGGCAATTCCTGCCACAATAAGTGTTTTTGTGGCAGTTTTTTAACTGCCATAAAATATCTTGTCACAACAAGTAACTTTTCTTGTAGTGAAACTTACCATTAACATCAAAGAAGACTTGTTTATAATATTGCAAGTGTTTGAACCGAACATAGTATCCCAAAATATGGTGTGAGATGGCTCAACAAACACCAAATCCCTATAAGTAAAAAAAAATTCATCACGATTATGATACCAATCCGCTTAACAATTAAGTAAATTATTTATTTTTTCATACCTGTAGGTGAAGCAAAATAGGAGATTATAATGATACCAATCCGCTTAACAAAAGGAAAGTAAGAGATCATGTGAATAATCATGGGCATAAAGAGATAAAAAGATAACAGACTTTAGACCACTTCTATCAAGTTGCGACTAAATCTCATTTTTCTTGTAGGAGCCTAGTTTCACCAAGGCAACTGATGAAACACTTATTTGACAAAAAAACAAAACTGTTGACATAGTGTTATCTAACATATGTATATTTTATTGTAAATTATGAAGTTTTAAATTTTAATTACATGCTATTATGATCTATCTATACAATTTTTTTTTTGACGAAAAGATATTCATTCATAAAAATTGTTCACTATTACATCTGATTTAACAATGAAATACATCAATAACAACATTTTCCTACACATTGGGATGAAAGTGACATTGCGAAAAGTTTGCAAACTCGTGCGCAACTTATATGCTTGTCGAATGTATCGAATCAACCATTCTTTTTACTTCTAAGCAGCAATAATCTAAAAATACAAAAAACAATATATGGATTATTCAACCTAACTAAATCCCTAAATTAAGAACAGTTTACACTTGCACCACTCACGACTCTTGGCTTGTATGCTCCACGAGTACAGTCGATTCTCTTACAAAAAGAGTCCTAAATCTTCACAATAAGAAGAGGAAAAACTCAAACCTTCTTACTAGGAGAGGAATACTCAAACCTCCCTACAAGGAGAGGAAAACTCAAAGCCTCCCGACAAGGAGTGGAAAAACTCGCTTCCCTAAATCTATCTATACAGTTGTTAATTATGCTATACACCGTCAAAATATTTCTTTTTCAAAGACAATTGTATAAAAATCAAATTTTGTGTGAAAAGACAATGTTGTCTTTAATAGGTGACTCCATCATTAACAAGTGGTCTCTAATGTGAGCCTGAAATAAGAGCAATTATTAAGTTTCGTTTAAAAGACGTTGCTCATGTCGTTCGCATCGAGATTAGAGATTAGTTAGAGCAATCAAAGACACGTTGTTAGAGAATTAAAAAAAAATGATAAATAGTCACAATAATACCAAACTTTCACTTCCGAGTCCAAATAATTTTAAAGTAATACTTTTGTCTAAATAATCTCAAACTTAATATTTTGAATTTTTTTTTAATATCAATCATAATTTTATTGAAGTTCAACACATGTTACAAATTATGACATTGCTTATACTTCAATCGGTGCCACGCTCCAACAATTAGTACCAACATGACTTCACGAATTCTTTGTCATATCATGAACCAATGAGTTCGTTTGTCTTCTAATGTAACAGATCTTTCATAAGGGATGCCTAGCCAATAATTTCTTACATTCATCCAGGATTACACCAACTTTAAGTATATTCGAATTTAGATTGTTGATGTCATTCACCGCCAGTAGTGAGTTCGATTCAAAGATGACTTATGTGAGTTCTAGCTCATCCAACCAGTTCAATGTCTTATTTATTGTCATAACCTCAGTCACAGTGAAATTACATCTACTCGTGAAAGTCCTTGTGCGTCCATGGATCAGTTCGCCCATGTCCTTTTTTTGACAAATTGAGATGTGACATGAAATTGACAAAATCTTTTTTTCATAAAAATGAAATTGATAAATTAAGTTACTAAGTAAATGAGGTGGTTTAAATTTTGACATCAAAATAATCTCCTTTTTATTTCTTAAAACTAATTGTTCGTGTCTTTGTTGGTTTTAAAATTTTAAATGTACAATTACTTCTCTTTATTTCTTATAACTTAAATCACCTTACAAAAATAACTTTACTAATTTCACATGGCACACCAACATCAATTTGTCTAAAAAATTAATTAGGTCAAAATTGACATAAAATATAATGTTTGGAATTATTTAGACATAATTATTAGTTTAGAATTATATAGACACAAAAGTGAAAGTTTGAAATTATTGAGGCTATTTACAAAAAAAAAAAAAAAAAGAAGGAAACTAGAATGACAATACTTTGTCATAATCGAATGCACAACAGCTGATGTGGTGTATGAGCCTCACATCAAAATCTGATAAAAGGACATACTCCAACAACTCATTTGACTAAGACCCACCCGCCACATCAGCTGTTGTGCATTTGATTGTGACATAGAAGTGTCATTCTAGTATTTTTTTTTTAAAAAAAAAAAAAAGCAAAGCGTTTATTGAAGTGGAGGGCCGCCCGATACACCTCGAGATACGAGTCGCGCTCGCCATCCAAGGACCACCCAAATGCTCTCAATCACTATTTATCCTTCTCTGAAGTACCTTTTCTCCATCAAAAACACCAAACAACAATGGCTTCTTCTTCAACACCAATGTTGCACTTCTCCTTCACAAGGCCATTCTCCCCATCTCTCTCTCCAAATCGCATCTCCAACACTCTCCGCATCGCCACACCACACCCTCCAAACCCCTCTCTCAAACTCAGTTCCTCCCACAGCATCTCCACTGCCTTCACCCCAGCTCTGCCCATCAATCTCTCTATCTCTCCCAGCCCCCGAAAGCTCACAATCGTTGCGGCGAAAGGGTACAAGATGAAAACCCACAAGGTGAATTTGAGTTATTTGGTTTGGATTGATTGGCAGAGTAATGGGTAGTGAGGGTTTTGGGGTTTGTTGAATGTTGGGTGTTTTTTGTGTGTGGTTTGTTGGTTTAGGCTTCGGCGAAGCGGTTTCGCGTGACGGGTAATGGGAAGATTGTGAGGAGGAGGGCTGGGAAGCAGCATTTGCTGGAGAAGAAGAATACTAAGAGGAAGTGCCGGCTGTCGAAAATGGTGGGTTGTGTAGTTTTTGCATAGTTGTTTGATTGTTTGATTGGTAATTGAATTGGTTTTGAGTTGTGGAAAGCCTAGTCAGTGTTTGATTTTGCTCATTATGTGTTTCACCTATTAGGGCATATTTGATGAATTTAGATGATTTAGTACTGTGATAATGTGTGAACTTTATCGCCGCTGTGGCGTAGGGAGCTTTGAATGTTGTTCAGTGAGGGGTGAAATCAAGTAGGAACACAAAGGATTCTCCTTTGAAAACTATTTCACTTAAAATTCTACTGGATTATCAATAGAGGGTGTTCCATTCATTAATTTTCGATCCAATCCCATCGATATAGGAGGTTCTTGGCGTCGGTGACCTTAGCCCGTCTTTCCTCTCGTGTTTGTGGTATTTGGAAGGTATTATATTGTAATTTGTGTTTGTTGTACCGATAGTGAAAAAGAAATGGATCAACCTAAGAAAGGTGTAGATTGAATTTCTGAGACTATGCTAGGCATTTGTACCAAGAGACCATTCTTCTGTTGTGTTTAATATGGAATTGATTATACTGTTATGTTCGGCTAGGGGTAACTCTGATCCATATTATAAGGCCTTTGATTTGATTCATATAGGATTTAAAATTTTTCATCAGTGCATCTGCCCCGCCAACCTGTACTATGATGATGTTATTGGAGTTGAAAGATTTGTTCTGAAACTGTGGGAAGAACTCGAATCTTTTGTTATTGTTGTATAAAAGTAACTCTTAAACCTTGTTTAAAGAAGATAAATACTTCATACTCATACTGATGTCATATAAGAAAAAGTAACACTATAGATTCAAAACCTTATGTGATGAATACATGGTCATACAGGAGAAAGCAGTGTGAATAACTGAAGCTAGTCTCCCTGGCCTCATGTTCTATCATCTGGGCTCAGCGGAGTGCAGTAAGAGAGGGTTTTGGTTTGTCATCATCTATACCAGTTCTAATGAGTGTTTTAAGAATAAAATGGTTTTGGAACCATCTATAAGTATGTATTGCAATACTAGTTGGAACTACTCATTGAAATTTAAGCTGAAAGATTAGCGCCCACTCGCCGTCTGGAACTCCTGTAACTGGGAAGAATCTGTGCAATATGTTTTTTTTTACTTTCATAGAAGCTGCCGACATTTTCACTATCAAATCATCTTCTGGCTTCTTGCCTAGAAGTATTGAATTGCACATCTTAATTACCTTGGCATTGGCTTGTTTCCCATCATGATTTAGGTGTGCATGTCTCATCTATTACATTTTCACATATTTTGTTCATATTCCTCACATCTGTTCATAAATCGCAGCACCCTGTTAGCCGGAGCGACTACGACAATGTGATTGGTGCTTTGCCATATTTGAAAGTGAATCGTCTGGCGAAATAAACTGGTAATTCCAATGTAATTGATGCTTGCCGACTCGCTTGTAGTGGCTGTAGTTACCTTTGCCTTAAATCTTTTTGTTGTTCAAAATTGTATTTGCTTCCGTATGCAATGTATTGTTATTTGCATTTTATGATGCAATAGATCTTTTTCTTGCCCTCCACATCCAAGTAGTAGTAATTAAGCTTTTGCGCTAGTGTCAATTGTTGTTCATCGTTTGTCAGACTCGCCTTTTCACGAACAATTTATCAATGTGGGGAAAAGAATTCATTGGAGTTCATGTTGTGAATCTACCTTGACAATTCAATAGCATCTTAAGTTAATATCTAACACAGAAAGGAGACGGCAGGGATTATCATAGTCCTTGCGTTGAGTTTGAGAGTTCTAGACTTTCATACCATGCAGAAAGCTCATTCCATTGCCTCCTCCGTGCGTCAATCACATATATCATTGTGTCACTGCTCAGGTTGTTCATTAGTATGAACATGATTTCCCCTTACTTGGTATGACCATCCTAAAAATGAATAGTGATTGCTATGAAAAAAAGCTCATCAATGCAAGTTTGTTGTTTCCCAGAAAAGGAAAATGATTCAGGACTGACAAAAAAAAGGAGTGAACCTCATAAACTGTGTAGTGGTATTTTGAACTTTCACATCCATACACTGGTCAAGTAAGATTATTCTTTAAAATGTACAGAAGTGCGAAAGATCCGCGATCAGCTTTTACGAGAGTGTATTCTAACTACAATTGGTTTCATTACCTCTAAGTATCTGTTTGACTTGGAAGAGGTGCAAGTCTTTTTTGTATTCCGCTTCTAGTCAGTCGGGCTGGAAGTCCATAGTATACGAACATTTATCAGCGAGGTTAGCCACGACAAATCCCACGAAAACCTGTATTACAAGAGATAAGTTTCATTGTTTAGTTTGTTTCTTAAACTCTTTTATGAGAACAAATGCTACTTAATGGAAAACTGCAGTCAGCCTTAGCTTTTTTACCTGAAGAGATCCAAGCATGTAGATTACAGAATACTGGCGTCCGTGAATGATCATGTCGGCCAGCATTGCGAGGGGGATTGTAAGCGACAAGCCCAAGTTTGCAACTAGAGGAGTTGTCCAAACTACTGAAACAGCCCTGTATTAGCTATTAATGTCAGAAAGCCTTGGCAGTTGAGGACAGTTAATAGATTAAAATAGACACGATAATGTGAAATATTGCCGCAGAAGTTTCTCTACCATAGATAATCTTGAAGAACACTCCCTACTAAGCCATTTAGCAGCAGAACTTCATCAATGGATGCTGACTGGGGCCAACCAAACTTGGGTTCGATCCCCACTGTGGTAAGAGGCCAAACTGCATCAAATAATCGAACAAGAAATAACAATTAGTACACAACTTTATCAAGTTATAACTTTTTTGCAACTATTTTGAATCAATGATTGCAAGGCGTCGCCTAGGGGGTTTGTGTCCGTAATTAAATTTTGAAAAGTCAAAGGAGCTTACTGCAATTAAGTTTTTTCATTTGAATACACACCAAAACCTCAACATATTAAGTGTTACATAAGGACTAAAAGGATCATTAGTATTCAAGAAACATATATTGAATATCAGCCACAATGACTAACAGATATTTAGTGCTGCATATTGCATAAGGACTTGTAAATAAATAATAAATTATTCAGGGATGTAATTTTTTTTTTTTTTTTTTTTTTGCCTAAGCATTGCCCAGGTGCTGCCTAGGCCACCCCCCCAGAATCACCTAGGTGCCATACAATCCTTGTTTCGAATGTTGTATATGCCAACAAGATTTTGGGATTGAGGCTTTGTTGTTGTTGCCGGCTAAATATTTCTTAAAACCAATGTTGAAGACCTACATGTGGAATAATTCAATCAAATAAGAGAGGCTGAGGGAGTTGCCAAAAGCCGATAGTTGGCTGATACAGTTTTCGAAGACAAGGATACTCAACAACCCCAAACCAGTACTCATTGATAGGATTAGTAGCATAATCTTAATTAGTAATTCAGCAAAACCAGATGGCCTGCATGAGTATTTGCATCCAAATTTGAATAAATTAAATAGTTCTAAACAAAATGATCCAATCTATCTTTTATTTACCTAGCCACCAAAGGCCAAGAAGTGTAAATAGCCCAATGTATCCAAAGAGTTTTTGGATGTCAAACTTTTCTCCTTCTGACCCCGCGCATCTCTTGAGTAATACTGCAATAGGTAGCCCGACAAAAATGGTTAGGGCTAATTGAGATCATGACAAGGACCTCTCTTATATAGGAGACAAAATGTCACTACCTGTGAACAAGCCATTCGTTAATGCTGACATAAGACCGAATATATCCCCAAGAATGGCATGCTTTGCAGTTCTTAGGAAATGAGAATAAGCACATATGTCATATGTCAGGTTAAGAGAAAAAAATAAACAAATCAATGAGAGTAGGCAGTTTTATCCCTAGACAAAGCAATCGCATAAGTTTTTGATGACAAAGCAAAATGTCGAGATTATTTTAGGAAAGCAAGTAAAGTAAAAGATGATGTGTAAATAAACAAAGCATGATAACAACTGATTGTGATACTAAATAGTGACCAAGAAAATGCTAACGGTTCATAGACGATTGGCCAAAGCAGTATTGGTAGAAAGAAAGACCAAGAGAAGAGTTAATTGCTTGATTGATATATCCCAAAAAGCTAAGAAATTCATTGTCTAGTACACTTACTCGGACGGGCTAAACACCTCATCCTTTGCCCAGGTTTTTCCAAGTGTTGTCATGATAACACCAGCAAAGCTGATAAAAACAGCAACAACTTTTGTGAGGTTCAGTGAGTCTTGCCCGAGGACCGTCTCGAATATAAGCGTAAAAAGCCCTGCTGTAGAAGACAAGACAGTACAGCTTGCAACACTTGTGTTTGCGAGGGCAGCACTAGAGAGATACTGTGCCAAAACAAAGAGAACAATGTCACTCACAACAGATACAAACCCAAAAGTCATGCTTACACTAGTTTCTAGGACAGCATGCAATCATAGCTGACTTAAGGAAGATATGAGGAAGTTTACTCATGCAAAACCATCCACCTAGAATACCAAAAATATCAATCATGTAAATATGCCCCTTGAAGTGGTTCATGGACAAGTGATATTGCCACGAGTAGTTGCTAACATAATTGATATTCTTAGGAATACAGTAGTAAGCTAGCAACCACCTTACCTCAGTTGTAAACCATAATGGAGCAATATAAAAAGCATGGTTGATGATTCCTCGAGAGCTCAGTTCATCGTTCTCTCTTGGCAAGTCAGACTCCTCTTCACAGCTCTTACGAACAAAGGGCCACCCCTCTTCTGTTTTACTAAGATCCGTCTCAGTAATCAGGCAGCTTCGCATCTCGGTCTCCAAACTATGGTGCATTCCATTGATTCTAAGGGGAGAATCCAGCCCAAATGAAGAGCTCATATACGAGTTTGAGTTTATAAGACTCAAGAATGATCTGGTGGCCAGATAGTTGCGTATCCAATCGCTAAGGAATGCAATTGGTAAATGCAATATCAAGAGTGAAATCCCCAAATACGTGAGAATAAAGGGATGTCTATACTCCTCAAAGACTCTCTGCAATTCATGGCCATTGATAAGTCAAACAAATTCATCAATTGTATCACACAAAATAATCGGAATAGCTTGATTATCAATTGTAAGTTCATCTAGATAGCTATTGCTTTTAGGTCTAATGGTAATCTAACACAATACCAAAGCTTTAAATTGTTGGAGGTCTCGATTCCATCGATCCCCAAATGCTTATTAAAAATCACATAGCTTTTGTTTGTATGAGGTTTTTAGTTTAATCACCGTTAGCATTCATCATTCCCCAGTTGCACAATAAAAATCACATTTTCTTCTTTCTTCTCCTCTTGATTTTCTACATATACAACATGGAGTTCCAAATTGTAATAACTTCATTACCATTAATGACCATACCCATTAGCCTCCAACCCTAGAACTTTTATGTTCACTAATGTCCTAACAAAATCTAGTTCAAGAATTTTTTTTTTTTTTTTGACTTCAGTGGCAGTCGAATCACTATCTCTAGAGGTCTTGTTTCTTTACCATGTTTCACCTAAAAGGCTTTGACTAGTTCAAGAAAATTAAACTCACAAAACTATGGAAGAAAGAACCACCATTCAAGCAAAGAAAATTAGTAACAACACTAAAATAGTTATTATTCATTAAAAAAATCCAACATACCATATTATCATATATATGGTAATATACCCTTCATTCAAATCTTTAAAAAAAGTAATTCTTGAACTTTTAAAAAAAAAAAAAAAAAGTAACACATTTCTGATTAAAACATCAAACTTGAACAAAAAATAAAAATAAAAATTACATAAAGAAACAAAGACCGACCTGTGTAACCTCAGCAGAAGCTACCCATATGAACACAACGGCTCCAATCAAAAGCAACCCAACTTTGTATCTCCAACCCATTATTGGAATCAATGATTCAAACCCAAAACCAATCACAATCAATCAAAAGAAACAAAGCAACCCGCCAGATGAGCAATCTAGCTTTTCATCAACAAATCGAATCGACCCATTTCGATATGATGATCCAACAACAAAATTAAGAGATACCCATTATTCAATGTCACAAATTATTCAAGAAAACATGGGAATTGAACCGAAATGGCGCATAGAACGAACACAATGCAATGCAAACACAACACAAGCGTGTTATTCTCTCGGCGACGTTTAACGCCAAGTGCGGGACCTTCTTGGGAAGTGAAGTTACTGGAACACCCTCTTGTTTTGTTGTTACTAAAGCCGACAGATTCGAAGATCGTGGTGTGAAGATTTGGTGTGGCGTATATCGAGGTTAGATGAGTGGATGAAACGCGAGGTCCTACGATACACTGTGAAGTCCGTGTAGTATGAGATCGAAAGTTCAGGTGTTACGTGTGTACGGCCTTGGGACCTGTTTGGATGTAACATTTAAACTTAAAGTAATTGACGATGACAAGCGACAACAACTCCTCGATCCCACAACATGGATCATATGCTCTTCTACTTGGTTTAATTTAGCAAAACACGATATTTGGTCCATCAACTTTGTAATTTTTCTTGACTTGGTCATCAACTTTGATTTATAACATTTGATCCATAAACTTTACTTTGAGCTCATGTGTGAGTATATTAGATGATATTTTGTTAGTATCCCATTCAGAAAAAAGGCCAAAAGTTAATCGATCAAAGTTTAGAGATCAAATAAAAAAAAATTGTAAAGTTTAAAGACAAAATGTTAACAAATCAATGTTCGAGGGATCAAACCAAGTAAAACACTAAAGTTCAAAGAAGTGATACATATTGCTTTTCATTTAACACATCCTAATTTTTTTTTCTTTTTTCAGAAACTTCTAAAATCCCTTAAATCCTTACTTATAATTATGCCAAGAAAAACTTGACTTCAACGAATTTTGTTTTTCCATACCTCGTCCTTGATTGTACATATATATATATATATATTTTTTTTTTTTTTTTTTTTTTCTTTTTGCTTAACTATTGAGATCAACTAGAGCTGCTGAACCAAGATCTATAATAAACTTGGCAACATATCAACCAAATAACTAACTTCTTATTATGTGCTTCACAAGACACGCTTCACAAGACACAAACCCGTTCTTCCCCGTTGTAGCTATTCTACAATGACTAAGAGATGGATATTCTTTTTTGAAAAATTTTACAATGAAAATCAAATATATACTCATGTCATGAAAACCTCACAAAATGTGTTGTGTATTAAATGTTTTGTACATTTATGTCGCCTCAATTAATGTGTTGTATTTAAATCTAATAGTTCTAAACACTGTATCCATGGTACAAGTATATATTTGGTTTTCATAGTAAAAATACCATTCTTTTTTTTTTTTCAACTTGATCAAATAAATTTTGAATAAAATGCATTTGATAGTGCTCAAATGAACTCTTTATGCTACAAGTCCAATCCAACCTAAACAATTACTACACTTAGCATTATCCAAGCCTTCACGCTAGTGAGGCATTTAAAGAACCAAAAAACCAATAAAAAAATAATAGACCTCACGTTATCTATGAAAAAATTGCAATACAAACAATTTGCCTCTTAGAAGTCCTGCAAACCAGAGAACAAAAAGACCTATTCCTCATCAGAAAACATTATTTCAAGAGCACAGTTCAATGAAATATAGAGCTGCCAGGATTTGAGAGATGAAATTGGGAGGAAGAATGGGCATTTTTTATCCCATTTGTTTTAAATTAGGGAGAAGATATTACATGAAGTCAAAAAAAGAAAACTGCGGACGAGGCCTTGGATCAAGTAGTGCATGAGTATTGGGGTACAAGCATACTTCTTTGTCTCACCAACTCATGAAGATCATGAACAATCTTGAACACTGCGTCGGGCCGTGCAAGCTTCAAACAATTCAGAGACATAGTTCTGAGCTCATCAACTTTTGGACCGAACCACTGTGCTACAATTTTAGCAATTTGTTTGGGTGATTTGGAGAAATTCCCGCATCCATTTTCGACTACATATGGCACATTACCAACTTCCTGAGAATTGTAAAACAATCTAAAATCAGTAAAAATGACATAAGAGATTATGTAATCATGCAGGCACTTGAGCAAAAAACTGAAAGCATAGGCACTCAATCAACTTCATAAATCGATTCAACATATGGCATATTACCAACTTCCGCAGAGTCTCTTATATTTTTTTTAATGCATTATTGTAGGCCAAGGATCAAGGCTCTTGGTTGCACTCATGAAATTTTGAAAATGGTAAGGATACAAGAGTATCATCTAAAGCAAGCTATTACATGATTCTCACCGCAGACCTACACCGTTCATTTATTTATTTGATACGGATTTTTTTTTCCATACTAGAAATTCCACTTCTCATAAACTCTAATCATAGAGGAAAGGAAGAATTACTCCATATATCACCCAAATTCTAATTGGAATTAAAATTAGATAAGTTGGCATGTTTGTGCTTCACATGTTAATGAATAGACTGTTTTCTGTACATGCTGTAGTTGCAAATACATGTGCGTGAGTGTGCATCACACAATATGAAGATAGAGAGAGATGAATCTTTATTGTTTCTTCTATAAAGAAAACTGAGAATGTTGGTGGTTCTATAATTAAGAGCTCAGTGATACAATTTGGAACTTCTGTGAGAACTAGAGCATGGTGGTTTCTCTTGTAAGCCTTTGCCTAATTATTTTGATCACCGATGTTTTGTCAGCGCTACTTTCAAATATTAGTATTTAAGGTAATTAGTCCCTTGATATACTAAATTGTTAATACTGAATTCTTTCCCATGGTTTTCTCCTTGATTTTGGGGTTCCTCACGTAACTTCTTCCATTGGAATCTTCCCTAATTTAATTCTACAGTCCAAACACAAATGTGCCTACAACTGAAGTCCATAAGATTATATATTGAGATTTGTGTGAGAACAGTGCAGTACGTATCTAATTGACTCCAGAGCGTGTTGTAGCCAAAGTACATGCGAAAGAGTGTTAGAACATCAATGTCATTTTCCATGGATAGGATCAGAAATTCAACTCAAAACTTCCATGAATAGATGAGTTGGAAGAAGCTAGTAGATCAAGACTTGAGGCATGACGTATTTTGTGGTCCTTTGGGTATTTGGCTAAAAAAAAAAGTATTGAGGATAAACGTAAGCCTTCCGACTTGTCGTGGGAGTGTCATAAACTGCTGGCATCAAAGTGGACGGCTTCTTCAAGACTAGCTTTGAGTAATGGGTTATCGGATAGGACCAGATGGTGACCTTAATCATTCGGCGTCTTAGTCGTGGGAGTCCCTGCTGGATGTCGTCGTCTTCTCTTTTGAGGCGGACCTCCGGTTTCACTTATTACTTGGCGACTAAGAATAATAATTTAAAGAAGAAGTTTAAAAACACTTAAAAGTACTAAATGGCTACTTTCACATGTTTCAACCTTGTAATTGTTACAAATGATATACTATTTGTATATTACTAGTAAAACATATTTTACATATCAGCAGAAGGTATTAGGATCATTAAACTAGAACGTTTCACATGAATAAACAAAATACAGTTTTGCAAAGACTAGAAATGAATTGTGCAAAAAAAAAAAAGACTAGGAAATGAAGGGCAGAAGAGTTAAATCATAAAATAAGGAAAGAATACCTGTCCAGCGATGTAATCATTTAAAATTATAGGGAGGCCCCTAATCATGGCTTCAGCAATAGTTCCAGGCCCGGCCTGGAGAAGTATGATTTTAGAAAAGTTTAGTTATCTTCAAAGACCAGAACCAATGATAGTGAAGCTTCCGTTTACATGAAAATGAGTTTTACCTTCGTAATGATGCAGTCACAGGCACCCATGCACTCTTCCATCTTAGTGACAAACCCTTTCACCTGAAACACCCATAGCTTGCAACAGTCAATAAATTGAACAAGAAGAAAATGAAGATTCTCTTATTAACTATTAGTGGTGCGATTTGGACCCTTGACCTCAAAAAATATTATGAAGGGGCATTCATGCTGAAATTCACCTTCCCTTTTACATTTATAAAATAGAAAAGTGGCCCCCTTCATAAAACCAGTAGATACACCCTCACAATCACAAATAGTATGTTAACCTTTTCGACATTGGAAAAATCTAAGCCGAATTACAAAATAAATCTAGATATATTTCTCCATGATAGCGGGACCATCAGAAATACATTTATGCACCTTGTGCTTGCATAAAACTCATTTAAAAAGGGCGTGCATAAATAAGTTGTACCTGTACAGGAATCTGCCACTTGATCGAACGTAATCTATCTGCAAGCTTCTTATTACGGCCACAGATCACAAGGACCTGACCAACTGGTTCACTACTATATTTGTCATATAATGAATTCCCAAGCGCACGAGCAGTCGCCTCAATGGGACCCATGCCTTCACCTCCACCCATCAATAAAACAGCAGGAAGCTCCTCGTCCATCCCCAGTTCCCTCCTCAGTACATTCTACTCCCAGTAGAAGAAAAGAAAGGCAGCATTTAGTTAGTTTGACAGTTATCTACAAGACCAACTAAAGAACCGAGAAAATTTTAAGGTCTTCCAAAAGCACAAGGTAATAGTAACACTAGAAACACAAGCAAGGTACACAATGTAAAAGCTTAGTATAGGAGATTATATAAGAGTTGATCTCATTGATTGTAATTTCTTATTGAACTACTATTGAACTTGGCCGCATGGCCCAAACTTTTCTTATTTTCTGTCATGGCTCGTTAGGAAAATTAATCCAAATGGTTGACATTTGGCGTAGGATAATTGATACTGACTACTGGAAACATTCAAGATTTATTAATGTCAATGCATGAGTAATTTCTGTTGCGTGTCTTGTATAGGTAATGGAAGTGCACCTATTTGGTATCGACCTTAAATTTTATGATAATAAATTGCTGGCAAGTGGCAACCACTTTATCTAGAAGCTTTAACTGTAGAGAACTAGAAACTGATAAACAAGTTTGACAATATTCCCATGGATTAGTCTTCACATCAGGTGAGTCTTTGTTACTTAACACAATGAACAAAGAAAAACACACTCTTGGAATTTGAACGCTTGACTTGCCACTCTGATAGGACTTGCTATAATTTAAGTGGACAAGACAATACAGTTTGGTGGCTATCAAAAAGTTTGAAAACAGTGCAGAATTAGTTAAATAGAATGAGGAAAATATGAAAAACATTGAAAGACACACTCACCTTTGGTCTTATAGGCTTAATAAAAGAAGGCCGTACTGGAAGACCATACACCTTGATTTGAGAGGGCTTTAATCCAGCTTTTGTCGCCCTCTTAGCCACTTCTGCAGAAGGGCAATAGCATCTGGTTACAAGTTTATGAAACCTGATAACAAGAGAAATGTAAATGTTAAATAACATAATCAATATATTATGGCAAAGACTGGCCACAGTTGGAGACCTACCATGTAGGATGACAAGTGCTTAAATCTGTTACTACAGTAGTAAACACAATCTTTTCCAAGAGACCCCTTGCCCTCAAGACGCGAAGTGGGACATGTTGCATCAGAGGATGTACGCTGATAATAATATCTGGCTGGTATTTCATCAGTCCTTTAGCAACCTTCCTGCTCAGATTACAAGAACCAACACATGTCAACAAGCAATAAATATGCAGCCTATATGCTGATGCAGAGAGTTGATTAGGAAGTATTGAACAAAGAAGATATGAAGATAAACACCCAGTCCAGGCTTCAACACTCAATTTTGATTCATTTTGATAAAAAGCTAACAATCAAGTTGTGTTTACACCTTTTATAAGGAAACCTTAATACATAAAGACTAATTTACCCCTAACATATAATAAATTCTAATACATCAACTTAGGCCTACATAGTTACTACATCATACGTCAGATAGGGCATATAAATAATAATATATGCATCAAGCAACCATGACAAAAGCATGTTATGGCGTATTCGTGAAAAAGTTGACATGAACCACATTTTAAATAACATACAACAATAACAAAGCCTCAAGTACTAGCTTCATTATTTTTTAGGGCATAATAACTCATTTATCAACGTAAGGAAAATAGCCTGGTTTTAACATATTATTCATTAATCAACATCAAGCAGTTCTATGCACTGAATTAGGATCTCGAAATCTATATAGCAGTGTTAAATGTTCATGTTAACTTTACACAAAGGTCAATTAATTCGCAGCATTGAGATTTAATTGTTGAAGACATGTTTCATAAAGAACAAACAACATTCAAGATTTTGGACCACATGAAGGTGATATAACCTCATCTATGAATCAATCCGATATGTGGATAATAGTTTTTCAACTTAAAAAACTGTTTAACTAGAAGTAGAAAAAATAAAGTAATCCTTGCTTATGCTTAGTAGTGATATATTTAGTTTCACCAGTGACTAGTTACTCAAGGCGGGTGCCTTGTGTAACAAAAGTAATATATAATAGGAACTTTTCTAACCATCCTCCGTCTCCTCTAACTGATCTTATCCAATTTCACTTACAAATCCATGAGCAAAATATCATATGCTTTTCCATCCTTGCTCCCACATAACCACATAATCTACTTCATCTCATCCAATTTGAATGTATAAATCCAAGAAGTTTTAGAAAATAACTCAAATAAATGAATCCTTTGCTTCTCACAGACCCTGATTTAAAATTCCTTAATGAATTTCTACATGTATCCAACTTTAAAGCGGTACCTAGCGCAGCACAACCACATTCCAGAAGACGTACTAATGCATCAATCAGGTCAGGCATCGGTCTTAATTGCATAGATAGTCCAGGACTGGGAAATCAGTATTTACAATTGAGTCCTTAAGGTCCACAAAAGACTATCTCTAACACCCATTTTTTTTTTTTTTTTGGTGAATCTTACACCATTTATTAAGAACTGAAACAGATGACGACCCAGACTTTGGGGCATCTTATCTCATATTTGAGCAATTACTCAACTAGTAATTTTGTGCAAAATCAAGGGTTTAGTTCATTAAATGGTAAGAGTCCAGTTATATGTCTTAATGCAAGAGAGGAATAGATGTTACCTCACATAATATATTAATTCATTGCTAAGTAGACAAATTAAGTTCTACAAGAGATTAGATGTACCACTCATTTGTTGTTTGGGAAGAAAAAAGACCTATTTAGTGTTTCATAAGCAACCAACATCTTTTCTAATTTCAGCTGAGCACTCAATATAAGAGTTCAACTCACAAATGATGCCCCTGGAAGGCTTTAGGTCAAAATTATAATGCATATATTATAATTATATATAGGCGGGGCAAGTCAATACAACATAGTTGATACTTTTCACATTCAATATGCCACTCAGCCAACATCAAAACCAACATTTTTAACTGGTAAATTGCAACAAAGAAAATTTCAATGACAATTGAGAGGGAGACTGCGTTCATATGAATTGTACGAAGCAATACTATTCTTCCTCAAAGCTGAACAAGAAGCACTCAGAGACATTCTAAGGACATAGTGCCTCTACATTTTACAAGGAAAGAAGGGCCTTACCGTGCAATAAACATTGAAGTTGCAGCGAAATTGGATTGATGAACCACCCGTGGTGCAGTTCCGTAGTAAGTCATTTTCCAGAGAGTCCCATGTTTCACCAAGAAGTTATAACTCCTGGGCAACTGATTGAAAGGCCAAGGAGTGTGATCTGTCCATAAATCCGTAATGAACACCTGTGCCAAAAACTCTTAACGCGCAAAATACAATCAACAAATAATCACAACAGCCAATAAAGTAAAGACCTCATCACAAAATCTTTCTAACTGACCTGATACTCTTCTCCGAATGCTTCATTAAATGCAGCTTTAATCGCTTCCGCCGAAGCTCTATGTCCACCACCAGTGTCGCTCATCAAAATAAGCACTTTTTTCGGGCTTTCGCGCCCGACACCATTCAAGCTCAACTCCTCTTCTCCCAACACAGTTTCCCCATTTTCTTTCAGCCCATTATCACTTGAATTCACACTAATTGAAGAAAACCCAATAGGGATCCCACCACAGTGCAACCTAACAGCCCTATTGAATTCATTCCAAAACCTTTGAATCCTCAAACTACTTCTACTGACACCCAATGAAGCCACCACTTTGGGCTTCCCCCAAAACCCCCAATCCCATCAAAACGCAACGCATCAGGCGCATTACAAGCACTATCTCTTAAACCCCAGTTGTTAAAATCTTTAGAATTGAAAGACAAAGAGTCCCAATTGGACAAAACATCAAAAAACTTAGTGGGCTCTGGAGTTACAGTTGAAGAACGCATTGTACACAACTACGTAACAAATCAATCCAGACGAATTACAGCAAATCACTCCATGAGATCAAAAGGGTCTTTTTTATGACTTGAAATCAAATGGGTACCCTTCAAAAATCAAGAAGAGCAATGAAAAAATCTCTCTTACCCGGTTGAGCACTCACTGGAGAAAGAATCCTGAGAGGGAATTGGAGCCACAAAAAGAGGATTTTGTTGTGGGAGAGAGGGATTGAAGTGGGTTTTGTAGTTGTAGTAGGGCCGAAGTTCTATGTGGGATTGGTCGACGTCTCATTCAATCCAATTCAAACCCATTTTTTTTAGCCCTGCCCACTCTAGAAAACACAAAAAAGATGTGATTTTTGATTTTTGTGTGTGAAATACAATGCCCAATGAGAGTTTGTTTTTGAGTTATAGTGAGTTTGTGACCGTCCACTGTGTGTAATGTGTGGCGTGTGATCTCGCTTTGTTTGACTAGTAGGAGGACCCGTGAAAATAATGGATTAATAATGTTCAGCTTCAATTTTTATTGCTTGCGCTAGGGCGTGTGGGGCCATGTCTGGTGTATATATTTTTGAAAAAAAAATAGATTTCAAAGTTTATCTTAGCATCAACCTAAAAGGTTAACGTGTTTCCAACAAGTTTGTTTGAAAGAAAAAAAAAAAAACTCCGATTTTTTTTAAGAAGGTCCCCCTCGTGTTGTAACTTAAACTTGAGGTAAAAGATATATAGTTTATTTAAGAAATTATGAGATAACTATTCATTTCTTTAAAATTTCAATTGATTTTATGTAAATTTGTAAGTGTGAAATGTCATTTTGACTTCTTGTAGTTACGTATCTTTATTCGTTAACCCTTTGTCGATTAAGTCTAAAGAAAGGAGACGAAAAAAGTTTTAAAATAATTTTTAAAGTATAATGATAGTCGATCTAAGGTAAAAAATAAAATAATTTTATTAAAGACCCCATTTTTAAGATTTCGCCTAAGGCCTCCAAAATGTCGGGACCGACCTTGTTAGCACCATCCTTTATTTTAGGTTACTAGGTGTTCAAGATTACCCGAATATAAGAAGATTTGAATTTATGAGCTTAAAAAAGTACAAGTTGTTTGGGTTATTGTAGCTATTCTATAATTTTATAGAGGATTCCGCGAAGTTGTCTTAGGATGCGAGCATATATAAATCCCCGCACATAACAAGTGGGTCAAAGCATTATAGACACCTCATGTACTCAAAGTGTAACTTGAGTTATCATTTTAGCATTTTTATTCTATTAAAAGACATACCCAGACTTGTCTTGAAAAGTTAGAAATTAAAATTCATGACCTCAAATACAGAGATGACAATAAGTAATTTTTTTTTTTTTTTTTTTTGATGAAAACAATAAGTGAGTTTCAACTTTCAACCACTAAGGTAATAAAATATTTGGTTCAGCTTTCAATTTTTTTACCTAAAAATACTATGTAAACACACTCATTTTCTAAATATTAGATAAATTATTTTAGGGGCAGCTGGACAAACTATAATATTTTTATATCTGGCCAACAATAACAACATAGCTTCAAATCTCAAATTAATTGAGGTTTGCTAGGGACATTGAACTCTTCTTTTGCAATTTGAGCTTCATTAAGGGTATGATTGCTTTAATTTATTAGAGGTGCGATTGGACAATTATTTCACATTTTTTTTTTAATTGAGAGGGTAAGTTTGGGCATATATTTTTTTAAAAATATAGGATGGATGTAGAAATGAAAATTCAAATTCGAAGTACATGGAAGAAATGGGCTGCTACCATTTTTTTTGAAAAGTGGGGAAAATAAAAGCCCACTAAGTCTAAAAAATATATTCAAACAAAATATAATACACCTCTAAAAAATATAATATCGTAAATTTTTATAGGAAAATTTTTTGCTACATTAAATACTGTTCATGTATAATTGATGAGAATGGGAATCTTTGAGGGGTAGAGATCCCCATGGCACGAGAAGTCAGAGCGACAAATTTTTTTTATCAAATAATTTACGAAAAAAAATTCTTGCCCAATCCTTGTGAAGATGGAAATATGGGCTTCAATCTCTGCACCACCTTGCATTACTAAATACGTATTGGTTTCCAATTGAGTTATTAATTCTCATTTCATTTTTTTCCATTATTAGGTACAATTTGAACTAATCTAAACTTGAACTTAGTCATTTGATAAAAGGGAAAAAGTAACAACACACCCCTGAGGTCTTGGAGGAAGTTTGAGTCAGCCCTTGTGGTCGATTCTTCTAAACTTGGCCCTTAAACTCGTCATATGGACCGCATCGCGAGGTTTATCCAATGAACATTCTTCACCTTCCCCATTTGATTGTGTCAAGGAATTGACTCTTCTAGCCATTAGATCAACAACAAATTGCTTTGATTGGGCAATGATAAAAAATTGATATTTTTTTATTTTTTTTTTTTTTTTTTTTTTTTTTCAAAGCACACTAACAGAGAGATGAGGGCCAAATAATGGGAAATCTCATAGCTTCATGGTGACCTTGAAGAAACCATTGTTTCATATCGGTCCCTAATTTTTCAGAGACTATTTATTACGGAAAGTGTGTGTGTTGGACATGGAGGCATGCGTTAACAAACAACATATCCTATGCATTCTCTTCTTACATTCTTGGGAAGATCAGATGGGGAAGATGAAAAATGTTCATTGGATAAACCTCAAGATGCGATCCCTATGACAATCGAATGACAGATCTCTCATTCCCTATTGATTTTAACGGAGTGTGGAGAACGGCCTATCGGATGGGGGAGACATTTGAGAGCCCGAGTTTAAGGGTCGAGTTGTTGAAGAGTCGACCACAAGGGCTGAGTTTACTTTCCCCAAGACCTCATGGGTGTATTTGAACCTTTTCCCTTTGATAAAAAGATAAAGCCCTCCCAACATAAATAACTCTATTCATGTATCCGAAAAGAAAAAAATGTCACTTTCTGCAATCCCTAAGGCTCTAATTAGACAAATATTTGGATACTCATAGTTAGACCAGTTCACCCTGGTCGAGGTCCAGCCCATGCCCGCTCTACATTAACCGAGCTTAAGTTTCAAACATATTACAAATCCCAGCCTAGGCTCGCATTGGATATGTGGTAGAATTTTTATAAATATTTTCCAAAAATGCTTAAAAAATGAGGCCTCAAAGATTCGAACTTGAGTCACTCCACCACCTAATATAAATGTTCTAACCATTATAAAAAAAAAAAAAAAAATCTTCTTTTTTTCTAATCAATATCTGGAACCGAACAAATTCAAATTGTTTGGTCCTGTATGACCGAACTAGAGTTACGAAACGACTATCAAGTTCGACCACAAACAATAAGAAACACATACACAAACAAAATTGATGAATAACAGTAAAATACACAAAGAATTGCACCTTACAAAGTCAATTTTGCTAAAGCCCCAAATCCAAACCACCACCACCGCACAAACAAGCACCACCACCTCTTTCCCATCCATGAATTTGGTTGTGGAGGTGTGACACGAAGATCGACCAGAAGCAACACTTAGGGCTCGTGCTCGTGTTCCATCTATTGAGTTCGAATTTTCATTTTTTTGATTTTGGAGTTGTGAGGTGTCCTTGTAAATATAAGGGCATTTTAGGAACAAAAGATTTTTTAGAGGTGTCCATATCAAATTGTGGGGTGCACATAACCCTTATCTGTCGAGCCCAAGCTCGTGTAGGCTTGGACAAGGCTTTGAAAAAAAAAAGCCCACCTAGGCCTGACCTGAGTTTGCTAGGCCCGCTTGTTGCACTGGTATACACTAGTTAATAATAATAATAATATATATATATATATAAATCATCTATATAAAAACACGAATATTCAATCTCAAAAAAAAAGCATGAATATTTAATTTTTGAGTAGTAAGCAAAAAGTTTTTTTGCCTTTATTTTGTGTTATTTAACATACATCCCTAAATCACATTTTTTTGCTATTTTTTGCACTCATAATTCAATGTATGTGAATTGTATCAACCCAACTTCTCTCTCTCTCTCTCTCTCTCTCCCCCCCCCCCTTTCGCTCGCACTCTGTTTTCTCCATTTTTCATGTTTTGATTTTTGCTTAGGTTCGATTCTTATATATATCTTCAATTCATAAATTGTTTTGTTATGTCTCATTTTTTTTTATTTATGTATTATATGATTCACATTATAAATTACATACTGTAACTTTTCTTTTTTTAAACTTTTCATGCATATAGTATGAACTCAAATGTTGGTGGAAGTTGAGTATATGAATGGTACGAAGTGGAAAAGATGCGAACTCTATGCTGATCATTATTTGTTGCACGTGTCTTCCGACCCATTAGAGGCATGAGAATATTAGGAAGGAAAAATCAACCTATTTGAGTTAGGTATATATTTTTTAAAAAAGTACAAGACATAAAAGTTAATTTTTGGTATAAATTATAATTAGTCATAACCATCCGTAACTATAATCTAGCTATTCATATGCTAAAACATCTTTAATGTAATGAGATGAATGAGACATAAAAATAGGTACCCCTCTATAATAGGCATAGTAAAAGTTTTCTTAGTCAATAAAAGTGTAGAAAAATGATTTTTTTTTTTTGATATCTGGAAAATGATTGATCGTCCCCCACCGTTGACACCTAATTATTAAGGACTTTAATTTGAATTTAATTTTGACATGTGTGCACTCGTGACAAAAAAAAAAATTAATAATTGCTATGATTTTTATTTTTTTTTATTTTTTGGTCACAATTTGTGATGATTTCTCCCACAAAAGACTGAACTGCATTCCACTTGTTGAAGCTTTTGGAAGAAAATGCTCTCATCACCATATTATATACCAGGTCCTTCCACTACACAAACATCACCTTTCAATCCTGAAAAAAAAATCCATCTTCTTTCAAAACCTTAATAATACCTTTATGAATAAAGCTCTACTTTTGCCTTATGATCTAGTAATCTTTTTTTTTTTTGGTATAAGATCTAGTAATCTTTAAGGGTGTACTAAATGAACTCTTAAACTTTTTCAAAATCCACCAAAACTTTGTGTGCTGGTTTCAACCTTCATCATCCACGCTTAATTTGAATGGATAAAGTGAAAAGTAGACAAAAATATCTCACACGTTGATAGGTCTCTCTCACTAATACCCCCTAAAAACATGAATTTCATGTGGTTGGGTACTGACTGGTCGATGTACCATATTATGAGTATTTTGCATCTTTGGTTGCCATCAGTTTTGGGGTGACATAATTAAAATCGGGTTCAGACAATCGGTTCTAGTGTGCAACTCTTAATATTAAAAAAAAAAAAATGATTAGTTTGACATAATCCAACCCACTTATAAATTTGGGCAAGACTACATTAATACGTTATCCAGATCCAATTCACAATTATGGAGTTAATTTTGAACAAACTTATCAATGGGTGCCGCTATGTGTATCCCACATATTTGTAAGAGCAAACCACTAAATTTAGACAATTCAAATATTTATTTGAGCACCTTTTTATAATGTTTAATGTATTAAACTACCTTTATAGTTTACAAGGGCACCCCACCATAAAAACATCACAAACAACACTTACGATAGTTGAAAAGATTAATGGGGTCTAAAATTACAAGGTTGCATTGCCGGTGGTCAAATGAAGTCTTCGGAGTCGGAGGTGTAGATAGGTTGGGGCGGGGTGCACAAGGAAAGAGGACATATGAGTCATTGTTTGGTTTCTAAGGGATAAGTGGGTAATTTCTTATGGGGCATAATTGGAATTGTAGGATAAAAAAAATGTGTAGCTATTCATACCCCATTTTTTGCTTCTTTTACCCTATCCTTGTGAAAAATGACCCAACTACCCCTCCATATAAAAGTTTTTACTCACACATACCCCAGTCACCCGCTCACACAAACCCCAGTCACCACTTTCTCTAACCGCACTCTCACCACTGATCCAAATCGACGAAATCGAGCGAAACCCCATCGATTCGATGTCCGATGTCATAGGTGCATTCTTCATCTCGTTTAGTGTCGATTTTGTAGTTTTTGAAGGTTTTTTTTCCTTTTTAAGTCGGTATTGGGTGCGGTTTTGTTGTTGGGTTTAAGGCTTCGATTTTGGGCTTGAATCTTACATATGGGTACAAAATTTTGATGAAATCAAAAATATCAAGCGGTTTTAAGCAAAACCCACTATTTTTTTTGTTATTTTCATGTATTTTTTTAGGAGTTTTGAAAAAAAAAAATTTGTTTATTCTTGTTGTCCGCGGTGTTTTGACGCACATGGCCGACAACTCTTAAGAGGTGTTGGACGCAAAAGGCCGGCATCTCTTAAGAAGTGTCGGCCAAACGATGCCGACACCTATAAAAAAGTCTCAGTTAGATCCTTCCGTCATCTATTGAAACTAAGTTTTCTTCACAACGTCGGTCGGATTCAACCAACATCTCTAAGATCGAATCCGACCATTACTCTTTTAGAGGTTGTGGTCAGAGTCGGTCGACACCTCTTCGTAAATATAAGCCCTGTGCGACTGAATTCTCGTGAGCGACATTTTTTCGTTTCTAGGACACATCGTGACCACATCCGACCTTATTCAACGAAAAAACACTCTTACAACATTTTGTGAGTACAAAGTGCTCTACAATCACTAAAACCGAAAAATATAGATGATTGATGGGGGTTGTTAGGTTGAGGGTGATGGGGTATATCCGTATAAGTGAGCAAGGGTATTGTTGGAATTTCAAAAAAAAATTGAGGTAAATTAAGTAAAAGGTGAGGTGAACGAAATAAAAATTTAAAAGCAGGGTAAAAGAAGTAAAATGCGGGGTCCAAATAGCGTGGCCCCAAAAAAAATTGTGGCCTACAAATATGTGGGGGTAAAAAGACTTAAATGAAGTTTGACTTATCCATAAATTTTGATTGACTCTAGCTCTAAAGTTTTATTTCTTAAAAGTTGGTCATTAACTTCTACTTTCTCCCCAAGTAAGCTCTCCAACTTTTATTTTCCTCCAATTAAAGCCTTCTCTCATTAAGATAATAATTTCTCCAAATTGAGCCTAACTACTAATTCATGAATTCATTGAATTGCAAATGATGGTTGTTTCTTGAATTGAATCACAATCCAACTCCACCTTTTAATTTAGATGGAATCCGCTGCATAAATCGAAATCTTGCATTGTTCTTTATTTACATGTGTTACTATAATTTATTATTATTATTTTAAATGTTATTGCTTTGTAAATTATGCAATGTAGAGTGCAGTGTTTTGAGGTTGTGTTTCGGCTCAAAGAATTTAGTCTAAATTCGACTTAAATTTCAATTCAGACCGCAAAGCCTTTTTAGACACAGTTTTATTATTATTTTTTTGGAAGCCCTGTTTTTTTAATTGAAGATTTATTAGATATAATGACAAATTCAAAAGTGGGCATTGCAGGAAAGTGAGGAACTAATACATCGCAACAGTTGAAAATCCAATGCCCAAAATCAAAGCATCCGACAAAAAATCACGCATCTCGAGGAGAGATCGGTTGCAGCAGTAGCCGCTGTTCTTGCTTTGGAGAGGTTAATGGAAACAAGGGCAAGAGCTGGGGCGGCTCCGCCCCTTTCGGCGATGGGTGCAAGTAAAACCCCTTCTCCGCGATCACCCTCTCCTCCTCCTCCGCCGCCGCCGCCGCCGAAGAGAACACCGACTCCGACGCCAGAGGGGTGACCGGGCTCGGCGACGACGGCGGCGCCTTTCGAAGGCCGAATTTGGTTATCTCCAGCTTGTTGATCCTCTTGAACGACGCCGACCTGCGCGGGCCCACCGCCACGCCGCCTCGGTCGGAGGCGCCGGCGGATAAGGGCCTCGCCGGGGAGTTTTCGTCGGCGCCGGTGAGCCTCTGGACGAGGTCCCGGAAGGCGTGGGCGTCGGCTTGGACGAAGGTTGTGGAAGGAATTGAGTTGATAAGTGAGTGAGAATTTGGTGTTTGGATTTGTTGTTTCTCCATGTCTTTTTAGAGAGAGAGAAGGGTGTGGGGGGAATGTGAGGTTTAATTTGGTGGTGGTGGTGGTGGTGATGAGTTGAGGGGTTGGGGCATGGTGGCAATGTGAAGGATTTGTTACACAAGTGACAGAAAAAACCAAGCATTTTGGTGATGCTTAAATAGATGAGTGTGGAAAGGGAAGGGCTAGATTGATATCACCAAACTCGCCTCCATCTGTATGTACCTTAAGATGCATGCACATAATTTTTAATGCATGATATAAATTGTGCATCCCGAGGTATACACAGTTGAAAGTCAATGTGACTTTAGAGTGATGTGACTTTAGGGTGAGTTATGTCATATGAAAAAACTATTTCTCAGGTGGAAAATATAGCAATGAGATATTTTTTCTTATGACACTGCAAGTGTTCAAGATGTTTTTTTACTATTTTCTTCATCTTACAATAGATATAATGTAAAAAATTAGAAGATTTGAACATAAAACCTCATAAGTTCGGAGTGATCAACAACTAGTAGATTATAACTATTACGCTAAGACAATAGTGAGGAGGAGACAAGGAGTAATGCTTTTTTTTTTTTTTTTTTTGATTCTTAGGAGTAATGCTTGTTATGTTATCTTTCGTGGTTGATAGGAATAGTATTGTTAATCAAAAGAGAGTGAAACACATCACTATAATCTACAAGTATAATCTATATTTTGCCACGAGTATAATCTACAAAAGACTTTTTGTGCGCAGGAAAATATAAAGTTGACCAAAAGTGGATACTTAAAATGGACATCAACTTGTCATTGTTCATTGATTTAGGCAACGCATGAAAATCAATGTACATTTAATGGACACTTCTGTACTTCTTGTGCATAGTTTGGATCACCCTAACATTTTATACAAAGTAAATGATTCTTCAACCCGTTTAACAGTGGTATAAGTGCAAATATATTCTAGTGAATATTGAGTTATTACACAAATCAATTTGCTACTCATTAATTGGAGTCTTTTTGTTGAGAAAATTAATTGGAGTATTTAAAAAAAAAAAAAAGAAACTCTCAATTTTTTTTGTCAGGAAATGTTTACATTTTCTATTCCATTATTCTACATGAATTCATTGTTTAAGCTTTAGTAACCAAAGCCGTAAAGCATAACATCAAATAAAAAAAAGCTGCTGAAATAGTAGAGGTATAGTAGAGTTATCGCTTGCTAAAAGACAAAGCTTGAGGAAGTCATGAGTTCAACTGCTACTTAAGTCAAGAAAAAGCTCAAGTAACCAAAACTCGCCACGTCATACTTTTTGCAAAATCTAGATAACAAAACCACATCTTTGCAGACCAACCAATTGAGTGGCTCAATATTAAGGTATGATTTTTTAGAGTAAAAAATCATGGGTTCAAACCTTGAAGAAGGCAAATGTTTCTTTCTTATAAAAAAAAAATGCCACATCTTTGCAGTAAAATGAGTTAACTACAAAAAAAAACTTCCATTGTTAGGAGAGTTGCGGTTCTCCATTATCAATTTATTTATGTTGGAGATGTTGTGATAAATCTCACATGGATAATAAAAGAATAAACATGGATTATAGGTTTAGATTGTACACTCCATTTTGCCTAGCCTTGACATTTTGGTGTGCTCTCCCACTTTCAAACGAAGCTCATAAAAAGGCAATTTAGAGTTTCTCATCCACTGAAAAAAAAAAAAAAGATAATGCTAGAGTAACTTCGATCAGACACGCACTTTGATGTGTATAGTGATATGTGTATACACACATCTCGACTAAGAATGAAGGGATGCGCTCGACCGGGGTGCCCAATGTGTTGCATGTCACACTAGCCATTTTCAACAACAACATAGCCTAAGTACCAAATTAATTGGAGTCGGCTACATAGATCATGTAGGATTTTTTTAAGAAAAACTGCTTTTGTTGTTGGGTGCTTAAGGGCTAGGCCCGACACTTAAGTGCCCAACACCAGAATGCCAATGTTCTCGAGCGCTTAAGCGCCCTGAACGGAATGGACACGATTTTTGGGACCAAAATTGACCCTTTTTTGTCCGTTTTTTTGACACTAAGAGTTATGTTTCTTCGTACAGACTTGATAACATCTGGTTTTCTATAAAAGAAAGAGTTCTAGTATGAATCAAATACACCAAAATATTGAGAAAACAAAAGTTTTGAATCAAAATGGCCGCACATAAAGAATGAATTTGCACAATTTCAATTAGTCTAGAGTAGTGAATTATATATATAATTCATGACATAAAGCCCTTATGATTTGTTATATGATAACTTATTAAAAGGGGTGTATGTGTAATTTGTTTAAACTGCCTGAATACAGTAGTTTTATTACGAATAGGATTTTAAGTGAAAGCTTATCTACACATATAAATAGAGGGTCGTCCCCTAAAACGAATGAAAAATCTAGTTTTTGCTATTTTAGAGTTCTCTGAATTTTAGAAGAGAAAGAAAAGCCGTTTTCTAACTCTCTTGGGGCTAGCATTCCAAATTACGGTCACCGTTCGTGTGTGGATTTCTGATAGAAGATACGCGCTTGAACGTCTTGGAGATCGAACAATTATAGAAGGAAATCACGAATTAAGGTATGCTTTATTTTTGTAGATCTTGTTTAATGGAACTTATTTGCAATCCTGTTGGGGTTTTTTTAAAAATTATTTTGAATTTTCACTACTCATGAACCCCGTAACCCAACATGGGATTTATCAATTATATCTTAACATTTTTTATTTAGTATCAATTCCACCTTCAACTAATTTAGGCCTATTTTTTTTTCTTTTATAATATTTGCACACACATCATTTTTTTTAACTTTCTTATCTTACCATTTAAAGATTTTATTCATAAATATGCAATTAGAGCTCAATATGCTTTTTTATATGTTATTTCAAATGTATGTATACATTATTTTCAATTACTATTGGTGATTTATGAATAACAAGATTTAAATTAGAGTGTTAATGTATCAATAATTTATAAATTATTGTGTTTGTGTTGGAATATATAATCCCACGTTGAAAATATAGTAAAAGTTTGTGTGGTATATAAGTGGTGTAGATTGAATCCTAGAACAAACCAATTGATTTTGTGCAAGAAGGGATCCAACCCCATTTATATATCTACGTGCGCGTGTATGGCCCAACACTCTTTGGGCCCTTGAATTTCTATATGGTTACAAAGCGGAACGATCTTGGGCTCGTATTTGAAGACCTGATTGGGCTAGCGATGAACTCTAGACCCGTTTGTAGACCTAGAGCCTATAAAAAGAGGCCTAGGTATATTTACGGGCCTATAAAGAGTAGGTTTGTGTTTAGCAAGTGACAACTAGTTCAGGCCTAGTTGCATTTGAGGGGGAGTGTTGGAATATATAATCTCACATTGGAAATATAATAAGAGTTGGTATTGTATATAAGTAGTGTAGATTGAATCCTAACACAAACCAATTAGTTTTTTGCAAGATGAGCATTTGTATATCCACATGTACGTGTGTGGCCCAACACTCTTCGGGTTCATAGATTTTTATAGTTTGTGAGTTCTCATATGTACTTAATTTAAACACAAGGCTTCAAAGATTTCGATGTAAATTGATTAATTTGGATGACCATGAAAAGAAAAGCTATAAGATTAAATTGATTTTGAAGAAAAAGTGTCACAAATTGATTGAGTATAAAATTAATACAAAATAAAAAATGTTACGATATAATTGATAAATTTTAAAGGTTATAATTGATACAATTTGTAAAGGTCACGATTTTTTTATAATTAGGCCAAAAAAAGGCAAAACTCATCATTTGGTCTCTCGACTTTGTGTTTTTTATACTTTTGGGCCCTGAACTTTTATTACTACACATTTGGTCCTTAAATTCTTACAAAAATCTATATTTAGTCCTTCCACCATTTAAAGTGTTAAATTCTGCCGACATGGGTAACAAAAGTGTCGCATGATTGGTCAAGAAGAGTAAAGTAATGTATATTACTGAACGAGATGACTCACACCGACTAATAAAAGTCAAAAAAAAAATAATTTTCTCCAAAAACATAAAAAACCTCAAAGTTCAGAGACCCACAACATAAAAAATTAAAAGTTCAGAGATCAAATGTACAACAATGAAAGTTTAGGGACTAAATGTACACTAATGAAAATTCAGAGACCGAAAGTATAAAAGACTCAAAGTTTAAGAACTAAAAAAATATGTTTTTGCCAAAAAAAAAAAAAAAAAAAAAAAAAAGGGGTCAATTCGGCCGGTCGAGCCGTATAGTCAATCCTTTGAAAACCAGACCAAGTTGTGTGTCAAACAGCCCAACCATCACCGCCACTAGAAACATCAAACAAAACCATCAAACACCTGTTCTCATTCAATCAAACAAAAATCAAACCAAGATTTCCATCACTTTTTGTTCTCTTGTTCTACAAATCTAGGTTTCCCGATTGAGGAATCACAGAGATTGATCGATTAAAATGTGGAGCTGTGCGTGTGGTGGGTCTCCGATTTTGGCGAAACCCAATTCGAAGACGGCGAGAAATGATGCTGCGATGATGATGGGTTCGTGGAGAGGGAGATCTGGGTGGGCTAGGGTTAGGGTTTGTCTTCCCAAAGCTTCAATGGTGGATTCCTATGAGAGTTCTTCGAATTTCGTGAAGCGGATGGAGCAGGCATGGCTGATTTCTCAGGTGGGTTTTTGGTCTAATTTTAGGGTTTTTTGCGTGTTCAAATTTGCGTTTTTAGGGTTTTTGGATGCTTGGTTTTGAGAATATTGATTTGGGTTTGGAGATTGTGGTTTGTTTTGTGATGTATTGATTGAGCTGTTCTGGTTTTTGTAGGAAAGTTTGAATTTTTACTGTGATTGCATTTTGATTGAATGCTAGAGATAGAGAAGTTGATGTTTTTGTGGATTGTGATTGTCATTGCATTACTTTGTAATTCATGCATGGAAGACATTTATTAGGCTTCAGCTGGTTCTGTAGCTTTGGATCATTCATGGGTAATCAACGGATTCCTTGGTCGTGGTTTGGGTATATTCGGATTAGAATTGATTGATTAGGTGCAAAAGCTGAGAAAATAAGGAGTGAATAGGTCGCTTCTTATGGCGTGATTCTTCTAATGGAACGATCATGTTGTTGAAGTACGTGGGCGTGAATGTATAGATTAGTTTGTAAACATTCTAAACATAAGAAGTATAGATGAGTTAGAGAATTACCTGTGGAAGCGATTATATACTCTTAAAACCCAAGAATTCAAGATCCTTTCGCTGTCATGTGCCTCAAACTTTCAGCTACTCGTTTGATGGTACAAGTGCTCTTTTATAGGCTTGAAGGAGAACTGTGCGCTTCATACATTAATACCAATTTCTATCAAATTGGTAACGGTAATGGAGCCCGAAAGACTTTAGGTAATTCATAAGTTACATAAATTAAGACATAAGTTTATGAGACGCATAATGGTCTTGAAAAATAACTAATGTGTGAACTGCATATGTTAGCGTAGATGCTTGGCCTTTACAAAGTCATTTTTGTGATAATTCCCATCTTTTTAGATCTTGTGAGAGTTTGATCCTAGTAGCCGACCCCAACTTATTTGAGATTGAGGTTATGTTGTTGTTGTTGTTGTTGCAAGAAACATTTGGGTTTCTCTAAACTAGTCAATTGCCTATTTGTACACCTTAGTTTGGTATCCTTTCCTGAAAGCGCTGCTGATGCTGGGGCCATGCTAATTTTCTCTGTAGCGTTTTAATTTTATTGGATGTCTCCAAAGAGACCTGACAGCACTGCAGATGGGGAACAATGGCGTGAAAGAATAATGGAAATGCTTGATTTGGCAATGTTGATGCTAAAGAAAGAAGAACATTTGATTCAATACCTTTACCCATTGAACTTCCTTAGTTTCTAATCTATGACAAAATGTGATTGGGACTCAGGTACATTTGTTGGTGGAACTTGATCCTTTTGTTTCAATAGTTTGTGATGTTCTTTGGATATATTAAAGTCAAGTGCTTTACCCATTTTGGTTAAATTTTTCGTGATTGAAATGGTGTAACAAGTGCTGATTTCTTCCCTTCTCGTCATGTTGTGCTTGCAGCAACCAAGGCCTGTCGCTTGTTCTTCTTGTGAATCAAATGGCCACGTCGAATGCAAATGGTGTAGAGGTACAGGATTCTTTATTCTTGGGGATAACATGCTTTGTCAAGTTCCATCTAGAAACACCAGCTGCGTGGTATGTACTGGAAAGGTAAACGGAAGCCTCATAACCTCAGCCGAATTAGATCCATTTATCCGTAGTGCTCTTAACTTGCTCAAAACATAACTGTTCTTTTTTCTTTGTACTTCCTCCAGGGATCTACTTGCTGCTCCGACTGCAAAGGAACAGGCTTTCGCGCCAAGTGGCTAGGGGAACCTCCGATTCCAAAGCCATAGAGCTGATTCGCTTAAGTTGCCGAAGTAAAGGTTCATGGATTCTTGGATGTGCTCTCACCAAGAACTCTTTCCGGCTTGGCTGATGGAGGGGCTGTGATTATCCCTCCAGAATAATTATTCACTGCCTCATTTTTCAGTTGAATCTGTAATTGTACATTTGAAGAAAAATATAAAAGCAGCTCATCACACTCTGTATTACCTTTTGTTACTCCAACTGTGATTGATAGATTCTTCTTCCAATCAACAATGCAATTAAAAAGTGGGTATTACATACAGAAAACTGTTTATAGTTTGCTGTCCATTGTAAATCATGAGTAGGAACTAGATAAATTGTTAATCTACTCCTTGAAATATATTGTAAGTTTAATTTGTTCTTCTCTGGTTGGTGAACCTTTCAAGATATTTAATTTTGGGGAGATACTACTTTTCAAGTCAAAGAAACAAGTGACTGACATGTGGGTGTGAGAAAGTAATCAGATGGGTCCTATCAAAATGAATTTGGACCATTAAAAATGTTTTTTAGAAAAGAAGGCCAAAAGAGTCGTAACAGAGAGAGCCAGAGATGCTAACATTACAGAGTTCCTTCATCCCCTATACCCTCTCCCCCCATTTTAGCACCAGTAGAAACTACAAAAAATTAAAACCCACATTTTATGCACAAAAACAAGATCCAACTGAAAGTCCCAAGACCAAACAAGAGCCAATACTTAGTTTGAGAGTCCCAAATGTGTTGCTAGCCCGGTCTGCTGTTGCAATTCTATGTTTGGGATTCATTGATGCTGGGTATCCTCTCTCACTCTCCCTGTCCATAAATGTGGTTTGACTTGATCTGAAAACTTGGCAGCTATTTTGGGTTCTCTGTTGTCACAGGTACAGCGGAGATTGGTCGCGAATTGGAGTGATTTCGAGAGAGACTGAGGAGTTGCTGAAGATTGCTGCATATGTGGTGGTACCTCTATGCTTATTTCTCATATTTCCAATCATTAAGGAGAGTGAGGATGCTTGATTATAATTACTACAGTATTCTAAGTAATCTTAAGCGTGTCGATGTACCTTTGAATTCCTTCAATTTCATGTGTAACATTGTGCGTTGTTACAGTTAAACCACTTGCTTCTTTTACTTGCATCTCCATTGACATTCAAATAAAACTGTAAAATTGGCCAGGGACTGCCAATGCAATCAACAAAGAGTTACGCTAAGGACACTCCAAAATTCTCTCAGGACACCTCGCTATTTTTAATTAAAATTAGTTTTATAAAACCAATTTAAATAAAAATATCCTCATCTAACCCAACAATTCACATGTCTATTCAAATGCCCTCTCAGGGCACCTCACTTTTGAAAGTCGTTTTTTTTACGAAGTCAAATCGATCCATCGCGTTTGTCGATCAAAGAGTGCACACTAGCTCTGGTCAATCGCGTTTGTCGATCCGTCGCTACCTAGAGATTCGACAAGTTTTAAGTGTTTTTAAGAGTCACCGCTCGGAGATTCGTCGCACACGACTAGTTTTTATGATTTTTGTGGAGTTTTTTTTTTTTTTTTCAAAGGTGAATCACGAACGTAAATTTATCGGTCACACAGGAACGAGACATGTTGTAGTGTCTCGATACTCTATAACCGATAACTAACAAAAGATGTCAGTTATTACCAACACTTCACTTGAAAGCAACCAAGACATAGCTTAATGTCTCGGTAACAGGTCATCGAGATCAAAACCAGTAGTCTTAGTGATACACAACACGTGGTATAAGAGTCCTTCTCACTTATGTGTTGATTGATATTAACTGACACTTACACAGTGATATCAGCAATGGACGTCCAAGACCAAAAGACAAATCACGACACTATCTGACCGAACATTATGAGATTGAAATTAAACACGTCATTTAACCATAAAAATAATAAATCTACTTTAAACAAGCAAGAAAGTGAAAGAATTTAATATATTGAGGCCTTAATGTCGTGATGAAAGAGAGAAAAGAAGAGTTTCATTTGATTTGGTGGTGAGGTGCTCGCACTTCAAATGAAAAAACATTTCGGTAAAAGTATAGCGGTACCCTGATAAATTTTTGGAGTGCCCTGAGAGGACTACGAGGTGCCGTTAGCGCAACTCATCAACAAATTTCACTTCCTTGGTTTTACAATTACAACAAGTCAACAATGACTCATACCCTTGAAGAAAAAAAGGTGCAAAGGAATATGACGATGATCTTGAAATATTGCATGCATATTTAGCAGCTAGAATAATTTGGTATCGAATGCCCTTGTAAATGCGATAGGTTCTTCCCTCTAAACAAGGGTGTCTACAGAGTAGTCTCGCAAACGGGATGATGAAGACGCCAATCCATAATTACTAGTGTTGAAGCACAATGCGAAAGTGCACCTGCGACTACGAGGACATGGAAGATCTGGTGGCTGTGCCCTGCAATATCAAAGGCACCTGGTTTCCATCTCTCCGGTATCCTACTTACATAGACTGCTGCTCCTGTGGCATAGAACACAGCCATTGCTAGCTCATAGGCAAGAGCAACTAAAATCTGTCGGTGAACCCAATAGAGTGCAATTGCATGAGCAGCGGGAATGATACCCGAGAAGCCCATTGCAAGGAAGAGTGAAGCTCTGAGAGGCCGAAAGCGGGGGGTGGAGAGTGCAGGAGCAAGAAGCATGATTACTGCAAAGATGCCCAGGGTGGTGATGGTAGTGAGGTAGAAGAGACGTGCATTAGGATGACAGAAGAAAGCGTAGTACAGTGGAGGCACAAAGGAAGAGACAATCATAAGGGATATGCCGGCATAGTCAAGGCGCCAAAAGAAAAAATAGAGGCGTCGAGAGTGGCAGGCGAGGAGATGGGACAGTGAGCTACAAACCAAGCATCCCATGGCACCACCTAAGAATACGAACCATGGCCAGCGAGGAATCTCATCACTGGCATAAATTCCTCCATTGACAGGGATGGCAGACCCCTGGTGCTCATGCCATGCTTGAAAATCCTGCAAGAGAATCAAAAAATAACTTGCTTCAGCTACCTTCCAAGTCACACAGTAAATAATAAATCAATACAATCAAGAATAAGAGAGAGAGAAAACATCATTCGATGGACATTGCAAAAGTCATGATAGACCTCATCTTAAGCACTGTTATAGCAAAAAGGAAGAGTTACACTAATAAAATCAGAGGCCACCCAAGACTGGTGCTTTTCTTGACTAATTGAGCATCGAACGCTAATCTTCGGATTAGTTTGATGGTAGGACCACCCTCAAGCAATGGGAATCCAATCCGACTTCAAGTAGGTGAATCCCCATAGAGTTATGAGGGCAGCGAGACTTCTACAAACCCCGAGGATTTTCATTTTTTTTATAAAAAAGAAACCACAACTTGCACATTGCGAGGTTCAAACTCCCGACCTCTTACCCAAGTAATCCACACCAAACCAGTGAACTATTCACTTGGTCAGTACCCTGAGGATCTTCATTAGATCAAACTATTTCAGACATTGTTACCTGTCCCCCTCAAATTCAAGTTTTCCATTTTCAGCAACTTTTTTCCTATTTCAAGGAGCATGTACCAGTAAAGGGCATTAATACCAGCAAACAATTTGCACTCCATGCTTCATGAATAAGATGATAAAGAAAGTCAAGGTGTTGCAGATAAAACATATCGGTATGCTTTCCTCTTTGAACTCAGTACACAAATACGCAAGCGATGCTTATCCAAGCACCTAATCAGACTGAGCTTTAGCATCATGCCAAGTGCACTGCTTTTGATCATAACTCATAAGTATACTTTTTATCCATGAGCACCCATTTAGTTTGAAAAACGAATGCTCTGGACCCTCAATAAAAGTTGCTTTCTGCCTCTCAACAAACAAATCTATACATGTGCATCACTCTACCTCCACATATCTAAAGGTGTCAATTAAAAAAAAAGTAATTTCAACTTTAAAGTGGCATTTGGTGTAACAGAACTAGTGCTCCAAACATCACAAAAGACAACAAGAAGGTGACTTTTGTAACACAAATACAAGGAGCACACATGTCAACAACAAATTACTGCAATATTTGTCATGCATTACATAGGCCTTCATTGGATACTCATCTGCGCATTTCTACCTCTAATTGCAAAGGCAAATCTCTGTAGGCAGGAAATTAGGCTTATCTAAAATTTCAAAGAATCTACGTACTTTCAAACAAATTGACAAAATAAGATCATCTAAAATTCACTTCATTTATAATCATTCTTCCAAAAATGCACTTAAACTTTCAAAACTGAAATGTTGTCTTTATTAAGATTCAACACCCAAAACTTACATGCATCATAGGCCATAAAAATTACTCAGATGTTAATGCAATAATGCGTAAACAACATTGTTTTCTCTACAATATTCAAGTATGCACACGCACATGCACACGCACACGCACACGCACGTATTAGCCTCGCTTGAAGATGACACTACAATTTTTTTATTTTGAGGAACACTTCACATTCGTGACATGATAAATATGTCTTTTTCTAATAAGAGATCATTTCGTGTAAAGATTTAAACGTTTTTTTTCTAATAAGAGATCATTTCGTGTAAAGATGCAAAACAATGCAGAAATTCAAAATCAGGAAATAATTTTCTTTTTCTTTTTTTTTTGAGAAGCATGGGTATCCAAAATCCCACAGGGCTAGTCAGGTGCCCCATAGCCCGAGAGACAATGAGGGATGTATTGTAGATACCAAGAATTGAAACTAAGACCTTTGCTTCAATCAGAGTTTGGGTGCTCCTTTCTTTGCCACTACACTAAAATAATTTTCTAACTTTCTTTTTGGAGAACCACAAGTATCGACTAATCCTGAAGGGTCTAGTTGAACGCACCAACCCCATAGCCCAGGAGATGACACGAGAAAATAATTCTCTAACTAGAGTTCCATTTACCACCATAGATAGTAGAATCAATAGTAGAATCAAGAAATCTTACTTGCAACTGATCATTGGAGCTGTTCTTCATCATCATCATCAAAGTAGCTGAAACCTTAAATCTGTTCATAAAATAAAATAAAATAAAATAAAAACCACCAAACCAATCAAAAATCATCAAAAATCTACTCAAACTCACATAAAACCTTAAAAAGAAAAAACTCACCTTGAAACACCAAAGAACAGATCCCCAAAATTTGAACTTGCCTCCATCCAGCTCCACAAAGCCAATCCAAGAAAAATCAAAAACCCTCCCAAATGTCTGAAAACAAAAATCCAAAAACATCACACACATTACACATAAAATCCTTTTTTTGATATTTGTAGTATCCAAGCTAGCCTGACTATTCCCACGAGACTAGGTGCAATTGGCCTAGGAAATCGAACCAGGGACTATGCGCCTGACCCACATAATCTCAGGCTCGCCCTTAAGAGACTAACAAGAAGAGCAAAACTAGGGTTTGCGAGTCTCACTCACGTCCACACATTTAGGGTTTCGTTGTGCCAAGTGAAGACGCTCAGCAAGGCCTCCCTCAAAGGCCACTCGCACCTGTAGTGATGAAGAATGAACTCATTGTCCTTCAAATACGCCGGCAATTCGTCAAATCTCAACAGTCTCCGCTCAAACCTCTTCATCTTCTTCACTGTGTTGTTGTTGTTGTTGTTGTTGTTATGAGTATCTCGATGAGACGTCGAGGAATCGGGTTCGGATTCGTCGGCGCTGTTGTTCTTCTCCATAGAACTGCCATTTCGCTTCACCACCGCTCCTCCTCCATCCATGTCTCGGGATTCTCCTCGCTTGAGATCGGACGATCAGCGTTGCATTTGGATTCGAAGACGCATAAACGCTGAGAGAGCGCGAGAGGGGAATTTTAGGAGCGAAATGGGGAAGACGAGTTTTATATCATTGATAGTTCTCATGGGCTTGGGTATCCGCCGAGGCATGACTGAGATTTGTTTGACTGTGTGGAGAATTTTCAAGAGAAAAAATAATTTTTATTTAAAAATTCTGTACAAGAATTTCGGAGGGTAAATTTTTTTAAAATTATTTGATAATACGTTAGAAAATTTTATCTTAAAGAAAAAAAAGTGACGTGAGCTCACAAAAAAGTGATTTATACACTTATTTTTCTCTCCATTTACATTTTTTAACAAAGAAGTTAAAAAAAGTGAGCCCACTTTTTTCTCTCTCCTAAAACATCATGTTCTTTCCTTATTTTTTTTATCTTTTAAGAGAGAAAATAAATAAAAAAAATTATGGGGTGTGATTTTTTTCTTTAGGTAGTTACAAAGCTATCAAACAATAAAAAAAAATGGTTACACTAAAAAAAAAATTTGAAATTTTTTCACAACTTTTTTATTTTCTTTGCTATCAAACACACCTTAGAATTATTATTATTTTTTGGCTTAAGAAGGTAATCAAAACTCTTGACCTCTCAAAACTTTACTTTTTTAAGTAATGACTCGTCCATCTCACTAGAGATGTTTTGGCGACCAAAACACTAATTATTTTATTAATGTTATTAATTTTCTAAAGAGATTTTTAAAATATTTTTGACTTTAAATTATAAATAAGTTATATTTTATAAGTGAAATTATTTATTTCGTAAATAAAAAATACATGTGGGCCTATTAGGCTGGATTTCGACAAGAGCTTTTGTACTCAGGTTTGGCGAATGAAAAGGTCTGATTTATTCTAAATCATTTTATTTTAGAAAGTTGTACGTGTTGCACTTATTAGAACTTTTTAATTCTTCAAATTAAGTATCTTAATTTTTTGAGACATATTTTTTTTTTTTTATTTCTCACATGATGTTTGGTGTCATCCACACTAACTAAGCCACGATTGGACACGGTCGGACCTCATATGGGGGCGACATATCTTTAATACATACATTATGATAATGTATATCATAGAATAACTAGTAGTAATTTCAAATCTCGCAATACAAAAAAAAAATAAAACAAAAAAAATTAAGTACTTTTAAAAATAGAGAAAACAACCTGAATGATTCATTTATAACTGTATATTGAGTCCTTGTCTTGCTTGATCCATTTATTTAGCATGCTATATTTATTTCTCAAAAAATTAAATTAAACAAAATAAAAAAAAATCATGACTTCATGTTAATTAGTAGTTCATTTTTTGAGGAGAAATGTTAGAATGCCTTCAATTTGGCACCTCAAATCGACACCCCCACTCACAAGGACAATTTCCTTGCTTGTTGGACCCAGGGGCGTCCTTGTGTAGGGGGGTGTCGATTTGGGATACCAAATTAGAGTCATTCTAACATTCCTCTTTTTTCAGTATAAATGGTTTTCTCGTTTTGTTTTCTTTTGTTTTTCCTTTTTTCCTATTTGCTTTTTTTTTGTGTGTGTGTGTCAGCTGAGGTTATATTTTAGACATTTTTTTTTGAAGTAATTACATTTTAGACTTAATAGACAAAAATTAATATCCTAATGTTTTAATTTATTGTAAATTGCAGCCTTGTTTGTCTTTTTTGATACGTTAATTTCACTTGAAAATGTAAAAAATTACGACGCACTTGAGAATATTATTTATATAATGCAATGCATATCTTTCAAGTGATCATTCATCTTTTTCATTGTGGTTTGACACTTAATTTGTAAGAAATTAAAATGTTATAATATTTTTTTGTCAAAATCTTAAAACGTTGTGAATATATTAGCCTACTAACCTTAGATTTTGTTCATAACTCTAATATTTTTCAGACACCTCAAATTAATCTCGCAAATTGCATTGCAGAGGAGTTGAGCCCAACATCATGATTGTTGTAAATTCACTTTGTACAAATGATTGATTAATTATTTTCAAGCTTTTAACTATCATTCATATAAACTTCGTGATTTTTTTGGACTAATAAACAAATATATCTTAATGTTTCAAAGTTTTTGTAATATTATAATGTTTGAATTTTGGCAAAAATATTCTAACCTTTTGATTTTTTATAAATTGTATCCTCACTTTCTTTTTTTTAGTGAATTGCACTTAAGAATATAAGAAATTATGCGTACAATTAAAAAATCATTTCATATAAATGCAATGCGTATGTAATCTAATGACCATTCGTCACTTTGATTGTAGTTTGATACATAATAATTAAAAGGAATGATACAATTTACATAAAACCAAAAGGTTATGATATTTTTACAAAAATCAAAACGTCAGGATATTTATGCAGAAATCTTGAAACGTTATAATATTTTTGCCTATTACACCTTTTTTTTATGTTTTCTTATATTGGGAAAAATAAAGTCTAGTCAACCTTACCAAATTACCAATCATATGTGCATCTTTTTTTTTTGTTGGTAGGAAATCATATGTATATCTTTGACTAAATAAGAAAAAGAAAAATGTATAATAGTAGGTGACCAAATCTACCAGAAATGCATTACAAGGGAAATCAATTAGCTAAACTAGCATTTTCCAACCCCTAACCAACATGTACATTTCACAAATTGTTTTTATACAAGAAAGAAACCCACTAACATATTTGACAAGAAAAACACCTACATAAGTTTTTTTTTGTTACACCACCCCAATATTTGAACTTAATCGACTACTCCGAATTTGAGCCAGGTTAATCCACTACTAGGTAAAGTATTTCTAGTAGTAGTTTTTGTATTCATAGAATCTCAAACTTGACACGTCCTCTTAAGCTGTTACAGTATCGAACCACTCTAATGCATTAGTCGTTGGTCACTTACATAACTTGCCCATACCAAATAAGTGAGCTATGACATTTTAGAATAACCACCCACTCTAAGTTTAACACAACATACAGCTTTTCATGCCACATTTTCTATATAACTTAGATCGGTTTTGTCAAACCATCTCTAGTGAGTTGATAAATACATCACTTGTCAAAAAGTAAAGTTTTGGGACGTGTAGTTCTATTCCCACTGAAGTAAAAAAAAAAACTTAGATCGGCCACCTACAAAATTGGACTGGCCCTTGTACCAAATAAATTGGGTTGGGCCTTAAACAAAATTTGTCATGTGAGTACACAATGCTATGGCTGGACCTAACCTTTTTTAATAATTTCTTCCTTCTTAGAAAAAAGAAATTCTTTTTTTTTTTGTGGTGTAAACCTATCAAAGCCCAATTTTGCTAATCTTGATTAACTGCTTAATCAGGATTACCGACCCGTGACATGGGGCCCGCATGAGATGCACACACAGACCGAGGCATGTGGCCGAGGTAAATTTTATATTTGTATTGATGTATTCCTAGTGTTTTGTATGTGTGTAGGCTGACTAAGTCAGTATTTGCAGTTATCGACGTCGAGACGTAGTCGGGGACTCATCTCGAGTTGCGTGCAAGCTGGGGTATCGAATAGTGATTAAGTCATTCATATTAATTCCTTTTTTCAGTCAATTTGATGACTTGCTGTTAGTAATCTACTATCATGCTTTTCCTTGCTCTATTCAAGTTGAATGTTGAAATAGCATGATGCCTTATGACAGTTTCATTGATTTATTTCCTGATATGTCATATTTATTGTGAATTGTGTTATAATTAATGTTAAAAATGCATGCACTAGGGTTACTGTGGTAATTGGTTTGTATTCCATTTCCTTTGGGGCTTTGTAGCCTAACTTATTGTTGATATCGTAGAACCTTAGAAATGAAAATCCTTGAAACAAAAATTGGAGATTATCTAGTGTCCATTGCACGAGAGATGGGTGGATTCACGGGGTCACTGGACCTCGGGGTTTCTGGCACTCACCACTATTACTTGGGTGGCATCACGTAGCTTGAAACTACGGGGTTGTCGGCAAGTTCTATATATATATATTCAAATTTTACAAAGTATGTTGAGTGTATGTCCATACGATAGTGGAAAAAGGCTGGTTGATATTTCTCACTGCTGACCGGACGTAGATCATCTCGACTTAGCCTGTGTCAGTCTATCTAACTCGGTTAACTGTGATATTTATATGCATTACTTTATCAGCACATTTTTTTGCTATATTATGCATTTAAATATCTGTCTTTACTTTGGAAATGTAGTATAGAATTCCTCGGTTATCACTTAAATATCACTATACTCACCGTCTAGTTTGTGACGGTGGGTGTAGGTCCGTCGAGCAGTACCAGACCGGGCAAGGAGAAGATCGGCGACTACTTCTGAGCTCGTAACGCGTAGCTGCCGTACACGTAGGTCATATTTTTTTGTATTATGTTTATATACGTTTTTTTGTTTGGGTTGTTTTGTTGGGACGAGAGTTAGCTTACCCGACTTTTGGACTTTCACTTTGTCTATATGATCGCCATTTATTTCATATTGGTATTGTGATTGTTATTTCCTGGTTTCCACATTTAGGATTTATATAAAATGTTTCCGCTAATCGTTAAAGACTTCTGCTAATTTGATAATTCTATAAAATAATAGGGAATTTTCTTATCCCTGAACCCAATTCACGAGATAATAGGTAGTACAGGCTGACTAATACGTAATTAGGTAATACGTATTGTAATTAGGGCTTAATTATGGGATTAGGCCAGGCGGTGCCCTAGATGGAAATAGGAGCCGTTACAAAATCACCCGATATCCAAACTAACCGACTACTCTGGCTTGAGCCATAGTTGGCCCATAAGAGGCTTTGACTCTCTTAGTATCGGAAACGTAGGACTCGAACACGACTCATTACTTAAGGAGCTCGAGTGCCAGAGCTACCGACGATTGGTAAAAATTCTTCTTTCACATATACTATGACATGTTTTTTTTCTTCTGTAAAAGATTTTGATCAATGTAGCAGAGGAAGTTGTAATCGAGACTTACAATGGCCAAGAATGAAGAGGCGTTTGATCAATTATTGCCTCGTCACATTCTTTTTCCTAGGGAGACTCAATACTAAGCTGATGAATGCTACTATATATTGGATGTCATTTTGACGAAACATAATTTATCTAGGAATGACCTAGTTGAGAGTTGCGGTGGTTAAGGCACCTCCAAAGACGGCCTATAAATGCCCCACTAGCAAACTCGACTCAATAGAAAATGAAGAACCGAATCTAACGTGGGATGCATTAATTTGGAGGGATTTGAATGATTTGCAAAGCTCACCATCAATTGTACTAAATCAAGCGCAATGTAAGAGTTTGATCCATGTAGTCGACTCCAACTAATTTGAGATTAAAGCTATGTTGTTGTTTGTTGTTGAATGACCAAGTTGAGAGTTATATCGATAAATAAATTCAAAGCGTCTTCTTAGCTGGTGCTTATTAGTCTTATTATAGTGATTAGCAATTACAACTGATCGACATTACAACTTGCTAATACTGGTAGATGTTGAAGAAAATTGTCATATCTATAGTTATGCATTCTCTTTTCTAAATTTGCTGGTATTCTAAATCATTTTGAGAAATTCGATCAGCCAAAAACTACAAGCATAGCAAGCCAATCTAATACCAACAAAGCCAGATTTCTTTGCCAGAGCCTCAAACTCTTCTTCAGTTCTCTCCTTAACGTTTGGGTTAAATGTCATCATCATAAGGTCATAGATATATGAAAGTCTTGTAGCGTTATTAGGATCGGGAGCCGCTGGAATAATCGTTTCCACAACAATTACCTTTCCTTCATCTGGATGAAGTGCTTCGTAACACTTCTTCAGTATTGTCAAGCATTGTTCATCGCTCCAATTGTGAAGTACCCACTGCAAGTTTCAAAGAAAAAATTAATCAAACCAGAGTTACGCTGTATGTACTCTCAAATGATGTAATTGTTAATGAGCCAATTCTTATTAATTATAAGTACTTTGAGAATACAAATCTTGACCTACCCATGCATTATCATGTCCCTGCATGGTTTAATTGTATAGCTCGCAATGAAAAGTTAATAATCGGGCGACAACAATTAGTTATGTACCTTCATGAAAATGGCATTTCCTTTTGGAATACTCACAAACATATCTCCTCCAACATGTTCAACACCTGCAACCGGCCCATTAATCCAAAACACAATTAGTCTATTGATTCTTAAATAAAGATACAAGCCTCAGTCCCGAATTAGTTGGAATTCGTAAGTATAGATACTCGCAAATGATTCAACTAAGTATTACAAAATATACATAGCAGGGTAGGACGGTGCGGTATCAACCACATGAGGCAAATCGAAATTGATTCCTCTAATTGTAGGGTACTTGGAAACAATCATGTTAGCGTTTGTTCCCACCCCACCACCTACATCAACCAAAACTTTGAGGCCCTCAAACCCTTTGTATTTCTTAAGAATCCTCTTCATAATAATTGCAGTGTCATCAGACATCGATCTATTGAATAACTCGTTCAGTTCTGGGTTTTTGACCTGGTGCTCATAACAATCTGTTCCATTATAAACCTCATGAACTGCTAAAAAACCCAGATCAAGAACTATATTGTCGAAGTAATTCCTGCATCAAATGATCTTGTGGTGGTATTACTCAATAAATGTTGGCATTATTATATTATTAATTATCAGAGCTATATAGTAATTACCAGGATTCTAATGGAATCTTGTCATTAGTGAACAATAAAGAAGGACAGAGTGAGGCTCCGTCTTCATTTTTGATGAAGTACTTGCAAACTGGTGCCAAGCCATACAACCTTTCGACTTCCCCGCCATTGTTCATAATAGAATTATTCTCTTGGGTGATGCAAGTCACCACTGAATGGCTAGCGAGAAAGCGAAGAAGCCGGTCAAGGACTATGTGCGCATTTGGGTTCTTATTAGTAGGCAGTTGAGAAGCAATCTCAGATGCTGAGAGATAAGTCGCTGGTGCTCTACTCCTGATCTCAAACACATTGAGCTTGATGGCTGCTTGCATCACCATTGGCATAAGAGCCCCGTACATCAGTTGTTCTGCAAACAAGAAGTCCTCGTCTTCCTCTCTGTCGACGCTGTTGTTGTCCGGCTTCTGCAGGTTAGTAGAATCCATGCTTGGCTCTCCTGATCAATCTTTTGGTCATGAACAATGCTAAAGATTGTTGAAGAAGTCTTGAAGAAGAAGAAAACTGAAGAAGAAGAAAACTGGAGGAGAGGAACGGCTGCTCACCGTCTCTCACATCCTTATATATATATATAGGAAAAGTCACGTGTTATACACGTGAGAATACAATTACAGTAAACCCTAACACAGTAAATAAAACTTACAGCAGTAACTAATGATTTACTCTAACATCCCCCCTCAAACGAAGGGGGAGAGCAACGACACCAAGTTTGCTCCTAAGAAAAGAAAACCGAGAAGCAGCAAGAGCCTTTGTGACCATCCGCAATCTGATCAGAACTTGGAACATGACGAATCGCAAGCTGTCCTGCCAACACCTTATCCCTCACATAGTGAATGTCCAACTCTATATGTTTTGTTCTAGCATGATATACAGGATTATGAGCATGAGCTTGGGCGGAAATGTTGTCACACCAAATCACTGGAGCAGTAGGAAGAGAAAACTGAAGTTCAGACAACAATGACTGAATCCATGTAATTTCGGCCGAAACCTGAGCTAATGCCCGATATTCAGACTCCGTACTTGAACGAGCAACTACATGTTGTTTCTTTGATTGCCAAGATATTAAATTTGATCCAAAGAAGACTGCAAATCCATAAACTGATCTCCTATCGTCGGGAGAGGCTGCCCAATCTGCATCAGAAAACCCCGTGACAAACATATGTGTACTAGGTCTAAACCAAATACCCCAATCAATAGTACCTTTTTAAGATATCGTAGACGTGCTTCGCCGCTTGCCAATGTATCCGAGTTGGACAAACTTTGATATTGACTCAATCTATTCACGATAAACGCAATATCTCGGTCTAAGTGTGAACCAGGTATTGCAAACCACCAAGTAAACTACGATATAACGTAGCATCTGAGAAATGAGGGGATGTATCAAAATATAGTGGCTTGCCCACTAACGCAGGCGTATCAACTGCCTTAGCCTGGAGCATACCACCTTTCTGAAGTAATTGTTTGATATAGGCTGTTTGAGTGAGAAAAAGTCCAGTAGTATCACGTCTAGCCTCCATTCCCAAAAACAAGTTTAAATCACCGATATCTTTTAAAGCAAAAGAATCATTTAACCAAGAAACAAACTGCTGGATTTGGTTAGAATGAGATCCAGTGACTATAATATCATCAACATAAACCAATATGTATAAAACAGCCGAAGAAGAATGAAATATGAAAAGTGAGTTATCAGCTTTAGAATTCACAAAACCCCACGATAAAAGAGTGGATCATAATCTGTCAAACCAAGCACGAGGGGCTTGACGAAGACCATAAAGTGCTTTATGAAGTTTACACATATAAGTAGGGACTGAATTATCGAGAAAGCCTTTAGGTTAGTTTGTATAAACATCTTCAATTAACGACCCATTTAAAAAGGCATTATGAATATCAAGCTGACGAATCGACCAACCATATTGAACTGCAATCGATAAAATAATTCGAATAGTGGAGGCCTTTACTACTGGACTGTAAGTCTCATCAAAATCGATACCCGGCAACTGTTTGAAGCCCCGAGCCACTAATCTAGCTTTGTATCGATTTATTGAGCCATCTGAATTCTTTTTCACAGTGAAGATCCACTTATTATCAACAACATTTTGAGAAGAGTGAGCAGGTACCAAAGACCATGTACCGTTCTTGATAAGTGCTCTATACTCATTCTCCATGGCCTCTCTCCATTTTGGGTCCTTGAGAGCCAAGTCCACAGATTGAGGAATATCCTCAGACACAAATGTAGTAGCAACAAACACCTTTTTCTTAGAAATACCATCCTTAGCTCGAGTTACCATTGGATGAACATTTTGTGGTGTCTCGATTCATTGTTGTCCACATTATTACCTCAGAATGTAGGAACCGTGTGGTACATGTGACACGCTTTATTTAGAGACACATCAGAAGAAAGATTCAGAGCAGACTGAGGAGAGGACTGAGACATAGGCAAAGAAGCAGAAGACCTTTCAGGAGCAGATGAAGAGGGGAAACCAAACGTAGTCGAGGGTACTGGTGGAATGCATGATTCATGAGACGTGAACTGTGGAGCTGGAAGAGTAACCATTGATGATCCATTAGAAACATGAGGCATGGATATGGAAGTAAAGAGGGTTGAGTAAGGAAACTCATCTTCATTAAACAAGACATGACGAGTGATATACATTCTCCCAGATTTATGAAGACATTTATAGCCTTTATGAGATGAACTATACCCCAAAAAGAGGCATTTCTCAGATCGAAACTGCAGTTTATGAGCATTGTATGGACGTAAATATGGAAAATAGGTACACCCAAACACTCGTAAGATCGAATAATCTGGAGGACGACCATACACCCTCTCGTAAGGAGACTGACCCTGCAAAACTCTAGATGGAAGTCTATTGATAAGAAAAACTGCTGTCTCGCATGCATCCCACCAATATTTATAGGGTAACTGACTATGAGCTAACATTGTTAAGCACATGTCAATGATATGTCGATACTTACGTTCAGCTCTCCCATTCTGTTCATGAACATGTGGACATGAGTGTTGAAAAACAATGCCACAAGAGTTGAGAAAGGGCTTCAACGACCTATACTCCCCTCCCCAATCTGATTGAACCTTCTTGATGCGTGTAGAAAATAGATTTTCAACCAAATTTTTAAAATGCAAAAAGGCGTTGAAAACATCAGATTTAGCCTTCAATGGATAGATCCACGTAAACCGTGTGTAATCATCCATGAAGTGCACATAGTAAAGAAAACCCCCAGTCGACCATACATGAGAAGGACCCCAAACATCAGTATGAATGAGATCCAAAATATGAGAAGACCTGTGAGTAGACAATTGAAAGGGTAAGGCATGACTCTTACCTAGAGGACAACTGGAACAAAAATCAACAGACTTATTTGACACATTCACCAACTGTAACACCGTCTGCAATGTCTGATGTGTAGGATGTCCCAGTCTGGAATGCCATAATGCGGGTAAATTCTTGTTGAATGCAACAAGAGCAGACTGTCATGAGAAGAGGAGGAGGTCCAAAAATCGATACAAACCATTGTGAAGAGTACCATGTAGTAGAACCTTCCTAGTTCTGATATCCTTCACAAAACAATCACGAGCATGGAATTCAATTAGAACCTTATTCTCACGAGCCAGCTGAGACACACTTAATAAATTTTTCTGAATCTGAGGCACACACAATGTGTTACGAAAGGACAAACTCGAGCTAGAAGATGGTATCGTGCAAGACTCAACGCCATGAGATATAGAAAGAGAATCTCCATTACCAATAACTAGAGAATGATTACCTTGATAAGGTGTGCGGTTGTGCAACCGAGAAGGATCCGAAGTGATGTGTGATGTAGCCCCACTATCTCGCATACCAAGAAGTGTCCGAACCTCGGTTCGGTTCGAAAGAAAGATAGAAGGTACTTGGGGTGGATGAGGGGATCCAAGTAGGTGTAGGGTTGAATCGCAGCTTGTTGAGATGAGGCACCCCTGTTGTTGTTGGGCGATCGGAGCGCCCATATACTTCATGTCCCGCTCGGAAATAGCAGATCGCGCATGAGTGTCCAAATTTTCCACATATTTGGCATGTCGGTTTATTATCGTTCGGGATCGAAAACCCCCTCGTCCACGATCGCGACCACCGCGATTGCGAGTATTTGAGCCACGACCACCTCTTGTTTGATTGTTGATGTTGGACACCCATCGGTACTTGTCTGATCTCTGCCGAGTTCACCGATGGTGTGGCATCATGAATAGACAAGGAGCTGATACTGTTGAGACCATGAAACTGACTCAAGGTCATCTCAAAACTCAATAGAGATGCCTGCAATTCTGTCCATCTTAGGGTTTCCTTTTCTAGTAGAACAGAGATGATCGGAAGGTACTCACCATCTAGTCCAGCAAGAGTATTGGACACCAGATCATCATCAGAAACTGGAGAAGCTGCCGTTGCAAGAAAATCTGCCATCTCCTTCATTTTCAGTAAGTACTCGGACATTGTCAAAGAGCCTTTCTTTGTATTCTGGATCTTTCGTCTGTACACTTGAACTTGAGCCCGATTGTGAGATCCACAGTATTCTTCAATCCTTTTCCATGCTTCATGAGCGGATTCAGCAACGACCACTGCATGAGCAACCTCGTTGGACATCGCACTGATGAGCCATCCAAGGCAGAACTGATCCTTTTCATACCAGTCTTCGTATGCCGGATTCGGATCGCTCGACTCTGGTAAGAACTCCGATGGACTCTTCAAGGTTCCTAACAGATGTCCATCTAGACGGCACCCTCGGAAGATCGGTAACACCATTGCCTTCCAAACCAAGAAATTGTTGCGATCTAACTTCATAGAGATTATTTGGTTAAGAGAGTTACCAAACGGAGTCATCGCCGGATGTTGAGTTGTAGATCCTGATGAACCAGATGTAGATCCGGTCACCATCGATCCAGATACCGTCTTTCTCAAACCAGATCTGAAGAACGACGTCTGGTCATCTGCCATTTTGGAGACTGTCTTTGTTGAGGAGCCGCTTCCTTTATTCCGGTGGTGGTGGTGGTGATCTCGGACCGATCACGGCGCGAGCCTTCAATGCTCTGATACCATGTTGAAGAAGTCTTGAAGAAGAAGAAAACTGAAGAAGAAGAAAACTGGAGGAGAGGAACGGCTGCTCACCGTCTCTCACATCCTTATATATATATATAGGAAAAGTCACGTGTTATACACGTGAGAATACAATTACAGTAAACCCTAACACATAGTAAATAAAACTTACAGCAGTAACTAATGATTTACTCTAACAAAGATCATTCAGTACATTGAGGCATATATGAGTAAACTAGCAAATGAAGTGTGACATTAAGAGTACTTCACGTACAAATGCTCCCCATGCATACAATAGCTAGCGGCTACGCGTTACACTTATCAATTGTACAGTCCTTGCAGTTGTGTAGGTAGCAATTTGTGATTGCGAGCTCCGCGCGTCACGTACTTTAAAGAAACTACACTTGTTCCCCATGCCTGCTTGCAATAAAACTATATTGGCCAAGTTTGTACAAAGTTTAAATGTATGTAATTTGATATGTTTCAGTCTTTCAGATTAAATGAGGTCTGTATCCAGAAAACAATGATCTCATCAGATCTTTCGTTCCATAATTAATGCCTTAAAGAGTATCTTAAGCAGCTGATCTATTGACTTCTGAATTTGAATAGGTGCAGCAACTTCTTTTGTCTCGTCAACCTTATTTGTCTTATTGAAGAGTGACCTGCTACTAGTTATCAATAGCGCCAACGCTACCATCCTTGTGTTGGTTTTGTGTGGGCCCCACACAAAATGAAAAAGTCCAACATATAAAGCAACGAATTGGTTGTGGAATAGGAATCTAGGAGAGAGAAAATAGGAAAGAAAATTGGAAGCAACCGATTGGTTGTGGAATAGGAATCTGGGGGAGAGAAAATAGGAAAGAAAATTGGAGTGAATTAACAACTTAGGTGATTCTTCTAATTAGCCAGCTTTTGTGTGTTTTGGCAATTTTTCTTATCTCTTCTACATTGTGCGTTCAAGGCGGTGAATGCAACAACAATTTTCTCTACATTGAAGATACATCAAGATCTTGAATCTGAAGACTCACGGTGAAGTCTTTGGTGGTTTCTTGGTGATCAAGAAAGGGTACAATTTGAGGGTGGAGTTCTTTAAGATCTTGGTGTGACCATTCAAGTTCTTTGAAAGAGTTATATTGTATTTTCCTCAATTGAGATTCTTGTACTCTTCATTCATATAGTGGATTTATTCAGAGTTTGGCCGGTGGTTTTGTTTTGTTTTTTTTTTGTTTTTTTTGTTTTTTTTTTTCCTTCTGATTTGGAGGGTTTTCCATGTTAAATCTTGTGTTCTTTGTGGTGTGATTGATTTGGTGCATAGTTCGTGGCTTAGTGGATTTTATTCATTTGTCTCTCGAGTTGAAGGGGTTACTTTCTTGTTGAGTAACCCCAACAAGTGGTATCAGAGCCGCGGTTAGTTCGTGTTTCGAGAATCTTTGTGGGAATCAAGATGGTGGATGATGATGATAAATCAAGCAATATGGTCAAGTTGACGGCTACGAATTATTCAATTTGGCAACCGATGATGGAAGATCATCTTTATTGCAAGGATTTATTTGATCTAATTGAATTTGGACAAAATAAGTCAGAGAAAGTATCTGATGTTAATTGGAGGAAGTTGCACCGAAAAACTGTTTGGACTATTCGAAAGTAGATCGATCTTAGTATTTATCACCATGTCAGCAAAGAGGTTGATGCACAGGAGTCGTGGAGAAAATTGCAGAATATGTGTGAGAGGAGGGGGCTCAGAATAAGGCTTCTCTAATTAGAAGGCTTGTTGATATGAAGTACAAAGATGGGCGGTCGATGATAGAACACTTGAATGATTTCGAAGCATTGATCAATCAATTAAGTGCTATGAAGATTGTACTTGAGGATGAGTTACAAACACTTTTACTTTTAAGCTCGTTGCCAGAAAGCTGGGAAACCTTGGTGGTGTCTCTAAGTAATTCTGCTCTAGGCGGTGTCTTGTCTTCATCCATAGTGCGGGATAGTCTCTTTGACGAGGAGACTAGGAGAAAGGATAAAGGCATTGAAACTTTACAAGCTCTTGTTATTACTGCAGAACATAGAGGCAGAAGTCAGTCTCGAGGTTCGAGGGGGCGGAGTAAATCTAGAGGCAAGTCTCAAGGAAAAGGAAAATTCTCTTGTTATCATTGTGGTAAGGAAGGACACATAAAAAAAATTGTAGAGTGTGGAAAAGAGAACAGAATGATAAGAAAAATCAAAATAAAGTGAATGATCAAAATACTACGGCTGCTATATCAGAGGTAATTGAAGACTTGGTTGTGCTTTCTTTAGTTGAGGATCAAGGTCATGTCACTAATACAGATAGTGAATGGGTTGTTGATTCCGCAGCATCCTTCCATGCTACTCCGAGGAAGGATTTCTTCTCTGTTTATCGAGCAGGGAATTTTGGTAAGGCAAAGATGGGGAACAACAGTTTTGCAGATATAATTGGCATTGGAGATGTCTTTGTGCAGACAAATATGGGTTGCACGGTAATTCTGAAAGATGTGCGACATGTTCCGGATCTGCGTCTGAATTTGATTTCTACTCATGCTTTGGACCTAGATGGTTACTACAACATCTTTGGGGGCAAGGAGTGGAAACTCACAAAAGGCTCAATTGTTGTTACTAGAGGAAAATTGAGCTATACACTTTACAAGACTCAATTGAAGACCGTTAGAGGTGATCTAAACGCAATTGAAGATGATTCTTCACCAGATCTGTGGCATAGGCGGCTAGGTCACTTGAGTGAAAAGGGTTGCAGGTGTTGGCAAAGAAGTCTCACATTCCCTTTGCCAAAGGTAAATATTTGAACCCTTGTGATGATTGCTTATTCGGTAAGCAACATAGAGTTTCTTTTTCTTCATCATTTGAAAGAAAAAGAAATTTACTTGAGTTAGTATACTCTGATGTTTGTGGTCCCATTGATGTGGAAACTATGGGAGGTGGCAGATACTTTGTTAATTTTATTGATGATGCTTCACGGAAGGTTTGGGTGTTTGTGTTGAGAACAAAATGTCGGGTTTTGAGTACCTCAAGAAGTTTCATATGATGGTGGAATGAGAAAAAGGCGTATCTTTGAAGTGCCTTTGTAGCGATAACGGGGGAGAATACACTTCAAAGGAGTTCGAGAATTATTGCTCAGAACATGGAATCAGACATGAGAAGACTGTTCCAGGTACTCCTCAACATAATGGTGTTGCTGAAAGAACAAACAGAACCATCCTTGATAAAGTCAGATGTATGTTAAAAATGGCTAAGTTGCCCAAGTAGTTTTGGGGTGAGGCTCTCAGTACTGCTTGCTACTTGATGAATCGCTCTCCTTCAGCACCATTGGAGTTTGATGTTCCAGAGAGAGTTTGGTCTGGGAAAGATGATACTTACTCTCACTTGAAGGTGTTTGGATGCAAGGCATTTATGCATGTGCCTAAGGAGCAGAGACATAAACTTGATGATAGAACTGTTTCGTATATCCTCTTGGGATTTGGAGATGCAGAGTTTGGTTATAGGTTATGGGATCCAGAGAAGAAAAAGATTGTCAGGTCTAGGGATGTGGCCTTTCATGAATATGAGACCATAGCAGATTTGAAGGCATCAAAGAAAATCACAGTTGATGATGATGATGTTTCTGGATTGGAGTCTTCTTCCATTACTGATGCCACACATGAGGGAGACTCATTTGAAGAACATGGGGTTAATGTGCCAGAACCAGTTGATGATGTTGAGCAGGGGGAGCAAACTCCTCCACCAACAGCTTTAGTTGAACCTTCACTTAGAAGGTCTGAGAGAGGGTTGCTTCCTTCTACTAGGTACCTCAGTTTGAATTATGTTACAATTACAGAAGAGGGGGAGCGAGAGAGCTTCTAGGGAGTTCAGATTCACAAAGACAAAGCTCAATGGATGAAAGCAATGCAGGAGGAGATGAGTTCTTTGAAGAAAAACAATACTTATGAGTTGGTGGAACTTCCAAAAGGTAGAAAACATTTGAAGAATAAATGGGCGTACAAGTTGAAGACAGATGGAGATAAGCTAGTAAAACATAAAGCTCGTTTGGTAGTGAAGGGGTTCAATCAGAGGAAAGGAATTGACTTTGATGAGATTTTTTCCCCTGTTGTGAAGATGAGTTCTATTCGAGTGATTTTGGGTCTGACTGCTAGCTTGGATTTTGAGCTTGAGCAGTTAGATGCGAATACCGCATTCCTCCATGGTGATTTGGAGGAAGAGATTTATATGGATCAACTAGAAGGATTTGAAGTAACAGGAAAAACACATTTGGTTTGCAAGTTGAAGAAGAGCTTGTATGGACTGAAACAAGCTCCAAGGCAGTGGTATAAGAAATTTGACTCTTTCATGATGGGTCAAGAATACACTAGAACAGATGCAGATCATTGTGTCTACTTTAAGAAATTTTCAGATGGGAAGCTTGTGATCTTGTTGCTCTATGTTGATGATATGTTGATAGTTGTAACGACCCAAAAATTTGGTTATTTGTGGATGATAATGCATGTATTAGTATATTAGTATTTTACGGGTCTCGAGCCGTTCAGGCTATGTTTTAATGGAGTGAGGTGTCGCCTAGTTAAACGGGGGTATTAGTGGACATTATAAATAAACAAAGTCAAATGAAAAACATGACCTAAGTTGAGGAAATAAAATTTTAACAATAAAGTATAACAAAAGCATAAGGGAATTTACTCAAATCCCAAGAGTAGGACCGCCTCGAGAAGCGTGTCGGACGCGGGGCACGGTGCACCGAGTAGACGAGAATTTGTGTAACCTTATTAGTAATTTAATAAAATTAATAAGGTTGATTTAATAGGTTAATATGGATAGGATTGTTAAAATGACACACTTGAGTGAGGAGGACCATTGGATGGTCATAGAGATGTGTACATGGGTTAGATTAGGGGGATGAGCCAAATGACTCATAAGGGTAGCTGGCCAAGGGTTGGACAAGTGAGAGTTTAAGGGAAAATGGGTCATTTCACCTTAAGTCACTTAAATAAAAACAAAGGAAACCCTAATGTGCACTATTCATCATCTCCCCCAAACTCCAAGCCGTCACTGTTCATTCCCTCTTCCTCTCGCCACTGCCGCCGCCTCCCACCGGCGACACTAACCCCGGCGAGGTACTCCCCACCATCTCTCTCTCTCTCTCTCTCTCTCGCTTTCGTTTCCTCACTCCCTCTCTCGGTCTCACGTCCACTCTCTCGGCCTCACTCTCGACCGCTCCTCCTCAGGCGGGGATGACCACCACCACGCCTCTTCCCTCGTCACCGGAGCAGGTGAGTGTTATACCTTTTCCTCTCTTGTGTTCTCTTTCTCTCACTCATTCTCACTGTTGGTTCCATGCTCATGTTCTTCTTCTCTACCTCACGCTGCACCTGCCACTTCCTCTCGCCTGACCGGTCACCACCGCCACCCTCCTCGCTGCTGGAACTACGGACGACCACCGGAGGAGGCTAGGTGAGTGTCTCTCCCATAGTCCTATCTCTATCTCCATTGTTTCATTGCTTCACTTTTGTCACTGTTTTGGACAGTTTTGGGTGGCTGTTTTGTTGGTTGGGCATGGCGGGGTGTACATACCACTGTGTGTACACCATAGCGGGGTGTACACCACAGTGTGTGTGTACACCACAATGTGTACACAATGTTTTTAGGTGAGTAATGTCGTGATGAAGGTGATCAGTTGTGAAGTGTGTGTGGACAATTTTGGTGAAACAATGTGTATAAGTGGCTGTTCTATGTGTATGGGGGTGTGTGTGTGTGTGTTGTAACAACCCCAAATTTTTAACTGACTTGTGTTGGACTTGTCAGAATTATGACCCGGCTACGTGAATACTGGACAGTATTTCGAATTTCGGGAGTCGACACCGAAGTGATTTTATGATTCTTTGATTGTGTGTATTAGTATTTTAGTATTTTACGGGTTTCGAGCCGTTCGGGCGATATTTAATTGAGTGAGGTTTCGACTAGTTAAACGGGGGATAAAAACAAATAAAGGGATTTTTAATTAATTTAATTAATTTGTTGGCGAGATAAGGCGAGACTGCGCACTCTACGGGAGCCGGGGCAAGGCAATACGGGACGAGGAACGCCGTTTAAACACGGGAGTTGGTTAACTACGTGACATACGGGTTATGGAGTAAAAATTGTTAAAGTGACACAGCCTAATGGTGAGGAGCCATGAGATTGGCCTCGAGATGTGTGTGTGTTGAGATATGATAAAAGGACAAAAGACTCATAAGGGTAGTGGTCTTAAGATGTGTATGAAATAAGTGGGGAGGGCAAAAGGGTCATTTGACTCATTTAAGGCATATAAAAACATAAACGTTGGAGAAAAACCCTACACCCACACTATTCATTGTCTTCTTCAATCACACCACCGCCACCAACCCTCCTCTATCCACTCGGCCTCTCACCGGAACCCTCACCGGAGGTCCGTGATCTCTCCCTCTCATCCACTTGATCTCTCTCTCTCGATCTCGGGTTCCCTCTCCACTCTCGTCACCTCTCACCTCATTGTCTCTCTCTCACGCTTACCGCCACCCTCCTCTTGCAACCGGCAGCCACCACTCTCACGAGAGATCCGGAGTACCGGAACCCTCACCGGAGCCGATGCCGGGGTTTGTCACCTCTCTCCGGTCTCTCGCTCACTTACGTTTCTCTCTCTCTCTCTCCCTTTCTCTTTCACTCACGGTCTCACTTCACCTTCCTCATCTCACCGCAACCCTCCACCTCTTCTCGCCGTCGACGAACCGGCACTGGTCCCCGGGACCCCAGCAGTGGACGAGCTCACCGGAGATCCGTCATTCTCTCTCGGTTTGTACTCTCTCTTGGTTTTGTTCTCTCTCTCACTTTCTTTGTCACTCACGGTCTCACTCTCTCCCACTCTCGGTCCATCCTTCCCTGCCTTGGTCGAGCACACTAACGGTCGCCGGAGGTCCAGAGGTGGCTGAGGTTCATCCCTCTCGCCGGAGATCTTCCTCTCTCCCTCTCTTCCACTCTTTCTCTTTTCTTTTCATTGTTTTTTTTTCTTTTTTGTTGTGAAACTGTTTTTGTGATTGTTTTTCACTGCTATCATGTTTTTGCCGCTGCCGGAGGCGATGGCGCTGGTCAGGGGTGGTCGGGGATGGTTCCTAGTGGTGCCCCAAAATCTCCATATCCTCGGAGCACCCACGTTTGCGTCGCATAGGGTGTCGTGATCGATTGTGCACTGTTTTCATAAATTGGTTATTATATTGCATCTCGCCGGAATGTGCATGTGTGGGCGGCCCTGCTGGCCGAACCACTGAGTGTGGGGGTTGTCGGGGACCTCTCCATGACCTCAATGATGCCTCGCTGTTCTTGTTGTGATCGATTTGGTCGTGTTGGAACCGTTTTAGTGTCTTGAACCTAGGTGATATTGTTGTCATGTTTTGTAGGCTGTTTTGAGTCATCGTTGAAATTCGTTGCCGTGGGCGATGCCACCGTTGTGCCACCATGATCGGGGATGTCGAGTATCAAGCTAAGTCTATGCTTGTGTCTCACAACTCTCGGAGTGGCCTAAAACAACGGCATTATTGATATATTATGTCATTTATGTAATGTTATGCATGTTGTAACTTTCTCGTCGGAAACCACCCGTCGTGGCGGTACTGTCATCGACGCGATGACATGGGGGACTGTAGGAGACCTTACCATGTCAGTCATGGAGTCTCATAGCCCCGGAGCGTCCATATCAATGATGATGAGTCGTAATGGCGGAAATACGCGTGAGTTGTTTATATTGCGTCGAGTAGTTGTCAACGCGACGTAGGACGTGCACACGGCCTTTCCATGTTGTGTTGACACTCTACGGATGTTGGACCACACCCTGAGTTCCCTACTCGCCGGTGTATGGTCATGTTAAGTTTAGCATTGAGTCGTAATTGTTGGACGACATCGAAGTTGTGTATCAAGTTGGTTGAACGGTAGTGACGTCGTGGACACTCCGCTGGTCCTCGAGACTATGGTGTGATTTCACATACGACTGAGCCAAGCTTAAGACCTATAATTAGGCTTATATAAGAGTGGTTATAATACCCAAAAGAGGCATTGTGTTTCGTTGTATTTTTGGTTTGATTTACCGATTGAGTTAACGAAGTGTTCGAGTCATTAAAACACTAAGAAAATGCTAGGGTACTAACCTAGGGTTTAGTTAATGATTCGACCCATTAATTAGAGTTTCCAACCTTGTCAGGTAGCGGGAAACTCGGGGATACTTACTAGGAACGCGAGAGTGTTGTTACACGGGTTGCGATTAGTTCAGGTAAGTACACTTGTCTCAAAAACTTGTGTACGTTAGTAAGCCAGTTAAGAAAATACCATGTGATTCATCTTCAATCCATTGTGTTTGCTATTATCTATTTGTTGGCATTCCATTCCATATTTCCTTGTATGTGTGTTCTTGGCATAAATGTGTGTCTCGAAGGTACATGCGGCCTGCACTAGAAGGGATAAAACGCGGGCACTCGTGCGCACGAGTGTTTGACCACCCCTAGTGATTGTGTGATACCATGTACTGGATTGTTGTGGATTGTTGTGGATATTGTTGTGGTATTGTTGTGGATTTTAGACCACTTATGGCCTCTCTTGACTCGTAGAACACGCATGTTTCGATTGTTATTATTTCGGTCCGCCTATCATGCACCTTGTTTATTTAACTTCCGTCTTTCGGTTCTGCATGATATTTAGATCGCCTTGATTGATAATTCATGAATTACTGTTATATTCTTCTGGCATTACTTTCGATTTCTCTCAGTTGCTCACCGTCTAGTATGTGACGGTGGGTGCAGATATAGCGGAGTGCAGTAGAGGCAAAGAGCCTTGCTTAGGTGACTTTTTGTGAGGATTAGCGGTTGGACTTGAGGAACCCTAGAGTAGGTTATATGTTTTTGCTCATTTGTATATCGCTTTATATATGTATGCTTTTGGTTTATAAAACTTGGCATTATTATTGAGATTAGTATCATGTATGTTGATTTATCGAATCGTACATGAACACGGGGTTTTCCACATTATAGAATTCCTAATTTCCCTTTGATTGAGTTATTTCCCCTTTTTATTTATTGTTTAGTCTTCCGCTGTATATTATTGCAATAACTCTTTCATAAACTGCTAAATTGTGTAAATATGAGGCTGACTAGGCTCGTCAGGTCGCCGAGTGATAACTCGGGGCTTGTACGGGTCTAGGCCGGGCGTACCCAATTGCACGGGGAAATTGGGGCCGTCACATGTGTACACACCCCAGTTGGGGTGTGGGTGTGTACACTATAGTGGATGTGTGGGACTGTTTTCATGAGATATATAGGTGGGTTTGCATAGAAACTGTTTTGGGGTGTGAATGTATGTAAGGAGTGTACAATGTGTGTACACCATAATGGGGTGTACACAACAGTGGGTGTGTACACCACAGTGGAGTGTACACAACACTGTATGTGTACATTACATTGGGGTGTACACAACAGTTGTATAAGTTTGGAATAGTGAAAATGTGTATATAACATAGTTTTAAATAATAAAGTGATGTGCAAATGTATGTGAACATGGAGAATCATAGTGGGGTGCACACCATCGGGGTATGTGTGCACAAGACATCGGGGTGTGTGAAGTGTTAGTGTGCACACCAGTGGGGTGTACACATCAATTGTGTATGTGACCATAATGTATATTATTGTAGGTTTAAGAATGAGTAAATAAGATTATAAGTATAGACATTGGTATTAAATAAATATGGACTTGTAAAAAGGCCCAACAAGGGCCCAAACCACTCATTTTTTATATAAGTCCATAACAAGTCTCAATTGGTGTGTATGGGTTGTGTAAAACCCAATAAGAGTTTAATATGATAAGCACAACTTAAGGCCCAAATATATACATAAAATGAGGGGAATAGCTCATATGTACCTAAGTCCAACAAGTGTCCACCTATTAAGCCCACTTAGGTGAATATAGGCTTGACACATGGATCCAACAAGAGCCCAACCGGGCTATAAAGAACATCAATGATAGTATGGGTTCCATTAATTGAATGAATTGAAACAAAGTTTAGGAGAATTATTCTGATACTAAATACTAATCCTAAACAAATCTTCGGGACTTAAATTGATGTCAGGTAGTCGAGAAACACGGGAAACGCGTTAAAGTCTCGGAGTGAGTACCGGGTCACGTTAGATCAGGTAAGTACACTTGTCTCAAAAACTTGTGTACGTTAGTAAGCCAGTTAAGAGAAAATACCATGTGATTCATCTTCATTCCATTGTGTTTGCTATTATCTATTTGTTGGCATTCCATTCCATATTCCTTGTATGTGTGTTCTTGGCATAAGTGTGTGTCTCGAAGGTACATGCGGCCTGCACTAGAAGGGATAAACGCGGGCACTCGTGCGCACGAGTGTTTGACCACCCCTAGTGATTGTGTGATACCATGTACTGGATTGTTGTGGATTGTTGTGGTATTGTTGTGGATTTTAGACCACTTATGGCCTCTCTTGACTCGTAGAACATGCATGTTTCGATTGTTATTGTTTCCAGTCTGCCTATCATGCACCTTGTTTATATAACTTCCTGTCTTTCAATTCCTGCATGATATTTAGACTGCCTTGTTTGATAATTCATGAATTACTGTTATATTCTTCTGGCATTACTTTCGATTTCTCTCAGTTGCTCACCGTCTAGTTTGTGACGGTGGGTGCATATATAGCGGAGTGCAGTAGAGGCAAAGAGCCTTGCTTAGGCGACTTTTTGTGAGGATTAGCTGCTGGACTTGAGGAACCCTAGAGTAAGTTATATGTTTTTGCTCATTTGTATATCGCTTTATATATGTATGTTTTTGGTTTATAGAACTTGGTATTATTATTGAGATTAGTATCATGTATGTTGATTTATCGAATTGTACATGAATACCGGGGTTTTCCACAATTATAAAATTCCTAATTTCCCTTTGATTGAGTTATTTCCCCTTGTTATTTATTGTTTTGTCTTTCGCTGTGTATTATTGCAATAAATCTTTCATAAAGTACTAAATTGATTAAATTGAAGGCTGACTAGGCTCGTCAGGTTACCAAGTGATGACTTGGGGCCTGCACGGGTCTAGGCCGGGCGTACCCAATTGCACGGGAAAATTTGGGGCCGTCACAATAGTGGGGCATGATGTTTCCTTGATTGGAAACTTGAAGAAAGAATTATCTAGTTCTTTTGATATGAAAGACTTGGGGACGGCAAAACAGATTCTTGGCATGCAGATTATTCGTGACAGGAGTTCTAAAAAGTTATGGGTGTCACAGGAAAAATATGTTGAGTAGGTCTTGAGCAGATTCAATATGAACAATGCTAAGCCAGTTAGCACACCTCTTGCTAATCATTTCACACTTAGCAAGAAATCATGTCCCTTAACTTCTATAGATATAGCGGAGATGTCAGATATTCCTTACTCCTCTGCAGTTGAGAGTTTGATGTATGCGATGGTTTGCACCCGACCAGATATTGCTCACGCAGTTGGTGTGGTCAGCAGATTTCTCTCAAATCCTGGAAAAGTTCATTGGGAAGCAGTGAAATGGATTTTGAGATATTTGAGAGGTACTTTGAAGATGTCTTTATGTTTTGGGGGCTCGAAACCTACTTTAGAGGGATATACAGATTCAGATATGGCAGGTGACCTTGATGGCAGAAAATCTACTTCAGGCTATGTGTTCACTTTTGCAGGGAGAGCTGTATCTTGGCAGTCAAAATTGCAAAAGTGTGTTGCTTTGTCCATGACAGAGGCAGAATATATTACTATAACTGAAGCAAGCAAAGAAATGCTTTGGTTGAAGAGATTCCTTCAAGAGTTGGGGTTGAAGCAAGAAGATGGGTATGCAGTGAACTGTGATAGTCAGAGTGCTCTAGATTTGAGCAAGAATGCTACTTATCATTGCCGCACTAAGCACATTGATATTCGATACCATTGGATTCGAGAAGTTGTGAATGATCATAAGATGAGTCTGAAGAAGATTAACACTGATAAGAATCCAGCTAATATGTTGAAGGTGGTGACTCGTGAGAAGCATCAGTCCTGCACCAAGTTGGTGGGGCTGAGTTGTTATTGAGCATCAAATATGATTGAGATCTCCCCATGTGTTGGAGGGGGAGATTGTTGGTTTTGTGTGGGCCCCACACAAAATGGAAAAGTCCAACACATAAAGCAACGAATTGGTTGTGGAATATGAATCTGGGAGAGAGAAAATAGGAAAGAAAATTGGAAGCAACGAATTGGTTGTGGAATAGGAATCTGGGGGAGAGAAAATAGGAAAGAAAATTGGAGTGAATTAACAACTTAGGTAATTCTTCTTGTCACGGCCCAATTTTTGCTAATCATGATTAACTGCTTAATCGGGATTACGACCCATGACATGGGGCCCGCATGAGATGCGTACACAGACCGAGGCATGTGGTCGAGGTAAATTTTATATTTGTATTGATGTATTCCTAGTGTTTTGTATGTGTGTAGGCTGACTAAGGCAATATTTGTAGCTATCGAGTCGAGACGCAATCAGGGACTCGCCTCGAGTTGCGTGCAAGCCGGGGTATCGAATAGTAAGACTTGCGGTAAGTCTAAACTTAGTAAAATATAATGTAATCAAATTAATGTACATTAGATCATAGCTATAGCCCTAAATTAATTAAATTAAATTAGACATGCATACATATATATATTTAAATATATGTATAAATATATATACATTTTATAAATAAAAAAAAGAGTTGAGAAATGACAAAAAAAGGCATTGGCTTATATGGAAAAGAATAGGGTTGCAGGGGTAAAATGGTCATTTGAATTTTTAACTGACTTGTGTTGCACTTGTGTTGCACTTGTCAGAATTGTGACCCGGCTACGTGAATACTGGACAGTATTTCGAACTTCGGGAGTCGACACCGAAGTGATTTTATGATTCTTTGATTGTGTGTATTAGTATTGTAGTATTTTACGGGTTTCGAGCCGTTCGGGAGGTATTTAATTGAGTGAGGTTTCGACTAGTTAAACGGGGGAGAAAAACAAGTAAAACATACAAATAAATGAATTTTTAATTTATTTAATTAATTAGTTGGCGAGACAAGGCGAGACTACGCGAATTACGAGAGTCGGAACAAGGAAAAATGGACCGAGGAATGTCGTTTGAACGCGGGAGTTAGTTAATTACGCAACATATGGTCTATGGAATTGGATTTGTTAAATTGACACAGTTCAATGGTGAGGAACCATGAGATTGACCTCGAGATGTGGGTGTGTTGAGGTGGAGAGTTATGCAAGTGACAACACACACACACTTTAATGTGTAATAAAGAGAAATAAATAGAATGGTTACACACTTTAATGTGTAATAAAGAGAAATAAATAGAATGGTTACACACTTTAATGTGCAATAAAGAGAAATAAATAGAAAAGTAAAAAGACCCATAAGGGTAGTGTTTTAAAAGTGTGTAGGAATTAAGTTGGGGGTAAAAATGTCATTTGGCCTTATATATATAAAAAAAAAGAAAACCCTACACTATTCACCTCCTTCTCCAAACACCCACCGCCGCCACTTATCTTCTTCCTCCCTTCATCTCTCTCGTCGGCCTCCCACTCGGCCTCCCCTCGCGTAACCTTCACCGAGGTCCGCTTTCTCTCTCTCTCTCCCACTCTTTCTTACGTTTTTCATTGTTTTTTTTAATTTATTGTTGTTTTGGTTTCGCCGGAAAACGCCAAGCTTAGCGGCGCTATCGGTCGACCGCCGCACTGTGGAGGTTGTCGGGGACTAGATCTCGCCCATACTAATGTCCTACAACCCTCCGGTGTGTCCGAAATCCAATTGCGTTTTAAAATAGTTTTATTATTTCATGTGATTGTTTTTGTGTTTTATTTTATCTTATTTTTATTCTTTCTTTTGCCGTAAAATCGCATGTTTGAAAGGATTTGTTTGGTTGAACCATCACTGGTGTGGGGGTTATCACGGATCTTGCTCATGTCCTCGATGGTCTCTCGCGGTTTTGGTTCATCTAAAATACTATTAATATTGTTATTTTGATGAATTACTTGTTACGATTTTTATTAAACAATTGGACTCGTTGTAGTTTCTTAATAATGTTGCGTGGTTTCGTGTTTTGATCATTCTTTGTCGATGACGTCGGTGTTGAGTTTTCGGTCAAAGTTTTGTCAATTTGGGTTTGATTTACCGATTGAATTGTCGAGGTTTTCGAGTCATTTAAAAGGATGGGAAAATGTGAAGGGTATCGACCTAGGATTAATTAATGCCTCGACCCATTAATTAGAGTTTCCAACCTTGTCGTAGCGGAAAACTTGGGAATACGCATTAGAAACGAGAGTTTATTTCGCGGTCGCGATAGTTCGTGTAAGTACATTTGCCACAAGCATTTGTACGTTTGTAAGCCGCAAGAAAATGCCATGTGATTCATTATCATTTATTCGGTCTTGTTATGCTCTATTATTGGTATTCCATTCCATTTCTTGTTGTGTGTTTCCGGCGTAAGTGTTTCGTCTCGAAAGTACTAGGACCCGCACTAGAGGGATAAAACGCGGCACTCGTGCGCACGAGTGTGTGACCACCCTTAGTGACCGTGTGACACCGAGTACTGGGTGGATGGGTTTGAGTCCTTTCCAGTCATAGCTGTGCCTTCGCTTGTGTCGATGCCCGGGAAGACCTCGCGAGGTCTTCGCCGTTATGCTATGAACTAGACCACTTATGAGCCTCTTTTGATTCCTTGGAACACACTTGACTTTCGATTGATATCTATTAGTCTGTTTATCATGCATCTTGTTTATTTAAATTCCTGTCATTTTTATTACCGCATGATATTTAGACTACTTTATTTGAATTATCATGAATTATTGTTATCTTCTTCTGGCATTACATTCGATTTTATTCAGTTACTCACCGTCTAGTTTGTGACGGTGGGTGCAGATAGGGCGGAGAGCAGCAAGGGCAAGGGACCCTGCCTAGGGGATCTATTGTGAAGATTAGCGGCTGGATTTGGAGACTATTTTATAGGTTTCTTTATGTTTTGCTTTTATGTATATCGTTTTATATATATGTGCTTTGGGATTATTAAACTAGGCAAATTTTGATGAGATTGGTATCATGTACCTTTGCATTTCCAAATGTACATGAATACCCGGGGTTTTCCACACTTATAGAATTCCTCTACTTCCCTTGAATGAGTTATTTCCCCTTTATTATAATTGTTTTAGTCTTCCGCTGTTTACTGATGCAATAACTCTTTCATAAATTACTAATTTGATTAAATTGAAGGCTGACTAGGCTCGTCAGGTTGCCGAGTGATGACTCGAGGCTTGTATGGGTCTAGGCCGGGCGTACCCAATTGCATGGGGAAATTGGGGCCGTCACAGTTGGTATCAGAGCCTAGGCTTTAGGATCTTAGGGACATGCTATATTGCTATCTAAAAATTGTGATACCAACGTCACAGTTGGTATCAGAGCATAGGCTTTATAACCTTAGGGACAGAGTTTAGAGTTGTATTAATATTGTGATACCAACATCACAGTTGGTATCAGAGTTTAAGGTTATAACGACCTGACTCTCAAGTTAAAACACAAACCATTAAGACAGCGGAAGTTAGGAATGGTTGAACTTAGAGTGGAAAACCCTACGATCCTAATTAGAACTTTAGTTTGAAGGGATGAGTTGGGGATGAGTCGGATTTAACTTTGTACATATTATTATTGTTGTGTGTATTATATCGTATCGGTAGCAATCCATTGATTTGAGAAAGTCGTTTCCTTGTTCAAACGACGATGGCAGATCAGCCAGGTCCGAGTGACGATATCGGCATAATTTTGTCACGATGCCTTGAGGAGATACGTACATTGTCTCAGAGGGCCGCGGCGCAAGACCAGAGATTTGAGGAGTTGGTGCGATCACCGAGGACACCCGCAAAGCTACTACGACGCCATCTACCCCGACTACGTTGTTTCCTACGAATACTACTCGAGGAGTCGAGATTCCGATTGCTGCGACGTTCGCGACTCTGATTTTGTTAGCAGCGATACCTGAGGGAACTGTTGTTGCGTCAGTTGCGCAAACTGAGGCTGAAACACCGCCGATAGCATAAGCAAAGGAGATACCTATTACATTAGCTACACCGCGGCCAATGCTGAGACTACTTCGAACGACTCCAGAAAGAAGAGCGGGAGCCACTACCGAGGCTAGGTAGTGGAGAGAGTTCAAGAGGCATGACCCGTTGAAGTTCTATGGTGGTACCGACGTTAGAGCGACAGAGCTATTCTTGAAGAATCACGAGAAGTTTCACACCATCATCGCTACTGAGGAACGCATGAAGGCGACTATCTCTTCATCAATGTTGCAAGGGGAGACGAACGATTGGTGAACGACAATCGTTGCTACCGAGGCATCTCGAGCGATTGGGTTGACTTCAAGACCCAGTTTAGTTAGAAGTACTTTCCGACGACTGTTCTTCGAGCGAAAAGGAACGAGTTCATTGCGTTGAGGCAGAGCGCAGGCGAGTCCGTGATGGAGTTTAGGGTTAAATGTTTCCTTTAGTACGAACTGATTTGGTGCATTTCATGTTCGGGTTATAATACGAGAAGACGAAATTGAGACCTTTGTGGGTAACATAGGTGGTAGAACGAAACAGGATGTCGACGCCGCTAAGATATTGAATCGCGTACGAGTATTTGTTACCCAAGGTTAGATTTTAGGACGCGTGTTTAGAGCAAACGGTGATGCAATTGATTTTGAGAAGATTTAAGTCGTGAGATCGCTTATGTATTCGAATATCTCGAAAGTTTGCATGAGAAGAACCGACCAACCCATGACTGGAGTGAGTTGCGATAGTGTTCGCGCTAAGGATATGAGAACGTCACGGTACGATGCTCGTTCGAGTTACGTAATGATCCTGAGAGCTTGAAGCACCTATTCATTCAGAGGGAGCTGAATCTGACACAAAAGCCTTGGCCTAAGTTCGTGAAGGATTACAACATTTCGTTTTACATAGCATCCGAGGAAGACCAACGTTGTTGCTGATGCGTTGCGCTGCAAAGGATTGGATACGGAAGTAGTCGTGTGTCAAAGAACCTACGAGCATGGTTTACGTGAGGCAGTCAAGTTGATGAGTTCAGCGGACGTGCCGATGACTACCAGAACCTAGATACGTGGTCAAACGATGTTGCAGACCGTCTCATTTGGCATTTTGCGCGAGTGACAACAAGGCGATGCGTCCTACCAGCGGTGCAGTGAGATGGCGAATAGTTTAGATTGCCCGAGACGAGTCGGTCGACCGACGCACTCATGCTAGAGGTATCACGGCGATCGGGGTTTCCATTGGTGGTCGATGTGTGTGAAGAGTTACTTCAGGAGATTCATCGTTTTGGTTTTGTTGTGCATCCGGGTCGACCTAAGATGTGCGCCGATATGCGACATTCTTTTGGTGGCCAGGGATGATTTTCGAGTTGTTGGAGTTGTTCGAACGTGTGATGTTGCAGCGCGTAGAGGCTGGGCATCGATGACCTGGAGGACTATTACAGCCTCACCCATTTCTTAATGAAATTGGGTATATTTGGATATGGATTTCGTTAGTGGTTGCCCTGATCTCCTCGTGGTTACGATAGCATCTGGGTAATTGTGGATAGTTTTGTTTGAGACTTAAGAGTGCCCAGTAGTGGCAGAAGAAATACTTGTCGAGTATCACAATGAGCTTCAGTATGATTCGAGGAAACTATAAATATCTGAAGGTCTCTCCACTGAAGGGTCACGAACGGTTCGGAGTCAAGAAATGACTCACTTTGAATTTTTATCGGACTCGTTAGGAGTTGCGAAGAGTTGCTAATCTAGTTTACTTATTAGATTAATTTCGGGGACGAAATTCTAATAAGTGGGGAGATCAGTAACAACCCTAAATTTTTAACCGACTTGTGTTGCACTTGTCGTAATTGTGACCCGCTACGTGAATACCGGACGGTATTTCGAACTTCGGGAGTCGACAATCGAAGTGATTTTATGATTCTTTGATTGTGTGTATTAGTATTGTAGTATTTTACGGGTTTCGAGCCGTTCGGGAGGTATTTAATTAAGTGAGGTTTCGACTAGTTAAACGGGGAGAAAAACAAGTAAAACATACAAATAAATGAATTTTTAATTTATTTAATTAATTAGTTGGCGAGACAAGGCGAGACTACGCGAATTACGAGAGTCGGAACAAGGAAAAATGGACCGAGGAATGTCGTTTGAACGCGGGAGTTAGTTAATTACGCAACATATGGTCTATGGAATTGGATTTGTTAAATTGACACAGTTCAATGGTGAGGAACCATGAGATTGACCTCGAGATGTGGGTGTGTTGAGGTGGAGAGTTATGCAAGTGACAACACACACACACTTTAATGTGTAATAAAGAGAAATAAATAGAATGGTTACACACTTTAATGTGTAATAAAGAGAAATAAATAGAATGGTTACACACTTTAATGTGCAATAAAGAGAAATAAATAGAAAAGTAAAAAGACCCATAAGGGTAGTGTTTTAAAAGTGTGTAGGAATTAAGTTGGGGGTAAAAATGTCATTTGGCCTTATATATATATAAAAAAAAAGAAAACCCTACACTATTCACCTCCTTCTCCAAACACCCACCGCCGCCACTTATCTTCTTCCTCCCTTCATCTCTTCGTCTGCCTCCTACTCTGCCTCCCTCGCGAACCTTCACCGGAGGTCCACTTTCTCTCTCTCTCTCCCACTCTTTCTTACGTTTTTCTCGTTTTTTTAATTTATTGTTGTTTTGGTTTCGCCGGAAAACGCCAAGCTTAGCGGCGCTATCGGCCGGACCGCCGCACTGGGAGGTTGTCGGGGACTAGATCTCGCCCATACTAATGTCCTACAACCCTCCGGTGTGTCCGAAATCCAGTTGCGTTTTAAAATAGTTTTATTATTTCATGTGATTGTTTTTGTGTTTTATTTTATCTTATTTTTATTCTTTCTTTTGCCGTAAAATCGCATGTTTGAAAGGATTTGCTGGTTGAACCATCACTGGTGTGGGGGTTATCACGGATCTTGCTCATGTCCTCGATGGTCTCTCTCGGTTTTGGTTCATCTAAAATACTATTAATATTGTTATTTTGACGAATTACTTGTTACGATTTTTATTAAACAATTGGACTCGTTGTAGTTTCTTAATAATGTTGCGTGGTTTCGTGTTTTGATCATTCTTTGTCGATGACGTCGGTGTTGAGTTTCGGTCAAAGTTTTGTCAATTTGGGTTTGATTTACCGATTGAATTGTCGAGGTTTTCGAGTCATTTAAAAGGATGGGAAAATGTGAAGGGTATCGACCTAGGATTAATTAATGCCTCGACCCATTAATTAGAGTTTCCAACCTTGTCGTAGCGGAAAACTTGGGAATACGCATTAGAAACGAGAGTTTATTTCGCGGTCGCGATAGTTCGTGTAAGTACATTTGCCACAAGCATTTGTACGTTTGTAAGCCGATAAGAAAATGCCATGTGATTCATTATCATTTATTCAGTCTTGTTATGCTCTATTATTGGTATTCCATTCCATTTCTTGTTGTGTGTTTTCCTGCGTAAGTGTTTCGTCTCGAAAGTACTAGGACCCGCACTAGAGGGATAAACGCGCGGCACTCGTGCGCACGAGTGTGTGACCACCCTTAGTGACCGTGTGACACCGAGTACTGGGTGGATGGGTTTGAGTCCTTTCCAGTCATAGCTGTGCCTTCGCTTGTGTCGATGCCCGGGAAGACCTCGCGAGGTCTTCGCCGTTATGCTATGAACTAGACCACTTATGAGCCTCTTTTGATTCCTTGGAACACACTTGACTTTCGATTGATATCTATTAGTCTGTTTATCATGCATCTTGTTTATTTAAATTCCTGTCATTTTTATTACCGCATGATATTTAGACTACTTTATTTGAATTATCATGAATTATTGTTATCTTCTTCTGGCATTACATTCGATTTTATTCAGTTACTCACCGTCTAGTTTGTGACGGTGGGTGCAGATAGGGCGGAGAGCAGCAAGGGCAAGGGACCCTGCCTAGGGGATCTATTGTGAGGATTAGCGGCTGGATTTGGAGACTATTTTATAGGTTTCTTTATGTTTTGCTTTTATGTATATCGTTTTATATATATGTGCTTTGGGATTATTAAACTAGGCAAATTTTGATGAGATTGGTATCATGTACCTTTGCATTTCCAAATGTACATGAATACCCGGGGTTTTCCACACTTATAGAATTCCTCTACTTCCCTTGAATGAGTTATTTCCCCTTTATTATAATTGTTTTAGTCTTCCGCTGATTACTGATGCAATAACTCTTTCATAAATTACTAATTTGATTAAATTGAAGGCTGACTAGGCTCGTCAGGTTGCCGAGTGATGACTCGAGGCTTGTATGGGTCTAGGCCGGGCGTACCCAATTGCATGGGGAAATTGGGGCCGTCACAGATGGCAAGCCGATTTAGTTCGTATGTTGCATAGAAAATTACGCCTAGCAAGATTTTTCTTAAGTATTATGACCAAAGTGTCGTACGTATGTATGATGAGCATGTAGTCGCGGAGCGTGACTCGTCCACTAATAATGTTGTGACGTGCGGACTTTGGGGCTAGTATCATTTAAATCTTAGCTAGGGTAATGATTAAATGACGAGGAACTAGGAGTCAATTGACGAGTGACTACACCTTAGGGATGAATTGCAATTGTTTCAATAAATTCGTGATATCCAAGATCCCAAGGCGAATGATTTTTGTTCATCGAGGTAACACACTGAGTGCTTGTACCACGACACGTCGATTAGCGTCTAGTGAGGAGATTGAGACTCTAGTAGCTTTGTACGCCGTAGCGGAGAGTCAGGAACCCCAACTTGAAGACATACCAGTAGTCAGAAACTCTCCTGATGTCTTTCTGGAGGACTTACTTGTAACAACCCCAAATTTTTAACTGACTTATGTTGCATTTGTCAGAATTGTGACCCGGCTACGTGAATGCTGGACAGTATTTCGAACTTCGGGAGTCGACACCGAAATGATTTTATGATTCTTTGATTGTGTGTATTAGTATTTTAGTATTTTACGGGTTTCGAGCCGGTTGGGCGATATTTAATTGAGTGAGGTTTCGACTAGTTAAACGGGGGAGAAAAACAAGTAAAACATACAAATAAATGAATTTTTAATTAATTTAATTAATTAGTTGGCGAGACAAGGAAAAATGGACCGAGGAACGTCGTTTGAACGTGGGAGTTAGATAGTTTCGTAACATACGGACTATGGAAGCTAAGTTGTTAAAGTGACACAGTCTAATGGTGAGGAGCCATGAGATTGACATCAAGATGTGTAATTATGTTTAGATGTGATGATGAAGTAAATGACTCATAAGGGCAAAGGAGTTAAAAATGAACAAGTGTTAAGAGGAGGGTAAAAAGGTCATTTGGCTAATATATATACAAAACGTGGGTTGCAACCCTACACTATTCACCTTCTTCTCTACACACCACCGCCGCCTCTCCCACTTCCATCTCTCGTCCCTGCTCTCACCAGCGACCGGACACGCCTCGCCGGAGGTCGTCTCTCTCTCTCCCCACTCTCTTTCTCTCGGTTTCTCTCATCCTCACGATCTCTCTCTCTCGGTCCTTCCCTCTCGGCCTCACATCTCTCTCGCTCTCGGTGGTCTTCTCTCGGCTGGAACAGCCACCACCACCCCTCATCGACGGCATTTGGGACGACGGATGATCGACGGAGACGACTTAGCCACTGGAGTAAGGGTGCATCCCTTCCTTTCTCTCTCACCGTTTCTCTCTCATTCTCTCTCGTTTCCTCACCGGTCTTCACGTCTCTCACCGCCGCCGCGCGTCGCGCGTGGGTGACGGTGGTCGGGGACGGTCCCTTGTGGCCCACCGGAGTCCTCATATTTCCGGGGAGACCTCTGGTTTGTGATTCATAAGATGTTGCTGTCCATATTTGATTTTTATTGCATGTATTGATGTTTGGTTGTTCTCGCCGGAAAACCACCTCACCGGCGGCGCTACCGCCGGACCACCATGACCGGGACACTGTCGGGGACCCCACCAAACTCATATGTGGGTCCCACAACTTTAAAAGTGGCCGAAAACAGTTTTATTCCAAGCTAAAGAGTCATTATTTCATGCGTTTGTATGGTGGCGCCTAGCCGGAAACCGCCGCTGCCGGTGGTGCTACCGGCCGAACCACCACCAATGGAGGTTGTCGGGAATCTCATCTAATATTGGTTGAAGTCCCGCAACCCTTGGTTAAGTCCGAAATCTATGTTATTAAGGTGTTTTGACGTGATTTCATGTGTTGCCGTCGTTGAGTCGAAATTTGTGTATGTTGACGTAATTTTTGAACTGGTGGAGTTTTTTCTTCGGCATTACCCACGCTACGATAACCCTTCTCCCAACATCGGACAACACCAACAAAGTTCCATGTTCGTTTGTACATGTCAGTTCGGTTTTCATGAAGAGTTATGTTTGAGTATTAGTTCTCCGATTAAATTGTTATGTTGCTCAAATCATTTAAAATATTGGGGAAAATAATAAGTTTAAACCTGGGTTCAGTGAATGACTTGTCCTATTAATACGAGTTTCCGACCTTGTCAGGTAGCGGGAAACTCGGGGATACGCGTTAGGAGTCGCGGGAGCGTTGTACGCGGGTTACGATAGTTCAGGTAAGTACATTTGCCTTAAAAAGCATTTGTATGTTTGTAAGCCAGTAAGAAAATGTCATGTGATTCATTATCATTTATTCAGTCTTGTTATTCTCTATTATTGGTATTCCATTCCATTTCTTGTTGTGTGTTTCCTGGCGTAAGTGTTTCGTCTCAAAAGTACTAGGACCTGCACTAGAGGGATAAAACGTGGGCACTCGTGGCCACGAGTGTGTGACCACCCTTAGTGACCGTGTGACACCGAGTACTGGGTGGATGGGTTCGAGTCCCTTTCCAGTCATAGCTGTGCTTTCGCTTGTGTCGATGCCCGGGAAGACCTCGCGAGGTCTTCGCCGTTATGCTATGATTTAGACCACTTATGAGCCTCTTTTGATTCCTTGGAACACACTTGACTTTCGATTGATATTTATTAGTCTGTTTATCATGCATCTTGTTTATTTAAATTCCTGTCATTTTTATTACCGCATGATATTTTGACTGATTTACTTGTATTATCATGAATTACTGTTATCTTCTTCGGCATTACATTCGATTTTATTCAGGTTACTCACCGTCTAGTTTGTGACGGTGGGTGCAGATAGGGCGGAGAGCAAGCGAAGGGCAAGGGACCCTTCCTAGGGGATCTATTGTGAGGATTAGCTATTTGGATTTGGAGACTATTTTATAGGTTTCTTTATGTTTTGCTTTTATGTATATCGTTTTATATATATATGCTTTGGGATTATTAAACTAGGCAAATTTTGATGAGATTGTATCATGTACCTTTGCATTTCCAATTGTACATGAATACCCGGGGTTTTCCACACTTATAGAATTCCTCTACTTCCTTAGATTGAGTTATTTCCCCTTTATTATAATTATTTTAGTCTTCCGCTGTTTACTGATGCAATAACTCTTTCATAAATTACTAATTTGATTAAATTGAAGGCTGACTAGGCTCGTCAGGTTGCCGAGTGATAACTCGAGGCTTGTATGGGTCTAGGCCGGGCGTACCCAATTGCATGGGGAAATTGGGGCCGTCACATTACTGGTTCTACCATCACCTCGAGAGGTAGAATTTGTAATTGATTCTCATACCAGGCATCAAGCCGATCTCGATACCACCCTATCGCATGGCTCTGAGAGAGTTGGAGGAGGTGAGGAGTTAGCTTCAAGATTTGGAAATAAGAGATTCATCACATCATCTATATCACCATGGGGAGCAGCCTATCCAGATCCTATGCCGAAAGGTACAACAGCTAAGGAACAAGCCTATTCCGAAAGTACTTGTCAAGTGGCAGTTCCACAACGACTCAGAACTCCTTTGGGAGCGGGAAGACTATATGCAAGACCATTTTTCGTACCTTTTCGAGTCAGTTAGAATTCTAACCTGAATTTAATTTCGAGGACAAAATTTCTATTTTGTAGGGAATGTTTGTCACGGCCCAATTTTTGCTAATCATGATTAACTGCTTAATCGGGATTACGACCCATGACATGGTGCTCGCATGAGATGCGCACACAGACCGAGGCATGTGGTCGAGGTAAATTTTATATTTGTATTGATGTATTCCAAGTGTTTTGTATGTGTGTAGGCTGACTAAGTCAATATTTGTAGCTATCGAGTCGAGTCGCAATCAGGGACTCGCCTCGAATAGTGAGACTTGCGGTAAGTCTAAACTTAGTAAAATATAATGTAATCAAATTAATGTACATTAGATCATAGCTATAGCCCTAAATTAATTAAATTAAATTAGACATACACACACACATATATATATATATATATTTAAATATATGTATAAATATATATACATTTTATAAATAAAAAAAAGAGTTGAGAAATGACAAAAAAGGGCATTGGCTTATATGGAAAAGAATAGAGTTATAGGGGTAAAATGGTCATTTGACCCCCAAAGCACCAACAAAAGCCCCCACCGCCACCACCGCACAAAAAGGAAGAAGAAGAAGAAGAAGAAGAAGGAGAAGAAGAAGGAGAAGAGAAGATCCGAGAGAGAGAGAGGAGAGGTCATCGGAAGAGATCGAGACGATGGTGAGGTGAGTCGTTCGTTGTTGAGGTTCGCGTCAATGTGTTGGTGTTGGTGTGTTGTTGGTGTAATGGTGATGGTGGGGATTGGGGTCTCGGTCGAACTGCTCTTGTAGTTCGACCGAGGAGGGAGACGACATAGTCGTCGTCTCCCCTCCCAATCCCTCTCAAATTAAAAAAAAAAGAGAAATCGAAAAAAAAAATAAAAAAATAAAAAAAATAAAAATCAGAGACGCTGTTCAGCGTCTCTGGAATGAGGAAGGGGGAGGGAACGCACGCACGCGTGTGCGTGCGGTCCCTGGACCGATCCGGTTAGACCGAACCGGGTCAGACCCGGTTCCACGGTTCAAACCCCCCAAAAAATTAAAAAAAATATATATATATATATATAAATAAATAATATATATATGTAATATATATACATACATGTATATATGTAATATATATACATACATGTATATATGTATATGTATACATAATATATACATGTATATATATTTATATATACACATACACATGTATATATACAAAAATAAAAATAAAATAAGATAATAAAATAAATAATAATGATAAATACATATACATGTATATATGTATACATACATATACATATATATATATATATATACAAATACACACACACACACACTTATATATATATATATATATACAAATACACATATATGTATATATATACATATACACATATATGTATATATACGTTAAATATATCTATGTAACAAAATATTAATAAATAAATAAATAAAGGATATGAAATAACTTTTCAGGGACCTAGGGGTGTTACGGGAGTTCGAGAGCGCTAGTCGGAGTGTCGCAAGGCCGGATAGCCATAGCTATCCTGTGACTTGTAAGTGAAACTGTGGGAACCCTCTACTTTATTTCATTCATATTAAATCCTTTTTCAGTCAATTTGATGACTTGTTATTAGTAATCTACTATCATGCTTTTCCTTGCTCTATTCAAGTTGAATGTTGAAATAGCATGATGCCTTTTGATGATTTCATTGATTCATTTCCTGATGTCATATTTGTTGTGAATTTTGTTATAATTGATGTTAGAAATGCATGCACTAGGGTTACTGTGGTAATTAGTTTTGTATTCCATTCCTTTTGGGGCTTCGTAGCCTAATTTATTTGTTGATATCGTAGAACCTTAGAAATGAAAATCCTTGAAACAAAAGTTGGAGATTATCTAGTGTCCATTGCACGAGAGATGGGTGGATTCACGGGGTCACTGGACCTCGGGGTTTCCGGCACTCGCCACTATTACTTGGGTGGCATCACGTAGCTTGAACTACGGGGCTGTCAGCAAGTTCTATATATATATATTCAAAAATTTACAAAGTATCTTGAGAGTATCTCCATATGATAGTGGAAAAAGGCTGGTTGATATTTCTCACCGCCGACCGGACGTAGATCATCTCGACTTAGCCTGTGTCAGTCTATCTAACTTGGTTAACTGTGATATTTATATGCATTACTTTCTCAGCACCTTTTTCTGCTATATTATGCATTTAAATATCTGTCTTTAAATTGGAAATGAAGTATAGAATTCCCCGGTTATCACTTAAATATCACTATACTCACCGTCTAGTTTGTGACGGTGGGTGTAGGTCCGTCAAACAGCATTAGACCGGCAAGGAGAAGATCGGCGACTACCTCTGAGCTCGTAGCGAGTAGCTGCTGTATATGTAGGTCACATTTTTGTATTATGCTTATATATACGTCTTTTGCTTGGGTTGTTTTTGGGACAAGAGTTAGTTCACCTAACTTTTGACTTTCATTTTGTCTATATGCTCGTCGTTTATTGCATATTTAGATTGTGATTGTTATTTCCTGGTTTCCACATTTAGGATTTATATAAAATGCTTCCGCTAATACGTTAAAGACTTCCGCTAATTTGATAATTCTATAAAATAATAGGGAATATTCTTATCGTGAACCCAATTCACGAGATAATATGTAGTACAGTTTGACTAATACGAAATTAGGTCCTACGTGTTGAAATTAGGGCTTAATTTTGGGATTAGGCCGGACGGTGCTCTAGACGAAAATAGGGGCCGTTACACTTCTAATTAGCCAGCTTTTGTGTGTTTTGGCAATTTTTCTTATCTCTTCTACATTGTGCGTTCAAGGCAGTGAATGCAACAACAATTTTCTCTACATTGAAGATACATCAAGATCTTGAATCTGAAGACTCGTGGCGAAGTCTTTGGTGGTTTCTTGGTGATCAAGAAAGGGTACAATTTGAGGGTGGAGTTCTTCAAGATCTTGGTGTGACCATTCAAGTTCTTTGAAGGAGTTATATTGTATTTTCCTCAATTGAGATTCTTGTACTCTTCATTCATATAGTAGATTTATTCGGAGTTTGGCCCGTGGTTTTTTTTTTCCTCTGATTTGGAGGGTTTTCCACATTAAATCTTGTGTTCTTTGTGGTGTGATTGTTTTGGTGCATAGTTCGTGGCTTAGTGGATTTTATTCATTTGTCTCTCGAGTTGAAGGGGTTACTTTCTTGTTGAGTAACCCCAACACCTTGTAGTAGGGAAGCAAAGTTCTGGAGAAGATCGGTTTTAACAATCGCCCCCTCATCTTCGGTCAAAATTCAATGAACTTCGGGCAAAATCACATTAATTTGGTGTTATGAGTGCATTCCCCACCTCTTTTGTGTCGATTTATGAATTTTTTGAGTTTTTATTTGTTGTTTCTTGGGATCGGTTTTGTGTTGTTGTTGGGTTTAGGGCTTGAATCTCGCAATGGGGCACAAAAATGTTGATGGAATCGAGAATATATAGCGATTCTAAGCAAAACTTAGTAATTTTAGTTCGTTTTCTTGTAAGACTTAAATTTTTTTTTTTGTTCTCGTCGCTCATGGACTTCGGTTATCAAGGGTCGAGATCTCTTTAGAGGTCTTGGGCAACTCCCACGGAGACTTTTGAAGAGATCTTGATCTCGGTGGGGGTAATTTAAACCTTTTCAAAAGGCTGGTGGGAGTTGCTCGAGATCACTAAAGAGATTTCGACCTTGTGTAACTGAAACCCACGAGCGACACTTCCTCACTTATAGGGCACTAGCGAGACTAGATCTGACCTTGTTTATTGAAAAAAGACATTCCTTCGACACTTTCAAACTAGTACAATTGTTCCTCAACGGCCAAAAACTGAGAAATGGAGAAGATTGGGGGGTGAGGATGAGAGTGATGGGGTTTGCAAGAGTATTTTTGAGATTTTTTTTTAAAAAGGGTACATTTAGCAATTGAAATTTAAAATGAAGACGTGTAATGGGGTACGATCAGAAAAAATCAGGGTCTATTTAACCGCTTTCTTTTTTTTTTTGTCAGAGCACATCAGTGTTTTTGATGTCGTTTATCGGGGATCGCTCTTTATTGTTGATGTCTAGGCAATTCTATGTCGTTCATTCAACCATTTGAAGTTTTGATTTGAATTGGAAACTAAGTGATGATCAGTGTACGCAGAGCAATTACATTTTAGTTTAGTCATCAGTTCTTGCAATCTTTTCTACTTTTTCTTCCCATCTACTCTATATATCTTGATAGATGTTATTTGTTCATTATTTCCATTCATCTTCACAAGTCATTTGAGAAATTCGATGAGCCAAAAGTTATAAGCGTTGCAACTTAAGCAAATACAACAAATCCATACGTACCTTGTGCCAATATCTCTCATACTCTTTTTCAGTTCTCTCTTTTGATTTTGATGTGTGTCAATTATTTCCTTGATTTTAAACTCGATAGCTAGTTTTAACGTAATGTTAGACTTTATTGTGAGTTAATGGCACCCTTTTAACCTTCCATCAGTTATATTTGATTAAGGGTCTTAACTAAAGTCTAACACGTAATTTTCTACGAAAGGTGATGAGTGTCAATTTATACATGATTTAGTGTAGGTTATTAGTAGTTAATGGATTATATTTATCTTGTTTTAAAGTGATAAATGTGTGTTTTATGTATTTCAGAGATTTTATATGAGTTGGGCATTTTTGGGACCGAAAGTGAGTTGGACCTGATTGACAGTTGTTCGGTTTAGAGGGTATAACTTTCACATTCGAAGTTGGAATGACTCGCCGTTGGTCTTGTTACAAAGAAGACCTCAAGACCGAAATTTTCTTCTGTCACAAGCATCACGAAATTTGAACTTGAAGGGGCTCAAAATCGCAGTAAAAGTCACGGTCAGATCTTGAGTTCGAAAATCATCTCCACCACTCTGCTTGCGACACGTCGACCCAATCTTCTCCCACGATTCTCTCGTGTGTGCTGCTGTGGCCAGGTGTCGTCCGCCTACCTCTCCTCACAACACGTCAACACACCATCTCCACCAATCACTCCTTGCCACGTCACACCTCCCAACCTCTTCTCACGCGTTCTTGCGCAAACCGCGCCTCCTGCGCACACGCGTCGCTCTCTCTCTGCGTCACACCAACAAGCCCCCTCCAATCCCACGCTGCCACATCACCTCCTACCATGTCTTGCACCAACCATCTGCTAACACGTGGCTAGGCTTCCCGAACAATTGGCAGAACAACATTGCGCACCCTCAACCGTGTGTGTTCACATGTTCAACCAACCTAAAATATTCCTATAAATGCCAATAGGCTCTGAAAAGGAAAGCAACCCAGTTGAACTCTTGTTTTACTTCTGTTTTGCATTAGAATTAGGTTTTTTATTATGTCTAGCTAGTTTCCTCCATCTAGGTTGAAGGTGGATCGGTCAAACCCACGACTTAAGAATCCTTTATGAGGTTTATTTATTTTTAATTATTATTGATTTTTTATATGATTTATTTTCTTTGGTATTGTTTAAACAATTGATGTTAAACACTAGTTTAAACCTTGATTTACATGTCAGTGAGTCGTAAGCACCCGTCCTTGTGCGATAAGACCACACTAGTGGCAATTGACCTTACCAGTTGATTAGACCCTTTTGGGACCAGTCAAATTCTTTAGGGATCTAGGCTAAATCGGACACACGAGTGATCCGGTTGTTTAAGTGTAGTACCTTTACGAATTGAAGTAATGCGACCAATGCGTTAAATCTAGAGCACTAGCGATCAGGTTGCGTGTTTGGTTAGGGAAGTAATCAACGGTCGTACATTGGCTATCGAGATCAGGAAATGCGAAGAACCGAGTGTGTCACCGGTTCTATAGCTCACTAGATCATAGATTTGTTTCATAATTTTTATAAACCGACAAGTAATAAAATTAATCTCAAGTTGTATGGTGAGACTGTGAAACTGGATACCTAGACTTCTATCATTTCATTAGATTTCCTTATTTTCGAAATATTTATATTTCCTCTTTTTTGTATTTTTCTTACTTAAGAAAGATATCAATATCTGTGAGATCGATCCTTTACCGCTATCTACAAAATAGTTAGTTTAGGAAATATATTTATTGTGAGTTAATGGCACCCTTTAAACTTTCCATCGGTTACATTTGATTAAGGGTCTTTAACTAAAGTCTAACACGTAATTCTCTACGAAGGCCTAGTTGAGAATTATATCTAGAACTAGAGTTGAAACATCTTCTTAGCGTCTTATTATTGTGATTACAACTGATCGACATTACAACTTACTAGCACTAGTAGATGCATGGGATCAATTTAAGAGTCAAAATGCAAGACACTTATTTCAAAGCCCCAAAGATATCTTTGAAGAAATTGTCACATCTATAGATATGCATTCTCATCTTCCCTAGTATTCAAAATCATTTAAGAAATTCGACGACCCAAAAACTAAAAGCATTGCACGCCAATCGTATACCAGCAAAGCCAGACCCTTTTGCCAAAGCATCAAACTCTTCTTCAGTTCTCTCCTTTACTTTTGAGTTAAATGTCATCATCATGAGGTCATAGGTATATGAAAGTCTTGTAGCGTTATCAGGATCGGGAACTGCTGGAACAATCGTCTCCACAACAATCACCTTTCCTCCATCTGGAAGTGCTTCGTAACACTTCTTCAGTAATGTCAAGCATTGTTCATCGCTCCAATTGTGAAGTACCCACTGTAAGTTTCGAAGCAGAATTAATTAAACTTCTCTGTGTGTACTTTCAAACAGCGCATTTGTTATTGAACCAATTCTTATTAATTGTACGTGCTTTGGAATAAAAATGTTGACCTACCCATGCGTTATCATGGCCCTGCATGGTTACATTGTATATATAGATCACAATTTAAAGTTAATAATCGGGCGACAATAATTAGTTCTGTACCTTCATGAAAATGGCGTCTCCTTTTGGAATACTCACAAACATATCTCCTCCAACATGTTCAACACCTGCAACCGGCCCATCAATCCAAAACACACACATAAAAGATTTACGCACGTAGATTTTCATGAAACCATGCCTGTTGGGCCTCAAAAAAAAGCTAAACCCATCACTTGTGTGCTCACGAGATCTGTAACATTTTCTATGTATGTATATATACGTGTCTAGTGATTACTTAGTATAGGTATAAGCCTCAATCCTAAATTAGTTCGGAATTCTTAAGTGTGGATACTTGCGAATAATTCAACTAATTATGTTAAAACATACATACCAGGGTAAGATGGTGCAGTTTCAATCACATGAGGCAAATCGAAATTGATTCCCCGAATTGTAGGGAACTCGGAAAGAATCATGTTAATGTTGGTTCCCACACCACCACCTGCATCAACCAAAACTTTGAGGCCCTCAAACCCTTTGTAATTCTCAAGAATCTTCTTCATTATAATTGCAGAGTCATTGGACATCGATCTGTTGAATAACTCATTCAATTCCGGGTCTTTGGCTCCGTAATCATATACATCCATTCCATGAACCTTAGTAACTGCTGAAAAATCTGGGTATAGAACTGTATCGTCAAAGTATAACCTGCATAAGTCAATGAAGATCAATACTTATTTCGTACAGCACAATTTTGCAGACTTAAAACTTAATTAAGAATATAAACATATATATGACTCTATCATTAATATATATTTGAAGTGCTAACCAGGTATTTAATAAAGTCTTGTGATTAGTGAACAACAAGGAAGGACAAAGCGAGGCCCCATCTTCATTTTTGATGAAGTACTTGCAAACTGGTGTCAAGCCGTACAACCTTTCGACTTCACCACCATTGTTAATATCATTCTCTTGGGTGATGCAAGTGAGGACTGAATGGCTGGCGAGAAAGCGAAGAAGCCGGTCGAGGACGATGTGTGCATCTGAGTTTTTATTAGTAGGCAGTTGAGAGGCAATCTCAGATGCTGAGAGATAAGTTGCTGGTGCTCTACTCATGATCTCAAACACATTGAGCTTGATTGCTGCTCTCATCACCATCGGTACAAGAGCCCCGTACACCAGTTGTTCTGCAAACAAGAAGTCCTTGTCTCCCTCTCCATCGACATTGTTGTTGAGTTTCTGCAGAACAGTAGAATCCATGCTTTGGTTTGCTGATCACTCTTGGTGAATGATGAAGCTCAATTAGAGCATACTAGTATGAGCAAACTAAGAGCATCTTTTAAATAAGAGCATTCATAATGGTTTAATAGTTTTTGGGTGTAATGTGTCATCATCATTTTATTACATTTATTTTTACTACACTTTACACTCATAATCATTTAATCTTTTTACTGTACATTTTATAAGACCCACAATCATATTTCCCTATTTTTTTTTTTTTAAATTAACACATTCTTTGTAAAAAAAAAGTTAGCAAAAACTTTTTAAAAATACAAAAACTAATTTTTTAAGAAAAAAAAAAAGATTGGTGGCCCAATGAACATTGATGCACGTGGGGCTCAAGCATACGAATGGGAGCATGAATCGCATAAAATTGCACTACACTCCCACGTGGATGCTCTAACAAAGTTTGAAAACTCTCACTTCCTATTAATTAATAGGCAAATAATATCATTTTACTTTTCTATTGGCTAGAGCTGCACGTAATTATTGATGTTGTCACACTGAAAATTGTATAGAAGGTATGAATTCAATGTATCTTCAATTGATTAATGCGTGCGTGAGTGTATCTTAAAAAAAAAAAAAAAATCCCAAATTATTGATGTTGTCACACTGAAAATATTAAAGGACTTCGAGATTGACTGCAACACAAATCGTATAAGCTAGATATAGCTGTTCTCATTTATCTCTCAATAATAGACATGTGGAAGGATTTTAGAAGGCCAAGTTGCCTACTGTACCAACTGCAATGAGACTGTAGCCTATCGTTTCCTTGCTATCTATTGTAGAGGTGCTCGCCTCACGAGTGGACATGTCCCCAATGTTTCGCACCCCACATGGTCATATAAGTCATAGCATAGAACGAAATGCACTGCACTGTCACACTAAAAACAAAATATTAGGTGTATACAAATTTTAAATGTACGTTGTGGGTGCAAATGGAGTGTCTTATTATTATTTTATTATACTCTCTTCAACTATACTTCACATCTATAATTATTTAATCTTTTTACTATACACTTTACGGAACTCACAATTGTATCTCACCATTTTTTTTTTTTAAAATCAATACATTTTTTGTAAAAAAGAAAGTTGGCTAAAACCTTTTAAAAATACAAAAACTGATTTTTTAAGAAAAAAAAAAAAGATTGGTGGGCCCATAAATATTGATGTACGTGGGGCTCACCAATGCTTACGTAGTAGCAGAAATTGTCTTAAGCATACGAATGGAGGCGTGAATCGCATGGGATTGCAGTGCATCCCACGTGAATGTTCTAATAAAGTTTGAAAACTCCCACTTCGTATTAATTAATAGGCAAATAATATCGTTTTACTTTTCTATTGGCTAGAGCTGCACGCAACTATTAATTTTGTGTGAAAATTGTAGAAAAGGAATGCATACGTCAGCGTATCTAAAAAAAAAAAAAAGTTCCTGTTATGAAGTGAGGATGACCATGCATGTACACCAACATATTGTGTAGTTATATACTTCTCATAGTCCATGTATTGTCATATTCTTTGTAACCATTTCAATGTACATGGGGTGTATGTTTTAGTCCCACATTGCTAAGGCACATTTGTCATCATACCAAATGGCCTATATAAAGGATACTAACTTCATTGTAAGAGCACACCAAGTTGAATGAAAACTTCTCATTCCAACTATCTCATTTCTTCTCTTCTCCTTTGTAGTAGTAATTTGTAGTAGTAGAAGTTCTTAGTCTTCTATTTCCTTATCTAGCTCTTAGCAAGTTCCAATTTATTTTACAACACGTTATCAGCACGAGCTTGCTCTAAAGCATTAAGGAGATCTTGAAGTTCAAGAAGGCTTGTTAAGGAAAAAAAGCTAAGATGGTATAACTTTTGTTATTTAAATAAGTTCAATTTATTTCTGAATTACCATGGTTGTTTCCTTTTATTACATGCATAACTTCTATATGCATACTTTATTCATATACCATTATAACGTCACCGATTGCGAAAGTATGCTCTGTAGTTGCGTCTTGTACGATCTTCTACATCAGAAATCAAAAGTCAATATGTGACATAATTAGTTTTCTCGCTATACTACAAACGATTAATTATGCTCAATTCTTGATTTTTTATATTGCAAATAGTGTTATGAGTTTGGGTTGATAGTGGGTAAGACTTGTCCCCGGTAAAGCTAAACATTGAAAGGGAGACGGGTTATCCCGTTCGAGGAGGCATGGTTTTAAGTAGACTTCGTCTCACCACCTAACCTGGAGGTTGTCCCACCAACTCATACAAGTAATACATTTTGCATACTAATAATCAAGATGTGAACATATATTTAATCATATGTTATGTTTTTACATAAAAAAAAGGGAAAACTCTTTTATATTAAATTTATTTTCAAAATTCTTTTCAACCATAGTTTGTTTTTGTTACCTTATTATAATTCTTGTCATGATAATTCTATGCAAGGCTGTGTGTTATACATAATCATTCGTCAATTTCTCGTTGGAGATTTGAAAAGTGAATATTTCACTTTATATATATTTTCACCTTATGGAGTTATACATACCAAAAGGGTAATGCTCCAAAAAGCTTAAAAATGAGTAAATTTGGGTCTCATGCTACAAAATTTAATCGATCAAATATTAATTATAATTCCACAATTTTAATTACCTCTATGTTGAGGCTATGTGGAAATATGATTTGATGATACAATAAAAGGAAGGTCACGTGGCCCCTCGATTTATTGTTGCAACAAATATCGAGTGCGCACGTCAATCCAATAAATATTAAGGATTGATTTCTTGTCTCATGGTATTGAGTAAAATGATGAGATATTATAAATATAATATCACTCCCGTCAATTAGTTCAAACTTCAAATTAAGAAGCATATGTTGCATATAATGATCATGATCGCAATAAATTTATGGATGTGGAAAAGGTGAAAATATCAGGTAAAGGTCGTATTGACAATTCCACCAAATTTTGGAATAAAAGTGGTGCACCACTACAAAGGGCAAATAATTATTGACAATGAGCGCTCATAATTGTGACATTTTTTAGTCATATATGAAAGGCTATTTTGCCTAAATATTGTCATATATATACCCGAGTATTTTTGTGACCTTTACCATGCCTTTAAAATCAAAGGCAAAATATTATGAATATTATCATGACTCTTTTTTCTGATTTGTCAAACATTATTTGTCCAGATGGATCAACAAATCATGTGTTCAAGTCATGAACCAAATAAGAGCGATATGTACCTTGCTGATTGTGCTACAACGCACACAATTCTTAAAAACAGAGAATATTTCTCCAATTTGAACTTAGTGATGCTAATGTTCAAACAATATCGACATCTCCAATTTGATTAATGGCTCGGAAGAGCAAATATTATGTTGCCTGGGGGAACAACAATTCATGTTGACAATGCCTTATACTCGAAAAATCCGGAAGAAATTTACTCACTTTAAAGATATTCGACAAAATGGATATCACATTGAAACCATGAACGAAAAAAAATAGAGAATTTCTCTATGTCACATTGGTTTCAAATGGGAAAAAAGAAGTGTTAGAAAAATTCCCAAACTTTATCCTCTGGATTATATTTTACTCATATAAGGCATGTCGAAACGAATGTCGTCTTAAATAAGAAAATTAATGATCCAAAGACATTCATTTTATGGCATGACCGGCTTGGTCATCCAGGATCATCAATGATGCGAAGAATAATTAATAATTCGCATGGACATCCTTTAAGGAGTCACAAAATATTTTCAGCTGGTGATTATAATTGTGGTAGTTGTTCTCAAGGTAAATTGATAGTTAAATCATCCCCAAGTAAAATTGTTGTGGAATCCCCAGTTTTCTTAGAACGCATTCAGGGAGACATATGTGGACCTATTCATCCTCACTGTGGACCATTTAGATATTTCATGGTTTTGATAGATGCATCAACTAGGTGGTCACATGTTTGTTTGCTTTCGACCCACAATGTTGCATTTGCTAGACTTTTAGCGCAAATCATTAAGTTAAGAGCACAATTCCACGACAACCCAATCAAGACCATCCGTCTTGATAATGCCGGGAATTTCAATCTCAAGCATTTAAAAATTATTGCATGTCTATAGGAATTACCATTGAACATTCGTTCCACATGTGCATACCCAAAATGGTTTGGCGAGAATCTCTAATCAAACGCATTCAATTAATTGCGGACCTTTAATCATGAGAACTAAGTTATCAACTTCGTTTGGGGACATGCGATCCTTCATGCAAAGCATCTATCATTCGTTATAGGCCTATCGCATACCATGAACATTCCCCCATGCAACTCATTTTAGGTCAACAACCAAATATTTCACACTTAAGAATTTTTGGTTGTGCAGTGTATGTTCCTATACTACCTCCCAATAGAACTAAGATGGGTCCACAACGAAAACTTGGAATTTATGTTGGATTTAACTCATCGCCTATTATAAGATACCTTGAGCCCTTAACAGGGGATTTATTTACTGCACGTTTTGTTGATTGTCACTTTGATGAAGCCATTTTCCCACCATTAGGGGGAGATAAGAAGTCAATTCAAAAGGAATGGCGCGAAATTGCTTGGAATGCATCAACTTTATCACATTATGATCCACGAACAAATCAGTGTGAACTTGAAGTTCAAAAGATCATTCATTTGCAACAAATTGCAAATCAATTACCAGATACATTTAATGATGCAAAACAAGTGACAAAATCACATATTCCAGCTGTAAATGCTCCTGCAAGAATTGATGTCTCTGTGCAACAAAATGCACAAGAACCAACGAAACGCTTAAAGTGTGGAAGACCGGTTGGTTCAAAGGATACAATTCCTCGAAAGAGGAAAACGGGAATAAAAATAAATACAAATCAAAATACTCCTGAGAAAGCACAAGAATCCTTTGATAAGGGTTTGTCAGAACAAGTTGATTCTGATGAGGAACAACTTCCTCTAGAAAAAGAGGAAAAAGATGAAAATAATGAAATCTCAATAAATTATTTAAACTCTGGTAAGATTTGGGATCGAAATGAAATTGTTCCTGATGATATATTTGCTTTCAATGTGTCCTTTGAAATATGTGAAAATGATGATGATCCAGAACCACGATCGGTGGACGAATGTCAAAAAAGACCTGATTGACAAAAATGGCAAGATGCTATCCAAGCAGAGCTAAACTCGTTAAGGAAACGAGAGGTTTTTGGACCAATTGTCCAAACACCAGATGGCGTAAAGCCTGTTGGATATAAATGGGTATTTGTACGAAAGAGAAACGGAAAAAATGAAGTTACAAGGTACAAAGCAAGACTTGTAGCTCAAGGTTTCTCACAAAGACCTGACATCGATTATGAGGAAACATATTCTCCTGTTATAGATGCAATCACATTTCGGTTCTTGATAAGCCTTGCAGTCTCGAAGGGCTTGATATGCATTTAATGGATGTCGTTATAAAGATATCCGTACGGATCTCTAGACAAAGTGAGATATATATGAAAATCCCACGATGGATTTGTAATATCCGATGAAATAAAATCAAAACCTCATAACATGCATTCTATAAAATTACAAAGGTCTTTGTACGGGTTGAAACAATCCGGACGAATGTGGTACAAACGTCTTAGTGATTATTTCTTGAAAGAAGGATATGTAAATAATCCGCTTTGCCCATGTGTCTTCATTAAAAGATCATCAACAGGATTTGTGATTATTGTTGTATATGTTGATGATTTAAATATAGTGGGAAACCACGACGACATCGTTAGAACATCCGAATACTTGAAAAAGGAATTCGAGATAAAAGAACTTGGAAAAACAAGACTTTGTCTTGGTTTGCAAATTGAACATTTTTCAAGTGGAGTACTTGTCCATCAATCAAATTATATTGAAAAATTATTAAAAAGATTTTATATGGACAAGGCACATCCATTGAGCTCTCCAATGGTTGTCAGATCACTTGAAGTGGATAAGGATCCATTTTGACCTCAAGAAAGTGATGAACAGCTAATTGGTCCGGAGGTACCATATTTAAATGCAATTGGTGCACTTATGTATCTTGCAAATTGTACAAGACCCGATATTGCTTTTGCTGTCAAGATATAGCTCTTCACCAACTCGAAGACATTGGAATGGTGTTAAACACATTTTTCGATATCTTCGAGGAACAAGTGACATGGGTTTATTTTACTCGAGAGGGTAAAATTGAATCTCCAAGGTTATGCGATCTTTGGATTTTTATCAGATCCCATAAGCCCCGTTCTCAAACGGGATATGTATTCACTGTGGTAATATCTTTGTATCATGGAAGTCATAAAACAAACTATGGTTGCCACTTCTTCCAATCATTCTCAAGTACTTGCAATTCATGAAGCAAGTCGTGAATGTGTTTGGTTGAGAAACATGATTGAACATATACAAGAATCATGTGGATTGCCTTCAATAAAAGATTCTCCAACCATATTATATGAAGATAATGCAAAGCATGTATTGACAATTAAGTGAAGGATTCATAAAGGGGGACAAAACAAAACATATTTCACCAAAATTCTTTTATGCGCATGAGCTTCGGAAGAATGGTGAAATTGATGTCAAGCAAATCCGATCGAGTGATAATCTTGCTGATTTATTTACAAAAGCCTTACCAACTACGACATTTAAAAGGCTTACATATGGTATTGGCTTGCGTAAACTTAAAGACATTGCAAGTAAAGAAACTGAACAAGTTTCACCTATGTTCACATGAGGGGGAGTTATTGATTAATGTATTGCACTCTTTTTCCCTTAGCTATGGTTTTATCCCATTGAGTTTTCCATGCAAGGTTTTTAATGAGGCAATCTTAACAATATTATACCCATCTTAATATTTATGAGAATAGTGTACTCTTTCTTTTACTATATTTTTCCCACAGGGTTTTTCTTAGTAAAAATTTTAACGAGGCACAATCTCTAAACAAGCGTCATCCAAGGGGGAGTGTTATGAAGTGTGGATGACCATGCATGTACACCAACATATTGTGTAGTTATGTACTTCCCATAGTCCATGTATTGTCATGTTCTTTGTAACCATTTCAATGTACATGGGGTGTATATTTTAGTCCCACATTGCTAAGGCACATTTGTCATCATACCAAATGGCCTATATAAAGGATACTAACTTCATTGTAAGAGTACACCAAGTTGAATGAAAACTTCTCATTCCAACTATCTTATTTCTTCTCTTCTCCTTTGTAGTAGCAGTTTATAGTAGTAGAAGTTCTTAGTCTTCTATTTCCTTATCTAGCTCTTAGCAAGTTCCAATTTATTTTACAACAGTTCCCAAATTTTCATAGCCATAAATAAGGCCTTAACATCCTGAAAATATTAAAGGACTTCGAGATTGACTGCAACACAAATCGTATAAGCTAGATAAAGCTGTTCTCATTTATCTCTCTCAATAATAGACGTGTGGAAGGATTTTAGAAGACCAAGTTGCCTACTGTACCAACTGTAGCAATGAGCCTGTAGCCTATCCTTTCCTTGCTATCTATTGTAGAGGTGCTCGCCTCACGAGTGGACATGTCCCCATTGTTTCGCACCCCACATGGTATGGTATATAAGTCATAGCATAGAAGGAAATGCACTGCATTGTCACACTAAAAACAAATATTAGGTGTATACAAAATTTAAATGTATGTTGATAGCTACTTGAATATAGATAAAATAATTTGTAGCATGCACAAGACTGTATCCAGAAAACAATATATGCTCTGAAATTTCCAAGTCATAAAAAACTGTTTTAAGAATTATATCTTGCTTGATTGGTCGACTACTAAATTTGGATGTGCATATAAAAATTTATGGGTCCGAAGAGTATTGGGTCACACGTACACATGTGAGTATATAATTAAATAGGATTGGAGTCTATTTTGCACAAAATCAATTGACTTGTGCTGAGTCCCAATTTACACCACTTATATACTACACCAACTCTTATTATATTTCTAACTGTGAGATTATATATTCCGAGAGCAGCCAATAATTTCTTATGTTATAGAGAAAAAACTAATTGATTCTCATCGTAATTAGCTTATCAGAGTCTCCAACAAGCAAGCGTCGACAATCGATCGACATTGTATTAGAGGTAGTAAATTAGAGGCAAGATCAGTTTTGTTAAGGATCGATCTGCTATTGATCAATGGCGAGCTTATCGATTGATGCTAGTAGTGTTCAAGATCTTGCGTCGAAGAACCTCGGAACCATCCCTACAAGATACATTCGAGCAGAGATTGATCTCGAGATCGTCGTGACTTCCATTGATAATAATGAGGTCCCAGTAATTGACTTGAGCAAACTCATCCTTGATGGTAACAACAGCGGTTTTTCTAACGAAGAGATGAAAAAGTTACATCTTGCATGTCAAGAATGGGGCTTCTTCCAGGTAATCAATTTAAGCAACAAAAAGGATTTTCTTCATATTAGTTCGTTACTTGATCTGAAAACTATTGTAATGGATTTGGAAGTGTTGAATTGAATGATGAACCTATATATTGCAGCTGGTGAACCATGGAGTTGACGAGGAGGCAATGAAGAAAATAGTCGAAGATGTGATGGAGTTCTTCGAGTTGCCACTCGAGCTGAAGAAAGAGTGTTCATCAGAGATTGAAGGATACGGTCAAGCATTTGTGTTATCCGAAGAACAAAAGCTAGATTGGGGAGACATGCTTTATTTGTTCACTCGACCTGATATCCAAAGAAACTATAAGGTTTGGCCTGCTCATCGTCCCCTCACTTTCAGGTACATCGATCAATATAATTAATAGCAAATTGCATTGCAAAAAAAATATGATTAGCAACTTGAAATGTTTATAACCTTTTCATAAATATTAGCATGAATGACAAATTTGGTTTATTAATTAATTCACATCCATCACGAAAATATTTTAAAAAAAATTGAACATGTACAGGGAAAGTGTCAACAAGTATTCATCAGAGATGGAAAGAATCAAAACCATCTTGGTTGGTCTAATGGCTAAGAACTTGGGAATTGATCAACACAAGTTCATAGACCTGTTTAAAGATGGGCTTCAATCAATGAGATTGAACTACTACCCGCCGTGTCCTGATCCATCCAAGGTGTTGGGAATTTCTCCCCATTCCGACGCCACTGCCATTACTATTCTTCTTCAACTCAATGAAGTCGATGGACTACAAATCCGTCATGATGGACACTGGGTCCCTGTCAAAATGCTTCCTGGTGCCCTGCTTGTCAACATAGGCGATGTCGTTGAGGTTAATCCCTCTTGCTACTCACAATTTTTTTTAGGATTTGAAATCGACAATCGCGGACACAAGAAAATTTCCATTTTTCAATTTACACATTGAAATACAACAGTTTTTTTTTTTTTTTTTGGGTTCAGTAGTTCTAAGTTTAAATTGTTTGGGCTGATGATTAAGGAAAATTGCAGATACTGAGCAATGGGATATACAAGAGCATAGAGCATAGAGTGGTTATAAACAAGGAGAAGGAACGACTATCTGTGGCGACGTTTCATGAAGCCCATAAAAGCGTGCTAGTTGGGCCGTTGCGGGAGCTAATTATCAATAATGGTGGAACTGAGAAGTACAGGAGTGTGACTTCTGATGAATTTGTGAAGTTAATTCTTTCTCAGAAGCTTGACGGAAAGAGCCTCTTGGATGTCTTAAAGTTGAAGAATGAATAGCTGATCGATATGTGGTTTCTATGCATGCAACTAGAATGAAACGTACTCTTTTTTTTTTTTTTTTTTTTTTGAATAAAACTCTAGTTGGGATGTTCCGAAACCTCTACCTCTGGTTGTAATCTTTGGTAATGTTGAGTATGTATGTTTCTACCACCACATTTCATATCATGGAACGCTGCTAATATAACGGAAAAATGGCACTCGGTTGGATCGACAGTTCATCTCCTCTAAAATAGGGGGAGATTTAGGGTTCGACTGGAGTGAATCGAGGACGTTAAATTAGCGTTCGATTGGAGTTGCTCTAAGGTATCGTATAGTTATTTTATTTTATTTTATTTTGAAGGAGGGGCAAGCAATGAATTTTGAATAAAGAGATGGTTTTGAATATATCTAATAGTTACTTTCTATAAATGGAAACACCAACATTAGAAGCACCCCCACCTATATATGACTTAGGGAGAATTCAATAGTCGGATAGTTGGGATATTGAGTGGTTTGGACCAAAAAAATGGCTACTTTATACATATATATATATATATATATATTATAAAAGTAGAGCATCTCCTATGGTAAATATGGAATGTAGGTGTGGATTGATGACACGTCAGCAACGTGTAGAGGATCCATACACCTGCCTGGGCCAATGCCTAAAGTGAATTATTTGATTATTTTTTTGGAGAAAAATATTCAATAAAACTCATAAATATCTTAATAAATGTCGCTAAAACATATATCCTTGGTGAGATAGACGAAGAATCATAGTAGAAAATAAAGTTTGGAAAGGTAGTGGGTTTGACTTTGTTGAAGTAAGAAAAAATAAAAAACGACCAAAAAAATAAAAGTCTTGCTATAGATAACCTAACAATTTATGTAGGAAAAGCAAATGAAAATAATAGTGCCTTTTCCCAGCATACACCGTCAAAAATAAATCACATTTTTGCCCCCACATAAGGATCGCATTCCTCTCTGGCATCTTGCAACCATGTACCCCGGCCTCATTGAACATCGAGATCACCACGCTCCTTCATCGGTTGGCCCACCCCTCCCATGTTGGTGTTCAACTGTGCTTCCCAAGTTCCATGTGATTTGAACTTATTGTTTTTGTTTGTAGGGTTCACAGTCTATAGGACTGATTAATTTTAGGGTGTTTTTAGGTGGAAATGGCAAAAGAACTGTCATTAAAAGTGGATATACAACACGAAGAGGTAGTTTTTCATTATTTTTGTAGTTTTTTCTTACATATAGGTGTCGAAGTTGTAAACACTCAATCGATTAACAAGTAGGTCGGCTTGACAGGGCCAAAACCTATGTGTATGTCTCGTTTGATGCCCACTGAGTCATTAATTGAGGTCTTGGTATTGGGGCACCAACCTTGTTGTTTGTTATAGTCAAACATGACTCGATCATGTTGATCAATTGAGAGTGGGATACCAAGACTAAGGTGAATTTGTCTTGGTGTCCAACTACCAAAACTCTTACATATTGCTCTCGGCCCTATGTGGTCGACCATCTCAGGAATCCCAAGAACTATTTGAGATAAGGAAAAAATAAAAAGCATAAAATGATGAATTTGTGGGGTGGTGATTCAAATCTAGGGTTGATGTGCATGTGCGAACGAGAAAGGTACGACGCGATGAAAGAGGGAATCATTTTGTTGTTCCAATTAATTTCGTGAGGTGACTCCATTCACACAAAGGGTAATTTAGGGCATTTAATAAAAAAAAATATAGAAGCAGTAAAAAATTTCACTTTTTGCTCAATATGCCTCAAAATTTGACTTGCCCTACATACATAAAGCGTTAGTGTATGGCCTACACACGCAACTCAAAAAAAAGGAAAATGATAAAATGATCCATTTTTAATGCACAGTTTGGGCAGATACTATTGTCTTTTAGCCATATATGACTCTTTCTTGTCTCTTTAGGCATGGGTTCCATATTTAACAAAATACTATAAACGATTAAAAGACAAGGGTGTACGCTCAAAGTGTGTATTGAGAGTGTATTAGATTATTATTTTCCCAAAAAAAAAAAATCTCAATCAATCACTATTAATATTGCAAATTGGAAGTCCTCGGAGAGTCGCACTTTAATAATTGATCAGCTTTAGCATCTGTCCCCTCCCCCAAGTTATCCCACAAAAGCTAAGCATGGCTTCGACTAATTACCTGCAGAAGCCCAACAACAACAACAACAACAACATTGTCAATGGGGACGGAGGCGGAGACGATGAGACCTTCTTGTTCGCAGAACAACTGGTCTACGGGGCTTTGGTACCAATGGTGATGCGAGCAGCTATCAAGCTCAGTGTTTTTGAGATCTTGAGTAGAGCGCCAACAGCTTATCTCTCAGCATCTGAGATCGCCTCTCAACTGTCGAATAATAAAAACCCAGATGCACACATCATCCTCGACCGGCTTCTTCGCTTTCTCGCCAGCCATTCAGTGCTCACTTGCATCACCCAAGAGATCAACAATACTAACAATGAAAGGTTGTATGGCTTGGCACCAGTTTGCAAGTACTTCATCAAAAATGAAGATGGAGCCTCACTTTGTCCTTCCTTGTTGTTCGCTAATGGCAAGATTTCATTAGATTCCTGGTAGAGTCCTATATACACCTATAGTTATATTAATTAATTAAGTACTTAATTTATATGGCTACAAAGTTGTGATGTGCGTATGTAGTATGGTACTTATATATATATATATATATATATATATATATATATATATATATATATTTGATCTTGATCTACAATTTGATGCATATAGGTCTTACTTCCACGACACAGTTCTAAATCCGGATTTTTCAGCAGTTGATGAGGTTTGTGGAATGGATGCTTATGAGTACCTAGCCAAAGACGAGGAACTAAACGAGTTATTCAACAGATCGATGTCCCATGAAACCACAATTGTTATGAAGAAGATTCTTAACAAGTACGAAGGGTTTGATGGCTTGAAAGTTGTGGTTGATGTTGGTGGTGGAGTCGGAACCAACATTCGCATGATTGTTTCCAAGTACCCTACAATTAAGGGCATCAATTTTGATCTGCCTCGAGTGATTGAAACTGCATCGTCCTACCCAGGTATGTATGCTATAAATTCTTTTTATTATATGTTCTTGATGCGCCACAATATAATTAAATACTGGGTTGCTGCTTGCTGCAGGTGTCGAACATGTTGGTGGAGACATGTTTGTCAGCGTTCCAAAAGGAGATGCTATTTTCATGAAGGTAAGTTTATTTTTTGGACTTTGCTAGGAATCACACCCCTAGAAGGCACACCCCGCCCAAAATTAAAGCACACCCCTTATCCAACCTTTCATCTCGTGATATGAACTTATATACGCATCTCGAGATTTAAACATAGTTGAATTGGGGGTATGCTTTCTAGCATTTTCCTTATTGTTTTTCAAATTTTTCTCAGTGGCGTAACACACAGCGTAACACATTCGTAATTTGGTCTCTTTACTTAATCTTTTTCTTGATTTAGTCTCTAAACTTCAAGTTGCTAACATTTTGTTTTTTGAACTTTATTCTTGATTTGGTCTCTAACCTTTAACTACACAGTTAGTCATAGGGAGGCAAGGACATGACTGCCTTGGGTTATGACTCAGAACAGCCAGCCATAAAAAATAAAAAGCCCAAAGAAAAATGTTAGAGTAACCCAAATTCGGCACTGCCTCCTTAGATGTCGTCCAAATCACCTCGAGATGCATGTATGCGCATCACGAATTGGAAATGGACAGCATCCAAGGAGGTCGGTGCCAAATGTGGGTTACTCTAGCACGACTCAAGCCCAAATTCAAATATAAGCAAAACTGGGATGAAACGAAAACCCAAAAGTGCAGGTGGCACGAGCCCTAAAATAGAGAACTTCCCGTTTAAACACGATGTAAATCATCACATAGAAACACACTCTTCCATTATGTAATTGATTTTGAGCTTTAGTTTTTAAATTAATCAAGGCATCTCATGTTAACTTAGATCTACCCCTAACTCATTAAATTTCGTCTCAAGTTTTTTTTTTAAATAAATTGCTTGTTCATCAATTATTAAACACCAAAAAAACATTAATTAGTTTTGCCTAGGGCTTCAAAAAAACTTGGCTCTGTCCGGTACTCTTAGTCACAAAGTACACATTGTTGACGAAACCAAACGGAATTGAAGAACTAAATGAACAAAAAATGTTTAGGTGTCAAATGTAAACAAATTAAAGTTCTAGAATCAAATCAAGCAAAATCATACAAGTTGGGCACCAAATTTTAATAAAATCAAGGCTTAGGAACCAAGTAAAAAAACCGGGACCAAAAAATACATATTTCCTATATATTAGGACACAATATCGAGCAAGCTTGCTTGTGTAATTTACTTTTTTTTAATTAATTAATTATGGGTATCCAGACACTTGTCTGACTACTCCTTTGGGCTGTGGGATTGCGGAAAGAGACCGCCAGTGGCCCAACATTGTCTTAGGGAATCAAACTCAAAACCGTGCGGATAACCCATACGGTTCTGCCTTCGCCCTTACCACTAGACCAATTATCTGTTCGGGTTGTGTAATTTACATGTTGGGAATAATATTGTTATATAGTTGATAAATAAACTAATCAAGAGCTGTATATTGACACTAATTAAATGTATATCGTGTGAAAATGCTTGCAGTTGGTACTTCACAATTGGAAAGATGAAGAATGCGTGACATTGTTGAAGATGTGTCATGAGGCTCTACCAGAGAGAGGAAAGGTGATTGTCGTGGAGGGGATCGTTCCAGAAGTTCCCGAGCCTGATAATGCTACGAGACATGTATATGGATTTGACATAATGATGATGGCAACCAAGGCAAAGGAGAGAACTGAAAAAGAGTTCCAGGTATTGGCAAAAGAGTCTGGATTTGCTAGTATGAAAATGGTATGCAAAGCTTGTAATTTTTGGGTCATCGAATTTCTCAAGTGAACATGCAATTAATCTTTAAGGGTAATGATATGATGACATCTTTTTGCTATAAGGTTGTTGAGGTCCCTTAGACATACATGAATGTTTTGACACAAGATTTGAGTGTTCGTAGAAAAAGGTTGTAGCAAAAGAATATCACCGAAACATTTTCCTAATCTTCAAGGCTAGCTTGCTAGCTTTATGGATGTATCGAATAACCTTAATTATTGTTTTTAGTAGGAAACTGGTAATTACTTGAATAACCTTAATTATTAGTTTTTGGTTAAATAGGTACATAGGAGTTGCTACCATGGTGATTGTTACCATGGATGGTGACATTTAATTCTACTCATTAGATCATGATTTAAAGATTCAATTTAGACATAATACGAGATCAAAAAAATCTATTTGGACTCTAAGAGTCCGGACTCATAGGGGGTTTTTGAAATTTTTGCAAATATTAAAGGAGTGTTATAAGTTGTTATTTCGAAGTCATTGATTGTTTGAGGGTGACTTTGAAATAAAAAATTTTAAAAAACCCCCTAAGAGTCTGAACACATGAGTCCAAATAGCACTACTCATACGAGATTTGTGAGATGAGTAACTTACTATTCAAGTTACTACATTAGTTTCAAAAAAAAGTTACTATATTTAATATTATGCATTTATTGTACTACATTTAATGTTCTACACATAAGTATAAAAGTTACTACTTTTAATTATTACTCCATACATTGTGTTTAATTTCTATAATTATTGTTGTACTTTATATTATTTAGAATATTATAATTTATAAATATCATAATGCAATTTGATACAATGATGCATTTTGTTGTAGCTTTTTTTAATAACTTTTTGTTTTACAAAATAATAAAATATGTAACATGAACATTTTTTTGGTTGTTTAAAACATTTTTTAATCCGAATTTCACATCACATGAGGAGTTTAGAAACTGGTTCTTTTGGTGGGGAATGATAGCAAGGAAAGGCTTGTTACAGAAGGTGTGTACGAAATTCTAGGCAATTTTAAAATTTAAAAATAACATTGTGTGGGGTAGGGATTCAAAACCCATTCACATGATAGTGCAGGAAAGCTTGACATGGTTGACATAGTGGAAAGATTTTCAAAAAAGGGTGCATGGAAATCAATGCCAAGGACTTGAAGGAGTTTCGAGCTCAAAGAAGTGGTGTCACGGCCTCAGTTTCACAATCATAAATTGGGACTCGCCTGGCCTAGACTTATGTGAAACCCTGAGCCAATCTCGCCGAGTCACGCAAGCCTAGTCAGCCTTCCTTTAACATTTACCATTTTAAACAATTTACAAGTTGAGAATATTGGTTAGTGAGTTATCATTAATATAGTGGAAGCAATTTCATCTCAAACTAATCAAAATAACCTCAAGCAAACCAAATAAGACAATCTAGAGTGTGGAAACCCCGCATATGCATATCATAAATGATGAACAATCAGAGGAGAATAACATCTAGATATACATGTCCAAGATCTCTCAAAACCTCAAGTCCCAATGTTTCAAAACAGTATATACAATAATACAAGAAGGATCACCTTATATCACACAAGTGGAAATACGTTGTCACGGCTCAATCTCCTAATCTTGATTAACTTGCTTAATTAGGATCACCGACCCGTGACGTGGGGCCCGTATGAGATGCGCACACTGACCGAGGCACGTGGCCGAGGTAAATGTTATAATTGAACTGGTGTATGCCTAGTGTTGTGTATGTGTGTAGACTAATTAAGTCAATTTTTGCAAACAATAGACGGCGAGTTGATACGAGCGGGGACACGCCTTGGAGTGCTTGCAAGTACGAGTACCTAGTGGAATTACCGGGGTAACGAGACTAGGCTAGGAAATAACAATTTATTTCAAATCTACCTTAACATAAATTAAGTTATTTAATTTAGTTGGAAAATACGACGTTCGACGCACGGGGAAAGCGCCTCGAGTTGCGTGCGAGTCGGGACGCCGAAAAGTCTTAGGGTAGTTGAGAGTCGGTGTGACCACTTAGATAAATTTTATAAATTTGTGTGACCAATTAATTATGGTCCATATGAGATTAATGTACATTAATCGATTTAACCTATAGTTTATTTAATTAAGAAATCACATTTTAATATCCTATAGTTGTTTGTGAATTAAACTAACCTTAGGACAGACCTCGAGATCCGTGCTACCACACACTCCCATGATGGGAGTCACCCAAGTGGTGTCACATGAGAAGCTGGACTGCCTGGTTAGTAGCCATCAGATTTACCTCGAGATGCGCAATACACACTAGATCCCATCAACATTATATATACAACTTGATACATGAGATTTCACTATTTACAAGCAAATCAAAATCTGAAACTAAGGGGAGGAGAGAGTTCTTGAGAGATTTGAGAGGAGATTTTCGAGCTAGGAGTGAAGATCCACAAGATCTAAGTAAGGTAACCATCATCACCTCTCTATTTTCCATTAAAATAGGTAAAAAAAAATGGGGTATTTCCATCTAATTAGTTTTTGGGTATAGAATTATGTTTTTACTATTTTTTTTAGAATTGAAGTCAGGTTTAGGGTAAAAATGAAGTTTTAAAATCGATTCTACAATTGAAATTCGGGTAGTTTGTGTAAGTTGAAAAAAAAAAAATCAGACATGCATGTTGAATCGAAAAATTTATGGCAACTTGTGTTGTTGATGTTGAAATTAGCCTTTGGAGTTTGGAGGTTGAAGATGGTTTGGGAGAGGAAAGAAAAGAGAAGAGGGAAGAGCAAAGAAGAAGAAAAAAATAATAATAATAAAAATAATAAAAAAATATATATTATAAATAAATAAATAAAAAATAATAATAAAAAAAATATATATTATTGATTAAATATATATATAATAAAATAAAATAAAAATATATTATTATCAATTAATTAATAATAATAATAAAAGAAATTAAATTAATAAAAAAATAATATATTTTATAAATTAATTTAATTTCTGGAAAATAAGGAAAATACTTGGAAAATTCCTGAAAGAAATTGGAAAAAATTATAGAAAATATAAGAAATTGGGAAAAAGATAGAAAATTAGTTTTCGGGACTTTTCAGACATTTGGCACCCCGATATAACTCGAAAAATGTGTCAAAATTAAAGATTGACATAAAATTCTAAATTTTGGTTAAATATCATGAATCCACTTATTGTGGTTTTAAACCAATTAAAATGATATAAAAATGAACCTCAGGATCTGAAGGAAATTCTTGGGAGTTCGGGTGTACGAGTCGGGGTGTCGAGAGGCCGGATAGCTAGGACTACTGCGTTGACTTGTAATTGAAACTGTGGGAACTCTTTACTTTATTTCATTCCAGTCATTTATAAATTTTCAGTCTATTTGTAGACTAGCTAATTTATTTCCCACATCATGCTTTCCTTGTTTCTATTCATATTGAATATCGATATAGCATGATGCCTTGTTTGATATATCATTGACTCCATGCTTCCTTATATGCTCAATGTTTGTCTTGAAATATGGTTAATGAATATTTAGAAAATGCATGCTATAGGGTTATCTGCTATGTTGGACTTGTGTTCTACTTCCCTTGGGACTTTGTAGCCTAACATATGTTGAAATCATAACATTTTAGGATATATATTCTTGAAAACTAAAGTGGGGATTATCTAGTGTCCATTGCACACGAGATGCGCGGATTCACGGGGATTTCGGTCTTTCGGGGTCTCCGGCACTCGCCACTACACTTGGGCGGCACACGTGGCATGGACCACGGGGTTGTCGGCAAGTATAAATGATTTAAATACGCCGAGCACAGCTCCGCCATTTGAGGTTATTAAAAAAAAAGAGATTATTATCATATGTTGAGCATAGCTCCATACAGTAGTGGAAAAGGCTAGGTGATAGTTCTCACCGCCGACCGGACGTAGATCATCTTGACTTAGCCTGTGTCAGTTTGTGTATCTGTTAACGTTGGTATTTACTTGCATTATTTATTCAGCATTTCTTCAGCTACATATGCTTTTTAAATACCTTTTGTTTAAATTGGAATTGTAGTATTAGATTTCCCCAATTATCACTTAAATATCATCATACTCACCGTCTAGTTTGTGGCGGTGGGTGTAGATCCATCGAGCAGCACCAGGCCGGGCAAGGAGAAGATCGGCGACTACCTCTGAGCTCCGAGCGCGTAGCTGCACGTACACGTAGGGTACTTTTTTTGTATTATGTTTACTTATGTCTTTATCTTTTGGGATGTTATTGGGATGAGTGTTAGATTACCCGACTTTTGGCTTTCACTTTGTTTATATATGTTCGCCGTTTACTTGCATATATATGGTGATCGTTATTTCCTGGATTCCACACTTAGGATTTAATAAAAAAAAAATCTGCTAAAATATTAAAGACTTCCGCTAAATAAAATAATTGTTTAAACAAGAGAACACAGGTAGTAAAGGCAGACTAATTCGTAATCGGGTCCTATGTGTTGTGATTAGGGCTTAATTACGGGATTAGGCCGGATGGTGCCCTAGATTAGAGGCGGGGCCGTCACATACGTGCTCCGGTATCCTCAAATTAAATCTCCAAGTTGTGGAGCCTTTGCCTTATTGGACTGTGGATTTGTACTCTATCAAACACAAGAATGACGAGCCTAGGTAAGTAACGTTAAGCAGGACATAAATGCAACATTTCGAAATAAATAAAACACCAGTCCATATTCATGCTGATAGAAAGAAAATACAGGGAGTGCATGAATAAATAAGACTATAAATAAATTAACTGAGCAATCGAAAATGAGTGTCCCGGAAACAATAGAGAGGCGCGAGTAGTCCCGACCAAACGGTCATTGATTAGAGGTAAACATCTACAAGACTCAGAGCTTAGGACACGATAAATTCACGTCATCCTAAAGTCCACGCGGATGAGATTCCCTGGTAGTTCAGGTAAGAACACTCACCCCGTATATAACCAAAAATAGTATTGTGCATCCCTAGTTCGAGGCTCTAACATTTTTCCTCAGATGACCTGTCCTACCAAAGGATCATGTTGACTCACTTGCCTGTGGACAACTCAAAGGAATGAAATTTCCAAAAATAGGAGTAGAGGAATAACAATTACAATTTAAAGCTAAAGAAATAACTGTAAAATTTGTCACTGGTTTACTTAAATGATCTAAGCAATCACGCACTCACATAAACTCAGACTAGCCTCCTACGAATCCCCGGGTGACCCATCAATCAATATTACTCCTGATAATCCATTAAATTACAAGTCCTAATTAATTACTTCCTAATTTACCTAATTTTCTATAATTATTTCATTAGTGTAATTGGGTTGATTTTCGGGTATTGAGTCGTATTTGGACCCATTTGAATACTCGAGAGATCCTCGAAATTTTTCAAAATTTTATTAATTTTTCACTGTGAACAGTGTCACGCCGTGGTGGCACTGTGCAGTCAAACCCCTGTGGCGTCACTTAAAGCGTGAACAATAACTTCCTTACTGTCTCAGACGTCGTGATTGACGTTGTAGGTATAAATGCCCACGGTGTCCTGCTTAGCGTGAGTTCCTACACTCACATTCGGGGTTTCTCAAAATCCCAGCTCGCGTCGCCACGTTCGGAGCCTATTATAAACTCTTTGGGACGTCTGTTACGACACTAAACCACCTTTGATTCGCGACAAAACCTCGACAAAACCCTCGATTTCAAAAATCGTTCAAAAATCCCAAAATTTCACAAAAAATTCTACAGCTTCTCAAATCACCAAAACCATTATCAAAACACCAAAATCTCATTCTATTGACATCAAATCTACTAAAACAAATAATCAAAAACGAAATTCCAAAATCGTCGTCCAAATTCATCGCGATGAAAACACTCAATATTGGTGTCAAAACGTAGACATACACGTGGGGAGTCAGGATCTCACCTTAGAACTCGAAGTTGGTCGATCCCTTGGTGGCAATCCACATTGAAACCTCCCGAAACCCCCCTTCCCTCGTTCTCACATTGTGTTTTTTGTTGAGAGAGGTGAACAAATGGGATTGAGGAGAGAGAAAAGTTGGTAATGGGTTCCTTTATCTACACCCACACACGAATCTCGAGGCACATCCCTTCGTCTCCTTTCACTCCATCCAATCACCTTAACACAACATTATGACTTCAATGTGTGACTCTCACTTATAACTTAGCCATTTCTCGCACAATACTCGCGTTCCCGGACCCGTTCTGCACTACGACTTGCTCGTCGCGTATTCCCGAACGTATCAACATATCGAACACGATTTACAACTTTTATTTATTATTTATTTTGTATTTAGCCAGTGTTTTTAATTCAATTTATGCCTCGAACTGCTAATTACTCAACAACTGTTCACCCGAAACCCGTTATTCACGTTCTCATCGAGCAGAACCCATTTCTCAACACCAACACCCACACACAAACATCCTCGCACGTTTGGGACATTGAAATTTACATTCGGGTAATAAAATATAATACAAAACACCGAACAAAAATAACAGACTCTGCGTCGACGACCGAGAATTGAACAACTGTATCACGGCAAGGGTCCACCTATGACCAACATTGACACGTGACACGAGTTAGATTTTGGGGTTGTTACAAGTGGTGTAAACTGCCAAAGAGTTGGTGCAAGTGCGATGTTGATATTGCGCTATGTAGTGCCAAAGAATTAGTATGAGTGGGTGCTATCCTATGAAACGAGCAAGGAGTGTTGATTTAGGGATTAACAAAATTTCAGGCTTGTAGACAACCTTCTCATGAAGCGGTGGCTATAACATTAAGGAGGCTATGTATTGGATGAAAGCGCAAGACAGATGTAATGTGATATTTGAAACTGATTAATTGATGGTGGTTCAAGGATTGCAATCTTCATTTGATAATAAGATAGAGTTTGGAGGCTTGCTTGACGACTATCTAACAATACTTAAAACATCAAAATTCGTGAAGGGTTTAATTTATTAAGAGAAATGCGAACAAGGTCGCACATAGTTTAGCTAAGCTAGTGAAATTATATGTTACTCCCCTCGATTGGTTTGAAGTACCACCAGATATAAAGGTGTTCATATCTTCAGATGTAATCATTGATATTGAGTAATAAAATTTATCTTATGTTTTTCTTAAAAAAAAAAATCTTGAAAATATATGTCACGCACCAAATTATTTACGTTGAGCTTTTTTTTAAGAGAAAAATCATTAAATTAAATATATCAAATATACAATATAATTAAAGAATGAATCTCATTTTAACTAAATATATTATTTCAGTAAATTTAAAATTTCTGATTTTTTTTACTTTTTGAGAAGTTAGGTATAATACATCTAAAAAAATTAGTTATTTATTTACTTAATTTTTTATTCCTTCAATAAATAATTAGCAAGTCATTAATTAACTCTCTTAAATATAATGATGCAATTTGATAGATTATTTTATTTAATAAAAATAACTTAAGAAAATTTCGATTGGAACTTGCTTTTTCTTAAAAAATATAAATTAAAAGTAAGATTGTATTTCTTGCTTAATCATAAAATATCACATTTTTCTTTCTTTTTTTCGGTTTATACTTTATACCACCCGGTATCCGAACTTAATTGACTATTCCAAGATTGAGCCAGAACATCTTTATTTTAAAAATTATAAAATGTCACTTATACATACTAATACAGACACGCATACTTATTTTCAAAGAGAAAAAATAATAAAACCAAAAACTAAATTGACCTCTGAAAAAAAACTAAAAATTAAATTAATCGTCATATCATGGTTTTCCTAAAACATGTATAATGTGTCTAGCTACTATCAAGAAAAAAAATTATATAAAAAGTAACCTATTATGGTGATTGGGGGGAAATCACCATCTATGATGATAATTAATTTTAACCCTTGGATCTCGATTTAATGGTTCAATTTAAAGATCGTAACAAGATTGAGAAATAAATTTAAAGTTAGTTTTCTTCCCTAATTGGAAGTAATCTTTGATTTGTTTTCTCCTTGTTGGAAAGTTTTTAGGTCTTCTACTTATTGAAAAGTTTTAGGTCTTCTCCTTGTTTTTCTTTTTTTTTGATCTCTAGGTCTTCTCCTTGTTAGGAAGTTTTGTTATTCGTTTTGTGGTTTTAATACTTTTGTGTATTGTCATGAGTTTCAACGTTATAGAGAGCAGTCTCTGATTGTCACATTGTTTCAATTTTGAAAAAAAACCAAATTAATGGTAGTTTATTTGTACAAATTAATAGGATTAGCAAATCAATGTACTTGATTCTATGTCTGGTCTTGTATTGAGCTATGAATGATTAATGAAATTTCGATTTCTCTTGAAAAAAACAAGATTGAGAAATAAGTAACCTATACGGTCAAGTTACACCATAATTAATATTCTTTTTTTTAGGACTCCATAATTAATGTTCTTAAATACAAATATGACCCTATTTATAATTAAGTGATAAATGACTACTAGTTATTTGATTTTTTAAATAAATATTATTATATCAACATTATATATGATTCATTGAAAAATAATAATTTGCTATAACTAAAACTTTATATGATTTCTACTTTGAAAAATAAGAAAATTATTTTGGCAATACCAAACTATGAACATTATGTAGAACTTATAAGAGGTTTATAAATCATCAGAATGAAAAAAAATATTATTAATACTAGTCAACTGGCACATGCTCCGCACGTGAGATGAAAATATTTTTATTTCATTTTATATTGGTATGAAATTAAACATTTTCCCTCCTTTTTTTGGCTTGGGGTCGACAAAAAAGTTAGTGTTTAGTAAGACTCAAACTCTATGGGTGTGTTTGATAGCTTGAAAATTTTCAAGAGAAAAAATAATTTTTATTTCAAATTTTCTAAAGAAGATTTTTAGAGGGAAAATTTTCTTGCAATTGTTTGATAGCACATTATGAAATATTATTTTAAGAAAGAAAAGTATGTGGGCCTACAAAAAAAGTGACCTACACCCTTCTTTCTTTGTCTATTAACGTTTTCTAACAAAAAAGTTAAAAAAAGTGAGCCCACTTTTTTCTCTCTCCTAAAACACCACGTTATTTCCTTATTTGCTCACCTTTTAAAAGAGAAAATAAATGAAGAAAATTGTGGGGTATTATTTTTTTTCTCTATGTAGTTACAAAGCTATCAAACAATAAAAAAAACGGTTACATCAAAAAAATTGAAAAATTTCCCACTACTTTTTTTATTTTCTTTGCTATCAAACACACGCTATATGTTCGGAATCAACGAAAAAAAAGAGTGAACTAAAAACGTTGTATAACTCAAAGAAAGTTATAAGTATGAACCACAAATGAGTTGTATTATAAAAAAAGAAAAAAAAACCCAGATGAGAAAATCATATACACGAAATAAGAAACAAATTAATAAGAGGATCGAAATTAATCAACTAAAAAATATTGAACTTAAAAAAAATAAATAAGATCACATGATCAAGTACCGGATCAACACTTGTTTGATGTGGCGACAATGACAAAGTGAACATACCACAATGTTGTCAATTCTACCAAGATAATCTTGGCTTTCATGATGCCAATTGAATTTAATTAAGCTATCTACTAACTCTACAAAAAAACTATTTATTATGCTTATGAAGGAAAAAATGAGAGTTAAGCTATGAATGAGGGTGAAAGAAATCGAATAGAGATTTAGAGAGGATGAGGAAGCCACAATGGCAAGAGTTATATGGGAGATGAAAGGCGATTTTCGAGCAGCATTTCAAGCAAGTTGGGTCGGTGTTCATAGCCATGGGATAGGATTGTTAAAGTGACACAGCCAAATAGTGGAAAACCTTTGGATCAGCCTCGAGATGCGTGCGGGTGAGTAGATGAGATGAAGAAATTTATAAAAAGACACACCCCACTTTCCCATTCACTATTCACCATCTCCTACCACATACACCGTATCTTTCTCACTGATCCTCCTCTCCCTCACAACCAAGCTCCCTGGTAATCGGTCTTTGACCCTCACCGGAGATCACCCTGCTCGTCGGAGCTCCGTTACAGCCTCTCCCTCTCTTTTACTTTCTCGATCTCTCTCTCTCTCTCAATCTCTTCTCGGTCACGCCTATTTCCCCTTCTTGGCTCTCTTTTGGTGAGCAAGCCACCGACCTTGGCCGGATCAGTGGTGGTCGGAGATCACTCCCTCACCGGGGGTCTCTCTCTTTTTTTCTTTCTTTCTTTCTTTCTCTCTCTCTCTCACTCTCTTGTTTTCTCTTTCTCTTGTTAGGTTCACTATCACCCCACGTTTGGCCGCTGCTCCTACGGCCAGCAGTGGTCAAGGGTGACACTTGGTGGTCCACCAACACCCCCACGTTCTTGGAATGCTGCTAATACAAGGCATGAACCTATGTTGTCCAAACTGTCCACTGTGTGTTGTTTTGTTTCCTTCACGCCCTGTCCGCTGCTCTGCCGTCCTGCACCACCGCCACCGACCGCCGTGACTTGGGGTATGTCGAGAACACTTCCATGAACCTGTGGTTGCTTCCCAATCCCCAGAGCGGTCTGTATAAGGGCGATAGAGGTGCATTCTTATTTGATGTCTCATTTTGGTGTTGTTAGGGCTGTTCGTCAGAAACTGCCCCTAGGGGTGGCGTCGCCAGTAGACCACCGTGATCAGGGGTTGACAGAGGCCACGCTACACACATGCTGGTGTCTCGCAACCCAAAAGTAGTCCATAACAGTGAAGGTAGAGGGGAGTTGTGGTGTTTAATCAAATTTCTTTATTTTTGTTGTCATTTCATGTGATTTCGATGTCGAGTTCGTAATCGTATGTATGGTGGGTATACGATCTGGTTGAGGGATTTTTCCAGTAACCCAATGTCGTGGTGACCCCTCCCCAATGTCGAGCAGCATCAACATGTTGCTACAATAGTTTTCGGTCTTAATTTGTGTTCGGTCTTGGTTATGTCTCGAGAATATGTTGTGTTAAGTTTCTTTCATGTATTGAAGAGCTCACGACATGAATACATGATTAAGTGATTTGAGTTCATGTAGACGTGAGAACATATATGTGTCGAGTGCAATATTGGTTTTGCATATGCGCGTGTTATTGGTTTGGGTTCATGATGAGTGTGGTTATGGTTTGGTGTATATGTCGTGCTTACATGTGGTGAAATGGTTATGATGTCGTGGTCACGCCGCCGGTCCTCAAGGCTATGGCGTGACCCACATACGACTGAGCTGAGCCTATAATTCATGAATAAGCTTACATGTGTTATGATTATCGATGTTGTGATATCGCAGTTGTTATTATTATTGTGGTTTTCAAACCCAAGAGAGTATTCGTCTTCCTATCAAATTGTCGAGTTGTTTGAATTCTTAAAACATTTGGGAATACACCAGGGTTTAACCTAGGGTTTAGTTAATGACTCAACCCATTAATTAGAGTTTTCAACTTTGTTAGGTAGCGGGAAACTCGAGGATACGCATTAAGATTCGCGAGAGTGTTGTTATTCACGGGTTGCGTTGTCAGGTAAGTACACTTGCCTTAAAGCTTGTGTATGATTTGTAAGCCAGTAAGAAAATGTCGTGTGATTCATTATCATTTATTCAGATTCGTTATGCTCTATCATTGATATTCCATTATATTCCATTCCTTGTTGTGTGTTTCTTGGAGTAAGTGTTTCATCTCAAGAGTACTAGGACCTGCACTGAGGGATAAAACGCGGGCACTCTTGTACAGGAGTGTGTGACCACCCTTAGTGACCGTGTAACACTGAGTACTGGGTGGGTGGGCTTATGTCCCTCCCATCATAGCTGTGCCTTTGCTTGTGCCGATGCTCGAGAAGACCTCGCGAAGTATTCGCCATTATGCTATGAGAAGACCTCGCGAGGTCTTCGCCATTATGCTATGATTTAGACCACTTATGGGCCTCTTTTGAATCCTTAGAACACACTTGAAATTCGATTGATATCTATTAGTCTGTTTATCATGCACTCGATCTATTTAAATTCCTGTTTTTCTATTACCGCATGATATTTAGATTGTTTTACTTGATATATCATGAATTACTGTTATCTTCTTTTGGCATTACATTCGATTTCTCCAGTTGCTCATCGTCTAGTTTGTGATGGTGGGTGCTGATAGAGCGGAGTGCAGTCGAGGCAAGGAGCACTGCCTAGGCGACTTTTTGTGAGGATTAACGGTTGGACTTGGAGACCTTAGTGTAGGTCTATTATACCTTTTGCTCAGTTGTATGATATTTTATATATGTGCTTTTGATCATTGAATTTGGGGTTATTTTGAGATTGGTATCATGTACTTATCCATATCTTACGTCTGTTTGTACATGAATATTTCGTGGATTTCCACATTATAGATTCTTAATTTCCCTTTGATTGAGTTATTTTTCCTTATTTTAGTTTATTTACTTTCCACTGCGTAAAACTTGCAATAACTCTTTCATAAATTGTATAATTGATTGATTGGAGGCTGACTAGGTTTGCCAGATTTGCCGAGTACCGGCTCGGGGACCTGTACGAGCCTAGGCCGAGCGTACCCAAATGCAAGGAGAATTTGGGGCCGTCACACAAACATCATCATTGGTGAATTACAATACACACATTATAAATTTTTTTAAATATATCAATAAATAAATAAAATATAATGTGTATTAATTACTAAACAGGTACTCGTTTTTTTGAAAATTTAGTCTAGACCCATACCTGTTTTTTTAAATGGGCAAGAAAATATGTCCGAACCCCAATTTATTTAAAAAATCATGTCCGGACCAGTTTAAAGTGGGTCCGAACAAATGTGGACAAATGGGTCGGGACACTTTTTGCCACCCTTTCAATTAATTAATTTACCTCACTTTGGTTACCCTATAGCAAGTTATAATAGAGATTACCATAGATGATGATTTTCCCTGATCACCATAATAGAACTCTAATACTCCATATATATATCATACATACATACATACATATGAGAAATTCTACAACGGAGACCAAATATATATTTATGTTATGAGAACCCCTCAAAATGCGTTGTGCATTAAATGCACAAAGTATTTGTCGCCTCAATTAATGTATTGAATTAGAATTCAATGGTTCTAAATAGTGTTCCTATACATGGGTATACATTTATATATATTTGATTTTTATGATAGAAGTACCCTCTCTCTATATATATTAGTGGGTTAGGATTTCAAGAATTTGAAATCAAAATGCTAGAGTAGCATGATTCTGATTTATACGTATACATGCTTTACACACAACTACTGCAAGCCAACTTTTTTTAGGAATGCACTCACTATGGATACTACTATGAGCACGCACCTTAGTTATTTATTTATTTAATTTTTTTTAACAATTTTGTAGTCACAATGACTATCCGTAGTGGGTAACCTTAGCATTATCCTAAATCACAAAATTGTAAAAAAAAGTTAAAAAAATAAAAATCAAGATGCGTGCTCTTACTGAGTGTCAATAGTGGGTCACTTTAGCATTATCCTTTTTTTAAAAAAGGAAAATGATCTCCAAACATTGATCACCACAAGCTTTAGCTGCTGACACATTTTCTCTCATGCATTCATTCATTCATTCTTTTTTTTCCTTTCGAGCATTAAGAGCATACAGTTCAAAATGATACACATGTATCGTAAAAAAACATGATACACATATGTAGATGATGAAACACAATGTGACGGCCCCAGTTCCCCATAAAACTGGGTCCTGCCCGACTTAAACCTTTGTAGACCCTCGAGCCCTTACTCATGAAGTCTATGCATCCTAGTCTGCCTCAAATCCTCATATACGTCATTAGTTTATCATTTAGATATGTGAGTTCTAAGATTGTAAAATTATCAGGAAATTCGTAGCGAAAATCACTATAATCAACTATAACTAAAAAATGGAAATCAGAAAAAATAGATAACCTATCATGTGGAAACCCTGAAAAATGGATAAATACATGCATGTCTGATAATCAAAGCTAAACAGAACGATCATACATGATATCCCTAATCTTTCAATTCCCGATATATGTCTCAGTGTTTTACAAAACATATAACATAATAATCACATTCAAAAGAACAAAACCTACAGTGAATAAAGAAAAGGATCGCTCCGAGAGTCCTCAGAGGATATCACCTAGCATCAACTCATTCCTCTTGCTCGTCTCAGCTCTATTTGCACTACCGTCACAAACTAGACGGTGAGTGCATGAAAAATATGAAAGTAATGCCAGAAGAAACTAAACAGTACTTCAAGATTTACCAAATTAACAGTCCAAATATCATGCGTATTGAAAGACAGAAAATGTAAGAAATTGCATGATAAACAGATTGGCAAGCATTTCAATGAAATTTGAGTGTTCCAAGAGTCAATAGAGGCCCATAAGTGGTCAATTTATATGCAGTACAACAATACCACATTTATAGTCACAACAGTGGCCAACAATCCAGTACTCGGGGTGTAACCCACTATCAGGGGGATGGGACAGCACCCCTGCAGGCAGTGCTCAAGCTTACCCACTAATATGGATCCAAGAGTACCTTCACAACATACTTACGTCAAGACACTCAACCAAAGAAGTATAGAATGGACTCCAACAATAGCTTAATTCAAATAAAAATAGCAATAATAGAAAATGAATTAAAGTGTATTTTCTAACTGGCTTACAATCGTATGAATAATGTACCTCAATAACGCAAAACTCCGATCCTCGCGAAAACCTCTAAGTTGTCCCACTCAAATTCTCAAGTATGAAAAAATTAATTAACCCAAATTTACAAATCCTATTAAAAACTTTCTAATTTTCTCATTTTTTCATAATTATTTCATTAGTGTAATTAGGTTGATTTCTGAGGTATTGAGTCGTATTCGGACCCATTTGAATACCCGAGAGATCCCCGAATTTTTATAAAATTTTCCCTGTGAACAATGTCACGCCGCCGCATTGCCATGGAGTTCAACCCTGGGCGATATCCTCACGACGTGAGTTTGGGTCTCACTGTCCCAACCACCGTGGGTGGCGCTGTCGGCATGCCCACGACGTCCCTCACAGCTTTGGTCCTACATGCACTATCCGGGGTTTTTCGAAACCTCAGGGCGCGTCGTCGCATACCGAGCCTATCCCAAACTCTTAGGGATGTCCGTGACTACCACAAAATCCCTTCGGTTCGTGTCAAAACCTCGATAAACACCTCGATTCGTAAATCACTCGAAAATTTTTCAAAAATCCCCAAAAATTCCAATTTCCCTCAAATACACAAACCAATCACTAAAAATCAAATAATTAACCATTTGATCCCAAAACATCAATCAAACTCATTTCCAACATTTTCCTAAAATCTCATCCAAAATCGTCGTGATGAAAACCCGCAAAATTAACACCAAACTGTAGACAAACACGGTTGGAGTAGGGATCCTACCTTTTTACGCGTGATTGGTCGATCCTTGACGTCGCAACTAGCTCGTGAAGTCCTGAAACCCACTCTCTCTTCTCTCGTTGTGTGAAAGTGGAAATGAATTGATGAAAGAGAAAAGTTGGCTTATATACATCCCATTCATTTCTTGTCATGCACGAATCTCGAGGCACATCTTGTGTCCCACCTTCACTCTATCCAACTAACACCAAAGCATGACTCTAATGGGTGACTTGAACTTCAAAACCAAACCATTTCTTCCTCACAACTCGTGTTCTCGTACCCATTTAACCTCACGACTCGCACCACATGCGTTCCTAGACATAACCTTGCTCTTACATTTTATTTAATTATTTATTATTTGTATATAATTCAAAAATTACCATTTTTTGGTGTTTAATTACTCGTAATATACCCTGAAATTTTTGTTTTTCGTAGGCGAATCTTACACCGAAATCCATGGAGATTAATAAAACAAAAACCACGCACTAGGACGTATAGAGTTCACATTCGAGTATAAATAATAATACAAACATCATAGAAAAATAAAATATACCTCAGTGTCGACTCCTGAGGCTTGAGTAATATGACAAGTCACAACGGGTTGGTCACAGTCCTGAAAACACGACACGTGTCACCAATTAAATTTGAGGGTCGTTACAATCTTCCCAACTTATTAGAATTTCGTCCTCGAAATTTATCTAATAATTACTTAAAATAACGACTTACCAGAATCAAATAGAGGAGGAAAATACTCGCGCATATAGGACTCTAACTCCCAGGTCTACTCCTCGTCTTTGTGGTACTGCCACCTGACGAGTACTGAAGGTATCTCCTTATTCCTCAATATCTTGACCTTCCCGTCCACAATCTAATCAACTGCTCCTCATAAGTAATATCATTACGCAAATCAATCTGACTCAGATCTACCGTCGGTCAACGTCCTTCGCTTGAATTGTCTAGTTGAAGCATAAAAATATAAAAAACTGGATGAACTACGGCGAGCTGAGGCGGCTAATCCAACTCATAAGCAATCTTGCTGACTCTCTTCAAAATCTTGAAAGGACCAATAAAACTAAGTGCAAGTTTTCCTTTGATTCTAAACCTCTTGTGCCCTTTAGAGGCGAAACCTGTAAATAATCATAGGCTCCCTCATCGTACTGCAACTTATCGTGATACTTATCATAATACTTTTTTTGTCTCTCCTGAGCACCCTTTAGTCTCTAACAAATTTGTCATACCTTCTCAGTATGATCAACAACAATCTTAGGCCCAACTGTTACTGCATCCTCAGGCTCCGCCCAACAAGATGGTGATCTACAAGGTCTGACATACAGTGCCTCAAACGGTACCATGCCAATACTAGCCTAAAAATTGTTGTTGTATGTAAACTCGCACAAATGAAGGTACTCTTCCCAAGATCTTTCGTACTCCAGTACACACATCCTGAGCATATCCTCTAACACCTGAATCAGTTTCTCGGACTGTCCATTTGATTGTGGATGGTACGTCATACTCAAAACAAACCTGGCGCCAAATTGAGCCTACATGCTCTGCCATTACAATGACGTGAACTTTGGTCCTCTGTCTGACACAATAGACAATGAAACTCCGTGCAATCTAACTATCTCACGCTCATAGAGAATACTCAATCTATCAACCCTGTGTGTAGTGGATACCGGAATAAAATGTGCAGATTTTGTCAATCTGTCCACAATTACCCAAATACTATCATGTCTGCGAGATAATCGAGGCAAACCACTAACAAAATCCATAGCAATGTGCTCGCACTTCCACTGTGGAATGGGAAGAGGCTTCAACAATCCTCCAGGTCGCCTATACTCAACTTTCACAAGCTGGCATATCTCACATGCCCATATAAACTCCGAAACATCGGTTTTTATCCCCGACCACCAAGAAAGACGTTGCATATCAGCATTTATTTTGGTCCTACCAAGATGAACACAAAAACACGAACGGTGAGACTCCTGACGTATCTTAGTGCACAAATCAGCTATTAATGGAATCCACAATGGCCTTCGATACCTTAGACATGCGTTTGTTAACCGCCTCCAGTCTGGATAATCTGAACTATCAGCCATCTCATTGAACCTCTGATATAACTCATCAGTCTGTTGTCCCTTATGAACTACCTGAAGTGAAACAGTATGCATCTTCATATGACCAGAAATTTGTGTCTTGGTAGTAGCTGGCATATCAACTAAACTCATCATCTCAGGTGTCTTGAGTAACGCATACTCGTGTGTCATGTGGCACACAACTACTTTACCATCAGATCATTTCCTACTCAAAGCATCTGCAACTACGTTCGCTTTCCCAAGATGATACTCAAGTGAAAAATCATAATCATTCAGGAACTTTAACCAACGTCTCTGTCTCAGGTTCAGCTTCTTCTGAGAGAATAAGTACTTCAAGCTTTTGTGATTAGTGAAAAGATCAAACCTCACATCATACAAGTAATGTTTCTAAATCTTTAACGCAAATACTACAACAACTAACTGTAAATCATGCGTCGGATAATTCTTCTCACGAACCTTGAGTTGTCGAGATGCATACGCAATCTCCTTGCCCTCCTGCATTAAAACACAACTAAGCCCAACCTTCGACGCATTAGTGTAAACCACCAAGTCCATTCCTGTCTCAGGCAATGCAAGAATTGGCGCAGTCGTCAGCTTCTCTTTCAAAGTAGAGAATGTTGCCTCACAACTCTCATCCCAGTCAAACTTCACATTCTTCTAAGTTAGTCTAGTCATCGATGTAGCAATACTGGAAAAATCTTGCACAAAATGATGATAATACCTAGTTAATCCCAGAAAACTGTGGATCTCTATCACTGTAGTTGGAGTAGGCCGCTCAACTATTGCTCTAATATTTGCGGAATCCATATAAACATTGTTGGCTCCAACAACATGACCCAAAAATCTGACCTCTGACAGCCAAAACTCACATTTATTGAACTTGGCACACAATCGGTGGTCTCTCAAAGTCTGTAGAACTATCCGGAGATGTCCCTCGTGGTCCTCACTAGTTATAGAATAGATAAGGATATCATCAATGAACACAATCACAAATCCATCCAGATAAGTCCTCAGTACTCTGTGCATGAGATCTATAAACATAGTTGGCGTATTAGTCAAACCAAATGGCATGACCATGAACTGATAATGGTCATATCTCGTACTAAATGCAATATTCTCCCTGTCTTCAGTTCTAATCCTGAGTTGGTGATAACCTGACCTCAGGTCTATCTTTGAAAACCACCTCGCTCCCGTTAACTGATCAAACAAGTCATCTATACGAGGACACATATACTTATTCTTCATTGTTACCCGGTTCAGCTATATGTAGTCAATGCACAACTTTAGGCTGTCGTCTTTCTTCTTTACAAACAACACCAGTGCACCCCACGGTGACATGCTAGGATTAATGAATCCTAACTCTAGCAACTCATCCAACTAAGTCCTGAGCTCCTCCAGCTCTCGAGGTGCCACCATATACAACAGTATAGAAATGTGTTTACTCCCAAGTACTAAGTCTATGATGAAGTCTATCTCTCTCGACAGTGATAGTCCTGGTAGATCCTCAGGAAATATATCGGTGAACTCGCACATTACTGGTACATCAATGATACTGATCTCTAGTCTCTCACCAGTGCTTATGACACTCGCATATGTCTTAATCTCATTAGTATTAGCCTTTCTGCCCCTAGTGATCAGTAATAAAACCGTTGTACCCTGAAATCTAACCTCGGTAACATTCGCCAATGGAATTGTAATAATCTTCCCATAACAATCAATATGGGCATGATAAGCTCCTAACCAGTCCATGCTTAACAACGCATCAACTCTAGTATTCTCAAATCAGCAGGCAAATCGTGACCCTCTATAACTACCGAACAATCAACACACAAAAAATTCAGTATATCTTGTCCCTAGTTGCTATGCTAAGGATTAAGGGTCTACTAAGCTTAATGGGTCACAACCCTAATGCATCTACCATGTGTCCATAAATAAATGAAATTGTAGAACCTGAATCAAACATGGTATGCATCAAAGTACTGCAAATCAAAGACATACCCTCAACAATGTTACGAGATGTTCCCTGGTCTAGCTTAACAACAACCTGGACTCTTTCCCGTTGCTGCTGGTGATGTTATGGCTGAGCTCTTGTCAGCAAAGGACACTGAAGTTGTAAATGTCCGATCTGACTGCACTTGTAACAAGTACATCTCCCGTGATCCCAATGATACCTGCCCCTGTGTATGACCATGCCCACGTTGTTGTAGAGGTCTCTGAGTCAAACCAAACCTCTGAGTCTGTGATTGTCCAGATCTATATGTCTGGGTCTGAGTCTGTCCACCTCTTCTACTAGTATCCTTACTCTCAGAATACTGACTCTGCTGTTGTGCAGGTCGAGTAGCCTATGGTGATCGACCAGTAAAACTCTGTGCAGGTTCTGGTGCAACAATTGTAGTCTGTGCTGGTTATAGTGGTGGAGCAGCTGAACCACTACTTTGAGCTCTACTATCCTTGAAACCCTGCCTGTTCTTCCTCCTCTTCCTATCATGTCGGTCCTCATAACGTGTATCCTGCCTAACAGTTCTAACCTCATTCGGGTGTATGCGTAGATAACCCTCCCTAGCCAAGCTCCTCTCATAAGCTCATTATAATGTCTCTAGCTCAATGGAGACTACGCTGTTTGGTTTTGGGGTTCATACGCAGCGGAGATTTTAAAACTATTTTGAGAAAAACCCCAACAGGATGTGAATCTGATTCCATTAAAACACGTTTATACTATGAAAACTTAATCATACCTCACTCGCAATGTACCTTTCTGAAGGTTAATCGATCTCTAAGGCGCTGCCAACAACGAACGCCCTCTATCAGCAGTCCACACACGAATGACGACCGAGATTTAAAGTGCTAGCTTCGAAAGAATACCAAACCTTTTTTTTTCACTCCAAAACAATCCAAAGCATACCAAAAACCCTAAGTCATTTCTTAAAACGAAAATAGAGTTTCAGACCTTTTTAAATCTTTCGTACTTGTATTCTAACTCAAAGCGTCTATTTATACAACCCTTGTATATAAACGGTTAAGTAAATTACACATATACCCCTACTTAAAGAAGTATAAGTGTAATACACTACAAGGACGTTTCTGTCATGAATTTTATCATATAAAATTCATTTTTCTGAACCAGCTTAAAATCTCGCAAAACCATTCTCAGTGTGCGACCAATAGGCTCATACAATGTTGGTAGTGTATTAAAACACATTTTGGTATACAAGTCATAAGCGGCATCTATCAAGACATTATGACTACCCAAGTCGTACGAATATCAAATCGATACAACCTAATCAATAGTGTATATAACATCCTTTTGTCACACGATATCCTTTTTATCAAACATAAGGCATGGAATTGTCATACAACATGTTCAATCGTACTAGTCTCGATCTCTAGGTAGACTAAAAACATCTAAGTGACATTGATCAATATCAGTTCACTTAGACTAGGCCTTTTAAAAGTCTAACACATCGAGGGATCCACTGGATATCTCTCTTTATATGAGAGGGACAAATTCTATCTCGATTACATAACTTCACCACATTATTCACACAGTAACCAATCACAACCTTTATAATCGTCCGGTTAAAGACAACATTTGATTGCGTCAAATCACTGTATTCCTAATGTTGAAGTCTCTGGTAATCTCAAGTCAGAGGATTGAAAAATATACATATCATGAGAAACAACTATGACTTAATCCATGTGATGTTCTCATAGCGGGTCAGTCCAGTACTTTGTTCCCTACCAAGTACTCATGATCTTGATTCGTATTCCTATACGTATGATCATCGTATGATCATCAATCAAGACTCACACTAGTCTTAATTCATTATATTTCCCAGTATAATAATCGATTAGGGACATTTAAGATATTTCTGTAAATACCTATAGATCTTATTATAATGTAAACATGCAAATCAATTATAATAAACAGCAAATGAAATCCTCAATTTTATTAACTAAAATGTATTCATAAAGACTGTTAATAGATTGACCTAGGGCACATTTCCCACCATAAGCCACCCCCAATCTCAGGTAATAACCTATCTGTGAAGTAATAGACTTTGTCGATCTTTCTGTCTGCTGAACCCCCAACATAGGGTTGCAACTGCAGATATCGTCCCATATAATCCATGATAAACTCGTCTGTGAACAGTCTGATGGTAGAGAACTCATTCCTTTTCGCTCTCAGAACTGTAGGAGGAAAATACTTCAAGTTGAACTGGGTCTTGAACTCTATCGAGTCCTTCTGCACCCCTCTGGTAGACACTATCATAGTTCACCAGTCATCACCCTCCTCAAACAACATAAAAGATGAAATAGAGGCTTGCACGTGCTCCTCCGTTGTAATGATGTTGTGATCCTTCTTGTGGCTCTTTAGAAACATCTTAGCAACCACCAGATCTGTACCCCTAAAGAACTCCTTTGGGTTATGCTTCTTGAACTCCCTCAACTGTTTAGCCTCAGCCGTGGCCATAATGCCTCTCTCTGCTACTAGAGCAGGCATTATGTTAGTTTAAGCAAGAGGTACTATAGGCACTGCCTCTGTGACGGCCCGAATCCCTAATTAAGGCGTCGCCTGGCCTAATTCTACAAATAAGCCCTAATCCCATCCACGTAGGACTTAACTGCGTATTAGTCAGCCTCTTTAACTTATTCTCCAAGTCCCTCGCGTTCAGGATAAGTAAAGACACGAGTTATTCTCTTATCATTTATAGGGTTAATTAAAACCTTTTAACAATATATTAGTTTTAGCAGAAGTCTTAACATTTTATTTTAACGGAAATCTTTTTATTTTAACGAAAGCATAAATGATGAATCCTAAGTGTGAAAACCACGAAAACACGATCACTTGATAATAACATAGTAAATATGCTTCAGTCGGGGAGTCTAGTCTTTCAACTCATATATACAACCCAAAAGTATATAAAAGACATAAGTAATAATTATACAAAACATCAAAACACCTACAATGTCAGCAGTAGGGTCGGGCCACTAGCTCAGAAGTAGTTACCGATCTTCTCCTTATAGGGCCTACTAGACTATGGATCTGCACCCACTGTCATAAAAAGGGCGGTGAGTACAGTAAAGTAGAAAGTAAAATCTGGAGATTCTATACCGCATTTTCAAATATAACGAAAGGTTTCAACAACATAAAGTAGTGAAGAGGTACTGAAACAAAGTTATACTAGATGATACCACAGTTGAACAACTTAATCAAAGCAACACGAAGTAATCATCCACTAGTAGTGCACTCAGGTACCACCCTATTGGTTATAAGTTACGTCACATCAACCTCAAGTAATAGTCAGTATCACTAGTGCCCCAAGATCACCCTATTGGTCCTTGAGATCCTCATGTGATCAATGGGTGGAAACTAGTGCAGTCTGGTATTACCCTGTTGGTCATGAACTACGTCACTTCAACTGCAAATGGTAGCTCAGTGTCACTAACTAGTAGGAGCAAGGGTGTATTTCTAATAGTTCATTTACACTAATATCATGCTACTCAAGCAAAGGATCAAATCAAGAATAGCTTCAACAAGGAACAATATATATATATAGGAACAAATCAATGATTCACAACAAGGCATAACATCATGATGTAACATCCATTACATGGATAGAATCAAAGAAAATTCATGATACCAGAATAAAAGACACATATTAGTCCAAAAGGGACTATAAAACAGTAACGAAAAATAGAATTAAAATGAAGAAAAGATTCTCGGAAGATTTACTTACAAAGCACGCCAAATTCTTAATTTCTCCGACCTCCCGATACTTCGAAACACGTACCCAGACTCATGAATTCCTCCTGAAGGTTACTGGTGTCAATCTAGGTTATATTAGATGTATTTAGTCTTTAGATAAACGTTAAGACTATTCGACACCAAAAAGACCCAAAATATTTACACAAAGGACCATTATATGGACAAACCCCATTTTTTGACCCATTTTTTACCAAATAAATGGCTAAATTTTGAAAAACTAATGGTCTTAAGTTGTTCCTCTCTGTCTCAGCTTTTCGGCAATATGTAGAACGTAAAAAACGGAGCAAAAATGAAAAAGATACGACTATTTTACGAAAACTAGTCAAAACTATCTTGAGGCTGCCCAGAACGTGGAGTGCGATCCACGTTTAGGTGGAGAGCGCTCCATGTTCGAGCAGAATTGCAGAAACGCAGTTTTACACTCTCAAATCACTCAAAACTCGGCCAAATAACATTAACCATTATCCAAATACCTCAAAAAATTCAAGAGAAACAAGATTCATGGATTATTTGGATCAAGATCATATAAAATTCATCCATTCCCAATTTTTGAAGAAAAACACAAACTTTACTAAAAATCAGCTTGTAAACATTACTCATTTATCAAATGGACTTATAATTCACTGGAGAATCATCAACAAAAGTAATGCAATCCAGTAAAATTCGTTTCTTCCCTTAAGCCCTCAAATTTGGTGCACCAACATTGTCAATTTCGTGAACTAATGGAAGAAGAAGGAATGCTCACCTTGTATGATGTCTAAGTGGTAAATGTAACACTGATCTGATCTACTTCTCCAGTCCTAGCTCAATTTCCAGCTAGGGTGGCAAGTGGGGCGGGAAATCCCCATCCCTTGCTGGTTTTCCCCATACCCCATCCCACGGGGAATCTCCGTCGCCCCGCACCATACCCTGTCCCATGAGAAAAAAAATTGAAAAAATATATTAGTTAAAAAATAATTAACTTAATGTCAATATATTAGTTAAAATATAATTTGATGAGATAAAAGAAGTGATAAAAAGAGAAAAAAAACTTATGAAAATATTGGCGAAATCCCAATTTAATACTTTATGAATAGAAGCTATATTTTTTTGGAAAAATGATTAATTAAAATTTTGTTTCCACTATAAAGGATATATAACAAATTGACATCTTGTAGAATAAACTAAAAAAATCGAGGTCGTTGATATAAACAATGCATATAGAGATTGTTGATCAGTATATATGCAATTTCTAAAATGTTTTTGTTTGCTCTCGAAAAGAAAAATAAAAAAGAGATCGAAATAAAAACTCAAAAGTAAAAATCTGAATATAAAAAACACCAAAAACCAAATAGCTATCAAAAATTTGAAAAGAGCAAAAAAAAAACAATTGATAAAGTAGCAATGTGCAAAAGAAGACTAAAGATAAGGATCAAGACATAAAGTGCACGAACGAAATTACCTAAGAAACCAATTATATAATCATAATCAGTAAGCGAATTAAATCAATTAATCCTCAGTACGTAGTTTTCAATAATGCTCTAGAACAAACGTTGATTAATTAAGTTTCCCCCTTGAAATATCATTAGCATACAATTGATTAAAAAATTTGTTTGACATATATTCAATTGTTAATTAGTATGATTGACTTATTCTAATTAATCATATAAAATTTGAAACTAGTAGTAGTTAAGTAGAAACGCATTGTATGTGCATTAAATAAAGACAAAAAAAACCAAAGATTGCTGATCAAAATATGGACTTATATAAAGTCCACGCCCCACGGGGAATTTGGCGGGGTGGAGCGTGGGGCGGCGAAGTTTGCCCTGTGGGGAATTTCAAGGATAAACCCCCGCCCCGCACCCCCATGGATGCGGGAACGGTATCTTCAATCCCCGCCCTGCCCTACCTCACTTGCAACCCTATTTCCAGCAGATTCTTCCTCCCAATTTCTCAGATTTTGATGAACAATGTGTGCATGTGAGCCTCCTCCACTCATCAATTCATATATATAGTGTTGGTTGTAATCTAATGTGCACTACGCATCTCGAGGCAAATCCAAAGGTTCTTAACTAGGCAGTCCAACTTCTCTGGTGATACAAATCATGTGACACATCTCCTCAATCTCATCCATTTGATAATCTAAATGCATATCCAAGGTTTCATGAATTTTCCTCCTAAACTATAGCACATCAAAATGTCAATTTGATTTAATAAAATAACTTAGGTTTATTATTCACATAGACCATAATTAAATGGTCACACTAATTTATGAAATTTACCAAAGTGGTCACACTAACGTTCAACTACCCGGCACTCAGTACCTCGGCCCGCACACAACTCAAGGCACTTCCCCCGCGCGTCGAATATCACATTTTCCAACTTAATTAAATAATTTAATTTAGGCTAAGGTTAATTAGGCATCAACTAATATTTCCTAGCCTAGTTTCGTAACCCCTGGTAATTCCACTAGATACTCGCACTTGCACGCATTATAAGGCGTGTCCCCGCTCATGACGAATCGACAGTACAGTTGAACTGAACATTATCCGATATAATATACACACATACACTACACTAAGCATCCAACTCATAAATAACATATTTCTCGGTCATCGAGCGGAGCTTTCAGTACTATCGGGCCACCTTACGTGTCGGTAACCCTGATTACGGCGAAAATCTAAAGTTAGAAATTTGGGTTGTGACAGCCTCAGCCTGTACCAGTGGTAACATAGTAGTCTCCGATATCGCTGCAATAGTCGTAGGAGCAATGGTTGTAGCAACTATCGGTGTGTCCATCTCCTGAGTAGTAGGAACTCCTGAGGTAGATGATGGAGATGGTGTAGAAGCAACTGGTGTCATCAAAATCCTCAAGATCTCCTCAAACCTCTGATCCTGGTAGCAACTCTCTGTGTCAAGGCCTGAAAATCCTCAACACTGACAACACGAGGACCAGCAGCCCCACTATCATCACTGGGCTCTGTCTGATCCATCATTGCGATATGAAATTGAAAGTAAATAACCGAATCAATCAATAGCTATCGATATAGTATAATACATCACAACAAATATAACATATAGAATCAAGTTTTTACTTTTCCCCAACTCACCTCACTTCTCAACTAAACCTCAATTCAGGATCATAGGGTTCCACTAGGTTCCAACTATTTCTTATTTCCTCTAGTTTGTATTTTATGTTGGTTGTAAGGTTAATCAAGAGTAAGGTACTAAAACCTTAGTATTATCTGATACCAAGTGTGACGGCCCCAGTTCCTCATAAAACTGGGTCCTGCCCGGCCTAGACCTACGTGGACCCCCGAGCCCTTACTCTTGAAGTCTACGTATCCTAGTCAGCCTCAAATCCTTATATACGTCATTAGTTTATCATTTAGATGCGTGAGTTATAGGATTATAAAATTATCAGGAAATTCATAGTAGAAATCACTATAATCAACTATAACTAATAAATGAAAATCAGGAAAAATAAATAACCTATCATGTGGAAACCCTGAAAAATAGATAAATACATGCATGTCTGGTGATTAAAGCTAAATAGAACGATCATACATGATATCTCTAATATCTCAATCCCTGATACATGTCCCAGCATTTTATAAAGCATATAATACAATAATCACAGTCAAAAGAACAAAACCTACAATGAGTAAATGAAAAGGATAGCTCCGAGAGTTTTCAAAGGATATCACCTAGCATCAACTCTATCTGCACCATCGTCACTGTAACGACCCGAATTCTACCTGACCCGACTCGAGGGTAATTTAGTGATTTTAATACTAAATGTGTGCAAGTGTGCTTTGTGAATTGTTTAAGTGTGAAAAGTATAACTTAGGCAAAATAAATATTGGGCCTAACATGAGTCAAGTGGATGTAAATGATTTAGAGGCCCATAAGGGCATTTTGGTAAAATAAACAAGGTTGTATACAACCCTACTCTTAACTATATAAGTCTTGTTATCAAATTCTAGCCCTCGCCCTCGCCCTCGCCCCATGTCTACAACTAGTTCTACATTTGAAGATGAGGAGACAAGGAAGAATGAGAGAATGAACCCAAATTAAGAGAGGTAAATGTTCCCTTCCATATCATTTTTCTCAAATTTATTAAGATTTTTGGGTAAAGAATGGGGTTAACAAGGCCAAGGTGGTGGTGGTGGCACCATCAAGGCAAGGGCGGCGGCCTCACTGCCGCTGCCGCTGCTGTGGGTGGTGGGGCCCCAACAAGGGAGCCCCATCCTCGTCGTAGGGGGTGGGAGCCCCACTAGGAGGCTCTTCCTCCCCCACCCATATGAACCGTGGAGCGGGGAGGGAAGGGGTGATTTGTCACCTTTCCTCCGCCTTGACGACGGCCATATAGGGGAGGCGGTGGCCCACTGGCCAACCGCCGATGGCCCCCCAGCGTAGTCAGCGTCGGAGGCTGGTGGGCGGAGGGGCCCAATAGAGGGGAGCTTAAGCTCCCCTTCACGGCTCCAACTAGGGGGAGCACAAGCTCCCTATTTGTTTGGTCAACAAGGCAATTGACCAGGGACCAAAATGTCCCTAAAATAGTAAAATGAGGGGTTGGAATGTCCCAACCCCTCTACGGCTTCATCGGGGCGCACAAGCGCACTTCGGGGGACTCGACGACTGGTCACATCCTCGACGATGCGACATCGGGACCCCGATAAGGGCTCCAGATGACACGAAACCCGCAGGACCCGCATTAATGAGTGCCTAAAGGTAAATGAGTTAAAGAATTAATGACTTTGTAATAGAATATGCATTGATATGTTGTTGTATGAATTGTCTTAGTGACATGCGACGGTTCACATCGAGCCCCAAGTGCGCAAAGAGTGGTCTTAGGCGCGCCCAATGCAGGTAAGTGGGGAGCTTGCTCAATTATCAAATATGATATGTGTAACGACCCAAATTAATTTAATTGAATGTTAGTGTTAATCACGAGGATTAACGGGTAATTCGGGCATTACATGGACAGCTGGGTTGACTCGGATAGGAGTACCCAGGCTATATTATGTTATTTGTGTATGTTGTATGTCTATTATTGTGATGTGGGAATTTATTATTTATATAAACATCACATGTGTATAAGTTGATATCGGGCAATGCTACGAGTCGGGTATATGTCCCGAAGTGTGTGTCGGGGACCGGGTACCGAGTACCGGATAGATGGGTATGGGGCATGGGTTGCCGGGTAGCCGAGTGCTAGTGTGACGCACTTATGAATTTTATATGATTTATTTAGGTGATTTAACATAAGGTTGAATTAATGTATTAATAGATAAATAAAAATCCTATAGTTTGATAGGATTAATTATAGTGCATAGAATAATCCTCGAGATGCACAATAAGGGAAATCAAGGAAATGAGTGTCAAGATAGGGTGTCAAGAACTTGGGTGACGCAGGGTGATCAGGAACCGTCTGATCTTCCTCGAGATGCGTGCACACGCCAGATTAGAACCAAAGTATAAATACACATTGATCGATTGAAACACATGCAAATCAACAATTTCTCTAACAAATTCTTTGAGATCCGTGAGAGAAATTGAGGTTTGAGGGGGGGTCAAATCCGAGCTTTGAGAAGAGATTTTGGCGTCAAAAAGTGAGATCAAAGGTAATCTCTACCATTTAAATGTGAATTTTTGAATAAAAATGTGGGTTTTGTGGATTGAGGTTAGTTTGAATTTTTGGAGGATTTTATCACTGATTTACATGAATTCGGTGTTATTGAAGTTGATTATGATGATTTACATTGATTTGGATCGAATTTGTGAAAAATTGAGGTGATTTGATGAATTTTGGGTTTATTTGCATGTATTTTGATCTGAAAATTGGGGTTTGTTTTGGTAGATTTAAGGTGAGATTTTGAGGTTTTAGAGGTCTCAAATGGATTGAGAGTGAAGAGGAATCAAGATGAGGGAAGAAGAGAGCCAATAGAAGAAGAAATGAAAAAAAAAAGAAAGAAGGAAGAACCAGAGGCGTTGTGCAGCTCCTCTGGGAAGAAGGAGATGAGGGGGGCACGCACGTGCCTGCGTGCACCCCTGGGCCAGGCTGGACCAGCCCAGGCCCATCCCAGGTGGGCCTAACCGGGCCGACCCGGTTGGGTCAGGTCGGACCCGGTTCAGGGGACCCACCCCATATTATTTAAATAATATTTTTATTTTATTATTATATTTAATTTAAAAAAAGAGTTTTAAATGAAATAAAATAGGAAAAATAATTGAAAAAAATATCAAAAAATGGGGAAAATTCTAGAAAAATATAGGAAATTAGAAAAAGGTAGAAAAGTAGTTTCAGGACTTTTCGGGTATTTTTGGAACCCTGACATTGTTCGGGAGAGATACCATAACTCAAATTTGAAAAATATGATATAATATCATAAAATTTGATAATGTGTTTTATTAATAATATAAAGCACTATAAATGGACTTTAGGGACTGGGGAATCATAGCTCGGACATAAAGGAGCTAAGCGGGTCAGATTGACGAGTCCGGGAAGTTGGAGTGCGTAGTCACAGGTGCGTAAATCCCTTGATAATTTTATACTTTAAATTCATGCGTGGTTTGTCTATGAAAATGAATGTTTATTCATTTACCGCATTGTTTACTTATTGGATTGACATGTTTATGCAAATGTGATTACGTATTGGTCGGTGGTTGATTTGTTCACACTGTCGGAGGTTAATCGAGATGGTCGTGATACGGAATTGAGCAGGCTAGATTGTAGCGCGTGTATTTGGGTGCTGCCGGTGAATTGCTACCCGAGTAGCGGGTGCACGTGTCCGGTGGGTTGCGATTTGTTCCGGTCACCGTTAGTAGTTCGGATGTGGTTAGACTTGATGTGTTCAGTCGGGGTCATCCGAATCTACGAAGTATAATCTAGTTTTGTTAGACTCCGTCACACTTCCATCTAGTTTTAATTGATATCGTTATTGAATCGGTTTACTCGAATGTTGTTTTATCTTTTAATTTGTTTTATTTTCAATGTGTGTGATCGTCATATTAGTTGTGAATATTGTTTACTGCCAGCCATAGGAATATGATTCCTGTCGTCAGGGTCATATTCACATGTCTCGCAGGTTATTGTGGTTTTTCATGATTAACGTGTAAACTTCTCTTGGGAATTTACTCACTTGGCTCGTTGTTGTATGTGTTGGGCAATTGAGTGCAGATCCTGGTACGAGCAAGAGCAAGGGAAAGGAGGTACTAGGCGACTATCTCTGAGACCGTTGCTGCTGATAGTTCGTGTTTTGATATCATGTATGTATATTTTGTTTTGCTGGGTTTTGGGGACTTTAGAACCTTATCACATGTATATAGATTATTGTTTACTTCGTCTTAGTTATATACATGGTGTTATCTCCGGGTTTTCCACTGCTTAGGATTAATAAATTCTCATAAAATACTAATTAAACGTTTCCGCCATTGTTACTAAAATTTTCCAACGTACTAGATGTTTAAATAAGTTATAGGATTAGTCAAATAGATCATCACTTCACAGAGACGTTGGCGTGGCAGCAGTGGTGATGTGTTCGATGACGTGATAGGCGCTGTTGGGCTTGCAAGAGGAGGGCGTGGGTTACGGGGCGACCTGAGAATTTGGGGCCACTACAGTTTGGTATCAGAGCAAGGTCGATAGGGCCTTGAATAAAATAAGTTAAGGAAATAGCATAAACTTTAAACCAAATTAGATGTGGAAACCCGACGAATTGCCTAGAACTTTTAGTTGTGAAGCAATGGAAGCGGGAAAAGTAGGATTGTTATGTGATATATGTATGGTTGTATTTGTATATACTATACGTATACGTATATTGGGATCTGATCTGGACATGAAAAACTAATGCAGAATACTATGGACGGACAGACCCCTACCACTACTTTTCCGACTACACAGCAGGAGGCTGGGGAGACCAGCGATCATACCACCAGAGAGGTAGCCGATTTGCGAGCCATGGTGCAGAGAGTTACGGATCAGTAATTATTGAAGCAGGCACAGATGGCTGAGCTCATGGAGTACATACAAAGCTCAAGGATACCTACAGTAGCACCAACAGCTGAGTTAGCTGCAACTACCCCTTCGGCTACGATTGCACCAGCAGTGGACACACAGGGAGCAGGGGCTGAGATATAGAGAGAGAGAGAGAGAGTTAAACCCGTTATGGTACCAGCTGTTGCTACTGAGGTGACTCTTACTACTACGGAGCCGCAGGGCGTTACTTCGACTTCCATGAGTAAGATGTCAGAGACAGCGAAGATGGTGAAAGATTTTATGAGGTTCAACCTTACCTACTTTACTGGCGCTAGTGATCTAGAGGTTGCAGGACGGTGGTTGATGACACACCGGCGTCTACATCAGTTGTTAGAGGTACAGGAGGCGGATCAGACACGTATTTCAGGGTACTGTTTGAAAGTCAGGCAGCAGTGTGGTGGAAGATCTACACGGACACACATGTCGTACCGTCTACCTGGGTAGAGTTCAGATAGTTGTTTTTGGATGAGTATATTCCTACCGAGGTGCAGTTGTGACTTAGAGAGCAGTTCTTGGCATTGAGACAGGGTAGCATGATGGTATCGCAGTACATGGATCGATTCAGGTACCTTATGATGTATGCCATGGACGTGGTGAACACTGAGACACTCCAGGTCTACTATTTCATAAGGGGTTTGGATGAGAGGATAGGTGGCGTGATAGTTGCGAGTGGAGCCAAGACTTTACAGGCTGTATATGATAGAACATTATCACGTGAGACATACCTACGATCTAGGGGTGAGCTGATAGACAGGTCTGGGCAAGGTTTTCAGTCTGATCAGGGATCGAAGAGATAGAGAGACTCGTCAGATGGAGATAGTGGGAGTGATCACCATGGCAGTAGACCACGATATGAAGACAGACCACGGGATCGACAACACAGAGGTGATGACAGAGACGATAGAGCATGTGCAATGTCAGCACCACAACAACCTTATACACGGGACCAGAGAAGTAGAGATCGAGATCAGAGAGACCGAAGTTATAGACAGCACTCTGAGGGCCGACAGTCTGGAGGAAGTGACAGACGTACATGTTATAGGTGCGGTCAGAGAGGCCACATCAGTGTGGATTGTCGTAGAGCCTTTCCAACACCAGAGATTCCACATACAGAGGAGAGAGTTCATGTCGTGGCACAGCCAGTCAGAGAGACGACCTGACAGCATGAGCAGGGTACGTTTATTGTGTTTTTATATGCGTGTGTTGCATATTGGTTGATGTGTTCATTATAATTGTTGATTTGTTGCATTCCATGTATTCGTTGCATCTAGGTTGATTAGTTCACTTAGATTAGTATGCCCTAATTGATTCATACACTAGAGGACTGTGGGAGACTGGTTGATATGTTCACCAGGAACTAGTTGATGTGTTCACCAGAGATTGATTGATTGGTACATCAGGTTTTAGTGGGATACTGGTTGATTTGTTCGCCAGGTTTTAATTGAAAACCGGTTGATTTGTTCACCAGGTTTTAATAGAAGACTGGTTGATTTGTTCACCAGGGCCAAGTCGATGTGTTCCCTGGGATAGGTAGATGTGTTCCCTAAGAATTTCAGTTGATTTGTTCACTGAAAGGTTAGAGTTGAGTAGTTCATTTAGACGATGGGTGTTAGGTTAGTTAGTCTAACGGGTAATTGCATTGCGCTGCGACCCCTGAGAAAAAATATTGGTTATCTTAAATTTCGGGGATCAAATGCTCCTAGTTGGGAAGAATTGTAACGGCCCAAATTAATTTAATTGAATGTTAGTGTTAATCACGAGGATTAATGGGTAATTCGGGCGTTACATGGACAGCTGGGTTGACTCGGATAGGAGTACACAGGCTATATTATGTTATTTGTGTATGTTGTATGTCTATTATTGTGATGTGGGAATTTATTATTTATATAAACATCACATGTGTGTAAGTTAATATCGGGCAAGGCTACGGGTCGGGTATATGTCCCGAAGTGTGTGTCGGGGACCGAGTATCGGGTACCGGATAGCTGGGTATGGGGCATGGGTTGCCGGGTAGCTGAGTGCTAGTGTGACGCACTTATGAATTTTATATGATTTATTAAGGTGATTTAACATAAGGTTGAATTAATGTATTAATAGATAAATAAAAATCCTATAGTTTGATAGGATTAATCATAGTGCATAGGATAATCCTCGAGATGCACAATAAAGGAAATCAAGGAAATGAGTGTCAAGATAGGGTGTCAAGAACTTGGGTGACGCAGGGTGATCAGGAACCGTCCGATCTTCCTCGAGATGCGTGCACACGCCAGATTAGAACCAAAGTATAAATACACATTGATCGATTGAAACACATGCAAATCAACATTTTCTCCAACAAATTCTTTGAGATCGGTGAGAGAAATTGAGGTTTGAGGGGGGACGAATCCGAGCTTGGAGAAGAGATTTCGGCGTTAAAACGTGAGATCAAAAGGTAATCTCTACCATTTAAATGTGAATTTTTGAATAAAAATGTGGGTTTTGTAGGTTGAGGTTAGTATGAATTTTTGGAGGATTTTATCACTGATTTACATGAATTCGGTGTTATTGAAGTTGATTTTGATGATTTACATTGATTTGAATCGAATTTATGAAAAATTGAGGTGATTTGATGAATTTTGGGTTTATTTGCATGTATTTTGATCCGAAATTTGGGGTTTGTTTTGGTAGATTTGAGGTGAGATTTTGAGGTTTTAGAGGTCTCAAATGGATTGAGAGTGAAGAGGAATTAAGATGAGGGAAGAAGAGAGCCAATAGAAGAAGAAATGAAAAAAAGAAAGAAAGAAGGAAGAACTAGAGGCGCGACATAGCGCCTCTGGGAAGAAGGAGATGGGGGAGGGGGGGCAAGCACGCGTGCGTGCACCCCTGGGCCGGGATGGACCAGCCCAGGCCCATCCCAGGTGGGGCGGACCAAACCGGCCCTGGCTCAACCCGGGTGGGCCTGGAGGTCAGACCCGGTCCAGGTGGGCCGAACCGGGCTGACCCGGTTGGGTCAGGTCGGACCCGGTTCAGGGCACCCACCCCATATTATTCAAATAATATTTTTATTTTATTATTATATTTAATTTAAAAAAAATAGTTTTAAATGAAATAAAATAAAAAAAAATAATTGAAAAAATATCAGAAAAATATCAGAAAAATTGGAAAAAATTCTACAAAAATATAGAAAATTAGAAAAAGGCAGAAAAGTAGTTTTGGGGCTTTCCAAGTATTTTTAGAACCCCGACATTGTCCGGGAGAGATACCACAGCTCAAATTTGAAAAATATGATATAATATCATAAAATTAGATAATGTGTTTTATTAATAATATAAAACACTATAAATGGACTTCAGGGACGGGTCCGGGAAGTTGGAGTGCGTAGTTACAGGTGCGTAAAACCCTTGAGAATTTTACACTTTAAATTCATGCGTGGTTTGTCTATGAAAATGAATGTTTATTCATTTACCGCATTGCTTACTTATTGGATTGACATGTTTATGCAAATGTGATTACGTATTAGTCGGTGGTTGATTTGTTCACATGGTCGGAGGTTAATCGAGATGGTCGTGGTATGGAATTGAGCAGGCTAGATTGTAGCGCGTGTATCTGGGTGCTGACGGTGAATTGCTACCCGAGTAGCGGGTGCACGTGTCCGGTGGGTTGTGATTTGTTCCTGTCACCGTTAGTAGTTCGGATGTGGTTAGACTTGATGTGTTCACTCGGGGTCATCCGAATCTACGAAGTATAATCTAGTTTTGTTAGACTCCGTCACACTTCCATCTAGTTTTAATTGATATCGTTATTGAATCGATTTACTCGAATGTTGTTTTATCCTTTAGTTTGTTTTATTTTCACTGTGTGTGATCGTCATATTAGTTGTGAATATTGTTTACTGCCAACCATAGGAATATGATTCCTGTCGCCAGGGTCATATTCACATGTCTCGCAAGTTATTGTGGTTTTTCATGATTAACGTGTAAACTTCTCTTTGGAATTTACTCACTGGGCTCGCTGTTGTATGTTTTGGGCAATTGAGCGCAGATCCTGGTACGAGCAAGAGCAAGGGAAAGGAGGTACTAGGCAACTATCTCTGAGATCGTTGCTGCTGATAGTTCGTGTTTTGATATCATGTATGTATATTTTGTTTTGTTGGGTTTTGGGGACTTTAGAACCTTATCACATGTATATGGATTACTTTTTACTTCGTCTCAGTTATATACATGGTGTTATCTCCGGGTTTTCCACTTCTTAGGATTAATAAATTCTCAAAAAATACGAATTAAACGTTTCCGCCATTGTTACTAAAATTTTCCAACCTACTAGATGTTTAAATAAGTTATAGGATTAGTCAAATGGAGTATCACTTCACAGAGACGTTGACGTGGCAACAGTGGTGATGTGTTCGGTGATGTGACAGGCGCTGTTGGGCTTGCAAGCGTAGGGCGTGGGTCACGGGGCGGCCTGAGAATTTGGGGACGCCACAACATGATTACTAGTTACGTATAGGATTCACGATTTGAATTAAAGATTTGGAATTTATTGGTTGCGTCGTGATATTGGCTTGAATCTACATATCTATGGAATATGAATGCACTATTTTTCCCATCTATTTTTATTCATGGCCCCAGGATGTTTGTGGAGTTCCACCGAGAATCTTATTAGTAAGTAAGTCTATGTAAATATCCTAGGATGTTCGTAGTACCACCGAGGGTTGTTAACGCTCCAGAATGTTTGTGGAGTTTACCACCGAGGGTTTTACTTGACTAATTAAATTCATAAGTGTGTCACGTAGGGACATGAGTTGAAATTCCTTCTCTTGTACTCTTGAGACATAGAGATGTGCATCGGTGATGTCTTGGACGAGTATACTGTTGATTTGATGGGACGAACGAGAGGGCACATAAGGCCTGTGTGCTAGCTAGTCGTTCCCATCACCACGAGAGTAGGAGAATCGGTCACCGGATTCTTGCTAATATCTAGTATGCATTGAATGAAACGACGACTTACACGTATTACTATATTTTATAGTATAGATTCTCGCGAGACCCCCTCCTTTGCCTGAAAGCTTGAATCTATGTAATGATTTGTCAATCTCTTTCTTGCCATGAATAGAGAATCATGATATATAACCTACATGTTATTGATGTAGAATTATGATATGTATTGTTGAATTTTGGAATAAGATTTCAATGCTATGCATGATTATTGTTGTTACAACTTGATGGCGATGAATATGTCGTATTTGCTATGAAAGGATGAATTCATATTTACTTGTGGCTTACAAACCTTATGTCCATAATAGTACTTGATGGTTCATTATATGTCTATCTCTTATGAAATCCTGCTACCATGCTACTATTCAATGAATCCTTGTTTGTTTTCAAGTACATGCTAGACTTTACATGCTTATTAGGTATTACTTGCATATTTGATGGTTGAGCGGGTTTTCTGCATTACTGAGCTCCGTTGGTTCTTTTAGCTCACCCCACTTACATCTCAGGTATCCACGACAGCGCTAGGTTGAGGTAAGGGAGAGACGAGCTTGAAGTCTCCTCTTGATGTGACCCTTTGTTGATATATATTATGTATATTTGATTTTGAAACTATTCAACTTGAGGTTAAAATTAAAATAGATCTTTGAGTAGCTTAAATCCTAGTTACGTTTAGTTGATCCACTTCGAAGATTTAATAAACTTTGTTTAGTTTAAACAAGCACGAACCCATATATAGTTTCATTAATGTTTTATGAACTTAAATCTATTGGCTTAAAGATATCTCTTTATATTTATTTCGCAATTATTATCCTTTGTTTAGCCAATGTGTATTCTGCAGGTTTATTTGTTTAGGCGTGCCAGACCGTTATTTGGGTCTGGTTCAGGTATTGGGCTTAAGTGGCGGCCTAGGCTGGGCGACCCGACCCTGGGTCAGGAACGGGTCGTCACAGTTGGTATCAGAGCATAGGGATTAGAACCTAGGAAAATGTTAGGTTAGGGAAACCTAAGTTTTAGGGCCTTTAAGTTTAAAGGTCAAGTTAAGTCGAACAAATCAGTGGTATGGGACATTGGTTCAAAGTCGACTTAATACGCAATAATGATAAATCCTAGGATGGGATGGGACAAAAGAAATTCGATAAAGATTTAATGTGATAATTATTTGCTACTTTGTGTATATAAATATATCGTTAGATATATAGGTAAATGTTTTCCCTTAAGACGTGAAACCTTAGTTCCACGAAGTGGGAATGACAATTAATGATACATGAAAATTGAAGGAAAGACCTAAGAAGATCCCACATGTGTTGTAAGGATGTCTACAACGATTGTTGCAAGAATGGTTCTGGTAGAACGACTACACTTAGATTGGACATTGTATGGCGAGATGCGCCTATACTTAACGGTAGAGTAGCAAATAAAGACATAAGCAACAATCATAAGACTTGAAAGGGCAATGGGACACCATGCTAAATGTGCAAAATGGAATGGTGACGTGATCACATTTCAGAGAAGTAACTTTGACACTGAAAACTCTATTAGGATAATTAAAATTAACGATATCTTATTGAAAATAGAAGTTAACGATCCTAGTAAGGATGCAAATAAATCTTGGTTTCAAACAATGATAAGCAAGTTAGTCTGGCCAGGAGGCTGAACTTGAACTACCAAACTAAATGGTTGAAAGGAAAGATGAAAGATCTTATCAGTGATAGGTCGACTATTAAAAGTGAGGATTTAGGTTAGGATCGAACCCCAATAAGATTTATACTATGCATGAAACAATAATTAAGGATGGTGAGGAAATACCCTAAACTAGCAATGAAACATGAATATATGAGTAAAGATCAAATTTCTTAAACTTCACACTGTTAATAATTGTTGAACAAAATGTGTAGTTTACACTTGGAAGCCTGAGGGCTTAGTATAAGTTTAAAAGTGAAAGCCCTAATTTGATGGCGTAGGAGAATTTGAGGTTGCAACCCAGATGGGTAAGCAATAGATTTGAAAATGGTTAAGTGTTAAGGATATCAATACGTGGAGATAATGCACGAATAATCAAGGTCAACACTGTAACAAGTGACAAGAATAAATAAATTATGTGGCATAAAGGTTTGCCTAAGCATGAGGTCACTTTAAATCATTCCCATGAGAAATCAGCTGATATTCTTATTTTCAAGAATTATTAAATTTGGAGGAAAGGAAGAACAGTATGAATGGTTTTATGCTAAGTATAAAGCAATAAACCATAAGCTACATATTGCAAGATAATTTTCGAAACAAGTGTAAATATGAGTTTGGGTGCCCTTGAATTAAAGCTTTAGTAACAAGTCGTACAAGATAAACCTATATGAGTTTTATGTACACGGATTTGTACTTTATGGTTAGAGTATCCAACAAAACGTATATGCAGTGCGATAGTAGTAATGCACGAGTGTAATGAATTGAAATATAAGTTTGAGTTATGAACTTGAAATAACTGGATTGGAATGAGATATGAGTCCTTAATGACAATACCAAGAGTATGAGTTGTATACTCTTAAGAAACGACGTGAATGTCAAAACTTAAAAAAAACATGAAAGCTAAATCACCCTTGTCTCTTAGTGAGAAACGTACTAAATAAACTAGAAAAGCTAAAAGTTAGCTAGGAATGGTGAAAAGAGAACTTAGGCATCGAATGGGAACATGACTGAGCCAAAAAAATGTAAAACAACCACTCAGGATTGTGAGAGTCGAATGGTACGTGGACACGGTGCAAAAAAGTTTCTTAGAATCAGAGTGATTGTGATGGAAGACCAAATCATGAAGAAAAGATGACAATATCATAAATAGCATATGAATGAGAATAGCATTCCGCTTAAGGTTGACAATGATGTCAAGGGTGCCTCAAGATTATAAAGGTGGAAGCTTGTTTACGTCAATTAACAGTTAAGTGTGATGGAGGAGTTACAGAGTGGCTCATTAGTCAAAAGTTTACTTGAATTATGAATCTATAGAAATGAATGTCGACAAATGTATGATGGACAATGATGTAAAAGTGTTACTCCGAGAAGGAATACTATGTCTACCTATTTGTAGCCTTCACAGATAAGCCGCAAAGGCATAATGAGTAGTTCATTGATATACGTAACCAAGATGTTGATAGAGATGGTGTGCTAGTGCTCATGTTATAGTAGACAACTATCCTTATTTCCCTACTACCAGTTGGTAGTATGGTTTCAATGCCAGATAGGCAAAGATATTCGTCGACATAGATATGCACCAGATTATATCTCAACATGGTTCTACCTCTCTGCAAGTTGAGCGACTTGAGCGTATATTGCAACTTTGGTGAAGATTATAAGGAATACTTTAAGAACACGTGACGACAGAAGAACTTGGCAAGTGGCTGAGTTTTATGATTCTATTGAGACCTATAAGAGAGGCCTTATGAATTTCGGTCAGTGGGACGGAAATGAAAATGTTGAGATAGTAGAGTCAAGAGTAAGACTTTATTTCACGTGGAGTATGAGCAGAAGGTGCAAGTGCAGATTTCCTCAGTTAAACAATAGATCGTAGAAGAAATCGTTACGAGGGGACATGTGAGGATGTTTGTGAAGTTTCACCGAGGGTCTTATTAGCAAGTAAGTCTATGTAAATGCCCCAGGATGTTCGTGGTACCACCGAGGGTCGTTAACGCCCCAGAATGTTTGTGGAGTTTACTACCAAGGGTTTTACTTGACTAATTAAATTCATAAGTGCGTCACGTAGGGACATGAGTTGGAATTCCTTCTCTTGTACTCTTGAGACATAGGGATGTGCATCAAAGATGGCTTAGACGAATCTACTGTTGATTTGATGGGACGAATGAAAGGGCACATAAGGCCTGTGTGATAGCTAGTAGTTTCCATCACCTCGAGAGTAGGAGAATCGGTCACCGGATTCTTGTCAATATCTAGTATGCATTGAATGAAACGACGACTTATACGTATTACTATATTTTATAGTATAGATTCTCGCGAGACCCCCTCCTTTGCATGAAAGCTTAAATCTATGTAATGATTTGTCAATCACTTTCTTGCCATGAATAAAGAATCATGATATATAACCTACATGTTATTGATGTAGAATTATGCTATGTATTGTTGAATTTTGGAATAAGCTTTCAATGCTATGCATGATTATTGTTGTTACAACTTGATGATTTATGATGAATATGTCGTATTTGCTATAAAAGGATGAATTCCTATTTACTTGTGGCTTACAAACCTTATGTCCATGATAGTACTTGATGGTTCATTATATGTCTATCTCTTATGAAATCCTGCTACCATGCTACTATTCAATGAATCCTTGTTTGTTTTCAAGTACATGCTAGACTTTACATGCATATTAGGTATTACTTACATATTTGATGGTTGAGCGGGTTTTCCACATTACTGAGCTCCGTTGGTTCTTTTAGCTTACCCCACTTGCATCTCAGGTATCCACGACAGCACTAGGTTGAGGCAAGGGAGAGACGAGCTTGAAGTCTCCTCTTGATGTAACCCTTTGTTGATATATATTATGTATATTTGATTTTGAAACTATTCAACTTGGGGTTAAAATTAAAATAGATCTTTGAGTAGCTTGAATCCTAGTTACCTTTAGTTGATTTACTTCGAAGATTTAATAAACTTTGTTTAGTTTAAACGAGCACGAACCCATGTATAGTTTCATTAATGTTTTATGAACTTAAATTGGCTTAAGGATATCTCTTTATATTTATTCCGCAATCATTATCCTTTGTTTAGCCAATGTGTATTCTGCAAGTTTATTTGTTTAGGCGTGCCAGACCATTATTTGGACCTGGTTCAGGTATTGGGCTTAAGTGGCGGCCTGTGCCGGGCGACCCGACCCTATGTCGGGGATGGGTCGTCACAGTCACAAACTAGATGGTGAGTGCGTGAAAAATATAAAAGTGACGCTAGAAGAAACTAACCAGTAATTCAAGATTTACCAAATAAACAGTCCAAATATCATGCGGCATTGATATACATAAAATATAACAAATTGCATGATAAACAGACTGGCAAGCATTTCAACAAAATTTGAGTGTTCAAAGAGTCAATAGAGGCCCATAAGTGGTCAATTTATATGCAGCACAACAGTACCATATTTATAGTCACAACAGTGGCCAACAATCCAGTACTCGGGGTGTAACCCACTATCAAGGGGGTGGGACAACACCCCTGCAAGCAGTGCTCACGCTGACCACTAATATGAACTCGGGATTACCTTCACAACACACTTATGCCAAGACACGCAACCAAGGAAGTATAGAATGGACTTTAACAATAGCTCAATTCAAATAGTAATAGTAATAATGGAAAATGAATTAATATGTATTTTCTAATTATCTTACAATCGTACGAATAACGTACCTCAATAACGCAAAACTCTAATCTTCGCGAAAACCTCTAAGTTGTCTCACTTGAATTCTCAAAGTCTGAAAATCAATTAACCCAAATTTGTAAATCCTATTAAAAACTTTATGATTTACCCAATTTCCCATAATCATTTCATTAGTGTAATTGGGTTGGTTTATGGGGTATTGGGTCGTATTCGGTCCCATTTGAATACCCGGTAGATCCCTGAATTTCTATAAATTTTTTCCCTGTGAACAATGTCATGCCATCGCGCCATCGTGGAGTTCAACCCCCGACGGCGTCCTCACTGCGTGAGTTTAGGGCTCACTGTCCCAACCGCTGTGGGTGGCGCCATCGGCATAAATGCCCATGACGTCCCTCATGGCTTGTTCTTGAACGCACTATTCGGGGTTTTTCGAAACCTTAGCTCACGTCGCCATATTCTGAGCCTATCCTAAAACTCTTAGGGACATCCGTGACTACCACAAAACCCCTTCGGTTCATGTCAAAACCCCCGACAAACACCCCGATTCCTAAATCACACGAAAATTCTTCAAAGATCTCCAAAAATTTCAATTTCCCTCAAATACACATACCAATCACCAAAACATCAAATAATCAACAATTTGATCCCAAAAACATCAGTCAAACTTATTTCCAACTATTTCCCAAAATCTCGTCTAAAATCGTCGTGACGAAAACCCACAAAATTAACACCAAACTGTAGACAAATACGCTAAGATTAAGGACCCTACCTTTTTAAGCGTGATTGGTTGTTCCCCGACGTTGCAACGAGCTAGTGAAGTCCTGAAACCCACTCTCTCTTCTCTCATTATGTGAAAGTGAAAATGAATTGAGGAGAGAGAAAAGTTGGCTTATATACATCCCATTCATCTCTTGTCACGCACAAATCTCGAGGCATATCTTGTGTCCTACCTTCACTCCATCCAACTACTCTAACACCAAAGCATGACTCCAATTGGTGACTTGAACTTCAAAACCAAACCATTTCTCGTTCACATCTTATGTTCTCGTACGCCTTTCACCACATGACTCACACTGCGTGAGTTCCCAAACATAACCTCGCTGTCACATTTTATTTAATTATTTATTATTTTTTTGATAATTCACTAATTACCATTTTTTAGTGTTTAATTACCCGTATTATACCCTGAAATTCATTTTTCCCTAATCAAATCTCACACCAAAATATGTGGTGATTAATAAAACAAAAACCATGCACTAGGACGTACAGAGTTCACATTTGGGTATAAATAATAATACAAAAATCACAGAAAAAATAAAATATACCTTAGTGTCAAATTCCAAGGCTTGAGTAATATCACAAGTCACAACGGGTCGGTCATGGTCCTTAAAACACGACACGTGCCACCAATTAAATTTGAGGGTCGTTACACTCAAAGACCCTAGAAAGTGAAATTTGATAAAGAACGAGAGTCTTTATTTCTTATGTTTGAGTACAAGTGTTCTAGTATTTATAGAAAGCTGGAACACTTAAAAGATAGAAACAAATAAAGGTACTTGCAATCTAATAACCAATCGTGATGGTGACCATGATATTAACCAAATCGAACCAATTTAATAAGGGATAGTGGGATAACCAAAGATTGGAACGGAACCACATAATCTTAACACCCCCTTCAAACTCAAGATGGATTGGTGGAGATCAACTTGAGTTTGTCAATCAAATCTTGAAACCGTCGCGAAAGATGAGCTTTGGTGAAGATGTTTGCTGTCTGATTAACGTAAGAAACTGCGATAAGCTGAATAGTGCCTCAGAGGATGTGTTGGCGGACAAAGTGACAATCATTCTCATTGTGTTTTGTACGCTCATGAAAGACATCATTATGAGCGATCTGAATGGCACTACGATTGTAACAATGTAAGAGAGTAGTCGAGGAATGATTCACTCCCATATCCTTAAGTAACCAACGGAGCCAGAGTAATTCAAATGTAGCATCAACAAGTGCCATATACTCAGATTCTGTACTGGAGCGTGAAGACATTGTTTGCTTCTTACTTCGCCAAGATATATGCGAAGTGCCCAAGAAGAAACAATAACCAATAGTGGAGCAACGATCAGTTAGATCGCTAGCCCAATCGACATCGGAATAACTAGATAGAACTAAAAAAGACGTTGCAGAGAAATGCAGACCACGAAACAAAGTGCCTTTAACATATCGGAGAATACAAAGAACAGCTGTAAAGTGAGCAGGACGAAGTGCAGACATGAACTGACTAACGATATGAACAACATATGCAATATATGGTCGATTGACTGTAAGATAAACCAGACTACCAATAAATTGACTATATAAAGTAGGATCTGAAAGAAATGTACCATCATATGGAGTCAAATTAATGTTTACATCCAAAGGAGTGGAAGAAATTATGGCATCAATAATCACAGAGCGAGAGATCAAGTGAGATGCATATTTGTCCTGTGATAGATAATGGCCGTTTGAAGTAGGTGTAACTTAAAGTCCCAAAAAATTACTTAGGAGGCCCAAATCCTTCATCTCAAAATGCCGCCGCAGATAGTGTTGGAGTTCGGAAATGCCAGCAGAGTCATCCCCAGTGATAATCATATCATCTACATTAAACAGAAGAAGAACTATCCTTTTATCTGAGTGCCGAGTAAACAAGGTTGAGTCATGAGGACTGGATGTAAACCCGAGTTTTGTGATGGTCGTGCTAAACTTCGCAAACAACGCACAAGGAGCTTGTTCAAGTGCATACAATGCTCGTCATAAGAGACAAACTTGGTTTGGGGAATGTGCATATCTAGGAGGAGGGTGCATATACACTTCTTCGGCAAGATCGCCATTAAGAAATGCATTCTTAACATCCATCTGAAAAAGATACCAGTGTTTGATAGCAGCAACAACTAACAAGTTCCGGACGGATGTTAAATGAGCCACAGGAACAAAAGTTTATTCATACTCGATGCCATATTCCTGTATGTAACCTTTTGCAACCAGACGAGCCTTATAACGCTCAACAAATCTGTCATAATGGGTTTTTATCTTATAAACCCATTTGCTCCCAATAGAGGTCTTGCCTAAAGGAAGATCCACCAAGTCTCAAATGTGTGTCTTTGCCAAGGCATCAATTCTTCTGACATTACTTGCTGCCAATTAGGAACAGTACTAGCCTCTCGATAGGAGGAAGGCTCATATAAAGAAGAAATGACAAAGAAACAATGATAAACTTAAAGGTAAAGTAGAAGTTCAGTTACCCTTTTGGAACGACGACGAGGAGGAACAGGATCATCAAAGGGAGCAAATTCTAGAGGAACAAACGTCGAAGTGGTGGTGCAATTATTGAGCTCAAGTGTCGAACCTGTATCATAAAAGTAATAGAGCTCGATAAACGAGTTAGTGAAGAAAGGCTGAGAACTAGAGAAAGAAGTATTAAACTTGGATAGTTTGGAAAACATTGTATGTTCCCATAAAGTGACATGCGTGGAGATTCGCAATCTTCGAGAAATATGATCCCAACACCGATAGCCTTTATGTTCAACTCCATACCCAAGAAGATAACAAAGACGAGCACGTGGCTCAAGTCTAGTATGCTCAGGGGGATTGAGAAGATCAAAATGTGCACTACCAAAGATTCTAAGATTAGTATAATCAGGTGTTGTACAATATAATCGTTTAAAATGGGAAATGTTTTGTAAAATCAGAGTAAGAAGTCAATTTATGGTAGAAATATATGTCAGGGCAGCCTCTCCCCAAAACTTTTCCAGACATGATGCTGAAAGAAGTTGAGCACGAATAGAGTTTAAAATATGAAAATGTTTTCTTTCAGCTCTGCCATTTTGTTAAGAGGTATAAGGGTAGGAACGTTGAACAACAGTTCCTTGTTGCTTAAAAAAGTCAAGAAGAACAAAATCTTGATATTTTAAAGCATTGTCTTTACAAAATATTTTGATTAAACTTGAAAAATGAGTTTTAATCATGGTTGCAAGTTCGATATAACTATGTGACAGCTCATACCTATGCTTTAGAAAATATATCCAAGTAAAACGTGAATAAGCATAATAAATAACACAAAATACCGATAACCATTAATAGTAGAAGTGGGTGCAGGACCCCAAATATCATAATGAATTAAACCAAATGGTGTATTAGCAATAGAATCACTAAGACTGAACGAAGATGCAGGTTTTTTAGCCAATTGACAATGTGTACAATCAAAAGACTGAAATTTTAAAACACCTAATGACCCACTAGAAATAATAGTGCGAAGTTTACTAGCAGATGCATGACCTAGATGAAGATGCCATTCGTAAACCGAGGTAGGGGAAACAACAACAGAGAATTGTTGAGAATGAGGCAAATGAAGAGATGTGAGCTCAAATAATCGTCCCACCTTGCTCCCCTTTCCAAGAATTTGACCTGAAAATCCTGAACCTGAATACCATTAGGAGAAAAATATATAAATAAGCCATTATCACATAACTAACCAACGAAAACTAAATTTAAGGCAAGCTCTGGGACATAATGAGTGTCAGGCAAAGTTAGGCGAGGAGTAGAAACAATTCACGTGAGTAATAGACATAGAACTTCCATTTGGAGTTTCAATAAATGAAAAAGACGGAGTATTTTTGCAATTGGAAAGAACATATAACTGAGGAGTCACACTAAAGGCACCCCGCAATCCTCTCAGGGTACCCCAGCAATTTATTAGGGCACCCTGATGTTTTTACCAAAATGCCCTTTCGTTTGAAGTGCGAGCACCCCACCACCAAATCGAATGAAACCCTTCTTTTTTCTCTTCCATCACGACATCAAGGCATCAATATACTAAATCCCCTCACTTTCTTGCTTGTTCAAGGTAAATTTGTTATTTTTATGGTTGGAAGATGTGTTTAACTTTAATCCCGTAGTGTTCAGTCACACAGGGCCGTGATCTGTCTTTTGGTCTCGGATGTCCATTGCCGACACCATTATGTAAGTGTCGTTTAATATCAACCGACACCTAAGTGAGAAGGACCCTTAGACTACATGGTTGTGTATCACCGAGACTACTGGTTTGGGATTAAACTCAGTTGGTAATAATCGACACCTTTTGTTAGTTATCGGTTATAGGGTACCGAGACACTATAACATGTCTCAGTCCTGTGTGACCAATAAATTTGCGTTCGTGGTTCATCTTCGAAAATAAAAAAAACCCCACAAAAATTATAAAAACTAACTTGTCGTGTGCGATGTCCGCGTCCCACTCATTTTTTTCAACTATTAGACTCTAAAAACACTTAAAACTCGTCGAATCTCTGGGCGACGATGGATCAACAAACGTGATTGACAAGGGCTAGTGCACACTCTTTGATCGACAAACGAGATGTCCAGCCCACGAAGAATCGGCTTGACTTCGTAAAAAAATCGAGTTTTCAAAAGTGGGGTGCCCTGAGAGGGCATTTGAATGGGCATGTGAATTGTTGGGTTGGATGAGGGCATTCTTGTCAATTGGTTATAAAATCAGTTTTAATTAAAAATGGTGGGGTGCCTTGAGAGGATTATGGGGTGCCCTTAGCCCCACTCTAACTGAAAGGTCATATGGTTACAATAACTGGAATCAAGAAACCAAAGTGTACCTGGGGTAATAGATAAGGCAGTGGCTATGGGGGATATCACCTGTTTGAGGAGTGCTTATATCTCACTCAAAGGCATGGTGGGGAGGATGGTGACCCAACATAGAGAACAACAACAACAACAACAAAAGAATAGATCTTAGATGTAAACTTCGAAGCATTCTTGGGACGAGGAGGACGAGTTGGACAGTTTGGTACTATGTGACCACGCTCGTGACTGTACCTACACTTAATAGTAGGACAGTTAGCAAACGCATAACCGGTTCCTTTGCAATTTCTGTAAAATGAGGATCCTGACTTTGAACGTGATGGAATAAGCGCTAGAGCAAGATCTGAGGAAATGGAAGGAGGTTTAACCAATTCCAGCCTGGTTTCTTCAAATAAGATTTCTTTAACAACTGCATCAAAATAGGGTCACGATGTAGCAAGGCTGCACGAACTGACTCATACTCAGGACGAAAAGCCATCAATATTTGTATGAGATAAAGATGATCCTGAGTGATTTAAACTTGGTGTAACTGATTCCAAATTGGTTGAATGGGGGCTATAAAATCATTAAATGACTGACCATGTTCTTGCTTCAAATTGTTCAGATTAGTAACTAACTAGTAATATTGCGCCAAACCAGAAACCTTGTATCTAACAGACAAAAACTCCTAAATATCTTTAGCAGCATCAAACTCAACAAATTGAATATGAATAGAGGGAGTAATAGTGTTACTAAACCAAGTAATGATCTTGTGATTTTTACCCACCCAATCTTCAACACGATTTAGAAACTTATTGTCAGATTCCTTTTCACTTTGTTCAGGCTTGACAATGTCTCTCGTCATAATACGCCAAAGCTTTCGGCTAATCAAGAAACTTTTGATCTGCTGCGACCATAAATGTAGCGACCCGAATTTAATTTGCTATTATCCGTGACGTATTGCAGACATGGCGGACAGCTCAGACACTCGTGGGACCCGCAGCTAGACTAGAGCGCGCCTAGAGTTAGGTAAATTGTTATTTTGAGTGTTGTTTTGACTAATTTTTTGATGTTTATGTTAAAATAGGTTAAACGACATCGCGACCTGTGTAATTATATTTCAATTGACGTGTGAGATTGGGTGTTAAGTATTTGACCTGATATGCGTGTCGGCGCGGGTACCGGGTAGACTAAAAGACGAAATATTAGGTCGGGGAAAATAATACACACATTAAATGAATTAAATGTAATAAAATAGTAAATATGTGGGCGCCTAGGGACACGCGGGGTCGTGGTCGACACGTGTGGGTGGTACTATAGTGTGCACGCCCGAGTACGCTCATTAGCGCGCATGACAAAATTGTAGGCGCGAAAATATAGGTGAATATATATATATATATTTATATATAGGTAATTTAATATATATATATATATATATATATATATATTAAAATCAGAAAATTAAAAAATAATTGTGAAATAACCAAAAAGGGTTATGAAGGATGAGGATAAGAACTTAAGGGCATTTTGGTCATTTCACCCCAAAATGTTTATAAACAACACCACTGACACCCATTTTTCTCACAATTTTGATTGATCGAGAGAGCGAGGAGGAAGAAGGAAAGAGAGAGAGAGAGAGAGAGAGAGAGAGAGATCGCGAGCTTGTGTTGGAGAGGTTGTCGCGAGGAGGCGAGGTGAGTTGTTGTCTTGCTGTTGTTGTCTCCTTGAAATGGTGGTGGTGATAGTTCGGTGGTGGGGGTGGAGTTGAGAGCTTGGATGAACTGTAAGAGCAGTTCATCCGAGGAGAGAGATGAAACCTAAGTCGTCTCCCCTCCCTTCCAATTCCATTAGAAATGAAAAAAAAAATTATTCTGTTGAACGAAGGGGAAGATGGGGAGGAGGGTGCACGCACGCATACGTTAGTGATCGTGCACCCACGGGTCGAGGCCTGGACCAGGCGCCGAGCCCAACTTTTAGTGGGCCGGGCCGAACTGGCCCTGGCCCAACCCAAGTGGGCCTGGACCGGGCCCGACCCAGACCTAGTCCAGGTGGACCGAACCGGGCCCGACCTGATTGGGTCGGGTCGGACCAGGTTCAGGGACCCACCCCATATTATTTAAATAATATTTTATTTTATTTTAAATAAATTAAAAATAGTTTTAAATAAAATAAAATAAAGAAAAATAGGGAAAATAGCTAAAAAAATTATTGAAAAACTCAGAAAAATCCAAAAAATATGAGAAATTAGAAAAAATGTTCATAAATGAGTTTTGGGGTTTTCTCGGAATTTTGGCGATATGTTATCGGGGTTTTTACCTCGAAAAACGTAAAATTGACATAATATATCCAATTGAAGCTAAATTAATGACAAATGGTATTAGGTACATTTGGGTGATAATTTTCATTGTCGGGTGATTATTGGAGCTAGACCGGGGTTTGGATTTCGGGACGTGAAGTGCGGATTGAGGTGTGTAGTATCCCAACTGAAATTACTTGAGTATTTACTTATTTTGGCATTTGAATTTAATTTCTTTCATTTTAATACTCTACTCTGGTTATGGTTATATGGGCAGACGTTGAGCGAGGCTCCCTCCATTCCATTCTTATATGTATGTCCACTACACCATAGCACGTGCTACCAGATCGGTCTCGGTGAATAGCACGACCCGAGTATCACGTCGTGGCATGTATTGGTGCGCCGTAGGTGTAACGTCGGCCATTGAGTGGATCCAGATAGTTGCCATGCTTGAGTAGGACTCGCCGACAGTATTCTGTGGAAGAGTCTGAATTATGGTGGTAGTCTGACCTTAGTGGGCTAGGAACATACTTTGAGCTTTTCCTAGTACGAGCAGGAGTAAGGGCAAACTGCCAGAGTACTGTTGATCTGAGATTGTCTGACTCGTACATTTGTATTATATTTATTTTGTTTTATTTTGTGTTTGGGATTTTGAGATACCTTGTATATATTTATTTTTTTGTGACTTCTGGGGTATTTATGGTTGTGTATGGGTTTTTCATATTAGGTTTATGGTTTAGGTTACATATTTATAGTATCATTATCCGAAGGCTTCCTGTGTGTTGAATTGAGGATTTTAGGATGATTTGACATATAATTTATTTTCAATATAACTTAATCAGTAAATGGATAATTGATAAAGTTTAAAAAGATAAAATGGAGGATATAATTTAATGTAGAGCACAACTATCGTTGATAAGACAAACTGTGAGTCTACATTAACTTTCGTGGTGATTTATTTGAAAAACGAACTGTTACAATAAAAAATAATTAGAACCATGGGCACCTCATTTTTTTACTCTCAAAGGAGCATAGGGGCTGATAACGCACGGACAGAGGCGCAGAGATGAAGGCGCAAGGTATCGTGTGGAGAGGACAGGTGGCTGGTCAACACGGGGCTCGGATGTGCGCAGCAGAGATGCAGCGCAAGGTGTTCCGACAGATGGCGTAAGGTGAATGGATGCACTCGGCAGATGACGCACAAGGTGCAGCGGACATGTCGCAAGGTGCAGCAGTCACGTCTGATGGCGCAACAGCGGTCTGATGGCGCAAGGTGGAGCGGACAGATGGCAGACTAGCACTCGATAGTGTGGGTGTTCGGGTGTGCGTATGTACGGACTCCACAGTCGAAATAGAGAAACAAGAGAGCATTTAGGGCTCGATACCATTAAATTTGATAAATGACAAGAGTCTTTATTTCTTATGTTTGAGTACAAGTGTTCTAATATTTATTGAAAATTAGGAATATATAAAAGATAGAAATAAATAAAAATAGTTACAATCTAGTAATCAATTGTGATGGTGATCATGATATAACCAATCGTGATGGTGATCATGATATTAACCGAACCAAACTAATCTAATATGGAGGATTGAGGGATAATCAAATATTAGAATCGGACCACATAATCTGAGCAGAAAGCAAAGTTAAAAAGAACTAAAAACACAAACCTTTCTTAATTGAGGTTGAGATCCGTCATCAATACAAAAAAAGAGCGTCTCCACCCACAATGGCTACAGCAACAATTGCCTAAGACGAACTTTAGTTAATTTCAAGAAAAAGAAAAAGAAAGAAACTCATAGTTATTTAAAGAACCAAAATTTTCTCTTTTCCTTGCTCTAAAAGTAAACCCTCCTAACCACATATTTCTTTTTTTATTTCAATTTAGTTAGTCATTATGTCTCCATGCCCCCACGATAATGTGCCACCTATCAACCAAAATTTTATTATTATAATATTCATTTATGATATAACTAAAATATCCTTCACGACTTAGCTTAGGTATTTCAGACCTTAGTTCAATCAATGTCGTAGACTTACCTGAAAGCCTGTGCATGCACACATTTCTTGATGATCTACTCTCGCGCAATAGACAATAAAAAGTCACAAAATTGTTCATGGGAGTATAAATAGATAATACTAGTCATTAAGTAAAATTAAAATATTTTGGACCATTACAGCTTGTTTTCATTGATAAAAAGAAAATTAATGATTTGATAAAGACTATTAATCTTATTAATGATTTAAGGTTTGATAATAATGATATGATTATATGACTACACTTTAATTAGTATGTTCGGATATCAAAACGATTTGTGCTTCATTATTCTGAATGATTGTTTAGATGTTTGTTTAATATTAAATTACTTGATTTGAATCTAGAATAGTTATTTTAGTTAATTTACATTGATTCATTTTAGTCTAATTGATTTGAATAATTGCTTTATAATATTTAAATAATTTTAATTCTTGTCTTAGTTTTTGTTTCGGTTAAAATAATAAAAATAATAATAACCCTAATAAAATTCCTCCTTCCTAGGAAGTTGACAAAATCTCTTTATTGACGATCCTACTTACTGCTACTAAAAGTTATATATTTAAAGATAATGTTTATTGAGTATTATTATTGTGCGCACTCGACACGTGTCAATCGACCTGAGGTTGCTCCCCTCCCTCCCTCGATTGGTTTCATCCATAGTTATACACACGTAAATTTTTGAATGATTAGCATAACTTAAATTGAGTGGCTTAAAAAAAAGGACATCCACCTCTTATACTAACATGTTAGCGTCGCGCATAATTTTTTTATCCTAAACTCCCAATAATATGAATCGAACACATAATATAGGTTGAGCGACAGCTTTTTAGTCGCAACAACAACCTACGGAAGCTCTTTCTTACTTTACCAGTCAAGTAGGCCCATGGTGTGGGGAAGATGGGAGGTGTGGGGGGAGGGTAATTGTGTTAAAAAATTTTAGAGCCACGCTAAAGGAACCTCACCGATTATTGAGGGCACCTCATTGATTTAGGCACCCAGTGAATCTCCAAAGGCACCCCTATTTTTTATTAAAATACCCTTTATGTCAACCAACGCGCCTCACCACTCAAATACAAATTAAAGTGGTCTCGATCATATCTTGCCAAGACTCTTATTAATTAAGGTGTCAGTCTATACCAATCGACATCCAAATAAAGTGGTAAGATACTTAACTCGATGGGTGACGACCGAGACTATACAAGTGGTCTCAGTGGCCTTGTATCGGGTCATATGTGTATGTCTCGATTGACACCAACCGACATAACAGCCTATGTCTCGGTCCTGTGTGTTCGAGACCATAGGTTCAATCATTTCCCATCAAAACCTTAAACGCAGTGTCGGTGGTTGACACAACAACCTATCTAAAACGTAGTGTCGCGCTACAGGCATCTGCCTTGCATAAGGGAACACCATTTTTTGAGAGGGGCAAATGTGATTTCTTTTTGAAACCAACAATAATTTAAAAAATGGGATGCCCTCAGTAACTGGTGAGGTTGATGAGTGTTCATTTAGGTATGATTTAGTATAGGATATTAGGAGTTAATGGACTATATTTATCATATTTTAAAGTGACAAATGTTTATTTTATGTGCTTCAGGGATTTTATATGAGTTCGGGCATTTTTGGGACCGAAGGCATGTGTTGAGCTTAATTGACAGATGTTCAGTTCATATGGCATAACTTTCACATAAAAAGTCAAAACGACTCGCCGTTGGTTTTGTTGGAAAGAATACTTTGAGATGAACATTTCCATCTCTCATAAGTATCATGAGATACAGATTTAAAGTGGCTCAAAAGAGCAACACACAGTTGGCAAAGTTTAGCTAAGTTCTTTGATGACCTTCAGTATAAAGGTCATAACTTTCTCATCTCAAATCCAAATGACTTTCCGTTTCCTTTGATGGAAAGTAGACTCCAAGATGAACATTTTCATATATCATAAGCCTATTCAGATTCGGCCTCTAGATAGTCCAAAATTACATTACAAGGCAGAGGAAATTTTCACGTCGTTAGGATGTCGTGATGAACAAATTCTCACGACGTGACTCACATACAAGTTAACCAGAGAGCTAAAAAAGGACGACGTGAGGACGCCGTGCTTCACAAATTCTCACGGTGCTACCACGGCGTCGATACCTAAAGACTCAAAATTTTAGAAATTTTACCTATTTTTCGGGATTTTTATATTTTTAACCCACTTTGGGGTGTTCCTATAAATACTAATAGACTCTCAAATGAAAGGAACTCTTTTTTTACTTTGGTTTTACATTAGAAACTAGGTTTTTGACTTGATTTTGTCTAGCTAATCTCCTTCCTCTAGGTTGAAGGTGGATCAGTCAAGCTTTGCGACTTGGGATTTTGTTATGAGGTTTATTTATATTTAATTCTCCTAATTATTTTCTATTGTTTATTCTCTTTGGTATTGTTTTTAATCATTGGGTTAGGTTTGATTGTATGTATAGCGCTATGCATGCATATTAGATTGATCACTCTTAGTCATTGAAGTCGAAATGTCCGTCCTCACGCGGTAGACTCAAACTTGTGACAATTGGCCAACCGGTCAAGTACCTTAGGGATCTAGGCTAAATCGGGGTACTAGCAATCTGGTTGTGCAGGTGTAGTGCCTTCACGAATCGAGGTAATGCGGCCAACACGTTAAATCTGGAGCACTAATAATCAGGTTGCGTGTTTGGTTAGGGAAGTAGTCAACGGTCGTACCTTGGCTGCCGACATCAGGAAGTGCGAGGAACCGAGTGCGTTACCGGGTCTATAGCTGCACTAGATCATAGATTAGTCTCATATCTTTTATAAATCAAGGATTAATGGAATCAATCCCAAGTTTTATTGCGAAGACCATGAAGCTGAATACCTAGATTTTCTTCCATTACATTACTCTAATTCAAAGTTTTCAAAGTTTTCAAAAGTTTTACAAAATCCCCTATTTTTCTTCTCCCTTAAAAACCCAAGTCTCTACCTAGTTCTTGAGGTTCGACCTGAGCTTGCCACTACTGCAGTCTTTTGTAGTTTTTGGTCTAGAAATCGGGAATTATATTTGATGTGTTACGACACGCGTCAGAGGTGCCAATAGCACGACTCAAATTTTAAAATTGGTGTGTGTATTTATTAAAGGGTATGTGCAACGGTGAAGGAAAAAATTACATCCGTACAATTAATTTAATTTTAAATTTGTAAAGTACAGTAGGTTTTCTTTTTATTGTTAAAATAATGTATTATGTCTTTTGTAAAGGTGATATTAGACATGGAAACAGTGACTCATGTGAGTTTGTGTGACATGGAAACTCCACGTCACGTAGGACTTACACGAATAGCACCTTTCTAAAGATGTCATTCGTGTGACATGGATCAAATTCTTAACACGAATAGCGCATTCGGAAAAGACGTTATTCGTGTGATGTAGTGATGTGCACGAATAGCACTTTTTCTAAAGATGTTATTCATGTTACATGAACCGAATACTCAACACGATTAGCGCCTTTGAAAAAAGGCGCTATTCGTGTGTGATGCGGGTGATGTGGATACCACGTGGATCACGAATTGCGCCTTTAGTAAAGGCGCAATTCGTGATGCATATGGCTTCACAGCAGAGAATATATTCTCTGCGAAACCGCAAAGAATATATTCTCTGTTCCCTACTGCTAAGGACCTATGGATCGAAGTGGGGAATAGGGAGAGAAGAGGACGTGAGGGATGGTGAGGTGACTTTAGTGGGGTTAGGAGTTTAAAAGAGGGAGAGAAGAGGATGTGAGGGAGAGAAATAGAGAAAGTTTGGTAGAGAGAGAGCGAGCTTGGTCTGAGAGGAAGCAGCGGAGCAGCCGCGGCGGCAACAACAACAGGGAAAGTGAGAGAGTGAAAGTGAGAGTAGAAGAGAGAGCTGGGAGCGAGAGAGAGAGAGAGAGAGAGAGAGAGAGAGAGAGAGAGAGAGAGAAAGTGTGTGTGGGAGAGCCGAGAGAGTAGGAGAGTGAGTGGGAGAGCCGAGAGAGAGAGAGAGAGAGAGAGTGGGAGAGCCGAGAGAGTAAAAAAGAGAGTAGGAGAGAGAGCCGGGAAAGTCGAGAGAGAGAGGTAGAGAGAGAGCCAGAGAGAGAGAGAGAGAGTGTGTGTGTGTGTGTGTGCGTGTGTGTTTGGTTAGTTAGATTTATTTAGAGAGAGTTGGGTGTTGGGGTAACGTGGGGAGAAAAGAGTAGGGTTGAAGTTGAATCCACGAGATCGATGGCGGGAAGTTGTTAAGGTGCAGGTTTTTTTTAATTATTTTTTAATAATATTTTTTTAGTTATTTACTTTTCATTTGAATAAAACAACTAACTTTATTTTTTTTACAGGGAATATTATTTTGTTTGTAGATCGGAGAATATTAAATTGAAGAACAAAACATGAGGGAAATAGTAAGAACTAAAATTTGTTTACTTATTTATTATTTTTATATTGTGTAATTGCATAGTTTTTTTTTTAAGAAAAAGGTTGTTAAGTAGCATGTGTTTATTGCATGGTATGTGTAATTTAACTGTGCATTCAATTATTTTGTGCTTTAAAAAACAACTTTTTTAATAAAAGGAAAATATTAGAATTCACAACAAAAAAAAGGTTTTTCATAGCTTGTGAAAAACCTTGTGACATAAATTTAATTTTTTTTTATCAACGTTGTCACATGACTTTCATAGCATTTAAGAAAAGTTATAGGTGAACTATTAACTGTTTTTAGTTAACGTAACTACTAATTACTTTCAAAAATAGCTACCAAAGGATGTTGCAGCTTAACATTGTAGTTAAAAAAAGGTTACAAAAGTTAAACCCCATTAAGACCATTTAAATTAAAATATATGTCTTTTATTATTTTATTTTATTTTTAAGTAATGCCTATGTCTTTTATCGCATTTCAAGAAGGTGGAATAAATCTAAAGCTATAGAAAAGCTAATTTTTAGTAGTGATTGGCATAGCTTATTGCTTGTAGTAAAATATTTTTAAATAATTAAAAATAGAGACAACAATTGAGTGATAAAAAAATGTAATCCTTTTTATTCAGAATAATTGAAGGCTTGTTATTCAACAGTATAACATGATTTATATGTACGTTTCAACCAATATAAACTTTGTTAGATTCAATATGAATCTATTTGGTTGGATCCATCATATTGAATTGCGAATAAATAAGAAAAAAAAAAGAGTAAAAGAAATGGAAATTGAATATGATTTGTATTTTCTTATGCCTAAGTTAATTTCCTTAGAAGGAACTTGTTCCCTTTCCCAATATGGGACTCTAAGAAAAATGAATACTTAGTCGATACTAAGTTCCTTAGAAGGGACTCATTCATTTCCCAAGAGGCTCCTCGAACAACGCTAGGATAAAATTCAAATCATTTTGAAAAATTACTACAAGATGCTCCATTTTGATATAGGAACAAGAATAATCTTTGATGAGGATTTTTTCAAAAGTTCGATAGCGCCTCAATTCCCCATTTTGATCATTTTTTCGCTTGATATATATGTAATCTTTTTTACATTATCAATGCTCAATTTTCATATGTTTTTACCTAGGGCACCGAGCATGAATGTTCATCCTTATCATTTCGATCTATATGCGCCTGGGCCATCATTTTCCTACATGGACCATAGAATGCGTATTCAATGCACGGTTCATTGCCTCAATATATGCCAAATCCATTTACTCCGTCATATTATAATTACAATATTTCATATAGCGGAGATGGCTCATTCATTCACTTATTAGGCATCCCACATGCTCCTTTCACCCAACCACATACAGGAAGCCAGTATGTCGGAATGGTTCAACCCCCTTATCTTTCATAGCACTGGTAGTAGAGGTGATCGAATCAACACGAGGAAGAAGATCAGTCGACTCATCGAGCTCAACAGACTCAGCCGGATGTACAAGCACGGAGAAATCTAGGTCGAAATAGAGTACGTCTGGTTTGCCTAACGGAGGAGCAACGTCGACGTCGATAGAACTGCATCATACCTTTGTATGAGTTTCTTTGATGTCATGGTAATTTCTTAGATTTGTATATTTGTTCGAGTTTTTTTGTTATTTGTTTTTCTCTTACTTGTATTGTAACGGCATAATTTTTAATTTTCGTTATTTATGATGTCATTGCAGACATGGACACCAGCGTGGACATTCACGGACTTCTTGTGATCTGACTGTGGACTTCCCTACTAGTATGTTTGTTTACTTTTATCGTTTTATGCTGGGTATGGGTTATGAGTGATATGTTTTGACCTGTATATGACTTTGAGATTCATTTTTGTATTTTGATAGATCATACTTGACATATATATATATATATATATTGATGATATTTTGGTATGGTTTCCACATTAGGAAAATGCTTTTAAATATGATTTTCACACACAATTTGATAATTATAAGTCTTCCGCTTAATATTTTGAAGTTTAACAGATGATAACAAGTCCACATGCTAACTTGAACCAATTATTAATTAAAATGATATAAAATTAGCGATATATGATTTGTATTGGGATGTTGATGCGCGTGGGACACAGCTGTCTGGTGTTGTGGCAAGGTTGTGAACCCGTGGCGCATGACATGGCACCCAATGGATTTTGGGGCTGCTATATGTACGCAAATTTTTATATATGATGCAGACAGAGATGGAGATAGAGGCAATCAAGTGCTAAAGTTACAATAAGACCACTTTTAACTTCCCTTATTTATGAGGAAAAGTTTGAATTAACAGTAAGATGTCCAAGAATCCCAACATATTTATTCAACATATTTAGAGAAGGGAATTTTTGGCAGTTTGGTGACCAAATAGATTTCACCGTCAACTGCCAAGAATCCCTATTATAATAGTATAGATTTATGATGCATGTTTTCCTAACAATGTGCAAAGGTGAAAGTAAAATGTTAATTTCGTCGTGTTGTGTACTTGAAAGATTAATTGTTGGAGGAATTCAATGAAAATGATATTAGGTTTGAGGAATGCTATACGGACATACCAAAACGTACATTGGTATGTGAGTTATCTATATGCTCCTCGATTTAGTGTGGAACACGTCCAATATGTATTTTAGTGTGATTTGGTTGATGAATGTATAATTATTTTTAATTTAGGCAAACCCAATTTAGACGGGCGAAGGTATGGGTGGGGTACAAGTTGTATGTATGACTCTTTTTCAAAAGGATTCATCCATTTCATATTTTTTTCAAATGACTCATTTTAAAAATGAGTCATTCATATAATCTAATTGCCACATCATACTCACCTGCCATGTCACTTAACAATAACGTCTTTTAAAAAGGTACCATACATTACTTTTGTGATTTTAAAGAAATTAACCATATTTAATTAATTTAAAAAAAAGGCATTACTTTTTTAATAGGAAAATGATAAAATGACCCACTTTGGGCGCACACTTGGGACGTATACTTTGTCTTTTAGTTCATTTATGGTGTTTTGTTAGATGTGGGCCTACACCTTGGGAGACAAAAAATAGCCATAAACAAGTTAAAAGATAAAGTGTGCGCTTCAAGTGTGTGCTCAAAGTGTGTAAGATTATCAATTTCCTTTTTAATAACTCCACGGTAAAGGGGTGTGTATAGCTGATTTCAACGATCAAAGTGAAGCTCGTGGGATTCCCACGAAGTTGCCTTACCGTACTTTTGTAATTTTAAAGAAATTAACCATATTTAATGAATTTAAAAAAAAAGGCATTACTTTTTTAATAACTCCACAATAAAGTGGGTGTGTATAGCTGATTTCACGATCAACGTGAAACTCGTGGGATTCTCACGAAGTACGTTTGTGCTATTTAAAAGATCAAGCTTATGAGTCCATTAATGAAATGTTTATGCACGCACACATTGGAATAGGCGTGAACACATCTCACTGCTTTTTTTAACCCAATAACTTGGAGCAACTGTAATTAATACTAGGAAAATAATAATCTAACACACTTTATACATTTACTTTGAATGCACACCTTTATCTTTTAATCATTTATGGTGCTTTGTCAAATGTGGCGCCACATTTGGAGAGACAAAAAAAAGTCATAAATGACTAAAAAAATAAAGTGCACCCAAAAGTGTGCCTTGATCAAAGTCGGTCATTTTTATCATTTACCTTAATACTTGAGGAAGATACTAGAATATTTGACAAAAAAAATAAATATGCTAGAATGACCCTCCGAAGTCACTCTATGTGGCGTGTGGGCACCATGTAAAATGGTTGTTAGACACGTGGATCCTGGTGCATAACAAGCGGGTGTATATCCCGAGCTGCGTATGGATGACTACTAAAAATGTGGGCTCACGTGCCAGAGTGTCATTCTAGCATTTTTCTAATATTAATATTATTATTATTATAGAAAATAATAATCTAACACACTAAACTTCGAGTGCACGCTTTGTTTTTTTAGCTATTTAAGGTGTTTAGTCAAATGTGGGGCCCACGCATGGGAAGACAAAAAAGTGTTATAAATGACTAAAAACAAAAGTGTACGCCTCAAGTGTGCACCTAAAGTGTGTTAGATTATCATCCTCCTATTATTATACACTTCCTCCGTTTTTTTTATAAATCGTTTAAGCCAATTGTTCTCGTTCAATAATGTAAGTCGTTTTCACTTTTTTATCCTAATCTTACCTATTTTACCCCTAATACATAAACCAACTTCTAATTAATTACAGAAGAAATCAAGCATGCATGCATACATATATAAACTGAAGAAATCAAGCATGCATGCATGCATATATAAACTCTCTCTCTCTCTCAAATCTCTCTCCAACAACAAAAAATATTAATGAGGGGTATTATAGTAAGATTGATATGTATTTATAGATTTTTTTTAAGGGCCAGGCTATCCGGATCCCACTTTTTACTCTTTTTACTCCACTCTTGTGAAATGACCCAATTACCCCTCCATATAAAGGGTTTTTACTCACGCATACCCCAGCCACCACTTTCTCCAACCGCACTCTCACCACCAATCCAAATCCGACGAAATTCAAACAGAACCCTATCAATTCGTCGTTGTAAGTGTATTCTTCATCTCGTTTAGTGTCAATTTTGTAGTTTTTTGAGGTTTTTTTCCTTTTTAAGTCCAGTATTATTTGTTGTTTTGGTGTTGGGTTTAGGGCTTTGATTTGGGGCTTAAATCTTACATTTTGGGTACAAAGTTTTGATGAAATCAAAAATATCAAGCGATTGTGAGCAAAACCCACTATTTTTTTGTCATTTTCATGTATTTTTTAGGAGTTTTGAAAAAAAAATTGTTCGCTCTTGTTGCCCGTAGTGTTCGGAAGCACAAAGTCGACAACTCTTAAAAGGTGTCAGACGCAAAGAGCCGACATCTCTTAAGAGGTGTCTGTCAAACAGGACCGATGCCTCTAAAGAGATTTTGGTTAGATCCCTCCGTCACCCATTAAAACTAAGTTTTCTTCACAATCTTGGTCGAATTTAACCGCCTCCACTTTAGAGGTGTCAGTCGAATCCGACCATTACCCCTTTAGAGGTTATGATCAGAGTTGGTCGACCCCTCTTCATAGGTGTCAGCCCTGTGCAACTAAATTCTGTGGGAGTCACTTTTTCATTTTTAGGATATATCGCGATCACATCCGACCTTGTTTAATGAAAAAACACTCCTACAATGCTTGGTGATCTAGTAAAAATGTTCTACAATGACTAAAACTGAGAAACATATATGATTGAGGGGTGTTGAGTTGAAGGTGATGGGTATGACCGTATGGGGTGAGCAAGGGTATTGTTGGAATTTTGAAAAAAAAAATTGGAGTAAATTATGTAAAAAGTGGGGTAAACGAAGTAAAAATTTAAAAACAGGGTAAAAGAAGTAAAATGTGGGGTCTTAATGCCTGGCCCTATTTTTAATTGGTGTGCTGGAGTATTAATAAACGGAGGGATTTTTTAATGAAAAAATTACATCCGTACGGTATTTTTTTTTTTAATTCGTAAATTATTGTGATTTTCTTTTTTATTCTTTAATTAAGGTATATCGCATTTTCAAAAGGCGTAACTAAGCTGATGTGGTGCACCAACACGAATGGCGCCTTTTGTAAAGGCGTCATTCGTGTTATGTGGCGCCACGTTGGATTGCATGAATATATATATATAATATATTATATATATATTATATATATTATATTATATATATATAAATATATATATATTATATTATATATATATATATTTTTATATACCCGTCGTCAATGGATTTTGACGACGGAGACCCCGTCGTCAATCCCGTCACCATTTCATAAAAATCACCACCTCACCGCCACATCACGCCACGTCATCGTCAATAACGCCTTTACTAAAGAAGATATACATTATTTTTGAAATTTTAAAGAAATTTACGAATTTAAAAGAAGACCAACCCTATTTTTTTAATAAGCCCCTCTCCCTCTCGACTGTTCCCTCTCTCTCTCTCTTGGCTCACAAACTTAATCCAAACACACACACAGTTACATTGCCGCCTGTGTTCGCCGCCGCTGCTGCTGCCTCCTTTTGCCGTCACCGTCGCTACTGCCTCTCTCGATCTCCCACACACTCTCTTCCTCTCTCTCGCACCGCTCATCGCTCTCTCATCGCTCTCTCCCTTTCCCTCTTTTAAACACTTAAACACCCCTCACTGTCCCCAACCAACATTCAACCCCCCATTGACGACCCTAGGTTGTCGATAGGGGGGTGCTTGCAGAGATTCTCTGCATGCATGTAAAGAATCTCTGCAACGCGTCACTGCTCTCACTGCATGCGTGGTTTCCTCCCATATGGCATCCCACGCGTTACTGCTCTCACTGAATGCGTGGTGTCACGAATGGCGCCTTTACAAAAGGCGTCATTTGTGTTGGTCCGCCACGCTGTGTTTCACGCTAATTACGCCTTTTCGAAAGGCGATATACTGTAATTAAAGAATAAAAAAAATCACAATAATTTACAAATTTAAAAAATAATAATAATAAAAAAAACAACAACCGTACGGATGTAATAGGGCCGACGAAGAGAGGAAGAGAGTGTCTGAGCCAAGAGAGAGAGGGAACAGCAGTCAGGAATATATATAATATATATATATTGTTTTATAATATATATTATAAAACTTAAATAGATTGGCGACGGGGCTCCCCGTCGCCAATCTATTTTTAATATATATAAACCCACTCCATCGCGAATGGCGCTTTTTGTAAAGGCGTCATTCACACACGTCACACTTAATAACGCCTTTAGTAAAGACAAAATACATTATTTTTAAAATTTTAAAAAAAATTCACCTTATTTAATGAATTTTTAAGTAAAACAACCTTACTTTCTTAATAACCCCTTTTTTAATTGGTGTTGGTGAATATTATTATTAGCTCACCACGGCTGCTTGTAAACAGAGCTTCACCGTATCCAACCAGAGCAAAACCATGGATTCTTCTATGAACAACAGCATTGATAGAAACGGAGATGAAGACTTCTTGCTTGCAGAGCAAAGCATCTACGTCTCCATTCTACCCATGGTGGTCCGAGCAGCTATCAAGCTCAATGTCTTCACGATCACCAACAGCGCGTCATCAACATCTCATCTTTCGGCATCGCAGATCGCATCTCAGATCCCCAACAACAAAAACCCAGATGCCCACATCATCCTTGATCGAATGCTCCGGTTCCTCGCTAGTCATTCACCCCTCACCTGCACCATCAAGGACAACGGTGCTACTGGTGAAGTAGACAGGCTCTATGGCTTGACACCAGCTTCCAAGTACTTCGTCAAAAATGAAGATGGAGCCTCGCTTGCAGCCACCCTGGTTTCCATGCATAACGAGAAAGCACTGGACTGCTTGTTCGCTTCTTCCTTCTTTTTTGCCTTTTTGTGGAATATATAGAAACTTTGTCACGCCACCAAAGCATTTTTGTTGAGATTAATTGGATACAAGAATTCATGAGAGTATTATGTTACACACGCATACGTGGGTATATAAATGGTTGGCTGGGGTTGACCAAGGGTAACTTAAGTGTTACTTTGAGGCGGAGCTAGGATTTCAAGCTCCTCTAAGCTAGACCAAGGGTAACTTAAGCATTACTTTGAGGCGAAGCTAGGGTTTCTAGCTCCCCTGAGCTAGACCAAGAGTAATTTAGGCATTACTTTGAGAGGGTGAGCTAACGTAGACATTTTTAATATATCTATGCAAAGTGTCGGGTACCTTGTATTTTGCTCACAAGAGTCCAAGTACGCCCCAGCTCTACGATCTAGTAGAAGAAACCAACATATTTTGTGTTGAATGGCAATAAAATTCAATTTTATAACCTCCTGACCATGAACAAGCAACACATCTCTTTAACTTGGTGGGCGCTTATCAATCGAAATTGATTATCATGCAATGTTCTTGATTGATTTTTAATCAGTTCTGTTAAGGAAACTGGTTAGTTAAGGAAACTACTAGTTATGGCAACTCAATAATATATTCAACAGTTAAGGAAAATAGTATCTCGTGTAATTAATAGTTTCCATTTGTGATTGCACTTTCCTTTTGTATTCTATGCCTTGTACGTGTATATATAGACGTCCTTGTACACAAGATGAATATACAATAAACTTATTCCATTCAGAAACGAACTTGGTATCAGAGCCCATCTTGTGGGTTTCTCTGGTTGTGCAAGACACAACTCTGTCCACCCTGGTTGTGTGAAACACAACACTGTCTGTCACGCCCCGATACACCAACGATAGCCACCACCGCTAGTCTGATCGCTCTGTTGGCCTGACCTGCCACCGGTACACCAATCGCCTCTGTTCTGCCGTTGCGACACACCGCTGCCGCCGCTCCGATCTGCTTGCTGTCGTCGCCGCTCAAATCTGCTCTCCGCTATCGCCGCTCAAATCTGCTCGCCGCCGTCGGACTCCACGTTCCTTCCGCTCCCTCGCCTGCCGTTCCTGCCGCTCCCTCCCCGATCCCTCCTGATCTCGCCTGCCGCTACATCCAAAGCTTCTACATCATCTCTTCCGGCCTCGGAGAAGTTTCTTATTCAATGGAGAAACTTGAAATTTCACAGCCTATCTCCATGATTCTTGATGGGACAAATTATTCACTTTGGTCCCTACGAATTAAACATTTTTTAATTGGTCAAAAACTTTGGAGAATAGTTACAGGAGACAACTCTAAACCAGAAAAGGATGCCACGGAGACACAAGGCACCATTGTTCAATGTTCCTGCCCGTATACCTCTCAACAAAATGGTCAAACTGAAAGAAATCATCGACATATCTTAGATTCTGTCAGAGCCCAACTTCTCTCTGCGTCTTGTCCTGAAAATTTTTGGGGTGAAGCTGCTTTGAATTGTGTTTTTACCATTAATCGCCTTCTTACACTAGTTTTACAGAGCGTCTCTCCTTTTGAACGATTGTATGGTACACTATCGGACTATTCTCATCTTCGGGTATTCGGTTGTGCATGTTTCGTTCTTCTTAACCCCCCTGAACATACCAAGCTTGAACCGCGTGCTCGTCTATGTTGTTTCCTCGGGTATGGCATAGAACATAAAGGATATAGGTGTTGGGATCCCCTTTCTAAGAGACTACGCATCTCCACCCATGTCACTTTTTGGGAAAATACAATGTTCTCTACCCTATCCAAATTCAACGGTTCGCTATCATGTCCTCAACCATTTTTCACTAACCCCTCTATCGAGCTTTTTCCATCTCCTACTACAGGTATGTCAGATGAGCTCAATGATCGTGCTACTGTTCCCGCACCCGTCGTCGAAGAACCGCCCCTCTCGATTTCCCTGTTTCGCACTGTCCCACCTCGCCGGCTCGCACGGTATCCGAACCTCCTCCTTACCTCCAAGATTATCATGTTTTTCTGTCATTTCTTCTTTACATGAGCCCTCCTCCTATCGAGAGGCTAGTTCTGACCCATTGTGGCTGCAAACAATGACAGAAGAACTGAGTGCACTAGAGAAGACTCATACTTGGGACTTAGTGGAGCTACCCTCTGACAAAACTCCGATCGGATGCAAGTGGATTTACAAAATCAAAACTCGCTCTGATGGCTCTATTGAGCAGTATAAGGCTCGTCTGGTTGCTAAAGGTTACACACAAGAATATGGCATTGACTATGAAGAAACATTTGCCCCTGTCGCTCGCCTGACCTCTGTTCGAAGTTTACTTGCTGTAGCTGCTGTTCCTCATTGGCCTTTGTTTCAAATGGATGTTAAAAATGCGTTTCTGAACAATGATCTTGCATAAGAGGTTTACATGTCTCCACCTCCTAGCTATTCTCATCCTTCAAAACAAGTTTGCTTTCTCCGTCGCGCATTATATGGGCTTAAACAGGCTCCTCGTGCATGGTTTGCCAAATTCGGTTCCATTATCACACAGTTCGGCTTTCAGTCAAGTCCTCATGATTCTGCACTGTTTACCCGACTAACGGACAGAGGCATGGTTCTGCTCCTCCTTTATGTCGATGACATGATCATCACCGGGGATGACTCAACTGGGATTTCTGACTTACAACAATATCTCAAAAGCCACTTTGAGATGAAAGACTTGGGTAATTTGAGCTATTTTCTCGGTCTTGAAGTCAATTCTACTTCTGATGGGTATTATCTTTCTCAAGCAAAATATGCCTCTGATTTGCTATCTCGTTCTGTCATCACTAGGGGTGGGCAGCGGTTTTCAAAAAACCGCCCAAACCGCTCAAACCGACCAAACCGCACGGTTTGATTTGATTTTTGAAGCTCGCGGTTTGGTCGCGGTCTGGAAAACGACCAAACCGCAGATTCGCGGTTTGGTCGCGGTTTTCATTTTGAGAAAACCGTGGTTTAACCAAACTGAGGGCATTTTGGTAAATACAAACCAAAAACCCTAAAAATTTTAAAAAAAAAACCACAAATCTCACATCTTGGTAAATACAAACCAAACCGAGGGCATTTTGCTTGCTGTTTTTTCATTTTGGCTTGCTGTTTTTTCATTTTTGCTTGCTGTTTTTTTTTGGCTTGTTGTTTTTTTTTTGGCTTGCTGTTTTTTTTTTGCTTGCTGGTTTTTTTTTTCCTGAAAATAAATTGCATGAAAACCGCGAAACCAAACCGACCAAACCGCGCAAACCGCGGTTCGGTTTGGTGCGGTTTTGGTGATCTGCGGTTTGGTTGCGGTTTGGAAAATCACCAAACCGTAGACCCTCGGTTTGGTCGCGGTTTGGTGGTTTTCCAAACCAAACCGCGGTTTGCCCACCCCTAGTCATCACGGATACTAATATTGCATCCACCCCTTTAGACACAAATGTCAAGCTGACTTCATCAGATGGTACACTTCTTTCAGATCCTACCTTATATCGACAGCTTGTTGGGAGTTTGGTTTATCTTACTGTTAGTCGTCCGGACATTGCTTACGCAGTGCATGTTGTCAGTCAGTTCATGTCAGGCCCTCGTATTGCTCACTTCACTGCCGTTCTTCGCATCCTTCGATATGTGAAAGGTACTTTATTTCATGAACTCCACTTCTCTGACGACTCTCCATTGGTATTATCAGGTTACTCAGATGCAGATTGGGCGGGTGATCCTACCGACCGGCGTTCCACCTGAGTCGGCCCTAAAATCTCCCGGGGCCGCCCCGTGACCCACGCTTCTGGCCTCAAGCCCAGCAGCGCCTGTCACATCACCCGACACGTCATCACTGCTGCCACGTCCGCAACTCTGTGGAGTGATGCTCCGTGTAACTGATCCTACTATATTAAGTTGTCTGACACATTTAGCAGATTAGTTGATAATTACAATTATATCATCAGCGGAAGCACTTAATTCATATTTTATGAGAAATTATTTAACCTAAGTAGTGGAAAACCCGGATACAAACACCATGTATATAATCGAGACGAACTAAACAAGTAATCCATATACATGTGATAAAGTTATAAAGTCCCCAAAACCCAAAGAAAAAATAGTATATACATACATGATATCAAAACACTAGTTATCGCAAAGAACGGCCTTAGAGATAGTCGCCTAGTATCTCCTTTCCCTTGCTCTTGCTCGTACCGGGATCTGCGCGCTCGTTGCCCAACACATACAAAGAACGAGCCCGGTGAGTAAATTCCCAAGAGAAGTCTACACGTTAATCATGAAAAACCACAATAACTTGCGAGACATATGAATATGACCCCGACGACAGGAATCATATTCCCGGCCGTAAAAATATCCAAAATAAAACCATTCGATCACAACACAAGAGAAAATAACACACCATTCGAGAAATCTGGTCCAACCACGATATCATTTATAAGAAAACTAGATAGAAGTGTGACGGAGTCTAACCAAACTAGATCGTACTTCGTAGATTCGGATGCCCCCGGCTGAGCACATCAAGCCTAGACCACACCCAAACTACTAACGGTGACCGGAACAAATCGCAACCCACCGGACACGTGCACCCCGCTGCTCGGGTAGCTATTCACCGGCTAAGCCCAGTACACGCGCTACAACCTAGCCTACTCAATTCCGTACCACAACCATCTCGATTAACCTCCGACAATGTGAACACATCAAACACCGTCCAACACATGATCGCAGTGCATAACATGGCAACCAAAATATGTAACAAGGCGATAAATAAACAAATGAATAAACACATCATTCATATGGACAAACCACACATGAATTAAAGTGTAACATTCTCAAGGGTTTTACGCACCCGTAACTACGCACTCCGACTTCCGGACCGTCAATCCGACCCGCCTAGCTCTCCTATGCCCGAGCTATGGTTCCCAGTCCCTCGAAGTCCATTTATAGTGTTTTATATTATTAATAACACATTTATAATATTATATCATATATTCCATTTTGCGGTTGTGGTACCTCTTGGGACAATGTCGGGTTCCAAAAATACCCGAAAAGTCCCGTACCTACTTTTCTACCTTTTTCAAATTTTCTATATTTTTCTAGAATTTTTTCCAATTTTTCTGATATTTTTTTTTTTCCTATTTTTCCCTATTTTCCAGAATTTAAAACTGTTTTCTGTTTTTTTTTTTTTTTTTTTTTTTAAAATAAATAAAAATATTATTTAAATATATTATTTAAATAATATATGTGGGTCCCCCGAACCGGGTCGGACCCGACCCAACCGGTCGGCCGGTTCGGCCTCCTCGGTCCGGGTCCGGGGTCGGGCCCGGTCCAGTGCCACCCGGGTTGGGGGGGGTTTGGCTTGGCCCCACCGGGATGGGCTGGGCCGGCCCAGCCCGGCCAGGGGTGCACGCACGCACGCACGCGCGCGTGCGTGCCCCCCCCTTCTTCTTCTCCACCAGAGGCGCACCGGCGCCTCGGTTTCTTCTCTTTTTTTTTTTTTTTTTTTTTTTTTTTTTTTTCATTTCTTCTTCTTGTTTCTTCTTCACTCTCCTCTCGATTTCTCTTCCATTTCACTCCATTGGAGACCTCCAAAACCTCTAAATTTTCCCTCAAATCAACCCAAACAACATCAAATTTTCGGATTCAACATACATGCAAATAAACCCAAAATTTACCAAATCACTTCAATTTTCCACAAATTTGATCCCAATTGATAAGATTCATCAAACTAAACCTCAAGAACACCAAATTGACCTCCTAAAACCAGTAAAAATAAATAAAATCCGAATTCACCACAACCCATTTTAATCACATTTTTATCAAAAATTTCCATTAAAATGGTAGAGATTACCTTAGATCGATGTTGTGAGGCTCGGATTTCCCTCTTCAAGCTCGATTTCGTCCCTCCAAAACTTCGATTTCTCTCACAAAATCTCCCAACGATTTGATGAAACCGTTTTCCCTCTTTGCATGTTGATCGATCAATGTGATATATATAGTTGTGTTTTAATCTAGCGTGTGTGCGCATCTCGAGGAAGATCGGACGGTTCCTGAACACCCTGCGTCACCAAAGTTCTTGACACCTTATCATGACAACGTTTGCCTTGAATTACCTTGTTGTGCATCTCGAGGATTATCCTATGCATCGATTTTTCTTATCAAACTATAGGACTTCAACCAATTCATTAATACATTATAGCTTAAATCACCTAATAAATTATATAAAATTCATAAGTACGTTACACTAGCACTCGCCTACCCTAAGCAACCTATGCCCCGTACCCCGGCTACCCAATACCCGGTACCCAGTCCTCGACACGCACTTCGGGACATATACCCGACTCGTAGCCTTGCCCGATGTCAACTTACACACATGTGATGTTTATATAAATAATAAATTTCCACATCACAATAATAGACATACAACATACACAAATAACACAATATATCCGGGTACTCTTATTTGAGTCCACCCAGCTGTCACCGTAACGCCCGAATTAACCGTTAATCATCGTGATTAACACTAATACTCAATTAAATTAATTTGGGCCGTTACAATTCTTCCCAACTAGGAAAAATTTCGTCCCCGAAATTACGATAACCAATATCTCTTCTCGAAGTTGCAAAATGGACGCAACTACCCGCTATTCAACCCGACACCCGTAGTCTAAATGAACTACTCAACTCTAACCCTTCAAATTGAACGAATCAACCGAAATTTTTAGGGAACACATCTACCTATCCCAGGGAAACACATCAACCTCGACCCTTGTGAACAAATCAATCCATCCCAGGGAAACACATCACTGGCCCTGGTGAACAAATCAACCAGTCTTCAACCAAAATCCTGGTGAACAAATCAACCAAGTATCCCACCAAAACCTGGTGTACCAATAAATCAATCTCTCGGTGAACACATCAACCAATCTTCTATTAAAACCTGGTGAACAAATCAACCAAGTATTCCACCATCCTCTAGTGTACTAATCAACTATGATACACTAATCTAAGTGAACGAATCAACATAGATGCAACGAATGCATGAAATGCAACAAGAACAACAACTATAATGAATCAATCAACCTATATGCAACACACGCATAGAAAAACATAATAGTGACGTACCCGCTCATCTTTGTCGGGTCATCTCTCGATCGGCGATACTAAGCGTGAACTCTTTCATCTGCTCGTGGAATCTCTCAGTCTTTGGAAAGGCTCTACAACAATTCACACTAATGTGACCTCTCGACCACACCTATAACATCTACGTCGTCACTTCCTCCAGACGGTCGGCCCTCGAGTGATGTCTATAATTACGGTCTATCTCGATCTCGATTTCTACCTCTTTGGTCCCGTGTATAAGTTTGTTGTGGTGCCGACATCGCATATGCCCTGCCGTCTCTTGGTCATCGCTCTGTGCCGTCGATCCCCATTGTCTATCCTCATATCGGGGACTACCGTCCCGGTGATCACTCCTACTATCTCTATCGATTCCTCACATTGCCGTTTCGACCTCCCATCCGCCGTGAACCCCGCTCCTCTCTCTATTCCGGCCCGACGCGGTCACCGGAATGCCATTCTTCGTAGTAGGAATGTCTCATAAGTCAAGGCTCTCTCGAACATAGCACCGTAACGTCGAAGCCCCTGCACGACACAATCGCACTCGCAATCACCTCCTCAACCCCCGAACAAAGTAGTAAATCGCAACCGCTCTGCATCGGCAATGTCCATGAGAGCCGCAGAAGATAGCGGTATCGGTCCATATACCGTAGCATCGTACGATTTCCCCGCCTCGGGGATAAGAACTCCTCTCTCAACCTCGCCGAACCTCCATAGGAATAAACCGATCGTAGAAGATCTCTCGAAACTCCGCCCAAGTCGTTGGATCGGCATGTGTCTCTTGGTAGTTAGTCCACCACACCTTGCGCGTCGACCGAAGCATGTTCCTCCGGATAATCTTGCCCTATGCCTCTCCTCTCGTGTTCGCTCTTTGTGCGGCCGCCGATGCGATACAATCCAGTCTCCCGTCGCCTCGGGATTTCCACCGCCATAAAAGTATGTGGGGTGGAATTTAAGAAAATCCCCGCCTCTCTCGCTGTGGATCCATCCTATACTACTGGAGTAGTAGTAATCGCAAAGAGCGATTACAACCGTCGATAGAGGTGCCGGAGTTACTATCTCCGCCGGCACCACTATCGGTGTAGTCTCAACATCGGTGTCTCATGCTCTACTCGTTTGGCTCGCGGTCCGATTCTCGCATGGCGTCATCTTGTCTCTGTTTCGGTACTACAATCGCAGATCGGGTCTCTCGATCTTTGTCGAAATTTGTTATGGCACTGCCTCGAGCTCTCATCATGTCCAAGTAATAGCTCAAACCGCCTATCGTGAGCGGCAAGTCGTGCTGCAACTGCAGGATCCATAACCTCATCTCCAGTATGATCCCTCGCCTGGCCAGTCCCTGACCCTGACGGTGCCTACAGTCCGTCCATCAAGATCTGCACCGAAAGTCGTGCGTCAAATTATTACGTAGTCCGTATATATATAACATACAACCAAATCATAACACACATATAAGTCCTTACTCTACCCGACTTATACCACTTCCCAACTAAGATTCTAAGTTAGGATCTTCGGGTTTCCACAACTACTTTATTTTAAAGTTTATGCTCTTGAAAGTTTTTATCCGAGGTTCCTCAAAACTCGCTCTCGATACCAACCGAGTCGGCCCTAAAATCTCCCGGCCGCCCGTGACCCACGCCTTTCGCCTCAAGCCCAAGCGCTGTCACATCACCCGACACGTCATCATCGCCGCCACGTCCGCAACTCGTGGAGTGATGCTCCGTGTAACCGATCCTACTATATTAAGTTGTCGACACATTTAGCAGATTAGTTGATAATTACAATTATATCATCACGGAAGCACTTAATTCATATTTTATGAGAAATTATTTAACCTAAGTAGTGGAAAACCCGGATACAAACACCATGTATATAACTCGAGACGAACTAAACAAGTAATCCATATACATGTGATAAAGTTATAAAGTCCCAAAACCCAAACAAAATAGTATATACATACATGATATCAAAACACTAGTTATCAAACAACGAACGGCCTTAGAGATAGTCGCCTAGTATCTCCTTTCCTTGCTTTCTTGCTCGTACCAGATCCGCGCTCGGTTGCCCAACACATACAAAGAACGAGCCCGGTGAGTAAATTCCCAAGAGAAGTCTACACGTTAATCATGAAAAACCACAATAACTTGCGAGACATATGAATATGACCCCGACGACAGAATCATATTCCTATGGGTGGTCGTAAACGATATCCAAAATAAAACCATTCGATCACAACACAAGAGAAAATAACACACCATTCGAGAAATCTGGTCCAACCACGATATCATTTATAAGAAAACTAGATAGAAGTGTGACGGAGTCTAACCAAACTAGATCGTACTTCGTAGATTCGGATGCCCCCATTTGAGCACATCAAGCCTAGACCACACCCAAACTACTAACGGTGACCGGAACAAATCGCAACCCACCGGACCGTGCACCCCATTGCTCGGGTAGCTATTCACCGGCTAAGCCCAAGACACGCGCTACAACCTAGCCTACTCAATTCCGTACCACAACCATCTCGATTAACCTCCGACAATGTGAACACATCAAACACCGTCCAACACATGATCGCAAAGTGCATAACATGGCAACCAAAATATGTAACAAGGCGATAAATAAACAAATGAATAAACACATCATTCATATGGACAAACCACACATGAATTAAAGTGTAACATTCTCAAGGGTTTTACGCACCGTAACTACGCACTCCGACTTCCCGGACCGTCAATCCGACCCGCCTAGCTCTCCTATGCCCGAGCTATGGTTCCCAGTCCCACGAAGTCCATTTATAGTGTTTTATATTATTAATAACACATTTATAATATTATATCATATATTCCATTTTGCGGTTGTGGTACCTCTTAGGACAATGTCGGGGTTCCAAAAATACCCGAAAAGTCCCGTACCTACTTTTCTACCTTTTTCAAATTTTCTATATTTTTCTAGAATTTTTTCCAATTTTTTCGATATTTTTTTTTTCCTATTTTTCCCTATTTTCCGTAATTTAAAACTGTTTTTTTTTTTTTTTTTTTTTTTTTTTTTTTAAATAAATAAAAATATTATTTAAATATATTATTTAAATAATATATGTGGGTCCCCCGAACCGGGTCGGACCCGACCCAACCGGGTCGGCCGGTTGTTCGCCCTCTCGGTCGGGTCCGGTCGGCCCGGCCCAGCCCACCCGGTTGGGCTGGGGGCGGTTGGCCGCCCACCCGGATGGGCTCTGGGCGGCCCACCCGGGATGGGCTGGGCTGGCCCAGCCCGGCCCTGGGTGCACGCACGCACGCGCGCGCGCGTGCGTGCCCCCCTCCTTCTTCTTCCTCCACCGTGAGGCGCACCGGCGCCTCGGGTTTCTCTTTTTTTTTTTTTTTTTTTTTTTTTTTCATTTCTTCTTCTTGTTTCTTCTTCACTCTCCTCTCGATTTCTCTTCCATTTCACTCCATTGGAGACCTCCAAAACCTCTAAATTTTCCCTCAAATCAACCCAAACAACATCAAATTTTCGGATTCAACATACATGCAAATAAACCCAAAATTTACCAAATCACTTCAATTTTCCACAAATTTGATCCCAATTGATAAGATTCATCAAACTAAACCTCAAGAACACCAAATTGACCTCCTAAAACCAAGTAAAAATAAATAAAATCCGAATTCACCACAACCCATTTTAATCACATTTTTATCAAAAATTTCCATTAAAATGGTAGAGATTACCTTAGATCGATGTTGTGAGGCTCGGATTTCCTCTTCAAGCTCGATTTCGTCCCTCCAAAACTTCGATTTCTCTCACAAAATCTCCCAACGATTTGATGAAACCGTTTTCCCTCTTTGCATGTTGATCGATCAATGTGATATATATAGTTGTGTTTTAATCTAGCGTGTGTGCGCATCTCGAGGAAGATCGGACGGTTCCTGAACACCCTGCGTCACCAAAGTTCTTGACACCTTATCATGACAACGTTTGCCTTGAATTACCTTGTTGTGCATCTCGAGGATTATCCTATGCATGCTGATTTTTCTTATCAAACTATAGGACTTCAACCAATTCATTAATACATTATAGCTTAAATCACCTAATAAATTATATAAAATTCATAAGTACGTTACACTAGCACTCAGCTACCCGGCAACCTATGCCCCGTACCCCGGCTACCCAATACCCGGTACCCGGTCCTCGACACGCACTTCGGGACATATACCCGACTCGTAGCCTTGCCCGATGTCAACTTACACACATGTGATGTTTATATAAATAATAAATTTCCACATCACAATAATAGACATACAACATACACAAATAACACAATATATCCTGGGTACTCTTATTTGAGTCCACCCAGCTGTCACCGTAACGCCGAATTAACCGTTAATCATCGTGATTAACACTAATACTCAATTAAATTAATTTGGGCCGTTACACCACCACTGGTTACTGTTTCTTCTTGGGCCACTCGTTAATATCCTGGCGAAGCAAGAAACAAACAGTAACATCCCGCTCTAGCACCGAATCTGAGTATCGGACTCTTGCTAATGCCACCTCTGAATTACTTTGGTTTCGATGGTTACTTGAAGATATGGGGGTTCAACATAATTCTGCTACCATCCTGCATTGTGACAATCAAAGTGCGATCCAAATTGCACACAATGATGTTTTTCATGAGAGAACAAAACATATTGAGAATGATTGTCACTTCATCCGCCAGCATCTGATTCGAGGCACTCTTCAGCTTTCCTCTGTTTCCTCCTCCAATCAGACGGCTGATATTTTTGCTAAAGTTCATCTTCCGGGTCGCTTTCATGCCTTGGTTAACAAACTCAAGTTGATTTCTACAAATCCATATATCTTGAGTTTGAGGGAGGGTGTTAAGGAAACTGGTTAGTTAAGGAAACTACCAGTTATGGCAACTCAATAATATATTCAACAGTTAAGGAAAATAGTATCTCGTGTAATTAATAGTTTCCATTTGTGATTGCACTTTCCTTTTGTATTCTATGTCTTGTACGTGTATATATAGACGTCCTTGTACACAAGATGAATATACAATAAACTTATTTCATTCAGAAACTAACAAGTTCTAGCTAGTTTTCACCAATTTGATGATATCACGATGCATGCAGGCTTTACTTGGATGAGGTTGTTCTTGAAAACGGGTTTTCAGCCATCAACAAGGCCTATGGAATGAATGGCTATGAGTATTTAGCCAGCAACGTTGTGGAGAGCGAGTTATTCAACGAATCGATGTCGGATCACACAACGATTGTTATGGGAAAGATTATTGAGAAGTACAAAAGGTTTGATGGCCTGGAAGTTGTGGTTGATGTTGGTGGTGGCGTCGGAACCAACATTAACATGATTGTTTCCACGTACGCTACAATTAAGGGCATCAATTTCGATTTGCCTCGTGTGGTTGAAAATGCACCGTCTTACCCTGGTATGTTACCCTGGTATTATTAAACAGAGATGACAGTTTATAAGAGAAATCAATCAAAAAATGTGGAACATGATCTTGAAAAGTAGATGGACTACATTTTAGTATTAGATTTGAATTCATTAACTTCCTGTGCTTAATAATTTTACAACGAAGGGGATGTTTTGAAGATGACCAACTCCCTCCGGCTCACAATAATTGTCGCATTTTAATTGGGTCCATTTTTGTTTCAATAAACCTCACACTAATTAAGAAATTAAAAGAAGCAATCAAAGCTTGTCAGGTGTGAGATAGTAAAGACATCACTTGTCAAAAAGATAAGACATCGGAAGATCGTGGTTTGATTTCCACTTGAGTAAAAAGAAATCAAAAGAAACAATTATTGCATTATTTCCAATTTTAACCACAGACCCCAATCAATATCAAAATTTTATTTTGAATCAATTATTTTCTGAATTAAGGGATATTTGGAGGGAGTATTTTGCACCGTTAATTCAGTTCAACTGACAAATTAGTTAATGAGTTGCAGGTGTCGAACACGTCGGAGGAGATATGTTTGAGAGTGTTCCAAATGGAGATGCCATCTTCATGAAAGTAAGTGAATCCCAGTTCCGTTAATATGTGCATTGTGTTACATCTCAACCATTAATATATAGTTTGCATCTCTTTTCCTTAGCGTTGCACATTTTCTTTTCTAAACTGAGAACAAGTTGGGAATATATATAAGATAGCATTTAATTTTTTTTTTAAGATCGAAAAAGATCTCTATGTATTGATTACAGTAATTGGTGTGAAACTAATTAACGTGCAGTGGGTACTCAACACATGGAGCGACGAACAATGCTTGACATTGTTGAAGAACTGCTACGAAGCCCTTCCACGCCATGGAAAAGTGATTGTCGTGGAGAAGATACTTCCAACAATTCCTGAGCCGAATCATGCTACAAGAATTACTTATGCCTCAGACTTGAGCATGATGGCATTCTCACCAAAATCGAAGGAGAGAACAGAGAAAGAGTTCGCAGAGTTGGCGAAAGGGTCTGGATTTGAGGGTATTAAATTGTCTTGTAATGCTTGTAACTTCTGGGTTATCGAGTTTCTCAAATGATTTAGAGAACTCTATAATGAAAATGCTACAACGCGTTCCCTAGAATAATAATAACAATAATATCGGTGTGTTGGTACCAACCATTGTCTTAGTACAGTGGTTGAGATTTACTAGTCTATTGTTTACTTGAGCCTCTTGGAGGCGTTAGGTTCAATTCTCATTTCAATGCTTTGTTTTGATTTTGTTCTTTCTTCAATCAAGTTTGTTTTTGCCCATATGGAAAGGTCTCTCGTAGGGAAGAAAGATTCATTTGAAAGTAATTAAATAATTAACAATTGCACTCCAAAATGGTGCACAAGCTGCAGTGGATACAAGCTGCAGAGCACAAGTTTGTTTCTCCTGACAATCGTAGTATTGTGTTTTGATTTATTTGATGGTCAGGATCTACCAAGAGAGTTTGGGTTGACAGTTAATTGGACTTCCATCTTATTGGGCTAGCCTACAGGCAGCACAGTATACAAGGATGGTGGGCTCTTTCCGAAATTTATTTTTAAAATTTTGGAAGTTGAAAATATATGGAAGGGCCAATGCTATATTGAAGTTTTTTTTTTTTTTTTCAAGTGAAATATAAATTTCATTAATCATCAATGACTCGATACAAGACTAGAAATAGAATCAATTGTCCTAATATAAGTACATCGATTCGCTAATCCTATTTATTCAAAAAACATTTATCTACTATGAATTTGGCTGTGAATGCGATTGTAACAATGAAACAGTGTGATAATCATGGACTGCTCTCTACAAACATCTGGAACACGTGACATTTTACAAACACCACTAGAACCACATAATGACAAATACTTTCAACAAAAGGAAGAAAAACCTAAGACTTCTAATAAAAGGAAGACAAAGTTGAAACTTCCTACTAGGGAAGGAAAAAACTACTTGCTAACCAAAAAAAAATCTAAAGAAGATCACAAATCCAACAACCTTATATATCCACGAACAATCGTTTAGAGGTGCACCGCAACAAGAATGGATCAATATTCACAAATCTTAAAAAGATCTGTAGTTTATTGAATAAATCAAATACGAAAAGATACAATTGGAACTATCGCCAATTGAAAGAGGATCGGCAGTGGCTTAAGAGCTATAATCACAAGGAGGGGCAAAGAAAGGGGTTAAGGGTTTTAAACCCGCGGTTCAAAGAAAGTATGATAAGTTGTTCCGCTTTGTTCAATCTATTCTAAATTACTTAAGGTCCGCTAACCCTATTGTAGTTCTTTTTTAATAAAGTGTACTTTCATAGTTGGAGGTTTCAACTTTATCAAAAAAATTTAAGGATTGTTGAAGGCTAATTTAGTTTCTTGGAAAATTGAAAAAGGAAAAAGATGTAATAAACTTTGAGTATACACGACTAGACATAGAATCAAAGCCTCTCAAGTGAGATAGTAAAAGACATCACTTGTCAAAAAGGCGAAACCTCAGAGATTGTGATTCGATTCCCACTGAAGTCACAAAAAAAAAACAAAACAAAAACAACTATAACAACATAACTTTAGGTCAAATTAATTTGGGTTGACTATATAGATTAAACTTTACCATTATGCTCGATTTAGTGTAATTGATGGTGAGCTTTCCAAACCATTTAAATCCCTCCTAATTTTTATCAAAAAAAAAACCTCTCCTAATTAATGCGTCCCCAGTTACATTCCCTTACCTATTTCTCACTACATCAAATACAACACGTCGCTAAGTGGGAACGCTCCAATGTTTATGTGTTTGATCCATTTCATGAAGAGTAACAAAAATTTTACGTTGGCTATCAGCCTATTGCAACCCTCCTCAATGAGCTTGAGACCTTCCTCCCTTATTTTTTGGATATGAAAAATAGGTTTTGGATCTCTCTTACCTAAGCCTAAGAGGCCTCCTTTATTTTTTGCATTCATACGTTCATTTGCTAATTACATAATTGTTAAAAACATTTAATTTGCATTTTTGAATCGCTTTTCCGTCCTTTCTTATTATTATTATATTTGGCCTCTTGCTACGTCTGCAATTTTAGACAGATTTTTCTTTTTTTTTTTTTTTTTTTTTTTTTTTTTTTTTTTTTTTTTTTTTTTTCATAACTTAGACATAGCCTAATTGAAATGGTTATTGTAGACATAAAGTGTAGGAGGGTCATAAGACTCATGAAGTACTTATAGACTCGGGAACAGGTGTTGGTTAAAGTTTGCACCCTAACTAAAATTTGGCCGTCAGTGTGTCGGGAGTCCATCGTGTTAGGCAACATATATTCTCTTGCTATAATTATAGAAAATCTTACCATAATTTTTTCACTAATTATGTTTACAATAATTTCTCCACTGATTGTGTATACCATAATTTCACCGATTGTATAAATCAATTATTTCCTTGTTTCACATAAGCTTCTATGTATATTGTTCTATATCATTCTATAAATAGGATACCACACTGTACGTTCCTAACATAATACACAATAAACTTATCATATATTTTTAAGAAATTTCACATGGTATCAAAGACTTTGTTTAGTTATGGGTAATTTCTTGTTTCTCATCTCTTGGTCGACTTCCTTGACTTCGTTTGTTGTCTTAATCTTTTACGTGCATCGTTGCTCTTGCTTTCCTTGCTTGGTGCCTCTATTCTACTACTTATCTTTTCTTTTTTTATCTTGGTCTTTTCACAAGTGATGTAAAAAACGGTATATTGACTCAATATTGACTCTAGTTAGAATCATGAGAATGAAAACACTAATGTTAGGAACTCTCCCCACCTATCAATGTGCCACTTGGGGGAACTCGTAGTCGCATAGTCTGGATATATATATATATATATATATATATATATATATATATATATATATATATATATATCAACTATATAAAAGAGCCAATAACCAATTCTTGAGTGGTAAGCAAAATTACTCTCTTGCCCTTTTAATTTTGTGATATATAAGTAATATAACAAGCATGAATGTGGCTGATTTCAAAAAGTAAGGTTGTTTTTCTTTAAAATTCATTAAATAAGTTAAATTTTTGTGAAATTACAAAAGTAATGTATTCTGCCTTTAGTAGAGGCGTGATTAGGTTGACGTGGTGTTGCAAAAATGAATGGCGCCTTTACAAAATTCGTCATTCGTTAAAAAAATTGGAGAAAATAGGATGGGGTGACGTGGCGCCTTGCCACGTCAATTGGCGACGGGGTGCCCCGTCGCCACAGAAAAAAAAAAAGAAAATGTAAAAGAAAATCCAGGGAAAAATATGAAAAAAATAGTATTTTGACGAAATAAATAGAAATTGAGGATTTTATATGGAAAAGGAGAAATTCAAAAGTCGGGAGAGACTTTATACTGGGTTTTACGTGGAAAAATGTAAAATTGAATATTTCAAATTGAAGCTAATTTAGGGTTTAGGCTTTAGAGTTTAGGGTTTAATTCGGGTAATAGGTATAATTCGGGTGATGATTTGATTTGTTGGGTGTTATTGGAGCTAAGCGGGGTTTGAAATAGGTATATATATTCATTCAAAATTCATATTTATGGTTTTAGGGTTTAATACATTCATATATTACACTAAACCCTAAATTAATATCTGCAACAATACAGAATTCATATATCATAAACCCTAAATTCATATACAATGAATTCATACATTCCTAATTCATTCCGGTTGGTGGTTGGTTAATACATTCCACGGCACCAATGAATTCATACATTCCATACATTCCAATAGAATTTAATCAAATTTGAATACATAAACTCAGTGTATCAATAATTGTCTCTTTCTATATCAATAAAAAAAAATCAAAATAGGAGAACACGAAATAAGTTTCCAAAAAAACCATCATAAAAATACACTCCATTCATCATATATATCATAGTTTCCTACAAAAAAAAAGAAAAAGAAAAAGAAAATAAGTTAAACTTTGAGGTATACAAAATTAATATTCACATATATAAAAGTCATATATTTTATGAAAAATAACCTATAATAAAGAACAAATCATATTTATTTCAATACAAAAGAAAAAATAAGTCACAACAAGTAAATTAATTAACAGTTAGCATATAACTACAAGAAATTTGCCTATTAAAGACATTTAAAAACTGACATTAAAAGTTTAAGACGACAGTTTTCAACAGTCATAGAATGGGGGTGTTGTGGAAAGTATTTACTTACAATGACAACATGTTTAGTGTCATCTTTAACGTATAATGACACTTAAAAACTGTCGTCGTAACTATACAATGACATTGAACAACTATCATAAAAGAGCTTTAACGACAATTTTTAAATATCATTAAAATTGTATGACAAATAAAAAAAATCAATAAAAACTATTCAAATGATACAACATATTAAACAATCAAATTCATTGCGCTAAAATTAAAATACCAACAATATCTAAATTCAAATTCAAATTCAAATAACAATTTCAATATTGTAGCAACTAAAAGCTACACCATGTATTTTCAAAAAAAAAAGGCTACTCCATATATTTTCAAAAAAAAGAAAACTACACATGTGACAATTACATATGAATGCAACATTACAAGACAAGACAAGTACACCTTCGAATTCGAATTTGCAACTTTTCTTCTTTGCAACTTGTCCAACAAAAATAAAAAAATCAATAATAGTGTAGCATATCTTTTGATCGAAGAACATTGAGGGAAAAAAATTCAAATGAGCTCAACCAAAATGGCAACCCAAAAAGTACCAAATTTTTGTCAAAAACTCTAATGAACACAAAAAACTTGGTCTTCTCATCATCTACGTTACAACTAAATATCTAACAACAACAGATAAGTTTCTCACCTTCCAAACAAAATCATCAAATCATGACCACAATAAACAATCTTACAAACCACATTCGGAATGCTTAAAATTAAGTTAACAGAAGAAATCAACTTTTATAAATGGTTAGGCAATAAGAGAATTCTACAAATGCTTCGAATGATAGAAACTAACTATGACTAAAACTTTTTTTTTTGGTAGGATTATGACTGAAACTTTAAGTCCTCAATCCTATGCATCCCTCGTTCGAAGGGTTACTGCAAAGGAGCAAACAAACAATTATAATGGTTCTTAATTTGTTACATCACAACCCATAAAGGAAAAAACATTATAAGCAGGGATTTAACATATCAAACAAAAGAAACGGAATTTGAAAACAAACATTAAAGTGGTTTGAGGGCTTTACCTGATTAGAGATGGCATATGACTGTGTTCAGATAAACCCTCCAATTGTGTGTGCCCTCACACTTACATCAGCATCCACAATTGGGTACTCCATTGTGTTTCGGAAACTTAATCGATCGCCTTTTTGAAAGACATTGCCAAATTGTTGGGGAGCGCTTGAAAGAAAATAAATGTGACCAAGCTGTGATTAGCAGATAATTAAGGTTAACTAACATTGCTAGACAAATTAGCATGGGAACAAGGTAAGAGCTCAGTATCACAAACCAAAAGCACTACCCAAATCCGATGCATCCTCTAGTGAATTTCTCGATGTGAAAACGCTATGCATGGCTCACGCAGTTCTTAATCAACCAACGAAGAAGAAATTAATGATTCGCTGTAAAAACAATGGGAAGCAATAAACACGTACATGAATCCAGTCTTAGTTCTTGTGTATGTACATGCAAGCCTACCTACACGCGAAAACACGTACATGAATCCAGCCCTCAATTTTTCAAATGAATCATCAACACTCAGAATGAGCAGACAAAGCTCCCAATAAATGCAACATGCAGACATTTATTCATCCAAGCTTATACTTGTCCTGCATATCAACCAAACTGAAGATACGTCGCATTTTAAGAAGTGATAAGACACTTACCAATCAAAGTAATAAAGTAACAAGAATGGTGTGACATGGGGGCACCGACATAGTACCCCAAGATTCATCCTAAATTTTCATTACTAAACTTCAACGAACAAAATCGCTTTCGATGCTTTTCTTTTTTTTAACCAATTGAAAAGGAATGCATGTTACTAGGATGGCTTGTGCTTATAGTTAAAATGAATGGACATTAAGTGTTCAAATTCTTAGAATTATTTAGATGTTTGAAACTGATATGATTAATTATCTTCTCCTAGGACCCATTTAATCATTTGTATGATTTTATCTTATTTGTGAAGGAATTAGTAGTTCCACGGCTGGAAAGAACACATCATTACCTATTTAACGCGCAATAGGAAAAAAATCAAGGATAACTTCACTACCAATGTGTCCTCCAATATAACGGCGAATGGCATAAATATTAGATGAAACAAAATTAAATCATACCTTCTCTAAGGACGAGAAGTACTTCTGAGGAAGATTCTGTTCAGACGCATGAGGGAATATCACATTATGTCAAGTGCAGAAACCTTAGTTTCCAAGTCACTATTATCTACTATCACCTTCTAATTATTAGTACGTGTTTTGAAATATTTTAAAAGATTTCTCAAAATATTTCAAAGCATTACTATAACCTTCTAATAATAAAAGAATTGTTCATTATACTTATAAATTTTTTATGAGCATCTAATAGAAATGTTCCCTCCCCTGCACACCTACCATATAAGGTTGTAAACCCAAATATACATTATGTTCATTTGTTTCTCTTTATTATAAATCATTATATCATATCATATCATAATATCATATCATATCTAATATACATTCTGTTCATTTGTTTCTCTTTATAAGAAAACGAGAATATCACTCAAAACCACAGAGAAGAAGGCAAAGATGATGCGATATATACTTTAAGGATCCTAATAAGCTTTTTAAGAACTATGGCCTAGTCAATTTTGTCTCAAATCGCCTAGGCCTCACCGTGCAATCATTGGTCAGGGTAATCTAAGACATCCAACACTATTAAAAACATGAATGAATAGATCGTTGAAATAGAAAATTATATCAATTCACACATACAACTAACAATGGCACAAACAAAGATGCAATGTATAAGGATAACACCAATGTGGCAACCATTTGACAAGTTCAAAACATACAGTTCAGTTCGAGCCTGCATAATGGCTTTGTTCAGTTCAGTGGGTACCATTTCGTCTGACCACAAAATTTAAAAAGAATCAACTAGATACAAGTAGTAAGCATTTGCAAGTCCAGGCCTTAAAATGTATGCAGCCTAGCTAGCCACCTTTAAAACAAGATCCATCAACATTCTCTAAAGCATGGTTTCAAATATGAAATGATAGAGAGATTTAGAGACAATAATCAAATGTTGTATACAAATTTATTACAAAAGAAAGATATGGAACCATATAAGTGTTTGAAATTAAAAATAGAATTGAGTTACATTTCCAATATTAACACAAGTAGATGAATGACATTGCATAATCAAATCGGTGTACCTTGAACCATTATCTCCAATGCCATGTAGCCAAACTATTGTGACTTGTGCTTCCCTTTAGGCCTGACTACATGAGCCCTTCCAAACTCGAATGTTTGCATGCTACATGGACTTCCTGAAATATTTTTGATGCCATCACCATAAAAGAAGTCCAAATAATGAAACCAGCACCATTATCATATATGAATGTTGAGCTTTTAACCAAACCATTATAGACAAAACAATAAAAACATAAACTACGAACTGAAATATGCATATATTTAAGAGAACATGTCCAATGCAAACCTATCTCAAACATAGAAAAACATAGCAATATTGAGCAGAACTAACCAGAACTCATGGTTAGCCCACCAAAGCTCATATCAAAACAGATAGCATATGGCCATATTTGCATCTACATCTAGAACAAGTACTTGCCCACCACCAAAATCAGATAAAATAACTACAAAGCACCCTAAGAGTAACAACTGCATTAGAAAATTAGTCCACTCCTAAATATTGGGTAAAACTGAAAAACAGAGCAATAACGAATACAAGTATTTAAGTAGAAGAACTCTCTGAAGATAGTTTTATTCATAAACTGAGATTGCCTTTATATTGGCATTTGATCAAACCTCTAATAAGCGCAAATTGTGGACACATATCCAACGTGCTTTGACTTAACAACAAATCAGAAAATTAAGGAAATACAATCTGAGCTGAACTAGACTTATTCAACAAAAAATAGAGTAACTAAATTAGACTAAGTTCTACAAGCAACGGTAAAATAACTAACAACTTTGAATCGCATTTTCAATACTAAAATAGAGCATATTGATCATATACTAAAGATAAACATGAGTTCCAACTTGATTTGGAATTCGATAAACCAATTCCACAGCTAAGGACACTCATACTAAGGATCTTAACGAATTAGTTATAAAAATGAAATAGAAATTTGTGGAACATTCAATAGCCTACATGTTAGACACAAATAGAAACAAAACTTAAACAGCTACAAAATTTTCTATAAAGCACAAATAAAATATACAGGACAAAGGGGTAGACTTAAATTGTTTACATGATTTATGTTTATATAATGATTCCTAATAAATTCATAAGATTTATAATGGTTCCTAATAAAAAAAACTTATAAGTATCAAGTAAAAAATGAACCAAAAAAATCTAACCTTTTTGGATGTTGTGAAAAAGAAATCATCATTCATCATCCTCGGTCGTTGAGTCATTGTGAGCGGCATCATCATCATCAACATCATCTTGCCTTTTTGTGCAGCTGATCTCTCCATGAAACCCTGTTCCATGTGTTGTAACCGTCCTTTCAATTCAAGCAATTGATCGCGATTTACAGACGTGTCATTAAGCATCTTTAGTATCATTGCTTGCATCTCATCGAATTCCTTATTGAATTGGTCAAATGGCTCATCATCTTTCAATATAGGACGAGAAGATCCAGCTTCATCATGTCTACGCATCTTAGACCCTGACGGTGTCCAGCCAAGACCAAATCTCCGGCCTTTCTCATTTCGCTGCAAAATCTCCAAATATAATTTTTCATCAATTGGAGTGTCCTGGTCGCAATCGTAAAAGCTCTCGGTCCTTTCGTGTATAGCCGCCTGTATTAAGAATTTAAACATTGATAAATCATATAAGTCATTGATACCTATAATTAACAAAAAACAGTTATGGTCAAGTAGTTTCTTACGGCAATCGCCTCTGCTCTCAGATCCAAGAAAGTAACGTCATCATGATCCCTTGTATGGAGATATAAACATAAATTCAAAGCAGTCGGCTTTCTACCGAGTTTCTTCTCCTATAAAATATGTTTAACTTAAAATTAAGTTTGAAACTTATATGAATTAAATGTATACATATGTATGTATGTATCTATGTATGTATGCCCCAAAACATACCAGTCTCAACGAATGCTCATAAATGGATATGGCTCCACCTCCGTGCACAGAAGAACCCGAACCAGGTCCCCCCACCTCTGATCTTCGATTTCGGCTCGCTTGTTCTGACTTTGCTTTATATTCTGGAGTAGACCGCATCTTCTTGTAATGCTCAAAAACCTCCAGAGATACATGTGCTGGTTTTGTCGGCTTCCTCACCATCTTACTAACAAAGTCAGCGTAACGAGTGGCAATCTGCATGTCGTACAAACGTCTGACCATAGCGTCATCTAATCGTCTCCAATCGAAATGAGTCTGTAGTAATAGAAAGTCAAGTCTTCAACATATGCTAAGTAAAAGAAACTTAATTTTCTTATTTAAAAATCTCTTACCGCCCAATCGTTAAAATATTGCTCCTTGATATGGTTGGAAACCGTATCCCAAACTTGATAGCCATCCTTATGTAAATCGAATTTATATATCCGCGTCATTTGCTTTGACACTTTGGATGACGGATGCAAGAAAGTACCACTACATTTTTACGAAAAAAAGTTAGACCAATATTATAGTAAGTTCATTAAACGTAAGTATATATACGTAATAATATTTCATTGACTTACAATTCTTTCATAGTTTTTACGGTCAAAAACACCCGCCCCGCGCCTCTGTCATCATTACTTCTACGTCTCAGGGCCCTAGCTGGCTGATCGTCTTGTTGTGATCTACGCGAGGCACCACTATTAGATGGCTCACTCGAAGGGTGGCTTGAAGTATTGGACGAATGTGATGCATGCTCGACATGATCATGACTCCTCGATGGGGTGGCATACATACTAGAGTCGAAGGAAGCGATCGGGACATGCTGGTAGTACTGCTGATGGGAGGGAGATGCGTGGGTAGATTCTCTAGAAGTAACGCGACTAGCGATAGGTGGAGGGAGTTGTGACGCCAATAGAGAGGAGTAAGCCTGTAGAGTGGTTGGATCATTGGGGCCAAATAAAGATGGGCCCGATGGCTGAAGGAGAGGAGCCTGGTAGGGGTGTTGCGCATAAGGCGGATGAAAATACTGATATAATTGTGATTGATGGTGTTGCTGAGAAAACATTTCTCGGACAAAAAGTTGTTGATAGTAAGCTAATTGCTGTTGAGCAAGCTATTGCGGAGTGAGTTGCTCTTGACATTGTTGAGGCTCAACATCATCAGCGGGAGATCATAGTAGCGAATGATCCAAGTCGCGAGATGGACGATCTCTACAAATGACTAAATTTTGACAAAATAATGATTTTAGGTTGGTCCTCTCTGTCTTAGCTTTCCGAAACTATAAAGAACGCACAATTCCAATTAAAAACGAGAGAGATATGATACTTTTACGACAATAACTTAAAACTGTTTTTTTTTTAAGTGTGACCAGAAAATTTATACAATTTATTTCTCCTAAACCATAGCTCTAAAAATCATAATTTTTTAATGAAGTCTAAAATCATAGTTAAGAACATCATACTAAAATATGAACTCAATCCAATAAGAAATAATTGAGTTATTCCTCAAACAATAAGGCATTATTAAAATAGTGAAGTCCAAAAAATTCAGATTCAACATCAAAATTGCAGAGGGTTTTTGGACAGAAAAACACTAGAATTTCTAAATTTTTCAGTAGGACAAATTTGTTCCATTTTGAGTTATCTTTCAAGTGGCATTGGAATCACCTAATTTGGAGTTCAGATGAGTGAGTTATACTTAATTTATAGAGATTAGGTCAAAAACTTAACATGCATTCTCATTCATTTTAAAAACCTAATTTTTGAGCAAAACTTGAAAAATCCGAAAATAAAAGTTTAATACTAAAACTAATGCTCTTATTTGATCATAGACCACTCTTCAAACACTTTGAAATTGGTCTCTCACGAAAGCCCTATGATCTAATGCTCAAAACCCTTAATTTTTATGCAAATAAGTGGATATGAGCATACCTTAAGGTTGATGCTTGATTGTATATAACTAGATCGCTTTCTTGATGATGAATAACCTCCTAAGGACTACAATTTCCAGCAAATAAAATTCCTCAATAGCTCTGAATTTTTTTTTCTTTTTTGTATTGAAAACAACATGCAAATGTGAAGCAAAAAGGCTAGGAGTTTGTATTTATAGTTCTTGGCATTTATCCAAATGTATAACCCCATCTCCATGAAATCTAAGGGACCCTAAACACTCCTATAAACCCACTCATACAAAGGTATGATGCAGTTCTATCGACGTCGACGTTGCTCCTCCGTGTGGCAAACCGGTCGTACTCTATTTCGACGTAGATTTCTCCGTGCTTGTACTTTCGGCTGAGTCTGTTGAGCTCGATGACTCGACTGAACTTCTTCCTCGTGTTGGCTCGATTGACCTCTACTACCAGTGCTATCAAAGATAGGAGGTTGAACCATTCCAACATACTGACTTCCTGTATGTGGTAGGGTGAAAGGAACATGAGGTGGCATGCCTAATAAGGGCCTAAATGAGCCACCTCCACTATATGGAATATTGTAGTTATAATATGGCGGAGTAAATGGACTTGGCATCTATTGAGGCAATGAACCATGCATTGAATGTGTAGGCATTCTATGGTCCATGTACGAAGATGATGGCCCAAGAGCATATGGATCAAAATGATATGGATGAACACTCATGCTCGGTGTCCTAGGCAAAAACTTATGAGCATCCGATTGCGTTGGGGCCGGCAAAGGAAAGTACCCATAAGAAGAAGGGTGGGTTAGAGGTGGCGAAGGAGAACGTCTGCTACTCTCACCAACAGTCTCTGACGTTCTTGGTGTTGGACGAGTTGGAGGCGGTGGAGAAGAACGTCTACTGCTCTCACCCAGAGTCCGAGTCGTTGTTGTTTTTCTTCTCCTCCCTCTATCTGCTAGGCTTTGATCCTCTTCTTGTTGTTCTTCCTCTTCTTCTTGAGATGCTTCGTCATCTATGTCCGGCTCAACTACATTTTCATCATTCCACAGAGTAGTCCTTTGTCGTTCATCCTCATCTAAGATTTTGATGCCTTCATGTAGAGCAACCATGCCTTGTTCGACCCCGTCATCAGTGAACACTCGCTCCAATTGACGCGCAAATGTAGACTAATATACAAAAAAATGCAGTGTTGGTTAACAATTTTAAATATGACTCATGAGGATAACAACATTATAGTTTCAAGGTTACCGAGAATTCGCGCAGAGCCCCGTCATGTCCAATGTATCGTCTGGTAATAGATCTGTACCACCTCATGTACTCTTCCTGATCATGTTCCCCTTCTTGTTCTATCTTGGCTATGGTATTAGTACGATTTTCCCACAACTCTATATATCTTTTGTGATACACTGCCCAATTTTCTTGAGGGTGTCCTTTCAATTGGACGCGATGCAGACGAGTGTCAAAATCACAGTGAGGTGGCACGACCTGTGTCAGCCCAAACTGTCTCATGACCTGGTCTATGCCACTCAACTATATGGAAACAAATTAAAGGACACGTCGAATGCCAGCTCCTGTGACCTTGAGTACATAATTGTGGAAGTGACTCGATGACATCAGCGTATGGTTACCACTCCACGGCATTCTCCCTCTGCGTGTCAAGTGCATCACAAAATGATGATAAAACGTGTGTGGCAGTCCTAGTTACCGAAAATGCAACTATCCATCTGTATACAAAACAATAAATTTGTCGTAAATTAAAAAGACGCAATGAATTATTAAAAATAACATGAGAAACATTTTTATTACCGATATCCCAAAGGAACATCATTGGGCATGTATACTCCATCACACGTTCGAGGTCGACCTCTAGGAACAGGCATGCGCCTTGGTGCTATAAATGGAAATCTATCCCAGGCCCATAGTTGTATAAGAATGGTCGCACCAGCGACCTCGTGCGCACCAGAGCGAGATCCACGACACAACTCCCTGTATAAATATGTCAAACATGCACTTCCCCAACTATATTGTCCAGTTGTTTGAAGGTCCTCGAGCAACGGAAGAAACATCAAATGTACATATTGATTCAACTTGTCAGCGACCACACAACCACCAATAAGTTGTAGAATGTATGAACGAACATAACATCGAACCATTTCCTCATTATTGTCATCCTCTATAGGTGGCACATTGTCTTCGAGCCATGAAACACGAACTCTATTCCCAGAAAAGTCAAGTCGTTTAGGTCTTGCACCAAGTAGTCTTTCACACACCGCGAGATAGTCGACATCTGTGCTCCCAATCACAGGCATACCATTAATTGGTAACCCGAGCTGAATCTCAACGTCTTGGAGTGTTATTGTACACTCGCCACAACGCATGTGGAACGTATGTGTCTCCGGACGCCATCTCTCAATGAAAGCGGTGATCAAAGCCCAATCAAGTCTAAAAAATCCTACGCGTGAAACACCATAAAAGCCACTAAATCGTAGGTAAGGGATCATTCGAGAATGGTAATTAATCCGTCGATCAACAACACCCAGTCTTCTTCGCACATGCATTGTATCATGTACCTTACAATTAAAAAATATGTAGATATATATATGTATTAAACGTTTTTGCATAAATATTATGCACATACAGGTTAAATGTATATACCTGACCCCTCCAGACTTGCGATGACCTGTGTGTAGATTGGAGGCGTAGAAGAGAAGGATCAGATGGTCCTGGTTCCATGTGTACTCGCTACAACTGTGTGATTAGACAAATTGGTCGAGTAGTTTTAAAAGTCACAACAAATCATTACTACGAGTTATAACATTAACAAATACGTATCTATTACTTTACGTAACATAAGGTTATACTATATTAATATAAATGTTATGAAATTACCAACTGACACCGTTTACAAACAAAATACAAATCTTCTCATTGGTTTGGATTGGGGGGTTGGGGTTGAGATATGGATGGACAATTTTTTTTGTTATGTCCCTCTGCACGACAAATATTGCAACGGTTCCTCCTAGTAGGGACTCGACCACGATCTCTATTCGGACATGTTCTTCGTTTATGTCCTTCTTGATGACATATGCCACATCGCAAGGTCCTCGAAACATTAGGAAGATCCATCTCATTTTGCCTTCGTGTTCCCTTTGGTCTCCCTCGGCCACGTCTACACCTAGGATCTGGTAATATCTTCGTCGCAAAAGTCGGCCAATACTTCTCATCGGGGATGGCTTTGAATAGAGAGGAGTAGCATCATGCGTACACGTCCATCCTGTAGTATTGCTCAATAAATTGTGTATAATCAATTCGAATATGGGCACATGCAGCTAACACGTATGAGCAAGGGAAACCAAACGATTGCCATTTATTGCAGCTGCAATACCAGTTCCTTAGGATAACAATCTGTGTATTGTTGTCTTTATGCATATGATCACCATGACGTCCAGTGAGCACCTCAAGCTCACCAATGTCACGATTTATCAATTTCACGTAATGTCTTCTTGCAGATTGTTGATAATGTGCAATTTTATCCATGGCATATTTCGTGTAATTGAGCCCGTGCGATATTCCTTCATTGATTTCCTCCTTGCGTCGGTTGGTGTATGTCGCTAACCTGTAGTAAATCATTTGAACCATTGTTGTTATTGGCAAGAATCGTTCCCCTTTCAATACACCGTTAAAACATTCTACAATGGTAAGATAATGCCGTGTCAGTAATATCAGCACAGTGAAAACACATATAGGATAACAAACATAACTACTATCGAATACATATCAACCCCGTTAGAATTCATCCATCCTTACCGCAGGCCTCCATCATGCGATTGAGTCCAAAGTTCCTTGGGAATGGCATTCACATATTGAAGACATTGAGGACTTCCTGATGACAAATAAGCAAAACGCTCCATGCATGCATCAAATTTCCTCACTTGATGTTGACCAGCAGCTCGAGATAGGATATTCTTCAACGAATCATTTTTGAAATGCGTGTTAAAATTACTTGTCAAGTGTCGCAGGCAATAACGATGGTGTCCTCTTAGTGGACAAAAACCATTTGCTGGTATGTTAACAGCCTCGAGAATGCCAGAGTGACGGTTAGAAATAATACAAATACCATCTCTATCGGTCACGTGTTTGCGCAACATTCTCAAAAACCACTCCCACGAGTCGGTTGATTCGTTTTCTGCAACTGCAAATGCAACTGGAAGTAGATGTCCATTACCATCAACAGATAGGGCAATCATTAGCTTACCACTGTATTTGCCATACAAGAATGTCACATCAATCTGTAGAAGATGCCTACAATGCTTGAACCCTTCGATTGATGCTTCGAATGCGAAGAACACACGACGAAATTGAGGATGCTCTGTCCTGATCTCATCTGCATCCAATTATCTATGTGACCACTCAATCTTCGTCCCTGGGCTCTTATTATGTACAGCCGCCAACCATCTTGGTAACGTAGCATACGACACGTCCCAATCTCCGAATGCATTTGCAATTGCTTTCCTTTTAGCATCCCACATTCGCTTGTAGGGAACTTCATGTTCGTATTTTAACTTAATCATTTCTACCAAGGCCTTGACAGTAATTGTCTGATCTATTTCAACAACCCTTTGTATCTCACGTGCAACCATGTTGGCGTCGAGTTGGGCATGACTGCGTTCTATGTTGGGATTTATACAACTGTGCGGCTCGTCTAATTGAGTGATCTCCCACAATTGTTTCTTCTTTCGCAAACAAGCACGATGACGCCACATGCACCCAGCTTCCGGCGCACTTCTGCACGTCAATGCCCATAAGGTTATAGTTGACTCCATAACAAGGTATTGACAATAGTTGTTAACATGCCACACTTTGAAGGCATGCTGCAAGTCTTTCTTATTGTCAAAGCACATTCCTCTTTCCAACTCAAAATTAGGCATGTTCCATCCAGTCGAATGATGAGAATGTTGGGTTGCAGTAGAATTAGCCACTTCCCAATCAATTTCATTATACACCGGCAATGGTTGGTAAACTTCTTCATCGCTTGCTTCTTCCATGCACTCCTCCTCGTCAATTGCAAATTGCTCATCATCTTGCAAGTTTTCCGCCCCTAGAGGTTCGTAGTTTGGGTCATCTATAACAACATTTATACTTTCCCAATTAACAGATGGCGCAGCATCCTCGAGGGGACATACGTCCTCGTCAATGTCGTTGTCGTGGTCTTCGTTAGGGTCATCACTGGGGGCACTAATGTCATCAACAATCGAAGTAACAAATCTATCTTGCACGACATTACCTATGGGTGATTGCATACGTAATCTTTCCATCATTGATGCAGGGCATGTCATGCCCACATTTTCTTCCACCACTTGTGAATGTACAGTAGAATTTTGATAAGGCTCGATTGGCTCGAAGGTTAAATAAATTTCTACCTTCGCTGATAATGGTAGATTCGTCACTGTTGACCACATCAACTCGAAGTGGGTCTCATCTTGCAACGACACGGGGATAAAATATTGTGAATCTGATGGATGAGTTATTACGTGACGATACGTCATCGTAATGAGAGTCTCAGTGGACGAAATACCAAACGCGTTATACACGTGATCCATCAACTCATGTTTACTCGTTCCAAACTTAATAATCATGGTCATTGATGGGGGTCTGCTGTACTCGATACCTTGCGAAACCTTAACAGTTTCTCCAAATGCATAAAATTGAAACTGGATGTTCCTACCTTCCATGACCTACATAATTTACCGCATTGATAATGTAAAAAAGATTACATATATATCAAACGAAGAAATGATCAAAATGAGGATTTGAGGCACGATTGAACTTTTCAATAAATCCTCATCAAAAATTATTCTTGTTCCTATATCAAAATGAAGCATCTTGTAGTAATTTTTCAACAACTTCTCTCTCTTCACTCTCGAAGGTCTTCTTTTCTCTCCCTCTCCGTGTTACATTAGTTACTTTGAGCACTCCAAGTACAAGTGATTTCGATTTGACAAAGAGGAAGATGGTGCCTAGGGCATTTGGGCGGTGAGAAGTCTTATTCGTGTTTGAATTTTGCTTGAGAACTTGTTGTTCGAGTTTGGGTGTGAGGAGGAGAAACAGAGGTTTGTTTTTCACTTTAACTTTCATTTAATTTATAATGGAAGGAGTTCAGACTTCTTGAACGGGTGTTGTATAATTTCTACAGTTTGATTCTTGTTTTATGTTGTTTGTTGGTTTCAATTAAACGAGTTGTGATTCTAGGGTTTATTATTTTTTTGTTGACTCCTTACAAAAGTATGTACTCCGATTTGAGAGGTTCTCTAGGCCACCCACTTGCATATATATATAAGCATTCGAATGTTTGTAAAAGGGTCATGTTATACACTAATGCTTAATTGTTTTTACTAAATATATCGTCTATAATGTTATTATTCTTAATCAGTGGTTATCGAAGCTTCAAATGGTAGATAGTGAGTTCGAAGTGTTCCTCTTGACATTGTTGCGCCTTGCACTTTATCTCGATTCTACATCGTCTCTTAATTTCATGGGTTCATTCATGTCAGTACATGCAATCTCTACAAAGGTTTTGATTTGCATTTCACCTACATTTGTTGATTAATCCTAATGCATTCTATACGTTTCAACTTATTTTCTTCATATTAATTGGGTGCATGTAAGATGCATGAGCCTATTGCAAAGTCTCTATAAGCTTCAAACATCCTATGACTTTTTTGAAGGTTGTATTCAATTTTTTTAATTTCTTTTATTTTTTAATGAAGAAAATTATAAATGAATTTTAAACTGTCTAACTTTTTTTTTTCTTCTCTTTTTAGTTGTTGGTTGAAGGAGCTTTGGTACATTGTTTGGTTACACAGCTAGATCTACTTTAGCTAGCTTTCGGCTCCCGAATAAGACAAAGTTTGTCAAATTGATGAAAAACTGATCAGAACAATAATCAAGAATAAATAACTATATTTTATTTAAGTTTAACTGTATTTTATTTAAGTTCTCAAACTTATTAAATTTTTTATACCAAAACGAAACTCATTAAATTAACGTAAAAAAATAATGAAAGTCACAAAAATTAAACAAAATAATATTTAAATAAAAAATCTAGTTATATTAATGAATATTATTGAAAACGAATAGAAATTTTATTAACAGATATTATACACTTTTACTTATGATGGTAGATTCGCAAGTAAAAAAGGATCTCTTTACTTACAATTAAGTTTGTAAGTGTAAACTTTTACCGACGACTCTATTCTTACGATGTTTTTACCAACGACATTTTGTAAGTAAAAACTTTTACTTACAATTTTAACACTTTTACTTACAAATTAAATTTGTAAGTAAAAGATTTTTTCCTTCTTGTCGTTGTTGGAGATGGTGAGGCGACTAATAGTGTATACACTGGACACTCCATTAATACTAACTTGTAATTGATATCTTGTCGCAATAATCAAACATTGATAATAAATAACACAGATAATATTTATCTTTGGGTCGATTTGCCACTCACTTGTGTCAAATAATTATCAAGCATTTATCACTACACACAATAAGCTACGACCACCACTACAAAAAAAATTAGTTTTTCTATAGGGTTTAATATTTGTAACATTTTGTTAACTATGATGTTCACATTTTTTACTAGCTATTAAAAAATAAAACATTTAAATTACACACACCATGCAATAAACACATTTTCTTAAAAAATCTATTACACTATAAATATATTAAATAAATAAATAAATAAATAAATTTTTGTACTTACTATTTTTCTTCCGGTTTGTTCTTCAATTTAATATTCCTTTACCTACAAAAAAAATTAATATTCCCTGTGAAAAAAAAAAAAAATTAGTTATTTTATTCGAATGAAAACTAAACAACAATAAAATATTCATAAAAAGAATAATTAAAAATATTGGTTCTCTCGGCTAAACTTTCCCCCAACAACAAATCATTTGCTAAATACACGAAAACACACGCTCTCTCACTCTCACGCTCAACTGTTCCCTCTCTCTCTCTCTCAGCTAACACACTCAACCCAATCCCAAATCCAAACCCAAACCCACACACTCTCTCCTTCTCTCTCTCTCTTGTTTCACACTCTCTCTCTCTCTCTCTCTCTCACCCTCTTTCTCACTCTCTCTCTCTCTCTCGAGACACACTCTCACACTCTCCCCCTCTCTCACTATCTCGACCTCTCTCTCTCATAGCACCTCTCACTCTCTCACTCTCTCACTATCTCGTCCTCTCTCTCTCTCACAAGCACCTCTCACTCTCTCACTCTATCTCACTACCTCGACCTCTCTCTCACACACCACCTCTCACTCTCTCACTCTCTCTCACAAACTCTCCCCCTCTCTCTCTCTCACGGCACCCTCACCCCCCCCTCTCTCTCTCACGGCACCTCTCACCCCCACTCTCACACTCTCACACGGCACCTCACCCTCTCTCGGCACACTCTCTACCTTTCTCTCTTTCTCTCTCGGCAAACTCTCACCCTCTATATCACTCCCCGCTCTCTCTCTCTCTCTCTCTCTCTCACGACACCTCGGCACCTCTCTCTCTCACACACTCTCCCTTCACGCATACACCGAGAACACGGCATAGCCACACCCCTTATAAGTTCCCTCTCTCTCTCGGCTCACAAATTCAACCCAAACATACACACTTCCACTTACACTGCCGCCTTCGCCGTCGCCGTCGTCGTCGCCATCACCGTTGCCGCCTCTCTCGATCTCCCACACATTCTCTTCCTCTCCCTCACACTGCTTCTCTCGATCTCCCTCACACTCTCTCCACACTTTCTTCCTCTCTCTTCTCACTGCTCCTCACTTACTCTCTCCCTCTCTTCTCACGTAAACTTCACTGCTTTTAAATCTTCCCACCGTCCCCAACCAACATTCAACCCCCCATTTAGGTCGTCGATAGGGGGTTGTAGGGGGCGGTGGTTGCAGAGATTCTCTGCATGCAGAGAATCTCTGCAACGCGTGAAGGCGTGGTGTTAACCCGTGAACCGTGTACGTGGCATCCCACGTGAACGTGTACGCGTGGCATCCCACACATGCATGCACTGCATGCGTGGGATGCCACCACGCATGCATGCATGCGTGGTTGTGCAATGCACGCGTGACCACGCATGCATGAATGCACGCGTGGTCACGCTTGCATGCATGCGTGGCTGCTGGAGAGTGGGGAGGTGGCAACACAATGGCGCCTTTATAAAAGGTGCCATTCGTGTTGCCGTGGTGGTGAAGTGGGTGGTGAGGTGAGGTGGATTAGGGTTTAGGTGAGGTGGACAAGGTGGTGGACGAGGTGGTGAGGTGGGTGGTGGACAAGGTGGTGAGGTGGGTGGTGAGGAGGTGGACAAATGGCGCCTCTTGTAAGGGCGCCATTCAAATGGCGCCTTTATAAAAGGCGCCATTTGTGTTGAGGGCACTCATACTTGTCCACGTCAACCCAATTACGCATTTTGAAAACACGATATATATTAATTAAAGAATAAAAAAGAAAATCTTAATAATTTACGAATTAAAAAAAAAAAACAAAAAACAAAAAAAAAAAAAAAAAAAAAAAAACAATCGTACGGCTGTAATTTTTTCCACGAATGTTGGTTATTTCATCCGTTAGTTAATTTTACAATTTTACCCTTTTTAAAAATCAATCTCTTACAAGTTACTAATCCTTTTTTTTTTATCTTTCACTCAATATGACAATTTTACTCTTTTTAAATCAATTTCATAAATATTGATATATCTTTCTATTTTTTATTAAATTTCCTTTCTTTTTTTATTTTTTCAACAATTGCAATTTTTCAAGTTAAATACATTTCTATTTATAGATAACAAAGTCTAGCTATCAACTTTCATATATCCAAAAAATAAATCTCTCATTACTTCTTTATATTTTGTCATATTCAAGAACTTTTTTCTTTTTAATCTTTTTTATCACAATTACTGGTAAAAAACATTTTGTTAGATTAATAGACCACTTTCATTCTTTGTATTTATATATTTTTTCATTTCCTATATTAGAACTTAATTGTCTTATATTCCTTTAAAAACTCATATATATTTTTAGAATAATAAACGCATATTCTCATACTTGAATTAATTTTCGCAAGCACAGCAAGTGGGTTTGTCAACTAAGTATATCGCCTCCAATCAGGCTGGAAAACTGGAAAAACCTTTAGGCTTGGAGCACCTTGACTAACCAACCAACCAATTGATGAGCTACCCAAATTTGTTAAGTGGCCCTAACACAATAAGGGGAGGCCAAGGCATTAGCAGTTATTAGTTGGAAGGTACAGATATAGTACTACTATACAGTCTATACTGATACGGCACTTGATACACAAACTTAATGGGGGTATGTATCAAGTGAAGACAAGAGATTAATAAAGAGCTAATTACCTTTAATTATAAGCCGCTTCAAGACGGCCAGCACTACAGTTTCACATTAATTAATCAACCCCTTAAATTTCTTCTAATTCTTCTTCTCGCCGGCTTCCCTTTCTCCCTCTCTCCCTTAAAAGCCCTCCACTGCATGACCAAGTCATTACATATGCACACAATTATATATACTAGCTTAATTACATTTTTTTTCTAGCTAGTTAGCTCTTCTAGGCACCCTTTTTGTTATTAATGGCGAAGACGTCGCAAAAGGTGAAGACCAATGTGAACAATACTAGTAATGGCGATGGCGCCAAAGTGAAGAGAACAAGAAAGAGCATCCCTAGAGAGACCCCGGCGCAACGCAGCTCTATTTATCGTGGCGTCACAAGGTTTTATTCTTTTTAGATTAATTTTTCATGTTAGTATTGCAGTGTTCATTAATTAATGAGGTTTGTATCTTTACTGGGTTAATTCGGTCAGGCATCGATGGACAGGGCGATATGAAGCTCATCTTTGGGACAAGAACTGCTGGAATGAGTCTCAGAACAAGAAAGGAAGACAAGGTTCATCTTCTCCCTCATTAATTAACTATAACCACATTTTCATTCCCTTCTTTAAATTTTAAGTTTAGAATAATTCAATATATTAAGATTATTTATTATCTTGTTTTTCTAATAAATGCATGTACTAAATATTGGTGGGTAATGGTGGCGGCATTCAACTGAAGAACAGTTTATCTTGGTGAGTATTTAAAACCATATTAATTGGCACAAAAACAAATTTGATAATGTACTAACATCTCTAAAACTAGTACTATTTTGTTATTTAATTAATTAATGTAAACCAAAAGAGTTTTTTTTTTTTTTTTGACAAGACCTAAGAGATTAATTAACTTTGATTTTGGGATTTTACTTCAGGAGCTTATGATGATGAAGAAGTTGCAGCTCATGCATACGATCTGGCAGCTCTTAAGTATTGGGGCCCTGAAACCATCCTCAATTTTTCGGTAACTATTTATTGTTTATTCATTTCATTTATTTATTATTTTTCAAAAGAAATTTATTTATTTATTTACACTTATTAAGAAAATATATCTAATTTTCTTATTTTATGCTAACCATATATAGCTTCTAACTTATCAAGAGGAGCTTAAAGAAATGGAGAGCCAATCCAAGGAGGAATATATTGGATCTTTGAGAAGGTAATTTATTTAAATATTTAAGCTAATATTTAAATTAGATTTCTAATCAATTATAACAAATATTGAAGCTTAAGTTAAGAAAATGATTTTTTAGAACAATTGATTTAGTTAAAATTTACTAAGTTGCATTATTTCCTCCATGTGGCTTTAAATGCAGGAAGAGCAGTGGATTTTCTAGAGGAGTATCCAAATACAGAGGGGTTGCTAGGTATATTCATGAGAATACATTATTGTGACAGATCATTAAAAAAATGAAATGAAAAAAATTGATTGAACTATACATCTTATAACTTAAATTTCAGCCTATAATCATTATAATTTATACATTTTGTACTTAATTTGCAGACACCATCACAATGGAAGATGGGAAGCTCGTATTGGCCGCGTATTTGGCAACAAGTATTTATACCTTGGAACATACGGTAAATTATTTCTCCTGATACATATACATAGAATACATCTATATTTTACTTTAGATAATACACCAATAAATCATACAAGACAGATGAACAATCAAAGATTGAAGTAATATGAGAACTTTGACAAAAAAAATAAAAATAAAAACTATATACTAGTCATAGGCCAGCAATCAATTCAAGTTAGTTGGATGAAGAAATAGGGATTCAATCAAATTAGAAATGGGAGCAACCCCCAACCCTAACGGCTATTAAAGGTTTCAACTAGAAGTTTAGAACTCTCTCTGCCAACAATCAAATCTCTTAATGGACCACGAATTTTCTCCCTCTCACACCACCTGTCATATGCACATATCTTATTCAACAATAGTGATTTCATTTATGATCATAAATGGATATAATACTAATAATTTAAAATAATTATATTTAGCCAATCAAAGACTACATGAGACTTCAAATAGCCGACTTGAGAAGAAACAAAAATTGTCGGTGAATCATGGTACAATTACAACCCTGCAAGTCCAAAAATTTCAAAACCAACTATCGATAAATTCAAATGTTTACTGTGTCAAGATCAATTGGGCCACTAGTGCAGCTCCTGGTTGTTGTAAATAAGCGAAACCCTACTTTCGCTGAGAAGAAGAAGAGATGCTGCAAGAATTGAAATCTGAGAGAGTTTATCTCACAAATTAGGGTTACATTAGGTCACGCACAGCACGTGCACACACATAGTAAAATAGTAAAAAGCAATACAGTAAATACAGTAATAGTAACTAATGATTTACTCTTGCATCCCCCCTCAAAAGAAGGGGGAGAGCAACGACACCAAGTTTGCTCTGAAGAAAAGAGAAACGAGAAGCAGCAAAAGCCTTTGCAAAACAATCCGCAATTTGATCATGACTGGGAACATGTTGGATAGAAAGCTAACCTGCCAACACCTTATCCCTCACATAGTGGATATCCAATTCAATATGCTTTGTCCTAGCATGATAGACAGGATTATGAGCCAAAGCTTAAGCAAAAATATTGTCACACCATATCACTGGAGCAGCAGGAGGAGGAAACTGAAGTTCAGACAGTAAAGACTGTACCCATGAGATCTCAGCCGACACCTGTGTCATTGCCCTATACTCAGACTCAATACTTGATCTTGCTACAACTTGTTGTTTCTTCGACTGCCAAGAGATCAAATTCGAGCCAAGGAATATTGCAAACCCCGAAATAGAACGCCGATCGTCTGGAGAAGCTGCCCAATCTGCATCAGAAAAACCTGTGACAAACATATGTGTACTAGGTCGAAACCAAATACCCCAATCAGCTGTACCTTTAAGATATCGTAAGACCCTTTTTAGCGCCTGCCAATGCATAACAGTCGGACAACACTGGTATTGACTCAAAATATTAACAATAAAGGCAATATCTGGTCTAGTATGGACCAGATATTGCAAACCACCAAGCAAACTACGATATAAAGTAGCATCTGTGAACGGAGGAGATGTATCAGCAAATAGAGGCTTGCCCACTAACGCAGTAGTATCAACAACCTTAGCCTGGATCATGCCCCCTTTCTGAAGTAATTGTTTTATATAGGTTGTTTGAGTGAGAAACAGTCCAGTAGCATCTCGCCTAGCCTCCATACCCAAAAACAAGTTTAAATCACCAATATCTTTTAAAGCAAAACAGGCATGCAATTTGGACACAAACTGTTGAATATGTTCAGCATTAAAGCCAATCATAATAATATCGTCAAAGTAAACCAAAATATATAGAACAACTGAAGGAAAGCGAAAAATGAAGAGAGAATTATCAGCCTTGGAATTTAGAAAACCCCACGATAAAAGAGTAGATCTCAGTCTATCAAACCAAGCACGAGGAGCTTGACGAATACCATAAAAGGGCTTTATGAAGCTTACAAACATAATTAGGAACTGAACTATCAATAAATCCTCGAGGTTGGTTTGTATAGACATCCTCGATCAAAAACCCATTTAAAAAAAGCGTTATGAATATCAAGCTGACGAATCGACCAACCAAATTGAACAGCAAGCAATAAAATAACTCGAATAGTGGAGGCCTTTAGTACTGGATTGAATGTCTCATCAAAATCGATACCCGGCAATTGTTTGAAGCCCCAAGCCACTAATCTAGCTTTGTATCGATTGATTGAACCATCTTAATTCTTTTTAACTGTGAAAATCCACTTATTATCAACAACATTCTGAGAAGAGTGCGCAGGCACAAAAAACCATGTGCCATTCGTAATGAGTGTTCTATACTCATTCTCCATGGCCTCTCTCCATTTAGGGTCCTTGAGTGCTAAATCAAGAGACTGAGGTATATCATCAGACACATAAGGGGTTGACACAAAAACCTTTTTCTTAGAAATACCATCCTTAGCTCGAGTTATCATTGAATGAACATTTTGTGGTACCTCATATTCAGATGTGACTATAGGATCACCTTCTATTACAGAAGGGACAGTAGACAAATTTACCAAATTATTGTTATTAAACACATCAGTAGAAGGTGCAGTAATAAACTGAGGAGATGAATCATGTACAAGTAGAGAAGCAGACGGCTGTTCGTGAACAGGGGGAGTGGGTGAACCAGAATTAGTGGCTCTAGATGTCGAGGATAAAAATGGATCAAAGGGGCCTCTAGACTGAAACATTGGAAAAGGAAGACTGACCGTTGACTATCCACCTAACCCAGCAGGCAAAGATGACGAAGAAAAGAGAGAAGAGAAAGGAAACTCATCTGCATTAAAAAGGACATGACGAGTGATATATATTCTCCCAAACTTATGAAGACACTTGTAGCCTTTATGAGATGAACTGTACCCCAAAAAGAGACATTTCTCGTAACGAAACTGCAGTTTATGAGCATTATATGGTCATAAATATGGAAAACAAGCACACCCAAACACTCTCAAAATCGAATAATTCGAAGGACGCCCGTACAACCGCTCGTAAGGAGACTGACCCTGTAAAACTCTAGATGGAAGTCTATTGATATGAAAAACTATTGTTTCACAAGCATCCCACCAATATTTATAGGGTAAATGACTATGAGCTAACAATGTTAAACACATGTCAATAATGTGATGATGCTTACGTTCAACTTTTCCATTATGTTCATGAACATGTGGACAAGAGTGTTGAAAAGCAATACCACAAGAATCTAGAAAAGGCTTCGGGGACCTATACTCCCCTCCCCAGTCTGATTGAACCTTCTTGATATGTGTAGAAAACAGATTTTCAACTAAGTTTTTAAAATGCATATAAGCCTTGAAAATATCAGATTTGGCCTTCAATGGATAAATTCACGTAAATCGTGTACAATCATCCATGAAGTGCACATAGTAAAGAAAACCACCAGTAGACAATACATGAGAAGGACCCCAAACATCAGTGTGACTGAGATCAAGAATATGAGAAGAATGGTGGGTAGACAACTGAAATGGTAAGGCATGACTCTTACCTAAAGGACAACTTGAACAAAATTCTAGACTTATAAGACACATTTACCAGTTGTTACACTTTCTGCAATGTCTGTTGTGCAGGATGTCCCAGCCTAGAATGCCATAATACAGGCAAATTCTTATTGAAGAAACTAAAGCAGACTGTCTGTGAGAAGGGGATTGAGGTCCAAATAAGAGATAAAGACCATTGTAGAGAGTACCATGAAGCAGAACCTTTCTAGTTCTGATATCCTTCACAAAACAATCAAGAGCATATAATTCGATTAGAACATTATTCTCACGAGTTATCTGAGACACACTCAATAAATTTTTCTGAATCTGAGGCACACACAATGTGTTACGAAACGATAGACTCGAACTAGAAGAAGGCACTACTGCAGTACTAATACCATATATAAAGAGAGAATTTCCATTACCAACAATCAGAGAGTTATTACCTTGATAGGGCATGCAATTATGCAACTGAGATGGGTCTGCAGTGATATGAGATGTAGCACCGCTATCTGCATACCACGAAACATCCGAACCTGGTTTAGAAACATCATAGAAGGTATCTGGTGGCGGATGGGCAGGTCCAGTAGATGTAGAGTTGAAACACAGTTGTTGTGATGGTGTACCCTGTTGAGGTTGAGCAGTTGGAGCTCCCATATATTTCATATCCTGTCGAAAGTAGCAGACTGCCGCGGAATGCCCAAACTTGCCACATATTTGGCACGTCAGTTTATTACTGTTCTGAGACCGAAAGCCCCCTCTTCCACGACTCCGACCACCACGATTTCGATTGTTTTAGCCACGGACACCACTATTTGATTGTTGAGTTTGTGGACCAATTGTAAGATGTTTAATCTCTGCAGAGTTCACCGACTGTGTAGTGTCTTGGATAGACAGAGAACTCACACCACTGAGCCATGGAACTGACTCAAGGTCATCTCAAAACTCAGTAGAGATGCCTGTAATTTTGTCCATCGTAACACTGCATGAGCAACCTCGTTGGACATCGCGCTGATGAGCCATCCAAGACAGAATTGATCCTTGCCATAACAGTCTTCATATGAAGGATTCGGATCGCTAGAATCTGGCAAGAAATCCGGCGGACGCTTCAAAGTACCTAACAGATAACCATCGAGACGGCACCCTCGAAAGATCGGGAGAACCATTGCCTTTTAGACCAAGAAATTGTTACGATCTAACTTTATAGACACGATTTGGTTAAGAGAGTCACCGAAAGGGGTCATCGCTGGATATTGTGTAGTAGATCCTGATGAACCAAACGCAAATTCAGTCACCATCGATCCCGATCCGACTTCTCTTGGACCAGATCTGACGAAAGGAATATTCTGATCACCCGATCGTGGAAGGATCGGAGTTGTAGTCATCTCGTCTGCCATCTCAGCAACGTTCACTATTTCGGATGACGATCACAAGTACTCTGGTTGTGATCCCAGGACGATCACAGCGTGAGCCTTCATCGCTCTGATAGTATGTTGTAGATAAGCGAAACCTTAGTTTCGCTGAGAAGAAGAAGAGGTGTTGCAAGAATTGGAATCTGAGAGAGAGTTTCTCTTACAGTCCAGCTATGTATTTACATCTCACAAATTAGGGTTACATTAGGTCACACGCACAGCACGTGCACACACAAAGTAAAACAGTAAAAAGTAATACAGTAAATACAATAATAGTAACTAATGATTTACTCTTACACTGGTCGATTACCCCTAATGGAGAGGCGCCAGGGCCATGTAAGATTAATCACACCCGAAGGGTGCGAATACCCACAGTTATAAAAAAAAGTATAATAAATTCAAATGTTTAACTTTGAAAAAAAAAATAGTACTACTAGTAGTTTATTTTGGAAAATAACTCAATTACTTGTCTTTTTTTTTTTGAGACAGCTACTCAAGAAGAAGCTGCGACGGCATATGACATGGCGGCTATTGAATACCGTGGGCTTAATGCTGTTACTAACTTTGATCTTAGTCGTTATATCAAATGGCTCCGACCCAACTCCAACAACATTAACCCGGACCCGATTCCAAATCCGATTCATGAATCTGGGGGGTTGAGCTTCCTCCATGAACACAACAACCCCCACCAAAATTCCATGCCTCAGCCACTTTTAAGGGGAGGCAGCACTGCCTCTTCAGCGTTAGGACTCTTACTTCAGTCACCTAAGTTCAAGGAGATGCTAGAGAGATCGTCAACAGCGGACCTCCAAGCGAGTCCGTCAGAATCTGACCCGCCAAAGCGAATCTTTCCAGACGATATTCAAACATACTTCGAGTGCCAAGACTCAGGGAGCTTTGAAGAGGCAGAAGATAACCTTTTTGGGAACCTCAACTCATTCTTAACACCAAATTTTCAATGCGAGTTGGAGGGTGAGCTGAGACAAGGATCGACGAGCTGATTCAACAAGGGTATACTATTCTAATAGGTGGATCACTAGAGATTTATCCTGATTTTCACAGCTATTGACTTCCTTGTAGATAAATAGACAGAGAGGGGGGCAAAGGGAGATAACAATTCATTATTTACCATGGCAAAGTAATCAACAAGAAATAACTCGCAAATTGTAATAAAGGGTATCTCTTGGCTTGAAAGAGCACCTTTGAGATAAATTGTCCTTAATTTATGTGATAGTTTTAATTGAGGGTATAAAGATAAATATTAGCCAACTTATGCAAAAATACTCAAGGCCATTACATAATATAACTAACTATGTTATAAGCTTCTTTTTCTTTTTTTCTTTTTTTGACTTCTGCGGGAATAAGTATGTTATATAAACTTCTTCATACAAGCATGCATGATCAGAACAATTATGATAACTTGTCAATAACTACGAAGACAAATATGCATCATTATCCTAAGGGATCTTGCAAAAATTATAGTTATAAAGTTCAATAACTCTTGCAGGATCTTGCATAAGTTAAACTTTATAAAGTTCAGCAATTCTTACAATGCCTGTGTATCACTGTAATTTTTGTCACTACAATATGAACTTTATAAAGCTTAACACAAGCAAAATCCTTTCATGGTTGTCACTAACATGCAAGAAGAAAGCACTTAAATGCTTAAAAACCCCAAAGACCAAACTCTTCAATTTTTTTTTCATTTTCGAAGCATTGTTGATAGCGGTTTAAAAAAAATGTATTATCTTCCTCAATGGTTACTTAACATGATCAAAATTTTCTTTCTTCATGCAGAGATGAATTATTTAAATTTAAAATTCCTCTAACCAATGTTTAAAGGCCATATTTTTTTCTTATCGATTTACAAGCAAAATCGGCAATCTCAGTGAATATCTAATACCTCCTCAACACAAAATACAAAAATCCAGACAAGATCTTACAAACAAAAAATAATAATATTGAAAGGCATACAAGATTACAAGGTGAGGTGTTTCTAGAAGAATGTCTGATTGCTTACATCTCTGTTGCTTTCGTTGATTAAAACATTTCTGCAGATTATGGTTATAGAAATCCAGTTTTATCCAGCTTGACATTGTGAGTATCTATCTTTTTTAAGTATATATAAATTATAACTAAACAGCTCAAACACATTTGATCCCCCCAAGTGCACTTATTTGGTTTCATTTGGTTTCGTTCTTACTGACGTAGATTTCAAGAATTCATAGCCCAAACTGCCAAAATGCTTTATAAGCTTTGGCATTTCAACATCACAAATAGGTGCACAACACGACAAAACCAAGATTTTCAATTCAAAATATTTGTCTCCTCTGCTCTTATCTTATATCAAGCTGCTTGTATGCTTATGGGATATGACAATTAAATAACCTTACAGCAGGGGATTGCTAGCTATGTAGAAGCCTTGAAATTGAGGTTCAGACCCTATTTAATATGAATTAGTTTTGACATTAGAGAAATTAAGAAAAAATTAAAAATGATCTTGCAGTATCATCAATATATTCTTATGAATCAATGAGCAATGATTTCAAGTATTCTAATGTTTAAAACAAGTGAAGTGATGCACACATTGCATTCTGTGATGTAAACTAAACAAAGAGCTGCCGCAAGGCCTCGTTTGGTTCATTTTACTAACTTCCAGGGAAGTTTTCTTTCAAGGAAGTTTAACTTCCTGGGAAGTTAACCATTAAGGAAGTTACACTTTTCATGTTTGGTTGAACTTTGAACTTCCTAGAAAGTTCCACATTTTAAAAACAGAAAAATAATGTAATTGAGAGAAATAAAGGTGGTTCAACTTTGAACTTCGAACTTCCTAGGAAGTTGCACTTTTCACGTTTGCTTATGAGAGAGAAATAAAGGTGGAGAGAGAGCATTAAATGAGGGTAAAAGTGTCTATTCCCCCTCAGGAAGATAACCCCCCCCCCCCCAAGTGAGTTATCTTCCCCTATGTGGGAGAAGTTCGGGCTCAAACTTCCAAGAAAGTTTTTGAAAAAATCAAACCAAACAAGTTGAGTTGGAACTTCCTTGGAAGTTACCTCACTTCCTTCAACTTCCCCCCGAACCAAACAAGGTCTATATTACTTTAAAAATAGTGCAGCACAAGCATGATACAGCTCAAGTTCCATCTCATAGCAAGACTTGCAACAAAAGGGCAATGCTTATAGGTAGCTGTAAAGTAAATACAACAACCACAACCAAGCAACAATCCAAATTGGTTGGGGCCAGCTCCATCAATCAAATGCTTCTATTCAGCTCAATTTTAAGCAGCCGATGCTGTGCTTGTATAATCATTTAAATCTTTCCTAATTAATGCATCCCAATTCCCAAGTTATCTTAAGTCCACCAATATACCGTTGAATTCCTTTAACTTCTATTAATTTTCTAACATGGCATTTGTAGAAAATAAATTGAATGTATCCAAACCAGAACAACCGTATTTCCCTAAGTTTTGCACCTATTGGTTGGTGCTGCTACTTTTCTTTGAAAGCTCTCAAAATGAATATAACAAAGAGTTGCAAGGTAGACAGTTTCTAATCTAACAAGCTGAATGCAGACATGACCACAGTAGTATACATCCCAATGTTTTAAATTTCCAAATGTAGCAGAATCTGTAACAGAATAACATCCCGTACATATATCTAAAATAAAAAAATTTCCATGGACAGACATGCAACATATTTCTAATCTAACAAGCTCAATGCAGCCATGACCGCAGTAGAATACCTTCCAATGTTTTAAATTTCCAAATGTAGCAGCATCTGTAACAGAATAACATCCAGTACATGTGTCTAAAATAAAAACGCCTCTGTGGACAGACATGAAACATATTTCTAATCTAACAAGCTCAATGCAGACATGACCATAGTAAATACCTCCCAATGTTTTACATTTCCAAATGTAGCAGCATCTGTAACAGAATAACATCCAGTACATATATCTAAAATAAAAAAGCTTCTGTGGACAGACATGCAACATATTCCAAAAAAGAAGAAAGAATGGAAGTTTACCTCCTCTGTCCGCTTCAATTGCCTTGAACCACAGCTGAGAACAATAACCGATTAATATCCTTTGAGTCGGAGCAGTGCATATCATCCTCTGTGATAATTAAAAATGTACATTTCAACAGGCGTACTTCCGAGATTTATACGTAGAGAGGAATCGCATGAAAGGTTAGAAATGTTGTACCTACCCTACCCATGCAACCACCTCCATGAAACAAACTAATATTAGACCATTAGAAAACTGAAAAGTAAAGGCTTCAAAATCAGAAACGCCATCCCACGATCAGTCTTATATTTTTAGTGAATATCTCAGTCTTATTATTAACACGATCAAAAAGTCTTCAACACGAAAAGCAACTGATAGTATAGACCTTCATGTGTTGTACAAATAACATGGATAACAAATCCCAAAATTGAATAAAATAAGTACGACAAAACTATTCATCCTGATTCATCAATAATTTCTGATTACAGAAAAGAAAAACCCAAGAGGTTTAAGAGTCTAAATCTTTACCTGTCTTTGACCTGATCTGTGATGTCCATTCATCAATAATCTGCAGTCAATTGATTCAAAGTTAAACAAATAAAAGAGATCTAACAATGTATCATTGAATGACTCCTAATCATCTTTCCACATACAACCAAACAAATTACTTTCCCAACACAATAAATAGGACTAATGTTGTAGGAAACCACATGAGAAAACTAAAGAATTGTAACAAATCCAAAAGCATTAACTACTAGAAATGGACATAACCTTTTTCGTGGGCATTTGTACTCAAATGAGTTAGTATCATTCAGAAATCACAGCCAGCAAGGTGAGCAAGCATAGTAAGAGATCAATATGCATCAGGACTCATTTAAAATATAGATAGCCTCATGAGTATAGAAAATATAACCAACGAAAATGAGACAGTTCACAAGTTTTAGATGTTATGTAGTAGTCGTGAAATTAACTACAAGTCTCGTTAAGCAACTATCTTTGACAAGGTAAGACAAAACATGGAGAGATTATAGATCAATTTTAGCGTCATGCAAAAGCCTTACAGTCATTCCATAGATCGGGAACAACACGTGTTCTTTACAGGTGGAACACAAATCAATCTGCTTAGAAGTCAGAAATAGGAGCACATGAATCATATCGGTGTTAGTATTTGTAAGTAATAACCAAGAGCTTAAATGACTTGACCATGACAGGGTGTCATACTTTTGGTACACAAATTTGCCACACGGTCGTTGGCATCATTTATCAAGACATCGAAGCACAAACATCCCGATGCACAATCAAAAGGACTCTCTAGAAAATGTTTGTACCAAAAGTACATCCCCAATCATTTTCCGAAGAGAACTAACAAGCACATTGTTATTTTTTGTTGTTGGGCTTGCGTGAGCTTGTGGATCTATGCCAGTACCAATATTGTCCCCAACTTAACCACCTTCAACTCACGGGTATGTGGTTTTACTCCAAAAGGTCTCAGTATTACTTGAGAGGAGATCAACACTTGTATACTTCATTATGAAGTCACACATAACCAATGTAGGAATAACTTTCGAGTCACATAGTCCTCCAATCGAAAGAAATACTCCCTCCAGTCAACAATATAAGTCTTTCTAGCAAAAACCCTCTTTTACCCTTATACTACCCAAACATTTATGATTCTTTAATTCTTCCATTCATTTAACGTCAAAGAACTTATTAATTAACGCTGCCTTAATTTGTGAGTTTCATATTAATGACCAGAGGGAGTATGGACTAAGGCACCATCCAAAATGTACAAAATTCTTCCCAATAATAGTACCTGATTAAAGTTGACATACGCGGAATCATCGGAATCGCTAGCAGGCGAAACACCACACGACCCCTGCATTCGCTGAATCAAATTCCTATTCCCAACCAGAATCGCCCTCGCCTTGTCAATCAAATCCTACCCAACAACAACAACAAAGAATGACACAAATGACTAAATGAGCAATATTAGGGCTAGGGTTAGGGCTTGTAGACATCAAAAAACCTGCTTGGCAGTGAGGAGCTCTCGGCATTGGACCTTGAGGGAGGAGAGCTCGTCCTGGATTTTCTTGATCCGAGAAACCAATTTCAGCGGATTCGCCTGAAAACGAACAAGAAAACGATCAGAGAAAGCAAGAAATTGAAAGATAAGCAAAATTAGGGTTAGGGTTTGGTACATTGTCGGGGTAGGTCTGTTGGAACTCTTTGTGGAGTCTGTTGTGAACCACTGTGAGGTCGTTGTTTGCTTTGGTGAAGAGGTTGAAGAGATCGTCCACCGCTGGATGGCTCCGCTCGCTTTCCTCGTGATTCACCATTTCTTCTTCTTCTTCTTCTGATGAGAAGTGGAGGGAGTTCCCAGACTTTCAAAACAGATTGGCCCACTTGAGGCCCGTTTCGTTCGCCATTGAAAGAAATACAAATTTTAAAAGTTGTTTATTTTATAAATAAAAAAAGGTCGTCTTTATTATTATATCTTTACTTTTTTTAATTTTTTATTATATCATAACATTTTTAGATTGCTTAATTTATATCCAAAATCATTTTTAACACTAAATTTGATGAGTTAACACCTAAGTAATAAATTTAAATAATAAATTTAGTAATTATTTTACTAATTATATGTGATGAGGTGGCTTTTTAAATTTATTATTTATGTGCAACATCATTAAATTTGAAGTTAAAAAGTGACTTTGGATATAAATTTAACAATCTATAAAGGTTAAGATATAATAACAAATTTGAAAATTTTAGTACATAATAACAAAAGTTGTGAAAGGTTATGATATTTTAATCAATTAAGCGTAAAAAAATATAGATAGGCCTTGGGTAAGGAAATTTAGGCCCGATCAAAGACTCTGGTGAGATGGTAAAGACATCACTTGCCAAAAAGGCAAAACCTCGAAAAATTATAATTCAATTCCCACTAAAGTTATAAAAAAAAAAAAAGGAAATTTAGGCCGACTCAAACCTACCCAAGCTTGGCCATGAACAAGTCTAGGCTTGTGGAGCTTAGTTAGGGCCTCTTGCTTTCTTCATTCACAAAAGACCATCATTTCCTTATGAGTCACGCTATGTGCACCTCAGTACTCTCTCAGGGCACCCCAAAATACATGTAAATTGATACACTATTGAGGTGCCCTCATAAACAATTGGGGTGCACATAGCGGTGCTCTTCCTTATTTTCCTCAAGATCTAAATATATCACAACTAAGCACCAACGACTACTTTGGTCAGTACTCACCAAGGCCTTACTTCACTTACACTCCTAAACTTAATAAAACCATAAGCCCCTTAACAAAAAGAATACATGTAAAACTCATTAAATCACTAATTTGAGTTTCTTATCTTTCTTTTTTTTTTACTTTAACAAAAGTCGAACCCACGACTCCCCAAAGCCTTTTAGACAATGATGCCTCGTCCATTTCACCAAAAATGTTTTGGTCGAGTCTTTTTTATCTTTAGATCAAATAGCTTAATCAATCCGAAACATTATTTGTGAAGGCCCCAGTTTTTACACCTTAAACTGGGCCCCGCCCCGTCTAGACTTACGTGAAACTCTGAGCCCATCTCGATGAATCGTCAGCCTTTCCTTACCATTTACCTTCATTTACCAGTTTAGAATATTGATTAGTGAGTTATCATTAATATAGCGAAAGCAAAAATTTCAAACTAATCGAATAATCACAACCATTTAAAATAAGACATCCTAGAGTGTGGAAACCCCGCATATGTATATCATCATAAATGATTAGTCAGAGGAGAATAGCATATCGATATACATGCCCAAAATTTCTCACATACCCAAACCTATATTTCAAAACAACATATGTATACAATAATACAAAAAGTCACCTAATTGGTCAAGTGGAAATGCATGCTCCGGTATCCTCAAAGCAAATCTCCAAGCTCTTAAGCCTTTCCCTTGCTAGTCTATGAAGTATATGAGGAGCCACGAGAAGGTCCACGATGTCTTGGCTACACCAGCACATATGCAGCCGAGTATTTCCTCAACATTGCTATTTAGTAAGGCCGATATTTAGTGGCGCACGACGGTATGGTCGAAGGGTAAATCTAAGGATTTGGCTGAGTTCAGAGAGAGGTTTCACAAGTACATTCCTCCTACGATCCGTAATCGGAAGAGGATCGAGTTTCAAACTATCAAACAATAGACCGAAGAGTCTATTATGCAGTATATGGATCGATAATTGGGTTTGATGGAGTATATCGATGGCGTAGCCGATATTGACGCTGACCAGGCTTATTATTTTATATACGGTCTACTGGATTCTATCGGTTCTGTGATTATGACGACGGCTCCGAGCACATTACAGGAGGCCTACGAGAGGGGCTATGGCTAGTGAGAGCTTTGGGAGCACATGTAACGGCCCCAAATTCTACAATCTTAGAATCGGGCGCCGGCCTGCCTGGACTCGCGCGAACCCCCGAGCCAGTCCCACCGAGTCGCACGGGGCCAGTCAGCTTATCCTTAACATTCAATCATTTATTAAGTATTTAAATATGAAATCAATTAATTAGCGAGTTATCAAAGTATAAAGCGGAAGCAATAAATCTCAACTAATCAATTAACCTCGAAAGCTCCAAGTTAGGACAAAAACCTAGGATGTAGGAACCTCGTACATCATATATACCACGTAAAACAAGAAGAGTATCATCAATGTCATAAAATCTCTTAACCCAAAACCTCATGTGCAAAAACAATATAAGTAGCTAATACACCAAAATGTCACCTATATCAGCAGAGGAAGGCCGCTCAAAGTATATCGCCTAACTGCATGGCCTTTCCTTTACTGGATTGCGGATTTGCACTCAGTCAAACACAAGAATGACAAGCCCAGGTAAGTAACGCCAAACAGGAACAACAATAAATACAGCATTTCAAATTAAAAAAATAGTAGTCAATTCATGCATATAGAAAGAAATGACAGGGTGCGCATGAATATATAAAGACCGTGAATAAATAAATGAGTAATCGAAATTGAGTGTCCCGGAATACAAGGGAATAACACAAGTGGTCCCAACCAATCAAAGTCGTTGAGCCGAGGACAGAATCTCCTCAACGGCTAGGAGTCGAGGACAAAATCTCCTTTGAGACCCCTACGCAAGCACAGAGTCCTCAGCAATATGGTGGAGAATTCTCACCCCGTACATGTCATCCCAACCAATTACGTATCCCTAGCCGTAAACCCTGGTATAATACACCCTGAGCCCGGAATTCTGCAAGGATCATGCTTTACACACTTGTCTTAGACAACTTATAAGAATGGAATGAAAAGATAGCATTGAAACAATATCAATAAATAATTCAAAGCTCACGAAATAACTGTAGTGTTCCTTACTGGTTTACTTACCTCCAATCCAAGATAATTCGCGCTAACACGGACTTCGACATGCTCTTACAGTCCCCGTATGCCTGATAATGCAATGTATATCAATTTCTTTAATTTTCCTATGATTTTCCAAATTTTTGGATATTTTTACTAATTTCACGCTTTTCAAGGCAAAAACCTCGACACAACGTCTCGTAAAAACCCCGAATACTTCACTTTTCATAGAAATTTCTAAATTTTTCTTTATTTGATGAAAATATAATTTTCTATAATTTTTCAGAATTTTTTTCTGAATTTTACCTATTTTTCTGGAATTTTATTTCAATTAAAATCATTTTAAATATATTTAATTGAAATAAATAATTATTTATTAATATAATAATGGTGGGTGGGTCCCGGGTCGCGTTTGGACCGCCTTAACCTGGTCAGACCAGGACCTGGTCAGACCGGGTCAAGCCCGGTCTGACCCAACTGGGTCGGGTCACCTTGACCCAGCCCATTTCTTTTCTCTTCTTCCTTGTTCGCTAGAATGAACAGAACTGTTCGTTCCAGCGAACGAACTGAATTTTTTTTTTCTAATTTCTTTTTTCTTTCTTTGACAAACAACATTAACAACAACTCAACTAATCTACCATCATCAACATCTCATTTTCCACCATCAATCACCACCATAAAATCCACACGAAAATTTCTTGAAAAATCTCCAAAATTTGTCAAAATTTCAAAACTCACCCAAATCGATTAAAACCTTTATAAATAACCTATTAATCATCGCGGGGATCGTTGGGATGTCGAAAACTTTGATAGACTTCGAAGTTTTGACGTGACATCCAAATCTCATCGGGACGAAAACAAGCAAACTACGCACCAACACGTAGAGAACGATGAGGAGAGTCCGAATCTTAACTTGGATCGTAAGAAACAGCCGCTTCTGGCGCTGCTCCGGCCACACCATTCCGGTGGTTGCTTGGAGAACAAGTTAAGGGAGAGAAGAGAAAGAAAAGAGAGGAAGAGAGAGAAAGAAGGTGGGTGTTGGATTTTTATAACCTCACCTCATCTTGGCCCAACACACATACCCCTAGGCCCATCTAATGGCTCATAATCACACCATCCCACCTACTTAAGTGACTCAACTAGGTGACTTTAGTTGACTTGCTCCTCGTTCTAGCCTTTCTACCTCATCCCTTGTGCATCAGGACTCGAACCGCACCACACCTCGCTCGTCTTGCGCGCTTGGTCGCAACCACATACCAACACGCATATAATTTTATGAATTTGTGTTTTATCAGTGTTTTTAGTTAAGTTTGTTCCCTGGACTACCCAACACACGTACACAAACGTCCTTACACGTTAGAACTTTGAAATTGCATAAATGAAATACAATATAATACAAACACCACACAAAACTAACATACCTTAACGTCGACGTCCAAGAATTGATTATTGTACCACGGCGTGGGCCCACGTATCACCTGTATTAACACGTGGCACAAGTTAAATTTTTAAGGTCATTACAACACACGCACCGGAACACCGACGATGTTGTCAACACCTTCACAGTCAGTTGGAGGGTCTAGAGGTGATATGAGGAGGAAGAGATTTAAACAATCAAGGCAGAGTGAGCGAGCGAGTGCATAGAGTAGCAACTGTTGCGTCTCCACCATCTGTTGCAGTACAGAGTTATGCCAATTCCCCTCAGTAGCCAACTTAGTCATGCCCTCAGAGGCAGCAGTATCAGAGGATTGATGTCAATGGCCAGAGATAGGGTTAGAGTTCCAGTCAGGTGCAGAGAAAGGGACAACGTATACAGTCTAGGTCAAAATCTCAGAGAGGTTGTTGGGAGTATGGACAATTAGGTCATTTTATCAGTGTGTGTCCACAACTGGGACGAGGATAGTAGCAACAACAACAGAGCCAAGAGTAGGTTCACGCGGTTGCTACACCAGACCTGACTACCAACCATAATCTTATTGAGGGTACGGAATCATCCTCGGCTCACATCGCCATGCTTTGAGCCTATCCTAACTTCGATTAAACATCCAATACCACGCCGAACCATCCTCGGCTCGTGTCAAAACCTGACCAAACCATCGATTTGCATAAATCATTCAAAAATCCCAACAAAATCTCAAAAATCAGAAAACCTTCAAATCTCAAAAACCACTTCACAAATCCTTTATTGATCGTCCATTACACCCAATTCCATAAAAACATACCATAAAAATCGATTTTCCCAAATTGTCGTCCGAAATTATCGCGACGAAAACACACAAAATCATCGCCAAAACGTAGATAATCTCATAGGGAATCGGAATCTCACCTTAAAATCCGAGTTTGATCGCTCCTATTACGTCGAACCGTGTCGAAAACTCCGAAACTCCACCATTTTCTCACGTTGAATCGATGAAGACAGAGAGAGAATAAGATAAGAGAGAAAAGTTGATGGGGTAGGGTTTTTATACCCCCTCTAATCCTTACTCACGTACAAATCCCGAGGTGCATCCTATAGCTATCATTCAAGCTATCCACCTAACTTGACACACATAGATGACTCCAATAGATAGCTCAATCTCTCTACTTTGTGATTTCTCGCACAATACTCGTGTTTTCAGACCCGTTCCGTACCATGACTCGCTCGTCGCGAAGTCCCGAACGTATCAACGTATACAACGCACTTTACAACTTTTAATTACTATTTATTTTGTATTTATTCAGTGTTGTTAATTCATTAAGTCCCCCGAACTGCTAATTATCTGACAACTGTTTGTCCGAAACCCATTATTCGCATTCCTATCGAGCTGAACCCGTTTCTCAACACCAACGCTCACACTCAAACGTCCTCGCACGTTTAGGAAATTAGAAATTAACATTTAGGTAATACAATATAACACAAAACACCGAACAAAAATAATATACCTTAGCGTTAACGACCGAGAATTGGGCGACTCTATCACGGCAAGTTGCCCACGTACAACCTAAATTGACACGTGGTATGAGTTAGATTTTAGGGTCGTTACATTTTTCTCGTCTCAGATCTTTCCTGAACAAAAGATTGTCTCAGATCTATCACAAACCTTACATGTTAGTTTCAATTTTATCCTCACCCAAAATTATTAGAAATTTGGGTTCAGGGAGCACAAATTATGGTATTTTATACAAAGTTCAATAAATTTGTTGAAATTAATTAGAAGTACCTCTATAAGCACATGTTCTTTACAATTTTGAGTGGGGATAAAATTGAGATCAAAAAATGAAGTTTGGGATAGATTTGAGACAATGTTCTGTTCGAGATAGATCTAAGACTTCAAGCAATGTTTATGATAGATTAACATATTTTGCCTTCTCTTTATAATGCACATCCTTTTTTTTCTTATGTATGGCATGTTTTGTTATTGGATAGCTTGCTAATTTAAATATTAAAATGCCCAAAAAAAATAATGAATGAAACCTGTCTTAACAGTTAAGACCATTATAACCAAATGCATCTTTGGTGAGATAATAGAGACATCACTTATCAACAAGAAGATTTTGGGGGAGAGCATGAGTTTAACTCACAGTTTAAGTTAAAAAAAAGTCGCGTTAATAGCACCCCATCTGTGCATAATGGCAACTGTTACAACCCTAATTGTTAGACCGGAGCATGCTGGGCTGGGCAGCATGATAACTCAGTAAATGATCGAGTCTCGGTAGACTCGGGAGGCTTCGAGGGACTCAGGTGACGGATTAGGGTTCAGTGCATGTCGCATACCTAAGTGGGCACGGTGTTTACCTAAGTGGGCACGGTATTTACCTAAGTGGGCAAGGTTTGGCACGACGTGTACCTAAGCGGGCAGAGTATGGCAAGGAGCATACCTTAGCGGGCATGGAGTAGCACTCGCACGTACCTTAGCGGGTAGGGGGTGGCACGCGCACGTACCTTAGCAGACACAAGGTGGTATGGTGTGTACCTTAGCGGGCACATTGTGGCACGGCGTGTACCTTAGCGGGGCACGGTGTGGCACGGCACAGACCTTAGCGGGCAAGGCGGGTGTACTTTAGTGGACACGGCGCGTGTACCTAAGTGAGCACATGCGCGGGCAAGACACTCTCCCTGGGGCAAGCACAACAGTGACTTGGGGAGAGCACATCAACGACTTGGGGCGTACCTTAACGAAAGCTTGGCACATACCTTAGCACGAGCAAGGTCACGCCTTGGCACGAGCACAGTTGACTTTCCTTAACTCTGGCGTTGACCAGGTCAGAGTATGATTGGTCTCACTTTTGGATGTTCCCTATTGGAAGGCCAAGAACGGCTTAACATCTACTATAGGGGAGGGACCTTTCCTAGGGGTGGTATGGGCAGGAAGGCAAGGGTGAACCTAGAGAAGGCCTTAGGCGTACATGCCAAGGCCTTGCCCAAAGACCATCATGCAACCACCTCCAAGCCAGTAGGACCCAGATGTAGTCAGGCTCCGGCATGCACCCAAGGGTGCTTAGGATCAGCTAGGCATGACTAAGCACGAACCTAAAATGAAGGAGTGTTCCTAGGCTTGGATGGACCAAGTCAAGCATGGCAGTTCCTAAGGCGGTTAGGCAACTACCTTGGTCATGGCTCAGAGCATGACCAAGGCACGTCCAAGCAAGTCCCTAGCACATTGGAGATATGCTTATTGACCAAGTGGTCATGGCAGTTACGAGGCCATGTGGCAGCAAATGAGGTAAGTAGTTAGGCAACTGCTTGACTACATGGGAATGTGGTGTAGTTTACTTAATCTTTGATGCTTGTAAACTAGGACATGTGTCCATTCGGTTATGTAACTACTTCAGGCTATTTTCTATAAAGCCAACCCCTTATGCTTGGGGAAGTATAAGGTGGTGGAGTTGTAACCTATCAATCAAAGATCAGTAAAGTTCCCCTTTGTGCTTATTGTTGCTTGTTAGTGTGAAAGTTATTAGAGTGTTGTGGTAAAGTAGTCCTTAGGCACCACGGAGTATTGAGTGAGAAAAATTTTCTTAGGGTAAACCCTCTCATCAGTGACCCCGTAACAATTGGTATCAGAGCCAAGTTTGGCGACGATGGCGACTCGAGCAGTTGTAGATCTAAATGAGAGGGTGTCTCACTTGGAACAGCTCGTGGCAACACTAAGTGTTCAAAGGGAGGAGGCTCAGAGCTCTTCCTTGACGGAGCGAGTTAGAGGCTTGGAGGCACTCATTGCTTCATTGGTGGCTAGAGAGGAATCTCACATGGGGATGGTCTCTAGTTGGGAGGCTCGTTTTGATGTTCTAGTTGCTGATGTTCGTGTGGTTAGCGAACTTACCACTGACACGGCATAGACGATTGTTGTGGAGGTTAGTCTACTCAAGAAAGTTGTGGGTGGAGCCTCAGACGCTGCGGAAGCGGCAAAGCTACCTAAACCCAAAGTTCCTGAGCCAAAGAAGTTCTCTGGTTAGCGAAGTGCCAAAGAACTAGAGAACCTTCTTTGGGACATGGAGCAGTACTTTGCCACGGTGCGGACTCCGGATGATCAGAAAGTCATCCTAACTTCAATGTACTTAGAGGGAGATGTAAAGCTTTGATGGAGAACAAGAATTGACGATGATGCTGCTGCTGGGAGGCCGAAGATCATCGAGTGGGATGTGCTGAAATGGAAATTGAAGGATCAATTCCTTCCCACTAATGCAGCTTGGCAATCGAGGGAGGCTTTGCGTAAGCTAAAGCAGACAAGCTCTGTTTGGGAATACGTGAAGGAGTTTTCCTTTTTGCTGCTGGACATTAAGAACATGTTAGAAGAGGATAAATTATTCAATTTTACAATCGGCTTGCAGACATGGGCACAAGTCGAGTTAAGGAGGCAAGGTGTGAAGGACTTTCCTGGAGCGATAGCTACTGCTAATAGTCTTATCGATTTCAAGACTAATTCTTCACTTTCAGAAGGGAATAACAAGGAGAAAAAAATCCTATAAGGAGAACTCAAAGAAGGGCGAGAAGAAGTCATTTCCTTCGAAAAAGCAAAACTTAAAGCCGACACCCAAAGCAGATGCACCTCATCATCCTCAAAGGGTTGTTTCATTTGCAATGGGTCTCACGGGGCACGGGAGTGTCCAAAGAAAGAGAAGATTTCTGCCTTAATAGCAGAAAATACTACTGAGACTCGGATGAACCCACTACAGTTGTTGAATGGCATTCAATAAGCAAGGCTAAGCAAATCAGAAAAATTGCTCTATGTGGAAGCGATGGTAAACCAACACAAGGTTGTTGCTATGGTGGATTCGGGGGTGACACACTCATTCGTGGCAAATCATATGGTGAGTAAGCTGGAGCTTACACTTGCTGAAAATTCTAATTGCATGAAGGCTGTGAATTCGGAGGCCAAGCAAATCCAAGGTATGGCCTCTAATGTTGACATCAAGGTTAGATCTTGGGAAGGAAAGATCAACCTAATGGCGGTTCCTCTAGATGATTTCGACATCATTCTAGGGAATGATTTTCTCTATTCGGAGAGTATTGCCCTAATGCCTTTCCTAAGGGGATTGTTCATCATGAACAAGTCCCATCCTTGCTTTGTACCTACTATCGGTGATGCTCCAGGGAAGGAAGGTGACAAACAGATCCATCTATCGACGATTCAACTTAAAGATGGTCTAAGAAAATGGTAGCCGACCTATTTGGCAACATTGGTGGAGATGAAGCTAGGAGTTGCGGTGGAGGTCCCCTATGTGGTGGATGTTATGCTAGAGGAATTCGAAGATGTCATGCCTCCAGAGTTGCCAAAGCATTTACAACTACAAAGAACCATTAATCATACTATTGAGCTTGAACCAGGCTCAAAGCCGCCAGCCCAAGCCTCTTACCGAATGGCTCCTAAGGAGTTAGAGGAGCTGAGGAAGCAGTAGGAGGAGTTGTTGGATGCGTGGTTCATTCAGCCATCCAAGGTACCATTCGGACCCCCAGTCTTTTTCCAAAAGAAGCATGATGGGTCCCTTCGAATGTGTGTCGACAACAAGGCTTTGAACAAGCTCACAGTAAAGAACAAGTACCACATTCCCTTAGTGGTGGATCTGTTCGGTCGCTTGTCCGGTGCCTTGTACTTTACCAAATTGGATTTGCGATCAGGGTACTACCAAGTTCGCATTGCTGCTGGAGATGAACAAAAAATGGCCATGGTGACGAGGTATGGTTTGTTTGAATATCTTGTTATGCCATTCGGTCTTACAAACGCCCCTGCCACATTTTGTCATTTGATGAATGATGTATTGAGGGAGTTTATTGACCGTTTTGTAGTCGTCTATTTGGATGACATTATTGTATATAGTCAGAACCTCTAAGATCATGTTGATCATTTGAGGAAAGTTCTAACTACTTTATGAGCTAAACAATTGTTTGTAAAGAAGGAGAAGTGTGAGTTTGCAAGGCAAACCATCACTTTTCTTGGCCATATTGTAAGTTAGGGAAAACTGTTGATGGATCCGGAGAAAATTCGTGCAATTGTGGAGTGGCCCAACCGCACAAAAGTCCCCGAACTTCAATCATTCCTAGGCTTAGCGAATTATTATCGGCGGTTTGTGGAAGGCTACTCAAGGAAGGTGGCATCGCTGACAGATCTTTTGAAGAAAGATCGTGCATGGTCGTGGACAGAGAAGTGCGACCAGTGATGGAGAGATTGAAGCATGCCATTGCCTCTGAACCATTGCTAACATTACCTAACTTTGAACTCCCTTTCGAAGTCCATACCGACGCGCCAGATAGGGCTTTAGGGGCAGTGCTTGTCTAAGAGGGACACCCTATTGCCTTCGAGATCAGGAAGCTGAAGGATGTTGAACATCGATATCCAGCCCATGAGAAGGAGATGTTTGTTGTGGTGCATGCTCTCCGAATCTGGAGGCACTACTTGCTTGGGACAAGCTTTATTTTGCACACAGATAATGCGGCAATCACCTATTTCATAACCCAGAAGAAACTCTCTCAAAAGCAAGCAAGGTGGTTGGACTTCTTGGCGAAGTATGATGTCCAGTTCGAACACAAGCCTGAGAGGCTTAATTCAGTCCCTGATGCTCTCAGTCGGAAGGTGGTAGCTGAGATGGTCTCAGCAATTACAATGCTGAAAAGCCAATTCTTGCCTCGAATCAAGGAGGAAACGGGCAAGGATCCAGTTTGCGTGAAACTGGTGAAGCTAGTAGCTGAAGGTGTTACTTAGAGATTTTGGTGTGAAGATAGAGTTTTTTATGCTAAAGAAGGACGTCCATATGTTCCTAGTACAGGCGGATTGTGGCGAGAACTCTTGAAGGAGACTCATGATGCTAGGTGTACAGGACATCCAGGCATGGAGCGTACATTTGCCCTCTTGTCCCGTTCGTTCTTCTAGTCAAAGATGGAGGAGGACGTGGATCTGTATGTGCGAACTTGTCTTGTGTACCAACATGACAAGACAGAGAGGAGGAAGGCATCAGGCTTGTTGGAGCCTCTACCAGTACCAGACAGACCCTTCAGAAGCATTTCCATGGATTTCATCACTGATCTTCCCACAACACAGGGGATGACTAGCTCGATGGTGGTGGTGGATCGATTATCGAAGTATGCTACATTCATTACTGCTCCGAAGAATTGTGATGCAAAAATAACTGCAGAGTTGTTTTTGAAACATGTGGCAAAATATTAGGGGATTCCGGAGGACATCATAATTGATCGGGATACGAGATTCACAGGGCGGTTTTGAACTGCCCTCTTTAACATGTTGGGATCAGAATTAAAGTTCTCAACAGCCAACCATCCTCAAACGGATGGGCAGATGGAAAGGATTAATGCCTTGTTGGAGGACTAACTCAAACACTGTGTGAATGCAAGCCAGTTCAACTGGGTGGACCTGCTTGATTCTGCCCAATTTTACTACAATCTCCATAGAAGTTTTGATACGGATATGAGTCCTTTTGAGGTGGCGACAGGACAACAGCCAGCTACCGCACACGAGGTAGCAAAATCAAAGTCGATGGGATCATGCCCAGCGGATTATCGCTTTGTGAGGTGCAAGCAGGAGTTGCGAAAGGTAGCTCAAGAAAGCTTGGCTAAAGCTGTCCGGCAGATGAAAAAGTATGCTGACAAGAACATGAGACCTTTAGAGTTCTAAGAAGGAGATTTGGCCTTATTGAAGCTCACTCCTCAAATTCTGAAGAAGTTCAACAAGAAGGAGACACACAAAGGCCTGGCTCAACGATATAAAAGACCATTTGAGGTGGTAAAGCGAGTTGGAAGGGTAGCTTACAAGCTCAAGCTACCAGAGAGGTTGAAGGTACACCTTATATTTTATGTAAGTTACCTTAAATCTTTCCACTCAGATCAAACAGATCCAGGGCGGAGTGCAGTCAGACGAGCTCCACCCTTGATACGAAAGGAATTTGTAGGGGATATTGAGCAAATTCTAAATCACGAGGTGCGTGGTTAGAGTAAGAAAAATCGACGAATTTTCTACTTAATCAAATGGGTTGATGTGTAGGAACCTACTTGGGAACGGGACACTACCATATGGCAGTTTGAGAAAGAAATAACAGACTACCAGTAGCGGCAGGAACCGAGCAGTTCGATGAGGGCATCGAACATTTCGGCCGGGGGAGGTTTGTTACCACTCCAATAGTTGGATCAGAGCATGTTGGGTTGGGCAGCATGATAACTCAGCAAATGACGTAGTCTCGGTGGACTTGAGAGTCTTCGGGGGACTCAGGTGACGGATTGGGGTTCAGTGCATGACATCTACCTAAGTGGGCACGGTGTTTACCTAAGTGGGCAAGGTTTAGCACGACGCGTACCTTAGCGGGCATGGTATGGCAAGATGCATACCTTAACGGGCATGGAGTGGCACTCGTGCGTACCTTAGCGGGCACGGGGTGGCACGTGCGCGTACTTTAGCGGGACAAGGTGTGGCACGACACAGACTGTGGCGGCCCCATTTTTCAGGGTCACCCCGTGCAACAGGTACCTCTCCAGCCCATACTCCAGAAGTACCTGCCACGTCACTCAGTCCGTCCACCTTATCTCTCATTTCCTAATTTCATGCCATTTAAGTTAGTAATTCAACATTTTACAGTTTTACAGCGGAAGCCTTAATAACACCAAATAGCTTGCCATAAGATTTATTTGTTGGAACCTATAGTGGAAAGCCTGGTAGTACTCAATATATAAGCGACAACCGCTATTAGCGCATGTATATATACCAGTACTGTAAATGTATGGTCTCAAGTTCCCAATAATAACAATTTAAAACAACTTAATACCAACAAACATACCAGTAGGTCCTCGACAGTGAACAGGTGAGGATGTGTCGCCGTGACTTCCCTGCTCCTACTGATACCTAAGGTCTGCACTCAGTTATCACAAGAACCAGATAACGAGTCCAGTAAGTAAAATTCCAAGAAAAACCACCAGGCATTTCAATTTATGAACAAATGGAAACCAATAACCAGTGTTAAATAATCATGCAATAATCAAGGAAATAACGCAAGCAACTACTCAAAAGGAAATGCATGAATATCAACACGAAGATAACAAATGGGTGTGCAATAAATACCGCCAGTGAAGCTAGGATCAATGGCCTGGTCTTACCCTACTCCAATAACCCCGCTGACTGTATCCTAGTCACCAAATACACTTGAGAATAACAACCCCACACACCGAAAAACTGGCGAAAACGCTATCGTTCCCATCACAATCGGATTTAGATTGACAAAGAAATAAAGCTCAACGAATAGAATAAGTAAATGCAATAGTGGTGTTCAATTGGGTTTTACATACCTCAATCCACACTCACAATCCCAAAAATACCCCCGGTCTGATCATTCACTAATCCCCCAACTCAATTTTTATTGTCTCGAGCTTCCTGGGTTTCATTTGTGAAGGTTAATGGTTAATTAATAAGTTTATAATGTTATTTAGGCTCATTTCTTCATTTTTCAAATTTTTAAGTTCCAGTGGACAATTAGCGCGCTAATTCTTCGCTGTCCAGAAAATTTCCAAATTAAAATTTTGAACTCCAAACAACTCACCAACCCATAAATTCAATTCTCATATTTCCATAACACGTTAATAACCTTAATTACACCATTTAAACATGAATTACCATAATCAAACACCAAAATCCACAAATCATGGAAATCACGTTTTCAAAACCCACTTTCCAAAATCACTCAACTTCACTCAAATTAAATCAAATACCCAAAACCATGTTCTACTAAGCTCATGAACATGAAATCTCAACCAAATACAGTGTTTAATTTCTCCAAATTCAAATTTCCACAAATTTCCAACCTTCACCAAAATTTAATAAAAACCCAAGCGTGATAAATCCATACCTTGGATCTTGTTGTTGTTGGCCTCAAATCCCTCTCCAATCTCCCACTTTTGATTCTCCTCTTCTCCTTCCACCGATCTCTCTCTCTCAATCTCCACTCTTTCTTCTCCATTTGACCAATCAAACCATATATATATATAGTTAGTTTTGATCAACTGTGCACACAAATCTCGAGGACAATCGGACAATCATGATTAAGCCTGTGTCACTCCAACTCACTAACACCCTATTTTGACACTGGCCACCCTGTTGTGCATCTCGAGAACAATCCAACGAGTGTTGATTATTCCAGTCACAACTATAAGACTTTACAATTCCAATTGATTTGACCTATATAAATTGTCAAACCCACTCAATAAATTCTCAAAATTTATAAATAAGGTCACATTAGTCTCCCGACCACTTGGCACCCGGTGCCCCGCGTCCAGCACGCTTCCCGAGGCGGTCCCACACTTAGTGTACCTATTGATTTTTAGCTTAATGTATATTTAAATCTCATTTAATTTTATTCCTTAACCTTAATCACACTTAATGACGCGCGCCGAACACGTCAATAAAATATTTCCTTAAACCAACTATTTGCAGATAGTGGCAAAGGGTCGATCCCACAGAGATTGGTAGTCTTTCTAAGATTCTAAAAGAAAGGAGAAATTGGGGTTTAGAGAAAATAACTAAATTAATTAATCTAATTACTAATAAATTAAATAACTAAAATAAATATTTAATACTACGAACAATTAATTTAAATACCTAAGTCTATGGTTCCACAAGACAAGATCAAGATTCAATGGCATATCAAGGTCGTTAATCTTTCCCAAAATAATTATTAATTCAAATTCCCCTAGATTAGCTATGGAAAATCGACGTCCGCCAGAAATTCCTAATTCCCCTAATCTCGATAGCTAAGACATCCGCCACTAACTACTTCCCTAATTAATGTATAACCTTAGACATCCGCCATAAGATTTAACACATTAACCGCAGTAATAAACTTCTATGGGAATACTAATCCTAGATAACCGGATCGCGTCTGCTCCCGATTTAACCTAGATTCAATTGTTGCACACTCAAGAACCGAAAGGTTTTGACAGCAATCGGGTGAATGTCTGTTACTTATATTTTCTCAAAAGTACAATTACGGATACTAATGAGTCAATTAACAATAGATTTTCCACCTAAAAGTATGCACTGGCCACATACATACCCTAGATTTAAACCATATTCATTAAAATCAACAACAACGAAATAGAAGAAATTAAATTAAATTAAATAATAAAATAAAAGATCTCACAAGTTATGTCATTAATCCATAATCTTGAATTGCTTCACCTCTGACCTAGGCATTGGCTTGATTAGCCAGACATGGCTACTCACAAAATAATGCAGAGAGAGAGAGCTGACAGAGAGCACTAATGAATAATAGATGTTCTATTTATACCTAAAGTCCTAATATGTAAAACTACTAAGATTGGTCTATAGAAGAGAGAGAACTATTTTTTTTTTTGTGTATTTTCGGTCTTGACACATGTCAGGCTGTCATTGGGTGAATTTCTTGCGTTGCTGACGTGTCAGAAGGTGATTGGCCGAGAGTGCTGTACCGGGTGACGTGGCAGCACGTGATTGGAGGAGAGTGGAGGCGCTGACGTGCTGTGAGGGATTGAGAGCGCGACACGTGGCGAGAAGAAGGGGGGAAAAAAGCTCGCGTGAATCGCCGAAGATCTGGGAGACAGCACCAGAACGCATCCCGAGGCAAATCGAGCAGCTGGAGAGAGGAGACGGCTGTGGAAGATCACATGGCAATTGCGGGTTGGCTGAGGCGCTGCTGCTTTGGTGATGTGGCGCGCGTGGATTGGCGCTGGCGCTGCTGGACAGACGACGTAGCGCCCTCCTATTGGCTGAACTGGCCTGTGAGACGTGGCTTAGCGAATCTGCTTCTGACATGTGGCACTGTGACTCCAATTACCTCATTGTCGGTGTAAATTTCGAGACTAACTCTCCCGGTATCCGAATACTGCAAGGAAATACTCTATTTTGAGTATTTTTCCGCCCCGAATCCAACCGTGCACTCCGTTTCACCTAAAAACCAAAAGTGAATATAATTAAATATATATTTAATAAACTTTAACACTAAACTATATTAAAATAGACAATAAAATCCTATAAATACCAACTTATCAGTGTGATACCATGTACTGGATTATTGTTGATTGTTGTGGATTGTTGTGGATTGTTTGTGGTATTGTTGTGGAATATAGACCACTTATGGCCTCTTTTGACTCGTAGGGCACACATGTTTCGATTGCGTTTGTTTTCCAGTTTGTCTATCATGCAACTTGTTTATTTAAATTCCCGTCTTTCCATTCCCGCATGATATTTAGACTGTCTTGTTTGTTATTTCATGAATTACTATTATATTCTTCTGGCTTTACTTTCGATTTCTCTCAGTTGCTCACCGTCTAGTTTGTGACGGTGGGTGCAGATAGGACGGAGAGCAGTAGGGGCAAGGGACCTTGCCTAGGAGACTTTTTGTGAGCTGCTGGACTTGAGGTACCGCGATGTAGGCTCATGTTTATTTCTTTTTGTATGACGATTATATATATATGATCTTTTTGGGACTGGGAAATATGTTTTGAGGTGGATTCCATCAATCCATTTTGTTGACTTGGATATGACTATATCGGGGTTTTCCACATTTATATAGATTCCTAATTTCCCTTTGATTGAGTTATTTCCCAATATTTGATTAGAATATGATTTTGCTTCCGCTGTGTTATAATTGCAATAACTCTTTCATAAATCTTGAAATTTTGATAATTGTGAGGCTGACTAGGCTCGTCAGATTCTCTGAGAAATTGACTCGGGACCCGCACGGGTCTAGGCCGGGCGTACCCAAATGCATTGAGAATTTGGGGTCGTCACAAGTCCTTCACTCCTTGCCTCCTTAGCTCAGCTTGAGCCCAAGACTGCAATCCCGTGGTGAAATTGAAAAGTTTGTCCTCCTCCGACATGTTTTTGATGTCCAGTAGGAGGGAGGAAAACTCCTTCACATAGTCACGCACCGATCCCGTCTGTTTGAGCTTGCGCAAGGCCTCCGCGCTTGCAACATTGGTAGGAAGGAATTGATCTTTCAATTCCCTCTTGAGCACCTCCCAATCTACAATTTTGGGCCTCCCCCGCAGCCGCATCATCATCCACTCGGTTCTCCACCAAAGCTTCGCATCACCCTCAAGGTACATAGGGGTCAGGATGACCTTCTAATTCTCCTCCGTGCCAACAGTAGCAAAGTACTGCTCCATGTCCCAAATGAAATTCTCAAGCTCCTTGGCACTCCGCTTGCCAGAGAATTTCTTTGGTTCCGGCACCTTTGTTCGGGGCTTTGCCGCAACAACACCCTCCGAGGTTCCGCCCACAGCTCGCTTGAGTAAGCTCACCTCCACAGCCATTGTCAAGGCTGTTTTGGTGGTAAGTTCCCCCACCGACCGCACATCGGCTACAAGCTCCTCAAATCTTGATTCCCACATGGCAATCATGGCCTCTTGTGACTCTCCCCTAGTCACCAAGGAAGCCACCAACATTTCCAAGGCTTCAATACGTCAGGACATAGTTGAAGACTTCGCCAATTCTGCCGGAGTGGCCATCGTTGCTATCACATTCTCTAGGTGAGACACCCTCTCACCTAGATCGCTTGCTGCTCGGGTCGCCATTGTCTCCAAACCTGGCTTTGATACCAATTGTCACAGGGCCAATGAAAGAGGGGTTTTTTTCACTAGGAAATTTTTCTCTCAATTGAACCTGCAGTGCCTAAGGGCCACCTTAGTTCAGCACGCCAATACTCGAATTAAAGGGACATCAAGCAATAGATAACAAGGAAATGTTTACTAGCTCTCAATTGGAATAACAACTGTGGAACTCTATGCTTCCCCAAGCTTAGAGCCCTTGGCTTTATAGACTAGCCATTAGGTAGTTACATAACCAACTAGTACACATGTCCAGTGTTCATCAAACCATAGACATGGTAAATCGCCACTCTCTTAGTGGTCAAGGCAGTTGCCGAACTGCCTTGTTTCCTTGCTGCCACCTGGTTCCGTAACCGCCTCCATTACTGGGTCAGTTAGCACATGCTCCATGTATTCGGGACAAGCCTGGACGTGGCTTGGTCATGGCCCGGCCATGACCAAGGTAGTTCCCCAACTACCTCGACTTGGTCTTCCACGTTTCAAGGGACGTGGTTCATGCTTCTCTAAGGGACAGGGACTGCGTCTCGTGGTGCCTGGCCGTGTCCAGGCATGTAGGGTGCTAAGTCGGGGCTCGGGGTCGAGTCCCACCGATTCGAGGTGGCCGGACCATGGTCCGTGGGTCTTCGCCTTGGCATGGTGCCCAAGGCGTGCTCGAGGGCCTTCCTTGTCACTGTTGCCCATGCCACCCCTAGGAGAGAGCCCACCTCCCCTTATAGTAGATGTTAAGCCGTTTCCTCAGCTCCAATAGGAAACATCCCAAAATGAGACCAAGCGTACTTTGACCAGGGTCAATGCCCGAGTCAAGGAAAGTCAACTGTTGTGCCAAGGCCTTGCCTTGGCCTTAGCCTGGCCTTGCCTTATCTTGCCTTGGCCTAGCCTTTCCTTGGCCTTGCCTTGTTGTGCCTTGGCCTTGCCGTGCCGTGCCGTGCCTTGCCTTGCCTTGGCCTGGCCTTGCCCAAGCCTTGCCAAGCCTTGCCCGTGCCTTGCCAAGCCTTGCCCTTGCCCAGCTTTGCCAAGCCTTGCCCTTGCCTTGCCCAGCCTTGCCAAGCCTTGCCCTTGCCTTGCCCAGCTTTGCCAAGCCTTGCCCTTGCCTTGCCCAGCCTTGCCCGTGCCTTGCCAAGCCTTGCCCATCCTTGCCCGGCCTTGCCAACTTAGGCACGAGCCATGCACTAAACCCCAATCCGACTTTGGAGTTCACCGAAACCTCCCAAGTCCACCGAGACTCGGTCATCTGCTGAGTTATCATGCTGCCCAACCCAGCATGCTCATATCCAGCTTATTGGGGTGGTAACACCTAGCCTCTAGTAGTAGAGTTAGTTGTAGCCCATTGAGACTCTAGTTGAAGAGTTGGTTGTAGCCCGTCAAACCTTTAATTAAAGAGTCGGTTGGAGCCACTGAACATTTTGATCGACAGTTGTCAACTGAGTTTCATCAGAAAGGTTCGGTTGGATAAAATCAAGCTTAATAGATAAATATGTCCCGTGTCACCAAACCTATAGTAGAAGTCTCAACTCTGTGTTGTTGCACCGCATGCACGACCCAATTAACGACCAATGAAATGTAAGAATATCCTTAAATCGCATCAAATCTTTGGACAAAACGTAGAAATATCACCTAAACACTAAACCCTAAACCCCTAAATATCATTGTACTACTTGAACGTAGGTCAAATGAGGCCAAACTTGTTCGAAAAGTGTTCAAAAACACCAATAAATGAATCCAATGAAGCGTGGAAACGGAAGATTATACTACCCAATTAATTGAAAACACCAAGAAAAGAGAAGAAGCGTGATTTGGAAGGGTTTGGTAAGAAACCACAACTTCTCAATCTTTCCATTAATGGGCGTTGTTGTTTTGATTCAATAATTCTTTGTAAAATCTCAGTCAATGTTGAAGCAATCAGCCCTATCGTGAAGAAATATTGGTTGCAGAGATACAGTCTCTTCTCAGTGTACAATAAGGGCATTCAAATGGATGAGGAGGGTTGGTGCCCTGTCACTCCTGGAGGAGATAGCGATCAAGCAAGCGGAGCGTTGCGCCGATGGAGTTGTGATCGATGGCTTCGCGGGTGTCGGCGGGAATGCGATTCAATTCGCTAGAATGTGAGTTCTGATGCCCTAATTAAAAGATTCCTTTTTTGAAGAATTTGAGCTTTGATATATTGTGGGTGTGATTTATTTTTCATCATTTTGAATCTTGGCTATGAATCTTGAGAAATGTCAAAATTAGGGTTTTGGGGGTGCCCAAATGAAGTAGATGGAATGTATTTACATGGCAAATGCCATCTGATTTCAATTCAAATTAGTTTTTGTGGTAGTTAGCTAGTATATAATTAGCACTAAGAACGCCGGACTTAATTGAGCTGATTTTGCGCGATAAGTCTAAAGGGGCAGCACCTTTGCAAGCGACTTTTGGACTGAAACTACCACATCATCACCATTCACCACACGCTAATCTTCAAATAAAATAAACATTTTCGGCAATGACAGACAAGTTCTCCCACAGTGAAACAATCAATTGAGCTAGAAGAATATCTGAAGGTTCTTTGACGGTCTAATGCTCGAGAATTCAGCCAACTATAAGTTTTACATGCTTCAAAAATGATGATGAGTGTTGGGGTGGGAAGGAGAAACAATGGAATACATGATGCTTACTTATGGAACAATTAGAATGCATCAGCTGATACCCTCGCTGCATTGCTAAAGAAATCATTTATGCCCTTGAGATAGGTCTTTACACATTAGAAAAATGAAAAGGTAACCTAGGCCGGTGCCCTTGTTATACTACCGAAGTAAGCAGTTATACCCTTGAGATTGTCCTATACATAGTTTTCTTCAATTTTTGTCACGACACCATTAAAAGAGGTGTATAAGAGTTTTTTTTTGACATACAAAGAGGTGTATAAGAGTTTATTTCCAATTTCAATTGTATTAAAACAATTCAATCGGGAAGATCAACAAGCAAGTTTATTGATGCAGAGTCATGCAAGGCATTAAGGTTTTGAATCTTCAAATTATTGTTTGTTGTATGTTATTCATCAAGCGCTGCAAGGTTGTGGCCATTGGTATTGATCCTCAGAAAATCTAATTGGCTCTAAATGGTAAATTATGCGAAATTATATAGAGTGCACTGCCTTATTGATTTTGTTGTTGGTGATTTTCTTCATCAAGTTGTGAGAAGTTCTAGCCATTGAAGGTATATATTTGTCTTTAGTATAAAGACTCCCAAGTTGTGAGAAGTTTTCTAAATCATTACCAAAGAAAAAATTTTAAAATCTATCTCTATAATAGCAAGATTTTATCTTTCTTGGTGAATTATGTTTGAATTTGAATCGTATGCTCTTCCTCAACCTGGTCCAAACGAGAAGGAACGAATTGAAAATGTCTCAAAATGTACAAACCGCTGTTTCTAATTTCACTAGCATCTCATCTGACCTGCTGATGCTTACACTTTTACCCTTTGGTTGAAGTCTTTTCATTGGTTTTTGTCCATTTGGCTTACTAATGCTTCTTTCTTTATATGTATCCTTGACAATTGAACTATAGCTTATTTAAGTTACTATATATATATGAAGCTGAGTTAGATCTTCGTGGTTCTTTGCATATTATTTTGGTTTCTTGAATCTTTGGTTGTTAATGTCAATATTTGGTAGAAGACGAGATCAGTTGATTTTACTAAGGGCGTCTACGATCGTAGGGACTTAATGCACTTATTTCTGAATCAAGGGTTAGATGAAGATGTGCCAATGACCGTAGGGGCCTCAAGCCGTTAGTGTGGCTAGTTGACATGAATTAAGTGGTTTTCAGTTAATTCGTTAGGTACGAGGGGCTATGCGACCGTATAGGCCCTATTCCAGACCCAAAAATTCTTGACATTTAAGTGATTTTAGGTGGACGCACTTCACATTATCCTAGGTGAGAAACATGAAATTGGCACTCAATGCAATGATTGGTGCACGCCTTGGACAGCAATAGCACTCTAGTGGGTCTTGAGCACTTTCATTAGTACCTTCTTGAGGAAACTCATGACAATAGGGTTACCTAATTGGGAATTTCGTCTAATCAAATGTATGCTAGGACCGCAATTGTATTTACTCATTGCATGGTTAATTGGCTAGAGTGGAGGTTAATCCCTACTAGCTACTGCATGCAGGTTATTCAAAAAAAAAGCTACTGCATGCTGGTGAAACGTCTACTGCTCATATCTTGGATCTGATTTGCAGAGAGATGACAAGAAATAGTTTACTTTTTAGAGTAGTGCTACTTGGACTCATGAGTCCGGACCCTTAGGGGGTTTTTTGAAAATTTTTTATTTCAAAGTCATCCTCAAGCAATCAATGACTTCAAAATTATAACTTGTAACACTCCTTTAATATTTACAAAAATCTCAAAAACCTCCCTTTGAGTCTGGACTCTTAGTGTCCAAATAGATTTTTTGTTACTTTTAATAGTTGACTTGTCAAACATGACTCGACCTAAAAATCATTTTTATCTTTCATTATAATTGTTGTTGGATCTCGGAATCCCATCACGAACAATAACTCATGATCCGCAAAACAAGGATATTGCATATGGTAGTAATAAATGCATTAATTAACTGATAAAGGAAGAAAGAGGAGGAATGCATTAATTAACTGATGAAGCAAGAAGTGCCTCACTTTCACTTCAAAACCTTTTTTTTTTTTTTTTATTTCCTTTTGTAATTTTTGTTCTTGAACCGCTGTCGATCCTCGCTTCAATCGGTAGTAGTTCTAATTAAATTTCTTTTGCACTTTGTTCATATAATAAATAACAGATTTAATCAGATTTGTAGATATTGATTTATTCTTGTTGCGGTGCATCTTCTTCAACGATGTTGCGTGGATTTGTGCAACGCGTTGGATTGATCTTGTCTTTATAATTAGTTTCTATTTTATAGTTAGTTTTCTTCCTTAGTTGAAGGTCTTTGATTTGTCTTCTCCTTGTTGAAAAGTTTTAGATTTTCTTCTTTTTGTTGGAAAGTTTTGTTATTCGTTAATTTTGTGGTTCTAATAGTTTTGTGTATTGTCGTGAGTTTCAACGTTGTAGAGAATAATCTAATTGTCAAACTGTTTCAATTTTACATTTACAACCAAATTAATGGCAGATTGTTTGAACAAATAGGATTAACAAATCAATGTGTTTGATTCTATATATATGCGTGGTTCTGTGTTGAGCCAATGACTAATAAAATTTTGATTTCTTTTCAAAAAACTGATAAAGCAAGAAACATGAGGAGCTTAATCAAGGAAAAAGAATGTTAGAATGACACTTAAAGTGACACTCATGTGGCGTGGCGTGGCGTGGCGTGGCGCAGCGGGCTCTAGGTAAAAATAAGTGTGCGCGAAATAGTTCTTGGTACATAACACACGTGTTATGTATCTCGAGACACGTATGACAACTCTCATGAATACGAACCCGCATGCCACGTTACAGAAGTGTCAATTAGAGTGTCATTCTAGTATTTTCCTAAACAATATTCTAGAAGCTTCATGAACTTTTGAAGTTAATATATCGTTTTTTTATATCGTCAACGGACGTTGACAGTAATTAAATATAGAGGTTATTTGGACTCATGAGTCCGGACTATTAGGGAGGTTTTTGAATTTTTTTTTATTTTAAAGTCATCATTAAGCAATGAATGACTTTGAAATAACAACTTGTCACATTCTTTTAATATTTGTAAAAATTTCAAAAACCTCTATGAATTCGGACTCTAAGAGTCTAAATAGATTTTTTTTTATTATATATATATATATATATATATATATATATATATATATATATATATATACCTTCGAGTTTCAATGTATGGATCGAGTAAGAGCAAGGGTTGTATCACTGATGACACCTCGATCATAGCCACACTCGGGGTCACGTGGCGTGCGAGCCCTATATAAAATGAATGTGCGCACATAGATCCCGATGTATAACACGTGTAATGTGTATCTTGGGGTATGCACAAACGGCTCCCAAAGACGCGGCCTGCATGCCAAGTACATTACTGACCTTAGGTGTGACTTTGAGATGTCATTGTAGCATTAATTTATATCTTTCTCTTCTTTTTTTTTTATGATTTGTATGCATTTATCGATCTCTACATGTAGCAGCAACAGACAGATATATAGAGATCTGGAGAGAGTGAGAGAGACCAGCAGTGAAGATGGATCAACCCACAGTACTACTACTAATTATTCTCTCCATCATCACGTTTCTCATCGCTCTCTTTTGTTCTTTTGAGTTCAAACGTCGACTCCACGTTGCGCTAGCAGACCTGGGCAAGAAATACGGCCCTCTGATGATGCTCAAGTTCGGGCTACTCCCGCCCGTGATGGTTGCCTCGAACCATGAGGTGGCCATGGAGATACTCAAAACGCAGGACCGCTCCTGCTCCGCCCGCAACGTGGGGCATAGCGTGCAAGTGCCTGGTTACATCCAACACTCCATGGTGTGGGCTGACTGCACCGAGCACTGGAAGTTGGTGAGGAAGATATGGAGGACGGAGTTGTTCTCTACCAAGATGGTGGACTCGCAGACCGGCATAAGAGAGGAGAAGGTGAGGGAGTTGGTGGAGTTCTTGAGGAGGAGAGAAGGGCAAGTTGTGCAGCTCAGTGATGCCATATTTGGGTGCATTATCAATGTTTTAGGGTCTATTATTTTTAACCAAAATGTGTATGACTATGAGGGAAAGGCTTTTGATAATGAGAAGGGCATGAAGGGTATGATTAGGCAGCTTATGGTGTTGGCGGCAAAACCTAACTTGCCTGATTTTTATCCGGTGTTTGGTCCCTTGGACTTGCAAGGGATTAGGAGAACTACTAGTGAGTGTGTGAAGAGGATGAATGAGTACTGGGGAGGGATAGTGACGGAGAGGAGGGCAAGCAAAGACCACTCCAGGAATGACTTCTTGGATGTGTTGATCCAAGCTGACTTCACCGATGCACAAGTTGATGCTTTGCTCTTGGTAAGAGTGTTGGGGTTCCATCCGAGCGTGCGCCATACGTGCACGTGGATCTCCGCTAGAACCGATATTGTCCTCAACTTAACCACCTAAACATTAGGTGTGGGGTTTTATTCTAAAAGGCATCGGCACTTTTAGAGGGGAGGTAATCACTAATATACTTCATTTCGAAGTTTTATTTTCCAATGTGAGACTATTATTTCGGTCCACACAACCCAACAATCTTCACCTTAGACCGAAATCCATCCAAGATGGGCACACCGCATGATCCGTCGTCGCTACCATCTCGAGGGAGAGCAACTCGAGGCACAAATGCGACCGCTAACAGACATGCCTTGTCCCAGCCGCACCATCGGCTCTGATACCACTTGTTGGGGTTCCATCCGAGCGTGCGCTGCACGGGCACGTGGATCTCCGCTAGTACCGATATTGTCCCCAACTTAACCACATCAACATTAGGTGTGGGGTTTTACTCTAAAATGCCTCGGTACTATTAGAGGGGAGGTAATCACTAATATACTTCATTTAGAAGTTTTATTTTCTAATGTGAGACTATTATTTCGGTCCACACAACCCAACAAAGAGTACATGAGATGATATATATCATGATCAGCTTGCTTAATTAATTTTTCTGCTTGTTTCGTAACATTAATTAATTATTATTTATTTGCCTACCAGGCACCGGCCAGCAGCGCGCCTGTTCCAATATTTTCTTGTACATATATAGTCTTGTCTTAAATTAAAGTAACTTGCTCTAGTTTTCTTATAAGAAAAAGGCAATGAAGTTACATATTAGTTGGTTTACCAATTCTCATGAATTAGTGATAAGTCGGTATTTATAGGATTTTATAGTCTATTTTAATATAGTTTAGTATTAAAGTTTATAAAATATATATCTCATTATATTTACTTTTGGTTTTTAGGTGAAACGGAATGCACGGTTGAATCCGGGACAGAAAAATACTCAAAATAGAGTATTTACTTGTAGTATTTGGATACCAGGAGAGTTAGTCTCGAAATTTACACCGACAGTGGGGTAATTGAAGTCCAACAGTGCCACGTGTCAGAAGCAGATTCGTCAAGACGCATCACACAAAGAATCGCCAATCCTAATCGATGTCCGCCACGTCGTCTACAGCAGCTGCTCACTACCTATCAGCGTTTGCCACATCACCTCTCACAGCTTCCCCGTCTCTCTTGCACGTTGATCTCCCTCGAGAAGCGTTCCCACACAAACTCCCAGAATTTCGGTGATTCACGCGAGTCTCCTTCGTGCCAACTGTGTGCCACGTGTTGCTGTCCCGTTCATCCAGCGCGTCACCTTTCCACACTCCAGCAAATGAGATCACGACATGTGTCACGGTCACACCCCTCACAGCACGTCACCAACACTCTTCTTGTCCAATGAGACGTTGCCAAGTCATCTGGTCAACAGAATTCATCCAATCACGTTCTGACACGTCAGCAAGCACCCAGAATTCATCCAATAGCAGCCTGACATGTGTCAAGGACGAAAAGACACCCAAAACAGTTTTCTCTCTCTTTCATACACCAATTTTAGTAGTTTTACATATTAGAATTTTAGGTATAAATAAAACATCTATTATTCATTAGAGAACTCTCTCTGTATTATTTTGTGAGTAGCCATGTTCGGCTAATCAAGTCATTGTTTAAGTCGGAGATGAAGCAATTCAAGATTATGGATTCATGGCATAACTTGTGAGATCTAATTATTTTTATTATTTAATTTAATTTAATTTCTTCTATTTCATTGTTGTTGATTTTAATGAATATATTTAAATCTAGGGTATGCATATGGCCAGTACATACTTTTAGGTAGATAATTTATAGTTAATTGACTCATTAATATCCGTAATTGTACTTTTTAGACAATATAAGTAACAAACATTCACCCGATTGCCTTCAAAACCTTTCGGTTCTTGAGTGTGCAACAATTGAATCTAAGTTAAATCGGGAGCGGACGCGATCCGGTTATCTAGGATTAGTATTCCCATAGAACTTTATTACTACAGTTAGTATGTTAAATCTTAAAGCGGATGTCTAGGGTTATGCATTAATTAGGGAAGTAGTTAGTGGCGGATGTCCTACCTATTGAGATTAGGGGAATTAGGAATTTTTGGCGGATGTCGATTTTTCATAGCTAATATAGGGGAACTTGAATTAATAAATGTTTTGGGAAAGATTGAAGACCATGATATGCCATTGAATCTTGATATTGTCTTGTGGAACCATAGACTTAGGTATTTAAATTAATTGTTCGTAGTCTTAGATATTTATTTTAGTTATTTAATTTATTAGTAATTAGATTAATTAATTAAATCATTTTCTATAAACCCCAGTTTTCCTTTATTTTAGAACCTTAGAAAGATTACCAATCTCTGTGGGATCGACCCTTTGCCACTATTTGCAAATAGTTGGTTTAAAGAAATATTTTATTGACATGTTCGGCGCGCGTCAATTTTTGGCACCGTTGGCGGGGATTGGTTTTTCTTTCTTTGGTTTTATTTATTTGTTTATTTTTATTATTTGTAGTTCTGTTTATACCCTTGTCTCTAGCATGTTTACAGATAATTCCACGATGGCCTTCTATTCCGACAATTATAGTCAATTCAAAAACTCATACTGTGAAAGTATGAATGGGGTAGGTATGTCAAATTATGGACATGAATTTTCTAATTGGCCTTCTTATGTGCAACAGGTTGAGGTTTGTGGACTTTGCGGAGATTATACTCATCCTACCGATGTTTGTCCTTACGAGCCTGAATATGAGAGTTATCCTTATTGGGGTAATGCATTGCCACAACCCGACTTGAGTTATCCCTTTTTCAGCCCACTGACTCCTCGACAAGATAAGCAATCTCTTGAAGATATGTTCAAAGAATATTCCTCTGTCAATCAAAGGTTCCATCAAGACATCTTACAATATCAGGAAAACTCGACCATGGTTGCCTCTTCACATCATTCTTTTAGCTGGCCATATGTAATACAACAGGAACCTATCAAAGCATGTGATCTTTTTAGTGGTTGTCATCATTTTCCTAATGTATGTCCCTTTGACTACTGGAGTAATTCATCGCTACAGCCTGACAAATATAGTTCCATGTGGAATCGACCTTTAAGGGATAAAATAAGGTTTCTTTTAGAGACTGAGCTGGACATATACCTCACCGAGCAAGAATTAGACCAATGGATTCAAGAAAAGAATAAAAAAGCTGAAGATGAAATAAAGTTAATTCTCCAGAAATGATCAACGAATACCATAAGTGCAATTCCATTAAATAGTGTTGAGGTGAAAGATGAAGAATATATGAGTGATTACGAAGAGTCAAAGGGGGAACTTGAAGTGTCTTAATCAGAGTCAAAGATCATTATGGCACAAACTTACGAAGAAAAAGTCGAAAAAGATATTGAAGTCACATTAATAAGGCCGGAGGAACTACAACAAGAGAGAAAGGATGACCAATCCTTTGTATTAGTAAACCCACCCACCCTCCCTCCCGTATATATTTGATGATTTTGAGATGGAGGTGGATGTAAAGGAGCATTCGAAGACTTTTTGTACTGCCGACACCTTTGTGTTGGACGATTTAGAAAGTATAGATTCATATGTGCTAGAAGTCTCGGATAAGCTCTCATTTCTGAACAAAGACGTTTCTGTTTCACTGCCCAATGCTAAAGGAGAGAGTATCATTCTTGGATACTCTTTATTAGAAGGCATCACGTGATTGACAGACTCAGACCAAGTCGAGCCAAAGACTTTAAACAAAAGCACTATTGGGAGGCAGCCCAAATTTGATAAGTATTATTTAGTTTTATTTTATTTTTATTTTTATTTTTATTTTTATTTATTATTATTATGCATGAACTTATATCATTTCATTCTTCTTATCATTATCATCTTCTTATCACTATCATGCTTTTTCACCATTTTTGTTTATTTTTTGTGTATAGACCACTTAACTTGTTTTGAACTCGGAATAACTTTGGGGGTATTTTAGGGATTGTAGATAGTGTTGGATAGATTTTCTTGCTAAAGACCGCAAGTATGATCGTCAATTTAAAAAAAAAAATTGTGGTTGAAGGATGGTAATGGTGGTGTTATTCGCATTCTCTTATTTTTCCATCTCTTTTTCTTCTGTCATTAATACTTTCATCTTCCATTTCACTAGAATATGATACATTTTCATGCATGCATTTAGTATAGTTTTATTAGGAGTAGACATGTGTCTATCTATGTTTATTCTTACATTTAGACCTTACATAGTGTCATATATTGTCATATGTTGCATTTAGAGTCACCCGAAACTTTGATTCATGCCTTTGATTGTGGATGAGTATATTATGGTTGCTTTTTGACTTGAAACTCAGAAAAAATTAGGAGAAACACTCAATCAAGTCGTAGTTCAGCATTTTTATGATTTCATAATTAGGGACTTATTATGATGGTTAAACTTTATGCTAGATACCAAAATGGGCAGACGGTCAAATTTGTGCAAGTAATAGTGCTTTAATTCATATTTGATAATCTGCTTAATCATAGTGAAAATGAGAAGGCTAACATGAGTTTTCTTAAAATAGATAGTCCCACAGGATTTCATAGGAAATGGAGCAGGGAATCTTGTGGGAAAAAGTGAGAAAAGCGGTCCATAGGAAATAGAGCAGGGGCCGTACTACTTGAAAAAAATAATATGGAGAAAAAATAGAGTGTATTTATTGAATGAAAAAAGGCAAAAGTATATGAAAACTCCTCAAATAAAAAAGATTTAGCTCGAGTGCTTTTACTAGATTAAGTAAGATTTTTAAACTTGCGCGCTTCAATGTATAGACCAAGAAAACTTATGAGTAGTTGACGGCCTTTGTTTTCACTAAATCTATGTCTTTAAAGTGTGATCTTAACTGTATTTGGGTTGCGAGACTTGACATATCATAACTCTGAAATTTCTTGAGTGGCTTGTTACTTGGCGACTATGTAAATCAAAGGAACTCCATGAATTTTGAATCGAGTATAGGTATAGGTATGGTCTAGGTTTATGATTAGTTTAGTTAATACATTAGAAATCTAGTTTAGTTTGTGTTGTCAAATATACCTTTGCTCGGGATGTGCAAAGTCTTAAGTTTGGGGGTATTTGATAAGTCGGTATTTATAGAATTTTATAGTCTATTTTAATATAGTTTAGTGTTAAAGTTTATAAATATATATCTCATTATATTTACTTATGGTTTTTAGGTGAAACGGAGTGCACGGTCCGGAGGAGAAAAATACTTAAAATAGAGTATTTACTTGCAGTATTTGAATACCAGAAGAGTTAGTCTCGAAATTTACACCGACAGTGGGGTAATTGAAGTCCAGCAATGCCACGTGTCAGAAGCAGATTCGCCAAGACGCGTCACACAACAGCTACCAGCCAATCGATGTCCGCCATGTCGTCTGCAGCAGCTGCTCACCACCTATCAGCGTTCGCCACGTCACCTCTCACATCTTCCCCATCTCTCTTGCACGTCGATCTGCCTCGGGAACATACAAACTCCCAGAATTTCGATGATTCATGCGAGTCTCCTTCGTGCCAGCTGTGCGCCACATGTTGCCGTCCTGTTCGTCCAGCGCGTCACCTTTCCACCCTCCAGCGAATGAGATCCCGACATGTGTCATGGTCACACCCCTCACAGCACGTCACCAGCACTCTTCTCGTTCAATGAGGCGTTGCCACGTCATCCGATCAACAGAATTCATCCAATCACGTTTCGACACGTCAGCAAACACCCAGAATTCATCCAATAGCAGCCTGACATGTGTCAAGGACGAAAAGACACCCAAAAATAGTTTTCTCTCGCTTTCATACACCAATTTTAGTAGTTTTACATATTAGGAATTTAGGTGTAAATAGAACATCTATAATTCATTAGAGAACTCTCTCTGCATTATTTTGTGAGTAGCCATGTCCGGCTAATCAAGTCATTGCCTAGGTCAGAGGTGAAGCAATTCAAGATTATGGATTCATGGCATAACTTGTGAGATCTAATTATTTTTATTATTTAATTTAATTTAATTTCTTCTATTTCATTGTTGTTGATTTTAATGAATATGATTTAAATCTAGAGTATGTATATGGCCAGTACATGCTTTTAGGTGGATAATCTATAGTTAATTGACTCATTAGTATCCGTAATTGTACTTTTGAGACAATATAAGTAACAAACATTCACTCGATTGCCGTCAAAACCTTTCGGTTCTTGAGTGTGCAACAATTGAATCTAGGTTAAATCGGGAGCGGACGTGATCCGGTTATCTAGGATTAGTATTCTCATAGAACTTTATTACTGCGGTTAGTGTGTTAAATCTTATGGCGGATGTCTAGGGTTATGTATTAATTAGGGAAGTAGTTAGTGGCGGATGTCCTAGCTATCGAGATTAGGAGAATTAGGAATTTCTGGTGGATGTCGATTTTCTATAGCTAATATAGGGGAACTTGAATTAATAAATGTTTTGGGAAAGATTGAAGACCATTATATGCCATTGAATCTTGATATTGTCTTGTAGAACCATAGACTTAGGTATTTAAATTAATTGTTCGTAGTCTTAGATATTTATTTTAGTTATTTAATTTATTAGTAATTAGATTAATTAATTAAATCATTTTCTCTAAACCCAGTTTTCCTTTATTTTAGAACCTTAGAAAGATTATCAATCTATGTGGGATCGACCATTTGCCACTATCTGCAAATAGTTGGTTTAAGAAAATATTTTATTGACGTGTTCGACGCGCGTCAATTAGTCTCATTCGAGCATGAATTATTTGATTGTAGGAAATATTTGGACCTGGTTCAGACACTAGCTCTTATACCATAGAGTGGGCGTTGTCGAAGCTTATTAAGAATACGAGCAAGTTCTTAAAACTCCAAGAGGAGCTGTATAGAGTGATTGGACCGAGCATTGAAGTGATGGAATTTGATTTAGAAAATCTCCCATATCTCCATGCATGCATAAAGGAGACATTGCACTATAACATTAAAGTTCTTTAATAACAGAACCATTAATGACGGTGTGAGAAATCCGTAATGAAAGATAGGTAAAGATGACGGTAACCGTTATCTTAGTGTTGTACGACGCAACGCCCAACTTTAGTCTCTCGACTTTACTCTATGAGAACCAAATAAAACCCTTCTTACGAAAAACTCAACTTTATTTCTCTCGTCTCTCTCCATCCCTAACCCTTCTTCAGCTCTCATAAAAAACTCTTCTAGCGACTCGCTCTCTCTATCTCTCGACAGGTTTTTCTAGGGTTTCTCTTTCGATCGTTCGTCTTCGTCTTCAACCACAGAGCGATCTCTCATGCGAGCGCACACAAAATCAACCGAGAATCAACCATGTTAGATCATCTGCTCTGCTCGATCAGATCTCTCACGCGAGCACTGATTTCTAGGTTCGATCAGATCTCTCGAACTTCTTTTTCTTTGCTCTCGATCTCGACATTATTTGTTTGAAACTAGGGCATGTTCTGCTCCATGTACAATGAGGTAGGTCTTCGGTTTTCGATCTCTGCTGATTTTCTAGAATTCGATCTGTACAGATTTTGATCTGGCTGAACTCTTAGAGCTTCGAATTTCGTCGGATAGACGTTCTGAACGTCGTGATTGTGTCAATTTACAAGCTTTTAGGTTTTTTGCGTTGTAGATTTGTGCGTTTTGTTTGATTTCGTTGCTTTGGCGGTGAATTGAATCAAAATGGAGGTCTGGATGGATTAGACGAAGTAGTGAATGGTTGTGATTGTTCCCTGTTATTGTATTTAGGGTTAAAGGTTTGTTTTTTGATGCTACTTGATTGACACGATGTGAATTATGTGCATATGTGGTGTATATTCTAGCGTAACGAGTCCTTTTAGGCATTCATACCTCTGTTGCAGGTATTTTAGACATGGGAATGACCGACATTTATGCCACTGGTTTGTTTTCTAATTTGATCCATTAAAATAGTCGAGGAACTTGAGTTATAAGTGGTTTGAGTTACTTGCGGTTAGACAGTGATTATGAGGCGTGTCCCAAGGATTATAGAGGCTAACTAGGTTATCAGGTTTTATTAGTAATCTAAAACGGCTAGTCACCCTAATGATGAGGGGGATGACAAAGCCTTGATGGGTTGAGATTCGACCTATGTTTGCTCATTTTGTAACAATCTGTAAAGATGACTGTCAATATTATAAATGTTGGGATTTAGTAAATGATGTTTCCGTGATGTTCAGGGCTTTCGTTTTGTCAATGTATTGCTAGCTTGATGGGGAGCAAGCGGATAAGAGTAATGTGATTAACATTCTGTGGAATTGTTTGGGTGAAATCCTGAATTTAACACCAAATAAAATCAGCAAGGTGAAGGACTTTGGTTCTCATTGCGTGAGTATAATTAATCAGTCTACGTTAGTTATGAATTTTAAATGCTAGTAAGCATGATGGCTTTGGTTGAATGCTTTAGCTATGGAAGTGTTTATTTAAAGGATAAATATGGTTTATTTATTTGATGCTTTAGGATTGACCATGTGGGTTGGAGTTTTATAGAATTGCTTGATTAACTGTTTGCTCATAGGTAGGATGTTGATTGCCTGTCATATGGTTATGTTATGCTATTAGTTTAGGGAGACCTTGGTTGCTTGTTTCAGTAAAGTTTTACTGTTGTTGTGGAAGCATGTCTACAATTTTAGATGATGTTTACTAATATTCTTTGTGGTTCCCCTAGGAGAAGATGAGATGAATATGACTTCTCCCTCTATTATTCATGTTTGACTTATTTATATATTGATTTATTCCTTATTTTGACAGGCAATGCAAACACCATTCTGATACTATCTTCAAGATATGTTGGCTCTGGTAGGTGCTTCTATTGTTGTACTTGTACATTGTCATTGTTCATGCTCTACAAAATATCTTTTACTTTTCTTCTTTTCTATTCATGTAAGTTTTCTTCTCTTGTGAATTACTGGTTTTATTTATTAGCATTATTTTTTTTGTCTTATTTTTGCAGTATATATACAGTATAATCATATAAATCTCAATCTTTTCAGTCTTTTAATTGATATGTGAGTTAGTTATTGGTAATTTGGTTATGAGCTGGACCAAATTAAACATTTTTTTATGTGGAGTTGGTAGAGTGATTGTTGGAGATTAGTTGTGATAACCTTGTGCACGGATGTAGTTTTCCTTTTCTTTTTTTACAGAAATTGCCATCATTGTGTCTGGAGACGATGTTATGGAGACATACTCCCTAGCATCAACTCGGATGGTGAAATTTGCAATTGTTGGGTTGATTGGTGTCAGATGCATCTGTTCTGGTTTTTTTTCATACCTGTCTTAGAGCTTAAAGTGATAGGAGCTTCAAAAACTAAAAGTGTTTGCAGTTCTTGGGCAATTTATTAACGCTTACATACTGCCCAGTAGTTAGGAATGCGGAATGATTTTATTGAAGAGAGAGATAGAAGTGGGGGGGGGAGGATATGTAAGTATTGCCTTTTATTTGAAAATAACTAACATACATAACTAGAAAGAGATAAACTCTCTCTGCTTGAATGGTCGAGAGTTTTAATTGACCTTTTGCGGAATGGTGTCTTTGTTGCATTATATTCATTTCTTGTTAGGTTTCTCTTGCTTTATTTTGGTCTTTCATCTTAAAATATGTGCGTTTATACAATTAGGCAAAACTCTGGCATTTGGAATTTCTGCTCTTACGCATGTTTTATGCAAGAAAAAGTTGGAGGATTCAGGGAGAGCATGTACTCGGTGTTTTGTCCTCTCACCTACAAGAGAGCTTGCTCAACAAGTAAGTTTCTTTTTTCTTGTTATATTAATTTCTTTTAAGTAATTTTGTTCACCATATCCATGAACTGCTATTTGGAATTTGTTTCGAAAAAATTCTTCTGGCTAAAAAGTGAACTTCATTTAGATTGTGGATTTATCCTTGAGTTTGTATTCATGTAGTTGAGTAGCCTATTGATATGCCTAAGTAGCTGTGTGGGCTTGATTTCTTCTGCCTAAGTAGCTATGCTGGCCTGCTTTCTTCGTCTCTCTGAACCTAGTTTTACATCAATGACATGCATTATGCTGGAAAGAGCATTTATTTTCATAATGCTCTTGTTATCAAAACCTACGTCTTATTGATTATTACTAATCTATAATGTCTTCTCTGGCTCTTCCGCACTCATGTGAATCTGCAAAATTCTTTTTCTCTCATTTCTGCTTGATGGTATTCTTTTTGCACTTAAGATTTGTCATCAAACTTGTTTTTGCCGCTTTTCTTTGTATTGTGGCAGCATTGATGATTTTAATTTTACTGATGTTGAATTGTTAATATCTTGTTTTTGTTTTTGTGTTGTATATTAAATCATCTCATGTACCATTTTAATGACTTTTGTAAATCTTAGAATAAATCATTGATGACATATAATTCTTAGTTTTTTTTTACATGAATTCTGATGTAAATTTGACATCTAAACTAGTTTACTTGTGACTATATAGACACATAAAATTGACCTATTTTATGATATATACAAATACAAGCTTCATTATATCCATCTGCACATGGGACTGCAACATTCTCACAAATGAACATAAAATAGATGTTATATGTAGAGGAATGTGTTTGTATTTTTTTTTAATTACAACAGAGGCAATAGTTAAATGACACTCAATATGTTAGAAATTCTAGGTGGAGAAGCTTTTGCTCTCTAATTAACATTGCTGTACCTTTTTTGTATTTTTGGAAATCTGTAGGTTTCTATGATAGAATCCTACCTGATGTCCAGAAGATGTTTATGGACTATAATGAGGTAAATTTCTGTCATGGTTCATTGCGTTATCATATATTTGAAATTTTAACCAAAAGCATGTTGCACGACGTGAATTCAGCCACAAATGGAGAGTCTATTCTTCGTACCTGGAGTTGCAACTTGAGGATGTGGAACCTTGTGTATCAGGGCCTAAGAGGTTATTTTTTTAATTATTCTTGATTTACTGTCTAAAGAATTTATTATTTACTCATCATTAGGACCCATTCTCTACTGCCTTATTAGATCGAGTTGATGAACCTTCGATACATGTAGCCAACCCATACTAGTTTGTGATTGGAGCTTTCTTGTTGTCTACGTAGTGCACATTCTGTGTTTCCATCTTAATTCACTGTGCTTCTGGACTGTTATGTGCAAGCCTCATGATCTAGTTCCCTTGAAAGAAATGTAAGTAGACATATATCCTGGCTTAGGCAATAAAGTTGGGTTCAAGGTGAGATGCTCGCTAGTTTCATTTTTTTTAGTTATTCTAATATTAGTTGTTAGCTCTTAAAAGGCAGTTCCTCATCATCACTGTTATCTTAATTTTGAATTGTGCTTCTTTTTCAGCTGTGTTTTTCGAGGTGTTTTTTTATTTATGGTTGATGTTCTCGATCTGCTTGTCTTTATGCATCTTCAGTTTGATACTAATTTCTTCATCCAGAAAAAAAGGTAATTCAACCATAGACACATGTAGAGAGAAAGATGAGACATTTCTTATTGATAAGAGGCTGTACTAATTCTTGAACTTCATCTTCACTATTGTGCCTAATTATGTAATGTGCTTTTGTCTATAATGTTGAGCATTGTATAATAGTCTGCAGTACATAATATATGGATATGTGTACATTGAAAATTGCATATTGATTCAATTAGTAAATGAAGTCAACTTTCATTTTCACCACTGTACCTAATTTTGTAATGTGATCTATCGTAACCTAAAAACTTCTTAACATTCTACTTGATGAGAATTTCAATGTGAAGCTATCTGATTTTGGGCTAGCCAAGTTAGGACCAACTGTTCATCAGTCACGTATTGATGATGGTGATGGGAACCTATAGCTATTGTGCACTTGAATATGCATTAACAGGTCAACTAACAACCATGTCTGATGTGTACAACTTTAGAGCAGTGTTGTTGGAAATCATCACGGGTAGGTGAGTTGCTGACACTGCAAGACCAACATGTGAACAAAATCTAATAATTTGGGTATGCCAAATCGAGCTTTGCTGTCGCCGATAACATGCTAGTCTTAACTACATTCTTATACATCTTTTTATATAATCCCATTCATTTGTATGCAGGAGACACAACCCCTCTTTAGAGATAAATAAGTTTCAGTTAATGACAGAATCATTGCTTGAAGGGAACTCTGGCCTTTGAAAGCTCTTCATCAAGCTCTAGCCATTGCAGCAGTGTCTCTCCAAGAGGAAGCAAGTGCTCACTCTTCAATCAACGATCACTACAACAGATAGAGACAAGAATACTGATTTGTTTGTGAAAACTTAAATTTTAAGAAATTATTGAACACATGTACTGATTTGTTTGTAAAAAATTGATTTTAACAAGATTCAATTTTGTTTAGTAATTACTATTTATTTTGTAAAAAAAAACTATATGTTGCAGGATTCATCAAAAAAAAACTATATGTCGCAGGAAAAAACGTTCATTTTTTTAGAAAAATTGAAACCCTTATGAAAGCCTTTCGTGACGGTTTTAAACCGTCACAAAAGGTGTTTTCTGTTGTTTTGTTTTTAGATAAGATGACGGTTTTTAACCATCACAAAAGACCTTGATCTTTTATAACATCTCACAACATGATGGACTTCGTGACGGTTTAAAACCGTTCTAAAAGCCTTTCGTGATGGTTAAAAACCGTCATGAAAAGTCTTTTTTGTTGTAGTGTTGAGACTGCATCCACCGGTCACATTCCTTGTTCCTCATCGTGCCACCGAGACATGTGAGGTGATGAATTGCGCCATTCCTCTAGACTCACAAATTTTTGTAAACGCTTATTCGATACAAAGAGGTCCGGAGGTATGGGAGGACCCGTTGGTCTTCAAACCAGAGAGTAATTTTCATACCATTTGGTGCTGGTAGGAGAATATGCCCTGCACTAAACATGGCTTCTAGGACCACCAGGCTTATATTAGCTTCTTTGATTCACAATTTCGAGTGGAGTCTGCCTAATGGAATGAAACCGCTCGAGTTGGACATGCGAGACTCGTTTGTATAGGTGCTTGCCAAAGCAGTTCCTCTCAGTGTTATACCAAGAGCAAGATCATCAGCAAATGTGATTTAGGATATGCATGGATTTGTTTTAATTAATTGTCTTATTAAATAAAAAAAAAAACAAATAATGCTAGTGTGACAATGTACTCATCAGATTAATTTGTGCCGTTTGGTTTGGTTTGTTAGATGTCTCACTCCATAAGATTGTGTTGCATAGCAGTACTATATATAAGAACTCTACCCTTGATTTAATTTAGTATCTCTTGTTAGCGGCCGTAATTGTGTTTTTTTTTTTTTTTTTTTTTTTTTTTTTTTTTTGAAGAAGAAGAAGAAGAAGAAGAAGAAGAAGAAGAAGAAGCAGCAGTAATTGTTAATTATGTAGTGGAATCGAAATTAAATAAGATCGATCAATCGATCGTATCCTTGAATTATATACATGTACTCTTTCTAGAGATTCAAATGGGTAGAGTATGGGATGGGGACCTCATCCCTATACCCACTTAAAAATTAATCACTCATCCCCATATCCATACCTATTTGGAGATGAATTCTCATACTCATCTAATCCCCTTGGGGATGGAGAATCCCCATGGAGAAATTTTTTCCATATTTCATTCTCTATTGAGGATCCCCGCAGAGATTTTCATGGAGATTTTTGCGGGGATGGAAAATCCCCGTGGAAATTTTTTTCCCCATTCCATTCCCCATTGGGAATCCTGCAGAGATGTTTATGGAGATTTTTGGGAGAATGTTCCCACTTAATTTTTCTCAAAAAAAAGAATTATAAGAAATAAAGTGTCAAAGATACATATATAACAACACAATTGTTGAAATTCCAACAAAAATAAAGTATCAACATATCATGCAATTAAAGTTCTAACTTCTAAGTACTACTAACACTTACAATTAAGTTTCAACAAATTCATAATATGTAAATATAAATATAAACTACATATAAAGTCAATAACACCTAGGCCCCCCTCCCAAATAAATTAAAATTATAAATCTCATTAAGGTTTTTTGTTACGTGTATAATGAGTGTTTCGGGGTGGAAATTTATATATAAATATCATATATAGTGTATAAATTGATATATGGGGATCCCCATAGGTAATTCTCACGGGTATTCCCGAGGTGATTACCCATACATGGGGATCCCCGTGGGTATATTTTATTATTTATCTCCATACCCATGTGGGTATAAGATTTTGTATCCATCCCCATCTTCATACCCATTTAAAATCTCCATACCCATATCCGTTAGAGTAAATCCCCGTTACCCGTAGGAATTACCCTACCCATTTACATCCCTAACTATTTCTATCCCAACTTTTTGTATTTCACCACTGTTTTCATGTTTGAATGATTATACAATACCCATTTACTTCATTTAATTTATTTTTGTTAAGTATACTTGTGATCTTTGGCCTTCTTGCCATTATGACCAATAGCCTATATAAATGGCTCGCATCCATATAATGAGACACACTACAAGAACAAGAGACAATTGTGACAAAATATTTGTGGCAGATAAATAAACTACCACAAATTAATTTATAGTGGCAGGCAACTGCTGCCATAAATATTAAGAGCAAAAGTTAGGAAAGCTTGTGTTTAAGTGTTTGTGGCTCCTTCTATGATGTCATTGCAAATAATGTAATTGATCTAGCTTTATAGTTTACTTTACAACTAGTTCTCTCTACTCTCAAAGTTGAATGAGAAATTATCTCATTCCATCTACTCTCTTCTCTCTTGCTTAGTTTAATTAATTATGTTTTATTAGCTTTAACTCTATAGTTTACTTTACAATATGTTATCAGCACGAAATAGTTTTACTCGAAGGAGGCCTTGAAGATAAAAAAAGCTTTTCAATGAGCCAACACTTTGAAGATGTATCATCAAACAATGGGTTAAAATTATGAGCCAATTATAAGAGCGATATTTGTCTATCTGATTGTGCTAAAAACACACAATTCTAACTAAAAGAATATTTCTCTGATGTGACTTTAGCTAAGGTTAATATTCAAAAATATCTAATTAGAGTCGTCTTTATATAGCTATTAAATAAACGAAACAAATAATCAAATTAGACTCCTAAAAAGTATTTAAAAGGCTAAAAGACCATTCAAGTAACAAACGAATCTTTTGTTATTCATGCATGTATATAGGAAGTGGCCAAATAGACCCCGAAACTTGCTCAACATACCCCAATTTAATTTTAGTTTTTGCCCTGCGCGAAATGACATTATTACTCTTTCATATAAAAGGGTTTTTGCTCACCTATACCTCGTTCGCCCTGCTCACCCATACCCAGTCACTCAATCGAACCCCACCCGTTTGATCACACTCTCATCCCTAGCCTGAATTTGACGAAATTCAGGTAAAACCACATCTGTAACGACCAAATAACTTAAGTTGGTAATTTTCATAATTATCAAGGTTATTTTAGTAAATTCATATGATATAGTGTGTATGGTGTGGTTACATTGGTTTTATTATATGATATTAAGGACTTAGGTGATGGAATAGCCTAAGTAAAAGGAAAATAAACTCAAAAAGACAATATGTATGAGTTAAGTCATATTTAATGAAGTTTTGGTAATTAAATTGATTTAAACCTTATTTAATGGCAAGATTGTAAATATGGGAAAGGAATAAAAGTGATGGACTAATCCTACCAAAAAAAAAAGTGATGGACTAATTATTGACCGTTAAGATGATCCTAGCACTAAATGGGTTGTGGTGAGATAAAGGGTCTAATTAGTTTCTAGCCCTAACTATACAAACCTTAACTATATAAAGGCTTTATAAGATGCTAGCCACACTTTGCATTCTCACAAATAAAACAACGGAGAGTGGGTTGGAGAAGAAAAACTTAGGAGACTTGTTTGGTGGATTTGTGATTTAGAGGAATCAACACCAAATCTATAACTAGTTGATATATTGTTGTTAGTATACCAGTTTATTCCCGTATTTCTCTAGCATGTAGTAGTGGTAAGTAGGAATCGTCTCCACAGGGATTTTGCAAACTTCTTAAGGAAAAGATTTTCCAAGGTTTCTTTTGTTTATTTTATTAAACTAATGAAAGTTAAAAACAAAGCGGGAATTAAAACTATCTAATTAAATTATTGAAAACTATTAAACTAATTCAAAGCAATTGAAATAACTAATCTAAATTCAAATCAATAAAAGACAAACATATAAATAATCATGTTAAAAAATGAAACATTAAACCGTTTTTATATCTGGACATATTTATTAATTTGTAGTCATATAATCATATAATAACCATCAAACCTTAATTTATTAAATCATTACATATCTAATCATAAGTAAGATTAATAGTCTTTATCAAACTATTAGTTTTCTTTTTGTCAATGGAAATAAGTTATATTATAATCTTATTAAACTTAGTATTTCAAAAGCTTAAAATAAATAAGAATAACAAAACAAAATTGCACTCTATGAAAACTCTTACGCTAAGCCAATATTATCGGTAACGTTGCAATAATAAATAACTTAGATTATAATTTACCTAAGATAGTTAAATAGTAATTAGACATTCTAAACTAAACTCAGTTACTACTATAAATTAGATTTAAAACTTAGATATTGCAATACATATTCAGGACTAAGCATGCAATACAAAGTTCATTGATTGTAATACGCAAAGAAAATCTATTAAAACCGTGAATTGAAGAATATGATTAGGTTTAAAGCATTAAGTTCATAATCCTGTCTACTATGACTGCATTGCAAAATGGTTTAAGTTCGTGTTCGTAATCATGTTTAGATTAATAAATTACTCACGCGTATTCAAAGTAAACATTGCAATAAAATAAAAAGAAAACATAATGTAAAACACCTCAATTAAATAATGTTTGAATCCAATGAGTCTTCAAGAGTAAACACAATAAAACTAAACTAAACGCCTCAATTTTTAGTTGATAAAATAAAAGAAAAATGTTGTGATTAATAGTTTCGAAGTCCTAAGGTCATATTTATAGTATCCTTATTAAACTCAAATTCTGAGTTTAAATCCAATATTCTCGAAACTAACACCATCGATTCCTTGGCGTTTCACGTTTCTTCATAAATCGTTGTGCAAATCAGTGGTTTTGTGTATAAAATAGCTCTCTGTTCTTCATCGATTCAGCTGGCGATTTTTTGTGTAAATTGTACATCGCTGGAAAATCGTTGTTGTCCTCTGCTATCAATCTAACTGGCGATTCCCGGTGTATTCCTCTAATTGCTGGAAAATCGCTGGGTGTTTTTCCTTGTTTTCTGAATTCTTCCATTTCTTTCCCTTTTTTTCATTTCTTCACTCTACCTTAATAATACCTGAAATCACATAAATAAGAGAAAAACTTGTGTAATATAACTTTTTACATCTAACGACTTGAACCCTTTCCCGAGTTAATTATTTAGCGTGTTTTATTTGCCAGTCGCCCATAATTATCGTTTCCCCAGCACCTTGTACTCATTTTTTTTATTCACCCGACCCTCGTTTACACGTCTTTCGAGCTGAGCCTTACTCGTACACTGACGTCATTGTCAGTACACCCAGACACGAGTATAAATAGGTACTACACCAAGCCATATTAACATCACATTTTTGGGTCGATACAGGTAAGCTCTTACATACTCAGTAAGTGACTCTCAGAAGTATATCAATTATCAACTAAATATCAAGAATAATGCGTAACAATATGAATCTAAAACATATCTGAAAGGGATATTGAAATAATATAAAGAATACATAATTGAATGCAAGTTCACCAGTTATTTGTTATAGTACTGTGACTTATATTTTGGTTTCAGTTTCAAAACTGAGTCGCACTTCCACATCTCTCCATAATTTAATCACTGATCATCTGATTAGTTTATGATAGATCTGTCGCCAACTCAAATGGAAAGCATCAAGCGGGATAATTCAAGTCAGTGAGGGCGCGATATTGGGTAGCCACCCCAACACAGAATCCACCCTAAGTTGATACGTCCCGTCAAACCTTTTCTCGAATTCATTTTCATTTGTAAAATAGTAATAAAACATGGTTAAGTCATAGTATATTGCCCATTCCTAGTCTCTATTGCTTCGTGCTCTAATAGTACTAATTTACATTGTATAATTGATGAAAAATACGAGTATTACTTATCTATACCGAGCTTTCCTAACTTTTACTGACTTACATGACTCCACAGAGTCCTTAAACCTTTTTTCGTCAGTTCATTACATAAAATAGATCAATTGTCGTCGATTTAAGTTCAATACTCATTTATTATAGTCCCTAAACTAGTCTTATTTGAACCCAGAATCTCGGAACCTAATTTTCAATTTATTTTGACCATATCATGTTTTACGAGGTAAAAACCCCAGTATAAAGTCTCGAGAGAATCTCAATTTCTCTATTTTTCATAGAAATCCCTCAATTTCTATTTATTTGGTCAAAATATTATTTTTCTATATTTTTTTTCCATTTTTCTAGATTTTCTAGCAATTTTTCATAATTTTTTTTTATTTGTTTAGGCCTTAATCGGGTTCGTCTCAATCGAGCCGAATTGACTCGGTTTAGGTTTTCTTCTTCGATCGAAATAGAGTAGAGGCATTGTTTCGATCGATTTTTTTCCTTTTCGCTGGGGTTGGGCTCCCAACCCCAAACCTTAGCTTGATCTGGGCAGGGGAAATCACACTCCTACTATCGTCTTTCTTAGATAAAATGCCATGGCAGTTCGTCCGAGCCTTCGACCTTAACTAAACCATTCAACAACAACAATCAACGACAACAACACACAAGCTCACCTTCATCTTCATTGCCTCCGACTCCTTCCACACTTGACCAAACTCTCTCCCTCTCGTTCCAGTTCGCTCCCTCTCTCCCTCGTTCTTTCTCATTCTCAATTTATGAAGAAAAATGAGGCAGTGATGGTGTTGATTATTTGGGGTGGCTCAAATAACCATTTTGCCCTTTTGTTCATCCATTTTTTCTTCTCTTCTCAACTGCCCTTAACGGTAATTTCACATTTTGATTTAACTATACATATATATCAATATATATAATTCTTTGCTTAATCAGCATTACCCTATCCTCGTATGCGCCACCGAGCTCACTCGGGCGTGCACACATACTCGCGACCCAGTCGTGTCCAATTGTAACCCATACACGGTGTCTAATGTCCCACAATTTATTTTTTATTTATTTATTTTTCATTTTAATATATATTTATATATAACCACAATATATATGCCTATAATTACACTTATAATTTCGTAGTACACGCCAACAAGCACTCTCGGACGTGTACACTATCCCACAACTCATGTGCATCACCCTTGACCTACACACGGTATTAGGCGTCCCATAATTTATCATTAATTCCATTATAGACTAATTAATCACATTATTTTTCATAAATAATAATACAGTCCAAACAAACACAATACATCACACAATTTCACGCACAAGCTAATCGAGACAAATTGGGCTAAACTACGAGCCTAACTTTATTAGTAATTGAATTATCACTAAATATCCTGCTCACAAATTCCTAATTTAAGAAATTTCGTCCACGAAATTAAAAGGTAGTGACTAAAAGGTTCCAAGCTTTGCTAAAAGGACCACAATTTTGTAAAATTACCCAACTGCCCCGCTATATAAAAAGGTTTTTACTCACCTATACCCCAGTCACTTCTCTCTCAAATCGCACTCATCAACAACCCAAATCCAATAAAATTTGAGCAAAACCACATGGATTCGACGCCGTAGGTGCATTCATCATCTCTTTTAGTAGGATCGACCTTTTTTTAAGTTTGACTTTTTGTGAAGTGCACTTAGCCAGGCTCTAAAGAAATGATTTAACGGAAGCACATTTCATGTTTATCATTTCCTAGCCGTGCACTTATTATTCCCCCCAATTCAATCTCGTTTTTAGGCCTGCCTAATTTAGAATGGAATCAATCCCCGTTGATGAACTCAAATTCAACGATAGAATAAGACCCTAAAAACGTATGATCGAAGGTACGTATGTGTAAAACATAATGAAGCAGTCAAATTAATGTGGTTACTGCACCCTAAACCCTGAATCCTAAACAATAAAATGTGATCGGAAACCAAAGAACTAGCGCCATGACGAAGTCAAGGAAATGAAATGGTCTTCTTTGTTGATCGTTCGAAAGGGAAAAAAAAAAGGAAGAATTCTTCAATGTAGTAAATATATCCTGATTAGGATTCAAGATAACTCCTTTCAAGACATTGTCTTCTTCACAATTGGCACTAATTTTTCCGGTTTCAATCTCACTTTCAATGCCTGCTTTGTTTGTATTCACTTAGTCAACTGGAATCAGTTGATACCTGAACAATAATCAATTCATTAGTGACAAATACTTAGAGAAGCATTTTACATAGCACTAACTTTCTAGGACAGCATCAAGTATAATGGTTAGGAAACACTAAAATGTCACCCAAACTGCTCAACATTCAAGAATCATGAGATACCCATTGCGATATGATTATACATATCCACCAAAGCGTAGCTGCTGAGAAGCGCGGCAGCCAGTTCATATAAAGAAAGAAGAAACAGTCAATGATGTGATTAATGGATACTGAATGGGGAACTCAAATGCTAAGTAAGGTTTTAATTCATTACTCTGAAAGCTGAGCAGATTGAAGAGAACTGTGTAATAAGATAAATCATAATTAAAGGCTCAACTTCTTAGCTCACCAGTTACCATTGCAAACGCATCATCAACTGGTCAATGCACTTCAAATCGCAAACTATCCTATAGGCTTTCACATTTCTGGCAACTATGAACTCTAATAACCATTTTTCAACAAAAAAACAAGGGCAAACAGTCACAACAATCCTAATCTTTCACTTTTGTGTCTAAATAATCTCATACTTTGTGTTTTGTGTCAATTTTAGCCCAATTACTTTTTTAGGCAAATTTTTGTTTGTGACATGGAACTAGTAAAGTTGTTATTTTTATGAGGCGGTTTAAATTTTAATTAAGAAATAAAAAGGGTTGATTATTAATTTAAGAAGTTAAAATCCACAAGAACACAAACAATTAGTTTTATGCGGATCAAACCCCAAAGTTTGAGACTATTTTGATTGCCAAAATTTAAACCACTTTTACTAATTTCATGTCACACTTCAATCTCTCTAAAAAATGTAATCGGGTCAAAATTGACACTAAACACAAAGTTCTAGATTATTTAGACACAATTATTAGTTTGAGATTATTTAAACACAAAAGGGAAAGTTTGATATTATTTTAACTATTTCCCAAAAAAAAAAAGGAATGTAAATAATTGACTATGTATAAGCTGAACGAAACCTTGAACAGAAACAATTACGTACACAAGCACTTGTCAGTACAGCGCGTAGCATGAACAGTTCTATAACAGGTATTGAGCCAACTGGAAGAAGTGTCACTTGCAAACCCGCAAAGCTTTGTCAACTCGCAAAACAATGATTAAGAATCTTCAAAAAAGAAGCAAAATGTTGTAATAAAAAAAAAAGGCAAAATGTTTAATGAGTCGATAACAAATTCAAGTTTTTGAAGAAGAAGAAGAAGAAGAAGAAAAATAGAAGTTTCATTAATCACAAAATTCAAGTTTGTTGAGGGAATGGAAAAGAATACTAGTAATTATCAATGTTGATTAAATATAACAGTTTCACCACAACATCCTGAAATTTTAACAAAAGCCTTGATACACCTGTAGTATGAATAATTGAAGATCAATTGGTTGCCAAAACTTCTGAACAACCACCAAATAATTTACTCACAAATTCCCTAAAAGACAGCCTTTCTAAAGAAATTTCAACTTTCCTTTTGCGGTAGCTTTAGCAGCCTCAAGTCGACACAGCGCTTTTTGAGTTCCTTTCAGACCTGAACAGGTTCCAGTTTCCCCAAGTGTAACGGCAAAGTAGAGATAAATGGTGCACAAGAAAGCCAGGAGGACCATCATTGTCAAGAGGAAACGGTGTCTCCGAAACAAGGTTGACCAGCTACCTAATTCATCGCGGGCCAAAATTTGTTTTCTAAATGAAGAAGAAGAAGAGAATGGAGTTTGTGACCTCCTGTGGGGTGAAGACAAACTATCAAGAGTCATTTTTGTCTCCTGATCTCCTGCCCAGAAAACAAATGTCCTGATAGACAACAAAAGACAGAAAACAAAAAGCTGTGCTAAGCCTCAATCTGATCATGTCAAACGATAATATAACATAAGAAACAAAAGCTAAATAAGACACAACATCATTTACTTTCCAGGAAGTTATTCCAATTCTTTCCTATCTTTCCTATCGTTTTTCAGCTCTAAGCCAATGAAAGACCTTTTTCAGGGAATGTAATGATAGACAAATGGGCATGCGTTCAAAATGCTAGAAAATACAAGGAAGATTGCAGATGCATATAATAATAAGCTTGACAAGTTAAAAATGGAACGTAATAGACCTAAATAATTTCAATGTTGGACATAACATGAGAATGGAACCAAGAAAAATAGAATTTTGAAGAATCGTGAATATTTTACATCATATTCCCATTATCATTTTTATGAAATAAGCATGTCTGGTATGGAAGAGTTGATCCTGATGCTGTACTAGGATAAGATCCAAACAACAACAAAAACAACAACATAGCCTCAGTCCCAAATTAATTGGGGTCGGCTATATGGATCAAACTCTTCCATTGTGCTCAGTTTAATGCAATGTGAAAAAAACTTGATATAATTTATCTCACTCTCCTAATTGTCCAATCATGTCGGGTTGTGACTTTGAAGCATATATAAACAGTTCTAAATATCTCAACACAGAAGTGAGCTGAATAAGCAAACTTTGAATTTTTTTGTTCAACGACTCACAGAAAAATGTGAATTGCTTATTAGATGAGTTGAGAGTAATCTACAATTTGGATTAAATACAATTTCACTGAAAAATAGATGAGATACTCAATTCTTATATTCTTGATGGCAACAGCAGGCATGCATTGTGAACTTAAAAAAATCCTCATCCATGTCTTGTCATGTAACAAACATGATCTACTCTCAGATAAACCAAACACACTCAAGGATTGAATAAAAAAAATTGAAGGCTTCTTGGTATAACATAACTACAATAGGCGATTTCAGGAGTTTTTCCTTGCATAACAAGTATAAGCATCAAAAAGTTATCTTACAAGACCAAGACTGTTATATTAAAGAAAAAAATGGCTGATGTATCTGTCTTCTCATAGTAAGAAACTTATTAAAAGATTAGCCAAATGAGCTCAATATTTTTTTTTTTTTTTTTTTCAAAAACATGTTGAAGTCTATATTTGGAAAAACATAACTACAAAGGTGACTTCAAGCTTTTTACCTTGCACAAAAAATATAAGCTGCAAAGATCGCCTTACAAGATCAATATTTGATGAAAAATACACACACAATTATTCCATCGAGCGTCAGAAAGGATCCAAAAGGTTAAATTCTGATTTGGGATTTTCCAAAACATGGTGGAACTATTAAAATGACATGTAGTCACTCTATTGACCTGATTAATCCCTTTCTTCAAAAACAGAAACAATCAACACACATTAAAAAGCCACAGGCCACAGCAGGGCACTTCTCATAGTGAAACATAGGGGAACTATTAATGATCCTCATCAATGATGTTATCAGAATCAGAAAGTAAATTCAAAGCATTATAAACGGTAGCAAAAAATGATCTAGTTATCAAATTGTTTAAAATGTTATTTCTTATTCTACATAATGTTTAGTTTTCCCCTGGTCTAAATAAATTAATAGCGTCTTAGTTTACTAGGGAAGTTAGGTGCTTTACAAAAAGTCATTTATAATTTATGAGCATTTATAATTCTCGAAGTCAAATGTAGACCAGGGGAAAACTAAATCTGATCATGTCAAACGATAATATAAACCCAAATGAACATTTTACTTTGAGAATTAAATGACTCAAATGAACATTTTAATTCATAAATGCTCATTTTAGGGTTTTAGTTTTCTTTAGGTTTGTGAGATTCGACCAACTTAAATGAACATTTTAAAATTACAAGTTCTACCAATTTTCTTTAGGTTTGCAAGATTCGACCAACTTAGGTATGAGCATCTGTTAAGAATAGTCTCAAATTGATTATTCAAGCGTGTACTGCGTGGGTTACAAGTTAGGATGAACAACACTATCTTGCCTTGGCATTTTGATTCGACCAAATTAGCTTGGACTTCAGCATTTCATCCAGTAAAAATCTAAAAGTATCCATTACAACGACACCAAGGACTTCTAGAAGTGATTACCAGATCTTTCGCCCCTAATCTTACCGTTCTATTTTCCGTCGAAACGTAACCCTAATTTCCATAAAATTGTCCAAATTCACTCACTTCAAGTCCCAATCTTTAATCCTACAACAAGCTAAGATTTGTAAAACAATTCTTCTTTCCTATCAATTGATAATCGCTTCGAATCGACGATAAAGTGCCTTCAGCGACGCGTAGCTTACAAGATCATTCAGACATCAAGAGCATAATTTTTCACATATACGAAGATCATAGAGCATAGAATTCGTAAGCAGAATCGCAAAAAATGACGATCACCTAGTTTCAGAACAAGATCGACACACATCAACAGCAGAATCTGCTCAATTTCAAGCCAAAAATCATTCAATCGAACCAGATCTACATGAAAAACAGAAACAAAGTAGAAACCCTAGAAATCAATCAAGAATATCACTCACAAGTCGCAATCGCAACAGATGATCGATCGCACCAGCCAACGCTATCGATCCGCAACAAACAACGGCAATCTTGCGACCTTCGCTTCGTCTCGTTCGTTCGTTCGCCGTTCCGTCTCCGTCTCGTCTCCACGTCTTGAGATCAGTTAGTTTAAATTCCGAGACGAAAACGCGTGACCGATGTCGATGAACGTACTAGCACGGGTTGTGGTACAGCGAGTTATGGTGTCCCTCGTACATGTGTCTTGTGACGTGGCGGTGGGTGGGCCAGAGTTTTGTCTCTGTGTAATGATTTTTCGCTACTTGAAGAATTAAATGGCCCTTGAACATGTTTAAAGGCCGCTACAATAAATACTAGACTTCACCTACCATAGCAAGTATTGATGCGCAAAGTCTCATCGTGTGCCACGTGGAACAAACGTGGGCCTCTATGGTGCTTTAAGAAATGTGCTTTTAAAAACTAAGATGTGTTGTTGGGGGATGTTATGGTTCCCCTTCGCATTGAGTTCAAGTATTTAAATGGAAATACTTTTAAACTCGTGAACAAAAGCTCTGCCCTTGTGGTACTACATTCTTGGAGTCTAAGATGTTGGGATTTAATAATTAAATATATGAGCTTATGTGTTAATAATTGTGTTAAGGGTTATTATATAAAGTAAAATTTAATTAAAGTGGTCAAATAAGGTATTGGGCTTTAAGTATCTAATTAAAGTGTGGGCTTATATATATATAGAGACCAAATTGCTATTTCTAATATTATGATGGACAAAATTGAAAATAACATTAGGTTAACCCTAGTTGACCTAATTATAAATATAAGGTTATGGTCCCCAAATCAGAAGCGCCATCATACTCTTTTTGATATCCCATCGTTAAAGAGAAAACTAAAAGGAGACCGCATATTGATTTGAAAGACTAACCCAATGTTCTTCCACCATGGATGATTCAGGTACGCTTTCGTTATTTGGTTTAATTTTATTCTTGATGATTTGACATGAATCTAATTATTGGAATGGGTTTTGCGTATTTATTAAAATACCAACAAGTGGTATCAGAGCCTCCTCTTGTTAGATCATTGAGAATATTTATATGTTCTTAGTTTGATTAATTGATATTTTTGTTATGCCTAAAAGGTTCTATATATGGGCATAACTTGTTGGGTCATTGAGAATATTTATATGTTCTTAGTTTGATTCATTGATTTTTTTTATGCCTAAAAGGTTCTATATATAGCATAACTATAATAATGATATTTTTTCTTACAAATATATGGGCATATACATATATATAATTATGTTCAAAAGATTTTGTATATATATGGACATAATAAATGGAATATATTATAATTTTGAATATTTTACCCATTAAATTCAGGCAATTTAAATTAAAATTTCGGTAATTATTTTTGGTATCTAATATTTTGAATTAAATGATTGAAGTAATATGTTGCCAAAGTAACCTCTTTTATGAAAGTCATTTATTTTAAAATATTGGAATAGTTGTATATATGTGAGTCATGCGGATATTACTCGGCCCAAACGAAGGCGAATATTTGGCCGATTTACATGTATGCTTGTGGTGATAAATATGTGGTAATTATTAGGTTTTCTATGTAATTAATTAGTCCGTCCAAAGAAAGGCTAATTATTTGACATAAATTTTATTATCAACATTTGATCACTACACCAAGAGTATCACTTACAAGTTAATAATTCCATCCAAAGACAAAATATTAATGTTGTGATAGGTATCTTGTGATGGGTTATACCTTTATTTGAATTTTTTTATTGTAAGATTTTGATACTTATGTGAACATTATTTATTTATTCTATCATTCTCTGTTCAGTTAAAGGTTCTGCTGCAAATATCTTTGCTAGTGTTAATTCCATTCCTATGCTCAATGGTACAAACTTTAAGTCATGGAAAGAGAACGTTTTTATCGTTCTTGGAGTCATGGACTTAGACCTTGCGATAAGGACCGATCAACCTCATGCAATTACTAACAAAAGTACATTTGATGAAAAGAGGGAGATGGAAAAGTGGTAGCGATCAAATCGCATAAGTCTTATGGTCATGAAACGTGCTATTCAAACGCATTCCGTGATACTATGTCCGATGAGATTGGTACAACTAAGGGTTTCCTTGAGGATATTGAGAAAAGGTTTTCCAAGAATGAAAAGGCTGAAACTAGTACACTCTTGGCAAAACTTATCTCAATGAAATACCAAGGGAAAGGAAACATAAGGGAGTACATTTTGGAAATGTCTCATCTTGCTTCAAAACTTAATGCACTCAAACTGGTGTTACCTGAGGTCTCATTGGTGCACTTAGTTCTGATATCTCTTCCATCACAGTTTAATCATTTCAAGGTGAGCTATAATTGTCAAAAGAAATCTTGGTCCCTTAATGAGCTCATATCACACTGTGATCAAGAAGAGGAAAGGTTGAAGCAAGATAAGATAGAAAGTGCTTATTTAGCTAGTACTTCACAGGACAAAAGGATCAAGAAAAGAAAGAAAAATCAGGAAACTACGGGAAAAGCACCACAAAAGAAAAACATGTGGAAAAAGAACAAAATGAGGATGGTTGTTATTTTTGTGGAGCTAAAGGTCACAAGAAGAATAATTGTACTAACTATCACGTTTGACATGTAAAGAAATGCATGCTTCTTAATTTTGTTTGTTCTGTGGTTAATTTGACTTCGGTTGCTAGACATACATGGTGGATAGATTCTGGTGCAACAACTCACATCAGTGTGTCTATGCAGGATTGCCTGAGTTGCCGAATCCAGTGATGGTGAAAGATACATCTATGTTAGTGATGGCAAATCAGTTGAAGTGGAGGTAATAGGAAAATTTAGATTATTGTTGAGAACTGGATTTTATTTGGATTTGAATGAGACTTTTGTTGTACCGTCATTTAGACGGAATTTGGTTTCCATTTCTGCTTTGGACAAAATTGGATATTCTTGTTCATTTGGAGGTAGTAAGTTTAGTCTCTTTAATGATTCAAAATTGGTTGGTACTAGTTCTTTGTTAGGTTATGATAATCTATATTTGCTTGACAATATTGTCTCTTATAATAAAACCTTGCATGTTAATACAAGAAATTTAAAACGCAAATTAACCAATGAGAATTCATCATCTCTATGGCACAAAAGATTAGGTCATATCTCTAAAAAGAGAATTAAGAAACTTGTGTCTGAGGGTATTCTCGATCCCCTTGATTTTTCAGATTATGATCTATGTGTTGATTGTATAAAGGGAAAACAAACAAATGTGAAGAGATTTGGTGCCAACAGGGCTTTGGAAGTCTTAGGACTTATACACAGACATTTGTGGACCATTTCCTACACCTTCTTAGAATGGTCAACAGACCTTTATAACGTTCATAGACGATTATTCATGATATGGTTACCTATATCTCATTCATGAAAAATCTTAATCACTGGACATGTTCAAAAGTTACAAGGCTGAAGTTGAAAATCAACTTAGAAAAAGGATAAAAACCATTCGATCTTACCGTGGTGGTGAATACTATGGCAGATATGATGGATCAAGTGAACAACGTTCGGGACTATTTGCTAAATTCCTAGATGAATGTAGTATCGTTCCACAATACACTATGTCAGGATCACCTAGCATGAATGGTGTTGTTGAAAGACGAAATAGAACGCTTAAAGACATGGTGAGGAGTATGATTAGTCATTCTACCTTACCAGAATCACTCTGGGGACAAGCATTAAAGATCGCAGTTTATTTACTCAATAGAGTTCCAACAAAAGCAACAAATAAGACCCCTTGTAAGCTTTGGACATGCAATAAGCCAAGCTTAAAGCACCTACACATTTGGGGATGTCCAGCTGAGGCAAGGCCTTACAAGCCAAATGAAAAGAAACTGAACTCAAAGACCATTAATTGCTATTTTATTGGATATTCTGAAAGATCTAGGGGTTACAAGTTCTATGATCCCACAACTAAGGCAATTTTTGAGACGATAAATGCTCGGTTCCTTGAGGATGTTGAGTTTGAGGGAGGAGAAAGTGTTAAGGATTTTGTCTTTGAAGAGGAATATGTTCACATTCCTCCTATTGCTATTGATAATGATCAGAATCATACTATCATACCTGACATTATTCAAGAAGCAAATTCAGATTTAGACAATGTCATTGAACCTCCTGTTCAAGAAACCATTCCACAAGAACAAACTCTACAGCTTCAAGAACCTGCGCCATTAAGAATATCCACAAAAGAGAGAAGTATGATTTCAGATGAATACGTCCATCTTCAAGAACATGAAATTGACATTGGACTGATGGAAGATGATCCAATCAACTTCCGTCAAGCCATGGAAAGTTCTAACTCTCAAAAGTGGATAGATGCCATGAATGAAAAGATTAAGTTCATGAGTGACAATGACATCTGGGACCTTGTTCCCATGCCTGAAGGTGCGAAACCCATTAGTTGTAAATGGATATTTAAAATCAAGAGGGATTCAGAAGGCAACATTGAGAGGTACAAGGCACGTCTTGTTGCAAAGGGCTTTACACAGAAAGAATGCATTGACTATAAAGAAACTTTCTCTCCGTTTCATTGAAAGACGCTTTCAGGACTATAATGGCATTGGTAGCTCATTTTAATCTTGAGTTACATCAGATGGATGTAAAAACTGCGTTTCTTAATGGTGACATTGATGAAACGATTTATATGGTGCAACCAGAAAACTTTGTTTCGGGAGATTCAAAGAATATGGTATGCAAATTAAAGAAATCCATCTATAAACTCAAACAGGCGTCTCGACAATAGTATCACAAGTTTCATCAAGTAATTATCTCATTCGGTTTTGAGATAAATATTGTTGAGGACTGTGTATATCACAAGTTTAGTGGGAGTAAGTATATTTTTTTGGTTTTATATGTCGATGACATACTGCTTGCCATCAATGATATAGGCTTATTGCACGAAACCAAGAAATTTCTATAAAAAAATTTTGAGATGAAAGATCTTGGTGACGCCTCTTTTGTATTAGGAATAAATACATCGAGATCGCTCTCAAGGTGTTCTTGGATTATCACAAAAAAGCTATATCGAAAAGGCACTTAAGAGGTTTGGCATGCATGGTTGTAAACCGAGGGATACCCCTATTTCTAAAGGAGATAAGTTCAGTCTTGATCAATGTCCCAAAAACGATATTGAGGCTAAAGAAATGCAAAAGATCCATTATGCTTCAACGTAGGGAGTTTTATGTATGCTCAGGTTTGTATGCGTCCGAATATTGCATACATCATTGGGATGCTAGGGAGATATTTAAGTAAACCAGGAATGGATCATTGGAAAGCAGTCAAACGGGTTATGAGGTATTTATAGGGAATAAAGGATTACATGCTCACATATAGGAAATCAGATCAGTTGGAGATCATTGGTTATTCTGATTCTGATTTTGCTGGATGTCAAGATAGTCAAAGATCCACTTCGGGCTATATCTACCTACTGCTTTGGAGGAGCTATTTCTTGGAAGAGTGATAAGCAGACACTCATAGCTTCTTCCACCATGGCAATGAAGTTTATAGCATGTTATGAGGCATCCAGAATTTTGTCACTGGGCTGTGTATTGTGGATAACATAGATAGACCACTAAAGTTATTCTGTGACAATAAATCAGCAGTGCTATATTCCAACAACAATAGGAGCTCAACAAAGTCTAAACATATAGACATCAAGTTCCTAATTGTGAAAGAAAGAGTTTAAAGTGGACAAATGTCTATAGAGCATATTGGGACAAACCCTATAGTTGCGGATCCGCTTACTAAAGGATTACATCCCAAGGTCAATCATTAGCACATTGCTCATATGTGTGTTATTTTCCTTCAGGATATATAGTTTCAGTGGGAGTTTGTATTTTGTTTTATGCTTTTCTTTTTAGACATTTTGTGTTAGGGTTTTGGATACTGATTTCAGTTATAGTTAAAGTTTATGGTTACAGTTTACAGTTAAGGTTAAAGTAAATTTTGATTTTCATATCTCTGAACTTAATAATATATTGGTAAATCAATCTCACTAAAGTTTAAGGTTGGACCAGTTGAAAATAGACATGTTTGATCACATTACATGTAATTTTCATGCTACACATCCATGCTTGATCCATGTCATTTGGTTATATTAGTGTTTGTGATCATTGATGGGTTTAGTTATGATAAATGTAACGAAAGCTGTTTTGGTCCTACATTGATATAGTTGATGGACCAAATTGTTTGGAGATGCATTCCGTAATGATAGCAAAATTTTGAGTACTCATAAGGTTTTCATACAATTATAAAGTTACACACATAGCCGAAGTGGGAGATTGTTGGGTTTAATAATTAAACATATGGGCTTATGTGTTAATAATTGTGTTAAGGGCTATTATATAAAGTAAAACCCAATTAAAGTGGTTAAATACGGTATTGGGCTTTAAGCATCTAATTTAAGTGTGGGCTTATATATGTGTATAGACCATATTGTTATTTCTAATATTATGATGGGCAAAATTGGAAATAACATTAGGTTAACCCTAGTTGCCCTAATTATAAATATAGGGTTATGGTCCCCAAATTAGATGCGCCGTCATACTCTTTCTGATATATCATCGTTAGAGAGAAAACTAAAAGGAGACCGCAAACCCAGTGTTCTTCCACCATGGATGATTCAGGTACGCTTCCGTTATTTGGTTTAATTTTATTCTTGATGATTTGACATGAATATTATTGGAATGGGTTTTGTGTATTTATTAAACTACCAACATAAGATTAGTTGGGTTATGCCTTAGATGTAACGACCCAAAAATTTGGTTATTTGTGGATGATAATGCATGTATTATTATATTAGTATTTTACGGGTCCAACTATATTTTGATGGAGTGAGATTAGTTATACGGGGTGTATGCCGTTTTAGTGGATTTATTAATAAACAAAGCCAAATGAAAAACATGACCTAAGTTGAGGAAAATAAATTTTTACAATGAAGTATAACATAAGCATAAGGGAATTTATTCAAATCCCAAGGGTGGGACCGCCTCGAGAAGCGTGTCGAACGCGGGACATCGTGTACTTAGAATAGGCGAGAAGTTGTGTAACTTTATTGGTAATTTATTAAAATTTATGGAGTTAATTTAATAGGATATTATGAATGGAATTGTTAAAGTGACACAGGTGAGTGAGGAGGACTATTGGATGGGCATAGGGATGTGCATTTGTGTGAGTTAAGATGATGACGCAAAAGACCCATAAGGGTAGTTGTGTTTAAGTGCATGAAAAGAAGGGAGAAGGGCAAAATGGTCATTTTTCCTAATATATATACAAACCGTGGGTACAAACCCTACTATTCATTATCCCCTTCAAACACCACCGCCACCTCTCATCTTCACTCTCCCCTCCTCCACTGCCGTCACCAATCCACCGACTCCGACGAGGAAAGAGGTGACCGGAGGGTCTCCGTAGACAGGGAAGAGTTTCTCTCTCTTCCTCTCTCGTTCACTCTCTCTCACTCTCACTCTCGGCCTCACATTCTCACTCGATCTCTATTTGTGCATTTTCCTTCTCCTCGTTTGTCATCCACCACCACCCCTACGTGCATCGCCACCTTGTCCACCCACCGGAGACACCTAGGTGAGTCTCTCCCATCCCTCATTCCCCCTTCTCTCTCTCGGCGAGTCCATGTTTTCTCCCTCACTCTTCTCGGCCTCCATTGTGACGATTCCGTTTACCCCAATCGGACCGCTACCACGCACCACCCACCACGGCGTTGGAGCCTCCACCACCCACCGGGGACGTCTAGAGTGAGCTTCTTCCACCTCTCTTTCCTCTTCTCTCTCGGTTTGCACTCTTTGTCTTGTGTTTCTCTTCTCATTGTTGTGTGATCGTTACAACCTGGTTTTAGGTTGTTGGTGGCCACGATTTGGGTGATTGTCGTCGGGGTTTTGGGTAGTGTGACCGGAGTTCAACCTCCGGCGACTCTGCTGGCCGGAGGTGACTCTCAAGTGGGACTGTTTTGGGTGTGTTGTGGGTGTTGTTTTGATAAAAGAAAAATGAAATGAAAGTTAACTGTTATATGAGTGTGGGGTGGCTGTCCAAATTATGTGGGGTGCACACAGTGTGTGTGTGTGTGTGTACACACCCCAGTTGGGGTGTGGGTGTGTACAACCTAATTGATGTATGGGAATGTGTTTCATGAGTTATATGTGTATGGACTTCCATTTACATAAGTGTATGTAAGTGGGAATGTTGTGAGGGGTGTACACTTTGTGTACACCACAATGGGGTGTACACAACAGTGGGTGTGTACACCACAGCGGGGTGTACACAGCACTGTATGTGTACACCACATTGGTGTGTACACAACAGTTGTATATGGGGTATGATAGAAAATGAATATACAACAAAATTCCAAGTAATAAATTAATATTCTAATGCATGTGAACATGGAAAATCATAGTGGGGTGCACACACCAGCGGGGTGTGTGTGCACAAGACAGCGGGGTGTGAGAAATGTTAGTGTACACACCAGTGGGGTGTACGCATCAATTTGTGTATTTGACCTTAATGTACATTATTATAGGTTTAAGAGTAAGTAAACAAGATTTTTAAGTATAGACATTTATATAAAATGAATATGGATGTGTAATAAAGGATCAACACTCAATATAATGAGGACCCAACACATCCAATACACATTACAGTCAAAGCCTAATGCAATAGGTACAACATAAAGAATGAATGCGAACCTTAAACTAATATTCGGGATTCCAAAACTTCATCAAAGTTGTTGAGAACGTGTGGGAAACGCGTTAGAGTTTCGGAGTGGTACCGAGTCGCGAATAGACAGTAAGTACATGCATGCATTGTGTGTATGTACGTTAGTAGACCAGTAAGAAAATAACATGTGATTTATACATCTTCTATTTATTGCTATTGTTGCATTGATCCTTTGCTTGATATTCCATTCTTTTTCCTTGGTTGTATGTTCTTGGCATGAGTGTGTGTCTCGAAGGTATCATGTGGTCCCGCACTAGCTGGGACAACGAGGGTGCCCTCTGCAGGGGTAACTGACCACCCCTAGTGATGTGTGTACTGGGTACTGGATTCGAGAGGTGTTGCGATGCCTCTCGATTTCACGCTGCGCTAGTGTTGCGACATTGCCCGGGGAGATCTTGCGAGATCTTTTCCGTATTGCTGTGAAATAGACCACTCATGGGCCTCCTTTGAATCTTAGAACATGCAAATATCGATTGTTTATCTTTCAGTCTCTTTATCATGCATTTGATTTATTTACTTTCCAGTTATTTCCTTTCCGCATGATACTTAGACTGCTTTTCTTGTTATAATCATAAATTACTTGTTACATTCTTCCTCGGGTACTACTAGCAATTTTATTCATTACTCACCGTCTAGTTTGTGACGGTGGGTGCAGATAGAGTGGAGAGCAGCAAGGGCAATGGGCCCTGCCTAGGTGATATACTTTGAGGAGTTACAGGACATCTGAGAGACGTTATAGTAGGTGATTATACTTTGATTACTGATGTGTATATCGTTTCATACTTGTTTTGTTGGGATTATTGAACTTGGTATAGTTTTATTGAGACTGGTATCATGTATATATGCCTATCGAATTGTACATGCATACCCGGGGTTTTCCACATTTATAGAATTCCTAATTTCCCTTTGATTGAGTTATTTCCCTTTGTTTATAATTGTTTTAGTCTTCAGCTGTGTATAAATGCAATAACTCTTTCATAAACTACTAAATTGAGTAAATATGAGGCTGACTAGGCTCGTCAGGTTGCCGAGTGATAATTCGGGGCTTGAACGGGTCTAGGCCGGGCGTACCCAATTGCACGGGGAAATTGGGGCCGTCACAGTTGGTATCAGAGCATAAGGTTATAACAACCTAACTCTTGATTTAAAACACAAACCATTAAGACAGCGGAAGTTAGGAACGGTTGAACTTAGAGTGGAAACCCTATGATCCTGACTTAGAATCCTAGTTGGGGAGTGAGGATGAGTCGGGGAATGGAAACTGAAAACTTATTGGGATAAGTCGAATGTGATGTTTATACATATTACGATTGTTGTGTGTATTATATCGTATCGGTAGCTATCCATTGATCCGAGAAAATTCGTTTTCTAGTTTAGACGACGATGGCGGATCAGGCAGGTCCGAGCGACGACAATGGGACGGGCGATTCTCGATTTATTACTTTGGAGGAGTTCCGCGCTTGGACACGAGAGATTTGAGGATCTAGTGAGGTCACCGACGATACCCCGTACAAAGCTACCACAACACCATTGACTCCGACTACGTCATTATCGCCTGTTTCTACCACTCGGGGACGGAGACTCCAGAGCTACGCTTCCACCGCTCCGATTCCGTTAGCGGCGATTCCCGAGGGAGCGATTCTTTGCGACAGTACATGAGACCGAGGCGGAGACACCTCCGTTACAGGCAGAGTTAGTACGAGCGACGGAGACACCGACTACACCGGTTGCTACTACAGAGGTTACTCCCGTCACTACTCCGGTCACTACTCCGAAAAAGAGCCCTAGGGCCACTGCTGAGGCGAGGCAGTGGAGAGAATTTAAGAGACATGATCCAATTAAGTTTTTCGGTGGTACGGACGTGGCAGCGGCGGAGCTTATTCTTGAAGAGTCACGAGAAGATACACATCATAGCTACCGAGGATCATATGAGAGCGACGATTTCCTCATCCATGCTTCAGGGAGAAGCTGACGATTGGTGGACTACGATTGTGAGTACCAGAGGCGTATCGAGGGACTGGATAGAGTTCAAGACCCAGTTCAAAATGAAGTACTTTCCCCCCCCGTGATGAGAGCCAAGAGAAACGAGTTCACTTCCCTGAGACAGTTAGCGAATGAGTCCGTCATGGAGTACATGGGTCGGTTGTTGCAGTTGTTACCATATAATGGAGGATCGGCTAGCACGGAGGCAGACCGAGTGTACTACTTTATTGAGGGTCTACTACCCGAAATTGGAGGTGCAATCGTTACGACCGAACCAGGGACGTTGCAGAGGACTTATGAGCGGAGCTTGGCTAAGGAGAGTTACTTGAGTACTCACCACGAGGAGATTGAGCCTGATCGACCCGAGTTGCAGTTAGAGCACCGATCAGGGGGACATGACGGGAAACGAACGAGGAATCTGAACGATGATAGTGGTTCTCAAAAGCGGAAGGTGTGTTACCAGTGTGGACAGCCTGGACATTTTCAGAACCGATGTCCTGATTTGTACGAGGACCAAAGAAGATGACGATCGCCCAGGCCATTGAGGACGTGCACATGGCGACTGAGCCAGCTGATAGTGGTTCGTGATCCTACCGGAGGTAAAGAATTTTCCTGATTTTTCTACAACATGCATGGAACAAATTATTTGAAACTTTAGGTGTTTAAAATGCGATGTCGGACGTCATGTGACAGAGTTAGGGTCGACATCGGCTAGAGTGGTACTTGTTTAATCATAGCAATGTTGTCTAGGATGAGACAGACCTAACTTAGATTATAGTCCGAAAGAGATGGTAAGTTTGGGCACAATGGGTTGCCGAACTAGCCACAAGTACACCTAAAGAGAGGCGGGACGGATCGGTTGTGATTCATCTTACGATGCATGGACACGTAGTGTACATGGTGGCCACGGTTACAACTTTGTCGAATCTATTTTACCGCTCGGGTATAGATAAACTTGCGTCGAGACGCGAGTGAATGGGAGGTTTTCATGAGTATGACGTGCGAGTCGCGATCGTAGCGTCTTATGTCGTGATCACCAAGTTTGAGTCGTGGTTGTGGGCAATGTTTGCGACGAGGTCGTGGCATTCCTACCATTTTAGGTAACGGGAGCGGTCAGAGAGACCGCAGAGTAGGCGAATTAGGTCGTCTCGAAGTGGTTGGGACCCAGCCCGAGGATCGAGGTAAAATCAAGCTGTTCGAAGTGGCAGAGGCCCACAGTTTGATAGATGTGGAGAAAAGGGAGTGGATTTAAGATGTTGTGCTGTGCAAAGAGACATTGTACAAGTCCGCAGTTCAATACCTAATGTCGAGCTGTTGGAAGTGACTCTCGCGAGAGTCCACAGTTGGTCATGGCTTATTGAGCTGTCTGAAGCGACTTTGCATTGGTCTGCAGTTCAACGATGATGAACGAGCTGTCTGAAGTGGCTACGAGGTAGTCCGCAGTTCGAGATAGAGGATCCAAACTGTCTGAAGCGGCTGTAAGCTCGCGGTTTGGACGAGTGGCGAACGGGTGTAGTTCTCCTTATTCACTCGATTTAGAACTAATTTCGAGGACGAAATTCTTGTTAGTTGGGGAGAACTGTAACGACCCAAAAATTTGGTTATTTGTGGATGATAATGCATGTATTATTATATTAGTATTTTACGGGTCTCGAGCCGTTCAGGCTATATTTTGATGGAGTGAGATGTCGCCTAGTTATACGGGGTGTATCGGGAACCGTTTTAGTGGATTTATTAATAAACAAAGCCAAATGAAAAACATGACCTAAGTTGAGGAAAATAAATTTTTACAATGAAGTATAACATAAGCATAAGGGAATTTATTCAAATCCCAAGGGTGGGACCGCCTCGAGAAGCGTGTCGAACGCGGGACACTGTGTACCGAATAGGCGAGAAGTTGTGTAACTTTATTGGTAATTTATTAAAATTTATGGAGTTAATTTAATAGGATATTATGAATGGAATTGTTAAAGTGACACAGGTGAGTGAGGAGGACTATTGGATGGGCATAGGGATGTGCATTTGTGTGAGTTAAGATGATGACGCAAAAGACCCATAAGGGTAGTTGTGTTTAAGTGCATGAAAAGAAGGGAGAAGGGCAAAATGGTCATTTTTCCTAATATATATACAAACCGTGGGTACAAACCCTACTATTCATTATCCCCTTCAAACACCACCGCCACCTCTCATCTTCACTCTCCCCTCCTCCACCGCCGTCACCAATCCACCGACTCCGACGAGGAAAGAGGTGACCGGAGGGTCTCCGTAGACACGGGGAAGAGTTTTCTCTCTCTTCCTCTCTCGTTCACTCTCTCTCACTCTCACTCTCGGCCTCACATTCTCACTCGATCTCGGCTGTGCATTTTCCTTCTCCTCGAGCTGTCATCCACCACCACCCTCTACGGTACTGCCACCTTGTCCACCCACCGGAGACACCTAGGTGAGTCTCTCCCATCCCTCATTCCCCCTTCTCTCTCTCGGCAGTCCATGTTTTCTCCCTCACTCTTCTCGGCCTCCATTGTGACAGTTCCGTTTACCCCAACTGGACCGCTACCACAGCCACCCACCACGGCGTTGGAGCCTCCACCACCCACCGGGGACGTCAGGTGAGCTTCTTCCACCTCTCTTTCCCTCTTCTCTCTCGGTTTGCACTCTTTGTCTTGTGTTTCTCTTCTCATTGTTGTGTGACTGTTACAACTGGTTTTAGGTTGTTGGTGGCCACGATTTGGGTGACTGTCGTCGGGGTTTTGGGTAGTGTGACCGGAGTTCAACCTCCGGCGACTCTGCTGGCCGGAGGTGACTCTCAAGTGGGACTGTTTTGGGTGTGTTGTGGGTGTTGTTTTGATAAAAGAAAAATGAAATGAAAGTTAACTCGTTATATGAGTGTGGGGTGGTTGTCCAAATTATGTGGGGTGCACACGGTGTGTGTGTGTGTGTGTACACACCCCGGTTGGGGTGTGGGGTGTGTACAACCTAATTGATGTATGGGAATGTGTTTCATGAGTTATATGTGTATGGACTTCCATTTACATAAGTGTATGTAAGTGGGAATGTTGTGAGGGTGTACACTTTGTGTACACCACAATGGGGTGTACACAAAGTGGGTGTGTACACCACGGGTGTACACAAGATCGTATGTGTACACCACATTGGTGTGTACACAACAGTTGTATATGGGGTATGATAGAAAATGAATATACAACAAAATTCCAAGTAATAAATTAATATTCTAATGCATGTGAACATGGAAAATCATAGTGGGGTGCACACACCAGCGGGGTGTGTGTGCACAAGACAATGGGTGTGAGAAATGTTAGTGTACACACCAGTGGGGTGTACGCATCAATTTGTGTATTTGACCTTAATGTACATTATTATAGGTTTAAGAGTAAGTAAACAAGATTTTTAAGTATAGACATTTATATAAAATGAATATGGATGTGTAATAAAGGATCAACACTCAATATAATGAGGACCCAACACATCCAATACACATTACAGTCAAAGCCTAATGCAATAGGTACAACATAAAGAATGAATGCGAACCTTAAACTAATATTCGGGATTCCAAAACTTCATCAGGTTGTTGAGAACGTGTGGGGAAACGCGTTAGAGTTTCGGAGTGGTACCGAGTCGCGAATAGACAGGTAAGTACATGCATGCATTGTGTGTATGTACGTTAGTAGACCAGTAAGAAAATAACATGTGATTTATACATCTTCTATTTATTGCTATTGTTGCATTGATCCTTTGCTTGATATTCCATTCTTTTTCCTTGGTTGTATGTTCTTGGCATGAGTGTGTGTCTCGAAGGTATCATGTGGTCCCGCACTAGTTGGGACAACGAGGGTGCCCTCTGCAGGGGTAACCGACCACCCCTAGTGATGTGTGTCTTGGGTACTTGGATTCGAGAGGTGTTGCGATGCCTCTCGATTTCACGCGCGCTAGTGTTGCGACATTGCCGGGAGATCTTGCGAGATCTTTTCCGTATTCTTTGTGAAATAGACCACTCATGGGCCTCCTTTGAATCTTAGAACATGCAAATATCGATTGTTTATCTTTCGTCTCTTTATCATGCATTTGATTTATTTACTTTCCAGCTTATTTCCTTTCCGCATGATACTTAGATCGCTTTTCTTGTTATAATCATAAATTCTTGTTACATTCTTCGGTACTACTAGCAATTTTATTCAGATTACTCACCGTCTAGTTTGTGACGGTGGGTGCAGATAGAGTGGAGAGCAGCAAGGGCAATGGGCCCTGCCTAGGTGATATACTTTGAGGAGTTACAGGACATCTGAGAGACGTTATAGTAGGTGATTATACTTTGATTACTGATGTGTATATCGTTTCATACTTGTTTTGTTGGGATTATTGAACTTGGTATAGTTTTATTGAGACTGGTATCATGTATATATGCCTATCGAATTGTACATGCATACCCGGGGTTTTCCACATTTATAGAATTCCTAATTTCCCTTTGATTGAGTTATTTCCCTTTGTTTATAATTGTTTTAGTCTTCCGCTGTGTATAAATGCAATAACTCTTTCATAAACTACTAAATTGAGTAAATATGAGGCTGACTAGGCTCGTCAGGTTGCCGAGTGATAATTCGGGGCTTGAACGGGTCTAGGCCGGGCGTACCCAATTGCACGGGGAAATTGGGGCCGTCACATTAGATAACTAAACAATAATCAAAATGTGCTATAAGAGCAAAATATAGTCTAACCCAAATTCAATTTCAAGACTCCAGTGATACCACCTCATCAAATTTAGAGTCAAAAGTGACTTTGGATACAAATTTATCAATCTAAAAATATTATGATATAATAACAAATTTGAAAAAGTCAGGATATAATAACAAAAAATTTACAAGGTTTGGCATATTTTAATCAATTTAACCAATAAATAATAATGTTCTTAAGATTTGATCATGCTAAAACTTTTTTGGTGAGGTGGAAGAACCATCATTTGTCAAAAGACAAGGTTTGATAGGTAATGGGTTCGAATCAGATCAAAGTCCAAAAAAAGGAAAAGACTTTTTTTTTGTCAAAGAGATAATTATATTGGTGTATTCCCTAGCCCAAGTTGGGCAAGACAATATATTACAAATAAATATTACTTCGCACTGAAGCTCGGAACTAAATTCCATGGCGCGCACACATTAGTGTAGCCCCAATCCTAATAAGGTGACAACAAACCATTGATCAGGACAACTACCCCAACAATGAAGGCAACTAGACAAAAACACTTAAACAACAAAGAAACTAAAACATTCAACAAAAAACTACCCAATCTCCAAGCGGAAGCATTTTTAACACACAAAAAAGAGGAGAAGAACCCACCACCACCTCCGAGTCAACGCGTCATATGTTGACCGAATCAAGCAAACCACTACCAACACCCTCACTGTCAAAACTCACGAAAAAAAAATACAAAAACTGCAATGTTGGCAAAGACTTCTAGAGGTATCGTCGTAACTTCAAGTCGATAAAAAAACTCAGCCAATCGATTTCTAAAAACATCCTATTAGATCCTCATCAAGTCCCATTGCATGTTTCCACCATTCCTACATCAGATAAACGAACGAAAAAAAAAGAAAAGGGAAAAAGAGTTGGGAAGAAACACCAAAAGTGGAGATTGAGGAACACAAGGGCCACTAGCAACAACCACAACGTCACTGGAAGCCCCTCGCGGAATAGATCTCAGAGATAAAGCGAAACGACGGAAATGTGGAAACTCAAAACTATCACACCTTTATTGTTAGGAAACTAATATTATGTAACACCTCCACTGATTATGTAACGTCTACACTGATTGTGTAACGTTTACATTAATCATGTAACGCCTCCACTGATTATGTAACGTCTACATTGATTATGTAACATCTACACTAATTTAGTTCTGTATCATGCTATAAATAGGACACTATACTGTACATTAGAGAAATACAATAAACTTATTCTATTATGAAACTATCATGGTATCAAAGCTTGGTTTCTAATCCAAGGTCGGTCGACTTTTGAGTCGACGACTGATCCTTAATACATCTTAGTGCTTGTTCGTGTGTTCGATTATGCTCTTGTTTTGATTTCCTCTTGTTTCTCTTATGCGCCTTCACACATGTTTGTCTGTTGTACCAATCTGTTTGCCTCTTCCACGTCACTCAGTCAGCCAATCCACCTACCATGTTCACACAAATTTGATGCCTTACAACTCTACTCCGATAGTCGTTCTGCTGACTCAGTTCCATTAGTCGTTCCGCCGACTTAGTTCCGTTAGTCGTTCCGCCGACTCAACTCCTTTAGTCGTTCTGTCAACTATGTTGTTTCGTTAGTCATTTCGTCGACTATGTTGTTTTGTTATTCCGTCGACTCAGTTTCGTTAGTTGTTCCACCGACTATGTTGTTCCATCGGCGGAACTATGTTGTTCCGTTAGTCGTTCTGCCGACTCAGTTCCGTTAGTCGTTCGTCTACTATGTTGTTCCGTTAGTTGTTTCGCCGACTATGTTGTTCCATTAGTCGTTCCATCGACTCAGCCCCGATAGTCATTCCATCGACTCCGTTGTTCAGTTATTCTGTTGTCCTGTCGTGCACTGTCCATTAATTTGAGCGCAGTTCGCGATGTTTGCCCGTCTCATGTACCCGTTTCAGATCTGCCTGTTTTATCGACTCGTTTGTCAATTCTGTCCATGATCATTTGCATCCATTTGTCACGATCTGGTGTCCCCACGCAGAATTGTCATCGACTTTATTTATCCTCATCTTATTCGTTTGCAAACTCAAGTGGTTTCATTGCCACCACCTTAAGTTTGAAGGGGGAAGTTAGGAAACTAATATTATGTAACGTCTATATTGATTATGTAACGTCTACACTGATTGTGTAACATCTACATTTCGTATAACGCCTCCACTGATTATGTAACGTTTACATTGATTATGTAACGTCTACACTGATTTAGTTATGTACCATTCTATAAATAAGGCACTATACTGTACATTCGAGAAATATAATAAACTTATTTTATTCTGAAACTATCATTTATAGTATCTTAGCTATTCTAAAAAAAAAAAGGAAAAAAAAAAAAAGAAATAAAAGGAAAAGACTTGATCCTAGGATCTACTCCTGTTTATAAATATTTGGAATGATTTCATTCCAAACCATTTAGCAACAAAAGCTATAACTTTATGCCTAGTTTACAATGAAATCGATTTTTTTTTGTTGTAAAACACTTGGTATTAGGACTAACCGGCTACTCAAGGCACAAGCTGTAGTTGGCTCAAGGAGCTTAAGCTCTCTTGGTGGCGGGGAAATTGGATTTATTCATTTGATCAATGTCTCATTGTAAATGCAGGAATATTATGTACATATATATAGTTCTCATTTCCTGATCGGACTATGACAAAATATTTATAAAAAGCACGGCTATGGCACCCCAAATACATGTAAATTGAGGTGTCCTCATAAATAATTGGGGTGCCTATAGTGCTGCTCTTTATAAATTCAGCAGCATGGTTGGCCTAAGTGCCTGATGATGAGGGATTTGTTTAGCGTGTGAATTATGTGTTACACATATCACCTTCATATGAAAAATAATCCAGAGACTCACTTTAGGCACTTAATTAGTCGCCAACCTAACTACATGTTCGATACACCTTAATTATGTATCTCGAGGTGTATTGAATGGCACACCACTGGACAACCCTGGTTGGTGCCGTAACTTTGTGTCTAAAATGGTCTCAGGTTAGTGGGGTCGGGTTTGTACAAAATTAATTCTACGTTGAAAGAAGTTCCTCGAACCACGCTAAATACACGATCTCATATAGAGTAGAGCGCACCCTTCACATTTCGCTCCTCTTCGTTGCAAGAACTCTCTCTCTCTCTCTCTCTCTCTCTAATGGCGGACGGTGAAGAAGACGAAGCGGAGCTGGAGCAACAACTGGAGCTCCAATTGGGAGAACAGAGAGACTCATTGAACGCTCTGAACGAAGCCCTAGCTTCCGATCCATCAAACTTCGAACTCCTCTCCGTAATCATCCAACTTTTTCTCAATTAGGGTTAACTTTTTTTTGCTGATTGTAACTTGATTGATTTGCTCTCCAATGTGGAAGGTTCAAGAGGAGCTTATTGTGGCGATTAGGGATTCCGAGGAAGGCCTTCTCCACTTGAAACGGTCTCGGCTGTTGCGAGAAACGGATTCAATTTTCAATGGAAATAATGTGGATGCGGCGGCGAATGGCGTTGCGGTGGAAGCGCTGGAAGCTGGGAATTATGGTGTTGGAAGGAAGTGTAGATTCAGGCACATCGATGGGCATTGGTATAATGGTGAGATAGTTGGTGTAGGTGGGTCTGGTTTGGCGAGGATCGCTTACCTTACGCCGAAGTCGGAGAACATGGTGGTATGTATGCTCCAATTTGCTTTCTTTAGTTGTGTTTTCTTGTTTGTGAAGTGTTGATGATTTTATGGTGATACGAGTCATTTGGGAATTCATTCTTGTTTTGGTCTTTAGCATTTGGGGTAGAGCATTAATTAGGCGGGATTTAGATGGTTTGGACTTTGGAAACCTCACCATCAATTGCACTAAATTTAGCATAATGGAAGAGTTTGATCAATGTAGCCGACCCCAATTAATTTGGGATTGAGGCTCTATTGTTAGCATATACTTTTTTATGGGATTTAAAGGACTTGGAAAACATACCATTAATTGTGCTAAATCGAGCGCGATGGAAGAGTCTGATCTATGTACCCGACCCCAACTATTTGGGATTGAGGCTTTGTTTTTGTTGCTGTTGTTGTATCTGCTTTTTTTTGGGCACTGGTGTATAGTAGATTAGGAGCTATGGTTGGCATTCTTTTTCTTGTATGTGTTATTTTGATAACTGATCAGGCCGATGATTTCGATGTTACATACCCGTTATATTATGCCATTTTTATTATTACTATACTATTTTGCTTATGAAAAGGGTGGGGGTTTCATTAGCTAGAAAAGATATTGTTTTAGAATTGGAAGCCTTTCATGGTGACTTAAAGTCCTTTCAACTTGCACTTATATGTGCCAGCATTGGATGTAGGTGATGAAGGCAGATATGTTTGGTTATTGTATTCAAATGTTGAGTGAATCTGGGGCCCTTCCTGATTTCTTGTTATTTAGAAAATCTATTGCTTGTATTATAAGTAATTAGATCTTACCGTTTCGTTTTCAAATTTAGCAACCCCATACCTATCCCTGTTTTTTTTCTTAATTTTAGCATGACTTGGTTATAAGGTTTGACAATATAACGAACACTTGACAGAAATTTGTCAAGAGGATAATAAATGGGACTAGGTTTAATAGATGTTTGACTGAGTAACTTGCAAGAGATTCTGAGAAATGCCCTTGCATGTTATTCTTTTGTATTCATCTTAGCCTATTGCATATCGTTTGATGTACTATGTTTGTATGCGTTGATACTCGATAGAGAAGTACTGGTAGTTGATGCTGGAAGCTTTTGTTTCGTAATGCATTGAAAAGTTTATTCGATATATTGTAACAATAGTGTAGTTCTTGACTACGTTTCTGTCGTCATTTGTTGTAACTTGATTACCCAGTTTTGTTTTGACATTCTGTTATTTCTTCTGCTTTTTTTTTTCCTTATAAGAAGCAGCCTGAGGTTGTGATTGGAAACATTGCCGAGGATTGAGGAATGATGTATATATATTCATCCCTATGGCTCCTGCCAATCTGGCGGTATCATTAAGCTTCGTAAAATTGCTATTCTAATCCCATACCTTGAAGATATCTATTTCAGAAAGATGAAAACAAATTTTATATCTTATTCCACATTTTCACCAATAATATAAAAAAGAAAAGTGTTTTTATTAAGAAATTATAGGACCTCAATTTCTTGGTTTCATTTTTACTAATATGAAACCACCCTAGTGCAGATCTGCAAGTTCTTTCTACAGCAGCGATGTCGTTTTGGTAATAACTGCCGCATGTCCCATGGTATGTTGTCATTTTTCTGCTAGGATTATATTTGAACTCCGCTAGGATTTACACTTTACTTGCTCCATAACTGGTTCTCCTTTTCTATGATTAGTTCTCTTTGTAACGTTGTGACCACTAATTTCTTATTTGGAATGTGCCTATATTGCTGTTTTTTGTTTGGCTTGGATTGAGTTCTTGTTTCTCTAAATAAAACGCGGAAATACTATTCGTCGTATTCTTTATGAAAATGGAAGTTCATTTGAGTGCTCATATTGGCAATCAAGTTTTCGAGTTGACTTAAATTTGCTTTTGCAGGGGTAGATGTTCCTCTATCTTCCTTGAAGACATATATCCCTACAATATGGCAGCAATCGTTTGTAGGGTCCAGTATTTGGGCTCTTCCAGATTCTAATTCTGGCGTCTGGAAAGAAGCAGAGCTCGAGTCCTTTGATGATATCAATAATCTTGCTAAGGTGGTGTTTCGAAATGATGGAAGCTCTACGACACTTGGGATAGAGGCACTTTCATTGTCTGAATATGCTGAGATGGGCGACGATGAAGAAGATGAATCTACTACAGAACTATCTGATTCCACTGATGAAGAAGAAGAGATTGCTCCACAAGGTTTGGGTTTTCTCGAAACTAGCAATTCACAACGGGGGATTCAAACTGATACTGCTGTATTTGCAAATTGGGAGCACCACACCCGTGGCATAGCTTCCAAGATGATGGCAAACATGGGTTACCGAGAAGGGATGGGATTAGGCGTGTCTGGACAGGGAAGGGTTGATCCCATTGCTGTGAAAGTTTTGAAACCTAAGCAGTCGCTTGATCACGCACTTCAATCTCATGAGGGCGAAAAGGCTGAAGGAGAGCGTAAGAAGAAAAGGAGCAGAGGTGGAAAAAGGAAACGCGACAAGAAGTTTGCTGATGCCGCAAGAGCTGCTAAACGGGAAGAGGAATCGCAACCAGATGTCTTTAGTTTCATCAATAAACAACTTGCAGCACAAGTCCAAGCACACGATGGAACCTCATCAAAGAATCGTCAGAGCAAAGGCTCCATTGAAGGAAAGAAAGAAGATCGACGGGCGCTTGTTGCTTATGACAACGAAGTGAAAGATTTAAGGTTACAGATCGAGAAGCTGGAAGAAATGGTGAGCCGGAATCGAAAGGACAAGGTGATTTATGAAGCTTTTATGAGGAAGTTGAATGAAACGCGCAAGGCTTTAGCAGATGCAGAAGCTGCTCATGCATCTGCTTCCCATGCTTTAGTGAGCAAGGAGAAGGAGAAGAAATGGCTCAAGTTCTGAAATTTGTTAGAGCATGTATTTTTCAGGATGGATGTAATGGAAGTTGTAGAGAACCGTTTATTATCAATATTTTTTGTATGCTCACACCATGGAGTATTTCACCTACTGTACTACTATTGTCATCATAGAATTTAGGAAGAACAGCATATTATTCACAAGAATTGTTTTTAGGACCTTTCTAAGGTAACCGCCATTCAAGCATCGTTAAATGGACACCAATTGGGTGAGCGTCACATGTTACACCTCGAGTGATGTATGCAGTGCATCTTGAGGTGTAGTGCACATAGCCTACCTAGTCGGTGTTCAATGTTCATTTGGCGGTGCCAAAGTGGGTTAGAAAATCTTTTTCCTTGTTTATAAGATTTCTTTTTCCAATTGGTAGTATAGAAAATTACATGGGGGTGCAGTATAACCATAAAATGTATAGACCAAAGACGCGCTGATAAAACTACTAATTTATTTATTTTTATTTTTTTGGCTTCTCATATGGTAGCGACGCCAACTGTATCAATTAATTCATGCTCATGCACTGTCGGGTCCTATATGGGGTGACCCCATTAATCATTTTTTTTATTTGCAAGACTCGAACTCGATACCTTGTTTAAGGTCCAAGTCACTTGCCACTTAGGTCAATTAGTTGTTGGTTACAATATTTATTTTTACAACAACATGATTGGAATCGACAACATTTTAGAACTGCACTCGATTCGTAGCAAGTAGCAACTCACAACTCCAGAACTACTTGTCCTTATGTCAAAGCTTCTCTGGTGAGATGGTAACGACACCACTTACCAAAAAGGCAAGACCTAAAAAATCATGGTTCGATTCTCACTGAAGTCTCAAAAAAAAAAAAAAAAAAAAAAAAAAAAACAACTTGTCCTTCTAAAAATCATTTCTGAAGACTTAACCCATGATTGTCTTGTTGAGGGCTCCCCATTTCACACAGACGTGGTACTACTTTAAGCAGCTTTATAGTATGGTGCGACCCGGTGCACAGGAACAAAACTTCCTTCAAAAACACAACTGAACAGAGAGAGTGAGATTGGTTATTCCTTACTTGGCAGTTGTTTCCCGCCAAAACTCGTTCACAAAAAACCACAATTGCGACCAAACAGACCCTTCGAACATGGCCGAATCGGAAACCCCAGAAGGCGAGAGAGGAGTTGTTGCAACAAATGGAATCGCCGATTGCGGAACCGCGCCGCCGTCGCGAGGAAGAACTGTGGAATTCACAGTGCAAAGACTGGTGTAGAGAAGATCAAAGCTTCCAGGAAACTAGGAAGATCTCTGGATGATCATGTGAGAGATTGGATTGCGAAGAAGGTGGAATCGGGGGTTCCTGAATCCGAGTGTCGCCTTCCGTTCCTCGTCAAATCTCCAAGAATGGTGATTAAAATTGGATTCTCATTCTTGGTTCTAGGGTTTGGGATTGTTGGATTCTCATTCTTTCTGATGATTGTTTGGTGGAAGTATAATTGTGATTGGTATTAGGTTTCCAGTTGAATATTTTTGTTTCGGCGATTTCGAATGATTGCATTTTGGGATCTTGCTCTTCCTGATAATAGTTGGAATTAGTGGTTTTCATCTTTTCTTGTTTTGGTGATTATGTTATTGTAATTCGTATTAGGTTTTCCGGTTGGATATTCTTGGTTTGATGAATTTGAATGTCAATTGATTCTCAAATCTTGTTGAATTTTTGGGCGTTACTCGTGAGGCGGCTTCTACGATCTTGAATGATCGCATTTGGGATCTCGTTCTTAATGATAATTGTTTGGTGATTATGTCATTGTGATTTGTATTAGGTTTCCCGTTGAATGCGGTTGGATGTTCTATGTACTGCGAATTCAAGAAATTTGATTCTCAATTTTTCTGATAAAGAATGGAGTCATGGGTTGTCTTCAAATGTTGTTTCTAGAGTTTTACTGTTCTTATGGATTTTTATTTGATTTCAGGTGCAATGCTCCGAATGTGGCAAATTCATATATTTTGAGAAAAAATTGTGCTCTGTTACTGGCTGTAGACGAGCGTATCATCTAAATTGTGCGATGGAAGCAGTTGGGTTGTCTGCATTTACGACTTTCAAGTGCCCGCAACATGTGAGACATCGTTCAACTGTCTTCGTTTTCCCCCAAATTTTGCTTTCTTTTTGCTGTTTTTTGAAAACTACATTTGGTGGTGCATTGCTTTACTAGAACTTGAGACTTGGGAGGTATGTTGCATGTGGTGGCTTGCTAAATAAGCATAAATTGCGTAAATAGGAATGAAGAGAACAGGGTTCTATGCGCAAAGGAGACTTTACATTTACGGAAATGTGGAGTTACATTGAAGGAATGAAGACTTTAACGAGCTCGGAATATGAAATTTGGGAATTTCATTGTCTTCAGCAGTTCTGTTCTGATCAAAAAAATTGTTTTTCTTGGAATAGGCTTGCTTCATCTGCAGACATAAAGGATATTGGCGCTGCATACGGTGCTCTATAGCATCACACACAAAATGTGCACCTTGGCCAGATAAAGTTAGGTACTTCAGGAGTCAACTTAGACGAGCAGTTTGTTGGAGGCATCCTGCTGATTGGAGATTTGAGAAGGTCTAATTTTCTTGTCAATATTTTCTTATTCCAGTTGATTTTTGACGCCCATTACCTTCTTGTCATTTCCATAAGCTTCCCTTCACATGGCTGTAGGCACGCTATTTTTCACCTATCTATTCACATTTTTAAAGATGTCCATATGGCAGAAGCATGGTTAGACAAATTTAGAGGCTAATGTCAAAGTATTTTGCATTGCTGCCAATATAGTGCATGGCAGTAATAGTGAACAAATTACTTTTTGTTCTTAGTATCTACGAATCAAAACGTGTGAGATGAGTCATAAATCATGTGATTTTCATTATAGAAGGTATTGCAGTTGGAGATATTTAGATCAGAAAGGTTATAAACTATATCATTGAGAAAAGCCCAAAGGGGCTTTTCTTACATTTGAGTTCAATATATCACGCTTTTCTTACGAGCAGTAGTGCAGTTAGGTTATCACTTATCTTTCTGTGCTGTTCCCCTTCTTATCTACTTTACTGGGTCTGATTATTTCTTCAATCTTAAAGTTCCTCTTTGACAAGTGTATACAGAATTATAGTGAATCTCTTCTTAATGGAATGCAATTACTATGACAGTAAATATAGGCTTCCCTTAATATTAATGCCTAACAAATATCATAAATGAATTAGAAGCTTTGATTCTGATGGTTATTGAGGCATGAAAGCAGGTTTTCCTTCCAGTTAGCAGGTACTTGTGCATTTTTTTAATTAGCAAAATCATCCAGTCATATATTGATTCCATTTTTGCTCCTTAAGGAAATCTTTTTTTTTTTTTTTTTTTTTTAATTCTAATTCATCAATTCTGCTCATTAGGATGTTCCGTGGAAAAAGGAAAGAAAACTAACTGGCTAAACATCAGGCTACTACAGAATCAATCCTTCAATTCTACAAGTTAAAAGACAGAGCTATGTTTCTGATCAGTGTTTTTTGGCATGCTCTAATTCACTTGATTTCCATGACCACCTCATTGAACTTAGCTAAAAGAAATTGAACCATTGAAGCAAATTTCTAATCTTATTCTCCTCGTCATTTTCCTTTTCCAGATTCTGTTGCTTCATATTTTCTGTTGATTAAGTTGGTTGAAAATTCTGACGTGTCTTGTTGCCTTGAAGGTTTACCAGAATGATGTTTCAAGAAGTACCACAGAGGTTAGATTCTGAAAATCATCCCATACAAATTTCTAATTATCTCAAATCTTGCTATTGATTTCTCCTTTTGCCTTTTCCTTTTCAAAGTTTGATTTGAATAACATTAGCCAAGCAGTTGATAGTCTCTATTTAATGATTTTGAAGAAACCGGCCAATGAATTCCCCGATAACCAGAAAAGCTATCCTGATGATGTCTTACTACAATTTGTTGTCTTCATGAATGCACATACCACCTTGGTCCACCTATCACTCTCTGAAGCTAGTTCAAAGCATTCAACAATTCATTCATTTGATATATTATCTTTCATACCTTTTGACTAAACCATGTCGAAATAATCATCTTCAAGAGCGTCTCCAGTAATTATCCAATATATACTTTGAAGTGCTACTTGCGTTTATAAGAATCAATGGCTGTATTCTAATATTTTGTTTTTCTACATTTCAGGAGATATTTCTTAACTTGCCTCTACCATACACTGAGGAGGAATTTCGAATCGACTTGACATGGAAGCAAATAATGGCAAACGAATGTGAGCCCATTCCTTACATCCACATTAATCGGAGTATCCAACGGGTGTGTTCTTTTTGTCGGAAGCTTATTTTTCATTTCAATTAAAACTTTTTTGCTTAATAAGTATCCAAAACGATACTGACTTGCTGAGTTTGTATAACCTGCTTTCTCAGATATAAAATGATTCTTAACTGAAACAAGACATCTATCTAACCAAGAAGAAGCATATTTTTTCTGATGCTGGTTGCAGATGCTCAAGTTATTATGGTACGACATGCTTAAAGGATTGTGTTTGCAGGTATTGAACAATCAATAATCTTATAAGATCTCACTGCTATAGCCTATATCATTCCTTTAGTCATGTTAATTACCAAAGATCAGTTCCTAGTTACTTCTATCTGAGAATGCTTTCAGATATTACAACTCAAAACTTTGTTATTCCTTTAGTAGTTTTGTTGTCACAATAGGAAAACTAATTGAAGTTGTAGTAGACTGATTTTAATCAATATTCTCAGTACATAATTCATCCATTTGAAATATCAAGCCATAGCATTCTACCTCGGACACACTTTTGAAATATATCTGAATTTAATCAATATTCTCAATACTCAAATGTTTCAGTAATTGAAGACTGATTTTATTAAATTTCACAAGTTGATTGCATGAATCAAGGATATACTCCCAGTCTACACATGCTCCTGAGATAACAGGGTAATACCATGAATCAGAGATGGCATCTAATTCATGACAGAAAAAACTAGATGTCTTTGGTTTCTTTAGTCATTTGTTTGTCAATGACACTGTATTCGCCCCTCTTAATCTTTTTGCTTGTGCCCTTTACACTTTTCTTTCACCATTAATTACCTGTCTTACATTCAAATACCAGGATAATACAACACTATGTATTTTTCAGCTGTTTTTTATTTCCCTATTGCAATTGTGCCGAAGTTTTAGAAATTGTGCTGGTTATGACATAAATGTCTGATCCAATAGGGTTCAACATATCAGCTGCTCGAAGGCTTGCCATGACTCGCAGATATGTTTAAATAAACAATTTCCCAAAGGGAAAAAAGTTGAAGTTGTCAGGGTATACTGTTATGCTTCCAAAAACATTTCAATATTTCAATATTCAACTTGAATTGTAAACAAAGTAAATATTTTCTCCAGACAGAATCATGTGGATGGGGATTAGCAGCTGCTGAACCAATTTTGGAGGGAGATTTTGTGGTTGAATATATTGGTGAAGGTAGCTTTGACATATTTGAGCATGTATTCCTTGGTTCTTAGTCCTGATGCATATATAACTTTCTGTTGATTCCAGTAAGCTCCTGTTGCCAAAACCTTAATTTTGAATTCTTGTCCACTAGGAGTAACGGTTAAAGCTGGAACAAATGAGATCTGATATTTTTTGGATAAATATGAATTATATGAAGCAACGGAAAGCACATGATCTGCATTAACCTTGTGTGTATTTTGGACCCGTAAGTGCAACTTAAAATTTTGGAATGAATGACTTTCACACATTTTGTCTAAGCTTTTGTTTGTGGGAGATCTTGGATTCATGTGTTCGCTAGCATCTGCGGGTTCCCCATTAGCGTGCATTGATATTAGTGTTTTTTAAGGTAATCCAACTATGCATGTATGTATTATGGGAAAGATTAAAAGAAGTATAGTGAGAAGAAGAAAATGGCTGTTGATTTCAATGTTAATGATGCTGATATCAGCATCAAAAACGATGTTTGTTAAGATCCCAGGCAAATAATTTTCTATTTAAATTTGAGCATGATGTAGCTTTATTTAGATTTGATTTTTATCTTTAACATAATCTTCCCTTGGTTTTATTCTGCCATACAATTTGTTGATTACAGGAGTTCCACCTGAAATACATAAATGATCATTATTATTCTTATTTGTTCATCTCCTCTCTTATATCTTTGTTGATTCCTCAAACTTTCAATTTGCTTTTTCCTTTTGAGTTTGTTTCCTGTATTCTGAAAGCTCAAGGACAAATTTTATGGTTATCAAATATCAAATTCTTGGTATTATTTGTTGTTGTATGAAAGTGGGAATAAATGAGTAATACTTGCGCTTGTCCCTTCTTCTATCACTATTCTTTGGACTCTTAATTCTGCTCTGATCACGAATTTCTTTAAAAATGTAGCTTCTTTTGTTATCCAGTTATTGATGATGAACTTTGTGTGCAACGGCTTTGGGACATGACAAGGAAAGGAGAAAAGAATTTCTATATGTGTAGAATTGGAAAGAACTTCACCATTGATCCAACTTTTAAGGGAAATCCTGCTCGTTTCATGAACCATAGCTGTAATCCTAACTGTAAAATGGAGAAATGGTAAGTCTTGTCTATCCTCGTATTTGTATTGAGGTTCTCTTGCTCACACCACCCACCCACTGAAGAAATTAAATAACCATTGATTGAATTCACACATCACCTCCCATTAGCACTTTACTTGTTACAGTTCTCATCTCATATTCAATCTTAAATTTCTACAAAAGCTATCCTGGAGCGACCTTGATAGATTACCGGTTGTGGCTTTATCTATGAGCTTTAATTGATTGACATATCATGCTGGTTCTACAATATGAAATAACGAGCTTCTTATTAAGCAGTGGTTTCAGTACGAGAATATCATGGTTTAAGGTTTCATTTTTGCATTCTCAATGATCATGATATATGATATAAAATGCATGACCATTTTGAGGTCCCTTCGCACTTGAATATGCTCTACAAGAATTTTCACAAAATGGTGAACCTGAAAATTCTACATGTGTACAGGAATGTCAATGGTGAAACACGTGCTGGACTCTTTGCTACTCAGTCCATTGAAGCTGGAAGAGAATTGACCTTTGATTATAGGTAAGTATGTCTAGTAACTCTTGTTGGCCAATAAAATTATTCGTGACTCTGAACAATACTAAAAAGATTAAAGGATAGCCAATAGTGTTCTTTGTCTCGAGAATTTTGTGGCCAAATCACAGTTAACTTTAAGAATGACATGCTTTGTTCACTTATTTCATGTCAATTGAAACTTTCATATATGCATTTGCTTTTCAGAACGAACAGTTCAGTTTTAGTTTTTAAGTACAAGTTTAACAATTGTGTATCTGGCATTAAAGGGTAACAAGCTTTAGCAATTTGAATAATGGCATATATGCGCTGTGAATTACTTTCAGTTTTATTTAGGTAGAAGTTTAGAAATATTCTCATTACTCTAACAGTATGCATACTAACTAACGGTGTAACACCAAATTTCCTTCACTTTCCCGATGTGACCAAAATTCATTATCTGCACTTTCATACTCTCTCCACAATTTTAGGTTGTTGATACTTGAGCTCAGTAACTTCAAATATTAGATCCTAGGACCCAAAAAAAAAGATCTTGATACTCGAATATAGTCTGCATACCCATGTCAATAAGATATGGAAGTGTTGACCCTAAATACTATTGTTGTTTCATATAGATCTACTTAGTCCTCACTAAAATGAGATGCAATCAGGTTCTATTTTTATTTGCTAAGATCTTCATACCTATTGTTTTCTTTCTTTTCATTGTACATGAGCCCCCTTCTTCTGTTCTGCAGACTGAGTCATCAATTAAGTGATAGTTTGTTTTCCGAGATATCATTTTGATTTAGATACTGTATGGGACATATTTTTATGGGGGAATATATTTACTCCAACGACGTGGGGACAAAATGCTGATACACAAGAGCGCTGGTGCTATCTGTTTGTATCTGTACGCAGGTTTGAGCTCTATGGACCAAAGGTGAAATGCTGTTGTGGTGCTCCAAACTGTCGAAGCTATCTTGGAGCAAAAGGAAAATGAGACACTTAAAGGCTCGTGCACTTCAAAATTCACAAATGTCCAGTCTTGAATAAAATTGTTCCAAAAATTTACAGACTTGGCATTTACTAATTCTTAACTGGGGCGAAATCCTTGAGTCATGATGTAGTTCAAGATTTATGTGACGCCCGCTGTTTCTTCTCTGAAAATTTACTTCTGATCAAGGGATTTGAGAAAACACTGTTGATAGGAATTGTAAAGCCCAAAGAAAGGATGTCGATTGCTTATAGATTTAGAAAATTCAAGGAATGCATTTATGCTCTTGCCTGAAGGATTTTTTTTGTGCACTAATCAACCATGAGCTCTTTCAGCAAGAACTAACTGCCCTAACTTGAAGTTACTGTCCATTGCTGTCTCTCGCTCCAAGCTTAGGAAAATTGGAAATGAACTAGAGCTTAGAAGAAGCTTTATAACAAGCTCTATTGCGAACAACTAACAGGCCATGGATTATAATAAATCTTTGATTAATTTTTCTCTTCCAACGCTACTACTTCCTGATCAGGATGCTGACGCGCTTCAAATAAATTTTATCTTACCTTACAATTTTCTCAGTTGTTTATAATTTATATGGATGAATAAAGTTCCAATGGTTGGCCTAGTATATCTTTCAGTTTCATCTCAGCCTCCACCATCCAAATGTTTATTACTAAATAATACACCTTATCAAGGATACTACGTAGTAAACTATGTATTCCAGAACAGAAATAAGTACATACTATCCCCACCTGTTTGATCTCCAACAATTGGTATAATGACTTGAAATACAGAAATAAAACAAAAACACATTTTTTACCTTTCTCAGTTACAGTCTCCTGTGTTTCCTTATGAAATTCGTCGTGTTCATTGCAATGGCAGTAGAACATGCATATACCCCTCCTAAGCACAATGTTGCAGTAACCAAAAGGAGTGCCTTCCATTGCCTTCCTGAGACGAGAATGGCGAATGCAGCAGAAACTAGAGCAACAGCAGAGAAGACATTTTTCCAAGTTTGGAAGGCCTTAACAACACTGCTACACTCCTTGCAGTGTATTACATGACGAAAATATCGATTGGCCGGATTAGGAGCATGCATTGTTCCGATCCCTCCCTTTGCCGGCATTGAAGCTGAGAGTCCTGCAAGGAGTCCTGCCGGCGCATGCTCCACCACAGCAGGTTGTTTAGGCAGTGAAATTGTGCTGTGCCCAAAATGATAAGGCATCCCATGCCCAACCTTATCCATCCATTTCCTGTATTCAGCAACCCAAGTGTCTGAAGACTTCACATTAATGTACAGCTTACCCGTAGGAAGCTTTTCCTTCAGCAAAACCTCATTTTGGGATGAGAGAAAACCCATATCCTGCTCAAATACCTTACTTGCATTCTGGTGGAAGTACCACTCAGGAAAGACTTTCGCTAACGGGGACGTTCTTGTGTTTCCAAACCTCACTATGAGCATGGACTTTCCCTGCCCTGCCGGTCGACAAAGGAAGAGGCCTGAGAAGTAGTGCTTCTCTCCATTCTTGTCAACAATCTCGCTGTTGTTCTGAAGAACACAAGGCGCATCAAATCGGAGCATAAAAGGCATGGTTTTATCCTTTTCTCGGCCCCATTGACCTGCAAATCCTCTTGCAGTCCTCTCAGTCACATTGAACTTAAGTGGTTGAGCATCTTCTCTTTTAGCAGTCCAGTCTGTTCTATCATGAGATATTGGAACATGGGCAGGGTCCATAAGGTTCTCTAGTAGTATAGAGTGATCATAGGGAAGCTCATGGGTGGTAGAAACGTCTCGAAATCCTGGGTGAGCGAAGTTCTCGAACCAAGGCAATTTACTAGGATCTCCCGGTTTCTTCTCTGACATCCACACCCATATAACTCCTTGAGATTCCTTTACCTCGTAAGATTTTACGCAAGCAGATCGAGGAATCTTCGCCCCAGCGGGAAGCTACAAAAGAACAAAAACCATAATAGATGCATTTAGTCCATTGATGTGAAACAATGTATGACATGAAAAAAATTTAGTGCCAAAGACGTAGGAAATCAAGACAGACCTGAGGAATCTTTACACATTTTCCCTCCCCTTCAAATTGCCAACCATGATATAGGCATTCCAGCCTTCCATCTACCAACTGACCCTCTGATAGCTTTGCTAACCTGAATCAAATTGAAGATCCCTATTTCATGATCAACCCTTCCGTTATTGAAATTAATCCTACGATCTTGGGACGTCTAACACTTCATTATCTATTTCAAAGCACCATCTTGGTAGAATCAAATGCTTATTTCTGTTGAAAATGATGTTGATGTTTTCTAGATTTTAGCAATGATTTGTAAGTTTTAGCTTTATTACGATTAATGAAAAATTAATCCTCTTCTGCATTCGGCATTCCTTTATTCCTCATTTTTCTTTCCTCAAATCCAACATTTTTTAAGTCTCCAATTCTATTAGAATTTGTAAGATGAAATTCTCAAGTCCAAGTACACATAGGAGGGAGAGTGATATGAGTGAGGGATTAAGGTTTAGAGTAGAGGCTTCACCAAAATGACAAGGCAAGATGGTGTCTCCAATCCAAACTTATAACCCATTTATTTTGTATTTATATACCCAATGTGGGATTAATCTTAACACTCCCCCTCAAGTCCAACAAGCGATAGCCAAGTTGAGACTTGAATTAATTAGGGCAACTAGCCAACTGGGACAACTCAAATCCAACGGGGCACTGACCAACTATGGGCACCTAGCCAACTGGGACGGTTCAACAGGACATTGACCAAGACCAAAAGGATAGCCTACTTGGTAGATTGCTTGGACTGAAACATTAGGCACCCACATTTTATTTTGCTCTAATACCATATTAGAATTTGCAGGATGAAATTCCCAAGTCCAAGTATACATAGGAGGGAGAGTGATATGAGTGAGGGATTAAGGTTCACAGTAGAGACTTCACCAAAATGCCAAGGGAAGATGTGTATCCAATCCAAACTTATAACCCATTTATTTTGTATTTATATACCCGATGTAGGATTAAGCTTAACACTCCTCCTCAAGTCCAACGGGCGATAACCAAGTTGAGACTTGAATTAATTAGGGCAACTAGCCAACTGGGACAACTCAAATCTAACGTGGCACTGACCAACTATGGGCAACTAGCCAACTGGGACGGTCCAACGGGGCATTGGCCAAGACCAAGGGGATAGCCTACTTGATAGATTGCTTAGACTGAAACATTGGGCACCCACATTTTATTTCGCTCTGATACCATATTAAAATTTGCAGGATGAAATTCCCAAGTCCAAGTATACATAGGAGGGAGAGTGATATGAGTGAGGGCTTAAGGTTTGGAGTAGAAGCTTCACCGAAATGCCAAGGTAATCTACCAAGTAGGCTATCCTCTTGATCTTGGCCAATACCCTGTTGGACCATCCCAGTTGGCTAGTTGCCCTAATTAATTCAAGTCTCAACTTGGCTATTGCCCGTTGGACTTGAGGGGGAGTGTTAAGATTAATCCCACATCGGGTATATAAATACAAAATAAATGGGTTATAAGTTTGGATTGGAGACACCATTTAGCCTTGGCATTTTGGTGAAGCCTCCACTTCGAACCTTAAGCCCTCACTCATTCACTCTCCCTCCTACATAAACTTGGACTTGAAAATTTCATCCTACAAATTCTAATAAATTCAGATCAAAGATTACTCCAATTAGAATTGGAATATATCTTTATAAAAAGTAAAAGACACCCAAGTGATTAAATTTATAGAAGTTGAAATTCTTTACCTGTGAAGGCACTTATCTTCATAACATCTAAAGACCCCAGCACCATCTTTGTACAAGACTAAGTGCCTATCAAAGACAGTGAGGCCCAAAGGAGCATCATCTGGTACATTTTTGGTGAGATAGAGAGGGTACCACTCTTCTCTCCAATCATACTCCACAGCCTCACCTTGTCCACTCTCTTCCTCCCCAATAATGGACTCCTCAAGACTCTCTTGCCCTTCACTTTCAGCCACTGAGACTCCCTCACTCACATCTGCTACTGCTGAGCACAGAACTAATCTCCTTTTCAGACCAAGATTAGTGGGGGAGCAGCCAAACAGATCCTTAACAGAAACAACAGCTTTTGTTCTTCTCTTTGTTGTGGTGGTGGTGGTGGTGGTGATACTAGTGTGAGATGAGAAGGGCAGTAGCGTCTTTGTTGAGAGAGCGGTCTCTGAGAGGAAAGGTTGCATCAGAGCCATTGTGTTGTGTTGTGTTGTGTTGTAAAGAGAAGTGTAGAGGTGATGAGGAAGAGAGAATGATTACATGAAAATTGAAACAAGGGGAAGGAGAGTTTCAGAAGTTTTTTGCAGCAGTTTTAGCCACACAAAGTTTTTGGATTTTGTAGTTTCTGTAATCAGAAGAAAAGTCAGGTTTAGGAACCAGTGAGATGTGGACTTGTGATGAGTTGGGGATCCCGTATAGTTTGAACAGTTAGTTCAAAATCCTTAAGTAAAATGACAGTAAAGAAAATGATAAAATGATCTACTTTTAACTCATAGTTTGGGTGTATATTTTTATTTTTTAGTCATTTATTGTTCTTTCTTGTTTATCTAGTCTGGGGTTTTACATTTGACAAAACATCATAAACGGCTAAAAGACAAATATGTACACCCAAAGTGTGCGTTAAGAGAGTGTTAGATTATCATTTTTCAAAATAAAATCCTTTTGAGAAGTGTTAGAATGACAATGAATAGGTCACACCGCGAGACACATTGGCTTATAAGAGCCATCTATGTGCACCTCGAGATGGGGCATACACAGATTTTTGTACACAACATGTTGGTCGAGGCCTCATGGACGGCTACTGTGAGCCAATGTGTCTTGCATATGACCTACCCGTTGTAATTTTAGTATTTTACAATCCTTTTTTGGTGCATATCATTCTTGTGTAAATTAAGTAGAGCACAATTATAGGTTCAAAACTTGAAATTGTTGCTGAAATGTTTGAAAAATGATAATCTAACACTCTCAACTTACACTTTGGGCGCACACCCTTGTGTTTTAGCAGTTTATGGTATTTTGTTAGATGTAGGGTTCACACATAGGGAGACAAGAAAGAGCCATAAATGACTAAAAGATAAGGGTGACGTTCAATGTGCGTTGAAAGTTGGTCATTTTATCATTTTCTGAAATGTTTAATTCAGAGTTTTCCTACGCAATGCTATTTTTTCTAATGGCAAGTTACAACTTTTTCCCCACATTTGCTCTAATATGCACTTTTAGTACCTTCATTTAAGAAATATACACTTTAGTCCTTTTTGGCATAATTCACATCGAAGTGCATATTTTTTAAGATCTCTAATTCAAGTAGCAATAAGACTAAGCTATATTATGGTTATATAGATGATATTCATCTTTCTATTCTTGAAAAGGTTAGGAAGGTATCAGAGGGCTAAAGTTCATGTTAGGCCAACTTCGAGTGGAATTTGTGATTTACCCTTTCCATAACTAGTCATTGCTTTAGATCATGTTGGGCATTATTTCGATGATCGAAAATCTCCATTTATTTATATATAATACAGTAACTATTGCATATATATATTTTTGATCAATCTCTTCGTCGGAACAGGACCAGCTGTCCTCATATATGATGGTACATCTTGCATTAAGTTTAGATCATACGAGGATACCAACCTCAGACAACAATATTCAAGAACAAGTACAAACTGCGAAGTGCAAACTATAATACAGTGTTGATTGACTATAGCTTGGCTAATTTATTCCCAAATACTTTTAACTGAAATTGGTTGGCCTTCGAAAATCTTCTTATTCCCTTTTAACCATACTCCTTGTAGGAATTGCATCAGGCTCTGAGTTTCATGGTTTATACAAAGGAAAATGGTAATCTAACACACTCTCAAGACACTTTGGGCACACACCCTTATCTTTTAGCCGTTTATGATATTTTGCCAGATGTAAGGCCCACGCTTGAGGAGACAAGAAAGAGTCATAAATGGCTAAAAGATAAGGGTGTGCGCCCAAAGTGTGCGTTAAAAGTGGGTTATTTTATCATTTTCCTTATACAAATGCTATACTCTCCTTTTTACAACATCAGAACCTCCATCAAAAACTTAAATAAAAACAAAAAACCTGTCATTTCCCTTCTCTGATCAGTGAATCTTTCTTTATAGATCCTCTAATCACACTTTCTACTTGTTTGATACATTACAAATTTTCAATAGTTGGTGTTCTTAAAACCCATCCTGTTAATTCTAGTTTCTTGTACTTCTATCTTGTTCTTCAACTCTTATGTTCAGCATCTGTGAAACTTCGTGGCCCAATGTAGAGTTCCTGGTGCCTTGGTGAGAAGCATTTTGAGATCAGCGTCGGAGTCAAACCCTACGATTCCTGGAGAGCTCCTTTGCTTCTTGTTCAATGATTGCATGGTTGAGGTGAGGTCAGTGACTCATTACATATAATTGGTTTAACTTCAAAGGGGAAAAAAAATAAGGAATTATTTATTAGAGGTAATTCCTATGTAAAAATAGAACTTTTAGTTATGCTTGATGCAAAGTGATCCAGCAAATGCATCACTCAGTGAACGAAACAGCAAAGCGATGGCTTAGTTGTTCCGCCCAGAAACGGTTTCTTGTACTGACATTCTTGCTTTGGCTGCTAGAGATGCTGTAGAATTTGTACATTATTCCATACTAGATCACTATACATTCTGTCCTGTTATTTTCCATATTCCATGTTGTCTGTGCAATGCAGAAAAGATCACTGACTAGAGATTCTGCAAGCTTGTTACCGAGATAGGCAGGAGGAACTAGCATTCAAATTTCGACTGTTGTAAGATGGGAAATCGTCTTTAGCCTCAAATGTGAGAGTCAATGCAGTAGACAGGAGTCACGCGTTTCACAATGAGAGATGATTCAGCTCTTTTTCTATAAAGGGTCTTTCTTTCATCAATGATCTTGTTGTTCTGTCAGGCAAAATTGAATCGCAGAATATCTTACCTTTCTCGGTTACAGTCTCCTGTGTTTCCTTATGAAATTTTCCGTGTTCATGGCAATGGCAGTAGAGCATGCATATACTCCTCCTAAGCACAATGTTGCAGAAACCAAAAGGAGTGTCTTCCATTGCCTTCCTGACACGAGAATGGCGAATGCTGCAGAAACTAGCGCAACTGCAGAGAAAACATTTTTCCAAGTTTGGAAGGCCTTAACAACACTGCTACATTCCTTGCAGTGTATTACATGGCGAAAGTATCGATTGGATGGATTAGGAGCATGCATTGTTCCAATCCCTCCCTTTGCCGGCATTGAAGCTGAGAGTCCTGCAAGGAGTCCTGCCGGCGCATGCTCCACAACTGCAGGTTGATGAGGCAGTGAAATTGTGTTGTTGCCAAAATGATAGGGCATCCCATGCCCAACCTTGTCCATCCATAACCTGTATTCGGCAACCCAAGCGTCCGAAGACTTGAGATTAATGTACAACTCCTTTATAGGAACCTTCTCCTTCAGCAAAACCTCATTTTGGGATGACAGAAAACCCATGTCTTGCTCTAAAACCTTGCCTGTTTTCTGGTGGAAATACCACTCAGGAAACAACTTCGCCATTGGAGACCTCATTGTGGTTCCAAACCTCAATATGAGCATGGACTTACCCTGCCCAGCCGGACGGCAAAGGAAGAGGCCCGAGAGGTAGTGCTTCTCTCCATTTTTTCCAACAATCTCACTGCTATTTTGAAGAACACATGGCGCATCGAACCGGAGCTTAAAAGGCGTTGCTTTATCCTTTTCTCGGCCCCATTCACCTGCAAATCCTCTTGTAGTCCTCTCAGTCACCTTGAACACAAGTGGTTGAGCATCTTCCCTCTTAGCAGTTGGGTCTGTTCTATCATGTGAAATTGGGACATGAGCAGGATCCATTAGGTTCTCTAGGAGTATAGAATGATCATAGGGAAGCTCATGGGTGGTAGAGACGTCTCTAAGTCCTGGGCGAGCGAAGTTCTCGAACCAAGGAAGTTTAGTAGGATCACCTGGTTTCTCCTCTGACATCCACACCCATACAACTCCTTGAGATTCCTTTACCTCGAACGATTTTAGGCAAGCTGATCGAGGAATTTTCGCTCCGGCGTGGAGCTACAAAAGAAACAATGATATGAAACAATGTATGACATGAAAAGATTTAGTGCCAAACACACAGGAGAAGAAGACAGACCTGAGGAATCTTTACACATTTTCCCTCCCCTTCAAATTGCCAACCATGATATAGGCATTCCAGCCTTCCATCCACCAACTGACCCTCTGAGAGTTTTGCTAACCTGCAAATTCAAGATACCCATATCATGATCAACCCCTCCAAGATCAAAATTAAGTGATCTTATAGAATGTCTTAAATTCATAATCTATTTCAAAGCACCATCTCTATAGAATCAAATAATTATATCTAACTGCCAAAGCATCTCAATAATTATATATCTAACCAACATATATTGAGTTTTAGTGGTAAGGAACTAGATGGCTCTTAAGTACGACCAAGGTTCTAATCCTAACGCATGTATGAGATATTGTTATTGGGAGGCACCAACTATATCTGTGATTTTGTCTGACAGTGCTCAAACTCAGAGTAGTCAAAGTGATTAGATATCATGGGTCACAAGACCACAAGGTAATAATAATAATTATTGTTATTACTTTTTAAGTCCCCAATTCATATCAAACATCACTCCTTTAGAATTTGGATCAGCCAATACCATGACACTTGTGGAAGAACAATAACAACGCTTAGGACAATTGCACCAAGGCCTCTGGGAATAGTCAGGCTTGCCTGGATATCCACGGATATAAAAAAAAAAAGACCCAAATGAGATTAGAACTTCAAAATTTGGAATTATTTACCTGTGAGGGCACCTGTCTTCATGACACCTAAAGATCCCTGCACCATCCTTGTACAAGACCAACTGCTTGTCAAAGACAGTGAGGCCCAAAGGAGCATCGTCTGGGACATTTTTGGTGAGATAGAGAGGGTACCACTCTTCTCTCCAATCATATACAACATCCTCATGACCTTGTTCTTTAGGACTCTCTTGCCCTTCACTTTCAGCCACTGATGAGACTCCCTCACCCACATCAGCTACTGCTGAGCACAGAATTAATAATCTTCTTTTCAGACCCCCAAGATTAGTGGGGTTGCAGCCAAACAGTCCCTTAAGAGAAACAACAGCTTTTGTTCTTCTCTTTGTAGTAGTGGTGGTGATAGTAGTGTGAGATGAGAAGGGCAGTAATGTCTTTTTTGAGAGAGTGGTCTCTGAGAGGAAAGTTTGTATCAGAGCCATTGTGTTGTGTTTTCAAGAAAATGTGAAGAGGTTAGCTTAGGAAGAGAGAATGATTTAGTGGGAAGTGGGAACTGAAGGAGAGTTTCAGATAGGAAATGCTCGTCCCAACAAGAACACACACAACAGACACACACATGTTGGCGTCCATTGATTTTTTGCATCAGGATGCGAGCATGCATCTCGATGTATATCGCACGGGCACCAACAAGTGTCTCGGTTGTGCGTATGGGCACCATAGGAGGGTCCTTTCAGTTTCAGATAACATAAAGACGTGAGAACAGCATGAACCGTTAGTTCACAACCCTTCATTTTGAGAGGAGTGTTCAAGTGCTTTTGTACCTTTCTATAGGAAAATGATATCTTGACAGTTAAAATTCACATATTATGCCACACTCCTATTTAAACAGTGTGATGTATTTCGATATTGTACCCACATATTTTGATGTGTATGGAACGGTTTCCAATTGTGTGACAATGAGGCTTTGTTATTAATGTTATTGAATAGAAATGCTACGAAACCTATTATTTTGTGGTCGAGTTATTGTTGTGGTTGTTGTATGTTCACAAATATTTTTTTTTCTTGTTTTTCACTTGGTAACTAGCTTCAACTGCACCAACCAATCCAAGGTTGGGTACTGCCAGGGCCTATACAAGGGCGGCCCTTCCAACCCCATTCTTTTCTTATACATTACAATAGAATTAGGCAAGAAAAAGACCAAAGTACAAACTACAATAGAGTTAGTCCAGCTCAGTCTCAGATAACATTTTCAATAACTCGTGTTTCATGGTTTATGCTTGATACAATAAGCTCTTGCTTGACAATAAATAAGAGTCATAAGATTTGGCAGAGATAGAAAGTTAGCAGAGAACCTCCATAAAGAAACTTAAATGCATAACCATCCACCACTGCAACCTGAGTAAATGCAGCTTTGATCAAACAAAACTCTCTTTCACAAGTGAATCAATTAGAAAACACCACTTACATTGTATCATATTCAGGACCCTAAACCCTTTAATCTCCCTTTATGGATCCTCCAATCACATTTTCTACTTCTTTGATACATCATAAATTTTTTATACTTTTGTTCTTGTTAACTCTAGTTTCTTGTAGTTCTTCTTCAAGTCTCATGTTCAACTTCTATGAAACTTCATGCCCAAATGCAGAATTCATGGTAAGAAATACTGTGAGATCTGCATCGGATTCGGATCCAACGGTCCCCGGGAAGCTCCTTCGCTTGTTGTTCCATGATTGCATGGTTGAGGTCAGTGATTCATTACTTACGATTTGATCAACTTCAAAGAACAAAGAATTAGTAGAGCTAAAATAGTTCTTTGTATAACAATTGAATTTGTTAATCATGTTTGAAGGGCTGTGACGGATCTGTACTACTAGAAGGAAATGCAACCGAGCAAAGTGATCCGGCAAATGCATCGGTTGGAGGGTTCTCGGTGATCGAATCGGCAAAGCGATGGCTCGAGTTGTTCTGCCCGGAAACTGTTTCTTGTGCTGACATTCTTGCTTTGGCTGCTAGAGATGCTGTTGAATATGTACGTTCTATGCTATACAAGTATACAACTTTACATTTTTTCCTGTTATTGTCTATGATTCACATTGTTTTGAGTAGAGAAAGTAAAGATCACTGCAATTCTGTTTCTGAGACAGTCAGGAGGACCTAGCATTGAGATTCCGACTGGTAGGCGAGATGGGAGATTGTCGTTGGCCTCAAATGTGAGAGACAACATAGTAGACACTAGTTTCACAATGGATGAGATGATTAAGCTCTTCTCCTCTAAAGGGCTGTCCATCGACGATCTTGTTGTTCTGTCAGGTAAATTCAATTGCAGAATTGAAGTCTGGCATGAATTAAGCTTACAATTGTTTGATCTAAGCAATGCAAATGCAATTCAACGTCGTAACTGTTGTTAGGTAATTCAGACTTGTAATAGCAACCTTTTTGTATATGCTTTTGAAACTGCAGGAGCTCACACAATAGGACTAGCACATTGCAGCGCATTCAGCGATCGCTTTGAGGACTCTAACGGGAGGCTTGTGCCCGTCGACAACTCTCTTGACAAGGCTTATGCCACAGAATTAGCAAAGCAGTGCCCTGTAGGTGCAAACGGTGCCATAACCGTTAACAATGACCCCGAAACATCCATCTTGTTTGACAACCAATACTATAAAAACCTTGTATCTCACAAGGGACTGTTCCAATCAGATTCAGTACTGTTTGCCGATGAGAGAACGAAGAGAAGAGTTGCAGAGTTCGCCAGCAATGAAGAGAGCTTCTTGGGAAGTTGGAGGGATTCATTCTTGAAGCTTGCTGGCCTAGAAGTGAAGACAGGTGAAGATGGTGAGATTAGGAGAACTTGCTCACAGATCAATGGATGAGAAATAAGTGAAACATTTTGTTCTTTCGAATCAACTTTATATGTTATTTATTGTATTAGGTTTAGTGTGCTCCAAAGTTCACTTATCGATGAATGAAAGCAATAGTAGTCCAATCAAGGGTTGCCTTCAACTGCATTGATTTTGTGCACCTGTATTTTAATCTCTCAAAACACAGAACAAAAGGGCTTTCAGCTACATGTCTCATGTTTACTGTCGTAAGGTCTAGTATTCGAATGCAGTCAGCAAACTACCATGGCAAAAGAATCAATTTTTTTTTTTTTTTTTTTTTTTCGTTTGCACCAGCCGACATCCATCCAAAAGTCCACTGAGCCACAGCTAATCCAAGCGCAATCTAGGTTTGGCGCACAAAGGATAACGCTCTCTCAGCAAAAGCAACTTCATCCAAGTCCTCTAAGAGGCTCAAGTATCAAACCACTCTGAACCAGTACAAGTCCTGCTATTACATAGAACACTAAAGACAGGGAATAAAATGAAGGAAAATGCTAGCATGGCACGCACATCTGGCACCCAAGCTAAGCATGCACAAGTCCATTGATTTTCGCCGAGAGGCATACACATGTATCCCGATGCACATCAAAAGGGCGCGCATGAGCACATGCCCGACCGACGTTACACTAGGCATTCTCCTAAAATGAAACATCACAACAGAGAGTTGGATTACCTCCAAATTCGAGGTGCATCCAACACACTGAAAAGCAGTTCACTTTGAAGCCCCATTATTGAACAACCTGGTGAGTCAAACAAAACCAAGTATAATAGAGATGTAACGTAATGAAAAATATAAATGCATATAAATGAATGTGTATATAAGAGGTTTAGACAGTCAGACTCTACATGTCATATTCAAGTACCAACCAAAAACACCACAAAAAAAAAAAAAATCATCACAAATTATAGGCCATGAACAATTTCAAAGGATAACGGAAGAATTTAGAAAGATAAAAACAAATTCCAGAATGGATCACTCAATAAACCATCAGGCCATTGAAGCAGCAACTGGAACCATTTTAATTCAACTATTCACACCCACAAAACCAGACTACTCTAGCCTGACATGCAAGCGCCTCGAATATTGAATGAAGAAGTTGAACCGCTTTGACAAAAAACTTCGGACAACCTTTGTTGTAATCGTTGAAACCTGAGATAGAACAGATCCTTGCTTCAGTAACGAGTAATACTGAAAATCAAAATATAAGAATGAATGACAATGTAACAATAAGGCTTCTTCAAGTCTGATCCATATGTGCCACTTCCCGAAAGAACACATTAACCATTAAACAGAACAAAAATGCAGTGCATTTCATCATGAGATATCCATCTTGATTGATCAAAAGAAGTAACCTAATTAACTTTAAGGACCACAATATCTTGTGAATCAGCGTGGATCATTCTCTCCTACTTTTAATTTCCCTATTGAGTTGCAACAATGACCAAAAACAACCAATCCCAAGTAAGTTGGGTTTGGCTAAATGGATCTAACATTTCCATTTAAACTCAATTCAATGCGGTTGATGATATCTCTTATAATGTTTTCATGATTTTGGGCTCCTGGGTTGAGTATAAGCTTTAACAATTAAACAACATTAATCAAAATCCATTAGTAATGTTGTTCATAGAATCTACCAACTAGAAAGGCATGCACTACACCTCTCCGGACATTTTCACCTCGAATTACAACCCCTTAGGCAGACTATGGTGCTTTTCTATCGAGATTTTATATACGCAATAATAATTTGCATAAACATTTGAAAGAGACAGGAAAGATGTTTTAAACTTCCTCTCCTTAATATTGCATTTATAAATGCTCCTTAACATCTGGATAAATAAAGTCATAAGTACTTGCTAAAATTTTAAAAGTTTAAAGAAATAATGTTATTTGTAACACTATCATGACATGTGTATATAGTCCTACGATCTTTATTGCCTTAGCCTTTGGCCCAAGTCTGGTCGGTTCTCAGAATCATGATGCGAAACACCTTAAAAATGCTACTATACTCACTCCAAGAAATCAAATTCTTTGAAGCCCCTAAACTGTAGATCTGTTTCTAGGATCCCAGTCCAACCATGGATAACCATATGCCACTAACAACCCACAATAGCCACAAGAGTATTCTAAGTGGATCAGCAAGGCAAGAATGAATCCATAAAATGTGTGGTAGATATAAACATGGGGATCATAAGGTCGATAAGAGGATCAGAAAATAACTAGAATAACAGAACCAAAAACTAGAATTAAAAAAAAAAAAAAAAAAAAAAAAAAAAAAAAAAAAAAAAAATTCAAGAATGAGTACCAAGAATTTATCCATTGCACAACTACTACTAACTGCAACCATGAGAAAGATTAAGGATCCTTGACCATTAGAATATACAAGTGATGATCGAAAAGTAAAATGCTTTGTGGCAAAATTATTTCCTCACTATTGCAATTGCATCAGCACATCTCTAACAAGTACTGACAAAAGATGCATACAGATTGCTTTTCTTTTCTTTCTTTTTTTTTTCCCTTTTTTGAAAGCATCCCTTCAATTGCATTAAGTCGAACGGAGTGGAAAAGTTTGATGCATGCCCAAACTACTTTGGAAACATGCCTTTATATATGTAAAGGGATTCTACGAGCAGAAAAGTTTAAAATATAATAATAATGACAACAAAACCAAAAGGAAATTGCATCGTCTTGGCCCATCATCCAAAACAACACACAACACAATAAAAAATGCAATCCCCCAACCCCAACACTCCACCACAATACAGTTCCCATGCCTCCACTCATCACAAGAAAACCCATCTGTTCATTAATTGGTCAAAGGAATCAACTAAATAGTGAGCTAGTTCAAAATTTTTAAATTGTAAACCATTTAGAAAGGGAGAAAAATTTTCAAAAGAAGTTTTTTTCAGATTCAGAAAAGTTGGAATAATACAACAAATGTATTAATAGTCTAATAGAACCTAATAGACTGCTAAAGAGGACAAGAACACCGAATAGAACCCTTATAAGAGCCTCACAAGGAGAACAATATCATATTAACTACCACATTTTCCAGAATTAATTGATACCCTCTTCCAATCAGCCAAATTTGAAGTTTTGAACTCAATTTGTGCAAATAAGGGAAGGCAGAAGCTGAGTTACCTTTCAATCTTCATAATCACCAGCATTCTCCAATAAGTAGTTGGCTGCCAATTCCTCGTTCCGTTCACAAGCTAAAAATGCCTCAATGACACGTTCCCTATCGAACCCCATCCCTACAAGCTGAATTGAAAAAAAAATATATATTGAGGAAATTTTTTCTATTGAAGGACGAAACAAACAGATGAGGCGGAAAGTCCATTGTACCCGTTCAATGGCTGCCTGCTCTTCCACTGTTACACTGACAGCGAGAGGCATATCTTGCTCAGGCTGCTCAAACATATCTCTAGAAATACAAGAGAAAGATGCTATCAGCGGATGGGTATTCATCTTGTCTTGACATAAAACTTTAATTCATCTTGACTTCATAAGTAGAAAATTCTCGGACATCATAAACAGAAAAATGCATATAAATGGAGGACTTCATGAGATGAGATATAAGAAACAGCAACAGCCAAAGACACTGCAAAAGACACCTTGAGTGTCCAAATGCAAGGCAATAAATCTTTTAATTATTCGTCCACACTTCATTCCATCTGGTATAAATTATTTTTTCTGTACTCAAACAAAAGTGAATAATATCTTGTCCACAAGTAAATTTAAATAGTATAGATATCAGAATAAAAATAACGATGCGTTGTATACAAAGAACAATTCAAAACAAAATAAAACTGGCAATGCATTGCAAAAAGTTGCAGCAAGGCAAATTAACTACAAGGAAAAAGAGAAATTAATTTTTTTTAAAAAAAGGAATAAGAAACAAATCAGGTTTAAAATCTAGTTCCCCAATGCCCCCACCAGAATAAATAAAATTAATGACATTTTTTTATCTTTTTCACAAATGGAATTGGTGGGTGGATTATGCACAACAAACAAACCATAAAGGAAATCATCTAGAGTCTAGTCCTATTCCTGTTGATTTTTATTTTTATTTATTTATTTATTTTCCTGAAGCCATTCCAGTTGAATTGCAAGTAGTCAGCAAATGTAGTCCAGTTAAAGCAAGTTTTTTGACAATTCCCTTTTTATTCTTTTGTTTTCTTAAAAAAAAAAAACCTTGAGTTCAAGAACGCATCCAATTGGTTCCCCAATGCCCCCACCAGAATAAATAAAATTAATGACATTTTTTTATCTTTTTCACAAGTGGAATTCGTGGGTGGATTATGCACAACAAACATACCATAAAGGAAATCATCTAGAGCCTAGTCCTACTGTTGATTTTTGATTTTTGATTTTTATTTTTCTGAAGCCATTCCAGTTGAATTGCAAGTAGTCAGCAAATGTAGTCCAGTTAAAGCAAGTTTTTTGACAATTCCCTTTTTATTCTTATTAAAAAAAAAAAAAAAAAAAAAAAAAAAAAAAAAACTTGAGTTCAAGAATGCATCCAATTGGTTGATATAATATACCACATATGTAATAATGTCATTAATAGCTCATTAAACCACGAAACATAACCATATAGGATAAGAAAGGTAGGGGTTCTACACATTGATAATATCTCAATAATAAATAGGCTGAAGAGCACGTTCTTGCACTCATCTAGATAAATAGAACAGGCCTATCCTCACACTAGATACTACAGGGGTTATATAAAGTTGGGCTGAAAGTTGACATTGACGAGTTAGTATTTGTTTTTTTTTTTTTTTGACAAGGACAAGAGTTATTATTAATTACAACGTAACAACCAAAATCCTTGCTACATGGATGCTTAAACAAATCAACAACTTTATTTAGCCCAAATAAACTAGATCTTCATTTATCCCAAACTAGTCCATTCTTAACTTGTAAAGATCCTCAAGTTCAAGTACAATCTCAGAGCATTTAGTGCAAAATGCAGCAGCAACTAAAACAGATTTAGTAGTCCAAAAATAATACAAGTGGAAGTTATACCAACAGGATAGGACATAAGAAAATGTGTGCCTTGAGTATGCTCTTTTCTTTTAGTCACCAAATTATAAAATACAGTCATATAGCTCAACACTCACCCTTCGACTCCTTCAACCGGCTCATTTATTAATTGAAGAAATTCAACCTGGTGCTCTTGAATCAACCTGAGTAGTTGGGGGTTTTGCTTGCTTAGCTCCTGAAGCATTGGCTGCAAAAAAGAGAAACAGGTTAGACACAAAACTGCAATGAAAAAAACAAAATTGAACATCTCTACGAAAACAATGCAGACCTGGAGAATCTGTGGATTCGCTTGGACCATGGACCGCAAGGCTTGAAACTAGAAGACAACAAAATTTTATTCATCTAAATGTTAGGATCCATAACGAATCAAAGAAAATAGCACTAGAACCACAATGATCGGCTAAGCAGATAAGTTATAGCTGTACATATAATATCCACACAAATATAAAACTCAGCTCACAAAGTAATCAGATGATTCAAGACATGCTGGGTCCCAGTGCAGATAATATAATCAATACATCATTCATGCAAATACTCTTCCTAAATACCAATATGCCTAACATAAGCAACCATTACCATCAACAATTGACTATAGGTGTATTTTGGCCTTCGTATTGGAAATAGTATCTTACAATGGCTATAAGGCAGGTGAAAAAGTTAGACTAACAGCAAGTGTATTTTCAGAAGCAACACAGCTGTTGGCAACCAGAACTTCAAGTCACTTCTCATCTCAATTCTCAAGGATTTTCAAAATGACAACTAAATCTCCATGAAAACAAGCTAATTTTTACATATATTTTCATTTAATAAAAAAAAAATTCTGGTAAAATAGAAGTTGTGGATAATTATCATAAGGAACCTGCTGGTTATTTCTGAGGAAATCAAGGGATCCATCCCCACCACCTGTGCCAGAACCAAGTGCCTCCTGGAAATATTTAAAAAGAGATTATTGTAACAAGCAGAAAAAATATGGAATACACATGCCCAGTACATTAACAATAGAGGCAAACCTGGGGGAACATGTTCAGAGGAGATGAGTTAGGAACTCCAGAAAAAGGTGCAGCTCCAGCTGCACCTGTTTCAGCTGCAGGGATATCCCCACCAGATTCCTGTCTTGAAGAAAAATTGGGGACTGGAACAGCAACTTCAGCAGATGGTGGAATACCCTGAAGAAAGAGAACACATTAGCAGGTAAACCATACGACAGAGTAAATGGTAAACTTGCCAAACATTACGACATACAGAGTATAAGTAGTCAACAGCTCGCTCTGGATTGTTATAAGCAGCACGAAGTGCACGTGTGACAGTCTCCTTGTCCCAATTACCACCACCCATCTCCATTATTTCTTGAACAATCTGCTCAAGATTATTTCCTGCAACCAAATTTGATGCAGCTTGACCATAGGCATCAGCGGTCACCCTGCCACAGAGACTCATTTTAGTTTGCTCGCAAATGCAACACAGTCCAAAACCCAGCAAGCAGATACAGTACGCAAAATGCCAACAGCTAATACATTCTCCCCAAAGAAAAAGGAATTGCGACTAAAGTTACACTATTTACAAGTGTATAAAAGGAGAACAAAACTAAGGAAATAGGGTACTTAAAATTTAAAAAGAGATGTACCTCAAAAATTCACCTATGCAAAAGACAGATGACTAATTACTTCAGCACATGGCATTTCTACTAAATAAATTTTATCAGATTGAAATCTTAATGACACGCATCACATGAACTTCAGGGACACCCCCCCAAAGTTCTATCCATTGGAACCGACTCACTTATGATACCCTATCAATTTATCAATTAGATTATGTCATGTTACAGAACTTTCTATCAAAACTAAATAAGAGTTTGTCATGTAAAATCCTTAAATCTTTCAATTTTTTCGTTTGGTGCCCAATAGCATTGTCAATGCATCAAGGCATGATCAAGGCAATAATAGCAGGAAGGAAAGGTGTGCTCAACCATTGCCTACAAGCTTCCCAGGAAATAAACTTAACAGATATGACGATGTAGCTAATAACATTTCTAAATGTAATATTACGTATTACAATACTTTGATAATTAACAGCTCCAACTCTAAGAAAAGATTATCAAGTGTAACAAAATAAAATATTTACAAATTGAAAAATCTCAAAGAACTGCTAGTCTAAAACATGTTGGACTAGTAATCATTAAGAACTAAGAACTGACAGCCTGGCGCAAGTTATGATTTTCTTTCCACCAAAAACAAAGAATGAAAAAAGAGTAATTTATGGCTTAAACAACATAAGCAAGCAAAAAATATAAATCCTGAAAAATAATTACTCATCAAAGTGTCTCGATTCAGACTAATGCAAGTATTGTCAATAAGAGAAAGGTAACTTACTTTCAAAAAGTAAAAATGCACCACCGCTCTAGTTTTACTTTACAACTCAATCAACCATGATGGTATGCAGTTAGAGAAATTAATGAAACTGTATACTAGAATAATGATTAGATACTTTCGGTCCTCATTTTTCTCTGTTTACATTTTACATATTCTGTCCAAGTAAACGTACCTTGGACATAGTATTTCAATGTAAACAAATTCGGAAAGGTTGAACACAGGATATCATCAATTCCAATCTCAGGAAAGGAGGGGAAAGAGAGGCATAGGTGAAGGCTAAAAAATCCCCTCATTTGAGAGGGTAAGGAGGAGGAAATGGAGAGAGCACATACTCTGTTGTTGCACTGTCAGAAACAGCTGCGGTAGTCATCGAGGCCCTGTAAAATGATTGTTCATTTGCGCGTCCACATTAAAACAACTAGTTCAACAGAGCAACAAAAAATATAGGGTTAACTCACGGTGCCGGTGTAGGAGCTACAGCTGCAGGTGAGGGACTAGGTGCTGGTGCAACCGTTGGTGCAGCTGCCGCAGGCTGTTCAACAATATATTTAAGAATTGACATGAGAAATAGTATAAAACATAGCATAGAATGAGACTATATCTAACAAGCACTAGAATGGGATGGAAAAATTACCTGAGCAGAAGAGGATCCACCAGAACCAATGGCTTTGTTCTGTAGAGAGACCAATTAGAGAGGACCATATTTCAAGGGAAAAAAAATTAAACAAAGAAAAAAGCAAAAGAAATTAATATATATATATGGGTACTTCTACCATGGGAACCAAATATATACTCATGTCATTTAGAACCATTGGACCTAAATCCAACACATTAATCGAGGCGACATAAATGCATTGTGCATTTAATGCACAACACATTTTGAGGGGTACCCAAGGCATGGGTATATATATATATGAGATTGAGACCAACAGAAGAATCGGCAGCAAGCAAGAACACAAAATGTTAAAGTAACTAAAGTATATATTTTTTTGAGATAGAACTATGAGTATATTTTATTTGCAACATTCAGTACTACTTGAATCATAGATCCATACATTATCAGTGTAAAGGAATCTAAATCACTGACATCATCTTCAAAATAATTTGGCTACCAGGCGAAACAAGCCAACTAGTGTTTTATAACCAAAGTAATCCAACATCCAAAGCATGCTTCGGAGTGCAAACCTCCCTACCCCTAGGCCCTAGGTACAAAGGATTAAAAGTGAAGGGACAAATTCTGCAGCAGTAGACCAATGAACCAACACCGCTCAATTCTTCAAATAAGTGCTTGTCATTACAACAAAGCCTTGGGAATCAATTTCCACCTCAATCAATTAAGTAGAGAAACTTTATGCAATTCAAAAGGGTTTGGATTCGACTCTAAAGTTCGGCTAAATATTTAATGCACCCACTCAACTCTTGATGTCACCAAGCAATGGTCAGACTGCATTGAGAAAACCAAGGAAAGAGTCAACTTTGCCAAGTGGACTGGCTTGTTTACATTTTCCATGAAACTTTAACATTATGGTGTTCGGGAACTACCATAATGAAACTTTCTCCTTGCTCACACGTCATTGCTTTAGAGCTGTAGTCAATAGCATTTTCCTCCAAAAGTACATCATTTAGAGGTCCATGTTTTTGTGACACGTAATAGAGGAAGGATTGAAATAGGAACTAACTATTCACTTGAATAATTGATGAGTAAATTTACCCAAAAAAAAAAAAACATCCTTTTCAAAAATGCTAATGTAATTTTATGATCTCCAAATATTTTTAACCATTCCACTTGTTTTTTTCAAGAACAGTAATAACTACGAAAAAAAAACAAAGAAAATCGCATCACTAAATAATTTTCAAAAGCAAAAGGAGTACCTTGCTAAGCATCACAACAAGAAATCCATCTTCACTAACTTTGTTCTCTTCCAACGTACTCTCATCCTTCAACACCTTCCCGTTGTGAATAAGTAACTGCTGCCCACACGGATAGTTGTCTTTACCTTGGACATCTTCAATATTCTTTTTTACAGCCATAACCTAGAGCAAATAAAACAGGTTAACGAAACCATCAATGTCATACTATGAAACTTTGGGAGAGGATAATTGACAATAGGCTAAGAAGAGAAACAACAATATCAGAGAATCAATTTGGTTTCATGCCTGGGAGGTCAACTATGGAGGCAATTTTCCTTATAAGAGGATTAATGGAAAAATATAGAGAAAGGAAAAAGGATCTTCATATGGTATTTGTAGATTTAGAAAAAGCATATGATAAGGTTCCTAGAGATGTTCTTTGGTGGGTTCTAGAAAGAAAAGGGGTGCATGCTACATATATAAACACGATTAAGGGAGTAATAACTAGTATAAAGACATTCGGATGAACTACAAAAGAATTTTCCATTACGATAGGACTACATCAAGGATTGGCTTTAAGCCCATATCTCTTTACGTTAGTATTAGATGAACTAACTAGGCATATTCAAGAGGATATATATCATGGTGTATGTTATTTGCAGATAATATTGTCTTAGTGGACGAAACAAGAGCTGGAGTGAATAGGAAATTAGAACTTTGGAGGAATACATTAGAATCTAAGACTTTAAATTGAGTAGGACGAAGACCGAGTACATGCACTGTGAGTTTAGAAATACGAGACATCGAGATGATGAAGTGGTAAAATTAGGGGAAGTAGAAGTTCCTAATGTGAAACACTTTAGATATCTAGGATCAATCATACAAAATGATGGCAATATTGAGAATGATGTCACACATAGAATCCAAGCTAGATGGAAAAAATGGTGGAGTGCAACTGGTGGATCTGTGATAAGAATATGCCTACCAAGTTAAAAGAAAAATTTTATAGGACCGCAATTAGGCCAACAATGCTCTATGGAAGTGAATTTTGGGCGATAAAACAACAACAATTACATAAAATGAACGTAGTAGAAATGAGGATACTTAGGTGAATGTGTGGTAAAACTCGTAAAGATAGGAAAAGAAATATATAAATTTAAAGACAAGTAGGAGTAGCACCAATTGACTAAAAGATTAGAGAAGAACGGTTGCGGTGGTTTGGTCACCTGCAAAGATGGTCTATAGATGCCCTGACTAAAAAACTTGACTTAATAAGAATTGAAGAAATTCAACGAGGTTGGGGTAGACCGAAGTTAACTTGGAATGCATTAATTAGGAAGGATTTGAATGGTTTGGAAAGCTCACCATCAATTGCATTAAACCAAGCACAATGAAAGAGTTTGATCCATATAGCCGATCGCAATTAATTTGGGATTGAGGCTATGTTGTTGTTGTTGTTGTTGTTGTTGTTGTTGTTGTATCAAAACCATCAATGAATTATGTTCAAATTGACATAACATAAAGCCTTTTAGTCCAAATGCGCCATGGGGAGCAACAAAAGTCTATAAACCCTAAACCCTAAACCCTAAATCCCCTTGGCTTTCAATTCAATGTCAATTTTCAAAAATAATGGAATGCAAAACATGCAGGCATTTCACAAGTAGGCATTTGCAAATAGTCTTTGGATGTGTTAAAACCGCCTCAACCGCCCTTCCCTAATTTTTGCCTCTATTAGAAACTCAACTTAGAAAAATCAACACCATGAAACTAAGAAATTCGACAATATTAGGGTTGGACCTAAAATAACTTGGAAAGCATAATTATGAAGAATGTAAAACACATATTATCAAAGTACACCATCAATTTAACACTTGATCAATGTAGCGGACCTAAACTAATTTGCGACTGACTCTCCACAAAATATCAAAATTCAGGTATTCATCATGGAATTTGAGTTATTGAATGTCCCGACTTCGTGTCACTATTATTTATCAAGAGCACTAAATCTAGCGCAACGGAAGAGGAATTTCTGTGATTTCCAACCAAACGAGTCCTCGCTAGACTTATCAACACAAAGCGCCCCAAACAATGACCAAATCCAAATCTTCTCTTCAACAACCATTGCAAACTACATGAATCAACAAAAACGCAAACCCTAACGAAATTCCAAACCAAATTCACTGAAAAATCAACAAAACCCTAGAAATCTCAAACAACGGAGACAAGAAGAGATTGAAAGTACGGAGAGAGAGCGAACGAGTGACTGACCGTGTCGTTGGGCTGAACCTTGATTTCGAAATGGCTGCCCTTCAATGTCTTGACGGTGAGCTTCATCGCGACCAAATCGCAGTAACCCTAGAAAGTGTGATCGGTGGAAAACGCGAACCCTAACCCGCGCGGGAGTTGAGTTTCGCCGATCGAGGGAGAGAGAGAGACGGACTACTAGTTTAATTAGGTGAGACTATGAAGAACAAAAGAGTGTAGTGCGTATATATACATGTAATGTAATGTAAAGTGGAATTAGTAGGAGAGAAAGTGGTGCGGTGGACGACTGGACTGCCAAGCCCACGAGCCTTTGCACCAGCCTTTTTTTAGGAGAGGCTAAACCCACCTCATAAATTACTCCTCAATTTTGTGAAATTACTCAACTACCTCAACATACCCCACTCACCCCCACTCACACCATACCCAGTCACCTCTTTCAAATCGCCTCACCAAAAATTGATCAAATCTAATAAAATCCGAACAAAACGATATGAATTCGACGACGGGGGTGCATTTATCATCTCTTTTACTGTCAATTTCGAGGGTTTTTTGAATTTTTTTTGTGACGGCCCCAATTTCCCCATGCAATTGGGTACGCCCGGCCTAGACCCATACAAACCTCGAGTCATCACTGGCAACCCGACGAGCCTAGTCACCTTCAATTTAATCAATTTAGTAATTTATGAAAGAGTTATTGCATATTATACAAATAAGACTAAAACAATATATAAAGGGGAAATAACTCATTCAAGGGAAAGTAGAGGAATTTTAAAAGTGTGGAAAACCCAGGGTATTCATGTACAATTGGAAATGCAAAGGTACATAATACCAATCTCATCAAAATTTGCCTAGTTTAATAATCCTAAAGCATATATATATAAAACGATATACATAAAAGCAAAACATAAAGAAACCTATAAAATAGTCTCCAAATCCCAAATTCGCTAATCCTCACAATAGATCCCCTATGCAAGGGTCCCTTGCCCTTCTCGCTCTCGCTTCTATCTCGCACCCACCGTCACAAACTAGACGGTGAGTAATCGAATAAAATCGAATGTAATGCCGAGAAGAAGATAACGGTAATTCATGATAATACAAGTAAATCGATCTAAATATCATGCGGTAATAAAAATGACAGAATTTAAATAAACAAGATGCATGATAAACAGACTAATAGATATCAATCGAAAGTCAAGTGTGTTCCAAGGAATCAAAAGAGGCTCATAAGTGGTCTAAATCATAGCATAACCACGAAGACCTCGCGAGATCTTCTGAGCATCGACACAAGCGAAGGCACAACTATGACCGGAAAGGGACTCGAACCCATCCACCCAAGTACTCGGTATCACACGGTCACTAGGGGTGGTCACACACTCGTGCGCACGAGTGCCGCGTTTTATCCTCTAGTGCGAGGTCCTAGTACTTTCGAGACAAAACACTTACGCCAAGAAACACACAACAAGAAATGGAATGGAATACCAATAATAGAGCATAACAAGACGAATAAATGATAATGAATCACATGGCATTTTCTTAATCGGCTTACAAACGTACAAATGCTTTTTAAGGCAATTGTACTTACGAACTATCGCGACCCGCGAAATAAACTCTCGTTTCTAATGCGTATTCCCAAGTTTTCCGCTACCTGACAAGGTTGGAAACTCTAATTAATGGGTCGAGGCATTAATTAATCCTAGGTCGATACCCTTCACATTTTCCCATCCTTTTAAATGACTCGAAAACCTCGACAATTCAATCGGTAAATCAAACCCAAATTGACAAAACTTTGATCGAAAACTCAACACCGACGTCATCAACAAAGAATGATCAAAACACGAAACCACGCAACATTATTAAGAAACTACAACGAGTCCAATTGTTTAATAAAAATCATAACAAGTAATTCGTCAAAATAACAATATTAATAGTATTTTAGATGAACCAAAACCGCGAGAGACCATCGAGGACATGAGCAAGATCCGTGATAACCTCCACACCAGTGATGGTTCAACCAGCAAATCCTTTCAAACATGCGATTTTACGGCAAAAGAAAGAATAAAAATAAGATAAAATACAACACAAAAACAATCACATGAAATAATAAAAGCTGTTTTAAAACGCAACTAGATTTCGGACACACCGGAGGGTTGTAGGACATTAGTATGGCGAGATCTAGTCCCCGATAACCTCCCCCGGTGCGGCGGTCGGCCGATAGCGCGCCAAGCCAAGCGCGTTTTCCGGCGAAACCAAAACAACAATAAATTAAAAAAAACGGTGAAAAACGTAAGAAAGAGTGGGAGAGAGAGAGAGAGAGAAAGCGGACCTCGGTGAAGGTTCGCGAGGGGAGGCGAGTGGGAGACCGACGAGAGAGATGAAGGGAGGAAGAAGATAAGTGGCGGCGGTGGGTGTTTGGAGAAGGAGGTGAATAGTGTAGGGTTTTCTTTTTTTTTATATATATAAGGCCAAATGACATTTTTACCCCCAACTTAATTCCTACACACTTTTAAAACACTACCCTTATGGGTCTTTTTACTTTTTTATTTATTTCTCTTTATTGCACATTAAAGTGTGTAACCATTCTATTTATTTCTCTTTATTACATATTAAAGTGTGTAACCATTCTATTTATTTCTCTTTATTACACATTAAAGTGTGTGTGTGTTGTCACTTGCATAACTCTCCACCTCAACACACCCACATCTCGAGGTCAATCTCATGGTTCCTCACCATTGAAGCGTGTCAATTTAACAAATCCAATTCCATAGACCATATGTTGCGTAATTAACTAACTCCCGCGTTCAAACGACATTCCTCGGTCCATTTTTCCTTGTTCCGACTCTCGTAATTCGCGTAGTCTCGCCTTGTCTCGCCACTAACTAATTAATTAAATAAATTAAAAATTTATTTATTTGTATGTTTTACTTGTTTTTCTCCCCGTTTAACTAGTCGAAACCTCACTCAATTAAATATCTCCGAACGGCTCGAAACCCGTAAAATACTACAATACTAATACACACAATCAAAGAATCATAAAATCACTTCGATGTCAACTCCCGAAGTTCGAAATCTTGTCCAAGTATTCACGTAGACGGTCACAATTTTGACAGAGGTCACAATTCTGACAAGTGCAACACAAGTCAGTTAAAAATTTGGGGTTGTTACATTTTTTCTCGTTGAATTGTTTTGTTTGTGAATTTATTTTTTAGCTTAGAGCTTTAATTTGAGACGTGAATCTTGCATTTTAAATACAAAGTTTCGATGAAATTGGAAATATTAAGTGATTTCGAGCAAAACCCACTAATTTTTTGTCATTTTAATGTATTTTTTTAAGAGTTTTGAAGTTTTTTATTCGTTTTAGTCGCCCGCAGGTTTTGGAGTAACAGAGCAGTGTCGGTCGAACTGGGTCGACACCTCTGAAGAGATGTCGGTCGAACTGGGCCAACACCTCTAAAAAAGTTTCAACTAGTTCCCTCCATCACCCACTGAAACCAATTTATTTTCGCATTATCGGTTGAAGTTAGCCAAGACCTCTAAAGAGGTGTCAGTCCTGTTCACCCGAAACCTCTTCAGAGGCATCGACTATATTCGTCCGACACCTGAAGGCAAGGGTATTGAGGTGAGGGTGAAGGTAATGGGGTACACAAGTAAAAAAGTGGGGTACACTAAGCGAGGGTATTTTTGAATTTTAAGAAAAAAAAAGTGGGGTACATACAAATTTAAATACTGGGGTACGTTTAGTAATTAATGGGTCCGTTTATGTAACGACCCTAAAAAAATTTAATCCGTATCACGTGTCAATACAGGTGATACATGGGCCCACGTCATGGTACAGTCATCAATTCTCGAATGGTGACGCCAAGGTATGTTAGTTTTGTATGGTATTTATATTATATTATATTTCATTTGTTCAATTTCAAAGTTTTTAATGTGTAAAGACGTTTGTGTACGATTGTTGGTAGTGCGGAGAACAAATTTAATTAAAATACTGACAAAAATATAAAATAAATAATAATTAAAAAGTTGTAAAGTTTGTTTGTTACGTCGGTACGTCTGTGGTGACGCGACGAACAAAGTTAGTGTTATGAGTCGGGTGCGATCGGTACGGGAATACCCGAGAGAAACTTTGAGTGTTGTTTGAAATTGATGAGATTAAAAGACCAAAGTCAACAAAGAATCACCTATTTGAGTCATTAAAGTTAGGGGAGGTGATTGCAAAATGACCCAAAAGGGCATTTAAATTGTAAAGAGTATGGATAGGGGTGGAGGGTATTTTGGTCATTTGACCAAAAACCCCCAAAACACCATCACGCCACTGCCATCACCATTCTCACCATTCTTAATCGACCGAGATGAGAGATCAAGGAGAGGAGAGCAGGGATTCGTGGAGAGCGTGGACGCGACGTCGAGGCGAGATTCAAGTAAGGTAGTTATTGATTTCATTGTTGGTGTTGTCGTTGTGGTTGTCACAATTGTTGTTGAGATTATTGTCGAGGGGTTGTGGATTTAAATTAGTGAAAATGGGATATTGATGATGGTGGTAGTATATGTGTTGATTGTTGTTGTGTTTAAAAAAATATTTTTCTTTTTGCTCTCTGTTCGTTCCAACGAACAAGAAAAGAGAACCGGGGCGGGTTAAGGTGACCCGACCCGGTTGGATCAAACCGGGTTTGACCCGGTTTGGGTCAGACCGGGTTTGACTCGATTGGACCGGGTCCCGGTCTGACCCGATCAAGGCGGTCCAGACCCAACCCGGGACCTACCCACCTATTATTATATTAATAAATAATTATTTATTTCAATTAAATATATTAAAAAGGATTTTAATTGAAATAAATTTAGGAAAATTTGAGAAAATTATAGAAAATTTTATTTTCATCAAATAAAGAGAAATTTGTGAATTTCTACGAAAAGTGAAGTATTCAGGGTTCTTGTGAGACGTTATGTCGAGGTTTTGCCTTGAAAAGCGTGAAATTGACAAAAATAGTTAGAAATTTGGAAAAATCATAGGAAATTAAGGAAATTGATATAAATTGCATTATCAGGATTATTGTACACACGGGGACTATAAGGGTGTGTCGGAGTCCGTGTTAGCGCGAATTAGCTTGGTTCGAGGTAAGTAAACCAGTGAGGAACATTACTGTTATTTATTGAGCTTTGAATTATTTATTGATATTGTTTCAATACCCTTTTGTTATTCTATTCATATGAGTTGTCCTAAGGCAAGTGTGTCAAGTATGATCCTTGCAGAATTTCGGGCTCGCGGTGTATTATACCGGGGTTTACGGCTGGGGATACGTGATTGGTTGTAATGACATGTACGGGTAAGAGTTATCCACTAGATTGTTGGGGACTCTGCATTCGCGTAGGGGTCTTAGAAGAGATTATGTCCTCGACTCCAAGCCTTTAAGGAGATTCTGTCCTCGGCATAACGACTTGATTGGTCGGGAGTACTTGTGCCTTTCCCTTGTATTCCAAGACACTTAATTTCGATTGCTTATTTATTTATTTATTTCAGTCCTTATATATTCATGCGCTCCTTGTCCTTTCTTTCTATCTGCATGAATTGATTGTTCATTTATTTAATTCGAAATGCTGTATTTATTGTTGTTCCTGCTTGACATTACTTACCTGGGCTCGTCATTCTTGTGTTTGACCGAATGCAGATCCGCAGTCCAGCAAAAGAAAAGGCCGTGCAGTTAGGCGATATACTTTGAGTGGCCTCATCTGCTGACATAGGTGACTTTTTGGTCGTATTAGTTACTTATATTATTTTTGTATATGGGGTTATGGGTTGAGAGATTTTTTTTAGATATTATGACTTGGATGATACTCTTCTTGCTTTACATGGTATATATGACATATGGGGTTCCCACACCCTAGGTTTTTGTCCTAACTTGGAGCTTTCGAGGTTAATTGATTAGTTGAGATTTATTGCTTTCGCTTTAAACTTTGATAATTCGCTAATTAATTGACTTTACTTTTAAATGATTAATAAATGATTGAATGGTAAGAATAGACTCACTGACCTTGCGCAACTCAACGAGATTGACTCGGGGGTTCGCCCAGGTCCAGCCGGCGGCGTCCGATTCTAAGATTGTAAAATTTAGGGCTGTCACAGTTTAGCTTCTCCCTTTTTTTTTATTATGGACCTCTTATGAATCTCGAACTCAAAACAAAAAAAGACAAGCAGAAACGACACACTTTTTATTGCTTTATGGTGCTCGAGAATTAGTAAAGAAACGGGAACAAATTTATGGCACTGATGAACTATCATGGATACAGTTACAATTTCACAAAGTCGAATTAAGAGAGTTGAATGTTCTCTTAAACAATTTTTTTAACTCTTCGTTTGTATTGGTTCGTAAGCAAAGTGAGTAGCCCCACATGCAATTTTTTTCATGTGCATGGGCCCAAAAATTTCATTTTTTCACTCCATTCAAATTTAACTATGCGAAAAAAAAACTCCATACAAATTTAATTCTTAGAAAGTTTACTTGACTTTTTAAAATTATTTTTTTTATATTTTTTTTGGTAAGATTAAAATTATTTTTAAAACGTGTATTAAGAGTATCTCCAATTCAACGCCATATCGTTCGTTAAACTAGTGCATAAAAATAATATTGCGCCAAATATGAAACAAAGAGTATTTTTTTATTTTTTTAACTTTTATTAGTTGTGACCCAACAAATCAACAAAAAAATATTTTAAAAATAAAAAATTATCTTATAAAGTGGTTTGATGTAAGGTTTAATATTTTTAGATTGGAGATAAAAATAATAATTTGTGTATTTTTAGCACTACTACGTTGTAATGCATTGGAGCCCAGAACGATAGTTCAGTAGATTTGTGAAGGGTGAGTCCACACTTACCCACTTACCCATCTGATGTACATCTCGAAGTGTATTGGACCGCATGGACCCAGTCCGTGTTCACTCCTCTATCAAAAGTTGTTACGTTGTTCAATGACCAGTGTTGCCGAGTGCCCATACTCGTAAATGGGGCCTGTTTGGCACCACGGACTTTTTCAATTCCCAAAAGGCAATTTCCGCGACAGTGCAGGCTCGGCAATGCTGATCACCTTTTCATGGAAACAGATTCTAGATTATTTCTTTTTATGAGATACACAGCTCTACTCAATTCTCAAACACCGTTGGATCACACAATCACTATTTAAAAACGTAGATCTCTATATAAATCGAAAGGACCAAGACAAACTCAGAAAGAATTATGTCCGGAAGCCTGATCAGCACAGACATTCTTTCCTTCTATATTCTGCAAGACTTCCCACTTAAAGCATTGATTCGCTCACAAACCCAATCAGAATGAGCACTAAACCCTACAATTCTAGGGTTCTTCAGCGACTATCATCATCGAAAGGAGACCAAATCGACAATCCTAACACTCCAGTCGATCGATCTTCTCCAATTCTCCCAATCGATTCAACAAGAACAATCACAATCGGTTCTTCAGTGATTCCAATTGCGAACACACGAAGCGATTCGATGAACTCCGCGTCAAATGGTTCTTCATGGATTGCTTTGAATAGACACCGATCTTCAGTGTTCGATTCGACTGACACAGTGACGGCGATCGGTTCTTCAGTGGCTCTGAATACAGAGAGGCGTGGATCGTTAGGGTTTTCGAAGGATTTGAACAATGGAGTGGCGATCGGTGCTTCGGTGATTCCACTGGTGAACAAATTGCAGGACATTTTCGCTCCGTTTAAGTGTTTGTCGTCGAAGATCAAGTTGCCTCAAGTGGTGGTGATTGGGAGCCAAAGCAGCGGGAAATCGAGCGTGCTGGAGGCGCTGGTGGGGAGGGACTTTCTTCCGCGCGGTTGTGATATTTGCACTAGGAGGCCTCTGGTTCTGCAGTTGGAGAATCGGCAATGTGAGTCGGATGGGGATGGGAGGGAGTGGGGGGAGTTCCTGCACTTGCCGGGGAAGCGGTTCTACGACTTCTCGGCAATCCGTCGAGAAATCCAGGTATTTTCAGTGGTTTTCGCCTACTATTTTTGTATTAGAAATGACTGATCAGATAATAAAGCAATGGTGAAAAGTTTGATTGAGTTATCGTTTGTTCATTTGGATGAGAAATTCTCAGTTAGCAAGTTGGATTTATTCATGCGTTTTGTGTGTGAGGATTGGATTTACCGATAACTAAGCTAAGAATTGAATTGAACCAGTTCAGTGATTCGAAATTTCAAAAACCTTGGCAACTGCATATGTGAGGTTTATGTTTTTATTGTTTTCATATCCAAGGCATCGAGTCCCCTCCCCTACCACATTTTTGGGCAATCTGTGAGCTCCTCACTATCGCTTACTATGGAGAGAGGAGGGCCTAATCCTCTCGCTAAATTCTTGGTTTTGATGTATAGGTAAGTTTCGTTGTAGATATTGCCGCTCTTTGTTGTGTCATTAGGGCCTCTATTGCCATTTAATTTATGTTAGAGGAACAAGTTATGCTTTTGAAGTCAAGCAAATTTTTTAGCTCTTGCAGATAATTGTGAAATGTGGCTACTGCATTACCCATTAATCATCACCTATGCTACAAATGTACACTAGATAACTATTGTTATGAGTACATTCTATTTTCTTTTGTGTTCCTTAGGTCATTTGGCAAGTCTGCTCTAGTCATTCAATAAAGGTAACTAGATAAGTATTGTTATGAAATTGTTGTAGGGGATTTGAACACTTACAGTTGGAGAATACATGATATTTAACGAGCTCTTCATACTCTTAACTAGACAATTCAATCAATTAATGGCACATATTAATACACACGCAAAGCACTTCTGATGCAGTTCCCAGGCTACGAAAATATCTGCATTTATTATTTTATTTTTCCTATTAATTTTGTTAGCAAAATTTTGTAAATGGTCCTAATTGGTTTAGTAATATTATACTTGTTTTTTGCTGACGACTCTGGATTGTTGCAGTGTGGATATGGGTTTTCTGAATTAGTTTCTCATTGCCACAGGAAGAGACTGAAAGGGAAGCAGGAATTAATAAAGATATCTCAGACAAACAGATACGCCTTAGAATTTTCTCTCCCAACGTTCTCAATATAACACTTGTCGATTTACCTGGAATTACAAAGGTTCCAGTTGGAGATCAGCCTAGTGATATCGAGAAAAGGATTAGGACGATGATAGTGTCCTATATTAATCACAAAGCATGTATAATCTTGGCAGTGACCCCTGCAAATTCTGATTTGGCTACCTCTGACGCCCTTCAGATGGCAAAGAAAGCTGATCCTTCTGGTATGCTGTATCATCATGCGTCAACATCTTGAACCTTATTCCCTCCCCTTTCTGATTTGTTGCTTTAGTTCTTGACTCATTGTTGTACTTCACCTAAAACACTAAAACAGCGATGTTCTAACACATAATATATGATTAGGTTCTCGGACAATTGGTGTAATAACAAAGGTATGAACTGTTTTACTGATTGAAACTTTGAGTTTTGACCTTAATTCAGTGTTTTCTTGATTGCATGCTTAATAACCAATTTTGGGTATATTTTTCTGCAGCTGGATATTATGGATAGAGGTACTGATGCACGCAATTTTTTGCTTGGAAAAGTAGTTCCACTTCGCCTTGGTTACGTAGGTGTAATCAATCGAAGTCAGGAGGTGAATAGTTTTGGAATTGTCGATAAAGCTCCTTGTTAATTGTTCGGTGCTTCTATAATGTCTGTAGTGAATCATAGTCCATATTATATGGGTTGCAGAAATAAAAAGTTAGGCTTACATATTTGAACTTTCAACATTTGCAATTACGCCATGATCTTTTTTCTGATTTAATTTTCTTAACTGTAGGACATAAATCGAAACAGGTGCGTTGCGGAAGCACTTGCCTATGAACAGAACTTCTTTTGTGATCATCCTGTAAATATAAGTTTCTTCAGTGCTTACCTTTCACCACATTGATTGCAATATGCTTTCACATACTTATGCTGGTATAATTGGTGTATCATAGGTTTATCAAAGTCTTCATAATCATTGTGGCATTCCTCAACTGGCAAAGAAGTTGAATTTGGTTGGTTTACTTTTCTTTTGTTATATTATGCTTGATAGTTGATACTAAAGCCCTTCTCCTACATTGTAGGAATCGTTTTTGCACATAGTGCAGACTTCTCCAAAATCTCTTACATATTTATCATTTCATTCAACACTTGTATTATCTTTTTGCAACAATCGAGATTAAACAAGCTAGAAAGCTAGACTGCTCACTTCTGATTGTTGTTAGATGTAATGGTAGAATTAGCTGTATTTGTATTTTGTAGTTTCATGAAGCACAGTAATCAACTGATAATATTAGCTTCGTATTGATTATCCAAAAACAAAGTCATGTAATGTTGGTGTAAGTGATGCATTTACAAATATACAATATCTTCCCAAGTAACTAACAATGATTTTCTACATTTTTCAACTACTCATTTGTTTATTAGATTTATTTGCATTTATTGATCCTTTCTCTTATTCATTTAGATGGCTGAACCTCATAATTATAGTACTCTTTTTTTATTTTTTTATTTTTATTTTTTACTTTTATGAGTTATAGAAGTGGAAAAGAATATTTACAAATTTGCAACACAGAGAGAGAAGAAAAGCTGTCTCTTTACATCAAATGCAACTGAATCTGACCCAAATATCTCTCACTAAAAAGCCATTAAGCCCATTTGTGGTTTGGTCAATCAAAGGCATCAATTATCACGTAAAATCTGCATTGGTGCCATGTCTATGGAAAATTTCTTGCAACCGGTGTTCTCTTTCCCTTTCCAAATGAAAAATAATCCATTTGAATATCTCAATGAAGATATTAATTGGATAATTATTTTATTAACTGGAATTTGGAAATGAGATGTTAGTTTCTTTCCTATTTACTGTGAATTCACTTTCCACAATCTCTGTTCAAGAAAGAGATTTCAGTGCTTTACTGCAACCATTGTTTTAGAGCAATTATTTTCTGAAGGTGTGTTCAAGCCTGCTTAAATAATGAACAAAATAATGGGAAAGCTTGTATGGTTCTTGTTGCTTTGAAGATACACGTATGCTGTTTTACATTCTTATGTAATCCGAATCCCTCAATTCTTGGTGTTTGTGGGAAATGGTGAGGTATAAGATCCAAGCTCGTGTGGGGAATAGGTTCTTCACCAAAAATCAACTACTTTTGGATGATAAATAAGTACGATGCTCATTATCAACTTTTTTCCCTATGTTTGCGGAATTTTTATTGAATTTTAATCCAGTTATCTGTGAGTATTTTATAATTATTATTTCATGCATTTTTTTTTTAATTTTTTACCACGGATGTCGGAACCTTTTTTTTCAGACCCTCCTTACATTTCATGCATTTTTATGTGTGTGCAGTTTCTTGAAATGCTAATTTTCTATAAATTTCATGCATTTCTATTCTAGGTTTTGGAGCAACATATTAGAGCATTACTACCTGAATTGAAGGCGGATATAAAGTCACAAATGGATGCTGTTGCTGCACAGCTTAATATTTATGGGGAAGTTATGAACTCGAAAGTAAGTTTTTCAAAATTAATGAAGATAAGTTCCTTCCTAGTGAAATTTATATCTTCTTCCATTTTCTTGTTCTGCTGTATGTATGCTTAAAAGACTTTTGTGACTTGCTGCCTTTTACTTATAGAAAATATATACTGAAACTTTTTTCTAGAAGTAGTGGAGCTTCTTGAATAATGCTTGCCATAATTAGTCGCAAAGTACTGGACTTCTTTAATACAGTAAATGTTACAATCCTATAAAACCAAAGGTTATTGTTCCAACTTCAAAATGGAGGTAACACAATGGACGTCAATATTTCAATGGTCTAATGCAGCAGTTGTAGGAACCTTCTACTGGACATTCTACGCTATGGTGTAGTTGTAGACTTGTGGTCAATATGTTTTCTAGTTTTCTATGAATGATTTTGCTGTTATACAGAGACGGATTTATTATATGAATTATAAAATTTGAAAAAAAGGGAAGAAGCTTTAAAAATAATAATAAAAAAAGAATCTGTCCCGATCTCACAAATCAATATGATAAACATGATTCATAAAGCAATATACTTGGTACTTGTAGTTGGTGTAGGTGATTCTCTAGTGGTCAAACCAAACAATTTCTTTTGTTTTTGAGCGTTGTAACTGTAATCACAAAGAACCTTCAAGATCGAGTTTATGATACTGCAAGTCCTCTTTCTCATCCATATGAAGTTTTTTTTTTTTTTTTCCAATGGAAAGGGAGTTTCTAATCATTTACTTTTGCTCTGGAGGAACTAAATTTTATGTCATATTAGCATACTTTAAGTGATTATGCATTTCTTAATTTCTTCACATTTTTTTTACATGTCTTCTTCCTCTAACATTACGACAAAGGGCTTATGTTTGATCAATCTTCTTTACTAAGTAGATAGTTAGAAAGTTACCTCAAAAGCAGAACGCTCGCAATGCAACAAATGAATAACCATCATTTGGCTCAAAGAATCTACGGGGCCTGCATCTTTGCTTATTAAACAAAATTAAAAAAAAGTTCACGTAGACAATCCAAATTTTTTCTTGGACGTAAGATTGGGATGGTGATCAGTAAAGCTGAATGTTGTGATTACCTTGCTTTCCTTCTTCCCTTGCAGCATTTCAATTAGTTATAACTTTGTGGGGAGCTCAAATTAATTGAGGTCAGCGTTTCTGGTTTCTGCAACCTCCTTCTAGGAATAATCTTTAGTTCTGCTATTGATACATGAAGTATTTTGACATTAGAAAAGAATCATGGTCTTATATTGTGGTATATTTTTCTAGAAATCTCTTCAACTTTGAGGTGCCAAGGTGTCGGGAAAGGATGGAAAATAACTAAATATGGTGGAAATGTTGAATTTCTGGTTGCAATGAAATGGTCATTGGATTTAGGAAACAGAATTTGTAAAAGCTCTTTCCATCCTTTCGGAAGCGTAACTGAATGCTATAAAAAACTCTAGCAATATGCATGAAGCCGTTAGAAGCCCAAATCTGCTTTCCACGTCCTTTTGGAAGCAAAAATTTTAATGTTTGAGACTTTGAGTTCTAATTTATCTAAAAACTGAAGCTATCAGAGGATGACACGAACTTCAATACTGCGGCGTAGGTGAGGCCATTGAAATTTTCAATAGTCAAAATATATAATAACGTGTCTGGTCATATGACAACAGATTTGTAGCTTGAATAGAAGGTGTGACAAAGAGGAAAAAAATGAAAGGAATACACATAGTGAATCAATATATTGAAGTTAATTGGACCAAAACAAAAAATATTGAAGTTAATGATGCTCTGAAAGCTATAGACCTAGTGCGTAACTGAGTAAACTATGTTTGTTCTTTTCACCCTCACGGATATTGGACTTTCGAACTTTCTTGGCGAATATGCAATTTATTTATTATAATTATTATTTTTTTCACTTATGTTTTTAAGATGAGTGGAAATGAAGAGTATGCCTTGTGCTTCATCAACCTGTGCTTGGGCCATGACGCAACAACCTTTAGGAAATTCATTTCCATATCTCTCTATTTTGTTGCAACAACTCTTAATTATATTTTCATTCAGTTTATAGAAGTATTTCCTGTTATCTTGGTTATATATCTGATTCAGTCTGCTCCTTACATGTTCATATTATAGGCAGATCAAGGGGCGGTTTTGTTGAACATCCTTACAAAATACTGTGGTGGTGAGATATGCTTCTGCATTATTAGCTCTCCTATGTTTTTCTTATTAACTCATTTGTTGTGAATAACGTAAGACCATTATGAAATGACTCTTTTACAAGTCTTTTATTCTTTTTGCTCGATTACTGTTGTTTATAGGTGAACTACTTTAGATATTCACGTAGAATTCAAGTTGGATGGAAGAAGTGAAGGAGTCACAAGTGTAATATGTGATCGGAAAATATATACCAAGCTAAAAAGAAAATTTGATAGAATTGCAATTAGGTGTGCTATGCTTTACAAAAGTGAATGTTGGGCGGTAAATAAACTACAAAGTACAAACTGCATTAAATGAATGTAGTGAAAATGAGGATGCCTAGGTAGATGTGTGGTAAAACTCGTAAAGATAGAAAAATAAATACATAAATTCAAAGAAAAGTAGGAGTAGCATCAATTAACATAAAGATTAGGAAATGACAGTTACAGTGGTTTGGACACCTCCAAAGACGACCCGTTAAACTAAAGAATTCAAACAATGCAGAGGTAGCCTGAAGCTAACTTGGGACGCATTGATTGTGAGGGATTTGAAGAACTTGGAAAGCACACCATCAATTGCCTTAAATTGAGAGCAGTGGAAGAGTTTGATCTATGTGGCCGACCCCAACTAATTTGTGATTGAGGCTTTGTTGGTTGTAGCCTTTCCTTTTCACCATGAATTGCATCACACTAGATTATCTGGTCAAACAAGAGAAGAGAATTTAACTAAACATCAAAGCAGACACTAGAGTTATTCACCACCATTTTTGGAATATATGAAAATATGTTGTCTTTGAGAAAACTTGGAGTATTGTGCGTGTTTAGACCCAAATATTTTTGGAATTTAACTTCAAATTCTTGTTGAACTGGCTATCAAAAAATCGATTGGACAGTAACTTGACATAATTCTGATTCATATATTTGCTACGTACTTACATAGTTGTTGGAGTCCTTGGATATGCTAAGGGATTGCCTGCACACATCTTGATGCAAGAATTGAAGAACACTACCAAATATGTAGTAAATGTTATGTATCAAAAGCATGAACACAATAGATTAACCACATTTTATGATGGTGCTATCGATTAATTTAGTTTATTAATTGTCTTATCCATATATCCTGGTGTTCTATTGTTTTCACTGTACCTCCAAAGCAATCTATCAATCTATCTCTTGGATGTAGCCATTTTATTTGATGAATGTGTTCTTAGTTCATTTAAAATTACGGGTTTGCTAATTTCACTATTTATTATGTGTTTTTTTGACAGCTCTTTCTTCTTTGGTCAATGGGAAAAGTCAGGAGATGTCAACTCTAGAGTTGACTGGTGGAGCTAGGATCCATTACCTATTTCAATCAGTTTTTGTGAAGAGATTAGAGGTGTTGACGTGACCCACCAAATCATTTATTGTTTCTTGCCATGTTCATATACAAATATATCCATATATAATCATGATTCAAGTTTATTGGCATTCTCTATTTAATTACCATATATTTAATAGATGGACTACATAATATTTTTCTAATGCTTTTGTTGTCTTGCAAATTTTAGATTGTGTTCCTGGAGAAAATTTGTCATCAATCAAATCAGTCCCATTTCTGTCAATTGATTGAGAAATTTTGCAGGAAGTTGATCCTTGTGATGGTCTAACTGACGAAGACATTTGGACAGCTATTCAAAATTCAGTTGGTCCAAAAAATGTATTATTTGTCCCTGAGGTGAGTGTTCTTTCTTGTTCATGGTCTTTTATTTTTCTTGTTTGGCTAGAGAATCCTGCCTTCTAAAATGCATAAATTTGTTCCTTTATTGGTTGTTATGACATTGATATTCCAGGTACCTCTAGAAGTTTTGGTGAGGAGGCAAATTGTTCGTCTTTTAGATCCCAGCCTTAAGTGTTTACATCTGGTCTTTGATGAATTAATAAAGGTGAGGAAGCAAAGGTGGTGGCTTACTGTTTTCTTGCGTGCCCAAGTTATTGAACCACTTTAAATTATACTGTAGATGAGCAGTTCTTGCGATGTAGTTGAAATGCAACGGTTTCCATTTTTGAAGAAACGTTTGGATGGAATCATGCGAGAATTTTTGCAGGATGGTGTGCAAACTGCTGAGAAAATGATAGAGGGCTATTTTGAAGTGGAGGTATTTTGTTGAATATTAAAAATTCATTTGTGCATGAATATGCTACCGACTTTAGTGGCTATGTGTTGGTTGATTAGGACTCCATCCAATTTTATTAAATTGTTATCAGAATTTATCGTCACAAATCTGGGTTTGGGATACCTTGGTGTTCTTTGTTATTTCTTACGTCAGTCATAAGTTACAATGTTTTCTTCTTTCTTCCAACTTTTCTTGGCATTATCTTACAGAGTTTCCTTCACTAAATCCATTGACCCATTAGTCCGCTCAAATATTCAACCATGGCTCCCTGATTCGTTGAGTTAGTCATATGATAATTGTACTCAGTTGTCAGAAAAGCTTGAGGGAAATGAGGTAAAATTAGGAGATGCAACACCCTTTCAGCTTTACTTGATGAAATTATTGCTCTTGTTCTTTCATCTTTGTCAAGACACATTAGACAAAAATGAAATTGGAAAAATTAATGTAGTTGGGAAAAAAGATTTTATTGAGACAAGTTGTTACTTGTGTAGTTGATTCAGTGTATTATTACTATTGATTGAGCTGAGCAAACAGCTTTTTCTCTGGGGATCTTATAACACTAAAATTTCTGAACTTAGTGGTTGCCGAATGTCTCTTAGGGCTTTTTTTGTATATATATGATAAAAGGAACATAGCCGGAATACATTTTATTTCAATTATGGTATAGCAATCTTACAAATAGTCAAAAAGTACAAATAAAAAATACGAACTCAACTCAATGAAAACTTGTTCTGGGGTTACGGGGTTAAAGGGCTTTTTCGAGTTTTCCGGTTGGATATATGCTTCACTTTCTTGAAAACAATGTATATATTTTATCCAATGAATGATTCCACAAAACTCTAAATAGCTATTAAACTTGTTTTGGGGTCACAGGGTTAAAGGCCCAACATATTTTTTATCCTTCACTAAGAAACAATCCACCACACAAAATAATCACATGATTTATGTCGTATTATATTTTGATGGGAACATATGCCAAATATTTAAAATCATTTCTTTATGAAATTTATAAATCATAGTCAAAGTCAAACAAAGTGATAAGGAATAGAAGGATCGACGCTGCATGGCTGCCCGTACAACACAATTTTATAAGCGCTTCCCAATTTGTCATTTTCGTATTGAAAACATCTGTAACTGCCCCCACTGTACAAACCTAACAATTATTTAATTGTTCAGATGGATTACATAAACACTTCTCATCCAAATTTTATTGATGGAAGTGAAGCTGTGGAGATAGCCATACAGCAACTGAGACCATCAAAGGTATCTTCAATCACAACTGATAGAAGCTAACATTAGTTTGATTATTTTGTAAGTTGTAATGCTATGTTGATAGCAAATTTGTAAACCCAAGTTGTGGTGGTGTTATTATTATTCAGGATGCTGAAAAGCTAACTGCATCTGGAAGGAGCATAAAGTCCCTTGGAGTTCTTGCTAAATCTGTATCAAATGGATCTCTTCCTGATCACGTATGTGTTTCCTTGCAATAGTTCATTGTGACCCAAAGCCTTGTTGAATCACTGCTTGTCTGTTTTTTACTCTCTCATAGTGTTGCTAATAGCCTATTGGCGATCCTTTTTCTGAGCACAAACCAACACATTATGCCTCAATATTTTTCATTTAAGCAGCATATTTCCATTTTTTTGGGAAATTAAAAAATACTTGACAGTAGCATATTTCCGTAAGATATTGACTTAGAAAATTGAGGAGCACTGCCGTGTCAATCAAATTTTGCTAGAAGAAGCATGGAAAGATGTTTTGATTGGCGTCCATGCAACAAACTTCCCATTCAGACATATGATTGCATGAGTTGCAGCCATGCAACAAACTTCCTATTCAGACATCTTCTCTGCATCCACTTGTTTAAGATATAGTCCCGGGTTTGCTCATACCTTTTGAACGTGCTCTTAAGTTAGCATTTGACATGATTGTAATAGTATTGAGATGCTGAAAATCACATATTTCTGCTTGAACAGTTTGCTTGAAAAATGAAATTTCTAACAGTCCGTCGTTGCTGTTATCACAGGTATGTCAAACTCCATCAAGTAATGAAAAACCCCAATCGGCTGGTAACTCATGTTTTCTCATTTTCTCTTGGTTCATGCTATCAGCTTTATAGTATAGAAATAATAATAAAAAAAAATCTTAATTATTTGCATTTTCACTGCACAACGTTTCTACTCATATAGCGATTGAAATATATAACCCCAATAACAGCAGAAAATGTGCAAGAAGCAAATATAGGATGGACAAAGCAAAATAATATCCAGTTAGGAAGGTTGATGTTAAACTTATAAAAATAGACATGTCAAACTTTTTTGACGTCATAAACATTTCAACCTTTTTGAAGACTCATTTTAATAGTGGAAGTGATTTCATTTGCTAATATTCATTTGACAGGGTCTTCGTCTGGTAGATCATGGGGCATTTCTTCAATATTTGGGGCTGGTGAAGGCAGGAGACCTTCAGAATTCTCGGAGAGAGAAACAAATGGTAAACCTGTTAATGTCCACGAGCATTCATCTATAATTCAACTGAAAGAGGTAATTATTTATCGAATTTATTTTTCTTGCTCATGGTCTTCCCTGCCCATTAACACCATTTAATAACACCATTTAAAGGTGGTTCATTTTCTGTACTTTCAGTTGCCAGATTCTTTAAGGCCATCAGAAGCGCAGACTGAATATGAGTCGGTCAAAATACTAGTCACTAAGTTGCTTTTAAGATCTTACTATGATATAGTCAGAAGGCACGTTCAAGATTTTGTTCCAAAGACAATAATGCATTTTCTGGTGCGCATCTCAGAACATCCTTTCCTCTTCCAGTTCGTGCAACTCACCTCTATAAATTCCTTGATAGTGTAACTTGTCGCATACTTGCACACTTTTACGCATTATTGACCCTTATTTTCTCTGTTTTTGTTGTTTAGGTCAGTCATATGAAGAGAAACCTACTAAGTACTTTTATTCAAAAATTATACAGGTATGAGGTATCTTGTTGGTTCCCGCTCCTCCCATTTTCTCTTACCATTTTTTCTGATACTATCAGACTATTTTGTGACTATATCTCTGATTCCAGTCGCGGTCCTTTTCATTTTTCAAATTTGTCTAAACTTGTAGTTCATCTGGTTACATGTGTAGCTTCTTTTCTTCTTGAATTATTCATGTAATTAAAATTTTTTTTTTTTCCTTTTTGTCCTTTACAAAACTTGTAAAATGTGTGATACATATTGTTGCAAATACTAATGTTGATGATTCAGAACTTAGATATAGGATTTTCTTGTCCCCTTTATGATGATTTTTCGCATTTAATTAGCATATACAAGATTCCACTATACGTTCATCTATTAGTTCCAGGGTTTGTGATTGTAGGCTTGACTCTAAGCATGTCTGTTTTAGTCTCTTATATTGTTCAAACAACAACAACAAAGTCTCAATCCAAAATTTCTTGGGGCCGGCAAGTTTCTTATATTGTTCTTTAGTTGTTATTTGTTTCTTTATAATGTTTATAGATGAGATAATAGGAAGCATGATGCGTGCTTGAATATTTATGCGCTCAATACTCAACAATCAACATATGCTGCTCTTGCAGAGAAGAATTTTGATATTCTGCTGAATAAGCCTGATCACATAGTTGAGCTTGGAGAGAGATAATTGGGGTCACTTATTAAGAGTTCCTAACTGCGCCAATGTCAGGAACATGCTAATTTATGTACAGAGATTTTCTTTATTATAGATCAACTTCATTTCCAGAATAAATAAGAGGTATCAGAATAAAGGTAAATAATATTTGGGGTTGGCTACATGGATAAAACTCTTCAATTGTGCTCGATTTAGTGCAATTGATGTTGAGCTTTCCAAACCATATAAATCCCTCCTAATTAATGCGTCCCAAGTTAACTTCAGTCTACCCCTACCTCGTCGAATTTCTTCAGTTTCTATTGAGTCAATTTTTCTAGTGGGAGCATTTGTAGGCCGTCTTTGCAGGTGTCCTATTCACCACATCCGCCTTCCCCAATCTTTGTGTGAATTGACGCTACTCCTACTTTTATTTGAATTTCTTTGAATAAAAGTAAAGATAAAATTTTTGAAATGGGAACTGGTTGAAGATTTGAAATTGCTTGAGGAGCCATTAAGTATTGGTAGAGTCAACTCTGCGCTCTGATGTTCTTTGTTGTGTATGAGCCATGACTAATCAAAGTAGTAAATCTTTAATCTACTACGACTGGTACTTTTAGATCCTGCTGCGCATTGATGGATGACTTGAACTGTGTTTGCACCAGTTAATGGACCTGACTTTGATATCAAAATTTCCACTGCTTTCTAGAACAGATATAAATAAAAAAACTGTAGAGGCAATACAAATAAACATTAAAGGGGTTGGGGAAGGTGATATACATATATATATGGTTCTTCTACAATGGAGACCAAATATATACCTATGCCATGGGAACCCCTCAAAATGTGTTGTGCATTAAATGTTTTGTGTATTTATGTCGCCTCGATTAATGCGTTGGATTTAAATCCAATGGTTATAAATAGTGTACCCATGACATGGGTATATATTTGGTTCCCATGGTAGTAGTACCCAAATATATACCCATGCCATGGGAACCTCATTTACAACCATTGGATTTTAATCCAACACATTAATCGATGATTCATAATGCACAAAACATTTAATGCACAACACATTTAGAGGGGTTCCTGTGGCATTAGTATGTATTTGAGCTCCATTGTAGAATTTCTATGTATATATATGTCTTATACATGACTGAAATGAGTTAAGTTGGTAGCGGCCAGGCCAACTTCTAAACATTAATAGAATGCAGCAAAGTCTCAAGAGATGGAGAAAAATCTAAGCCACTGGCAATTCTATGTGCCTTCTTGTAAATGGTGTGCATGTGAGTTTACTAGTGTGATGACAGATGACATTTAGGCTACTTGGAGTAAATTATAAACTCTTCAGTTTTAGGATAATAATACTGATATATTGTTTTTCATAAATTCGTTAATTATGTGATATTACTGATTTATTATTTATCATGAATTCATTGTCCTACTTGTGCTTCTAGAGTTTTTACTCGACTTCAGAATAATCCAAAATTCTTGTGGTGTTCATGTGTGGCATTAAGTGAATTACTTGCCTCTGCATGCAGAGAGAACTTGTTTGATGAGATTCTGCATGAACAAGAGGATGTTATTTCCGGAAGAAAACGTGCTCGAGAAATATATGAGGCTCTGCAGAACTCTTTTCAGGTTAGTTGCAGTTCAAGTAGTTCATAATTGGTAAACATTTCCATCTTTCATGGGCATGCATGGACCTCATTCAGAGTGCTCTTAATGCATTTTTTTCCTTATACTTGAGGGGCAAATGAGAAAAGTAAATAAAGACCACCGTAGGCTGGAACGTTTTTGACTCAAAACCCGCTATTCCTTTGGTTATGATAATATTTAGTTGATTTTGAGTTAGGTAGATGAAGTTGGCATCATTTTTTTATTTTTTATTTTTTGTCTAGGAGGTATAGATGATGTAAGACTTGCCAGACCTTGACAAGTAATTTTTCTGAAGCTTTGGTAAATCTGCTGCACTCTGTTTCTATTTACTCAACCTAAATACTCTAATACTATATATTGACAAATCTGCAATGTCCACTGGTTGGTACAGACATTGGGAGCAGTTGAAGTTGACGTGTCTTCTTCTTCTACATATTCCACTGGCCACACTGATCTCACAGGATGATATCTATTCCTTCTACCCATTGTATGGATCAAGCTGGTAATTCCACTTACAGGAACCATGAGCACGATAATTTTCAAATGGTGTGTAGTATACTCCATTAAGCCAAGGAGCAATCAGGTATGTTAGACAAATGCCCAATACATCCTTGTGCAATCATGCAATGGATTAGTTGTTATTTGAAATTTGAATACATGTATACCAGCCATTCTTAGTTATTTATGCTGGAAATTGATAGATTTTATGTCTTAATAACTGCGAAGTGGCCGAAAGGGGGAGTTGAATATAGTACCCAAAAATTGCTACCTCTGTGAAGGTTAAGGGTTTATTTACTTGGGGAAGTCGACACTTAAAGGATGCATATTTGTGTCTTCAAAAATTTTTTGATGGGAATAAATGGTTGTATTTTTTTTTATAGTTTGGATATGTTCAATTGTTCATGTAGCTAATGGGATTTGCCATTTGATTGCTTTGCTGCTTTATATATTCACAATTTTCTGGAAGTTATTCCAGCCATTGTACCTTGTATATGCATGTATGCATGTGTTTTTTTTATTATATTTTACATATTTTTCATTTTATGTTTTGTGAGAAGCGTAAGATGTACGGTTTATGTGATTTTGACTTTATGCCCATTAACCAGAGGTCTACAGCTCAAGCTGTGACTTCCTTGTGAGCCTTGCAGAAGGTTGGTGCAAAATGCAAACTAGTCGAGGCAGATGGCCTTGGATATCAGGTGGGAGCACCCAAAAATAAAAGAAAAGAAAAGAGGGAAAAAGATTAGATAGCGAGCAGTAAGTGTCACATAAATTCTTGGTGATCTCATTGCTGATATTTCAGTATACAATGTGACAACTGGACAAGAACATTAGGTTTTAACTTAAAATGTCACAGTATTAACAAAAAAAACCATTAAAATTTCACAGTTGATGACCTAGTAGCTGAATAACACTCATTTTGAAGCAGCTATATTTGAACTCTCTGCCTTTTGAGAAATCCCTTGCAGATCTTCTCCCAGTGCCTCCGGTTAGGCTCCTCTTTCTCCAGTTTTGATTTTGTGTCCTCTGCGAATGCTTTCTGTGGGAATGTAAATTGTAGTAAGAACTCTGTTGATCAAACTTAGACGTCGTACCCTTTAGTTCAAAAAAATGTAAACTCATTTTACCTCTATGCATTTGTTATCCTCTAGACGATCAATAAGATTCGATAGAATGTCTTTGGTGTATTCAGGATGACCTTGAATGCCCATCACATGATCTGCGATGGTGAATATCTCAATATTGGTTTTATTCGAGAAGGCAATTACTTCAGCACCAAGAGGTACCTCCCATACCTGTTCATTTCATACATTTCTTGCTTAGCTACTTTATCATCTATTAGCTCAATTAAATGAAACCTACATTACATACTTACCTCATCTTGGTGACACTCAATGATAGACAAACAAGTCGGTATTTCCTCTGAATTGTCGAGAAAGTTAAATTGGGGCAAATCATCTACCAGCTCTACCTTCCTCAATCCTATGTCCCATCCACTGTCAGCTCTCCCTACCTTACCACCTAATGCACGGCAGAGCACCTGAGAAAAAAATTAACGCCATTGGATTGAGACTTTTTAGTGTGTTTAGTTTTAGTAGATGTTCATAGTGTTTGCTATGAATTAACACAGAAGTCTTTCCATGTAATCTACCTGATGCCCAAAACAAATGCCTAGCACTTTCTTCTTCATTGTGGCGAGATTCTGCAACAGAATGCAGAGTTGCAAGATCCACAGCTCATCTCCAAAAGCATCAAAAGGACTACCACTGATCACGAAGCCATCATACTTTTGGAGCTCATCCATGTCTGGGAATTCTCCTTCGACAACTCTGAATAGGTCCCACCTCTCCCCTTCTTCCCCAAATGCTTCGACAAACACGTTGAAGTACCCTCCATAAACCTTCTTCACATAGTCAGAATCCTTAGCTGCCAATAGAAGAGCAAATCTCTTCGGATCTTCGTCTCCTTCAAGTTTCATCTTCAAAGAGAATAGGCAGCCCAAAGTAGAACTCCAGAGAAACACTAGTACTTGCTTAGAATAGTTCAGACGGTTAAGGGAGTTGGTGATGTATATATACAAATTATAAGATGAAGAGAGTACGACCTTGGACGTATTGGTAGTTATGTGACGAGCGAATCAAGAATCTAAAAAGAACCAACTTGGCTGCTGTTGAAAGCAATGGCTTACTCATGCATTTTCGTTAGCAGCCCAACACACAGTAAAGCGTCAGCGCCACTCTTCTAGCTTGCAATTTCAAATGCATCATGACGCAGCGTAAACGCTCAAACAAGGAAGAATTCTTAAGGTTTTGAAGAAAAACTAAAATTGAAATAAATTGATAATAATTGATAATACTTGATAATGATTACAGCCCTAATAATGGCTTTATATAGCTCATTAGAAATTCTAATCCTTTTACGACTCAAAACGTAATCCTTTTACAACTCAAAACGTAATCTTTTTACGACTTAAAACGTAATCCTTCTATGACTCCAAATGTAATTCTTATATGACTCAAAAAACGACTTAAATAAAGTAAATTACGAAAATACCCTAACTGAATAAGAAAATAGAAAGTTCTTGATAAAGTCCTAAACTCAATCGGATTCCTGGATCAAAAGTTACGGTCCCACAAAACATCATTTTACCATACTTAGACAATTATCCATTCTGCATGAAGAACTTGTGGTGGGCAATTTCACATGGGCTGTATAGATTAAGAATGATGGTTAAGTTTAGTAGTGGAGACTACGCGACATTTAGAGACTAGAGGTCTCAAGTTGGAGCAATGAGATTTAAAGCATAAAAATTACCTTACCACCTAATGGATCTTGCAGAAGGTCAATCAAGAGTAGTCTGGACGGTTGGTCTCAAATATCAAGGATCACCCAATAAACGTACGTTTTACAATGGACAAGCAAGGTTACACTTACGTTAATACTTCCCAATCATTTGTAAGACATTTATTAGTGACGAAAAACATATTTATTAGGATTTTGAGTCTTTCATGCTAGGGAAATTATAGCAATCACACTCTTGATGGATTCTGAGTATTATACTTTGTTTTAGAGGTTTTTTTTTTTTTTTTTTTTTTTTTTTTTTTTTTTTTTTTTTTTCAAGAAAAAGAGGTTTTGTTTGATTGAAGTGAATTGTAGCATACATAATTAACCTAAAGAAATGAAGCAAAAAAGTGTAAGTATCATCAGCTGTTTTTTTTTTTTTTTCTTCCAGAGTAAAAATCATCAGCTGTTACAAGGAACTGGAAAGTCACATATGCATAGGCTGAAAAAAAAATACTGGAGGATAACACGCAATGAATCTCAGGATATATGCATGACATGGTTCCACATCATCTAGCTAACAAGATTGGAGAATGTATTCCATTGCATGTTCCTAAAACGATTCAAATATTCTTGTTATTAAGCGGAAGTGGTATAATATTAAATTTGTATAGAACATAATCCATGTGTGTGTAGAACTAACCCCATAACATTGATTGGTGGTTGAGCGTTCACACATTACAAGATGGTCATATGAGTTCAAATCTTGGATTCCCTCGAAAGAAAATGAAAGATGTATTGGTGGTGCGTCTTATAATTAAGGATTATCAATTACTGATGCACCAAATAATTCTCCGAAGGTCCTGAATTGTTGCCAGAGAGTGTCATAACTGTTTCTGGGTTTGAGTCGTGTTGTTGTGAGGAGGAGGCTCTTTAATATTGAGCTTGTCCTCTATATAAATAAATATGACTTCCATGTTAACTATCAATTGATGAAAGAAAATGGTATTGAATGACGAATTTAAAAAAATTCAAAAGATATAACTGATTGATTAATCCAAGACGAACTCCTGCAAGTGAAGGGGGTTCTAATAGATATTTTTGTTCTGCTTGGAAGCTTATGTATCGATTAAGATGTTCAATGATTGCAAACGCCCCCCTTTTCTTCTATATTCTTCTTAAGCATTGCTTACTTTAAAAGGACGAATTACTAATGTGTCACGCTAAGGGTACCTCACAATTCTCTCATGGCACTTCACTATTTTTAATTAAAATTGGTTTTATAACCAATTGACAAAAATGCCCTCATCCCAACAATTCAAATGTCCATTCAAATGCCCTCTCTGGGCACCTCACTTTTGAAAACTCGATTTTTTACGAAGTCAAGTCAATCCGTCGCGGGTCGGACATTGCGTTTGTTGATCAAAGAGTGAGCACTAACCCTTGTCAATCGCGTTTGTTGATCCGTCGCCGTTCGGAGATTCAACGAGTTTTAAGTATTTTAAAGTCTAATGGTTGAAGAAAATAAGTGGGAGGCGGACATCGCACACGACAAATTAGTTTTTATGATTTCGTGAGGGTTTTTTTTTTCGAAGGTGAATCACATACGCGAATTTATCGGTCATATAGGACCGAGACATGTTGTAGTGTCTTGGTATCCTATAACCGATAATTAACAAAAGGTGTCGGTTATTACCAACCGAGTTTAATCCCAAACGTAGCTTTTTATTTCACTTTGATTGGAAGCAACCGAGACATAGCTTAATGTCTCGGTAACAGGTCACCAAGACCAAAACTAGTAGTCTCGGTGATACACAACCACGTAATCTAAGGGTCTTTGTCAATTAGGTGTCGGTTGATATTAACCGACACTTACACAATGGTATCGACAATGGACGTCTGAGACCAAAAGATATATCACGGTCCTGTGTGAACGAACACTACGGGATTGAAGTTAAAACACATCGTCCGACTATAAGAACAACAAATCTACCTTAAACAAGCAAGAAAGTGAGAGATTTGATATATTAAGGTCTTGATGTCGTAATGGAAGAGCGATTTGGTGGTGCGGTGCTCGCACTTCAAACGAAAGAGCATTTTGGTAAAAGTACTGAGGTGCCCTAATAAATTGTTAGGGTGCCCTAATCAGCAAGGTGCCCTGAGAGGATTTCAGGGCGTCATTAGCGTGATTCATTACTAATTTATATTGTTTGATCAATTCTTAAATACACGTACATCAATTAAAATTTAAAAATGATAATTTTAAGATTTCAATTTAAGATTTCAACATTTATATTCTAAAATTATGCTCTTATGGTAAGGCAAACTGGCAAATGGGCTGTGGACAAATTAATTGGCAATGGGTCCAAAATGTGAAAGCCAAATCCCTTTGAAACATAAAGACAAACTAATAGATAAAACAAGTATACAGCAAATTGCTCTAAATAGTACAGTTTGAATAATGATCAGTTTAACTTTCTTTTTTGTGTTTTCTTGTCTATTTGGGGTTGGAGAGGTTGGATGCATGGTGGTCCTAGCTTGTATCATTAAAATACTATAAAACTATATGCTTTATAAAAGTTGATATTCTGATTATTCTTTTTCTGGTTTTGGAATTTCCTGCCAAAATTATCTTAACAGGTTCACTTTAATTTCTAAATGACTTTGTCTTGGTTTGTCCTCAAATATCATGCATTTTGTTCTTGTTTTCACTTGTAGAAAAATCAAAGCATCTCTACTTGTCTTATGCATCAGAGAGTGATAAACTTTATTTAGTCCCAAATTAGTTTTAGAAAAAAATTTTAGTCACAAATTGGTTGGGATCGGCTACATGGATCCAATGTTTCCGTTTATATACTTTAATTTAATGCAGTATAGTTAAATCTTTTTGATTTATGCATATCAAGTTTTCTTGGTTCTACATCTTTTTCTTCAAGCTCTTTTAATTCTTAATTAAGCATTTTTTAACTGGATTATTTAAGGCTTATACCATCTTTTGACGTGTTCATACCATTACGACCGGCTCTCTTTTGTTTCATGCCATCTTTAGACGTGTCCAAACCATTTCATCGAATCTTCTAAAAAAAAAAAAAAAAAAAAGAAAACTCTATGATCATATATAACGATTAATATCAAATGATGGCCAAGGGGAACTTTGACAACTTAAGATATGCAGGAATAATGTTGTGAACTCATGTAATTGCTTGGAATTACATCGGAGTGTAAACTTCTAGAAAACATTGATCCAGCAAAATATTCCTAAAATTCTCTTGTGATGGTGAGAACAAAACTTTTGTATTTTTTCCCCTTAATTGTAAGTGCTTAAGCATCTCCAAAGAGTGCGCATCAACCACAACCAGTGTGTTATTGGTCCAGGCCAACAATTTAGTTTGGATTCTAGGTTCTCATGTGTTATTAGATTTGATTCCCACTCCGGCCAAGGAGATTGTGAAAAATGGGTTTAGACGAAATCAGGTCCAGATACAAAGTTGTAGAAAGGTACCATTGTATTGGAATAATTTGGTTAATTAGTCCAACCATTTCTTCTTTTTTTTTTCAATTTTATAGTAAAATCATTGTTTGATGCCTTTAGGAAATGACAAATGTTTTACGCTGGTCATCAACTCAACACCATCCTCCTCCTTACTTATGTGGACTTATTGGCTACGTAGATTATAAGAGGCTCTCATGTTCTACATAGGTGGATTTACATATATCTAGCTATTTAATTTGGATCTGAGTTGTTGAATTTTATAGTAAAATTAAGACTGATCATGTTTAAGTCCCATCTTGATGAATGACTACATTAATTAGTGAAGTTTGATAGTACTAAAAATAACTATTGCTTTAGATGATTGTCTTTTTTTTTTAGTCTTATTTTTTTTTTGCTATAAGAAGATTTTGTCTAGTTGATTCATATTATTAAATGGATATCTTGCATAGTTTGAAATTAACAAGAGTAATTACAAGGTGTGAGAAACATTAAGGGATAGAAGGTGAGACTTAGTAAATGATTGGGTGACGATGTAAAAAAAAAAATGATTGGGTGACATTTTTTAATCATTTTTTTTTGTTACAAGGTGACAATTTTTTCATACATATGCTATAAAGTTGATGGTATCCCTTCAATTTTTATTCATAATTTTTTTTGGGGTTTTGAATGTATCAAAGCCATGTCACGATCATCACGATAAAAGAGGGTTGTAGTAAGGTGATGTAGGTCCTCCTCCTTAATTAGAGATTTTGTTTTGAATCCTGTGAAAGAAAGGACTTTAAAACTCTTGGTCATCCGAGTTTTTTTATATATATATAATAAACTAAGATAACTTGAGTCCAACACCAATTGAATTCTTGGCTTCTCCAACCTTGTTTTTTCGTTAGTAATGTCTTATCCATCTCATTAGAGATGCTTTGACCTTAAGTCTGTGATTAGTCGGGGCTTTGCCAATACTAGCCCAAAAAAAAAGTACACTCATTTTTCTCGTATCCTGATGAACTTATCACATTCGTTACTCATGAATTCATCAGCAGAACACATAAAACTCCACCTGTGAAAAGTAAAAACGCATCACCAAATCATCAAAAACAAAGTCACAAAACAAAAGCAGTGGCTCTCTGTTTCTCACCCAACAACCTTAAAGCTAAAGGAAGACCCATCCATGCATAACGTGGTCTAATCATACCAACATCATCTTTTCTTCTTTACTTCTTTTTTGCTTAGCTTTGTTTGTTGGGGTTGAAGTAGAGAACAGGGGAGCTGAAAAAATTGTGAATGAAAGTAGTCAGGGAAGACGGCGGCAGCTCATACGAGACCTAAAGAAACACAAAATCCGAGATGCAAAAGAAAAACAGATGAAAACAAAGCAAAGTTGTTTCAAGTGTGCAAACAGGTTTTTCTAATCTCCGACCCTCAAATCTTTTATTTTCTTCACTTTTTTTAAAGCAACAGATTACAAAAAGGTAAAAACCGACTTTTCTTTAAATCTTTTTACTGGTCCCCTGCTTTTTTTTTTCTTTTAATTATTTTGGTGCAATGCTGTAATGAGAGCTTTAAGTTACACATGGGCGATTTTATACCTATAAAGTAGTCTTGCGCTGTCTTGGAAGTAGAGGAGGGTGGAACGTCGACAATTATATATGAGTACAATAAAGTATAAGATATGGGGGGTGTTGATTTTATATCTATAAAGGAGCCTTGTCTTCCCCACTTTAATTTTGCTATTAGATTAGGGGTGCCCATATCAATATATAGGGGTTAATAAAAAAAAACACGAACTATTGTGTTTTTTGTAAATTTAGAACAAAGTTTGTATTTTTTCAAATCTATCACAAACTTTATATATTTTTTAAAATTTATCACACATCCTAATTTGATTTTAGTTAAGACACTTACTAATCAACTTCAGTGTAATTTGTGCTTCTTCAAGTAAAACAAAGTGCGAGAAATTAAGGATCTGACTTGGTACATCGACAAGATTTTATGATGACAGACTTTTAGCATTAAAAGTAATTGGACGATTCTCAATTTTTCAGACCTCGCACTGCAACAGTCATGGCAGAGTACAAGGAGAAACTCGATGAGCGGCATGGGTCTATGTCTTTTCTTCTTCAATCTCATTGTCTTCTTTGGTCTGTGCATATTAGACTTGCGTTTTTTTAACGACAGAGGAAGAAAAATTGAGTGCGAGATTGTTGAATCGCCTAGATTTAGGACTAGTTTTTAAGAATCAACAAGTAGGTTGAACATGTTGACTCGGTTAATAATGATTGGATGCCTCTTGTGGAATAATTAATGTATGCTTTAAGTTTTCTTAAGTGAATTAAAGATGAGAAGTATGGTGAGCAAGAGAAGAATATTGCAAATAGGGATTGTAATTTTCCTTTTTTCAGTTGAGAACACTAATTGTACCGAGTTAAATTGATTATTTCTTTTAATTAAGCTCAAATTAGGATGTGTGATAGATTTGAAAAAAATATATAAAGTTTGTGATATATTTTAAAAAATGGTTAAATTCTCTTACGGTCACCCAACTTTGTAAGTTATAACATTTTGGTCACAAAAGCTTTTGTAACACAAAAATCATAAACCTTTTAAAAATCTTGCAACGGTGGTCACCTAAGTCTTTTTTTTTGTTATTTTCTTACGAATTTACCAACGTGACAATGACATGACATCACGTTGACAATTAAGGGTCAAAATATTCATGACATCACGTTGACAATTAAGGGTCAAAATATTCCTCACTCCAAATCAGTCAACTTGTTTAATTTTATCAAGAAAATCGTAAAATCCTTAACCCAAAAAAATAAATCCCAAAATTTACACTTAAAAAATCTTAAAATTTATATGTTTCCAATATCTGAATATTAAACCTCCTAAAAAATAGTTTCATTTCTTTAGTGTTTGCTAGACTTTCCGCCCAAACTGTTAGAAAACCTTTTGCATCACAAGGATTTTGAAAAGAGTTGTTGGCGTTGATGGATCGGGCATAGGGAATGGTGTTAGAAACGTCTGGTAGCTTTTTGAGCCTTTATCTTTGGTGTGGGTATTTGACATTTGATGTTTTGAAATTAATTAATCATTTTGTTTATAAATTGATTTTTTTTCATTGAATTGCAATTTTTTTCCTTTTTTAAACGTTATGGGTGATGTGTTGTTGCAGATCAATTTGTAGGATTTATTTTTTTTTTGAAATAAAGTAGAAAATTTTCATTAATCATGATAGCTCAATACATTTGATAGAACATGACGAGACATAGAATCAATTGCCTTGATAAAATCACATAGATTCGTTAATCCTAATTGTTCATCAAAACATTCAACTGTTATAGAGTTGATTTTGAGAAACTGCAGCTGTAACAATGGAACAGTTTGCAATCAGTGACTGTTCTCTTGATAAACGTCTGTAACACTGTTACATAGACATACTAAGACTAAAACGAAAAATAGAACTTCTAATAATAGAAGACAAATAAAAAACTTCCAACAAACTACAAAGATGGATCAACAATGGAAGACAAATAAAACTTTCGTAAAAAAGGAAAATAATGTTTAGGATGATGCAGAGATAGTTCAACGCCAAAGCTAAAATGTTATCTTTCTTTTCTTGAGTTCTTTAATTTTTGTTTGGGTTAAATAGTGTTATAAGATTGTGGGGATTGTGAAATAAAAAATTAGCTGTTTGATTTAGAGTGAGGTATATTTTTGACCCTTAATTGCTAATGTGGCGCCACATCATTGCCACGTTGGTAAATTCGCTAGAAAAAGGATTGAGAAAAGGCTTGGGTGACTATTGTTGTAAGATTTTTAAAAAAGTTTGGATTTTTGTTTTACAAAGATAACTTTTGTGACCAAAATGTTATAATTCATAAAGTTAGGTGATCGTCAAAGAAATTAACCCTTTAAAAAATATAAAGTTTGTTCTAAATTTGCAAAAGACTCAATAGTTCGTTTTTTTTTGTTGCTATTAGCATAATATATATGAGTTCTACTTAAAGGAAGATGCTAGAATGACACCTTAGTTACACCGTAGTGATGTGGCACGTGAGCTCTATGTAAAAGGGTGTTAGGCACAAAATCTTTTTAATGCATGACACACGGGGTGTACATCCTGAGACGCACATAGATGGTTATTAAAGATACGAGCTCATACGCCATGTCATAGGGTGTGACTTGGGATAACTTTGGAGTGTCATTCTAGCATTTTCCCTATTTAAATACTAATCAAGTGGATGACGCACTGATTTGATATGGGGTTACTTGGGTAATAGGTCGAGAATGTGAGCAAGCTTTTATTTTGATTTTATTAATTTTATGACAATATCTTGCCATTATAATGTTGATATTTGAATTTGGGTCCTCTCATAGTGCCTCAGTACGCACAAACCATGGACACATTTTTTGGTGTTCGTGCGATACATATCAAATTATGTGCACGCGAATTCCTATACAAAAAACAAATGGTAATAAGTGCATGTCCGTGTTGACGACCAAAGTATTTTCTTTTGAATTTCTTTATGGATATATCTTGTGACTCTAGCTAGGAGTGGAGTTACATACATTTGTAGGCCAGGGCAGTCATGTATGTGCCCTCCATATGTTTTTACTTGTTCATTAAAAAATTTACAAAAAATACTTAAGTTAGTCCATCCCTTAAATTAATGCTTAGGCTGCCCTTAGTCTAACTTATTAGGGAAGGTCGAAATTCTAGCTCATCCCCTTACTCTGGGAGCGGCTACCATGCAGTTCTCAATTGTACAATAGGTAGAGTTGTATATGTGGCAATCTACCATTGGGCCACATTTACAAATTATATAATTAAAAAAGATGCACACAGCTGTTTATATTTTGTTGATGAATTTGCCCCCATCTTCTTTACTATACACCCAGTTGCCATCCTCCTAAAACGAACAAGTTTTGGGCAAGATCTTCTAAGAATTCCTACTCTTTATGACTCATCTCTTTCAATTGACTATTAATTTTTTAGGCATCAACATTGGTGCATCTCATAGCAAAAAAGGTGGGTTTTTGATGAGTTTAGGATTGAGGATTTGGGTTTTTTATGTTTTGAGTTTGAGGGTTTACTTGATTGTTATGATGATGGAATTTAAAGTTAGCATTTTCGTTTCTGTTTGATTGTTTGATTTTCTTGAGGTTTAAGTGTTTGGGATTGAAAATTTTAGGGTTGTTTGTTGAGTATTCTAGAGTGAATTGTCGGTGTTGTATGAATGGGATTGAAAGTTTTGCTATTTGAGACCCTAGGATTTCCTCACATATATCACATGAGATTAAAATTAAGAGGACAAGTATTGACTTTAGTGGATATTTTATCACTTTTCATTCTCTTCAAATACAAAATCCGAATTTGGCGAGACAAAGCAAGGGATTTTGGTGAAAATTCTTGGTGGTTTAGTAGAGTATTTGTGCAAACCATTAAGAGATTAAGGTGAGCTTCTAACTTCATCTTTCACTTCTCATAAAAGAATTAAGTTTTGGGAGAAATGATGGAAAACAAATTTGGTGACATAGCTCACTGATTTTATTGATGTTTTAAGTATTTTTAAAGTTAAGTTAGTCTATTAGGTGTGTTGTTTGATGGATCTTTACTTTGTTATGTATTATGGTTGTTGTTTTGCCTCTGGCATTTTTAGAGTGTTGTAAGTCCCTCATGAGTCGAGAATGGGGTCGACAACGTTTGGAGGAGGCCACAGGCATCAAATTTCCAGTTTTCCCGTATTTGAAATTTTTGGATTCGATGCAGGCAGTACGCTGCCTAAGGGGCCTAACACGCTACCTGATCTGGGCAGGATGGTGTTCTTAAAGAAAACCTAGCACGCTAGGCCAGACCCCCAACTCGGTAGAGAGGAATTTTGGGACAGTTTTGCCAAAATTGAATTTAAAACCCATTTAAACAACATGAATCTTGTAACGGCCCTAGTTACCAGTAAAACTGGGTCCCGCTCGACTTAAGCCTATGTGAACCCTAGAACCCATCTTGCAAGGTCAACGCAAGCTTAGTAGCCTTCCTTTACATTAACTATCAAATAAGCAGAGGAATATAATAATTAAAGTTGAGTCATTCTAAATTTTGCAAGTTTCGCAAGTTTAGTGGAAGCGTTTTAACATAAACAAAATGAACAACTCTAAATCAATGAAGTCAGGACAACCTAGAATGTGGAAACCCCATATATATAATGTCAATATGTATATCCAGTAAAAGGAGTGTAATGAATCCATATACATGTCTTGACACATCTCATAATCCCCAAAGTATCCTAATGTGATAAAATGCATATCGGAAAACCTACGAAAAATGCGAGAGGGAGGGCCACTCCAATGTCCGCAAAGTAAATCACCTAAAATTGACGCCTTTCCCTTGCTCAACTACGAATCTGCACTCAGTAAATCACAAGAATGACGAGCCCATGTATGTAATACTAGTAGGATATAAACAAAATTTTGAAATAATAAAGCAGTTTAAATTCATGCAGATATAAAGAAAGTTGTAAGGGCGCATGAATAATAAATAGACTGAAAAAGAATAATAACAACTATAAATGAGTGCCACAATATACAAAAGAGAGGCGCCAAGTTGTCCTGACCACCGTGTGCGGGTGCCATAGGGACAAGGTCATTGAATCTTAGTAAAGCCTAGCAAACTCAAGTCCTAGGACACGACAAGCCAACTGTACCTAGACCCTTGCTGATGAGAGGTATCGAGGGTAATCTAGATTAGATCTCTTACCCCGGACAGAACCAATAAACCAAAATAATGCCTCGAGGTCATGGCCCTGGGTGCGAACCGGCGACCACTCCTCCAGAGACACTATCAAAGTAGGAAATCCAAGACAAATGTATTAAGCAATAAATAATAACATTTAGAAGCTCAATGAAATAACTGAACATTTCTTAGCTGGTAAACTTACCTGTGATCCAAACTAAACGCTCTCACTCGATTCCACCACACTACCAATTTGATCTCCGTAAGCTCGTCATTGAATTACACACTCCCTGATAGTTATTTGAATCAAATTTGGTTATATTAGAGCCATATACCCTTATTTTTATTCATTCGGATCTGTAGTTATTCCCAGTAAAAGTCCCTAAAGTTTTCCAAATTTTTAGAAAACTTTCCTAAAAAATAGGGCATGATGTTATGGGTGGCGTCATGGGGATCATTGCCTCACGACGCCCATCACAGCGTAATCTAGGGCAGGCCACTACCTTAACGCCGTAACTGGTGCCTTGAGGAAATACTCCTCATGACGCCCTTGGCAGCGCCTGTGGCAAAAATCATTTTGGGGTTTTTTAGAAACTCGACTTCGTCACCGTATTCTGAGCCTATCCCATCCTCGTAGGGACTTTCATTAGTACCATAAACCATGTCCAAACATGGAAAAATCATCAACCATATCAAATTCCACAATTCAAACCAAAAATCCCAAAAAATAATCAAAATTCGTAAATTTCTCCTTAACCACCTTATCTAACAAACATCACACCATTGATGACCATCTACCTCATCAAAACAACCTATAAAAACCATAAAAATCATTGAGACCAGTGTTGCTCTTATTTTTCCAATGAAACCCAAAAAACTAAGTCTGAAACGATGAGAATTGATAGTTTAAGCTAGATCTCACCTTATTTATCATTTTTGATCAATCACTTGCCTTCAAATATCAACTAGGATCACCAAAACCCTTACTCAATTTCCCCCAAATTCGGATTTGTGTTAAGTGTTTGAGCAAAAGTGGTCTTTTAACCAATTTTCAACTTTTTTATACTTTGGTTGTCATCTTGTCTTGCCCATCACTAGGAACATCATATGGTTCACAATGAGTCCATCCACTAACTTAAATGACTTAGATAGCACACTAATCCCTTGAGATTATCCAATATGAATTTTCAAACTTACCGTTTTTAGATGAAATGCCCGCCTACGCGCAACACAAACGCGTCGTAACCTATATTTTTGATTCCCAGCACTGAGCCAATGATTTTCCCTTACAATTTAATCACATTTATATCCCTTATTTATAAAAGTATCCCCCCTGAACATAAGTATGCCCGTATCACGCTTGCCTGGTACCCGCATTGACAAGTTTCCCAAGGTAAACTTTGTTTGTGAATGAAGCGCGTTAACGAGAACGTCCTCACGCATTTGGACAACTGGATTTCACATTTGGGTATAAAATACATAATAGAAACATCAGATAAAAATAATATTCCTCGGTGCTCCCGAGAACTGGACAAGAGCACCACGACGACTGGGTCATACGATACGATCCTGAAATGACACATGGCACGAATTAGGTTTTTAAGGTCATTACAAACCCACCCTAAAACACTGGTGAATGACCTCAGGGAACTTGGAGCTATAATACGATAGTCGATAGCATAGCGGGGTTGTTTTCGGGGCTTCGGAGAGCGATTGAGGTGTGTAAACCCCGACAGAAACACATTTGGAGTATCTAATGGTTTCAGTTCATTCATTTCTTGTGGTTGTTTTTCATTTCCATATTCTTTCACTGCTCTATTGGTTTATCGGTCGAAAACTGCTTTGATTTTTTCGTTGGTGTTTAATCGGGATTTTGTTGTACGGATTCTAGCATGCTGGACTGTAGCACATGTCACTTGCGCCTTCGATGTATGACAACTCGAGCTTTTGACCACATCGATGCACGTGTTTGGTGGGCCATGATATGAACCGACCCATCGCTAGTAGTTCATATGTGACCCATATGACGTGTAACGACCCCTATTTTCGTCTAGGGCACCGCCCGGCCTAATCCAATAATTAAGCCCTAATTTCAACATATAGGACCTAATTAAGTATTAGTCAGCCTGTACTACCTATTATTTTGTGAATTGGGTTCAGGGATAAGAATATTCCCTATTCTTTTATAGAATTATCAAATTAGCGGAAGTCTTTAACGTATTAGCGGAAGCATTTTATATAAATCCTAAATGTAGAAACCAAGAAATAACAATCACAATATCAATATAAAATAAACGATGATCATATAGACAAAGTGAAAGTCCAAAAGTCGGGTGAACTAACTCTCATCCCAACAAAACAACCCAAGCAAAAGACGTATATAAACATAATACACAAAATATATGACCTACATGTACAGCAGCTACGCGTTACGAGCTCAGAGGTAGTAGCCGATTTTCTCCTTGCCCGGTCTAGTGCTATTTGACGGACCTACAACCACCGTCACAAACTAGACGGTGAGTATAATGGTATTTAAGTGATAACTGGGGAATTCTATACTTCATTTCCAAATTAAAGACAGATATTTAAATGCATAATATAGCAGAAAAAGGTGCTAAGAAAGTAATGCATATAAATATCACAGTTAACCGAGTTAGATAGACTGACACAGGCTAAGCCGAGATGATCTACATCCGGTCGGCGGTGAGAAATATCAACCAGCCTTTTTCCACTATCGTATGGAGATACTCTCAACATACTTTGTAAATTTTGAATATATATATAGAACTTGCCGACAACCCCGTAGTTCAAGCTACGTGATGCCACCCAAGTAATAGTGGTGAGCGCCGGAAACCCCGAGGTTCAGTGACCCCGTGAATCCAGCCATCTCTCGTGCAATGGACACTAGATAATCTCCAACTTTTGTTTCAAGGATTTTCATTTCTAAGGTTCTACGATATCAACAATAAGTTAGGCTACAAAGCCTCAAAGGAAATGAAATACAAATCAATTACCATAGTAACCCTAATGCATGCATTTCTAACATCAATTATAACATTATTCATAACCAAATATGACACATTAGGAAAGGAGTCAATGAAATCATCACAAGGCATCATGCTATTTCAACATTCAACTTGAATAGAGCAAGGAAAGCATGATGGTAGATTACTAATAACAAGTCATCAAATTGACTGAAAGAGAATTTAATATGAATGAAATAAAGTAGGGAGTTCCCACAGTTTCACTTACAAGTCACATGATAGCTATGGCTATATGGCCTCGCGACACTTCGACTAGCGCTCTCGAACTCCTGTAACACCCCTAGGTCCCTGAAAGATTATTTCATATCATTTATTTACTTATTTATTTATATTTTGTTACATAGATATATTTTATGTATATATACATGTATGTGTATATGTATATATATACATATATGTGTATTTGTATATATATATATATGTATATGTATGCATACATATATATATATATATATTTGTTTATTATTATTATTATTTTTTATTTTATTTTATTTTATTTTATTTTTGTATGTGTACATGTGTATGTGTATATATAAATATACATACACGTATATATTATGCATACATATACATATATACATGTATGTATATATATTACATATATATATATTATTATTATTATTATTATTATTATTTTTATTATTTTTTTTTTGGGGGCGGGTCCGACCGGACCGGTCCACCGGTCCAACCGGGTCCCCCTTTTCTTCTTCAAGAGAGAGATTTTGCAACGTGCGTCTCTTTTTTTTTTTTTTTTTTTTCTTTCTTTTTTTTTTTTCTTCAATCCAACACAATAACAACTCCAACACCAACATCAACACCATAGCATCAACAATTCACCATTAACCCATTGATTTCAAAATCAACCAACTTTATCAAACATCACCATTAATGTCTACAACAACAATGCCAACATCAACAACAAAGACTTACCTCGCCGTCGTCTCGATCTCCTCCGATGACCTCTTCTCTCTCTCGGATCTTCTTCTTCTTCTTCATTTCTTCTTCTCCTTCCTTTTTTGTGCTGTGGTGGCGGTGGGGGTTTTTGTTGGTGCTTTGGGGGGTCAAATGACCATTTTACCCCTTAAACCCTATTCTTTTCTATATAAACCAATGCCCCTTTTTGTCATTTCTCAAATCTTTTTTTTATTTATAAAATGTATATATATATTTAAATATATAAAAATATATATGTATGTCTAATTCAATTTAATTAATTTAGAGCTATAGCTATGATCTAATGTGCATTAATTTGATTACATTACATTTTACTAAGTTTAGACTTACCGCAAGTCTCGCTATATGATACCCCAGCTTGCACGTAACTCGAGGTGAGTCCCTGACCCTGTCTCGGCCTCGATAGCTGCAAATACTGACTTAATCAGCCTACACACATACAAAACACTAGGAATACATCAATACAAATATAAAATTTACCTCGGCCACATGCCTCGGTCTGTGTGCGCGTCTCGTGCGGGCCCCACGTCATGGGTCGGTAATCCTGATTAAGCAGTTAATCAAGCTTAGCAAAATTGGGCCGTGACATGACGGGCCATTAGGATCATCCGGATTAACGAAGTATGGTCTAGTTTGCTACGTGTCACACATCCGTTTGGTTTTATCGGTATTATTGCACTTTTACTTGGTTACATTTGTGTGTATCTGATGCTAGTTCCATAGTTGTTAACTATGCATGCGTTGATTTATAGTTGCATGCTATTACCGCATGTTTAGTTAAATTATTTGTTGGCTTCCATTATTATATGCTTGATAGTTTTCCTTGGGAGTTTACTCACTAGATTCGTCATCTGTATTTGTCTGAATTACCGAGTGCAGATTCGAGTACAAGCTAAGGCAAGGAGATCCTAGGTGACTACCTCTGATTATCAATAGTCGGGGACCTACTTGTACGTGTTTATTTTGATATTTTATTTTTTTGGGTATCAAAGGACTTTTGAGAGACTTGTACATGTATATACACTTTAATTTTGAGTTACATTGTGCCTTATATAGAGTGTATATTACGTCGGGTTTTCCACACTAAGATGATGCTCTGTTATGACATGAATTTATATTCATTTTCATGTTATTCATGTCGATTAAAACTTCCGCTGTTCAAATACTAGTTATCTACTTGCAACTCTGTAAAACACAACCAAATGTCAATTGAATAACTCAATCGAATAATTGGTGAAACCAAGTGAATAAAAGGCTAACTGATGAAATAATGAATAGCTGGTTAACTATAATTAATACAAGACAAGTTAGCACAAACTTCGAGGAAATTGATGCGGCAATGGACGTTAGTAACGCGTGGGACCCAGCGGGTTGATGACGTGGCAGGACTATGGGGCTCGCGGTGCACCTCGCGGTGGGTCTCGAGATTTGGGGCTGCCACAGTTGGTATTAGAGTAATGATTCAAGGAACTTAAGGAATTAAGAAAGTGCTTGAAAATTTAACAAACAAGTCTTAGATTGGAAACTCTATGTACTTGCCCTAGAGCTCTAATTGGGAAGCGATTGCGAGGCGGCTAGTGTTAGGTTTACATATATTTTATGTTTTAATTGTATACTATATATGATACGCGTATATATACCGAGGCTGATTCAGCACACGTTTTAATATGCAAATTCCATTGGATAGACCGCCTCGTACTACTCAGCTTAAGGTCAGAGATACTAGTGACCCAACTAGAGATACTTTGACAATACACTCACTTGCTCAAAGTGTTGATGATACGTTTGCGGTACACCAATCCCAGCTTACTGAAACACTTTAGTTGTTAAGAGCTCAGGTAGCAGCAACGCCAACTCCCACTTCAATTCTAGTTGCACCTACTACGCAGGTAGTAGTTGCCCAGTTACAACTCAGACAACGGTTCAAGTAACAATTTCGAAAACACTGGTTGAAGGAGTTGCGCCAGTAGTAGTGACGCAGCGTAAACGCTTAAACAAGGAATAATCCTTAAAGTTTTAATAAAACTCGAAATTGAATAAATTGATAATAATTGATAATAATTCATAATGATTACAGCACTAATCATGGCTTTATATAGCCCATTAGAAACTCTAATCCTTATACAACTCAAATTCCTAATCTTTCTATGAATCAAAAAGCCTAATCCTTCTAAAACTCTAAAAACGACTTAAATAAAGTAAATTACAAAAATACCCTAACTGAATAAGAAAATAGAAAGTTCTTGATAAAGTCCTAAACTTAATCGGATTCCTGGATCAAAAGTTATCGTCCCACAAAACATCTGCAACTGCTATGCCATCATTCTCTCCCACCTGAGAAAAACTCAACCTCGAGTTTTCTGGATACAAAGGCTCATCATCTGGATAGAATGAACAAATATCCGCCACATTAAATGTCTTGGATATTCCCTGATATACCCTTTCTGCAACAACTCTTGTACCTTGTTATGTAAGACCTTACTCTCCTTCGGACTCATTCTGTAATGTAGGAGGTTTGGCAAACTAGCGCTAGGAATCAGGTCAATGTGGTGCTGAATATCGGGCATAGGAGGTAATCCGTCTGGCAACTCGTCTAGTACAATTTCAGCAAATTCCTCCAGTAAGGGTTGGACCTGCCCTGGTATCTCAGAAACTGACTCCTTCTCATTCCCTACTAGGATCTGTCTCAGCACCAACGCATGCACCACCTGTGACTCCTTCACTGCTTCGTCCATCTCATGCTCAGTTTGTGTCATTATAAGGAAAGATCGTTCCTCCACTTTAGCAGTCTTGGAACGGTTACTTGCCTTTAAAGGAAGCAAGTTAAACGTCACCCCCTCCTTCTCCAATTTATACACATTATCTCGCCCAGCGTGTTGTGCATTAACATCAAACTGCCAAGGTCGTCCAAACAGCAAATGACAAGCATCCATATCTACGACATCACAATATACCTCATCCTTGTAAGAGCCAATGGAAAAAGGTACCCTGCAGCGCTCTGTCACCTGCACTTTCTCAGTTGCCTTTATCCAGCCTATAGAGTAAGGACTGGGATGCTTCTCCATATTCAGTTTCAGTGCCTCGGCTGTACCTCTACCGATGATGTTCTCACAGCTTCCACTATCTATGATCAGTTCAAACACCTGGCCATTGATAATGCATCTCGTCCGAAACAACTTGTGTCGCTGACTGCCATCTTCTAGTTTAGGAGTTAACATCAGCCTTCTGACCACACAATTTTGTTCCTCTCCCTCATCATATTCATTACAATCATCATCCTCTCCATCAGGACCGCAATAAACTTCCTCTTCTTCATCTCGTTCAATCACATTAACCTGCTTTCTGTTGGGACATTCATTCGATCTGTGACCAGACTGCCCACAACGATAGCACTTGCCTAAAATAGGCTTAGCATACGGATTTGCGGTTGCCTTTTGTCTCTCTTTTCTTTCATTCGTGGGTTTTTTCCCTGGTCCCTTATCTTCCTTACATTCAAGACTTTGATTCCATACTCAGGTGGACTTACTCCGCTCTGCAAAACTCTTTGAAGTTTCCTCTCCGCTATTATTCCTCTGGTAATTATCACTACCATAGGTTTGTCGATCGCCCTCATATCGATTTCCACCTCTGTCCTTCATCATTAATTCAGCCTTAATGGCTAAATTTTTCGCCTCGGTGATAGTTCTTATAACCTGCACTCCAATTTTCTCCCGAACCTGCAGTTTCAATCCATCAAGGTATCGTGTAACCTGATGAACCTCGTTCTCCCTCAAATCATTCCTCTCAGCCAGTCGCATGAAATCCGCCGTATATTCATGAACAGATCTCTGACCCTGCCGATAGCGCTGGTATTGCTGAAACAATATCTGCTCATAATTTGGAGGTAGGAAATCTCGATGGAGCAACTGCTTCATTCTATACCATGTCCGAATAGGCTGTTTACCTTCTTTGTAACGCCTACTCTGTAGCCTCTCCCACCAGGCAGATGCTCCACTCTTCAAACGACAAGCCACCAATTTCACCCTTTTTTCTTGAGGAATTTCCATATACTAAAAAAAGTGGTCTACTTCGGCGATCCAATCAACAAAGTCCTCGATGTTCAGATTACCAGAGAAACTAGGAATGTCCACTTTCAGCCTAAAGTCGCCCCTATCATGATTACCCCTATCATAATAATCATAATAATCATGATTATGCCGATTATTGTTGTTATTGTATCTGCCGACTCCATCTCTCCTAACAGGTCTGCCCTGATCCTCGACCAGAATCATATCCTCCTCTTCGTCACTGGAGTCACCACCAGCAACTCGACCTCTAAAATTCGCAGCCACTGGTGCAATAGGAGCATCGCCTCGAGCACGCTGATCTCTTGGACGTTGTTCACCATCACCTTCGTGTCTGTTGGCATTCACCCCAAGGGCATCAAATCTGTTAATCACCGCATCAAAGCGCTCGTTCATACACCGAAATTGTTGATCGAGATTTGTTTCCAAGGTTTTGATTGCCGCCTCTTGAGCCTCCACTTTGGTTCGCAAGGCTTCAACATCCTGAACGACGTTCTGAATGCCACCGCTTCCACTGGACATCATTAGTAAGAACGGAATTCACGCTCTGATACCAACTGACGCAGCGTAAACGCTTAAACAAGGAATAATCCTTAAAGTTTTAATAAAACTCGAAATTGAATAAATTGATAATAATTGATAATAATTCATAATGATTACAACACTAATCATGGCTTTATATAGCCCATTAGAAACTCTAATCCTTATACAACTCAAATTCCTAATCTTTCTATGAATCAAAAAGCCTAATCCTTCTAAAACTCTAAAAACGACTTAAATAAAGTAAATTACGAAAATACCCTAACTGAATAAGAAAATAGAAAGTTCTTGATAAAGTCCTAAACTCAATCGGATTCCTGGATCAAAAGTTATCGTCCCACAAAACATCTGCAACTGCCACGCCATCAAGTAGTACCTGTTGAGACGTTGGTTCCTACTCCAACGACTACTAAACAACCTACTATTGTATCCATTTCGGGCTATACTATGTCTGCAGAGGCCAAGAGGGTCAAAGACTTCATACAATTTCAGCTTGGCAATTTCTACGAAGCTGGTGACCCGGAGGCAGTCGGGAGGTGGTTGATATCACATCAGTGGCTTCTTAAGATGCTGAATGTTGAGGAGAAGGATCAAACTTGCTTGTCGAGTTTTTATTTCAGGGTAATGCAGCGATTTGGTACACCACATGTTTGGATACTCATCCGGATCCTATTATATGGGTTAAGTTCAAAAAATTGTTCTGTGGTGAGTACGTTCCTATAGAGGTTCAACTTAGGTTGAAAGAAAAGTTTCTAGCGCTAAGACAGGGCAACATGTCAGTCCTACATTATATGAAAAGGTACCGGTATTTGTTGCAGTACGCCATAGATGTGGCAAGGACGAAGAAACTTAAGGTTTTTACTAATTTTTCCGTGGTCTTGTCGAGATGATTGCCAATGCCATTGTGTCCATTGGAGCCTGCACTATGCAGAAGATTTATGATAGAACTATTTCCTACGAGACTTATCTTTTGTAGAAAGGCAACCGACAGGTGTCTACTGGATACCAGGGTCACTTTGGGTAGAGTTCTCAGCAGGAATAGAGATTGAAGAGACATAGAGATCAACCATCTAACATGCAAGAGTATGGGCAAAGAGCTCGCAGGGATGATTGGTAGGATGATTGGGATCGTAAAGGCAAAGAGGATCGGCGAGATGGCCATGTTAGGTATGATGACCGCCAGGTAGTACATACGATTGTGCCTGCACCAACAAAGCAACCAAGATAGTAGTATAGACAAAAGGACACATCAACGTCAATTATTAGAAAGCTTCACTAGCATAAGAGCCTGTACAAGCCGAAGAGAGGGCACATGTGATTTCACAACCAGTTAAGGAGACAACCCGACAACACGTACAGGGTACGTAGTTGTTATTCATCTTGCAAGTTTTTAAGTGATGTTTTACCTTGCATTCTAGTTGTATAGTCGAGAGTCTAGATACCATTAGCAATGTTATGCATGTTTCAGAATGAGTGGCGTCGTCAGTGGTTCTACTAAATGAAGAGAAGAATCAAGGGTCAGAGTGTTAACATCAGTGTTATGGTTGGGGTGACAAACTATATCATAACACGTGCAATTGCACCCTCGGTGAATGGCAACCCAAGTTGTTGTCATTGGTGCACTTGTTCGGTAGGTTGAGATTCGGACCGACCACTGCTAGTAGTCTGGATGTGACCCATGCATGATATAGACCGCTGGGATCATCTGGATTGACGAAGTATGGTCTAGTCTGTTCAGAAGGGTGTGGCGTCGTCTGTTGTTCCGTCACATCTTCCTCTTAGTGAAGTTACGAGCAGTGGTGTCGTCTGTTGTTTCGCCTCTGTTGAAGCACAAGCCAATTGAGGTAGTTCCATAAAAGATTCAAGAAAAAGAAGTACCTAATATTGAGTTCAGTTAGGTCGTTCAGTTACCTGATAATCCCGCGATATGAGATCGTTTACCTTAAATTTCAGGACAAAAATTCCCTTAGTTAGGAAGAATTGTAACGACGTAATGTTTATTGATGTCGTTGTTCGAGTATTTTCATATTCGGACGCCTGCTCAGACCTATATGGACGCCTTAGATAGGTTGGGACACACCTTATTGGGCATGAATAATTATTTTTGTATGTTGGTTGCATAATTGCGATGTTAATTATTATTTTATGCTTATTACATCGCATGTGTGAGTATAAATTGATAAATCGAACGAGATGGGGTGACGCGTATTTGCCTCGAAAAATGTGTCAACACAGGTACTAGGCAGGCGAAATATAGGTACACTAGGTCGGGGAAATAATTTGTGTAATCAAATAAATTAAATGTGACAAATAATAAATATAAAATCATGACTTAGGCGTGTTATCAAAATATTAGTCGACGACGCGAATCGCGGTGCGAGCTGGGGTGTCATAACACTAGAAATCGAAACTTGATGACGATAAGACCAAGAGGGTAACTGCTTTAATAAAGTCACAATTATGAGTTGGATGGCCCAATTTGAGAGCCAGGATGTCCTCGAGATCCGTATATCACATGACATTAAAATTAAGAGGATAAGTATTAACTTTAGTGGATATTTGATCAATTTTCATTCTCCTCAAACACTATCTAAGTTTGGTGAGACAAAGTGAGGGGTTTTGTTGAGAAATCTTGGTGGTTTAGTAGAGGACTTGCACAACCCATCAAGAGATCAAGGTAAGCTTTTAACTTCCTCTTTCAATTCTTCATAAAAAGAGCTAAGTTTTGGGGGGAAATGATGGAAAATGAATTTGGTGACATAGCTCACTAATTTTATTGACGTCTTAAGTATTCTTGAAGTTAAGTTGGTTTGATGGAAAAGTTTACAAAATTTGTTGGAAAGTTGTGGGTTTGATGGATCTATAATTTGTTATATATTATGGTTGTTTTTGTTGCCTCTTGAAATTTTGGAGTGTTATGAGTCCCCCACAAGTCGAGTATGGGATGATGTTTGGAGGAGGACATGGGCATCAAATTTCTAATTTTCCCGTGTCTGAAATTTCTGGGTTCAATGCAGGAAGCGCGCTAGGCCAGACCCCCAACGTGCTAGATACTGGACAGAGAGGAATTTTGGGACTGTTTTGGGGAAATTGAATTTAAAACCTATTTAAACAACTAAACCCACTTTAAAACACTAGTGAATGGCCTTAGGGAAATTCAGGGCTATAAAACGATAGTCGGGAGCACAACGGGGTTGTTTTCGGGGTTTCGAAGAGCAATTGAGGTATGTAAACTCCAACAGAAACACATAGAATATTTAATGGTTTCAGTTCATTCATTTATTGTGGTTACTATTCATTTCCATATTCTATCACTGCTAAGTTGGTTTATCGGTCAAAAATTGCTTTGATTTCGCCGTCGATGTTTAATCAGGATTGTGTTATATAGGTTCTAGCACGCTGAACTATAGCACGTGTCACTTGCGCCTTTGGTGTATGGCAACCCAAGCTTCTCACATCATTGATGCACATGTTCAATGGGCCGTGATACGGACCGACCCATCGCTAGTTGTCCGGGTGTGACCCATGTGTAAGATGAGCCGCTAGAATTGTTCGGATTGACAAAGTATGGTCTAGTCTGCTATGCATCATACATCCGTCTGGTTTTATCAGTATTATTGCACTTTTACTTGGTTACATTGGTGTTATCTGATGCTCATTTAGTTCCATAGTTGTTGACTATGCATGAATATATTTATAGTTGCCTATTATTACCGCATGTTTAATTAACTTATTTGTTGACTTTTATTATTATATACTCAATGGTTTTCTTGAGGAGTTTACTCACTGGACTCGTCATCTATATTTGTTTGGATGACTGAGTGCAGATTCAAGTACGAGTAGAGGCAAAGAGATTCTAGATGACTACCTCTAATTGTCTACAGTTTGGGACCTACTCATACATATTTATTTTTGATATTTTGTTTTTTTGGGTATTAGGGGATTTTTGAGAGACTTGTACATGTTTATACACTTTAGTTTTGAGTTACATTGTCACATTATATATAGTTTACATTATACTAGATTTTCCACACTAAGATGATGCTCTGTTACGACATGAATTTATATTCATTTTCATGATATTTGTGTCGATTTAGACTTTCATTGTTAAAATACTGGTTATCTACTTGCAATTTTGTAAAACACAACAAAATATCAATTGAATAATCGATTGAATAATCGGCGAACCCAAGTGAATAAAAGGCTAACTGATGAAATAACAAGTAACTGGTTAACTATAAATAACACAAGACAAGTTAGCACAAACTTCTAGGAAATTGACGTGGCAATGGACGTCAGCGACACGTGGGACCCAGCATGTCAGTGACATGGTGGGACTGTAGGGCCACAACGAACCACGTGGCGGGCCTCAGGATTTAGGGCCACCACAACTAAACTTAATAGAAACTAATTAAAGAAATTTGATGAGGTTGGGGTAGACCAAAACTAACTTGGGACACATTAATTATGAGAGATTTAATGTGACATCCCTGATTTTAATAAACCTGTATTATAACTTAATTATGAGATTAGTGGGTCATAATCACGACACTTGTTGTGGATTAGGACTCAGATCAGTGAAAAAGGAAAATCACTAGGTTAATGTTGTTTTTTGTTGGTGAATGCCTAGTGTGTGTATTATGTGGTATTATTCGTGACGTTAGAATGTTTTGAGGTGTATCCTCAATTTGTCATAATTAGGGTTGCAAGTGCGTGTCTGAAGGGCACGAGTGTAAATAAATACTTAATTGCTCGAAAACTCGTAAATCAAGTGTTAAGTATCATATGAGGATTTTGCCTCTGTTTGTATGCAATTTAGGATTGGTGGTAGTGTAAAATGAGGATAAAGTTAGTGCAAGACCTTGCCTCGAGTTTTGTGTTGTTTGGCGGTGGTCAAGGTTAAGATTGGGTCCAAATTGGTACAAGTTTGGTTAAGTATGGAAAGAGAATTACTTTATAAGAATTTGGTATGTTGTAGACAAAGTTAAGATTTTTGGAGTTTTGGTCACACATCTTATGAAGATGGACTATTTTGTCGAGAGTTTTGTTTAATTTGGTGAAAACTCGGATATAAAACAAGCACCGAAAGCCAAAACATGTTAAAATAGGGATATACATGAATTAATAATTAAAAAAATAAACTGCTGGCAAGTAGCTGATGGTTTATATATAAATATAAAAAAACAAAATCACATTTCGTTTAATAGAACGAAATGGATTTTTGGTTTATAAACCCTTCAACTTGATCTTTCGCTCTCGGATCTCTCTACGTCCAATTTTCGTTCAGTTTCTCTCAGCAAAATAATAGAGCATCGTGAGACTGTCAGTTTGAGCTACGTTTTTTGCGATGGAAATGAAGGATTCAACCCAAAATTTGATAAAATCTCAATATATTTAGGATATCTTTCCATAATTCAATTTGAATTCTCGCGATTTTTCGATTTATCTTACCGGGTTTTGATGGGATTTTGTACGAATTATTGTGAATTGATGTATTGGGTTGATTTGTGCTAATTTAGGATAAATTCCACTAGCGCGGATTAGCCTTTTTGTGAATCGAGTTGATGTGATTCAGTTGATAATTGTTTTGAAGATGTTTTAATAGTTGATATTGATTTACATTTGGATTTTGGATTAATTGAATATTGCTTTTGTTCCAAATTGACTCTGCGGGGTGTGAAAATATATAAAAGTTCGTATCGAGTGATTTTGTAGTGTTTGTTGGCAATATTTGAGGATTAATTGCAAAAATATTGACTTGGAGAAGTCTTCTCAGTTCAAAATAGATAAAGTTTGCCTAGTCGACAGATCATACTGGAAAATTCATAACTTCTCCATTTGTAATCCGATTTGAGTGTTCTTAGAGTCTATGGAAAGTATAAAATGAGTACTACAAATTCTTTTTTGGTAAGTATGACAAATATTGAGGTTTTCAATGTTAAAAAGCTATCTCAAGTTAGCTAGTTGAAGTTGTTAAAAATAATTATTTTTGAAACTAGCTCTCGAATGTACTTTGGTCGCAATTTTCATGGGGTTTTGTGATTTAGTTTTACTTGAAGCTTGACTCATAATTTAATTGGGTATGTAAGGAAGCTATTGAAACCAGTTTTAAGGTGATATGACGTTCTGGGAACCCCGAAAAGTCCACTCAAAGTCGATTGGTTGTAAGTAAACCCTATAGTGATCTTTACAATTTATTGAAATATCTATGTACCTGCATTTGTATTAAGTCTGCATTGCATTTCATTTTCTTGGTCATGCATACACGGGATAAGGTAGGCTTGTTGGCTTCGAGCTGATAGGGATTTGATTTTGGTCATTGTTGCACGACTGCCAGTGGGACTGGTCAGGGCATGGCTAACAAGGTGCCTTGACATTCATGATCTTCCAGTACTGTTTGGGTACTATAGTTCGAAGTGCATGTCCGCCTGTGGTTAGGAAATAGGAACAGGGTTGATCTAATTCACGTTGCTGCATATTTTTATTGATTTAGTTGAAATGCAATTACATCTCTCCATGTATTAGACTAACATTTGCAGAAGTACAGATTAGTGTAGATGTTTACTTGTTTGCCATCTTCGAGTTGTTTTTGATGATGTCAGGTATACGGTGCAGAAGAAAGCGAACAACAACCATATAAATCTATCGGTGATTTTCTTTGACTTGTTTTTCTTGTCGTATATTGTTTTGTTAAATATTGTATTTTGGGATTCTCGCATTGAGAGTAGGTCGTGGTTTGGTTATGAAACTTTTACAGAAGCTTTATGACACAGTTTGAGAATATATTAAGACGGTTTATGGGTTATTATGATATAAATATGGATTGTGAAGCTGATATTATTGTAAATAAGTTTTAAGGTTGAAACTTGTGGATTTGACGTAGAATTGAACTTTTAGTTCATTATGATATTATATTGTGAACGATTGTAGAGATGTGAGCCCTTTTAAGGATTCTCCCACTGTTGTTTATTAGGTACTAAAATTTTTCAGCAGTCCATTTTTAAGAGAGTCTATGCCAAAATTTTTATAAAATATGAGAATCTTAATAGAATGATTTCCTTAAATGCTTCCCATTTAGAGATTAATACATGAAATATGACTTGAGGATTATAACGCATAATGAGGATTTTAGGTAATTGAAATCGTTGATGAATTATTCAGAAAAATAAAACTTTGAATTTAACTTTGAGGATAAACACATATCTCGATGATTATAGAAAATTTACGTTCTGAGTTAAATTAGTCAAGGAGTTTGAAGGCTTATTAGATTATCAAAGGATTTAAGATAATCTAGGCCAATCAGATGCCCTAATGACGAGGGTTCTGACATTTAAATAATTTGAAAAGTGCACTATTAATTGTACTAAATCAAGCGTAATGGAAGATGTTGATCAGTGCAGCAAACTCTAACTAATGTGGGATTAAGGCTAGTATTGTTTTTTCTTTTTTTGATAAGAAGACTTTTCTTGCCTCATTTATGGCCTGTTCGGTTCCCATGAAGAATAGTTTCAAGGTTAGGGGTTTATTTTACAATGGGATTATAGCATGAGTTTGAGTATTAGTCCGTTTAGAGTGACTTGTTTGGTAGGGGTATTGAGGGTAGGATTAAATATAATTTCAATAGATGAAGTTACTAAAGTGCCCATCTATTTCTTCACCAATCGCCCAAAACTGCAAACCACCAAACCCACTCGATCCACCAATCGATCCACGCGAACCACTAAATCTTCATCATCACCACCATCGATGCCCTCTCAAATCCCAAACAAATCAATTCCACCTTCATCAGATCCTTCGACGAGCTACGGATCCTTCAACTTCAACACCAATTCCTCATTCAAAGACACCTCAATAACCACTTCAAATTCCACCAAAACCTCTCTCTCGAGCCTCCGCGCTTCGCTTGCACAGAAACTGCATATCTACAATTTCAAAAAAATCCTCCAATCCACTCACAACTTCCTTGCCAATCGCATCTCCTCATCTCCATCTTCCTTAGCTTGGCGTTGCACAATTCGAGGTAAAGACGCAATGGTGATCCAGAGGCGGATTCGGAGACGGACCGACGCAGCAAAGATCGGAGAATCACTTTCGGTTTCCGACGAACACATCTTTCCCACGATGGTGTCCGCTAGGGTTGGGGGTTTGGAGACACGTTAGATCACTCGTGTAGAGCTTTTTTGTATGTAAATAATGAGGGTGCTTTGGCCATTTGGTAAGATATACACTTGGGATTAAATAAAATCGATAAAATCGTGAATTAAAATAGTTCTAAGGTTGCAGGCTAGTTTAGTCATGTGGACTATGTAGTATGCAATCAAACACCCGACTTAAGTTGTCCAACTACTTAATCCCGGCCTATACCGTAACGACCCATTTTTTCAACGGACTGTCACGGAGGCCAATGTGGCCCCACAACCTGGCTTACCAGTCCCAGCCGTGTCCCACATGCAATCACATCCACTACTATATCATTATTAACCTCAATAAACAAAAATTTGTTGTTTAAATTGTTAATTACCACAAATCATATGTTAGAAATCGTTTTTAACCTCAATAATCATAGTGGAAGGCTTAAATCATGAAAAATCAATTTAAAAACATAAAGTCATGTCAATAAATCATATACCTAGTGTGAAAAACCCATAAGTCATCATATATCAATGAAATAACCTTAAAAGAATTACAAAACATCAATATCCATATAGGTATAGGTCCCAAAAATGACTCACAATCCTAAACCCCCAAAATGAAAACAAAATACAATATAGTACAAACGTACGAGTCCTGTGTGTAAAATATCTGATCACAGGTAGTCCGCGAGCTTTCCCTTGTCGTGACTTGTACTCGGATCACACTCAAGCCATCACAAAAAGGAAGATGACGAGTCCAGAGTGAGTATTCCTAAGGAAATTAAATGAGCAATCACGAAAGTAAATACTGGAATTTAAATGAACTATTAAATAAACATGCGAAATTTTAAATAGGCAACTGTGCTCATCACATGAAATAAATAATAGTGAAACTCAGAAAAGTGTTGTAACAACCCGAAAATCTGGCTATTTGTAAATGATGATGTGTATTACATATTTATACTCGTATTTGAGTGACTAGACAGTGAAGTCGGTAAATGAGTAGGAAAACTGGATGAGTGACTATCGACAGTTGGGTTATGTGTACACGGGAGATTTAAATAAATAAGGGTTATGTGTACACAGGAGATTTAAATAAATAATTGACGAGATGAGGCGAAACTACGCATGCGATAAGAGGAATTTCAACGCAAAACAGACCGAGGAACGTTGTTGGGACACGGGGAGTTGGATAATTACGTAACACCCGGGCTATGTGATAGGATTGTTAAAGTAACACACCTTAACAAAGAGGACTACCGGATCAACCTCGAGATGTGTGTATGTGTGTGGTGATTAAAACAAAGAGTCTATAAAAAGGACCACCACCTACTTTACTATTCATCCTCTCCACACTCATTTCTCCTGATCAGATCACTCTCTCCCTTTTCTTCTTTCTTCTCCCTCTTCCCTTAGTGAACAGTCCACCGACCCTGGTCAGTCCAGTAGTGGCTGGAGGTCATTCCACTCGCCGGAGGTGCTCTCTCTATCTCTCTCTCTATCTGCACTATTCACTGGTGAGTTTTGCGTCTGACCGCTGTTGTGGAGGCTGCTCTAATTATGAACTGACCGGAGACGACCCAACTGTGGTCACCAGCGTCTCCACTGTCCCGGAGCCCCCCAATTCACGACAGACGTGGAGTGTTGTGGTATGTATTGTCGACTGTTTTCTTTTCTCTCGCGTGTGTTTTCACGTTTGATTCGCATCTGGTGGTGGTGCTGTGGCTGAGGTCCGGTCGGAGGTGATGAACGGTGGTTCACCGGGGTCCCGACGGTCCTGTAGCACTCCTCATCATGGTGTTTGTGTAGAGATGTTAGTTGTTGTCATTGTGAACTGTTTTTATCAATTTTAGTTCTTCATCAAAACTTCCCCACTTGGGCAGCGTTGCTGGCTGGACCACCACTTGTGGGGGGTTTTTGGGGACCTCGCCAATGTCCTCGATGGTCTCTCACAACCCTTGGTGTGTCCGAACCATTACTGATAGAACTGTTGGGTTGTTATAGCATGTGTTGTTGTTGTTTTTGTTCCTTGTTGGAAACCGCCAACTGGGGCGGCGGTGCCGTCAGACGACGTAACTTGGGGGACCCTTGGAGACCTCGCCATGTACATGGTAGTGTCTCATAAACCCAGAGTGTCCTAACCAACAGTAGCGAATGTGAAATGTCAATGTTACATATGTTGATGTTAAGTTCATATTCGAGTTGTCCTTGTTCGAGTATTTTTCGATTTGGTTTGGGGGTTTTTCAGTGACCCAATGCCGTGGTGACTCCTCCCCAATGTCGGACAGTACCAACGTGTTGCTATAATAGCCTTGGTCATTTTTTTGGTGTATTGTTATCATGGTCAATTAGGTAGTGTATGTGTGTATGTTTTCATGGTTGATTACTCATGGCATGGTGAGACGTTGTGTGTGCGTATTCTTTTTAAATCCATGAGGATATGTTGTACATAGTGTGACATGTGTTTTGGGTTCATGATGGTTATTCAAGTTTACATATTTTGGGTCCATGTTGTGTACGTGTTGATGAATGGTTATGACGTCGTGGTCACGCCGCTGGTCCTCGAGGCTATGGCGTGATCCACATACGACTGAGCCAAGCCTATGATTCTATGAATGGGCTTACATTGGTGTGGTTTTCAAAACCCAAGAAAGTTGCTGTGCTTCCGATTGATTTATCCAGTTGATCGAGTCTTAAAATGTTCCCAAGTCATTTAAAACATTGGGAAAACACTAGGGATTTAACCTAGGGTTATTTGATAACTTGACCCATTAATTAGAGTTTTCGACCTTGTCAGGTAGCAGAAAACTCGGGGATACGCGCTAAGAACGCGAGAGTGCTTATTTGCGAGTTGCGTTGTTAGGTAAGTACACTTGCTCTAAAGTTTGTGTACGTTAGTAAGCCAGTTAAGAAAATACCATATGATTCATTATCATTCTATCATGTTTACTATGATCTACTTGTTGGCATTCCGTTCCATATTCCTTGTATGTGTGTTCTTAGCATAAGTGTGTGTCTCGAAGGTACATGCGCCCTGCATTAGAAGGGATAAAACGCGGGCACTCGTGCGCACGAGTGTTTGACCACCCCTAGTGATTGTGTGATACCATGTACTGGATTGTTATGGATTTTGTTGTGGTTATCGATGTTGCGACATCGCTGTTGTGGATTTGTTGGGGATTTTAGACCACTTATGACATCTCTTGACTCGTAGAACACGCATGTTTCGATTGCTATCATTTCAGTCTGTCTATCATGCACTTTGATCTATTTAAATTCTTGTCCTTCAATTACCGCATGATATATAGACTGCCCTGTTTAATACTTCATGAATTACTGTTATATTCTTTTGGCATTACTTCGATTTCTCTCAGTTGCTCACCATCTAGTTTGCGACGGTAGGTGCAGATTTACCAGAGCATTCGAATGGTAAGGGACCCTGCTTAGGAGACTTTTTGTGAGGATTTGCGGTTGGATTCGAGAACCTTAACATAGGTTATACTTGATTTTGCTTGTGTGTTGTTTCCTTTATATATATATATATCATGTTTTAGTTGATTGAACTTGGGATTATAAGTAGTTTGAATATCATGTACTGTTTCATTTGATTATCGCTTATTGTACATGAATAATTCCCGTTTATGGGGTTTCCACACACACACACACATATATAGATTCCTGACTTTCCTTTGATTGAGTTATTTCCCATAATTGTATAGTTTATTTATTTTCCGCTGTGTTTAAACTTGCAATAACTCTTTCATAAAACTTGTAATTTGATAATTAGAGGCTGACTAGGCTTGCCAGATCACCGAGTACTAACTTGGGGATCTGTACGAGTCTAGGCCGGGTGCTCCCAAATGCATTGAAAATTTGGGGTCGTCACAAGTGTGCCTAGAGCCTAGGGTCAGACTAGCACCATACTTCAGACTCTTTCACAGAGTATTGCCAGCGAGTAGCACTCAAGCAAGGCCAGTATTTGGATCTGCTAGGTGGTCGACGTAGAACCTATAATGCACCTAAACATGCCCTGACGTGATCCTCGGATCGACCTATTCACCATGATCTCTGACGTACGTGCTATGGTCTAGTGGACATACATACAAAATGGCACGGCGGGAGAGCCTTAACGTTCGCCCATATAGACTCCACAACAGGAAATAAAGTAATGAAATAAGAATACTGAATTCAAATTGCCAAAATAAGTAAATGCTCAAGTAATTTCAGTTGGGATATTATACATCCCAATTGCACTCCGACTAATCCAATACCGTCCTTACATGCCTCCCAATGCGTGTCTAATCTCCAATCAGTAAATCCATATGCTTGATGATCGAAAACACTATTTAATTCCCCATAATCAGAAATCCCCAATTTCCTCCTAATTGATTCCATTTCTGTCAATTTAATCCATATAAAACTCGACATCGATCCCCGGGATAAACCTAATTCGGAAAAATTCATTTTTAAAATTTTATTTATTTTTCTATCTCGGACGCTGTAGGTGGCACCACCATGAGTAATTGCCTCACGACGTCCTCGGCGCCGTGGCTCATGCTGCCACAAGCTCTACTCCACGACGTGATATAAAAGCGTGGGTGTGGGAGCACTCTGGTTTGGACGTCGTAGGTGATGCCATGGGGGTTTCCTCCACGGAGTCCCTGGCGGAGTCTGAACCAGAGACATTTTCCTGTGTCAAAAACCCCGATAAATTCACATACCCATCATAAACCACCATAAAATCTCAACGGCACTCGCTTGAAATAGAAACCTCGATAAAATCTGACAAAAACCCTATTTCTCTTCCAAAATTCCACAACAACCACAACCTCATCACATACTCCACTTGATGCTTCAAATAAACACCAATACCATAGCAACACCCCAAATCTAGTGTGCTCAAAATCCCTTCCCGAAACCCACATCAAAACCCAAAAAAAGACACTCGATACGTAAGAAACGGAAAGGAGAGTGAGAATCTCACCTTGGATCATCGATAGCTCGTCATTTGGTGCTCCAAATGGCCTCCAAAAATCCACAAACCCTTGCTCATAACACCCAATTTTTGAATTTTGCATAGGAAGGAGAGAGAAAAGGTGGTAAGGATGAGATCAAATATCCTATTTATACCACAAATGGATCCTATATGCGTGATGATCCCAAGACCTTATCCAATGGATCGAAATGCGTTAAAAAGTCCTACTTTTTGTGACTTGAATGGGTGACTTACTCTTCCTTGACTTGTGTTGCTTCACTAAAGAAACAAACCTTCGGGCGTTCACGCTCCCGACTCTTGCGCCTACACTCGCATACTCCCGCATTACGAACACATATACAACGCTAATTATTAATTATTAATTGCATTTTAATAATTTTCCTGTGTGTATAGCTACCTAACCTAGTGTACTGTCATTCGCCTACTCGGTACCCGCGTCTACATGCTAATCAAGGTGAATACCCGTCATACTATCTCACACGGTCAATATTAAATAAATACACACATCGCGATGCCAATAAACCTAATTAAGCATGAACATCGCAAATTAATGCACAAAAACACAAAAATCACTATTTACCTAACTCCGGGCGCGCCCTGGCCTATCTGTGGGGTCTACGGGCGCTGAACTGTCATCTACGTCTGTACACATATCATAATTAACGGCTAATTAAAATTAGGCCATTACATATACTGATAGTTTCATAATAGAATAAGTTTGTTGTATATTTTGAATGTACAGTATAGTGCTCTATTTATAGAATAGTACATATCTAAATCAGTGTAGACGTTACATAATCAATGTAGACATTACATAATCAATGGAGACATTACACGATTAATGTAGACATTACACAATCAGTATAGACGTTACATAATCAATGTAGACATTACATAATATTAGTTTCCTAACATCCCCCTTAAACTTAAGGTGTTGGCAACGTAACCACTTGAGTTTGCAAACGAATAAGATGTTGATACATAAAGTCGGCGACAATTTTGTGTGGGGACACCAGATCGCGACGAACGGATGCAAGTGATCACGGACATAATTGACAAACGGGCCGACAAAACAGGCAGATTTGAAACGGGTAAATGAGACGGGCAGACATCGCGAACTGCGCTTGACAACGTACAGTACGCGGATAACAGGCATGACATGCATTGCGAACTGTGCTCAAATTAGCAAACAGTGCACGGACGAGACAACAGAATAACTGAACAACAGAACAACGGAGTCGATAGAACGACTATCGGGGCTGAGTCGATGGAGTGACTAACGGAACAACATAGTCTGCAGAACGACTAATGGAACAATATAATCGACGGAACGACTTACGGAGCTGAGTCGGCGGAACGACTAACGGAGCTAAGTCGATGAAACAACTAACAGAACAACATAGTCGGCGGAACGACTAACGGAGCTGAGTCGACAGAACGACTAACGAAGCTGAGTCGGCGGAGCAACTATTATAGCAGAGTCGGTGGAACAACTAGCGGATAGTGGAGTCGATAGAGTCGACGACAGGACAACGGAGTAGACATATGTCAGAGTTTACAGAGTCGACAACTGATTGACACCAGAGTCGACGGTAGACAGGACAAAAAGTGGAGATATTGAGATAGGTATATGGTTTTGCGAGTTGGAAGGCATAAAACTTGTGCGAACATGGTAGGCTGATGGAGTGACACGGAAGAGGCAAATGGACTGGTACAACAGACAGAAGTGTGTGAAGACGCATGAGAGAAACAAGAGGAAATCAAAACAAGAGCATAATTGAACACACGAATAAGCACTGAGATGTATCAAGGATCGGTCATTGACTCAAAAGTCGACTGACCTTAGATTAGAAACCAAGCTCTGATACCATGATAGTTTCAGAATAGAATAAGCTTATTGTATATTTCGAATATACAGTATAGTGCCCTATTTATAGAATGGTACAAAACTAAATCAGTGTATACGTTATATAATCAATGCAGACGTTACATAATCAGTGGAGACATTATACATTAATGTAGACGTTACACAATTAGTGTAGATGTTACATAATCAATGTAGACGTTACATAATATTAGTTTCCTAACATATACCATGAACCGAACATGTCGTTAGGACTCGAACTTCCACCCTCTTATAGTAATATCACGTACCAAACTATTAAGCCAGTCTAATTGGTTGTTCTTGTTGTTGGTGGTGTGCTTTCCAAATCCTTTAAATCCATCCTAATCAATAGAGGCGTCTACCATTATATCATCGTATACAGTGGCGGAACTAGAAAATTTAGTTAGGGGAGCAAATTATACCTAGATCTATATGCACTCAATCATTAGCTCAGTGCACTCAATGTGCCGAGAGCTTGAGTTGTAAGGCCAACATAGAACCAACCCTCTCCAAGCGTATTAAAACCCGATGATTTAATGGGCAAGTTTAAATTTGCATTTATCAACTCAGGTTGCACACTGATATAACTTATAAAATATTTTAGTTTTTACTTCAAAATGGGTTTGTTTGATTTAAAAACTATCGAAAACAAGGTTGACTCAAGTCTACCTAGACTCAAATTTCAAGCCATATCAAACTTGGACATGCTATATAAAATAATTTTTTGAGTGAAATAAAAAAGCTAGGAAATTCATAATCAAGTAATAAACTAATAATCATAATGCTTTGCAATATAAAGTAATTAGATACAAGCAAGATCTTACGAGAAGATAGCTAATTTTGTAATTTTTTATTAAATAAAAAAGAATATTAGATCCCTTATCAATTATTTTTCCTCCTTTCGAGCTTTCACTTAATTATTTTATGACTAGAAACAATTAAAAAAGATGAGTTTTCTTCCACCAAAAAAGAAGAAATTTGAGAGCTTTTTAAACTTACCTTCACAAAGACATTTCGCAATTAAATATAAGTTTTATCATCCTTAATTAAATTTGTATTTTGGCTATTACTTCAAACCGTAACTCAGAATTGAGTTCCATTACTGAAACTAGACTTCGATACCTGTACAACAAATGCTTATATATATGGCTCATTCAGACTTAGTAAAAAAAATGTGATTTTTACATTTTTTTTATAAGAAAAAAACTACACCCACCAAAATTTGAACCTATAACACAAGTTTCATTTAACAATGTTAAATACATATATAATGAAATTTAGTTTTTTGAGTTTCTTTTTTTTTTTTCCAGAATGTTTTTTGAGTTTTCATTATACATATATTATTACATGATTAATTATTCTACAGAAAGAATGTTAACAATAAGGAGACAATAATAGACCGATGACTGAAGTGTGCATGGATGGGCGAAAAAAGGTTCGAGGGGGCGGGGTGCTTAGAGGGAGTCCCAGTTGCAGACGGGGGCGACCGCCCTCCTGCCCGTCCTCTAGAACCACTATGGATACACAATCATATATCTTCAGTTTCTATTAAATCAAACAAAATAAAAACTAACCTCTTGAAAAAAAAAAAGAAAGAAAAAAAATTGATATTCTTGTACATCTCGAGAAGGATGTTAGCAGGATTTTTGTCCTCCTCGAAAAGCCCCCAATCGTTGGTTGTTCGATTAATAAACAAACCATAAACTAATCCAAAACATCTCCACCAAAAAAACATATCCGTTGTGGGATCTCGAATTCCGACCGTCGGATGGATCCCAATACAAAAATACATTAGGGGTAGAACCGTAACTTCACATGTAGCAAAGCTGAAGCAGAAAGCTATGGTCTCAGGTTGCTTGCACAAATCTAGCTAATCTGAGTTTTTCTGGGTACGGCAGCTTATGAAGAGAAGAAGAAGAAGAAGAAGAAGAAGAAGAAGAAGAAACAAAAGATAAAGAGTTTTAGAGAGAGAGAGAGATGCAGAGCAAGCAAAGCCCATGTTCAAGCCTTCATCTTTGGCCCTTCATTTTGTATTAAAAACAGTACTTGCTATTACCCATCAAACAGAACCCCAGTTTTGCACACACTCTCTTCATCTCTGTTTGAAAAAAACAGCTCAAACAAGGAAAGTAGAAGAGACCCATCTTCACAATAGTCTTTTCAACGCACTACTCCCCTCTTTTCCTCTTTTGAGACCCACCCATTTCGCAAAATACCCTTTTACAGAGAGATGACGAAGAAGAAGAAGAAGAAGAAGAAGAAGAAGAAGAAGAAGAAGAAGAAGAAGAAGAAGAAGAAGAGGAAGAAGAAGAAGAAGAAGAGGAAGAGGAGGTGAAGATGGGTTTGGGTCTTTAACAGATTTAAGTGCTAGTTTGGGTTTTGTTAGTGTTGTTGGTGTTGGTGGTGTTATGTTGATGATATGGAGTGGTAGTGGTAGTAGTTGTAGTATTAGTAGTAGTGATTAATGGCGGAGTATGAGTGATTGTTGTGGTGATTTTAAGCTGTGATATTGGCGACAGACGGCTCAATCTATACAAATTCTTATCTTCATATGATTTTTTTTTTTTTTTTTGTTTTTGGTTATTTGGTTTTTTTTTTTTTTTTTTTTTTTTTTTTTTTTTTTTTGTAGATATTGATGATGATGTTGTACATTGGACTCACAACACTGGATTCATCCATACAGGTTGGCTCTCTCTCTCTCTCTCTCTCTCTCTCTCTCTCGTTTCAGAGACAAATTTTGTCTCTTGTTTGTTATTACGTGTGGTTTTGTTGCTTTCATTTGTTGTTGGCATCTCTTGCTTTACAAGTGTTGAAAAAAAAATGTAGTAATCAACAAATATGGGCTTCACGGAGGAAACCCAATTGCATACACACTGTTAGTTAAAGTGACGATGTGACTATTAGATTGAGCCCATGTTGAAAAGTTGTGTGACTCTTGAAAGCAAGTTTGGTATCTAGGAAAGCTCATTTTTTATTTATTTATTTTTCATTAGGTATTATTTATTTTTCATTAGGTATTATTTATTTATTTATTTTGTATATAATTATGTCGACTAATTCACACTCAGATATTAATGAATCCTAAATGCGGTTCAAATAGTAATGGGTCCTAAATGAGGTGACCCATCTGACCCAATTTGCTTTAATCCTCACTCTGATGGGTCCTAAATGGGGTCGACCCTTCTAACCCATTTTACTCTATCCGCGATCCTCAAAACCGCGACCTTGTCTATGGGTGTTTATCTAATTTCCTTGCTACTCTTGACTAATTATTGGTTTTATTGGTTTTATTGTTAGTTAAGTTCTACCCTAATTAAACATATGGTAACTGAGATTGTTTTGATGATCTCATAGGTCATATCATCAAATTCAGTTATTCAACTCCAAATATATTGGTTTCTTTTGTCATCAAGTTGAGACGTCCTACTGTCTCAGGGGAATAGTCGGCTCCTACAATTATCGTAAACCAAAAATTTGTTAATTAATTAGGTTCTTTAGGTTATTTGGAGTTTTCTTAACTTTACTGTTACAAAAACTCAATCAAATGTGGTTCCGAAACAGATCTTAAATGGTGACTTTACAATGAGAGGAGAATCTGAGAATTAGGTGCGTATTATCTGTTGTGTTGTCTTTGTTTCTTTCCATTATTAAACTGTTATTGTTTCTAAGAGCATGTTTGGGCTCTCGTTCCAAAAATGAAACAATGGGTTGTCGTTGTTTTTCAAACTCTGTTCAATCTTCTGAACTTTCTTAAGCTGCACGTTTCCCCACCTGAAACTTCGAGCCCTGGGCACTCTCAAACGGTGCAAAGTCTTTGAAGCTGTAGAGGTTTTTCGGGGACAGATCTGGTGAACTCCACAGTTCTATTTTATTATTATAATAAATTGTATAGTACTAGAAAATCTAGTGGAGTGTGCATTCCAGTGTTCATGACGTTATAGTCATTTGTTAAAGTATAACGTCATATTCAAGTAGCTTCAAAAGATTGGTAAAAAGTAACAGCAAAAATTAATATAATGTCAAAAGTCCACGAGATATTAAAAATATTACTTGTTAAAAAGGTAGAACCTCGAGAGGTCGTAGTTTAATTTTTATTTAAGTTAAAAAAAATAATAATATAGTACACTTTCCTACACCTATTAGAAAGCCTAGGGATGCACATTGTGTGTAATATTTTGTTGATGTGTATTATACAATCTTCAAGTAGATATTTGTTCAGAATATCTTCCGTTTTTGTGGTTGCTAGTATAATTCTAGAGATTATTTTCATGCGTGTTCGATTAATCTAGCTCACATGGGTTTACTTAACGTTGTAAGGTAAGTTCAAATATCCTGCATCATTAGATATTCAAATCACGTAAAGAAAGGTAATTAAAGGTCAACTGCAATTTTAATTTTTTTTAGTCTTAGCAACATGATTTTAGAAGCTCAATAAGCCCCAAACAATCTGGGCTCGAGCTAGGTAGTACCTTTATTAAGCTACCTTAATTGGGTCATAAAAACTACTGCTTGCAGGTAAGTGAAGTAGAAGATTTTTGTAATTTGATGAAAAGCTTAGAGAATTTGTACAAGAAACTACGGCTTTGTTTGGTTAGAGGTGGAGGGAGTTGAGAATTAATCTTATTTGATTGTTTAACTTCCCTGCAGGGTGAGAGATATCTTCTCCACTCCCCTATAGGGAGCTATCTCTCAAGAGTTGTGAACAAAATTATCTTTTATTAATAACTCTTTTATACTCATCTCTCTCTAATTTGAAGGTTATTTATGTCAATTCATATATTTTAGTGTTGAAAAATTTGTCCTACGAGTTTAAAGTGGAACAAAACGTGAAAATATTAACTTGAGACAACTTCGATTTAACACTGTAAGTTAGCAAAAATGAACCAATCAAGCCTACATGTATGATGTAATATGGGCAGAAAAAGCTAAGGTTGACGTTCTATTGACATGGCCGTTTGACACAATTGCGAAGCGAAGCGTCCTTTGGATATAAATCGGTATATACGCAACAAATCTCGATGCAAACATTCAAGTGGCAAACAATTATGTGTCAATTGACTGCCCAAAGTATGCCAACCAATCTAATTGGCTTCGAGTTCAGCAATCAACAGATTAATGTAACTATGTGGTATCAAAGTATGACAACCAATCTAATTGACTAAAAAAAAAACGATTGTGTGACGTGACGTGATTTTGATACATCCATTTGCCACAAAGATGTAAGCTTCTAATAGCTGTTCAATACATTGAGATGCGCAAATAGGCATCTCCAACCACAATCCAAACGACTTCCACAACTATGTAGCTAATGCAGTATCAAAAGTACGTCCCTCGATCTTTCTTTTTCCTTTTTTTTTCTTTCTAAAAGTGAATACAGGAAATGGAGGGAATATCCACTTTATCAAACAAATAGAAATGAGAATAAATAGAAGGCTTAGTAGACAAATATATCATAACATTTCTCGATTTTTACAAAAATATCATAACCTTTTGGTTTCGTGCAAATTGTATCCTTACTTGTAATTATTATGTATCACTAGATTACATACCCATGCATTCATATGAAAAAATATTCACAACTGTATGCAAAATTTTTATATTTTTAAGTGTAATTCACTAAAAAAAAGGGAAGTGACGATACAATTTACAAGAAATCAAAATGTTATGATATTTTTGCCAAAATTCGAACGTTATAATATTTTTGCAAGAACCTAGAATCGTTAGGATGTATTTGCCTATTAGACCTAAATAGAATGAAGTATGCAATAACTAAACCTCAATCCTCACACCTGCATTTCGCCAAACTAATCCACCTACTCTGACCGAGCACCGTGAAGTATGAATATGAAGAAGGCGAGAATAGTTGATAGAGTTCCTCCCCACAGGAATATTTGAAGAACTTGTCTCTTTTTTCTAGCGTTCAGCCAAGGGACGTAGCTCAGACTTACCTCCAAAATACACTCGCCGTCCAAAAAAAATACCTGTCAATTATCACATTCTTTAGTCCATAACCATAAAATGGAATTTAAGTGAATGGATCACATATGCTGAGTGGATTCACAAAAATCATAAGTTGGTCTTCGATGCACAACAGATGAATAATGCACTCCGCGACAGAATAAAGGAGTTACCGGCAAGCTGTTCAGTAATGCTAGAGTTAGAGAAACATGAAATGTGCAGGCAAGCGTTTTCTCTAGAATACTTGGTAGATTTAAGCCAAAATTGGATGTCCAACGAGGCTGATATGCGGTAAGTTGAACTGAATTTGCCATCGTCAAAACATCTCCAACAAAAACAAAAGTTCCTTGACATTTTGTTGCTCCCGAATTATGAGCCTCAACATCTGTTGAATTATTTCCCTGTGATGAGCATGCAAAAGGACTTGCATACTTGATTTCAACCCAAGAGTGCCCAGGCGTCAAAACAGGCGTTGAGCAGGACTCCTCCTGTAGTACGGATTAAACAAAAAGAATTATAATGGCTCAAAAGAGTCGCAGGACTGAAAAATGTAAAGTTGCAGAAGAGGATAAAAAAGGAGAAACATAGTAGTACTTAAGAGAAGAGAAGAGGTTGCACAGAGAAGATAAAATTGCAGAAAAGCTATTTCAGGCCCCTAATTTGTGTGGCATATGAAATGTTTCCTTAACCACATTGGCTAGGGCATTTCATTTTTTCGCTTTCCTTTTTAGCTCAACGCATCAATGTTTCTTTTTAGTTTCAGCTCGCTTTACAGTCATAGGAAGAAATCAAAATACATGCAACAATTAGTCGTGTCCTAGGTAGATAAGTGTAGCAATTGAAGTATTGAGCAAAAATAACTAGGTACTGTAGCTATTATTCGACAGACTTAATTTTATGTTGTTGAAACTACCTTTTCAAGAAGGGAAATGCTAGGGTGACGGACTTTAGGCACCTAGTGAGTGGAGGTTCTATAGATACACCTCAAAACAAAAGCGCACAGATACCGAGGTGTATCTAAATGCCCTCCACCCACCAGGTGCCAAAAGTCGGTCACTCAGTCTTTTTCCTTTCGAGAATCCATTGATGCAACTAAATGGCTTCTTGAACTTGCTTCCATTTCACAGTTAGCAAGAATCTATCTTCTTAGTTCAATAAGAGATCACTAGACATTGTTTCGAAATTGTACCTCAGTGCATGGACATGTATTTCCACTTGTCGCAGTCCCGAGCCATCCATTCCCACACTTTTTATGTTGAACAACATCTCTAGCAGTTAAGCAGTGCATGCTTTCCCTACTTTTCATGTGGCCTCGCTCTCGGCTTTCACCATCTAATGCAGTCAAATTAAGGCATGGAACAACAGAGAAAACAGTTAGTTCGCCAGGGCATGAAAACTGGTCTCCTTCAAGTTCAGCCTTTCTATCTTGAGCCCAGGAGCTAGGAACACAGTATCCCTTTGTGTGAGCAACTGACTGGTATGCTTGTTTATTGATCAAGACCATCATATCCACCCATTCTTGGGGTCCATGGACTTGCATACCATCCAATGATACAATGATGTCACCAGGGGATAAATAACCAGATAAAGGTGATTTTGGCGTCACATCTAAAACCTGGTACAAGATAACAAATTATAAATTTACAGCTGTGAATAAATTCCTCAATCTAGATGGAAATGAAAGTGGTCATCCAAAAGAGTAGCATTGGGAGATCATTTCAACATCAAGAGAAGGAGAAATACCAGTAGATTGTCTCCATGAATGTAAAGAGGATATATAATAAGTGGAAGGAGGAGCAATGTCAATGCACAATCTGCGCAACACTAGGAAAACGAAGGACCATTAGGTCAGATTTTATTAAAAATGAACTTTACTAGAATACATCAAATACCTTTCTTGTTTAAATTGCTTATGCAAACAGTAAGACAGAAATAACCGACAAATTTATAAGGTTTGTGCACAACAAAATTCTGTTCACCAATATTTAGATCTGACCAGCTGAACAAGATGCGCGCTAAAGCTTAAGAAAGGGCAGTTACATTTATTCAGTCTGCAATGGAGTAATAACTATTGTCAATTGCTTTTATTTTGAAATGATTACTCTTTCGTAAAAAGTCCTACTACCACCAGAATAGACAACACAATGAAAATTACTGTGATATCACAATGTTGCTGCAATGAAAAATAACAAGAACGAGCTCTAATATTGATATAACCCCATTCATCAGTGAAATAAACAAAGGCCAATGTGTTCCTGTATGCACGCACACATTCTTGAAAACCATGCAGGAAAATAATGAGGTTCGAGTTGCAAGCAAATGCTTTCTTTCAAAAGACGCTATAAATTTTTTTTTTTTTGCTTTTAGTTCATATTTTTTGGTGATATGCTGGCAACCAAAATGTTGTAACATCTTAAAATCATAGTTCTGACGATCGATAATCAATTGATACATGCTTAACAGACAATAAATAAGTAACATGTGAAATCCACACCTCCATCAGCATTTTCATCACAAGAAGGAAATTTTATGCTGATGGACCAAGACATGCATCAATCACCATAGATACATGTGCCGATGGTGGTAGTGAAAATTCTAACCAGAGATTTAAAAGCACTTTCTTTTATATTTATTATTTAATTTAATAACAAGGATCAGAACTTACCACAGCATTATGCCATATTCCAGCACAATATATACGAAGCGTACTAAACAAAGGTAAGTTGCGCAGTATATCAAGATCAAAAGCAACCAAAGCCCCAGGAAAGAGGACAGCAAGAAATACAGCAATATACTCTATCTGGACACCCTCGCTGTTTTTTCAAAGAAGTGGTACCAACAAGACCAGCAGTGAGAACCCAGCTCTTTGTAGAATTAATCAAATAAAACTCAGAATAGATTGCTGTGACATGCAATTATATCAATAATTGGGAGTTGGATATGAGAAACTATTGAATGATAAACTTATAAATAAACCTTGCTGCAGAAATAGCATGTCCAAATTCATGAACAATCACAGATACCAAGGTAGAGAAGACTAGGTACATCCCATCAATGAGTGATAATTTAAAGCCAGGAACCTGAAGAAGATTTTGGCAATTAAAGGAAAAGAGTGTCAGAAATTAAAATAATTAAAGCAATCTGAAAAAGAAATGGGAAGTACAAAAAAAGAAATTGACAAAGGAAACAAACCAAAGGAGAAGGTAGAGAACCAAACAAAAAGCCAACGTAGAGGTTTTTGATCTTTAAGTCGTCAGTGTATAGGTGTAAAGCCGCAGAGAACTCAAAAAACAGAATCTGGGGTGCATGAGACACGTCAACCAAAGAATCAATTAAACCAATAGAACACTAATCAAACAATGAAAGAAAAGGAAGGGGTGGAAAATTAATCAAACCAGAGCAACTACAAGCAGTGAAGCCAAGCTAAATCCAACCCCAATGGAGAACCAGAACCTTAAAAACCTGTGAGGGGAAAGAAGAAAAAAGATTTAATCATTTAACTAATAAGGTTGCAAGGGAAAAAAGAAGAAGAGAAAAATAGATTAAATGATGATGAACTTAATAACCTTGCATGTTTGCGTCCAAAAGTATACAAGAGATCGTTGAGGGCACGGACCTTGAAGTCGCAATACCTAATTTCCATTACCATATCAAAGTTTTTTAAAAAAGAGAGAAGAAGAAGGATAACGAATCAATAAATGGTCCCAACTCCTTACTACATTAAAGTGGGCAAAGAAGGATTACCAACAAGAAATGGAGGGACTTAGTAGTTGATGATTCCTGTTTTGAAGAGGGAGTACAGCATTACTGCTTCCTCTTCTGGATGACCGTCTGACTCTCCTACCGTTAACCATCATTTTCTCTCCCACTTCTCCAGGCTTCCACCCACTCTCTTCTCTTCTAGGCCTAGCGACAAATTGCCTGCACAACTGCCTCAAATCTGTCAAGTTTTTAAAACCAAACTCAAAATTTTTGAATTTCAATTCTTTGTTTTACATTATCAAACTGAGCAACTGATACCTTCTCTTAGTTATCCATACATCGATACAAGCCGAACTACCCAAATTACGATGCAATTGTTAGTCTTCCTCTACATTGGATAAGTCCTTAGACGCCATTGTCTGTAACATGCTTTACTTGTGTTGGGCGAGCACCCTATACGTGCTTCTCATCTGTAACGCAATTTAAAAAAAAAAGAACTGTCATCTTTCGTCCGAAGCAGTAACCTCAGTTCATTGACCTTGCCTTCTTTCTCCACAAATAACACCCCAAAATGGAAATCGCAGAAAGGGCATATTCCAATCTATATATAATGTCTCGTTCCTATAAAAAAAAAAAACTATATATAATGTGATAAGTTTCAGAAAAAATTAAATACATTAATTGAACTAAAATAACCAAGAAATGAATCACATAAATAGAACATATAGTAATTCATAATTAATTGAACTACCCAATTAATTGTACTCATCATCTAAGACCTAACACTTCACTAACCATCATGCAATTACATATAGCATGTATGGGCTATTCATGATTGATGATCAATCAATTAAACACATTAATGGAAATTCAGTAGTCACATCCTAGATTCTCATGGGGCATTATATCAAATAACATTTATGCACACAAAGCACATAACAATTAAAAAACTAATTGAACCGCCCAATTGAATTCATCAACTAACACTCACTAAACCCCACGCGATCGCATACGCCAATTGCGGCAATCAACTCATCGGCATTATTAGCTTAACAAGCTCAATGTTACAACCAACTTCTTATAAGCATTTAATCAAACACATTGAGTACATCTGATTAGTTTAGCAAAATCACACAACCACAAAGCGGTCGAAACCGATAAAATCGCTAAAATTCACAGTAAAAACCAAAAACAAAGATCAAACAAGTAACAATTCCAACATTAAATTCTTCCAAAATCAATTCCAGTAACGACAATTCGATCAAATTAAAGACCCATTCAATGAAAACTAGTAACCTTGAATCGAATCTGACAAGATAACAGAAGAACAAAAAACTGTTGTTTAACAAAGTAAATAAAACCCTAAATGAATTTGGGGAAAACGAAGATAGTGATGTGCACGTTTCTACATCGAGATCTGCGGCACGCATCTTGGTTTGGATTGCTGCCTCTGTCTCTTGGGCCTTGTTTGGTTCTTTTTATTAACTTCCAAACAAGTTTAATTTTCTAGGAAGTTAACTTCTAAAGAAGTTGCACTTTTCATATTGGTTCAATTTTGAACTTCCTGGGAAGTTTCAGATTTTAATAACGATAAAATAATGTAATTGACATAAATGTCATTTACACTATTTTTTTTAAAAAGAGTTTGTAGGGAATAAAGGTAGAGAGAACATTAAATGAAGGTAGAAGTATTCATTCCCCCTTAGGAAGATAACTCACTCGGGTGGGTGGGATGAGTGAGTTATCTTTCTCTATATGGGAGAAGTTGGAGTTCAAACTTCTAGGGAAGTTTTTGAAATATCCAACCAAACAAGGTGAGTTGAAACTTTCTTTAAAGTTGTCTCACTTCTTTCAACTTCCCCACAAACCAAACAAGGCCTTAGTCTGCGTTTTTGTGTTACGGATCAGATGAGTTGATTTTTTTTTGTTAAGTTTGTTGCATTGATATTCCTAACACCCATAAAAGGATACAACAACCTATTACAACGATAATAGCTGGTATTACAATCCGTTGAAGTTCGAAACAACATACTAACAAGAAGGGCAACAACCCCACAAAAGAGACAACAACCTCCCAAAAGAGGGCAAAGACCTCATAAAAGGGACAACCATCGCATGCAGGCAGAGATAACCACCACACAGAGGCGAGGAAAAACCTTAACAAACTAACTACCACCCTAAAATAGGGGAATAAAAGCTCCATTGGAGGAGAACATTAACAAACGAACTAAAATATAACAAAGCAACATAAATACAAGCTGCCCGACCTATCAACATAAGCGATATTTACACAAAAGAAAGGAGAAAAACACATCACCACTTTCAAGTCGAATACCGTGTCTTAGATTAGATCCGACCAACCACCAACATTCCACTGTATTATCCTTGGAAGGAGGATGATATTTATATAAAAAAACCTCAAAACTAAAGCACTGGTGAAATACAACAAAAGTGCTACCAAAGTCTCGAATCGGTAAGAACACATTACAGATCTGGACTCTTCTTAATTCCTTATCCACCACATCCCCTACAACGAAGCGAGGAAATAAATAACCAAAATGGAGATGGGGGAACATAGGGTCTATTGGCAACAACCGTGGCCACGCGAAGTCACCTGTGGCATCGCCTGTGATGGCCCTGAACACCAACGCAACCTCAGGTGCTGCCAGGTCGCCGAACACTATTAATATAACTCAACCATGTTCAGCCCCAAAATTAGAAAAAGAATAGGGTTTCTTGGAGAGATAAGGTTGTTTCCATTATTAAAGAAATAAGGATCCAAGTCTCTCATTCCATTTTTAGATTCTTTAGAGAAATTCTTGGATGATTGACAGCTCTACCACAATTAAAGGATATAATTATAACTTGATTGAAGAGATTATGTTCCAAGTTTCCATGATTATTCTGAAGGTCATCCAAGAGGGGGGGTGAATTGGGTTACCGAGTGATTATCGTCTTTTTAAAACTTTATGCATAAATAACAATAATAATGCATACACTAATGATAAATATCAATGCTATGCAATCAAGAAGGGGGTAGAAGAGATGTAAATAAGACACGTGATTTATAGTGGTTCGATCTAACCAATCTACATCCACTACCTAACCTCCCCGGTTAGGATTTTCAAACCCCACTTATATTATCAATAAGTGTTACACCCTAAGTCAACTAGCCTAGTGAATGCCTAGCCTCAACTAGGTCTTTTATACGATGCCTTATCGCAATAAGGTCTTATACAACCACCTAGCCGCAACTAGGATTTTCCCACCTAGACCCACCTAGGACTTTTCCCACCTAGCCGCAACTAGGATATATGTCTAGCCTCAACTAGGTCTTCCCTTTCGACTTAGATCCAACTAAGTCTTACAATCAAGATTTGAATAAATACAATTGAAATACACTTTACAACGTAAAGTGGTACCAAGTTCAAATACAAGCAAGCCTCTTAGAGCCTAACCACTCTTATGCATGCAAGTATGAAAACAATTGAGAAATGCAAGTATAAAACTGATTTTATGCAAAACTTAAATATGAAACCGTTTCAAATAGATTGATGAGAACAAAACCGGTTTCAAATTCAAAGAACAAGAAGTTTGATAAAAATCAAGTTCAAGCACAAACTCTTGTTCAAATCAGTCCAAGGGTTTAGTAAATCAAGTCTAAGTGCAAAACCCAAAATAAGTGTGTTCAACAACACAACAAGTAATTTCCCAAATCAATCACACAAGAATATATAATTTAAGCATAAGAAAAGCTAGGAAATGGACTTTCTTACAACCCTAAGAAGATGACTTGAAAATCAGTTCTGGAGAGGTTATTGTACTCCTTAGAGTGCCTCAAGAGTGCTGGTTTTGATGTTGAATTAACAGCTTCAAAGTTTAACTTGAAAACCCACCAAGCTCCTTCTCTTGAAAAATTTAAGCACAAGTGTTTTTATTTGATTTCAAAACCTAATTTGTGTGCCTTATGTGTTTGAGAGTGTTGTATATATTTATAGACTAATATATGACCGTTGTGTGCATCCAAGGGCCGAGATTTGATCAAAAATTTGAATTAAAGTGAATTTTTTAGCTTTATAAAGAAGCTATCAGGAATGCAATTAGCGCACTAATATTAAGACCTAGCACGCTAACTCTGCACATAGCGCGCTAATAACATTATTAGCGCGCTAACTACAGGGACCTCAGAATAATTAATTATGTCCCTTGTGTTAGTGACCCTTTAACATGTCTTAGGTCCACAAACCCTCATATAACATATAATACGTGTTTGTTATGGGTCATATGGCCTATTTGGATGGTCCATATATTTTTACAAATCTCGAAAACGAAAAATCTCGGTTTCATAACATCCGAAGGGCTTTTCTGTAAATATGCAGTTTTCTTTTCAAACACATTTCAAAAACAACTTTTTCGAAAGCTTCAACAATGATTTTCATAAACATATAGTTTAACATTGTTTAAACTTATACGACCGAAATCTTCAAGTAATCACTTGAAATTTGAAAATTCATTTTGAAAACACGATATGCATGAACTAATGCAATAGGCTTGCTTAAGTGAACTTGAATACCTTACATCAACACTTCATGGTCTTGATTTTTCGCCTTCATTCCTTTATGTATGTCGAGTCTTGAACTTGAATTGCTTGAATGCTCAAATGCCCGTGATGTGATGTTTCGCAACCTTTGACGAAACTGAAATACACTTGATAAACTTATTAGTATATTTTCACCTTGTTTGTTTCCATCAAAATCCCGGTCGGAGTTAGAGTGACTAACCACTTAGTCTAACATATTCAACTTCCATGTCTAGCTTTGCTTTTTCCATCACCGTCATCGCAATCGTTGAGCACATCCCTAGAAAATTATGTGGATGTCGCATCACCCTATAAAATCTATGGATACTATGTTTGATGTTGATCCTAATCAAACTAATTCCCCTGTAGCATTTGGTTTTGATCAAGATAATGCCCTTGAAGATACTCTATCCGTGGCCTTACCCTGACATGATGAGTCTGTGCAACCTGAGTCATCTTTGGCTTCTCATCATTCCATGGTTACTCGTTCTCAAGTTGGGTCTCTTGATGGTTGCACAAGAAATTCCACGCATTCTGAAATCTATTAAAGTTGTTATTCATCATGATGGATGGCGATCTGCTATGCAAGAGGAAATGATTGCACTTTACTTCAACAACACTTGGGAACTTGTTCATCGTGATCCTACAATACATGGCATTCGCTTTAAATGGGTGTTCAAGCCAAAACTTAAACATGTCATCAAATTGATGGTATTGATTACACTAATACTTATTCACCTATCATCAAACCTGGTACCATACGTCTTAGTTTAGCTTTAAATGAATATTGAGATATTCTCATTAGGAGTTAAAAATGTTTTTCTCCATAGTCTACTTAATGAGGATATCTACATGGAACAACCTCCAGCCATGCTTGATTCACAATTTCCACAACATGTTTGCAAACTTCGTAAAACTCTTTACGGTTTGAAACAAGCACCACGTGCTTGGTTTAACTGCATTAGCACCTTTCTTTTGAAACACGGTTTCTTTTGTAGTCTAGCTGGCCCATCTTTGTTTGTTTTACATTTTTCCTATGATACTTTATTTCTTCTTTTGTATGTTGATGATATGCTTCTTATAGGTTCCAATTCACAATTACTTGCCTCTGTGATTCAGTTGTTGCACACTGAATTTGCTATGAAATATCTTGAACCAAGTCATCACTTTCTTGGTATAGAATTCACACCTACTCCTGAGGGATTGTGCTAATCACAGTCACATTATGCTCTCACTATTCTTGATAGAGTATACACGGTTGATTGCAAGCCTATGAGTACACCACTTGAAGCAAAAACAAAAGGTATTGGGAATCATACTCCTCTTGTTGATCCTACTTTCTATCGTGGCATTGTTGGCGCTTTACAATACCTCACTCTCACTCGACCTGATCTTGCCCATAATGTCAACTTTGTGTCTCAATTTATGCATGCTCCAACTCATTCTCATCTTAAAATGGCTCGTCGCATTTTACGTTATGTCAAAGGAACAATCACTATTGGTCTTAATCTTACATCTAATACTAATCTTGACCACTGTGCATTCACAGATTATGATTGGGCAGGTTGTTCTCTCGCTCATCGCTCCATTATTGGGTACTGCACCTTCCTTGGTCGCAACCCAATCTTTTGGTGTGCGAAGAAACAACATATTGTTTCTCGGTCTAGCACTGAAGCTGAATATAGAGTCGTGGCACACACTGTCGCTGAAGTAACATGGTTAACTTATATTCTTAAGGATCTTGGCGTTATGCAATCTGACACTCCCATTTTGTTCTGCAATAATATTAGTGCTCTTCACATGACTATTAATCTAGTTTTTCATGTCTGAAGCAATCATATTGAATTCAATTACCGTTTTTTTGGGAACTAGTTACACTTGGTTATCTTGTCAACTGTTATATCTCTACCACATCTCAAGTAGCTGACATTTTTACTAAACCTGTGTTGAAAGCTTCGCTTGCGCTGCATCTTCCCAAACTTCGCCTCCAACCCTGACACAATTTGCGGGGGAGTATTAACATAACTTAACCATGTTCAACCCCACAATTATAGCAAGCCCCATCATTAGAGCAAGAAGAGGATTTCTTGGAGTAATAGGTTATTTCCATTATTAGAGGAATAAGGATCCAAGTGATCCTCTTATTCCATCTTTAAATTATTTGGAGAAATTCTTGGATGATTGGCGGTTCAACCATAATAAAGGGATATAATTATAGCTTGATTGAAGAGATTATATCCTGAGTTTCCATGATTATTCAACTTCCATGTCTAGCTTTGTTTCTTGTTATATAAACTTATTGTAACCTTTCATTGTTGCTCACGTTTTTTAGTATTGTTCAAAAATTCAAAGATTATACAGATTTTCTTCAGACACGTCACCAACCTTTGCCATGTCCACAATTCCATCGATGATGGCCCTCGAACTCGTCCGATTGCTTACCCATTTTCCAAGAAAATTTAACTTAACTAATTATTCAGTTGTTGATAATTTAAATGGTAAATTAGTTAAGTTAACAAATTAATAATTATGAAAAAAACAAATTAATAGTTAATTAATGCGGAAGCGTTATTATACATCGAAAGTCTTTATATAAGTAGATTATGCAACATTTAACGAACCTAAGTAGTGAAAATTCGACAAAATACCATACATATAACTGAGCCGAATATAAACAGAAATTCACATACATGTATTTGGTGTTCTATAGTCCCCAAAACCTAACAAAAACATAAATATATACATATTGCAGTCAAACACGAGCTGTAATAGCAACAAACTCAAAGGTAGTCGCCCAAAACCTCCTTACCCTTGCTCTTGCTCGTCGAAAGATCTGCACTCAGTCACCCAACAAATATAGCGATGAGTTTAGTGAGTAAATTCCTAAGAGAAGTCCACACAACATTCATGAATAAAACTAATAAACTACGATACATGTAAATATGATCTCTGGCAACAGAAATGCATATTCTCATGAGTGTAGGCAACATACGAATAAACAGGTAATTAGCATTAATATAAACTTAAAAGAAAAACATTTATTAAGCAAGCTCGAATGTAAAACAGTTAAATAAATAAACAGTTCAGTCATATGATTAAACCCTCACCCAAACCGCTCGATATGATAAAACAAGAACAGGAATACTTGCTGCACCGCATAGATGATTTCATGCTTACAGTGACAAAATCCCAACTTCAGTAACTGGGCGTGTAGCGGCCCCAAATTTACATTGGTCCGCCACGGAAGGCCACGCTGGCCTACAACTGGCCACGTAGCTGCTAGCTGTGTCCCACGCCCAAGTAACCATCATTATTACTTAATTCAGCTTGAGTTAATCAATAAGTAACATTTCAATATTTACAATCAGATGAAGACTTATAAATTATGTAATTTCCTCAATATATCAAAATGTGGAAACCATACCAAAATGTACTCAATATATCAAAAGATAAACCTCCAAGTCATATACAGGTCAAAATGTATCTCTCACAACCTGTACCTAACATAAAACGATAAATACAAACAAACGTATGAGTAGGGAAAATCGTAGTAAATCATAGGTAGTCCTCAAGCTTGCCCTTCCCTCTGCTCGTACCAGGATCTACATTCAAGCCATCACAAAAGGCAGATGACGAGTTCAGAGTAAGTAATCCCAAGGAAATTCACCAAGTAAATACATAAGTAAAATTGTTGGAATCAAAATACTATAAATAAACATTCGGAAGAAAAGAATACATGCAACTGTGGAAGATCATTCCATGAATATAAATAGCATGAAAACAAAGTGCGTGCACAATCAAAGTTAGACTAGAGCCATACTTCGGGCAATCCGCTAGGCACGGCCCGTAAGGATACCTTAAATGGGTGACCCTGGACCCTTTAGGTGGTCGGCGTAGACCGACGACGCACCCACACATGTCCAGCACACCTAAGTAGAAGCATATTCTCTGGCGCATGATTAGAACACATGCTATGGCCTACTGGACCCTATGCCCCGTAACGAATAAATACCAGGTGAGAGTAAACTCAACCAACCGTAAAAAAATCAGGAAATAAAAAAGAACAGAATTCAAATAATCAAGGAGTAAGTACTAAAGTGATTTTCGGTTGGGACACTACACACCTCAAACCGCACTCCACTACGTCACTAGCCTAAATGCACGTCTTCAACGCGTATCCAACTACCCGTCAAAACAACCTAATTCATCAATTTCTGATAACTCAGTTAAATTTTCAAACCTTGGAAACCTCAATTCAATACCCAAATCATCGATAAAATCATCGTTAGAACATCCCAAATAGACTATATCAATCCCTAGGACAAACCCCAATTGGTAAATTTTCATCGCGAAACTGCCCTAGAAGCCGCCGAATTCAACCCTGTGTGGCTTCTCCATGACGCCTTGGTCGCCATGACAATGCTGTCATGTTGTCCACTCTCCACGACGTCTCTAAAAACATCCCCAACATATCTTACATTTTCGCCTCTGTCCCAGACGCCGCGGGTTTCTGAACCCCACGGCGCGCTTGGCAGCGTATGAGCCAACAAGCTTATTAGGGGTTTTCAAACCTTCTGCGGCTTGTTGTTGCGATCCGTGTTCGCTCCAACAACTCATAAACCACTTAACTAAGCTTAAACCACCAACGCCCCTCGACCAAATGCATCCAAAATCAAAACCCGCATTGTTCATATAACATCCCAGAATCTCAATTAGAGAATATTCGGCCTAAAACCTTAATTAAGCTTGGTAAACCAGATCAGACCTAATTAGAGCCAGCAGTCTTACCAAAATTTCTTACATTAACCTGTATATCTTGATATTAAATAAATGAAATAAAACAAAACACAACGAAAATGTAAAACTTTTTCGATGAGTACAAGATATACAAATAAAATATAATCATCGGTATTAAACTCACATTCCCACCCTGATTATTAAAAAATCATCAAACAATGAAATATATATATATATACAATAGGAAACTCACTGCACCGTAGAGAAGATACTAAACTTCTGATATTCTCCTTTCCCGAGTTTCAAGTCCTAGCGTACATTCATACCTAGAAATGTTAAGGTGGACGAGCTCCTACATCAGTAAGTGACTCCCATACTAACCATCAACTATCAATTAATATTTAAAGAATAATATATAACAACGTGTAACCAATGCATATTTGAAGGACCATTTAAATCATTATAATCAATATATAAACAGATGCAAGTCCATTGGTCTATTGTAATGTACCCATGATTTGTACTTTCAATTTCAGTATTTGAATTAAGTTGCTCTCTAACATCTTCAAGAACTAGTCACTGGGCATTTAACCAGTTCTTGTCAATGTGCTGCCAACTCATGAAACATAGAGTCACACTCCCTCATCATCACTAAACCAATCACTACTCATTTGATTGGTTTATGAATGATGAGCTGCCAACTCAAATGGAAAACATTGTTCGAGATAATTCACAAGTAATTGGGGGCGCGGTGATGGTTAGCAACTCCACCATAGTTCCAAACCCCATGCCAATCCGTCTCGTCAAACCTATTTCCGAATTCATTTTTCATTTCAAAATAATTTGTGTAAAGCAAAACCAAATCATGATACATTGCCCCATTCCCAGTCCTGAACAGTACGTGCTCTAATAATACTAATTTACATTGCATAATTGATAAAAAGTACGAGTCCCACTTACCTGTCCTGAGCTTTCCTATGTTTATCGACTTGCACAACTTTCTGGAGTCCTCAACCTCTTTCCACATTGGTTCATTACTTAACATAAACCAATTGTCATCAAATTCTAAAATTCATTTATTAATACTCCTAAACTAGTCCCATTCAGATCTGAAATCCCGAGACTTATTTTCTAAACTATTTTGACCATTTCACTCTTTTCGAGGTAACAACCCTGGTATAAAGTCTTCTCCGACTTTCAAACTCTTCATTTTCCATAGAAATCCCTCAATTTCTATTTATTTGCTCAAAATACTATTTTTTCATATTTTTCCTATTTTTTGGATTTTTCCCATAATTTCTTTTCCTTTTTTTATATTTTATTTGCCCCTTAACCGGGCCAAATCAAGTTCGGCTCAACCAAGTTGAACCGGCGCAGTATCCCCTAGCTCGCGACACAGTCGTTGTTCTGAATTTTCTTTTCTTTTTCTTTTTGATTGGGGTTAGTTCCTAACCCAACCCCAATGACCTTTGGAAGGGGAGACGACCTCACTCCCTCCTTGAACGAACTGCAAGAGCAATTCGTCCGAGCTCCCATGACCACCCACGAACTACCACAACAACAACAACACCCAAACAACAACTCACTCGAACAACTCACCTCGATTCGCCATTGCATCAGCTCCCCAAGCTCTTCACTTCCTTCTTCTCCTTTCAGCTCCCTTTGTTTCTCCATTCTCTCTATCTTCTCTTTTTGTGTTTTTAAGAAAGGAAGAGGCGGTTGGGACTTGGCAAATGACCCAAATGCCCCAAGCCTATCCTTTTCTCTTTTATTTCAATCTACCCTTTTTGGTCTTTTTACTTTTTTTAAAATTTAATTATATATTTATATATACTATTATATATATAAATAAATATTTTTTCGATATCGTCGCGCCTGCGACTCTGTTGTGCACGCCAACGAGTACCCTCGGTGTGCACACTACCGTACTACCTAAGTATCTCATCTGTGACCTCTCATATTACTTGGCGCCTTGACAATTTAATTTTTCATTTTAATATATATATTTATATATAACCATAATATATATAAATATATAATATTTATGCCTATAATTACGTAATTTATGCCAATCAGCACACTCGGCATCAACCTTATCTCGCGTCTCATGTGTGTCCTCTTTGGCCCACACATGGTATTAGACATTGCCTCATTGGTCTGATTATTCGTTTATACATACTAATACACACCAAACAAATACAATACATCACACAATTCCACGCACACGTTAATCGAGATAAATCGGGCTTAACTACGAGCCTAACTCGGATTAATTACTATTCAGATTAATACTAATCACTTGCTTCAGGTAACGGGTCGTTACAGTCTCTCCAATTTAGCAACGATTTCGTCCTTGAAATCAAAGGTATATACAAATCACTAATGATCTCGAAAAGTAATAAAATTCACTTTTCCATTATAATTTTTATTTTTTTAGCTTTCTCTTCTTTTGTTTGTCTAGTATATGTGATTGCACCACCATATTACTAGTACAAAGCTTATCTCAACTTTACTTTGAAAAATAAATGTAACCAAATTACCATTTTATTTTTCTCTTTCAGTTTAATGGAATATGAATAACGCTATTCCATTAATTTAACTTAATTCGAATCTCTACAACCCATTCATATGTGAGATTTCCTAAAAGATACCATTTATCTTTTGATACCTCCAATAACGTATGATATTTGCCACGTTTTCTCTTTTTTTAAAGGTTGTTGTAGCTCAAGCATTGACGAATCCACTCAGTATCAACAATATCATGTCTCATACCTCCGTTCATCCCATGATTGAATGGCAAGGTTGACAATCATCATGTCTCCTACCTCTGTCCTCTACAAATGAATAGCAAGGTCAACATATGTGTGTCTCCTACCTCCATTCTACCCATTGGTGAATGGCAAGGTCAACCACACAACATTCTCATCATTTTTTTTGATACTTCTTGAAACATATAGGTTTCGTCAATCTATACACTACAACTTATAATTTTTAACCTCGTATTATTCATTTCTTTTATACTGTAGTTATACATTACCTAGTCTGCTATATTTTCTCTATGTAGTTCTTTATTATTTCGTTTACTTTTTTATTTCGTTTACTTTTGTACAATATCTCTCATTCTTATCTCTCACCCCTATGGTAGGATAAGAAAGAGCATACTTTATTTTGTAATCCGTCGGATTACTAAGATCATTAAAGAAACTCACACAGGTAAATCGATTCTTTCAGTGATTATCATGATGAGACACAAACTCAATCATACTTGTTGAATTAGGATTAATAACTCAATCTCTTCGTTAACACGAAGAAAATATATTGTACCGAGATTGAGACTGGTTTTCAATTTATATCAATAACTTATTCCTTCAGTGGAAGCAAGTCTCGGATATCTATCCGGAACATTTTAATACTATACCATCTCACATCTCCCATACAACTATTTTGTTCAATCATTTCGAGCATAACATATGCTCTCACTGACAAGAATCTTGTAGACTAAGTTCCCTCATTAACTATAATTCAATGTGCTGACATCTATTTCATATTACAAAATCTACAATCGTATTTCTTTTCTTTTATCAGGTATACATAAGAATCTACTTAACTATTTATGTTTCACTACTCAATATCACACACTGAATACATCTCCTATCTCTTTATAGTCTCACTATATATCATCATCTCATACAATTTATAGTTTGCTCGTATATGACATTGCATATATCAACACTATAAAGAATTTCATGAGATATTCATAATGATTCTTGCCTAACCTTTCACTTGAATCAGATCTTCATTTCACAATTTAATACGTCCAGCACAATTTCCATTGGAACATCTAATTTGGATCCTACTCATTCATTAATTCATTTATTCACTGGGTAGTTCCAATAAGATTTCTTAATCAATCCTATCATCCATTAATTCATTTATTCACTGAGTTTAGTCTCCTTCTAAACTCCAAATAAAGGACCGATAATTATCAATTCCAACTTCTCAATTGATGATATGCCTTCGCAGGACTTCCTTTATTCATCAATCTTATCTATCTCTCTGATGAGATTATACCGAGAAGTTCCTATTATAATTACACCTCTTGCCCCTTTCTTTCATTCAAGTATTGATTACCGTCAATCACTTTATATGGGTGATTCCTCAGAGTGAATATATCATTTTCCACATTCTGGTGACTCATTTCACCTTAAATTCTCTTCACTCTGACAAAATTATTTTCTTCAAACTCTCATAGTTTGAAGCTTTCCTCAATTCACATTTCACCAGTTTCACTGGTTCCCCAAAAATTTTCATCTATCATTTAATGATTCTTCTAAGATATTCTAATCTTAGGAATAACTAAACAACATTCATACCCTTGTACATGATACACCTGTACTTCAAAACCTCTTAATGAATTAATGAACTTGCATGTTTTATCCAATTACTGAATTTATACTAATACTGGGATTCTCATCCCTATCTTATCATTTTCAAGTCTTTCCTCTAAGACTTATTCTTACAATTCATTTCATCCATCGTTTGAAATATATATCCTCAACTTTTCATTATCAGTTGATGCCTTACAATAGTTTGGTACTCTTACCAACACCCTTATTTCATATTAGTTCCTCTAGATTATATCAAATGTATTTACTACAATCCCTTGCTTCATTGTGTCAATAGACAACTACGTGGAGAAAAATATTGGATTAACCTCCAACTTTTCCTTAATCCAAGCATAATCAAGAAACTATTGTAGTCAAACTACATTTCAATTTCCTGCAAGCATCCTTTGTATCATGTACAACTCATACTTATTCCATTCTAGAGTTAATTGAATATACAATACAACTATATTACATTTCTCTGTATAAATTGTTTGTATCCTTCAATTATTTCACATTTCACCATTTTTCTATCTTTGTGTTGAATATAAGACAACTCTTCAATTGTCTTAACCTCAGTCAAATCCTTTGACTCATAATTTTAACTCAACACATATCTTAGTGGTTTACAGTTGAAACTTAACATTTGCACCTACAACTTTTGGTATACATTAATCTATCGTCAGAGTTCACATAACTATACGATAATGCTTGTGCTTCTGGTAAGTATTCAACTCCTTTTGCCTTCGTCATCATTGTCCACTAAATGATAACTTATTTCAATAGAGTTCAACAACTCTACATCCGTCTATTATTAAACATAGCATGAGCTTTATTGAGTTTCTATGGTTTACACCATAATCTTTCACTTATCAAGTCATCGCTTGACCATATACTCCTAAATTATGATCTTTACTCAATAATAACCAAATCTCAATCAACTATTGGGAACTATTGGTTTCATTTATTTAAGTACTTGAGTTATCAATTTTAGAAATTACCGTTCCTTTGGAATTCAATTCAAATTAACTTATCACTCAAATTGAGTTCTCAAGCTCATACCATTTTCATAATACATCAAAGTAAAATGAAATTGATCATTGGTTGGATATTAAAAATCAAGTAATTGATGATTTCTCTAACCTACATTGTGATAAGATTTCAAGCAATTCTAATAAACACATTACTTGAAACCATAAATTCACAATCTTACATTCATCAAGCTTGCTTTTCCATTACTGATCTACTATTTTTTATCCAAACCATTTGAATTTCGAGTAATAATTGTATTTCCATGAATAACTATTCGTAGAATATTAGAAATTTTCATTAAGGATAGCAGTTAATACTAACCCTTTTATATACTGCTTCTTTTATAATATCTCATTCTTTGAATTTTTCATTCTTCACTTTATTGACAACTCATTCTCCACAATTTAGACTGTACTAGTCTAAAAGATCATATTACAACATCTCACTAGCTCATTGCCATGTTTTTCTTAACTTACCTGATTGATTACAGTGCACCACTTGTTTATATCAGATATCTTTGATGACAAAAGTGTCATGTCTTCTAATCTTTCTATATCAATTCTAAAAAATTCTTATATGAGTTAACATTAAACTTCTACATCTGACCGTCTTAGTCCTTGGGTTTACGTATTTAGAATTACCATAAAAGTGATATAAGTTCAACAGACAAGACAAAGTTGACCGACCACTCAGATTCTCTATAATCTATCAACTCTTATATGTTATTGTGAGTCTTCACTTTTAATGTAACTTCATCATTTTCATCATTTCCTTACATCTAACATTGATCTACACATCAATCTAATACTTTCTGTTTCATTTCTCTATACGTGGCTCTACCATAACATCAATTCTTACTTTCTATTTCTTCATACTATTAGTGCGTACAATTACATCGCAACAACACTGATACACATCTTTCTTATATTACTTTTAGTATGTGTGACTATACCACAACCATACTTATAAGTTTCTTTCTCACTATTCCAATATAGACTAGCACCATATATGGAATCGTATACTTCATAATCATTCATGAAGTATGCTTAACTAATGATTAGGTTCTCATCACTATTTACCACTAATTTTTCTCCTTGCATAACTTTTCAGCCCACTCAACTAATCTTAACACTAGTATCATTTCTACTCAAAGTGATTCATCACCTTTTAGTTTCGTATAAGTCATTCATTCCATTTTTAAGGTCAATTCACTTGACATATGTCTCTAAGTCTAGGTCAATTCACTTCACATACGTCTCTAAGTCTATGACCCATTATTCCTTCAACACTGACTATTTCTCATCAGAGAATATCAATGAGAATCAAAACCATTAGAGACTATTCAATGAAAAAGTTATTCATAACTCATCTCCTTTCTATATCTATATTATTAGGATTCATGGTTCCACAAACCCTAACCCTCAATATATATACGTTCTCATCTCAAGAGACATAGATGGATACAAACCATCTTATTATCATTTCATTGTCTTCCTTTATCTTGATATCCCTGAAGTTCAGGTTCCCAAGAACCCTCACCATCAGTTTTCCTTTGACTTACTAAGTCATAGATGTGAGATAAGACTTTTCGATTCATTCCTAGGCAAGACAGTCCAACTATATCTATCGCATAGATATAATATCAACTCAAAAATACATGTCTCAATCTTTTATCTTTCATTACCAAAAAAAAATCGATAAAACCATTTCTTTTAGTCCTAGGTTATCCCTGACTTGCGAATCAATCTCCAAGTCAATTAACCTAATTTTTCATTTGATATATAGGTATAACTTAACACTCCAATCCAAACGGTATCAGTATCATCACATCACTTCGAAACCCAATCGAAAGTGATCACCTCAACCTATGATATTCACCGTATCATAATTCTTCCATTGACCTTCATCAAGGAATATTAAACCAAACTCTACAAGCTGGGCTCTGATACCAATTGAAACATCCCCTAATCTCAATTAGAGAATATTCGGTCTGAAACCCTAATTAAGCCCCAGTAAACTAGATCGGACCTAATTAGAGCCAACAGCCTTATCAAAATTTCTGACAATAACCTATATATCTTGATATTAAATAAACGAAACAAAACAAAATACAGTGGAAATTTAAAACTTTTTCGATGAGCACAAGATATACAAATATAATATAATCCCTGGTATTAAACTCACATTCCCACCCTAATTATTACAAAATCATCAAATAATGAAATATATATACCAATTACCTGTCCTGAGCTTTGCTATGTTTATCGACTTGCACGACTCTCTGGAGTCCTCAACCTTTTTCCACATTGGTTCATTACCTAACATAAACCAATTGTCATCAACTTAATTCTAATATTCATTTATTAATACTCATAAACTAGTCCCATTCAGATCTGAAATCCCGAGACCTATTTTTTAACCTATTTTGACCATTTCATGTTTTTCGAGGTAACAACCCCGGTATAAAGTCTTCTCTGACTTTCAAAATTTTCATTTTCTATAGAAATCCCTCAATTTCTATTTATTTGGTCAAAATACTATTTTTCATATTTTTCCTATTTTTTGGATTTTTTTTCCAAAATTTCTTTTACTTTTTTTTTTAATTTTATTTGCCCTTGAACCGGGCCGAGCCGGGTTCGGCTCAACCGAGCCGAACCGGCCTGGTTTAAGGGTCATCCCCCACCTCGCGACACAGTCGTTGTTCTGAATTTTTTTTTCTTTTTCTTTTCGATAGGGGTTCGCTTCCAACCCAACCCCAATCACCTTTGGAAGGGGAGACGACCTCGTGCGTCGTCTCCCTCCTAGAGCAGTTCGTTCGAGCTCCCATGACCACCCACGAACTACCACAACAACAACAACAAAAATCAAACAATGACTCACTCGAACAACTCACCTCGATTCGCCATTGCGCCAGCTCCCCAAGCTCTTCACTTCCTTATCCTCCTCTCGGCTCCCTCTATTTCTCCATTATCTCTATCTTCTCTCTTTGTGTTTTTAAGAAATGAAGAGGCGGTTGGGACTTAGCAAATGACCAAAATGCCCCCAAGCCTATTCTTTTCTCTTTTATTTCAATGTACCCTTTTTGGTATTTTTACTTTTTTTTAATTTAATTATATATTTATATATACTATTATGTATATAAATAATTATTTTTTCGATACCCTCGGTGTGCACACTACTGTACTACCTACGCATCTCATCTGTGACCCCGCATATTACTTGGCGCCCCCACAATTTACCCTTTATTTATTTATTTTTTATTTTAATATATATTTATATATAACCATAATATATAAATATATTTATGCCTATAATTACGCAATTTACGCCAACCAGCACACTCGGCGTCAACGCTATCTCGCGTCTCATATGCATCCTCCGTGGCCCACACATGGTATTAGACATTCCCTCATTGGTCCGATTATTCATTTATACATACTAATACACACCAAACAAATACAATACATGATACAATTCCACGCACACGTTAATTGAGATAAACCTGGCTTAACCATGAGCCTAACTTGAATTAATTATTATTTGGATTAACGTTCATCACTTGCTTAAGGTAACGGGTCATCACAGCTCAGCCAAATACCCGACAAATTCACATGAAAACCAAAATAACATTAAATCCACATTTCCAGCCTCAAATCCAACATTCAAAACCATAGCAACACCTCAGTCCATTGGTGTGCTTAAACCTACAATAAAATCACCATCAAAACCCTCGAAAAATACCCCAAATTGTAGAGAATGAAATGGGATAAAAAATCTAACCTTTGTTTGTTGATCCACCAAGTTTCTCTCCTCCAAAATCACCACCACAGTCACTCAAACCCTCCTTTTTTCCTCCATTTTCGTCCAAACATGAGGAGGGAGAGAGAAAGTGGTCAAAATGAGTTGAAAACTCATATTTGTAGGTCAAGTTTGATCTAATGTGTCATACACATCTTAAGGCATGATCTTGTGGTCTCAAATAAGTCAGAGAGTCCAACATTTAGTGAAACACATGTGGACATTGCCCTTGTTCTTATCCTTATTTGTCACTAATCATTGAATTCTCGAGCGTTCCGATACCCAGCACCCGACAACTCGCACTGCCATTCGTGACTTCAACAACAAATCTGGCCTACACCATGTTCCATGTTTGTTATTTATTACATTTAATTATAATTACTCATGTAAACCCATTCCTCGGCTTAACGTTCCTGTCCATTTTTTCTCGTCAGCATGCAGATCTAGACGAATACCTGACACACTATCTCACTCTGTCTAGTCAATATAAATCACACATGCGATGTAATGAGTCATAGCCTAGTCATTATCATCACAGTTGGTCAAACAATCAGTCAAAAATACCATTTTTGCCTAATCTAGGCATACCCTAGCCTATTCGTGGCGTCTCCCTGGACCTAAGCTGGCGTCCACGTTCGAAAATACGTGAATAACAACCTTAATAAAATTTGGGCCGTTACAGTTCTTCCAACAAAGGAAAATTTCATCTTGAAATTTGTGTAGACCTCCACCTCAAACCATGGAATTGCAACAGTAGCAGAAATCAGCTAACATCACCATCTCATCCACTACCCAGTCTTAGACCATACTCTAGTACGTCGGGATCCCACTAGTGTACGCATCACCTGGCCAATCACTCAGAACCCATCCATTTGGGATCCCACCATTGATAACGCCCAATCTTAGCCAATCACCAGATATCCCTCGCTATGGCCTAGTGTATCGCATGATCAATCAAGTCTTCATCAACATCCTCTGGTGAATACATCAACTGTCTCCAATCTCGTAGGTAATAAAACATTAGTTACACCTACGAAATAAAAAACAAAATAACTAAACTCATACGTACCCTCGACAAGCTGTCGAGTCTCCTCTCGGATCGGCTGTGCAACAACGTAGGCCCTATCTCTGGCCTACACCAACTCCGGAGGTAATGACGCCCTTCTGCAATCTGCTCAGAGGTGTCCAATCTTACCGCAACGATGATAACGACGTGTCTCGGGTCTCCCAGCCTGTATATCCTTGGATCTCTGACCCAAACTCTGGTCCCTTTGATCCCGATCTTGTCGATATGACCGTATCGACTGTTGTGCCGGTATAGGTACAACCTCAAGTATCGTCTAATGGTCGTCATTGCTGAACTGATTATCAATCTGATCTTGGTCGTCCCTACGACTCCAATCTATCTGCTAGTCATCATCCCCGTACTGATTGTCTCTCTGATCACGGTCATCACTGAAATCATGATCCAGTTGCTAGTCACCTCTGAGTGCTCGATGATCCTGTCCCTATCGATTAAGCTGACCCCTTTGTCTCTTAGGACTCTGCTCATACTAAGAACCATGCCTAAACTGATCTGATCGCTCCTTACTCTCCAGTAAGTATGTTTCGCGAGCCAATCCCTGTCAAAAATATCATGTAATGTATGGGCTCCACTCGAGACAATCACACCAGTGATCTTGTCATCCAGTCCTCTGACAAAATAATAGATCTGGAGTCTCTCTATGTTCGTCACATCCATGGCGTACTGCATCAGATACCTGAACCTTTCCATGTATGCCAACATAAACATGGTGCCCTACCTCAATGCAAGAAACTTCTTTCTAATCCTCAGATGTACCTCTATCGGTCTGTACCCGTCTAAGAACAGTTGACGAACAACCCGTTATATTTATAACACCGTTATTTAATTATTTTTAGATTAGGACGCCAGCTCGAATGACATGTGGATGCTGCTGATAGGCTAAGCATGACCCGAACTTAGGGTGCAGACAAATTGGATCCGATTGAATACAAGATGATTAGTGGACTCGTGACAAGCGTACGAGATCGGTTTGGTGATACGCGAGAGTCGCGAGCGTTGAGTTTCGCTTTCATTAGAGTCTTATTGTTCTATTTATTTAATACCTGTTAATTTCTCTATTTTCCAAAATATTACGCATTCCCACTATTTTGGGTCAATTCCTCGAGTATTGGGTCATTTTTGGACCCGTTGGAATACCTGAGAGAAGTCTCAAAGTTTTAAAAAAATTTTAAAAATTGGTGCAGGTGAACAATGTCACGCCTCAGGTGACGCAGTGGGGGTCAATGCCTTACAGCGCCACTCAAAGCGTGGGGACAGGTGTGTCCCTGCCCCCGATGTCGTGATTGGTGTCGTGAGGTTCTAAACCTCATGGCGACCCCCTGCAGAACTTGAATGTTAGGATTTTCTCAACCCTGGCTCGCGTCACCATGTTCCAAGCCTATTTCAAACTTGTAGGAACCTTGATACTAACTCAAAACCATGTCCAATCCACGTTAATTACGTCGATAATCATTAATTCGACAAACCTAATAAAAAATTCACTAAAATTCAATAAAATTGCCAAAAATTTCATATTTTCTCCAATCCACATAGCAACCCAAATTCAAGTATCAAATGATCATCAAAACCTCAATAAAACACATTGAAAAATCTCAAAAAATCCAATACCCATATGGTGTTCGAAATATTTCGACTAAAACACACAAAACTAACACCAAAACGACGAGAATTGAATGGAGAGTCGAGATCTCACCTTTGTTTGTGTTGATGCTCGCTTATCAGCCTTTGATTCACTCTCAAAGATCTCAAAACCCCAGCCTTCAAACCGTTTTCTCGTTGCAGAGAGAGTAAAGAAAAAGAGATAAGTTGATAAAATCAACTCTAACACCACTATTTATATGACTCTCGCCATCTCCACTCATTTGCTCATTTCGAGGTTCATCTAGTTGCCCTTATCATATGGACACACATGGAGGACTCCCACTTATTCTTATCCTTTTCCAACCAATAATTAGTTTTTCACAAGCGTTTCTATGCCTAGCATGCACCACGACTCACACTGTCACGTGTGAATGAAAATACTAATGACCTGAGCTTATTTCCACATTAATTAATTATCGTATTTTATTTTGGTCTTTTACAAAAAAATCATTTTCTAGACCCTTGTACCAGTATTTTGTCCTCTCGATACCTGTTCGATACGTTTCCGAGACGAATTATACTCGTAAATCGACGTCACCGTCCTGTCACACAGACATAACTATAAATAGGTAGTACACATCGTCACACAGACAGAACATATTTTTCGGGTCATTATAAGTGCCATCAAATCATGATATCCCTCAAATCAAAAAGTTCAACAAATTTCCGTCGAAAACGTCAATAAACTTTAAAACCCAACAACCATTAACCATACCATCACAAATACACAACTAAATGCTTAAACCACCACCAAAATCATATCAACACTCCAAAAACCAGTGAGCTCTACTTACACGCCAAAACTTTGTGTCAAAACGCGCAAACTCGGTCTGATAGTTAAAGAATAGAGAAAGGATAGCGGATCTCACCTCGGATTCTTGATTCTTAGCTCAATCCTCCTCCAAATCTCTAAGCAAAGCTCACCAAAACCCACAACTTCCCCTTCAATTTTCGGATTTCTCAAGAGGAGAGAGAAAAGTTGATGAGAAAAGTCTCCAATCCATGTGTTTATACTCCCATCTTGATCTATTGGTATGTACCCATCCCTAGGCCCATGAAATGGCCATGATTTGGTCCAACTAGTCAACTTTGTGACTCCAATGGATGACTTGGTCTCTTGGTCTTATCCTTACACCACCAATTATTTATTCCTCGAGTGTTTCAGTACCTAACACCCAACACCTCAACCTGTCGTACACAACCATGACACCACATTTAGCCTACGCCATGTTCCCATATCAATTAATTGTCATGTTTAATTATTTTCGTCTATGTAAATCCATTCCCCGACTAAATGTACCGTAATTCACCTACCCAGTACGCACATCAACAGGTTTTTCTAGACGAATACATGTCACACTATCTTGCTCGTTAACTACAATATAAACTCATACATGTGATGTAAGCAAGAAAATAATAATTACCATGTAGTTACGCAACCAATTAGTCAAAATTAATATTTTTGCCCAAGCAGGCATATCTTAGCCTATTCGTGGACCGTCCACGCCTGAAATTGTGCGAATAACGGAGTCAATCAAAATTGGACCATTACACTGATCACCAATAGTCACACATGAAACAATATTCGATGAAAAATCACGTCATGAATTACATAAAACAATATCAAGGGTTTTATGCACCTGACTGCACACGGGACGCTGCTCTAACGACCCTCACACTCCTCGTACCTGACTACAAACTTTCTAGTCCCTAGTGTCCTATTATGTCAATATAAATATGTTAGAGCCTAGTAATTAGATTTTGGAACACTCAAACCAAAAACAAATTTATTTAGTTTCATTTTCCTTAATTTTTAAAATATTAGATTTTTCCAGTGGCGACCACATCAACTGCACCTTGCGTCGAACCACATTAGTCACGTTTCGGCTCGGCCAATTATTCTTAAATTTGATCTTTGTTATCATTTATTTCCAAAACTAATAAATTTGCTTATGTATATAAATTATATAATACCTTATGTATAACTAGTTTCATTATGAGCCCGCTCGGCGCTCGCTATGTTCGCGAGAATTCATAATCGGACCTTATTGAGTTCATACTACGTACTAGGTTGAGAGAGAGAGAGAATTGGGGTGATGCAATTCACATACATTGATGTATATGAGTGCAGAAAAGGGCAAAAAAAAAAGGAGATAAAATAATACAAAAACAAGGGCAAAAAAGACTGACTTTTTGCTTACGACTAAAAAATTGAATATTCATGCTTTTATATAGTCGATTGATATATAAATACGTTATGCATTTGAGTAAACTAAGAGATGGCGTAAGCCACTTCGGCGTTAATTAATTTTATTTTTTTAATTTATTAGGAAGACCAAGCCCAATGGGCTTGGACCTTTGCCCGCATCCCTTCCTTGTGCGTTCACGCATTGGAGGACGCCGCCAGTAGCGGGCCCTTTTCGACAGGGACACGCCATTGCCGGCCACGGCACACCTTCACATCACTCCTTTGTTAAGATCAAATTAAGGAAAAGGCCTTGTATTTTCATAGTTTTGTCAAGAAAACCAAATTTGCTTAAAAACCAGTTTTTTTGAAATCATGATGAACTTCTAGTGAAAATGGGTTGTAAAAACTACACCCTTGCTGGAAAACCAGTGCGCATTGCTTAATTAATCGGTTTAATTAGTTTTGAAAATAATTTTTACCATGAACAATTCATTGAAGAGATTTTTCCTATGAAAAATTGAAACTCGAGATGATAAGGATTAATACCTTGATGTTGACTCTCTTCAATTGGCTCATCCTTATGCGAAATTTGTTCCAGAGCTCCACCAATTCAATAAACCTTGTAGAAATCAAGCCAGACCCTCCATTTTCCTTTAAATGTTGTCTCTCCTGCATTTAGTTTGAGCCCAACTAAATGCACCCCATTATTTACTAAGTGCATCCAAAAAAGTCAAACTTAAAAAAAAGGTCAATCCTACTACAAAATGACCTTTATTTTCCTAAATATGATTAGTGCACCCCAATACACTTTCCTCTCGTTTTATATACCCCATCATCATCCATCCACACACTCTCTTCTTGTGATTTATAAGCATCATCGAGTGGTTCGGCCTCTCAGGTCTCAATCTCTTATTGGAGAGTCGGTCAGAGCCTACCGAACCTCTTGTTGGAGAGTCGATCATAGCTTGCCGAACCTTTAATTGGAGAGTCAGTCGCAGCCTGCCGAACCTTGGATTGGAGAGTCGGTTGGAACCCACTGAACCTTTAGGTCGGCAATTGTCAATAAAATCTCACCAAAGAGGTTCGATTGTATAATACCGAGCCTAGAGAATAAGTCTCGATCATATGTTGTTGAACCTAAAATAGATGCCTTGACTAAGGTTTTGGAGTTGGGTGCTTCAGTTTGGATAAATGGGTATTTTGATAAAAATGTGGGGTGCACTTATAAATTGAAATTTGAATTTGGGGGTGCCACGCATAATTGGGTGCACTAGTAAAAAGTGGGGTGCACTTAGCCGAGCTCTTTAGACTTGCAAGAAAGCAAGTTGAACTGCTTTTTATATTCCTAAAGTGATGAAATCTTCACCTAGTGGTGGCAAAAATATGGGTTCGGACGGGTCTGGGTCTGGACAACCCCTACTATAAAGAATATATTTATTGTCCAGACCCGGCTCGGTTTTAAATTCAGACAAGACTAGGTTGTCTATACCTGGTTTGCTTAAAATTTGGGTCCCTTTGCCCGGATTTATTGCAATTTTGAAAACTTACTTCTCATATTGAAAACCTTTTCAAATGTTAAAATATACATAGATTATAATTATGTATGTTATAATTTGAAAAAGTAACGTCAAAGTCTCAAGAAATATTTCACACTATAAATCATTATAATATTATTGCAAATAATTTAATATAATTAAAATATTTAATGTCAAGAAACAAATGTTCAAATATAAAAGACTAAAATTTAATTTATTTTTAAATAAAAGATATCTTTGCTATATTAATTTAAGTGTATCAGAGTAGATTATTGTTTGTTAATCTATTTTATTAGTACTAAGTTCCCAATATACATTTTTTTATCAAAGATATTTTAACTCTATTTAAAATTCGAACTAGGTTCGGGTCCGAGTCAGGTTTCCAAAGCTTTGTCTAGACCCAGTCTGGTTTTAAATTCGGACAAAAAAACTTTATCCAGACTTGGTCTAAATTTATCAAGACATTATCCGAACCTTTTTTATTTTAAACTGGACAAAATCAGGTCGGCGGGCCCGGACAATAAATTGCCAGCCCGACTACACCACACACCACTTTGTCTATGTCAAATATCTTGATATGTCAAGGATTATCTTATTCTATTTAGTTACTAAGCTATTTCATGGCCCACTCAATAGGGTAAACTAGTAACCACGTCAACGTGTATCCCGAAGCAAAGTCCCGCGCTCTTACTGAAACTCACGCAATGCGCGAAATATATAAAATCAATGCAATGTTGTTTAAATTTAATACAAACAATAGAGCACGCATCACACAAAAATAATATAAACCTCGATACTCATGTCCGAGAAGATCGAATTTTACATGTAGGCCCAAATTACAGTTGTAAATCTTCGAGATTAGCATTAAATCCAATTTATTAAATTTGGGTCGTTATATTGTTGGAGCCCCTCACACAGTAAATGTAAGAGACGAAATGGCGAGGTTTTGAAACCCTAAACAATATCGCAGAGAGAGGTGAATAGAAAACAGAATTTTCGCCTAACATTTTTGAGTTAATTTTCTTATTTGAAGATGTGTACATGCCCCGAATCCAATTCAATTTGATCCAATTATTGCGAATCGGATCGAGTTTCATGACTAATTGGATCCGATTGAATTATAAAAATGTCAATCCGCACGAATCGGATAGATTTGCGAACTTTATATGTATAATCCGCGGATTCAATCTAGATCAATCTGCAACATTATACATATAGATTTTGCCTTATAGATACATTTAGTTTTCAGTGGTTGTTTTGTCTACCTATATTTGATTTTTTTTTTGTATTACTTATTTTTGAACTCTCAATTAATTTGAGACTGAGGCTATGTTGTTGCTCTTGTGCTTAGTTTTGAACTCTAACTTTAAGTTTTTAATCTAACTTTTAATTTGGTCATATAATTTTTGTATTAAGTTCAATCTAGTCTAGTTTATAATATATGCATGTACTAACGTTTTATTTGTTTATTGATTATGGAATTGACTAATGTGTATATTCTTAATTATGAGATAACTATATGATGACAATCTGCGAACTTAATTCGGTCAAATCTGCATTTTATCAATTGGATTGAACTGGATTAGAAAGTTAAATGAGTTGGATCAAATTGAAATTTCTTAATCTGCAATAATTGGATCGAATAGCAAGTTGACTTTAAATAGATCAAATCCAGTTTGTATACACTCGTAGCTAGGTCAATGGGGAGGTGGACTTGTCTTGGTCACATATGGGCCAAGAGTTTGTTTTGGGCACCTATTTTAAGTCCATGAAGGAGCAGAGCTATTAATTAAGGGCGGTGGTGACATTTTGTAGGCATGGGCTTTCTTTCTTTTTTCTCGGGCACGAAGAGGGATATACATTTTCCCCCATTTTGTTTATTTTGTATACCCCATTTTTACTTGTATAGCTCGTACTTTTTTTGTAATATTTTTTGAATACATATATAAACAGGGGCGATATCGCTTCATTCATATATATGTATTTTTTGTGAACACACCCACGTATGTATATATATGTGTATATATAAAAAGGAGTATCACCTCTATTTATTCAAAAAAGGGTGTCACTAGATCTGCAATGTGTCTCAAGATGCGTCTGCGTCAAAATGGACAATGTGCAAACAAGTGCATAGGTGGTGTCTTTCTTGAGTTACACGCTCAAAAAGGGATATATATAGTCTTTAATTTTTTTTAATATTATTTTCTTAGTTAAATATCTATTTTTTGTTACTAGATACTATAATGTTATATTTTTGGATGTTTATAATATTATATTTTATTACGTTGATAGAACTACCAAAATTCTGAAATTCTAGAAATGGACATCCAAAAAAAACAGTAGGAATAAAGATCCACAATATATAATAGTTATTCTTAGCAATATTATGAGCTTCCTCGACATGCAAACAAAGCACTTTGAAATTTTTTTAATAATTATAAGTGTCCGAACCTTAGCCCCTCTTGACTTTAGTTCGACTAATTCCATAGGAGTAGGTCGGAAGCTCAACCCCATAGCCTGAGAGAAACTAAAGAAACATAATGTTGCTACTAAAAATTAAACTCAGGACCTCTGCATTAGTCAAAGTTAAAGTGTTATTTCCTTTATCACTACACCACACCCTTGGGGTACAAAGCAATTTGAATTTGTTGACTCCTGGAAAAAAAAAAAAATCTTTCAGCAAACTCCTGAAATTTTATTTTATTTTATTTATTTTATTATTATTATTTTTTTTATGAAGTAGGTTATGCATTCCCTTGATTCAGAAAGATTACAGGGGGAGGATTCTCCCAAATACAGTTCTTGAGATCAAGCAATGCTCTCCTCGCAAGGGAGTGAGCCTTAACATTATTGATGTAGGCGTGGTTTGAACAAGGGTATGCGCACAGTATCTGATGTTATGTTTTATTTTCTTATTATTTCATGTGTCACAGTGTACCAAGTTAGTGTTTAGGTAATGTGTGTGCTAGTGTAATGCGAAAATACGTATAGTTTAATTAGGTAATGTCAATTAAGTGTTTAGGGAAATCTTTAATAGTATAGTATATATAGAAGTTTAATATAATCGACAGTTTCTTCGGAAATAGGAAGGTTTAGGAGTTTTGTTCTTCTCACATTTATTAAATTAGTAACTAAGCGTTTTATTTCGGTGAGTCCTAGGAATTGCTATTGCTATATTTTTCAAGCCTGTAAATAGGCTTTTAGAGAATTAGAGTTATTCGCTTGTGCCCTGAATTAGATTGTTCGTGGAGTCAAACATTCAATTCGGAAGATCTTTCGCTGTGAGGGCAAATTTTTTCTAGCAAGGGGAGAGTGGTGAAGATGGAAATCATAGACGTCGTGCACGTGACGAATGATTTTCTCAACCAAGAGAGAATAATGCAAATAAGAGTTTATGTTAGATTAGGATTTTATTTATTAGATAAGATAGTTTAGTATAGTTGGATTACAAATTATGTGTCCTTTCTTTTGTCAAAGTTAGAGTTTCAATAGGAGTTAGTGGTAGTAAGAGTTTTATTACAATTACAGTTAATGTGTCTTTTGGTATTCTATTATAATTAGGAGTCTTATTATTTTACAAGCCTATATAAAAACTAAATATGTAATAGTTTAGGGGTTGATTATTGATTTTTTAATAAAGAACAATGTTTCTTTTTCGAGAATTAGAGTTTAATTCTCAAGACCCTGAATTGCATTATTCGTGCGTCGAATACTCAGTTTGGAAGAACTTCCGCTACGTTAAGCGGTACCAGAGCTTTCATCGAGCATGATTTGACTTTAAATTATGTCACTGAAGAAGAATCAGAACCATTAACAAGTTGAAAATGTTTATCAACAAGACGACCAAGTCCAAACCGAACAGTTTTTCACTCAATTTTTTACGTCGCAGGAACAAGCCCTTGTGCAAATTAATGAGTTATTTGCAGGGATGACAGAGTTAAGGATTCGTGGGATCCATATCCCAAACTGTCAAAGAGACCCTATTGTTTTTGAAGAAATAAAAGGAGATTTTTTTTTTGATGGGGAAGTGAATTTGAAGACGAGGGAAATTATGTCAACTTTGACGAGCCCAAAGTTTGACAACGACAACCAAGGCTTCATTGAAGACACGGTGGTGGTCTTTAGAGATGAAGATCGTGTTCTCACGGTTATTCCAATGTCGACAAGTTCCCAATTGCAAGCAGTGGTTGGCGATGCAACAACCAAACAACGTTCCGTTGAAGTTATTGCAATGAAAGAAGTCAAATTTACAAAACACTTGTTTGTTGACCGAGGTTGCGGATGATGTTGACTTCAATAACATTTCTCAAGACTTCTGTCGTCACATTCATTCGATGGGTCTTGAAAGTGAGACTAATAAGTTCGTCTTCTTTCCTATTATCGAGTCAGTCAAGAATAGTTTCGAAGAAAAGGTTATTCCAGATCCAAAATCAAAAGAAGGTACAAAAATTCAAGGAAGAACTTTTTTTAATAGGGGGAGTTTGATGCAGGTGTGGATTGAACATGGGTATGCTTACAAAAAGATTCACAAGTGTCTAATATTATGTTTTATTTTCTTACTATTTCATGTATCACGGTGTACCAAGTTAGTGTTTAGGTAATGTGCGTGCTAGTGTAATGCAAAAATACGTATAGTTTAATTAGGTAATGTCAATTAAGTTTTTTGGGAAATCTTTATTAGTATAGTATATATAGAAGTTTAATATAATCGACAGTTTCTTATGAAATAGGAAGGTTTAGGAGTTTTGTTCTTGTCACATTTTTTTTAAAAAAAAAAAACCTTCTTATCACATTTATTTAATTAGTAACTAAATGTTTTAGTTAGATGAGTCCTGAACGCAATCTAAAAAAGGGATTTGATTTTTATTAATATAGAATATAATTTCTTTTTTAGAGAATTAGAATTATCCTCTTCCCCCTTCAATTAGATTGTTTGTGGAGTCAAACTTTTAATTCAGAAGATCTTTAGCTGCATCAATTATGATATCAGGACAAAACAGAAATTGAAGGGATCCCAGTTCTTAACTAAGGCTTTGATATCATGGATGATGGGATCTAGATCGCCATGCTCCAGCGCAGGCGAATTAATGGCATCGATGACTGTCTTCGCATCAGAATATATCTTCATCAAGTCGCAACAATCTTCAAAGTGTTGAAGAGCTTCTCTAATTGCCCAACTTTCCGCCACCTCAACCAAGGGGGAAGGGCCAATCACAATCACCCCAACACGCCTGATAGTAGTCTAAATACTAGGATCTAACCAATTGTAGTCTCTCCTGAGTCACCTTTCCTAGCGGCATCAACAAAAAGAGTAGAACCTGTCCCAATTGTCTCTTCAAAATCTCTGTGACCTGCGTACGCCTGATTGAACTCTTGGACCTGGGAGAAGGTTCTTTCCAAAATTCTTTGAGGGTGTTTCCCTTTCCCCCTAAATATATCATCATTTCTCTTTTTCTAGATTTGCCAAAAAGCAAAAGCATACCATTGCAAAATTTCTCGTCCATTACTAGCATCATCACCAATGGACAAACGGCCCTCCCGTAGTTCCTTGAAAGAATTACCCACCAGCTTGTTCACATTTAAGCCCCGAGGGGCTAAGAGCCAGATTCTCTGTGAAAGATTACAGCGCGAAAGAATAAATGGGCAAGTGTTTCGAGCTTTGTGCAGTAAAGGGCCTCCCTCGACGGAATGAACCCCTGCAAACACTTTCACAGAAAGAAATCTACCTTCCTAAGGATTTTCAGCTTCCATAACTTCCTCCAAACGTCATTCGAAGGTGTACCTAAACTTGATTCGCCATCAATAGGACCACCCAAAACCCTTCATTATCCAATTTGGTTGCCAATCTGTACGCTGACCTTACAGAAAAAACCCCAGACTTCCCATAATGCCATATTAGCTTGTCTTCACAACCATCTCTACTTGTCGGTGTTGCCAGAATTAGAGAGATTTCCTCGCTGCAAAACATATGTTCAATCATCGATCTGTTCCACAGGTGAGTGATTGCAGAAAGCAAATCTGCAACTATGTTGACTCCATTTCTTCTTGGGGACCATAATTTCGTCCTATCCTTGCCAACTTCGTGAGAATCTTTTCACACGCTAACTTGCTACCCATTCCCAATTCTCCAGCTTTTAAGTGTCATGGCCAGAATTCCTAACTCTTGATTAATTCCTTAATCAGGATCATCGATTCGTGACGTGAGACCCGCATGAGATGTACACATCGATTGAGGCATGTGATCGAGGTATATTTTTATATTTGTAATGGTGTATGTCTAGTGTTGTGTATATGTGTAGACTAATTAAGTCATTTCTTACAGCTATAGACGTCGAGATCCGAGCGGTGATGCGCCTTGAGTTGTGTGTGAGTCGAGGTACCGAGTAGCTAGACTTATGATAAGTTTAAACTTAGTTAAATATAATTTAATTAATTTACTGCATAACATATGGTATTTAAATTAATGCACATCAATTAAATAGCCTATAGTTTAGAATTAATGTAAATCACATTTAAAAGGCCTATAGTTCAAATTGAATTGTGACAATCATAGGAAAGAACTCGGGATCTGTGCTTGCACACACTCCTATGATGAGAGTCACCTATTGTGTATCACCAAGAATTTTGGACTGCTCAATTAAGAACCCTTAGATTGACCTCGAGATGTGCAAAATACTAGATTACAAAGAATACTATAAATAAGAGTTACTCAATGGATTTTCTCACAAAAATCCAACTGTTCGTACATGCAAACTAAAATAACTGGAACTAAGAGAGAGTTTTGGAGAATTTGGAGGAAATTCGAGCTAGGAGTGGAGAAAAATGGGAAATCTAACCAAGGTAAACACAATTAACCCCTCTTTTCCATTAAACTAGGTGGAAAATGGGATTTTTATGTAAAAAACGAATTTGAGTTGTGATTTCTATTTTTGAAGGGTTTTCTTTCATATTTATGTTGATTAAACTGTTGTGTATGGTTTTATATCGAGAATTCAAAGAAAAATGAGGTTTTGATGAAGAATTTGTAAATGTGTTCATGCATGAATCGATTCTATAAATCCGAGAATTTCTCGTGTTTCTGGGTGTTTTTCGAGTTGATTTTAATCCCTAGTAATTGTGCATGTGTTGGTGAGTGAATCAGTGGTGTCTAGTACATTCGAAACACCAAAATTCCCTCTAGAATTTTGGATTTCGACACAAGTAGCGTGCTGGCAAAGTTGCCCTGCGCACTGCCTGTTCTGGGGAAGACGAAGCATTGTTCACCCCAAGAACAATAGCTCATTTGGACAACTTTGCCTGTAACAAGATCTTACCTTGTTCACCTAAGAATAGTAGCACATTGGGCAACTTTGCCAGCATGCTGAGTACTGTTCACATGACATTTTTAAAATAAAATAAAACATTAAGGACTAACTTGAGCCACCGGGTATACGACCTATCCAACCAACGTACACCGACCCTGAATAGTGTTTAAACATAACAGGACTTAGGGGAGCATACCGAAAGTTTGGGAACGCGGGTTACAGAGTGTCGAGAGGCCGGATAGCTGGGACTACTTCTTTGACTTGTAAGTGAAATTGTGGGAATTCTTTAATTTATTTCATTCCATTATTTACAGTTTATCAGTCTATTGGTAGACTTGTTGTTTGAACTCCTACATCATGCTTTCCTTATTTCTTTTCAATATGAATGTTGATATAGCATGATGCCTTGTGAAATTATCATTGACTCTATTTCTTATATGCTCAATGTTTGTCTTTGATTTATGATTGAACAATACATAGAAATGCATGCTTTAGAATTATTCACTATGCTTGGACTTGTATTCCATTTCCATTGGCTTTGTAGCTTAACTTGTTTTGGAATCATGGAGACATAGGATTATTAATTCTCGAAAGCTAAAGTAAGGATTATCTAGTATCCATTGCACGAGAGATGCGCGGATTCACTGGGCTTAAGTCCCTCGAGGTCTCCGGCACTCACCACTACACTTGCTCGGCACACCTGGTATGGGCCACGAGGTTGTCGGCAAGTATAGATGATTTATACGCGTAGAGCACAAATCCGCCAATTGATGGATATGTTGACTACAACTCCATACAGTAGGGTAAAGGCTAAGTGATATCTCTCACCACCAATCGGACGTAGATCATCTCGACTTTGCCTGTGTCAGTCTAACTAATCATGTTAACTGTGGTATTTATTTGCATTAACTGTTCAACATTTTTCACCTATATTATTCTTTTAAATACATGTTTATTAAATTGGAAATGTAGTATAGAATTCTCCAGTTATTACTTAAATATCACTATTATGATGGCCCCAAATTTCACAATCCTATAATCAGGTGCCGCCCGACCTAGACCTGCGCGAACCCCCGAGCCAATCCCGCCGAGTCGCGCGGGGCCAGTGAGCCTATCCTTACCATTCAATCATTTATTAAGTATCTAAATATGAAGTCAATTAATTAGCGAGTTATCAAAGTATAAAACAGAAGCAATAAATCTCAACTAATTAATTAACTTCGAAAGCTCCAAGTTAGGACCAAATGTAACAACCCCGAATTTTTAACTGACTTATGTTACACTTGTCAGGATTGTGACCCGACTACATGAATACTGGACGGTATTTCGAACTTCAAGAGTCGACACCGAGGTAATTTTATGATTCTTTGATTGTGTGTATTAGTATTTTAGTATTTTATGGGTCTCGAGCCGTTCAGGCAATTTTTAGTTGAGTAAGGTTTTGCCTAGTTAAACGAGGGATAAAAACTCAATAAATGAATTTTCTAATAATTTAAATAATTAATCGATGGAATGTGGCGAGGAAACGGGCGCGACGAACCAAATTGCGAAGTAATACTGACCAAAGAAACGCAATATCAACGAGAAGTTGGATAGTTTCACAACATACAGGCTATAGGATAAAAATTGTTAAAGTGACACAACATGATGAGGAGAGCCATGGGATTAGCCTTGAGATATGTATGTGTGTTAAGTTATGATGATGAGGTAAATGACCCATAAGGGCAACTGTCCAAGAAATGAACAAGTGTTGACTTAAGGGCAAAAGGGTCATTTTACACTTAATACACATATATATAAACGTTTTATCCAAAAACCGTAATACACACTATTCATCATCTTCCCAACTTATTAGTCGCCACTATTCACCTCCTCCCTCCTCACACCACTTCCACCACGTCCAACTGGAGACGCCGACTCTGACGAGGCCAGCGAGATCGGAGAATCGCCGTCGACGAGGTGAGACACTCATTTCTCTCATTATATCTCACCTCACGGTCCCTAGCTCTCGGCTGTGCAAGCTCTCTCTCTCTCTCTCACTCTCGGCTGGACCGTCACCATCGTTACCCACCACGAAACTGACGTCTCCACCACCCACCGAAGATGCTTAGGTGAGCTCCTCCTCTCTCTCTCTCTTTGCTTTCTCTCTCGGCAGTTCACTCTCTCTCTCTCTCTCTCACTCTCATTATTCTCGACCTTCACGCCGTGACAGTGGCTCCTTTTCCCTGGACCGGTAACCACCTTTACCCTCATGGCACTGGAAACCTCGGACACCCACCGGAGACACCAAGGTGAGCTGTCCTCGACTGTCCCTCTCTCGTTTTCTTTGCTCACTGTTTTTTTTAGTTTTAAGATTGTTGTGGTTGACGGTGGCCCCGATTTGGATGACCGATACTGGTACCAGTCGAGGCTGACCGGAAGTCATCCTCCGGCGACTCTGCTGGCCGGAGGTGACCCTATGTGTGACTGTTTTGGTGTGTGTATGTGTGACAGTTTGATGTGTGTGTATGGGTGACGGTTTGGTGAGTGTGTGTGCATGGGGTGTACATCTCACTGTGTGTGTACACCACAGTGGGGTGTACACAACAGTGGTGTGTGTGTGCATTGTGAGAATCAACTAGTGGGTGTACCAAGTGTGGGGTGTATCAAATGTGGGGTGTGTGTATTATTGTATGTGTGAGTGAATAAATAAAAAGGATGATAGGTATTGACATTTTTTTAAAATGATTATGAGCTTGCGTTAAGGCCCAATAAGGGCCCAAGACACTCATTATAATAAGGGTCCATAATAAATTACAAATGGTGTGTATATGGGTTGTGTAGAGTCCAATAAGGACTTAATATAATAGGCACAACTTAAAGCCCAAAACAAAGGTATAAAATGTAAGAATGAGCCTATATATCTAGGCCCAATAAGTGTCCACACAAAAAGCTTACTTAGGTGAGTATAGACTTGATAAATGGGCCCAACAAGAGCCCAAAAAGAGTTATGCTTTGTAAAAAGGGCACTAACCATAGAGATGGATTGATCCACAATGGTTTGAGTCGCATTAATTAAATGTATTTAAACTAAACATACGAGAAACACCCTAAGAAGAGGTACTAATTCTAAATCAACATTCGGGGTTTAAACCTTTATTAGGTAGTCGAGAAACCGCAGGAAACATGTTAGAGTCTCGGAGTGGTACCGGGTTGCGCTAGTTCAGGTAAGTACATACATAACTTGTATGTGTGTATATTAGTAGGCCAGTAAGGAAATAACATGTGATTTATACATCCTCTATTCATTGATATTGTTGATTTGATCCCTTGTTTGAAATTCCATTCCATTTTCTTGGTTGTATGTTCTTGGCATGAGTGTGTGTCTCAAAGGTATCATGTGGTTCCGTACTAGCTGAGACAACGAGGGTGCCCTCTGCTGGGGTAACTGACCACCCCTAGTGTTGTGTACTGGGTACTGGATTCGAGAGGTGTGGCGATGCCTCTCGATTTCAAGCTGCGCTAATGTTGTGACATTGCCGGGGAAATCTTGCGAGAACTTTGCCGTATTGCTCTGAAATTAGACTACTCATGAGCCTCATTTGAATCTTAGAACATGCAAATTTCGATTGTTTATCTATCAGTATGTTTATCATGCACTTGATTTATTTACTTTCCTGTTATTTCATTTCTGCATGATCTTTAGACTGCTTTGTTTGTTTAAATCATAAATTACTGTTACATTATTCTGGCACTACTTTCAATTTCTTCAATTGTTCACCGTCTAGTTTGTGACGGTGGGTGCAGATAGGGTGGAAAGCAGTAAGGGCAAGGTGTAACGACCCGAATTCTACTTGACCAGACTCAAGGGTAATTTAGTGATTTTCAATACTGAATGTGTGCAAGTGTGCTTTGTGAATTGTTTAAGTGTGAAAAGTATAACTTAGGATAAATAAATATTAGGCCTAACAAGAGTTGAGTGGATGTAAATGATATGGAGGCCCATAATGGTATTTTAGTAAAATAACAAGGTTGTACACAATCCTACTCTAAAACCCTACCTATATAAACCTTTTATAAAGTTTGTAGCCCCTTTTGTGTTGAAACTCCAAACTTGTGATGGGAGAGAAGTGGAGGAAGGTTGATGATGAAGAAGATGACGATGAAGTCTATTTAAACATTCCAGAAGGTAACACACCCTCCCCTCATCCCATCTAAGCTTTTATTTGTTTATTTTATTGAAAAAAATGGAGTTTAGACAAGTTATAAATAATCATAACCCTAATCCCTAACCCTAATGCTATTTAAGCAAATCAAAGAAAACCCTAGCCTCAATCTTGTTAAACACCCCCGTAGAGAGGAGGAGAGCAAGAGGAGGATTTAAGTTCAAGAGAGATACAACCTCACTTCCCTCATTGATTTCTTTATTATTTATTGAAGATTTGGAGACCAAAGGGTCGATGGCGTCGACATCGGCAAGAACGCGAGGAAAATAGAAAAGGAAATAAGAAAGGAAAGATTTGTTCTATGTTAGAATGAGATTTTGGAAAGGATTTTGAGTCAAAGATTCCATTGAAGGCATGGTGAGATTCTAATACTCTCTAGATTTATTGTCTTGGTGTTGGTATTGGTAATGAGGTTGATGATTTGCAAAGTTTGTTCAATATTTCTTAGATCTAGTCTTGAAATGAGTTTTTCCCATGATTTTAGCAAATTGAACGCGGTTGGAGTTTATTGATAAAGATATGGCATTTAAGGTTGAGTTGAGATTTAAAAAAAAGGAAGTTTGAATCTTTCTTTGGGAAATAAACTTATTCGATAAATTTGTGGACTTTGACTGAATATTGTCATTTGGGAATTTAAAGTCTAAATTGAGTCTTGTATGGTAATTTGGATCTTTTTAATTAAAATTAATCGAATGTCTTCGATTTATGTTGGAAAAACTAAGTCTTAGAGGATTTTCCTTGTTTTACATCACTGCATTCCTATTTTACTCGAATCATTGAATCTAATTTTAAGTGATGATTTTAAAGTTGTGAATGACCTTTAGCGAAGTCAGCTATAAAATAGGGTGACTCTCTATGGTCTAGACAATTAATGTTAAACTTGTATGGTTGTAGATACATAAAGTAATTATTCTTTCAAATTGTCTAGATTCGCGAAACGGTTCACATCGAGCCCAAACGCGAGAGGATCGAGATTAGGATTTGTGGCGAGTGCATGTAAGTGGGGAGCTTGCTCAATTATCACATATGGCATGATTATTAGTTATGCTTAGGATTCATAATTTGAATTAGAGAGTTGGGATTTATGGGTTGCGTCGTGGTATTGGCTCGAATCTACGAATCTATGGAATGTGAATGCACTGTTATTCATGGCCCCAGAATGTGTGGAGTTTACCACCGAGGGTCGTTAACACCCCAGGGTGTGGAGTTTACCACCGAGGGTCGTTAACACCCCAGGATGTGTGGAGTTTACCACCGAGGGCTTTACTTGACTAATTGAATTCATAAGTATGTCACGTAGGGACATGAGTTGGAGTTACCTTCTCTTGTACTCTTGAGACATAGAGATGTGCATCGGTGATGGCTTGGATGAACCTACTGTTGATTTGATGGGACAAACGAGAGGGCACATAAGGCCTGTGTGCTAGCTGGTTGTTTCCATCACTTTGAGAGTAGGAGAATCGGTCACCGGATTCTTGCCAATATCTAGTATACATTGAATGGAACATCGACTTATCGTATTATTATATTTTAAAGTACATAATCTCGCGAAACCCCCTCATTTATATGAAAGTTTGAAATTATGAAATGATTTGTCAATCTCTTTAATGTTATTCTTGATTATTGTTGTTACAATTTGTGACTTACGAATCTTATGTCTATGATAGTACTTTATGGTTCATTATAAGTCTATTTTTTTTAAATCCTACTACCATGCAACTATTTAATGAATCCTTGTTTATTTTCAAATATATGCTAGACTATGCATGCTTATTAGGTATTACTTGCATATTTGATGGTTGAGCGAGTTTTCCGCATTACCGAGCTCCGTTGATTCTTTTAGCTCACCCTACTTACAATACAGGTTCATCGACGAGTGCGCTAGAAATGAGACAAGGGAGAAACGAGCTTGAAGTCTTCATTTGATGTGAGCTTTGAGTTGATATATATCATGTATAGTTTTATTAATATTCTATGAACTTAAATCTTTTGGCTTTAGGATATTTCTTTATATTTATTTCGCAGGTTTATTTGTTTAGGCGTGCCAGACTATTATTTGGGTCTGGTTCATGTATTGGGTCTAAGTGGCTGTCTGGGCCGGGCGACCCGACCCTAGGTCGGGGGCGGGTCGTCACACAAGGAGCCCTGCCTAGGAGACCTACTTTGAGGACTAGCAGCGGGATCAAAGAGACTTTATAGTATGTGTTTATGTTTTGATGATTTGTATGTCGTTTCATAGTTATGTTTTTAGGATTATTGAACTTGAGATTTTTGATGAGATTGGTATCATGTATATATGCTTATCGAATTGTACATGAATACCCAGGGTTTTCCACACTTATAGAATTCTTATATTTTCCTTGATTGAGTTATTTCCCCTTTGTTATAATTTTTTAGTCTTCCACTGTGTATTATTGCAATAACTCTTTCATAAATTACTAAATCAATTAAATAGAAGGCTGACTAGGCTCGACAGGTTGCCAAGTGATGAATTTGGATCTACACAGGTCTAGGTCGGGCGTACCCAATTGCACGGGAAAATTGGGGTCGTCACACTAAAAACCTAGGGTGTGGGAACCCGTATATCTTATATACCATGTAAAACAAGGAGAGTATCATCAAAGTCATACAATTTTTCAACCCATAACCCTATGTACAAAAACAATATAAGTAGCTAATACACCAAAATGTCACCTATATCAGCAGAGGAGGACTGCTCAAAGTATATCGCCTAACTACATGACCTTTTCTTTGTTGGAATGCGGATCTGCACTCGGTCAAACACAAGAATGACGAGCTCAGGTAAGTAATGCGAAGCATGAACAACAATAAATACAACATTTCGAATTAAATAAATGAACAGTCAATTCATGCAGATAGAAAGAAAATGACAAGGAGCGCATGAATATATAAAGATTGTGAATAAATACATGAGCAATAGAAATTGAGTGTCCCGGAATACAAGGGAAAGACACAAATGGTCCCGACCAATCAAAGTCGTTAAGCCGAAGCAAAATCTCCTCAAAGGCTAGGAGTCGAGGACAAAATCTCCTCTAAGACCCCTATGCGAGTGTAGATTCCCCAGCAATCTAATGGAGAAATCTCACCCCTTACATGTCATCACAACCAATCACGTATCTCTAGCCGTAAACCCCAGTACAATACACCGCGAGCCCGAAGTTCGCCAAGGATCACGCTTAACACACTTGCCTTAGTACAACTCAAAATGAATGGAATGACAAGAGAGCATTGAAACAATATCAATAAATAATTCAAAGCTCAAGAAATAACTGTAGTGTTTCTCACTAGTTTACTTACCTCCAATTTAAGCTAATTCGTGCTAACACAGACTCTGACACGCCCTTACGATCCCCGTATGTACAATAATCCTGATAATACAATTTATATTAATTTCCTTAATTTTCCTATGATTTTTTCAAATTTCTAACTATTTTTGTCAATTTCACGTTTTTCAAGGCAAAAACCCCAACATAACGTCTCATATACTTCACTTTTCATAGAAATTTCCAAATTTCTCTTTATTTGATGAAAATATAATTTTCTATAATTTTTCCTGAATTTTTCCTATTTTTCTAAATTTTATTTTAATTAAAATCCTTTTTAATATATTTAATTAAAATAAATAATTATTTATTAATATAATAATTGGTGGGTGGTCCCCGAGTCCGGTCTAGTCCGACCAGACTGGGTTGAGTCTAGACCGTCTTGACCGGGTCAGACCAGGACCTGGTCCAACCGAGTCAGGCCCGTTTCCTTCCCCCCTCTAAGTCGTCTTGTTCGCTGGAGAATAAGACGACATGCTGCTCTTTTTTCTTTTTTTTAAACAGCACACAAGAACCAACCAATCTACCATCATCAACATCTCATTTTCACCATAAATCACCACCATAAAATCCACATGAAAATCTCTTGAAAAATCTTCAAAATTTGTCAAAATTTTAAAACTCACCCAAATCGATTACAACCTTTGTAAATAACCTATTAATCGTCACGACGATCATTGGGACGTCAAAAACTTCGATAGAATTCAAAATTTCGACATGGCATCCGAATATCACCGTGAAGAAAACAAACAAACTACACACCAATGCGTAGAAAACGACAAGGAGAGTCTGAATCTTACATCAAATCGTCGAAAACCACTGCCTCCGGCGCCTCTCCGGCCACACCATTCCGGTGGTTGCTTGGAGAACAAGTTAGGGGAGAAGACAGAGAAAATAGAGAGAGGAAGAGAGAGAAAAAGGTGGGTGTTGGGTTTTTATACCCTCACCTCATCTTGACCCAACACACATACCCCTAGGCCAATCTAATGGCTAATAATCACACCATCCCACCTACTTAAGTGACTTAAGTAGGTGACTTTAGTTAACTTGCTCCTCACTCTAGCCTTTCTACTTCATCCCTTGTGCATCCGGACTCGAACCGCGCCACACTTCGCGCGTCTTGCGTGCTTGGTCGCAACCACGTACCAACACACATATAATTTTATAAATTGGTGTTTTGTCTGTATTTTTAGTTAAGTTTATCCCCCAGACTACCAACGCTCGTACACAAACGTCCTTACAGGTTAGAATTTTGAAATTGCAAAAATGAAATACAATATAATACAAACACCACACAAAACTAGCATACATCAGTGTCGACGGTCGAGAATAGGTTATTGTACCACGGCGTGGGCCCACGTACCACCTGTTTTAACACGTGGCACGGGTTAAATTTCTTAGTTCATTACAGCCTTCCCAACTAACTGGAATTTCGTCCTTGAAATTAAACGAAACTAAAGGAAAGACTTACCGAACTCAGAAGAGGTAGGGGAAACACTCGAGCATATATGACTCCATCTCCCATGTCAGCTCCTCGTCCCCGTGATGCTGCTACTTGACAAGGACTAATCATATTTCCTTGTTCCTCAATGTCTTGACCATGCGATCTAAAATCTGAATAGGCTGCTTGTCATAGGTGACATCCGCCCTCAGGCCTATCTGATTCAAATCTACTGTCGGACGTCTACCCTCCCTGGACCTATCCAGTCGCAACATCAATATGTGAAAGACATGATGAATCCCTGACATCGGAGGTGGCAACTTTAGCTCGTACGCAACTTTGCCTACTCGCTTCACCACTCTGAACGGACCAATGAACTCAGCGCAAGTTTCTCCTTGATCCCAAACCTCTTGTGACCCTTCAATGGAGACATTTCAAATATACAAAGTCCCCGACCTGGTACTTCAACTCCTCGTGGTACAAGTCATAGTACTTCTTCAGCCTCTCCTGCGCACCCTTCATTCTCAAAAGGATCTAGCGTATCTTCTCTGTTTGATCTACCACAATTTCTGGCCCAATCACTACCACATCCTCGAGCTCCGCCCAACAAGATAGAGATTTGTACGGCCTTACGTACAATGCCTGGAATGGCGCCATGTCAATACTGATCTGATAACTGTTATTATAAGCAAATTCACACAGATGAAGGTACTCCTCCCAAGATCCACCGTACTCCAACACATATCCTCAAGAATTTGGGTCAAACGTTCTAACTGTCCATCAGTCTGTGGGTGATAGGCGGTATTGAGGTTCAACCTCGTGCCAAACTGTGTCTGCATGCTTTGCCAAATCTGCGATGTAAACTGCGGCCCCATGTCAGACACGATCGATAACAGTACGCCGTGAAGTCGAACTATCTCTCGTTCATACAACTCTGGCAAGCTATATACCCGATTTGTGGTCGAGATCGGTATGAAATGCGCGAACTTAGTCAATCTGTCCACAATCACCCAAACGCTATCATGTCCGTGCTGAGATCGAGGTAGCCCACTAACAAAGTCCATGGCAATGTTCTCCCACTTCCATTGAGGAATGAGAAGTGGTTGTAATAATCCCCCGAGTCTGCGATGCTCAGTCTTAACACGCTGACAAATATCACACCCTCGAATAAAATCGACAACGTCAATCTTTATCCCTGGCCATCAGAAGAGACGACACACCTATGTGTACATCTTAGTCCTGGCTGGATGAAACATAAATCGTGAGCGGGTATGCCACATGAAGTATCTCATCGCGTAGTTCAGCCACTGATAGAATCCACAGTTGTCCTCTAAATCTCGGTATGAGTCTGTCGACTAACTCCAATCTGGATGATCTGAACTCTGCGCTAGCTTTAAGAACTTCTGATACTGCTCGTCTGCCTACTGACCCTAGAGTACACTCTGTGTCGACACTGTCTGAGTCCTCATCTGCCTGCAAATCATCACTTTAGTATCGGTTGAAACATCATCGGAAGAAATCCTCTCAACCGCATCGAGCAAACTATAATCGTGCGTCATATGCCAGGTAACTACCTCTGAGTCTGACACTATGTGGCTCAATGCGTCTGCAACCACATTAGCCTTCACGAAGTGGTACTCCAATGAGAAATCATAGTCCTTGAGGAACTCAAGCCATCGCCACTGTAGCATATTCAATTCTTTTTTAGTGAAGAGGTACTTCAAACTTTTGTGGTCAGTAAATAGGATGAATCTCTCCCTGTAGAGATAGTGGCGCCAAATCTTCATTGCAAAAACTACTGCCGCCAACTCCAAGTCGTGAGTAGTGTACTTCTTCTCATGAATCTTAAGTTGTCGGGACGCATAGGCAATCACTCTATCCTCCTGCATTAGAACATGGCCCAAACTGATCTTAAAGCATCGGTGTTCTCAAAACCCTTCCCTGACTAGGGCAAAACCAAAACTAGTGCAGTAGTCAATCGTTCCTTCAATGTCCTGAACGCTTGCTCATAGTCGTCGTTCCACTGAAATCTGACATCCTTCTTCGTCAACTGCGTCATTGGTGTTGCGATCCTCGAGAAGTCCTGTACAAAACATCGATAATAATCTGTCAAGCCCAAAAAACTGCAGATATCTGACGCTGATCTCGGTGTAGGACAAACGCTAACCGCCCGAACCTTAGCAGGGTCCATTGACACTCTGCCGGTCCTAACAATGTAACTTAGGAATCCTACCTCTGTCAGCCAAAACTCACACTTACTGAACTTAGCGAACAATTGGTGCTCTTTTAGTGTCCGCAAAACCAACCTGAGGTGCTCCTCGTGATCCTCGTGCGTCCTGGAATAGATCAAGATATCGTCGATGAACACAATGACGAATTTGTCCAAGTACTGTCTTAACACTCGATGCATGAAATCCATGAACATCGCTGGGGCATTAGTCAGCCCAAACGGCATGACTGTAAACTGGTAGTGCCCATATCAAGTACGAAATGCAGTCATCTCCATGTCCTCTACTCTAATCCTCAGCTATTGGTACTTGGATTTCAGATCAATTTTCGAGAAACACTGCGAATCTGACAACTGTTTGAACAAATCGTTGATGTGAGGAAATGGATACTTATTTTTCACCGTTGCCTTGTTTAACTGTTTGTAGTCGATGCATAGTCTCAAGTTGTCGTCCTTCTTCTTAACAAACAACACCAGCGCTCCCAAGGTGACATACTCGGCCGAATAAAGCATAACTCTAACAACTCGTCTAGCTGTCCTCTTAGCTCATCTAGCTCTCTCGGAGCCATGCGATATGGTGGAATAGAAATGGGTTTAGTCCCTGGGACCAAGTTAACTATGAAATCGATCTCCTCAGGTAATGGTAAGCCTGGTAACTCCGCTGAGAAGACATCAGGGAACTCACATACTATTGGTACGTCCTCCAACCTAGTTTCCACTCTGACCATCGTACTCAACACGCCAGCGAATGTCTTTAGATCCACGCTAGTGGCGACTCTACCCCTAGTGATTGATAAACTAGTCAAAGTCCCCTGAAAGTGAAACTCCGGATTCCAAAGAATCTAAAATGTAATACTCTTACCGCAGCAGTGAATCTGTGCATGATAAGCACCCAACCAATCCATGCCTAGTAGTGCATCGAACTCTAGGAACGCTAACACTCTCAGGTCTGCAGGTAAAGTGTGACCCTCTATCTCTACCGAACAGTCATGCACACTAGGTTCGGGTAAATCTTGTCCCCAGCTGTCGTGCTAAGGATTAAGGGTCTCTCTAATCGAATAGGTCGCAACCCTAACTCGTTAACCATACGACTCAAAATGAAAGAAGTTGTGGAACCGGAATAAAAAATGGTACGAATAAATCGACTGCAAATGTAAACCGTACCCTCAATCAGGTTTCGTGTGGCAGTCGTGTCTGGTGTTGCAATGGCATGAACCTACTCTCGGCCCTGTGGCCGCCCTCGACCCAGTCATGGACAAGTGCTGATGAAGTAGCTTAACTGTCCGCACTCATATCGTGCTCTTCTCTGAGATCCTGATTCAGACAGACTGCGTTGTCCCTGCTGCCGTGCTTACTCGACACTTTGTCCCTGATTATGTCTATGATTCTGCACTTGACTGGAACTCTGACCTTTTCGTGTTCAAAACTGAAAGCAAGAATTACTCATAATTGAACCTTTTTTCTTAAACTCGGCCTAGTCCTTGGGCTTGCATTTGGTAACCCCATGTTATGCTACTAAGCATCTGCCTCACTTAAACACATCCCGAACCCTCACAGTGGGTCTCGAGTTGATCGGCAATCACAACCCGCAACAAACGCGAGTTCTCGATCACTATATAGCTATCGATAATAGAATAATACATTACAATCAAATAGCTCATACAGTCCAGTTTTAGTTTACCCAACTCTCCTCACTTCCCAACTAAGACTTAAGTTAGGTTCATAGGGTTCCATTTTAAGTTCAACATATATCCTAACTTTCGTTTTCTTGGGTCTTAGTGGATTGTGATTTAAAGTTAAGAGTTATTTATTCAACCTTTACGCTTTGATACCAACTGTGACGGTCCCAAATTCCATAATCCTAGAATCGGGTGCCACCCAACCTGGACCCACGCGAACCCCTGAGCCAATCCCGCCGAGCCGCCCGGGGCAAGTGAGCCTATCCTTACCATTCAATCATTTATTAAGCATCTAAATATGAAGTCTATTAATTAGCGAGTTATCAAAGTATAAAGCGGAAGCAAAAAATCTCAAATAATTAATTAACTTTGAAAGCTCCAAGTTAGGACCAAAAACCTAGGGTGTGGGAACAACCAGGTCATACAAGGAGAGTATCATCAAAGTCATACAACATTTCAATCCATAACCCCATGTACAAAAATAATATAAGTAGCTAATACACCAAAATGTCACCGATATCAGTAGAGGAGGGTCGCTCAAAGTATATCGTCTAACTGCACGGCCTTTCCTTTGCTGGAATGCGAATCTGCACTCGGTCAAATACAAGAATGACGAGCCCAGGTAAGTAACGCCAAGCAGGAACAACCGGGTCGGGTCACCTTAACGCGACCCATTTCTTCCCCCCCTCTGAGTCATCTTGTTCGCTGGAAATTCCAGCGAACAAGACAACTTGCTGTTCTTTTTTTTTAAACAACACATAACAACCAGTCAATCTACCATCATTAACATCTTATTTTCACTATCAATCACCACCATAAAATCCACATGAAAATTTTTTGAAAAATCCTCAAAATTCGTCAAAATTTCAAAACATACCCAAATCGATTACAACCTTTGTAAATAACCTATTAATCATCACGGGGATCGTAGGGCCGTCGAAAACTTCGATAGACTTTGAAGTTTCAACGTGACATCCAAATCTCACCTCGACGAAAACAAGCAAACTACGCACCAACACGTAGAGAACGACGAGGAGAGTCCGATTCTTACGTCGGATCATCAAAAATAGCCGCCTCTAGCGCTGCTCCGGCCACACCAGTACGGTGGTTGCTTGGAGAACAAGTTAGGGGAGAAGAGAGAGAGAAAGAAAAAAGAGAGAGGAAGAGAGAGAAAGAGGGTGGGTGTTGGGTTTTTATACCCTTAACTCATCTTGACCCAACACACATACCCCTAGGCCCATCTAATGGCTCATAATCACACCATCCCACCTACTTAAGTGACTCAACTGGGTGACTTTAGTGGACTTACTCCTCACTCCAGCCTTTCTACCTCATCCATTCTGCATCCGGACTCGAACCTCGTTTCACCTCGCGTGTCTCGTGCGCTTGGTCGCAACCACGTACCAACACGCATATAAGTTTATAAATTTGTGTTTTGTCAGTGATTTTAGTTAAGTTTGTCCCCCGGACTATCAACGCTCGTACACAAACGTCCTCACACATTAGAACTTTGAAATTGCACAAATGAAATACAATATAATACAAACACCACACAAAACTAACATACCTCGACGTCGACAGTTGAGAATTGATGACTGTACCACAGCGTGGGCCCACGTACCACCTGTTTTGACACGTGGTATGGGTTAGTTTTTTAGGGTCGTTACAACTATACTCACCGTCTAGTTTGTGACGATGGGTGTAGGTCTTTCGAGCAGCACCAAGCCGGGCAAGGAGAAGATTGACGACTACATCTGAGCCTTGACTCACATTGTTGTTTATACACGTAGGGTCGCTAATTTAATTACTTTGAATTTTCATAAATGGTAGGAATAGTGAATTACTTATCCTGAGCACGATTCACGAGGCGTATAAGTTGCATAGGTTGACTAATACGTAATTAGATCCTATGTACCAGTGATTAGTACTTAATTAGGGGATTAGGCCGGGCGGTGCCCTAGATTAGGAAATGGGCCGTCACATTAAGCCTTGCTCTAGAATGCTTCTAACTTTAAGGATGCTTCTCTAGGCCCAAGAGGGCCAATTTCCTAGTCTCGTCTTCATGAAACCTCCTCGTTGGAAATATTTGCTTTTCAGGAAGTTGCAGACTGACTGGTTTTCCCCCTTCATTATTCGCCGTGCCTGTTTAGCTAAGAAACTAAGGTTAAATAACTCCATGTCACGAAAGCCAAACCCACTCTTGATTCTTGCCTTAGAAACTGTTTCCCACTTGCACCAATGTACGCCTCGATCCTTAAAAGAGTTGCTCCACCAAAACCTCACCATGGCTGTGTGATTGCGTCGATGATGCCCGTTGGGAGGAGAAAAATAGACATGTGGTGATTGGGTATTGATTGTGCCACAACCTTGAGCAAAATTTCCTTACCAGCAGGAGATAGTAGCTTTTCGCTTCAGGTTAACAAACGGCTTAGAACTTTCTCCACCATGCCTTCAAAATTTCCAACCGATCAACCTCGACACTTCTTTCATTTTTTTTTTTTTTCTTTTTTTTTTTCGCTTCATCAACTACATCTTCAATTTCTATTTTTTTGTTAAATGTCTTGTGACAAAAAGTTGAAATGTATGACTAACTGATGAAAAGTTTCAGATATGGCTTTTTCACCTTTTTTCGTAAGATGAGATGTAGATGTATCATGTATGTTTCTATCAGGTACACACCCTTAAAGTTGATAATATATAAGCTTTTTATTGATGTATGTATGTACACATGCACATGGGTGTTCATTTAATTTGAATGATCTACATCAACGTGCTTCCCATGAATTACCAAAATTCTTTGTTCCGTTTTGTGCTAAAAAACAAAATCAAGGCTTTTGGATTTTCACCAATAATAGTCTGCATTGATACACAAAGTAATAAGCAGAGTAGCTAAATATACATATAGATAAGAAAAGAGGGATGAATTTGTGTATGTGGCGTTGATGTCGTTCAATTTGGTCTCCTCACAAAGTCCCGTGCATGAAAAGCAGTCATAAGGTCCATGAAAAGTAGTGAGGATTAGGTGGTGCGGTTGGCAAGAACATCACTTGTTGGAAACTAGGAATTTGACCATGATATATAATGTTCAACTTATTGTTTGCCACAAAAAAATAGAAAAATAAAAAATCAACTTATTCAAGCATGCAATAATCTTCTTTCTTAATTCCTTGTGTGAGATCATACCTTGCATGATATAGCCCCATTTTTCGCACAAATTCTATTTGTGTGTCCATTTCTATTAATTAATTAAGCATGCATGCTTTTTAATCCTTTTGATATAGATCGACCCTCTGGATCATGGAAAGAGGCTTACTCATCAAGTGGATGTCATGAGTCTAAACTTGGAGGAATACGGCTATTTTGACCCACTTTGGGGACACTAGCTTTGGCACTCATTGGAAATTTGGGAGTACTTTAGATGGACATCAAGTTTTGAGCTCACCCAAAAGCACATACGTTACAAAAAAAAACACATACATTGATATGCAACAATAAAGGGTCACAATCAAGGGCGTGCTAAATTAATGTGCCCAAAGTGAGTCATCAAATTAACATTTTTCAACTCGGAGTGGCAACAAGTGAATGCGCGCGCACTAAGCCGCTGATTGAGGCAAAAGTCTAGCTAGTGTTCGAATCGTGGTAGCTACATTATTTTCTTAAGTTGCATGTTTCATGCACTATATATAGGATTGGTGCATGCGCTTGACTAGCTATCCCCCAAGGGATAGTCATCATATGAAGGTTTGGATACCTATGATTCAAAAAGAAAAAGAAAAATAAACTCACCTATGATTTGATAACTTGGTAATTGCAAACATTAATTAGCCTGGCCATACTTGAATTGTATGTAATCATACCTTAATGATCTATACATAACACTTTGATTCATCAATAAAATAAACAAACTTTCCTACCAAAAAAATAATAATAAATAAACAAACACTTACCTCCTTCCATTGATCAATATGAGAGTGTGTTTTCCCCTCTTTACCTTCTGCAGTAAGTTGGGACATCTTGATTGGGACATCTTGATGGTGAGACCCTTTGATATTTAAACGAATCTTATTTAGATAACTTCTTTACAGTTATTAGATTCGTAACTTTATGAAGAGAGAGGGGAGGAAATTAATCTCCGTACACTAAATACCAATATGCCCAAACTACCATCAAGTTGTAGGCTCATTCAATTGAATACGTAAACAGAATATGGGTCACAATATTTAATAGAGATTATTTAGGAAAATAATCTAACAATCTCCCACTTGACTCATGATATGACTTGGTGATTCAAAATAAAAAAATAATTGTGCACATTTATTGAATTTATCAAGTCACTTTTCACTGAATGAAAATGATTAGATCATGGCGGTCACAAATCATTTAATCAACATGATCCCTTCCATGTATCACAATCACCTTAACCAGCGTAGCTTTAATAAGGATATTTTCAATCCTTCACCTTTATTGTTATCTCACTAAAATATAACGTAGATCACATGTACATGAGCAAAAACAAAGCTTTAATTAAATTCATAAGTGCCATGACAATAATATGAGCAATACAACTATAAATGTATGCATACATGCCATAAGATTATGATAACAAAGACTTGTCTATAATTCCCATACGTTTAACATGGACAATAAACGTCTTGGATGGTAGTCCCTTAGATAACGGATCCACTATCATCAGATTAGTACCAATATGCTCAATTGACACTCTATGTTTTTGTACTTCTTCTTTGACAGACAAATACTTCAAATCCATGTTTTTTGCACCCTTTGAATACTTGTCATTCTTTGAGAAGAAAACTGCTGCGGAATTACCACAATATAGCCTTAACAGTCTAGCTATACTATCAATAATAACATGTCCTGACACAAAGTTCCGCAATCATAATGCATGAAGTGGCCTCAAAGCATGCCACAAATTCAACCTCCATAGTAGAAGTAGCAATTATAGTCTGTTTTGCACTTTTCCATGAAATTGCTCCTCCAACTAATAGGAACATGCAGCCAAATGTAGATTTCCTTAAGTCCACGCATCTAGCAAAGTCTGAATCTGAATAGCCGATCACTTTGAGATTACTCGACCTTTTATAGGTCAACATATAATTCTTTGTGCCTTGTAAGTACCTAAGTATTTTCTTTGAGGCTTTCCAATGATACATTCCATGTTTACTTTGATATCGACCCAACATTCCAACAACAAAACTAATATCCAGTCGAGTGCAAGTCGGGGCATACATTAAGCTCCCCACTACTAACGTATAAGGAATACATTGCATTTCATTTCGTTCCAAATCATTCTTAGGACATTGCATTAAACTGAATTTGTCCCCTTTCTGAATTGGAACTATTCTGGCTAAGCATTTGTCCAATTGAAATATCTCCAATACTTTATTGATATATCCTTTTTGAGACAATCCTAACATTCCTTGTGATCTATCACGGAATATTTCTATTCCTATCACATAGGATGTCTCACCCATATCTTTCATTTCAAAGTTCTTAGAGACAAAATCTCTTTACATCATGTAACATGGCAATATCATTAGCAGCAGGAAAAATATCATCAACATATAGGACCAATATAATGAACTTGCTCCCATTGATCTTAATGTATATACACCAATCAACAGTGTTTTCTACAAAACCATACGACGTAATGATATTATTGAACTTAATATACCATTGTCCGGAAGCTTGTTTCAATCCATATATTGACTTCTTCAATTTACACTCTAAATTTTCCTTTCATGTGGTCACAAAACCTTCAGGTTGGTCCATGTAAACTTCCTCTTCTAAGTCTCCCTTCAGAAATGCAGTTTTCACATCCATTTGGTGAAGCTCCAGATCATAATGAGCCACCAAAGCCATTATAATTCTTAAAGAGTCATTCTTTGAAATTGGAGAGAAGGTCTCCTTATAGTCAATGCCATCTTGTTTATTATAACCTTTGGCAACAAGTTGGGCTTTATGTTTTTTAATGTTGCCTTGTGAGTCTCGTTTAGTGTTGAAGACCCATTTGCAACCAACTTGCTTTGTACCTTCAGGTAACTCGACTAAATCCCAGACTTTATTGTCATCCATAGATTTCAATTCATCTATCATTGCATTAAACCATTTTTCAGAATCATCACATTTCATGGCTTGTTTGAATGTGACTGGATCTTTATCAATGCTCAAGTCACATTCATGTTCAAGTGAATAAACCACAAAGTCATTTGTAATAGCTGGTCTTTTTGTCCTTAGAGACCTTCGTAATGCTATTTCTAGTGGTTCTACTTGTTCATTTGTAACTTGTACATCATTAGTTGGTTCATTAACAATAAGTTCATTTTCCTCATTTTAAGCAATGATTTGTTGCCTAGGTTTGTTGTGCAACCGTGATACAACAAGCGGAGAACAATTTGAGGAGAAATGCTAGATGTAGGAGTTCTCAATTTAATTTCATGAATATTCACATTTCGTGGCTCTTCACTCCCATTGATTTGGCCATTCTCAATGAACCGAGCATTACTAGACTCAACTATTCTTGTACTATGGTTAGGACAGTGAAATATCTACCTTTTGGACTTTTCAGGTTACCCAATGAAGTAACCACTAATAGTCCTTGCATCAAGTTTCTTTTCATGTGGATTATATATCCTTACTTCTGCTTGACAACCCCAAACATGAAGATGTTTCAAATTAGGTTTCTTACCAGTCTAAAGCTCACAAGGAGTCTTAGGAACCGATTTACTAGGAACCTTGTTTAGCAGATATGCAACGGTCTTTAATGCATGCATCCCCAATGATGAAGGTATATTGTTACAACTTAACATGCTCCTAACCATATCCATAAGAGTACGATTCCACCTTTCAGTTACACCATTTTGCTGAGGTATACCAGGCATTGTGTATTGCGCACAAATGCCACGACTTTTCAAGAAATTTGCAAATGGACCTGTACATTGTCCATTTTCATCATAATTTCCAAAGTATTCACCACCTCTATCAGATCTCACCACTTTAACATTTCTATAAAGCTTTCTTTCTACCTCATTAATAAACACTTCTAAAATGTCCACTGACTGAGACTTTTCATGCAACATGTATAGATAACAATATCGTGAGTAGTCATCAACAAAGGTGATAAAATACTTTTGACCACTCCAAGATGAAGTGTCAAAAGGACCACAAATATCAGTGTGTATCAATTCAAGAGGCTCGTCGCTTCTTGTGGCAGAATGCTTTGATGTGTGTTTAGTTTGCTTTCCCTTGATGCAATCCACACATACATCCCAGTCAACAAAACCCAATCGAGGTAAGATATTACTTTTCACCAACCTTTTTACCCTTTCTTTGGAAATGTGACCTTGTCAGACAGTTGACTTGAGTCAGATCGACCTGAGCGAGGATTTCTCATATGAGGAGCAGCCTATCCAGATCCTAGACCGAAAGGTACACCAGTTGAGGAACAAGTCCATCCCAAAGGTGCTCGTCAAGTGGCAGTTCCACAGTGATTCGGAACTCACTTGGGAGCGGGAAGACTATATGCGAGATCGTTTCCCGTACCTTTTCGAGTCAGGTATAATCCTAACCTGAATTTAATTTCGAGGACGAAATTTCCATTTTGTTGGGAATATTTGTCACGGCCCAATTTCCTAATCTTGATTAACTTGTTTAATCAGGATGACCGACCCGTGATGTGGGACCCACGTGAGGTGCACACACCTACCGAGGCACGTGGTCGAGGTATGTTATATATTTGTTGTGGTGTATGCCTAGTGATATGTATATGTGTAGACTAACTAAGTCGGTTCATGCAGTTATAGGCGTCGAGACGCGACGGGGACACGCCTCGGTTTGTGTGCGGCCGGGAGTCGGGTAGCTAGACATGTGGTAAGTCTAAGTTTAGTCAAATGAGTGTTAATTAATTTATTTCATAACATAAGTCTATGGTATACACATCAATTTAAATAAACTATTACTTAGCCTATGTTCTATTTAAATGAAATCAAATATTAAGGCCTATGGTCAAATGTAATTACAACCACCATTTGGATATGCCTAGGGATGTGTACTAGCACACACTCCCATGTAATTTGTGTCATGCATTTGTGTCACAAAGCTGAAATTTTAGTGAAAGTAGGAGTAATTAATGGTCATTAGATCATCTTAGAGATGGACAAAAAAATCAAATGATGGATGACCATGATAAAGGAAACTACATGCTTGACAAGTGGCATTTAGGGGGTTTCATGCTTAACAAGTGTCATTGAGCTGAAAAAAAAAGTAGGTGAGTAGGAGTGTTTGATGGCCCTTGATTCACATGGAGATGGAGTTGTGCAACTTGATGAAAACCCAACACTATAAAAGAAACACTTAAACACTTTCCTTCTCATTTGCATACAAACCAAGCAAAAAAAAAAAATTCAGAGCTGTTAGGGGATTTTGTTTACTGGAAATTGGGGTGTAAGAGAGCCAAATTTCCATATCAAAGGAAGCTCAAGTGACAACCATCAAAACTAAAACCTTAGGTATGAAGGTCACCCAAGAGGGGGGGTGAATTGGGTTACCGAGAGTTTATCGCCTTTTTAAAACTTTAAGCACAAATAATGATGATAATGCATACACCAATGAAAAATGTCAATGCTATGCAATCAAGAAGGGGTAGAAGAGATGGAAATAAGACACACGATATATAGTGGTTCGATCCAACCGATCTACATCCACTACCTAACCTCCCCGGTTAGGATTTTCAACCCCCACTTATATTATCAATAAGTGTTACAACCTAAGCCAACTAGCCTAGTGAATGCCTAGCCTCAACTAGGTCTTTTACACGATGCCTTACCGCAATAAGGTCTTATACAACCACCTAGCCGCAACTAGGATTTTCCCCACCTAGACCCACCTAGGAATTTTCCCACCTAGCCGCAACTAGGATATATGCCTAGCCTCAACTAGGTCTTCTCTTTCGACTTAGATCCCACTAAGTCTTACAATCAAGATTTGAATACAATTGAAATATACTTTACAAAGTAAAGTGGTATTAAGTTCAAATACAAGCAAGCCACCTAGAGCCTAATCACTCTTATGCATGCAAGTATGAAAACAATTGAGAAATGCAAATATAAAACTGATTTTGTGCAAAACTCAAATATGAAACCGTTTTAAATAGATTGATGAGAGCAAAACCGGTTTCAAATCCAAAGAACAAGAAGTTTGATAAAAATCAAGTTTAAGCACGAATTCTTGTTCAAATCAGTCCAAGGGTTTAATGAATCAAGTTTAAGAGCAAAACCCAATACAAGTGTGTTTAACAACACAACAAGTAATTTCCCAAATCAATCACACAAGAATATATAATTTAAGCACAAGAAAAGCTAGGGAATGGACTTTCTTACAACCCCAAGAAGATGACTTGAAAATCAGTTCGGGAGAGGTTGTTGAACTCCTTAGAGTGCCCCAAGAATGCTGGTTTTGAAGTTGAAGAAACGACCTCTAAGTGTAACTTGAAAACCCCAAGTTCCTTCTCTTGAAAAAATTAAGCACAAGTGTTTTTATTTGATTTTAAAACCTAACTTATGTGTCTTATGTGTTTGGGAGTGTTGTATATATTTATAGACCCATATATGACCGTTGTGTGCATCCAAGGGCCGAGATTTGATCAAAAATTCGAATTAAAGCGAATTTTTCAGCTTTATAAAAAAGCTGTCAGGACTGCAATTAGCGCGCTAATTTTATGACCTAGCGCGCTAACTCTGCACATAGCGCGCTAATAACAGTATTAGCGCGCTAACTGCAGGGACCTCAAAATAATTAATTATGTCCCTTGTGTTAGCGACCCTTTAACATATCCTAGACCCAATAAATCCTCATATAACATATTATACATGTTTGTTATGGGTCATATGGCCTATTTGGATGGTCCGGTATTTTCACAAATCCGAAAATGGAAAATCTCGGTTTCATGATTTGCGAGGGACTTTTCTGTAAATATACAGTTTTCTTTTCAAAGATCTTTCAAAAACAAGTTTTTCTTTTTCAAAAGCTTTCACAATTGATTTTCAAAATGCGATATTGACATACACATATAGTTTAACATAGTTTAGACTTATAAGACCGAAATCTTCGCGTAGTCACTTGACATTTGAAAATCCACTTTAAAATCACGATATGCATGAACTAATGCAATAGGCTTGCTTAAGTGAACTTGTATACCTTACATTAATTGTACAGCTCTTGGCCTTGATCTTTTGCCTTCATTCCTTTGTTTATGTCGAGTCTTGAACTTGAATTGCTTGAACGCTCAAATGTTCGTAATGTGATGTTTCGCAACCTTTGACGAAACTGAAATACACTTGATAAACTTATTAGTATATTTTCACCTTGTTTGTTTCCATCAAAATACCGGTCGGAGTTAGAGTGACTAACCACTTAGTCCAACAATCTCCCCCTTTTTGATGATAACAAACAATGTGAACTTGACAAGCATAAAACATAATACAAGTGTATGAACATCACAATAATGGATAAAATTTATATTAACATCGTAATGGATAATTTGTACTCTCTCAAGTTCAACACTCTTTCTCCCCGTTTGATACCATCAAAAAGTGGGGCACGGATAAATCATGATATCATTAGAGAGGCTCCTCCCCGTTTTAAGAAAATGATACCAAATAAATGCTCCCCCTATCGATATGCATCAAATGAAAGCTTAAGGAAATAATCGAAGATCTAGGCTCCCCTATCAACATGCATGTTTCGGTTTGTGATACCAACAAATTTCTCATTTTAGGTACATGTCTTGCTCCCCCAAAGAATAGATGCCAACAAAAAATAGGTATAAAGTTTTCCCTTATCAATGTCATTCACATTATCTAAAGGTCTCCCCGTTATAAAACAATGGCTTCAACATATGACTTTAAAACATGGTAAATGTGAAGTTTGTGCAGTCGGGGGTATTAGCGCGCTAATTGATTGACCTAGCGCGCTAATTGCTAGACCTAGCGCGCTAATGGAAATACCTAGCGCGCTAATTTTCTCTCTGGAATTTCAGAATTAAAATTTTTAAGTTTTTGACGCACAACTCCGATTTACCTCAAACTTCATGGACACTTCATTAACACCATATAAAGGTAATTAAAACACTTAAAATATGTGTAGAAGGCCCGATTCTCGAACCATGCCTAACTCACGCCGAATCAATAAATTTGGCCTAAAAGTGCTTGGCTACATTGTATTAATTCATCATGGTCCTACATAAAATGTATGTGAAATATAGTCATGATACCAAAAATAACAGTGTATGCATGCTATGTGTATGTGACTAAATCAAGGCCTATCACTGCTTAACTCCTATATATCAATTTGTCGTTTTAGCACATTCTTTTTCCAAAGTGAATCTAATTCACTTTATGAATCATGGACTTTGGTACCCATGCACCTTTGCGTTCCATAATATGTATATCATATACATTCTTTTCTACCCATGCAAGTTTACCTATATTGGTCCTATTTAGGACACATTTGCCAACATTATGAGATCTATTGCATTTTAAACATCTCTTAGGCTCGGCCAAAAGTTTTCCATAGCTCAATAGGCTTGCACCATAGCCTATGCCTCTCTTGTTGAGTGCACGTCGTTGTGCGCCCAACATCATGTCAAACATTTTGGTGCCACTTGTAAACTTGGTTACCGTAGTGGTCAAGTCCTCTATTTCTTTTGCTAAGCCTATTTTCTCATTTATGGCCAATTCTAAGTCCTGTTGGAGATCATCAATAATCTCATTTTGAAATTCAATCTCACTAATGGCTTTGATCAAACTCTTTTTGAGTTGTTTGGTCTTTTTGACCTCCTTTTCTAATTCATTCCTAAGGTCATGAATAATAGACATATCATCCAATGCATTTACATCATCATAATTAAAAGATGAAGAGTCACTTACCTCACTCCTTGCCATAAGGCAAAGGATGGCTTTCTCATTTTCTGACTCGGAGTCGGAGCTAGATGATGATGATGATAATGATGATGATTCATGTCTCTTGCTTCTTCTCAAGTACTTGCATTCCGATGCTCTATGTCCCGGTTTGCCGCATTCATAGCAAATCATCTCGCGTGACTTGCTTGCGTTGTTTGCACCTTTGTACTTCTTTTTGTACTTGTCTCTTTTGTATGTTGCCTTCTTGAGCTTTCTTGATAGCATGGCAACTTCTTGTTCAATTGAGTCACTTTCACTTGAGCTCCCATCATCTTTGCCCGATAGGCATGTAGCCTTTAAGGCATGCTCCTTCTTTGACTCTCTCTTGGTCGAACCACCAAGTGCTTCCAATCTAGCACGGTCTCTTAGCTCAAATTCATGAACCGTCAATTCTCCGCATAATGCATCAAAGGTATAATTTCCAAGGTTTTGAGCCGATTGAATAGCATATTTCTTCGCATCCCATTCCTTAGGCAAGCCTCTAAGGAACTTGTATACCGAGTTCTCTTGATCGTAATGTTTGCCAAGGTTTTTGATTTCATTCAAGAGCTTCGTGAACCTTGTGATGGCCGTGGCTATGTCTTCATGGGGCTCCACTCGAAAGGTCTCATAATGTTCTTCAAGAATCCTCAACTTGGTGTTCTTGACTTGTTGTGTACCTTCATAATGCACTTCGAGTTTTTCCCACACTTCTTTGGCCGTTTGACAAGCGCTAACTCGGTTGAATTCGTTCTCACTTAGTGCACAAAACAAATGATTCATGGCTTGATCATTTGAGAGCTCGATCTTGATCTCCTCGGCGGTGTATTCTTTTAAGGACTTGTTTGGTGGAGAGTAGCCATTTTCAATTGTGTCCCACAAATGTCTCCCTTGTGCTCTAATGTAAAACTTCATTCGAACTTTCCAATGAGCATAATTTGTTCCATCAAAGTAGGGAGGTCGGACGGATGAGTTGCCTTCCCTAAGGCGAGAGAAATCTAGAGATTGCATCCTTGCACAAAAACACTCAAAGATACGTTAGTAACACTTTGAGCAATAACCCGCTACGATACCAATTGAAGGTCACCCAAGAGGGGGTGAATTGGGTTAGAGAGTTTATCGCCTTTTTAAAACTTTAAGCACAAATAATGATGATAATGCATACACCAATGAAAAATGTCAATGCTATGCAATCAAGAAGGGGGTAGAAGAGATGGAAATAAGACACACGATATATAGTGGTTCGATCCAACCGATCTACATCCACTACCTAACCTCCCCAGGTTAGGATTTTCAACCCCCACTTATATTATCAATAAGTGTTACAACCTAAGCCAACTAGCCTAGTGAATGCCTAGCCTCAACTAGGTCTTTTACACGATGCCTTACCGCAATAAGGTCTTATACAACCACCTAGTCGCAACTAGGATTTTCCCCACCTAGACCCACCTAGGAATTTTCCCACCTAGCCGCACTAGGATATATGCCTAGCCTCAACTAGGTCTTCTCTTTCGACTTAGATCCCACTAAGTCTTACAATCAAGATTTGAATACAATTGAAATATACTTTACAAAGTAAAGTGGTATTAAGTTCAAATACAAGCAAGCCACCTAGAGCCTAATCACTCTTATGCATGCAAGTATGAAAACAATTGAGAAATGCAAATATAAAACTGATTTTGTGCAAAACTCAAATATGAAACCGTTTTAAATAGATTGATGAGAGCAAAACCGGTTTCAAATCCAAAGAACAAGAAGTTTGATAAAAATCAAGTTTAAGCACGAATTCTTGTTCAAATCAGTCCAAGGGTTTAATGAATCAAGTTTAAGAGCAAAACCCAATACAAGTGTGTTTAACAACACAACAAGTAATTTCCCAAATCAATCACACAAGAATATATAATTTAAGCACAAGAAAAGCTAGGGAATGGACTTTCTTACAACCCCAAGAAGATGACTTGAAAATCAGTTTGGAGAGGTTGTTGAACTCCTTAGAGTGCCCCAAGAATCTTTGGTTTTGAAGTTGAAGAAACGACCTCTAAGTGTAACTTGAAAACCCCAAGTTCCTTCTCTTGAAAAAATTAAGCACAAGTGTTTTTATTTGATTTTAAAACCTAACTTATGTGTCTTATGTGTTTGGGAGTGTTGTATATATTTATAGACCCATATATGACCGTTGTGTGCATCCAAGGGCCGAGATTTGATCAAAAATTCGAATTAAAGCGAATTTTTCAGCTTTATAAAAAAGCTGTCAGGACTGCAATTAGCGCGCTAATTTTATGACCTAGCGCGCTAACTCTGCACATAGCGCGCTAATAACAGTATTAGCGCGCTAACTGCAGGGACCTCAAAATAATTAATTATGTCCCTTGTGTTAGCGACCCTTTAACATATCCTAGACCCAATAAATCCTCATATAACATATTATACATGTTTGTTATGGGTCATATGGCCTATTTGGATGGTCCGGATATTTTCACAAATCCCGAAAATGGAAAATCTCGGTTTCATGATTTGCGAGGGACTTTTCTGTAAATATACAGTTTTCTTTTCAAAGATCTTTCAAAAACAAGTTTTTCTTTTTCAAAAGCTTTCACAATTGATTTTCAAAATGCGATATTGACATACACATATAGTTTAACATAGTTTAGACTTATAAGACCGAAATCTTCGCGTAGTCACTTGACATTTGAAAATCCACTTTAAAATCACGATATGCATGAACTAATGCAATAGGCTTGCTTAAGTGAACTTGTATACCTTACATTAATTGTACAGCTCTTGGCCTTAATCTTTTGCCTTCATTCATTTGTTTATGTCGAGTCTTGAACTTGAATTGCTTGAACGCTCAAATGTTCGTAATGTGATGTTTCGCAACCTTTGACGAAACTGAAATACACTTGATAAACTTATTAGTATATTTTCACCTTGTTTGTTTCCATCAAAATACCGGTCGGAGTTAGAGTGACTAACCACTTAGTCCAACAAGGTATCATCTATACTCTTTTATGCTTCAATTGTTGTGTTCTTGGTTATGAATATTGAAGCTTTTATATAAAATCGCTTTCAAAGATGTTTTAATGATGTTTTAACTCATTTTGAAACACTAAATGATTTCCCTAAGCTGTATTTCATAATTGAGAAGTTTTGTCAAAGATTGGGGTTTTTTTTTCTTGTAAAATTGAAAATCTGATTTTCTTGATACAGCCTCTGTAATTTGAACATAACTCACTCATCATAACTCCAAATTAAGTGATTCCAATGCCATATAAAAGCTAACTCATATACGAACAACTTTTGTGTCTACCATGTTTTTGAAATTCCAGCTCTTTCTGACTCAAAAATGCTCTGCAAATAAGTAGTTTAAATGTCATGATGGGATTGATGAAGGTGAACTTTGAAAAGGCATAACTCCTCCAATTCATATCCAAATGAGATGAATTTTTATTATATTATTCTTGGATATGTAAAGTGACTTGTGACCAAAAATTATGATTTTTGGAGCTTTAAATTGTGAGAACTGATTTTTACAATCTCGCTGATCAGATTTTGATTCAAATTCGAGTTGTCTTTGAAAATATTTGATATCTCCTTCATTTTATATCGAAACCTTACACACCATACCATTCCAGAAAGCTAAGACCTAGAGCTAAAACTTTCTTCTTAAGTGTCTTTGATGATTTAGAGTTTATGATGGTTTAATTAACGCTGCAATACTAAGTATCAAATTGGAGTTTTGCAAGAACTTAAGGGGTTGTTTTGGGTTATAGGTTCACAAATCTATTTGACTTGACCTAAAACCAACCAAATACCTATCTAAACAAACCAGGACTTAGGAGAGCGTACCGGGAGTCTAGGGACGCGTGTGTCGGGTGTCGGGAGGCCGGATAGCTAGGACTATTGCGTTGACTGGTAAGTGAAACTGTGGGAACTCTTTACTTTATTTCATTCCAGTCATTTATAAATTTTCAGTCTATTTGTAGACTAGCTAATTTATTTCCCACATCATGCTTTCCTTGTTTCTACTCATATTGAATATCGATATAGCATGATGCCTTGTTTATTATATCATTGACTCCATGTTTCCTTATATGCTCAATGTTTGTCTTGGAATGTGGCTAATGGATATTTAGAAAATGCATGTTATAGGGTTATCTGTTATGTTGGACTTGTCTTCTACTTCCCTTGGGGCTTTGTAGCCTAACTTATGTTGAAATCGTAACAACTTTAGGATATATATTCTTGAAAACTAAAGTAGGGATTATCTAGTGTCCATTGCACATGAGATGCGCGGATTCACGAGGATTTCGGTCTTTCGGGGTCTCCAAGCACTCGCCACTACACTTGGGCGGCACACGTGACATGGATCACGGGGTTGTCGGCAAGTATAAATGATTTAAATACGCGAGCACAGCTACGCAATTTGAGGTTATTAGGAAAAAAAGAGAGATTATTATCATATGTTGAGCATAGCTCCATACAAGTAGTGGAAAAGGCTAGGTGATAGTTCTCTCACCGCCGACCGGACGTAGATCATCTCGACTTAGCTGTGTCGGTTTATGGGTATCTCGTTAACGTTGGTATTTACTTGCATTATTTATTCAAAGCATTTCTTCAAACTACATATGCTTTTAAATACCTTTTGTTTAAATTGGAAATGTAGTATTAGATTTCCCGGTTATCACTTAAATATCACTATACTCACCGTCTAGTTTGTGACGGTGGGTGTAGGTCCATCGAAACACCAGTAGGGCAAGGAGAAGATCGGCGACTACCTCTGAGCTCCGACCGCGTAGCTGCCCGTACATGTAGGGTACTTTTTGTATTATGTTTACTTATGTCTTTATCTTTTGGGATGTTATTGGGATGAGCGTTAGATTACCCGACTTTTGGCTTTCACTTTGTTTATATATGTTCGCCGTTTACTTGCATATATATGGTGATCGTTATTTCCTGGTTTCCACACTTAGGATTTATAAAAAAATAAAATAAAAAAAAAATTCCGCTAAAATATTAAAGACTTCCGCTAAATAAAATAATTGTTTAAACAAGAGAACACAGGTAGTAAAGGCTGACTAATTCGTAATCGGGTCCTATGTGTTGTTATTTGGGCTTAATTACGGGATTAGGCCGGACGGTGCCCTAGATTAGAAGCGGGGCCGTCACAGTTGGTATCAGAGCTTAGGCTTCAGAACCTTAGGGACAAATAAGAAAAAAAATACGAACTCTCATAAAACAAAAACCTTAGAAGTGGAAACCAGATGAACCTTGCCTAGGAATTATTTTGTTGGGAATTGAGTGAAAGTGAGTTGGGAATTTGTATATATATATGCTACCTTTTTCAATATGTATACGTATATAGGTGGTAGGCTTCGTAATAGTGATAGGAAATCGTTATCCACATGCAGACGACGATGACGGATGCACGCGAGACTGGCGATGGGGGTGCTAGCAGTAGTCAGCCTCCTACTACATCAGACGACGACTATCAGAGGTTGGCGGATAGAGTAGCGGCACAGGGACAGCAGATGGCTGATTTCATGGCCTTCATGACAAAGACAGTCACCGCACTTACTCAAAGCCGTCGCCACTACTCCTGCGACTACCACACATCCGACGATGGACCTACTACTATACCACCCAAATGCGTTCAGATACCGCACCCGTACTAGACCCACCTATTGTTCGGGACACGGTAGTGACACCGACTCTTCCGGTAGTGGACCGTTTCGACGGTAGAGGTAGCAGTGATGACTCCGACTCCCACACCTACACCTTCAGGCTCAGCAGTAGGGATTCAGCTGGTGAAGGACTTTCTTCGCCTTCAGCCAGTGTACTTCGACGGGGAGAGAAACTTTGAGAAGATTGAGGGATGGATATTATCACAGGAGAAGCTACATCGAATTTTGGGGATCGAGGATAGACTTCGCCCTGATTTGTCTTCTTATACGCTACAGAGAGATGCCGACGTCTGGTGGCGCACCACCATAACTACCGATGGGGACTTTGAGTCATGGACGGCCTTTAAGGCCAAGTTTTATCAGCAGTACTTCCCGCCGGCAGTCATGATGAGGTTGAGGAGAGAGTTTATGAGTTTGAGGCGACGAGCGAGATGAGTCAATTATGGAGTGCGAGAGACAGATACGGGTATCCGAGGCGCGTTTTGCGGGGATTTGGTCCGAGATGAGTTAGGAGATATGTATCATTTTGGGGCAGGTCTGAGAGCGGACATTGGCTATCACGTAGTCAGCACGGGCGCTAGGACACTCACCGAGATATACGAGCGTGCACTTTCCCACGAGACCTACTACCTTGGTGTAATAGCTGACAGGGCAGGCTTAGGGCAGAGATTGACATTAGAGCAGGCCGCAGATTTTGAGAGGAGACGACGGAGTGGCAAGGCACCTAGGACATGGGATAGAGGTTCTCAGGGATCAGGGATGACTACACGTTTGATCAGCTGAGTATACTTTTCGAGAGAGAGATCATTAGGCTGCATGGGGTACCGTTAACCATCACATCAGACAGAGATGCTACGTATACTTCCAGGATGTGGCAGAGTATGTAAGAGCAAGAGAAGACGGTACACGCTACGGATTCAAGCACGACCTTTCATCCTCGGGATCGACGGACAGACAGAGAGACTGAATCAGGTTTTAGAGGACATGTTGCGGGCCTGTGTGTTAGAGTTCGGTGGATCTTGGGAGGAGTATCTACCATTATGTGAGTTTGCGTACAACAACAGTTACCAGGCTAGCATTGAGATGGCGCCATTTGAGGCTTTGTATGGCAGACCATGTCGCTCGCCGTTGTGTTGGGCTGAGCCAGAGGACAGAGTGTCAGTAGGGCCTGAGATTGTTGTTAACCACACTGAGAAGGTACGATTGATTCGACAGAGACTCAAGGCAGCCCAAGAGAGGCAGAAGAAGTATGCAGACAAGTACCACAGCGATCTCACTTATTCCGAGGGAGCCTACGTCTATCTTAAGGTTTCCCCTCGGAAGGGTCTGCAGAGATTTGGTGTGAAGGGCAAGCTCGCACCGCGTTTCATCGGGCCATTCAGAGTAAGGAAACGGGTTGGAAAGGTTGCGTACGAGTTAGAGCTTCCTCCGCAAATGTCGTGTGTTCATCGGTCTTTCATATTTCGATGCTTCGACGTCGGTCGAGTCGAAAGCAGCGCACGATGACGATTGACTTGAGTCGATCGACTGAGCGAGGATTTCTCATATGAGGAGCGACCTATCCGGATCCTGACCGAAAGGTACACCGGTTGAGGAACAAGTCCATCCCAAAGGTGCTCGTCAAGTGGCGGTTCCACGGTGATTCGGAACTCACTTGGGAGCGGGAAGACTATATGCGAGATCGTTTCCGTACCTTTTCGAGTCAGGTATAATCCTAACCTGAATTTAATTTCGAGGACGAAATTTCCATTTTGTTGGGAATATTTGTCACGGCCCAATTTCCTAATCTTGATTAACTTGTTTAATCAGGATGACCGACCCGTGATGTGGGACCCACGTGAGGTGCACACACCTACCGAGGCACGTGGTCGAGGTATGTTATATATTTGTTGTGGTGTATGCCTAGTGATATGTATATGTGTAGACTAACTAAGTCGGTTCATGCAGTTATAGGCGTCGAGACGCGAGCGGGGACACGCCTCGGTTTGTGTGCGAGCCGGGGAGTCGGGTAGCTAGACATGTGGTAAGTCTAAGTTTAGTCAAATGAGTGTTAATTAATTTATTTCATAACATAAGTCTATGGTATACACATCAATTTAAATAAACTATTACTTAGCCTATGTTCTATTTAAATGAAATCAAATATTAAGGCCTATGGTCAAATGTAATTACAACCACCATTTGGATATGCCTAGGGATGTGTACTAGCACACACTCCCATGTAATTTGTGTCATGCATTTGTGTCACAAAGCTGAAATTTTAGTGAAAGTAGGAGTAATTAATGGTCATTAGATCATCTTAGAGATGGACAAAAAAATCAAATGATGGATGACCATGATAAAGGAAACTACATGCTTGACAAGTGGCATTTAGGGGGTTTCATGCTTAACAAGTGTCATTGAGCTGAAAAAAAAAGTAGGTGAGTAGGAGTGTTTGATGGCCCTTGATTCACATGGAGATGGAGTTGTGCAACTTGATGAAAACCCAACACTATAAAAGAAACACTTAAACACGTTCCTTCTCATTTGCATACAAACCAAGCAAAAAAAAAATTCAGAGCTGTTAGGGATTTTGTTTACTGGAAATTGGGGTGTAAGAGTGCCAAATTTCCATATCAAAGGAAGCTCAAGTGACAACCATCAAAGCTAAAACCTTAGGTATCATCTATACTCTTTTATGCTTCAATTGTTGTGTTCTTGGTTATGAATATTGAAGCTTTTATATAAAATCGCTTTCAAAGATGTTTTAATGATGTTTTAACTCATTTTGAAACACTAAATGATTTCCCTAAGCTGTATTTCATAATTGAGAAGTTTTGTCAAAGATTGGGGTTTTTTTTTCTTGTAAAATTGAAAATCTGATTTTCTTGATACAGCCTCTGTAATTTGGACATAACTCACTCATCATAACTCCAAATTAAGTGATTCCAATGCCATATGAAAGCTAACTCATATACGAACAACTTTTGTGTCTAGCATGTTTTTGAAATTCCAGCTCTTTCTGACTCAAAAATGCTCTGCAAATAGGTAATTTAAATGTCATGATGGGATTGATGAAGGTGAACTTTGAAAAGGAATAACTCCTCCAATTCATATCCAAATGAGATGAATTTTTATTATATTATTCTTGGATATGTAAAGTGACTTGTGACCAAAAATTATGATTTTTGGAGCTTTAAATTGTGAGAACTGATTTTTACAATCTCGCTGATCAGATTTTGATTCAAATTCGAGTTGTCTTTGAAAATATTTGATATCTCCTTCATTTTATATCGAAACCTTACACACCATACCATTCCAGAAAGCTAAGACCTAGAGCTAAAACTTTCTTCTTAAGTGTCTTTGATGATTTAGAGTTTATGATGGTTTAATTAACGCTGCAATACTAAGTATCAAATTGGAGTTTTGCAAGAACTTAAGGGGCTGTTTTGGGTTATAGGTTCACAAATCTATTTGACTTGACCTAAAACCAACCAAATACCTATCTAAACAAATCAGGACTTAGGAGAGCGTATCGGGAGTCTAGGGACGCGTGTGTCGGGTGTCGGAAGGCCGGATAGCTAGGACTATTACGTTGACTGGTAAGTGAAACTGTGGGAACTCTTTACTTTATTTCATTCCAGTCATTTATAAATTTTCAGTCTATTTGTAGACTAGCTAATTTATTTCCCACATCATGCTTTCCTTGTTTCTACTCATATTGAATATCGATATAGCATGATGCCTTGTTTATTATATCATTGACTCCATGTTTCCTTATATGCTCAATGTTTGTCTTGGAATGTGGCTAATGGATATTTAGAAAATGCATGTTATAGGGTTATCTGTTATGTTGGACTTGTCTTCTACTTCCCTTGGGCTTTGTAGCCTAACTTATGTTGAAATCGTAACAACTTTAGGATATATATTCTTGAAAACTAAAGTAGGGATTATCTAGTGTCCATTGCACATGAGATGCGCGGATTCACGAGGATTTTGGTCTTTCGGGGTCTCCGGCACTCGCCACTACACTTGGGCGGCACACGTGACATGGATCACGGGGTTGTCGGCAAGTATAAATGATTTAAATACGCCGAGCACAGCTCCGCAATTTGAGGTTATTAGGAAAAAAAGAGAGATTATTATCATATGTTGAGCATAGCTCCATACCAGTAGTGGAAAAGGCTAGGTGATAGTTCTCACCGCCGACCGGACGTAGATCATCTCGACTTAGCCTGTGTCAGTTTATGGGTATCGTTAACGTTGGTATTTACTTGCATTATTTATTCAAAGCATTTCTTCAGCTACATATGCTTTTAAATACCTTTTGTTTAAATTGGAAATGTAGTATTAGATTTCCCCAGTTATCACTTAAATATCACTATACTCACCGTCTAGTTTGTGACGGTGGGTGTAGGTCCATCGAGCAGCACCAGGCCGGGCAAGGAGAAGATCGGCGACTACCTCTGAGCTCCGAGCGCGTAGCTGCCCGTACATGTAGGGTACTTTTTGTATTATGTTTACTTATGTCTTTATCTTTTGGGATGTTATTGGGATGAGCGTTAGATTACCCGACTTTTGGCTTTCACTTTGTTTATATATGTTCGCCGTTTACTTGCATATATATGGTGATCGTTATTTCCTGGTTTCCACACTTAGGATTTATAAAAAAATAAAATAAAAAAAAAAAATTCCGCTAAAATATTAAAGACTTCCGCTAAATAAAATAATTGTTTAAACAAGAGAACACAGGTAGTAAAGGCTGACTAATTCGTAATCGGGTCCTATGTGTTGTTATTTGGGCTTAATTACGGGATTAGGCCGGACGGTGCCCTAGATTAGAAGCGGGGCCGTCACAGACCTAATCTTTGATGCCAAAAATAAGCAGAGCACTCTCCATGTGCACTACGTTTATTTCTAATAGCATGCTCAACATTAAACAAGGATTCAACAAACATAATATCAAGATTGAAACAATATAAGTTGTCAATTACACTACCAGAACCATAATAGTATTTGTGTTTAAATAAATTGAAACAACCGTTTCCAATCTTAAAGTTAAAACCTACACAATCCAACTTTGATACAGAAATAAGATTCCTAGAACATTCAGGAACATAAAGGCACTTTTTTAAATTCAAGAAGCATCCGATATCAAGGATTAAACTGTAAGTCTTGATCCTTTCAATGCGCGCCTTCATTTTGTTCCCATAAGCAAGAACTTTTCAGTTCCACTTATGGGCTAGATTGAAAGGAATCCCTGCATCACATTCGAAACATGAGTAGTTGCACCAATATCATGCCACCATGTATTATTAGGCACTTCAATTAGGTTTTATTCGAAACACACAGAAACGTAATGTATAACTTTCTTCTCAAACCATGCCTTTCTTTTCGAACAGTCTTTCTTGATGTGTCCACTCTTCTTACAGAAGTGGCACCTTGGTTCCGTATGGATTCGGCCCTCATTAACTTTCATTGGGGCTTTATCCTTCTTTCTGTCCTTCTTGGTGTGGCTTTGCTGCTGCTAGCTCCATCATGCATGGTGAGATGAACTGAGTGATCTTTTATCTTCCTTAACCTTCTCTCTTCCTGAACCAACATGGCCTTAATTTTTTGCAAGTTCCACTTTTCCTTAATAGTGTTGTAGTTCACCTAGAACTGGCCAAACTCAGGAGGAAGTGAGTTAATGATGAACTGCACTAGAAACGTTTCACTCGCGTCCATTCCCATAGCTTTGAGCTTCGCCGCCAAATTCGACATACTTGTCACATGATCGTGAATGGGCTACGACCACTCAAGCTTCTTAGTGGTCAACTCACTCATTAAGCTTCCCACAATGGACTTTTCAATAATGTTCGATTGTGAAAATTCTTTCAGTTTGATCATGAACTCTTTTGCGTCATTTGTCTTAGGCATAGATGCCTTAACATTTTCTACAATTGGCATGCGCATTAAGCTCAGACTCAGCCTATTTGACCACTCTCATGCCTCATAATATGACATTTCCTCTTTAGAGCTAGCCTCAGTAATGGCTGCAGGCTTGTCATCTACAATGATTGCTAAGTCAAGATCCATTACACCCAGTTGAAACTAGATAAGTTCAGACCAATCATTATAGTTGAGGCCGTTGAACTTAACCATCATATTACCTAAGGCAAACATATTAGAGGACGCTACAAATATAACATAAATTGTACACATTAATGTTTTTCAGTAAAACTTAATAGATTCAAACATACAATACTTTTCTTATGTATTTAAGTTCACCTTTGGGCAATTCTTGAATACACAAAATTCATGCTATCATTTCATAATAAGCATACTTTCATATACAATCAATCATACTTAGTTTAATAAGTAAGATATCTTTGGATGAAACATACATATTTCCAAGCATGAAGATTAATCTCCTAAGTTTCATCAATTATAAGCAATGGTCCACCTTTAGGTGATCTCCTAGCATTATAATTAATGGTCTCAATTAAATGTTTAAGTATCAATTCAAAGCTAGGCCACTTTGGTGACTAAAAAACTTTCATTCAAATAAACATATAATTAGACATACTTTAATTTGTGAACCAGACATGTCACAATATATGTGAACGAGACATGTCACAATATATCATGCATATAATATCAAAATATCTTGTCAAGTTAGGCCACTTTGGTGACTAGCTAACTTTCACTACAAGTGATATTTGATTAGGCATGCTTTAAGTTTTAACATAAAAAGCCTTCAATTGATTCTAATATGTATCACATGCAAATTAATTAAGCCAAGCCAATTCATTCAATCCGGCACAGCTCAATACACATGCAAATTTCCATATGTGCATGCATGGCACTAAAATATTTAATTAATTAAACATGGCATACATTGACATGCATAGATCAATAGACACATACAATTTTCATGTACGTATATGAATTATTTCAAAAAAATAATAATAATAAAATAAAGACCGCACATTAATGTTAAGATACATTGAACACATGACTTCATAAGTATTTATCAACATTACTGCCAAGGGGCATTTGTAAATAAATAAACTCTATGCCAATTGAAACAGATAAACCATTACTGTCGCTATATGTTTCAATATATTTGCTGTAATCTTATCCATGTAAATCGATGACCTTAAATTTCGAATTTATGAATTTTGGCCCCTTTTCGATCGGTTCACCAATTGGTCCATTATAATCTCCATCGAAATAGGCAAATTGAAAAGTTCATTGAATACCTATGATACCACGAACTCTAGTATACCCAAATCGATCAGATTTCGTACCAATTAAAAAGGCATCGGAATAGGGAAAAAACTATAAATTTGATAAAATACCTTTTATACTCCAAATCATTCATTCAACGAAATCGGTAATGTTGATTGAAAATACTTTTCCGTAATGTCGACCGAAATAGAAACAATATAGCGAAAAAATTTAAGATCGATCAACATGATAATCAAAGTGTTAACCAGTGCTCTGATACCAATGTAATCATATTTTAATGATCTACATAACACTCTGATTCATCAATAAAATAAACAAACACTTACCTCCTTCCATTGATCAATGTAAGTGTATGTTTTCCCCTCTCTGCCTTTTACAGTAAGTAGTTGGGACATCTTGATGGTGACACCCTTTGATATTTAAACGAATCTTATTTAGATAACTGCTTTACAGATATTAGATTCGTAACTTTATGAAGAGAGATGGGAGGAAATTAATTCTCGTACTCTAAATACCAATATGTCCAAACTACCATCAAATTGTGGGACCATTCAATTGAATACGTAAACATAATATGAGTCACAATATTTAATAGAGATTATTTAGGAAAATAATCTAACATTGTAATCCGACTTAAGTAAACAGCTCTTAATGACAAGCTGGTACATCATATCCTTCTTTCCATGATTAATCTCGAGATGCGTAAGACTCTTGCGGCAAGAGCAAACTGGGTCACTTGGGTTATTAACAAAATTGCTAATGCATGGGAGACAGATATACAATATCTAGGCTACTAATAATTTAGGGAATCCATGCTTAAATTGAAAGCATTTTAAAAAAGAATTACACTGTGCAATCACATTAAATTGAGGAGTCATTGTCGTCCGAACTGTAAGTTTTTGTCACTAGTGAGACTGATTGAGTGATGAATTAATATATATTTGGTCTGTTTTGGAACTATGAATTGATTAGGATTGTTGTTGGAATTATGGTCTGTCATCCATTTATTCAAATCCTAACAGTGCTAGTGGTTGTGATTAGAGTTAATTTCTTTAATTTTTCTCTAGTGAGACTTTCCAGTTTTATTAATGTTGATAGGTATATATAATCGGTTCATGAAATGTCAATTTCATTATCAAAAAATCTGTTTGGACTGTTAGAGTCCAGACTCTTAAGAAGATTTTTGAAATTCTTACAAATATTAAAGGACTTTTACAAGTTGTTATTTCGAAGTCATTTATTACTTGAGGGTGATTTAAAAAAAAAAAAACTTAAAAAACCCCTAAGAGTCTAACTCAAAGAGTTCAAATAGCACTACTCTGAAAGAAATAATCACAACCCAACATGTGTTATGTGTGTGCGCCTTAATTTAGAACTAGCGAATGACACATGTCACACACACTTTGAACTTTTGAGGTCTAGAGTCATGAAAATGTTGGATCATTCATCTAATATCTATATATACATTATATATATATATATATATATATATATGTGTTTGTGTGTGTGTGTATGTGTAAAAGATCGTGATTCGATTTTTATTGAAGTAAAAAAAATAAATTAAATTAAATAAACAATAATTAAGTAACCTAGTGTGGCATGAAAGAAAGATGATAGAGACATCCCTTGTTAAAAAAGTAATATTTGAAAAAGTTGTTATCATTTAGACTCCTACTTTAAGTTAAAAAAATAATAATAATAAATAAAATATTGTTGCATGGAATAAATGAGGTTAAATCCGACCAATTAAAATTAATTCAATATAGTATTAGATTTTAACGTATTTATCTAATTAATGTGAATATTTAATTAAGGAAATTTCTTGGGCTTAGCATGGCACACTGGCCTGTTGTCGTCTCTTAATTTTTGTGTTGAAAGGCCGGTATGCATTTCGATGTGTATTACAGAACGGCAATAAATGTGTGTTATTCCTGTATGTCCGAAGTTTGTGTGGAGATACGGATATTTTTATATTTTATGATGGCCAAAAAATAGGAATTATATATGGAATAGGCGGCCGTAATCTAATAACCACTTTATTATTTAAAACAATTATGATCTCAGACCATATTAAACGATTTTTTTTTCGATTATATAACATCTCATCACATATATAACACATTGTAAATTTTAAGAGTTTCAAAGCAAATATTCATGCTAGTTTGTAAGACAAACATATATAAAATATTCATAAGACGTGCATTTATTAATGGATTTTTTTTTGTATGAATTATTAATGGATTATTTAGTTTCTCATACATTTTTTTTTTTTTTGGTAGGAACATGGATAGTATTTGATTGCCAACTTTTTTTTTTTTTTTTTTTTTTTTTTTTTTTTTTTTTTTTTTTTGAAACCAATTGCCAATATTTATAAAACCCCAATTATAGTTTAGGTTAGGTTTGAAATTGGGTGTCACCCATTTTACTCAAATTACAAACAATAAATTAACCTCAATCTTAGATTAGATGGAGTTGGCTACCGATGCATGCATATAATATATATATATATATAAATGAGTCCAATAGCTATACTCGCGGGGATTTTTTTTCCAAACAATGCTTGCGGGAGTTCAATTATTCTAACATTTTAATTATTAATATTATTGAAAAAGCATACTATTTTTTATTAATTTAAATAATAAATAAATATTTTAATGATTCAATGACTTTTATAAAAAAAGTGTTATATATACTGAATAATATTTTTTTTCTTGGATAAGAAGACTCAATCTTAAAGACTATCCATATATATTTGGGACTCAGGCTATGTTGTTGTTGTATTTGCAAAAATAATCGCACATCACAAAAATTAAAAAAAAGGATATATCCAAAATCAGTTATATATGGCTAATATATGCATAACTCAGAATCAGAGAGTGAGAGAGTAGTGCAACTTAATTAAGGTGGAGAAGAAATCGGAAATAGTATGATGCAATTCAAAATCGAAATAGGAAAGAGAATGAAAGAATAAAGGGCAAAAAAGACTTTTTGCTTACGACTCAAAAATTAAAAATTTGTGCTTTTATATAGTTGATAAAAAAACTATTATTTGCATACAAAAAACGCACAACACAAAACCGAAGAAAATGATATAAAAAATCGACTATATATGGCTAGTCGACGTCCCGCACTTCACGCATGGGCAAGTTTGAATATCAATAATATTAAATAAAAATAAATTTGATAAAAAAAACCACTAAATCCAATTTCCGATCAAAAACTATCAAATTGTTTCAATTACCTCCAAAACCATCAAAAACCAAAAAAATAACAATAATTAATAGTACACAATTCACATTATTGGAACAAAGACACATAATAAACTAACACATATAAATTCAACTCAACAATATACATCTAAAGCAGTTTATTGTTGGAATCGTTTGATATTCTAGATTCCATCGACATTTTGTACATAAAATGCAAGATTCAAGCCCAAATCAAAGCTCTAAACCCAACAACTATAACACAAAAAATCGATTAAAAACACCAAAGTAGTTTATCGTTGGAATTCCTAGTTTGATCCTTTAATCTTATTACTTACATTGCTATATTAAGTATTTGTCCTACTCAACTTAATTAAAATCTTTATATAATGTGTTCAATTTGGTTATTAAGTGAGTAGTTTATAATTTCATGTAAATAGAGGGATCCTACCAACAATCAGTTGGTCCAACTGGTGAGGGAGTTGGTTCCCTTAAGCAAGGTATTGAGTTCGAGTCTTACGGATGGAAAAAATTAAGTTGAGAGGGTCACCCCTATATTTAGGGCCCCACAATGCCCGAACATGAACTAGTCGGTTCGCTAGATTCATGTGAGAAACCAAAAAAATAGAGGGATACTATTCCATTAGTAATATCTTCCGATGTGTAGTTTTCGATCTACACGCTATTTAATTAATTAGCAATATCCTCATCTACTTTTTGATCTTCTTCATGGAATGAATTCTTTTATAGGATTAATTAAATGAATTTTAAGTTTTTAACACAAGTGCACTATGAGAAACAAACAAATTAAACAAACAAAAATTTAGAGAATAATCATTGAAGAATCCTAAGATCAATGTTATACTGGTGGACATCATAAATTTAATATCGTTAAATACCTATTTTATATTGGAAAAAATTTATATATATATATATTTGAGAAAACATGTGACAAAGATAAAAGAAGAATCACTGCACGTGTATGTAACTGAAAGAAAAGAAGAAAAAAGATTAATCTGATCGGGAAAACATCAAAAAATTAATTTTAGAATTGAAAAATAGAAATATTATGTTACAATTACAGCTTCTAATCAAATAATGGAAAATAATCGGATGCCTCCTAACTAATAGGAAAACTAAAAACCCCAAAATAAAAAAAATGCAATGTGACGACCCGATTCCCTAATCACGACACTACCAGGCCTAATCCCGTCATGAAACCCTAAACTACCCACGTAGGACTTAACAACATATTAATCAGCATTTTCTTCTTATTCTCATCGTGACTCATATTTAGGATAAGTATTTCTCATTCTCGTTGTTTGTGATTTTTAGAGTTACTGAAAAATTTTTTTATCATTTTAATACTATCTGCAAAAGACTTAATAAAATTTGCGGAAGCATTATAAAAACATCTACTATGGAAACCAGGTAATAGACGATCACATGATAATAAATAGAGTAATTCATGCGTCGGTCAGGTAGTCTGGTCTCTTAACTCAATATACAACCCAAAGATATATAAAAGACGTCAATAATAGATACACAAAATGATCACCTAAAAAAGTAGCATAAACCACTTGTTGAGAGCTCAGTGATAGTCGTCGATATTCTCCTTGCCCGTCCTGCTACTCGATGGATCTACATCCACCGTCATAAATAGGACGGTGAGTACAAGAAAATAAAAGTAACTCCCGAAGACATCTTTGTAATGGCCAATTATTAATTGTTGTTATTTGTGACATCATTACAAACGTGGATGACAGCTCTGATGATCATGGACCCCTGCAACTAGGTCGGAGCACGCCCGTATTAGGTATACAACCCGTTTTGTGTGCTATACATTTTGTTTTGCAATATATACGTCCAATTTAGTTTAATTGCATCGCAATATGTGTGTTTATATTGATTATTGCCAAGCGAGACAGTGTGACGGGTATTCGCCTCGAGTAGTGTGTAGACGCGGGTACCGGGTAGGCGAATGACTAATACACTAGGCCGGAGAATTATACATACATAATAAATGATAAAATGTATTAAAAAATTAATATAAAATGACTTATATACATTAGTAACGCGAATGTACGCGTTTGGTACGTGAAACTATTCGGGACCAGGTACCGAGGATTAGTTATTTGTGTTGTGATAAGTATGAGAACTAAGTCTCTACTTAAGTCACTCTAGGAAGACTAATTGACTTCATCCTGGCCATAGAACCCACCTTGAGATACACAAGAGTTGAGAGATGACCAACTTAGTATAAAAACCAAGATATCAACATTCTCACCACATTTTCTATCTCCTCTTAAGAGAAAATCTGAAAATTCAGTGGTGGTGAGGGTTTGGTGAATTTGTGAATCTTGGTTGGACCACAAGAAGGCTTGAAAATCTATAAATAAGGTTAGATTCGAACTCTCTATCTCGTTCTCTAAGTTTCGAGCGTAATTTCTCACATTTTGATATGGGTTTCTGAGTCGGGAATTGAGCACACCGATTTATAGGGTCTTGCTATGGTGTAAAGGGTTGTGTTGAAGCAACAAATGATGGTTAACGAACCTAAGATTTTAACTCGTGCCACGTGTCAATCTAAGTTGTACGTGGGCCCTCCGCCGTGAAACGATCAGCAAATTATCGGTCGTCGAAGACGAGATGTGATAGTTTTGTTTAATGTTTGTATTATATTGTATTTTCCAAATGAAAATTTCCAATGTCCCAAACGTGTGAGAGCGTTTGCGTACGAGCGTTGGTATTACGAGATGATGTCTAGTAGTCTAGAGGACAAATTTAATTAAAAACACTAGCAAAACCCAAATTTATAGAATTATAAACATGGTTGGTATGTGGTTGCGACCAGGAGCGCAGGACGCGCAAGTCGTGGTGTTGTCCGAGTCTGAGAGCACTAGGGCTGAGTTGGAAATGACCAAGTGTGGAGCACAAGTCACCCATTAGAGTCACACATGGAGTGTTAAAGTTGGTGGGACAGCTTGTACAAGGGTCGTTGGATGCGTCTCGAGATGCGTATGTGCAAGTGCATGATGGAGGGGTTATAAAACCCTAACACCTATTTTTCTCTCTCTTCAACTCACTTTTCTCTCTTCTCCTCAATTTCTTCTCCAAGAAAGCTTGAAGGGCCTGGTGTGGAGGTGGAGACCAGAGCAAAGACAGAGATAGCACGACTAGACGAACTGAGGTGAGATTCATAACCTCCTCATCATTTCCTACGTTTTGAGGTTGGTTTCGGCCACGTTAATCGCAGCAACTCCGGACGCCACGATGAGACTTCGGATTTGATCGAAGCTCTCAACGTATTAGTAATCCCCGCAATGATCAAAACATGTTTTGTGAAAGCTGTTGTAACGACCCTAAAATCAAACTCGTGCCACGTGTCAATTTAGGTCGTACGTGGGCCCATTTATCGTGATACAGTTGCTCAATTTTCAGCCGTCGTCGTTGAGGTATGTTATTTTTGTTTGGTGTTTGTATGATATTTTATTACCCGAATGTAAATTTGAATGTCTCAAACGTGCGAGGACATTTAAGTGTGAGCGTTGGTGTTGAAAAACAGGTTCGACTCGATGAGAACATGAATAATGGGTTTCGGGCAAATAGTTGTCGGGTAATTAGCAGTCCAGGGGATTTAATGAATTAAAAACATTGACTAAGTACAAAATAAAAAATAATTAAAAGTTGTATATCGCGTTCGATATGTTGATACGTCTGGAATTACACGACTAGCGAGTCGTGGTGCAGAACGGGTCCAGAAACGCGAGTATTATGCGAGAAATGGCTAAGTTAGGAGTGAGAGTTACCTATTGAAGTCACAAGTTTGTGTCAAGGTGGTTAGATGAATTTAAAGGAGGCCAAGGTATATGCCTCGAGATTCGTTTGTGGGGGGAGATGAAGGGTGGTATATAAGGAAGAACCAACTTTTCTCTCTCACCTATCATTTCTCAATTTGTGCTCAACAAAGGAATGAAAACGTGAGTGGTTTCCGGGTACTTCAACGCGATTTGACATCAAGGGATCGACCAATCTTGAATTTTAAGGTGAGATCTTGATTCTCCACGTGTATATCTACATTTTGGTAGTAATTTCGTGGGTTTTCGTCATGGCGATTTCGGGCAAGATTTTCGAGAAATGTTGGAAATGAGATTATATGATGGTTTATTGTTCAAATGGATTATTTATTGATAATTTGTGAATTGGTTTAGTGATTGTTGAAGTTGTGAAATTTTTGAAAATTTATGAAAATTTTTGAAATTTTTTGAATGATTTTTCAAAATCGATGGTTTGTCGAGGTTTTGATGTGAACCGAAGGTGGTTTGGGATAGTCACGGATGTCCTTAAAAGTTTGGGATAAGCTCGAAGTGCGGCAACACGTGCCAGTGTTTCAAAAAAGCCCAGAAAGGGCATGCAGGGCCCATGGCGCCACCCACGGCATCGGAGGCAGTAACCTCTGAAATCACGCCGTAAGGGCGTCGCCATGGCTTAACCCCACGATGCCACCATGGCGTGACACTGGTCATAGGGGGATTTTCAATAAAATTTCAAAAAATTTGGGAATCTCTCAAAGATTCAAATGGGTTCGAATACGACCCAATACCCCAAAAATCAACCTAATTACACTAATAAAAAAATTATGAAAAATTGAATAAAGTAGAAAGAAATTAATAGGATTAGTAATTTAATTGAATTATCAGGAGTTTTAGTTGTTGATGCGTCACACGAGATTCGTAGGAGGCGAGTCAGAGGTCATGTGAGTGCGAATTAGCTTAAATACAGGTAAGTAAACCATTGAGGAATTTTATAGTTATTTCTTGAGCTTCAAATTATTATTGTTATTGCTCTATTCCGTTTTTGGAAATTCCATTCCTTTAAGTTATCTGAAGGCAAGTGAGTCAATGTGATCCTTTGATAGGACGTGGTTATCTGAGGAAAACTGCCAAAGCTGCAAACTCGGGATGCACGATATTGTTTCTGGTTCTATACGAGGTGAGTGTTCTTACCTGGATTAACAAGGAATCTCATCCGCGTGGATGTTAGAACGGCGTGAGTTTATCACGTCCTAAAAGCTGAGTTTTGTAAGTGTTTACCTCGACTCAACGACCGTTTAGTCGGGACTACTTGCGCCTCTCTATTAATTCCGGGACACTCATTTTTGATTGCTCAGTTGATTTATTTATAGTCTTATTTATTCACACATTCCGTTTCATTTCTTTCTATCGGCATGAATATGGACTGGTTGTTTATTTATTTCGAAATGTTGTATTTATGTCTTGCTTGGCATTACTTGCCAAGGCTCGTCATTCTTGTGTTTGACGAAGTGCAAATCCACAGTCCAGCAAGGAAAAGGCTCCACAGCTTGGAGATTTGATTTGAGGATACCGGAGTAGGATTTTCCGCTTGTCTGTATAGGTGACTTTTCTTGTATTATTATTGTAAAGGCCCAAATTAATTTAATTGGGTATTAGTGTTAATCACGATGATTAGCAGTTAATTCAGGAGTTACGTGGACAGTTGGGTGACTCAGATGTGGGAACCCAGGTTATATTTATGCTATTTATGCATGGTGTGATGCCTAATATTGCGATGTAGGGTATATTAATTATGTTTATGTATATAAACATCGCATGTGTGAACGTTGATATCGGGCAAGGTCACGGGTCAGGTACATGTCCCGAAATGCCTGTTGGGGACAGGGTATCGGGTAGTCGGGGTACGAGACATGGGTTTTCGGGTAGTTGAGAGTTAGTGTGACCTCACATATGAATTTTTATGAATTATTTGGTGGTCAAACCTAAGGTGTGTGAGCCAAATCAAATTATTAATTCATTCCCTAAGGTTATAGCTAGGAAAATCAGGGTGTATAGGATGATCCTCGAGATGCATAATAGAGTGGAACAAGGACTGTAGTGTCATGATAAGGTGTATGGGTAATGGGTGACACAGGGTGATCAGTAACCATTAGATTTTACTCGGGATGCATGCACACATCAGATTGGATTAACCACCTATAAATATACACTTGATCGATGAATGCATGCAAAAACCATTTCTCAACAAATTTTGGAGGCTCTGTGAGTAGAAATCGGACTTGGGAAAGGTGAAATCCGTGCTTGGAGAGTGAATTGTGGGCATTCAACAACGGATTCAAGGTAATCTATCCCTTTTAAATATAAATATTTGATAAAATGTGGTTTTGTGGGTGTTTTGAAGTAACTCGATTTGCACGAGGATTTCATCACTGTTTTTGCTGGATTTAATGTTCTTAAGGTTGGTTTTTATGAATCATGTCAATTAGAATCAGATTTGTGGAAAATTAAGGAGAATTTGGTGATTTCAAGTTTTAAAACATACACAGTTTGATACTCGATTTTGAGTGAAAACCTTGATTAATTGGTGTTTTGGATAGTAATTTGATGCTTTTGGAGTGTGTATATTGTCAAGAAAAACTCATAATTAGTTTTACTGAAATTTCTGGGCAGAGCACACCTAGCGCGTTAGGTGATGAACATTAGCGTGCTAGGCACGCTGGGGAAGATGAAGATCTTCATGCATGAACAATGCACGAAGAACAATGAGCGCGCTAATCACCCAGCGTAGCGCACTAATACCCGAACCCCAAAAAAATTATAAAAATGAAATCGAACCTAATTGATAACCAACCCACTTAATTAACCAATAAACACCGGAAATAGGTCTCAGGACTTCAGGGACTGGGGAACCATATCTCAAACACCAGGGAGCTAGGTGGGATGGATTGACGGGTCCGAGAAGTCGGAGTGCGTGTTTAAAGTTGCGTAAAACCCTTAAGAATGTTACACTTTAAATTCATGTGTGGTGTGTCCATGTAAATGACTGTTTATCAAATGGTCTATTTACCGTTTTATTTACTTATTTGGTTGTCATGCTTATGCACTGTGATCATGTGTTGGTTAGTGTTTGATTTGTTCACATGGTCAGAGGTTAATCAAGATGGTCGTGTTATGGAATTGAGCAGGCTAGATTGTAGCGCATGTACTGGGGACACCGGTGAATAGCTACCCACGTAGTGGGGTGCATGTGTCCTGTGGGTTGTGATGTGTTTTCGGTCACCGTTAGTAGTTCAGGTGTGGTCTAGGCTTGATGTGCTCAACCGGGGCATCCGAATCTACAAAGTATGATCTAGTTTTATTAGACTCCGTCACACCTCTATCTAGTTTTAAATTGATATCGTCGTTGAATCGGATTTACTTGAATGATGTTTTATTTTCACTGTGTGTAATCGATAGGTTTGTTATGATTGTTTTTGCTGCCAGTCATGGGAATATAATTCCTATTGCTAGGATCATATTCACATGTCTCTCAGGTTACTGTGGTTTTCATGATTATCGTGCAGACTTCTCTTGGGAATTTACTCACTGGGCTCATTGCTGTATGTGTTGGGCAACTGTGCGCAGATCCTGGTATGAGCAAGAGCAAGGGAAAAAAGGTACTAAGCGATCATCTCTGAGGTCATTGCTGCTTACAGCTCGTGTTTTGACTATCTAGTATGTTTATTTTGTGTTGCTGGGTTTTTAGGACTTTAGAACTTTATCACATGTATATGGATTTATGTTTACTTCGTCTCAGTTATATACATGGTGTTTATTTCCGAGTTTTCCACTACTTAGGTTTAATAAATTCTCATAATATACGCATTAAAGGCTTCTGCTATTATTATTAACTAACCTGCTAAATGTTTAGGAGAATTAAATAATTCCATATAGTAGGATTAGTTACTCGGAGCGTCACTTCACAGAGTTGCGGACGTGACAGTAGTGATGACATGTCCGGTGACATGACAGGCGCTGCTGGGCTTACGAGCAAAGGGCGTGGGTCACGAGATGACCTCGAAAATTGGGGCCGTCACAATTATATATATTATTTTGAAACATTGGAACTTTTTTTAGAGATCATGGACATGTATATCTGTATGTTGTTGTCCTCTGACTGATCGTTGATTATGATATATATGCGAGGTGTCTACACCTTAGGATGTCTTATTTTGAATGGTTGTGATTATTTCAATTAGTTTGAGGATTGATTGTTTCCGCTTAAATAATATTAACTCACTAATTGACGTTTTCAACTTGTAAATGATTTAAAATGGTAAATGGTAAAGGAAGGCTGACTAGGCTTGCGTGACTCGGTGAGATAGGCTCGGGGGTTCACATAAGTTTAGACCGGGCGAGACCTAGCTTAGGATTGTGAAATTGGGGTCGTCACAGCTGTTATCGATTTGGAAGAGTTTCAAACTTTTAGCAAAATTTTGATGATTTTCGAAATGATTTTCATTTTGGGTTTCCGTCAATGATTCTGAACATTTTTGGGACAGCCTAGGGGTGTTTTGGATGAGTATTAAGGTCCCCAAAAGATCGAGAAAAACCACTGACAGGTCCCCATGGCACCACGCGCGGCGTCAGGGGCACTAAGCCACTTCCCCCACAACGCCACTCACGGCGTCTAGGGTAGTGGGCTCCCCAGCCCCACTTCGCGGAGGCGCCGCCAGGAGAAATCCATACGGTGCCACCACAGCGTCTGGAATAGTAACCATGAAAAATTTTTGAATATTTCGGATAAATTTGGGGGATCTCTCGGGTATCCTTACGGGTTCAAATACGACCCAATGCTCAGGAAATCGACCCGAAAACATAACGAATAAAATTATGGAAAATTAATGGGAATTTCAATTAAATGCGGAACAAAACGCTAACACTACCAAATTGGAACGAAAATGCTCACCATATGCTTAGTAGACTAGTGATGGGCGTGCGGGGACGGTTTGGTAGCCTGTGAGAGTTGTGAGCGCGGAGTTACGCGCAGCATTTGTAAGTAAAACCAACCGGGGTATTTACATTATTTCATTAGTGCATTTAATTGGGCTATTATAATTATTGAGCAGTACTTCCTTGTGGATTATATATTCTTGAATTCCCTTTGTCATATCTATCCTTGGTGGATTATCAGCTTAGTATTTGCTTGGATTCCTTAACGAGTGATTTTGGGTCTAAGTGGGCGGTGAGACTGCTTAGTGATCTCTTTCACCACCATAACTACACTGATTCTAGACGTGGTTAAACCTGCAGTTTGGGATTGCAGTAATTGTATGTTCACTGTATGTGAGTTGCAGTGATCGTATGTTAACTATGTGTAAGTTGAGGTTGTGTACCTTATTTTAGACTGTTTTAGGTTTGTATAGGTCCAGAATATGTCTTAGAAGTTAGGTTATAAACTATGTATGGCAACCAGATGGACTTAGAACACTTAGATGCCTATTTTTCTTTGTGATCTCGACACTCATTTATCTTTGATATATCGGTGATTTACTTATCATGTTGTATTGTATTATCTGTGTGAAATCCTTGCATGATACTAATTTAGCCATTTATTTGACATTTGAAATGCTGTTAAAACTATATTGGTATTTTACTCTCTACTTCACTGTATTCACCGTCTAGTTTGTGACGATGGGTGCAGACCGATGAGCAGACAAAGGCAAGGGACCAGTGCTAGGCAATTGACGTCGAGGACCACAAGGCGATCTTCTCTCACGTATTGAGTAGATTCTTGTATTATGTATTTACGTATCTCGTTTTGAAATATGGGATTATGGGTTTTGAGAGATCTTGGGATGTATGACTTTATTGATACTCTCCATTAACTTATTATAGTTGATATACACATTTACGGGGTTTCCACGCCCTAGGTTGTCTTGACTATGTGTCTTGCAATTGATTGATTACTTTGAGACTTAATTGCTTCCGTTATATCTTTGATAAGTCACTATTTGATTAACTTCACTCTTAATTGCTTAATAATTGGTAAAATGGTAAGGAAATGTTGACTAGGCTTGCGTGACTCGGCGAGATTGGCTCGAGGGTCCACGTAGGTCTAGGCCAAGTGGTGCCCAGTTTAGAATTATGGAACTGAGGTTGCCACAATTTGTGGTGTTGTTTTGTTGTTGCTTTGGATTTGAATGGATTTTAAGGTAAGACTCGGGGTTTTCGTCTTGAACGAGTTTTGATGGTTGTTTTTGGTTGTTCATGGTTATTTGGATGTTCAATGAGTGTTTGGGACGAACACAGACCGCAGCGATGAGTCGAGGTGGTTTGAGAACACTAGGAGGTGTCTCTGGTTCAGACGTCGCCAGGAGCGCCATAAGGGTTTAAGGCCACAGCGTCACTCATGATGTCCAGACTAGAGGCTATTCTACACCCCACATTTTAAATCGCGTTGTGCGGGTGGAAGCGTGACGGCGTTTGGTCACGACACCTAGGATACCGTGAGGCAGGTCGTGAGCCTCTGCTCAAGGCTGCACCTCTTGCGACGTACCAAATAGTAACAAAAAAATAAAATTTTAAATAAATTAGGCCTATTGGGGGTTTACCTAGGAGTTTATACAACCCATATGGAAGGTTTAGTGGGTACTTTTGACAATGATTTGGTATGGAATGAGGATTTCCAAGGTTTGGGGATTGATTAGTTTTATCAAAAATAAAGTTTTTTGGTTGATTTGACGGGTAGTTGACACGCGGTTGGTGACATGTATTTGCAATGGCGTTAGCGAACTAGTGGAGTATGGTTTAAGGAATGTAGCATCCCAACTAAAATTCACTTTGAGTATTTACTGCTTGAATATTTGAATTCATGTCATGTTGTTCAATTATTCTCATTTCCAGTATTTATTTATGGTCGGTAGAGTTTAATCCCGCCGAGTTTGTTTTATTGTGTTGGCATTGTGGCGCACTAGACCATAGCATGTGTTTTAGGGGTATGTCGATGGATTATCGACCCGACTACTGATTTTTTTCTATACACATGTCTGTGCGTTGTGTAAGCTGGCTACCGAGCAAACTCAAAGATTTCAGTCAGTTCGAGTTTACTCACTAGCGGTGCATGGGTGATAGTCTGAAGTATGGTGCTAGTCTAACCTAAATCGTGCACACACTTTGATTCACTACTGTTAGATATTCATGCGAGGGTTCTTCCAAGTTGTCTGAATCTTTTCTTCCGCATGAATATTTAATAGTATTTTGATTCCAGCATTTATTTATATTATTTACTTGGTGAAGATCCTTATGATTACTCACTCTGAACTTGTCATTTATTTTGTTGTGATGGCTAAGTGCAGACCCCAGTACGAGCAGAGTGAAATACAAGCTAAAGGATTTCCTGTGATTTGACTGCGTATTCCTCACTCATACATTTGTTTAAATTTCTTTGATTTATATTAGGTTTTGGGACATGAGTGACACTAAAAATGTATATGACCTTTTGAGGTATATTTTGATGGAACATAGTTGATGGTATATAATGTTGACACTTTGGATGGGTTTTCCACACTAAAAAAATGCTCTTCACATAATTTACATTTTATATTTAATGATTTACTTATTTAAAGTCTTTCGCTGAATATTTTGAGGTTTAAACAGATGATTTGAAGTCCTAGCTAACTAATTTATTTAATTTAAGGAAAGTTAGTGATAATTAAGGTGGAAATTGTGATATGGTGCGCGTAGGACACAGTTGGGCCCTGTTTAAGCAGGGTTGTAGGCCCGCAACGCATGATGTGGCGGACCTCAGATTTTGGAGCCGCTACAATGTTTATCCACATTTCGAATAAAGAAAAACAGGTAACTAAGTGCATATATGGCGATAAATAAATGCCTACAAGGAACATATGCAAGAAGTTACCAAAGTAAAATAGTAAGTCATTGAGTGCAAAAACAAAGACTAAAGGTGTAATTGGAGTGATACTAAGCTCGAACAAGTGAGGAACACATCCCGACCTATCGTGGTCCCTCAGACCAAAAGAAACATCCCTGTCTCCACAAGAATCCTTTTGATAATTCACAAGGAACGCCATTTATATGGCGAACCTAAGTCTGGTAGAAGTCCTTCGTGATATACTAAGGAACACATTCCTACCCATAATAGTGTTAACTAGGAACACATCTCCACACGTTCTTGTGGAACGTGCCTAATAGGTCCGTCTTATCGAAACTCCACTCCTCTTGGATCACAACATTACATAAGTCACACTCAAACCAATAATACCGAAGTCAGAGCTCGTCAAGATTTCATTCACAACGATATAAAAGAGATATATTATCATCATTAGAAGTATGAACAAGATCGATCATCGCAACAGGGATAATAGCATGCTATTTTGGAAGTAAGATCATTAAAGCAGCAAAGTAAAACATATAACACATGAATAGATTTAACGAGAGTTCAATCAACACACTATCATGACATTCAAAATCGACAAGTGAAGAATATCAAACAATATCATGATGCTATAAAATAGCAAAATATAGTCAAGATGGACTATAAAACAAAAATAAATATAGTCAACAGGATTACTCACCTCACACCATAGATTTCATAACTTTATCGACCGTCTCACGCCTTACGTCGTGTCCCCTACACCCAATGTTGATTCCCTAAGATCAATTCCCCACGTCTCATGTGTTAAAATCTTATCGGAATACTTACAAGTAATTATAGTTTAGTTGATTGTTTTTATCAAAGTTGTTTCATGCTATCCTTGAGTCTGCTCAACATGCTCTAACTAATAACATTGAGCATGTTCTAAAACATTAACATTTGAACTTTGAGTAAACTCATAATGTAGTTATACAGTTTTAAACCAAATGAGCAAACTCAAAAACTTAGAGCACATCTGATACTATCATGTGAACTGAATACCAATTTGAGCTACCTCATACTTACTTTGAGCAAGCTCAAAACTTACTACAGTTTAACTACTATTAAGTGTGTTCAAAACCCTACTTGAGTAAGCTCTAGTTGCTGGGTAGTAGAAAATACTCCAAACAGAATATAGTCTCGGCTCCAACTTTCCAAATTTGTCTCAAAACTTCATGAAAGTCAATAAAATAATCAGAATTGACCTAGACACATTTATAATAGCTTAAGTAAACTTGAATCTATCACTTTCATCATCTTACACACAATAGTTTTATTGTTTATCGTCTTCCTCGCATAAACACGACTCAATAATCAAAACCACAACTCCAAAATAACTCCCAACAAGCGATTTTAGCTCAATGACTACTCCTATGAACCCCCATGTACCAAAATCCATAAACAAGAACAACTTGGAAACATAGATTTTTTGTAGAGATTTGGTGAAGAAGGAACATACCAAGAGCTTTCATGGAGTTTCCCCTTTTTGCTTCTATCTAGCTTTTATGACCTCCACCCAGCTGTATCTCTACTCCTTAGCATCGATCTTCTTGGATCTCCAAAAACTTCAACAACAAATGAAAGATTCTCAACAAATTGTTTGATTTTTGCATTTCCTCTCAAGCTCTCTAATGGTGTAAGAGTTGTTTTGCATGTTGAACAAAAGAAAATAAATTATATAGTCCTTGACTTTAAATCTCACCTCTAGATCTCTTCTTACTCACAAATCTTTAGGCGAGTCAAAGGCTCACATTTAAGTCATCATATTCCACTAAGTCAAAATTAAAAAACCGCTTGTCATTTTTGGTATTACACTTAACATGCACCTAATTTCCCATCGATCCACCTACATAAGTCATAAGACATTTTTCGCCATTTTGCCCATGACCTTTTAAAATTGTTACATGCAAGTCTAGTTCCACCAACTAAATGATTGACATTTAATTTCGCTATATTTACGATACAATCATTGACTTATTTAATTAAGTTACCAAATATTCATTTAGTCTAAATATATTTAGTAACTCAAGTATAGACCTACATTGTATGAATTTACAGTCCAATTAAGTCTTTACCACAACATCTATTACTCGCATCCCGCCCTCACACACATTTCGAGGCGTGTATCCACTTGCGTCTCGACGCCTATAAATGGATAAATGTGATTTAAATAATCTACACATATACATCACACTAGACATCCATCACACCAAAAATAATATATTACTCAATCTCCGAGCTGAGTGTTAGGACTGTGTACCCACCGTCGAGCCACATCATAGGTCGGTGACCATTAATTATGGACTAATCTGTTATTAGTGAATTTAGGTCGTTACATGCAAAAGCATCCTACATGTCACATCCTTATTAGTAAAGCATTTATCTAAAAAAATCAAAAAAGAAAAAAATTGAAAAAAAGAGGCATACAAAATAGAAAAAGAAAATCAAAAAGAATAAAGGGCAAAAAAGACTCTTTGCTTAGCACTCAAAAATTGAAGATTCGTGCTTTTATATAGTTGATATATATATAGATAGATAGATAGATAGATAGATAGATAGATAGATAGATAGAGAGAGAGAGAGAGGATGGTAGATTATTATGAAATGTGATGGGGTAGCATACATATATAATTAAAGACTATAATGGTTTTATGTATAAATATGAAAAACATTAAGTTGACTCACAATGAGTACGCCTTATGGACACACACTTGTGTGCATTCATTGATTTATGCATCGATCGATGTGTGTGCACATTAAAATATATATGCATCTAATGGACACACCCGAGCGTATGTGTGTATAAATACCTCAAAAAGAATTGTATTATTTTTTTTCTCATTAATTACAATTCTAATTGAGGTATTTATACATATAGACTATTGTAAATAAATTACTATACTACCCCATACATTTTATAATAATCTACTAATACTATATACTCCATCCACTCCACAATGAGCTGCATTTTTAAAAAAATATTTCCACAATATGTGTCATATATATTAGAAAATAAAAAATATTAAATGTTTTATTTCCAACTCTAACATCATTCTATTTAGTTAATGACACTATTAATCACATTTTTTTGCGCAATATCTATAATAAATAAAGTCATTTATGAGAGAGTTATTTAAATCTTAATGGTGAATCATCATTATACCTTAACTCTTGTACTCAACCAAAATGTGAATATGCATTGTGGAATCAATATCTATTTGGACTCAAGAGTTTGGAGTTAAAGGGGCCGAGGGTCTTAAAATATTTACAAATATGTAAGGGGCATCATAGGAATTTTATAAGTAGTGTTTTTGCTTCAATTAATCGCATGTTGAAAATGTGTGAACCAAAAGTTAGTCTCGGTTTTATAAAGTATATAAGTGATTATTTCTATCCTAATAGTGTTGAGACCTTTTGAGATAAAACCTCACACCTATAAGCTGAAAGGTGGTTAAATTGGGGATGGTATCAAAATTGACGAAGATCTACATGCCCATAAAAAAGTTTTGCGGACAGGCTACTTGCGAATGTTAAGTCCATGTGTGAGAAATTTAACATTGCTTGAATGATGACTTTGAAATAAAAAAATATTTTTGGCGCCCGACTCATGAGTACTCAAAATAGTACTACCTGAATTGGAGGGAGTAAATGCACAAAAAAATTACATCCGTACCGTAATTTTTCTTTAAAATCCGTAAATTACTGTGGGTTTTTTTATTCTTTGATTAATGTGTATCGTCTTTTCAAAATGCGTCATTAGGCCAAAACAGTAGTTATGCCACGCTGGAAGTGAATCACACAAACAAAACACTAATTGCGCCTGTGTGACGTAGCGGACCACATGGTTGTGGGCAATACGAATGGAGCATTATGCTAATGCGCCATTCGTTGAAAAAGCACTTGATGTGTAACACGAATGGCGCCTTTTGAAAAGGCGTCATTCATGCGACGTGGCGCACCACGTAGCTGCGGGCAATACGAATGGTGCATTTTGCGAATGCACATTCGTTGAAAATGCACTGGTGCCACATAACACAAATGGAGCCTTTATAAAAGGTGTCATTCGTATTGTTCAGTTGACGTGGCGCCACGTAACACAAATGGCGACTTTACAAAAGGCATCATTCGTGTTGTTGCCCAGCCACGTGGGATCACGAATTGCTCATTTAGAAAATGCGCAATTCGTGTCCCATATTCTCTGGAAAAAATTTGCAGAGAATATATTCTCTACCTTTACAAACCCCCCATAGATCGAGGGTCTTCAATGGGGGGTTGAAAGTTTGTTTGGGATGGTGGGTGTGTTTAATGGTGTTTGATAGTTTAAAAGAGGGAGAGAATGAGGGGGATGCACTGTGAAGGAGAAGAGGGCAGTAAGAGAGAGGAGATCAAGAAAAGGCAGCAGCGGCAGAGGAGATCGAGAGAGGCAGCAACGGTGGCGAATAGAGGCAGCAGCGGCAATGTGAGTAAAACCAAGTGATCGAGAGTGTGTGTGTTTGGGTTGAGTGTGAGCTGAGAGAGAAAGAGAACAGCCGAGTGTGAACTGAGAGAGAAAGAGAACAACCGAGAGAGAGAGAGAGAGAGAAAGGGAGAGAGTGTGTGTGTTTGTGTGTGTGTGTTTGGGTTGAGTGTGTGAGCCGAGAGAGAAAGAGAGGGAACAGTGAGAGAGAGAGAGAAGAGCAGTAGAGAGAGAGGGAAAAAATGTGTGTGTGTGTTTGGGATGAGTGTGTGAGTCGACGAGAGAGAGAGAGAGGGAACAACCGAGAGAGAGAGAGAGAGAGAGATAGAGTTGTGTGTGTGTGTGTTTTTGGGTTGAGTGTGTGAGCCGAGAGAGAGATAGGGAACAGCTGAGTGTGTGAGCCGAGAGAAAAAGAGAGATTGTGTGTGTGTGTGTGTGTGTTTCGGTTTACAAGGGAGAGCGGAAAGAGTGTGTGTGTTTGCGTGTATTTAGAGAACGTTCGATGTTTGGGGAACGTTTAGCCAAGAGAACCAATATTTTTAATTATTCTTTTTATGAATATTTTTTTGTTGTTTAGTTTTCATTTGAATAAAATAACTAAATTTTTTTTCACAGGGAAAATTAATTTTTTTTGTAGGTCAGGGAATTTTAAATTGAAGAACAAACCAGAAGGAAAATAGTAAGAACAAAAATTTATTTATTTATTTATTATTTTTATATTTTGTAATTGCATAGTTTTTTTAAGAAAATGTGGTTAAGTAGCATGTGTTTATTGCATGGTGTGTGTAATTTAAATGTTTTTTTTAAATAGCTATTAAAGGATGTTGCAACATAACATTGTAGTTAATAAAATGTTACAAATGTTAAACCCTATTAAGACCATTTAAAATTAAATGTATGCATTTTATTTTTTTAATTTATTTTGAAGTAATGACTATGTTTTTTATTGCATTTTAAGAAAGGTGGAATTAATTTAAAGCTATAGAAAAACTAATTTTTAGTAGTGGTTGTCGTAGCTTATTGTTTGTAGTAAAATATTTTTCAAAAATTAAAAATAGATACAAAAATAAAAAAAATAAAAAATGTAATCCTTTCAAAAATTAAAAATAGATACAACAATTAATGTAATCCTTTTTCAAAAATTAAAAATAGATACATCAACACTCTTGGGCACACCCGCACCATCTCCACACCCTTCCCTCCTCCCCTCATCGACCCTCTTGTATACACTACTAGTCCCCTCACCATCTCCAACAACATCACTAACAAAATGCCTAATCTCGCGTTCACACATGTCCTCTCTCTGCAATCTAGTGCTGACAGTACACATAAGGCGTTGCCCCGTACGTCCACCTATCCGGATACATTTATTTCCAATTGTTCGGTCAGCTATCGTACAACGAAAAAATCAGGTGGGGAACTACCAATATAAACATTATAACATGACTTATCTGCCCATTTCAACCAATATAAACATTGCTAGATTCAATATGAATTTATTTGTCATATTGACTTGCGAATGAATAAGGAAAAAAAAGAGTAAAAGAAATAGAAATTAAATATGATATGTATTTTCAAATACCAAAACAAAAAGATAGAAAGACTCCAAATATATTTGAAAATCGAGTGTATCCCCAAACTTTCTTGCATTTTTCATTGCACTTGACTTTCTCTATGTATAAATCTAACCTAAGTTAAGTTCCTTAGAAGGGAGTCGTTCACTTTCCCAAGATGGAACTATAAGAAAATTGAATACTTAGTTGATATTAAGTTCCTTAGAAGGGTCTCGTTCCTTTCCTAAGAGGGTCCTGGAACAACCCTAGGATAAAACTCTAATTATTTTGAAAAATTACTATAAGATGCTCCATTTTGATATAAGAAAAATCTTTGACGATAAATTTTTCAAAAGTTCGGTCACGCCGCAAATCCCTATTTTGATCATTTTTTGGCTTGATATACATGTAATCTTTTTTACATTATCAATGTTGTAAATTATGTAGGTCATGGAACGTAGGAATATCTCGTTTCAATTTTATGCATACAGAGAAATTGTAAGGTTTTGCAAGGCATCGAATACAGCACACCTCCATCAATGATCCTGATTCTTAAGTTTGGAATGAGTAAACATGAGTTGATGGATCACATATATAACACGTTTGGTATCTCATCCACTTAGACTCTCATTACGATGACGTATCGTTACGTAATAACTCATCCATCAGGTTCACAACATTTTATTCCCGTGTCGTTGCAAAACGAGACCCACTTCTAGTTGATGTGGTCAACATTGGCGAATCTACCATTATCAGCGAAGGTAGAGATTTATTTAACCTTCGAGCCAATCGAGCATTTTCAAAACTCTACTCTGCGTTTACAAGTGGTAGAAGAAAAAGTCGACATGATATGCCCTACATCAATTATGGAAAGATTACATATGCAATCACCTATATATGATGTTGTGCAAGATAAATTTGTTACTTCGATTGATGGTGACATTAGTGCTCTCAGTGATGACCCTAACGAGGACGACGACAACAACATCGACGAGGACGTATGTCCCCTCGAGGATGTCGCGCCATCTGTTGATTGGGAAAATAGAAATGTTGTTACAAACGACCCAACCTATGTGTAACGGCCCTAATTTCTGTGGTCGTCCCGTGACCCACGTTCTTCGCCAGCAAGCCCAGTAGCGCCTGCCACGTCACCGGATACGTCATCATTATTGACACATCAGTAACTCTGTGAAGTAACACTCCATTTAACTAATCCTACTATATTAAGTTGTTTAATTCTCCTAAACATCTAGTAGGTTAGTTAATTATAGCGGAAGCATTTAATTTTGTATTTTATGAGAATTTATTTGACCCAAGTAGTGGAAAAACCCAGAAATAAACACCATGTATATAACTGAGACGAAGTAAACAGTAATCCATATACATGTGATAAAATTTTAAAGTTCCCAAAACCCATCAAAACAAAATACACCTACTAGATAGTCCAAACATGAGCTGTCAATAGCAACGGCCTCAAAGATAGTCGCCTAGTACCTGTAACGGCCCAAATTTAGTTAAAAAGGATTAGTGTTAATCATGAGGATTAACGGGTAATTCGGGCGTTACGTGGACAGCAGGGTAGACTCGGATATGAGTACTCAGGTTATATTGTGTTATTTGTGTATGTTGCATATCTATTATTGTGATGTGGGAATTTAATATTTATATAAACATCACATGTGTGTAAGTTGATATCGGGCAAGGCTACGAGTCGGGTATATGTCCCGAAGTGCGTGTCGGGGACCAGGGACCAGGTACGGGATAGCCGAGGTACAGGGTATGGGTTGCCTGATAGCTGAGTGCTAGTGTGACTCACATATGATTTTTTAAGTGATTTATTAAGTGATCTAACCTAAGGTTGAATAAATGGATTAATTGAAGTCCTATAGTTGGATAGGAAAAATCAGGTGCATAGGATTATCCTCGAGATGCACAACAGGGTGATTTAAGGCAATACGTATTATGAAAAGGTGTCAAGAACTTGAGTGACACAGGGTGATCAATGGTCGTTAGATCGTCCTCGAGATGAGTGCACACGCCATATTAGAACCCAACATATAAATATCGATTTATCATATCGATAGTATGCAAAAACCAAACTCTAAGCAAATTTTTAGAGATCCAATGTTGGATTTGAGGGGCGAATTTGAGCTTGGAAAGGAGATTGAAGCCTCAAAACATCGATCTAAGGTAAATCTCTATATTCTAAATGTGAGTTCTTGATAAAAACATGGTTTTTGGTGAGTTGAGGTTAACTCGGATTTTTGGATAAAATCACCACTATTTTTGATGAATTCGGTGTTCTTGAGGTTGTTTTTGATGAATTACATTGTTGTGAATCGAATTTGTGGAAAATTGGGGATGAATTTGGTGATTTCTGATTTCAAACATGCACACTTTGATTTTCGATTTTGTGAGAAAACCTTGTTTAATTGGTGTTTTTATACTAATTTGATGTTCTTGGAGTATGTGCATGGTTTGTGTGATGAATTGGAGTATTGGAAACAAGGAAAACCCAGAATTGGTTTCTAGATTTTCTGGGCAGCGTGCAATTAGCGCGCTAGGTGATGAACACTAGCGCACTAATCACACTGGGGAAGACGATGAACAGTGCTGAAGATCAATTAGCACGCTAATTGATCTAACTAGCGCGCTAATATCATACCCTGAAATCTATAACATGTGAAATCAAACCTAATTGATAACCCACCCATTTAATTAAACAATACATATTGGAAATACGTCTCGGGATTTCAGGGACTGGGGAACCATAGCTCGGACACAGGGGAGCTAGGTGAGTCGAATTGACAGGTTCGGAAGTCAGAGAGTGTATTTCAGGTGCGTAAATCCCGTAAGAAAGTTACACTTTAAATTCATGGCGTGTATTTTATCGATTATCTTATCGTATTAGGTGACTGTTGGTGGCCACGCATGGTTTTTCATCTTGGTAATGGTTACACGCTTGAGCATGGGCTAGTCTGCAACGGCGACCGCGTAGATAAGAGTAGAATGTATCTACTACTGTCTCAAGGGATTAAGGGTACTCTTAGAATTAAAAAGCTTGGAAAGGAGTACGCCCGATCACTGAGTTGAGGTGTAGTCATTGTAAGCCTGTTATTAAGCACTGGTTTGTGCTAAGAACTCTGGTTTGCTATCTTATGACTGGCGGGTCATGGTTTTATCGTGATTAAACGAGTGATGATGCATTTATCTGTGGATTTTACGTCAAACCCATTTAGTTAATTATTTGTTGGATTTTTGATGTTTTACATTTCCAGTTGATGTGTGATTGATGTGAGGTTGTGATGGTTATTTACTGCCAACCATAAGAATATGATTCTTTTTGTCAGGGTTATATTCACATGTTTCGCAGGTTATCGATGTTTTCATGATTATCGTGTAGACTTCTCTTGAGAATTTACTCACTGGGCTCGTGGTTGTATGTGTTGGACAACTGAGCGCAGATCCTGGTACGAGCAAGAGCAAGAGCAAGAGGAAGGAGGTACTAGGCGACTATCTCTGAGGTCGTTGCTACTAACAGCTCGTGTTCTGATATCTAGTATGTATATATTGTTTTGCTGGGTTTTGGGGACTTTAGAACTTGATCACATGTATATGGATTACTGTTTATTTCGTCTCAGTTATATACATGGTGTTTGTTTTCGAGTTTCCACTACTTGGGTTAAATAAATTCTCATAAAATACGAATTAAATGCTTCCGCTAATGTTATTATTATCAATTAACCTACTAGATGTTTAGAAGAATTTAACGATTTAAGATAGTAGGATTAGTTAAATGGAGCGTCACTTCACAGAGCTGCGGACGTGGCAGCAGTGATGACGTGTCCGATGACGTGACAGGCGCTGCTAGGCTTGCGGGCAGAGGGCGTGGATCACGGGGTGACCCCAGGAGATTTGGGACAGTTACAGTAGCTCTTTTCCCTTGCACTTGCTCGTACCAGGATCTGCGCTTAATTGCCGACACATACAGCAACGAGCCCTGTCCAAGAGAAGTTTACAAGAAAATCATGAAAACGACAGTAACCTGCGAGACATGCGAATATGACCCTAGCAATAGGAATCATATTCACATGGCAGGCTGCAAACAACATTCGCAGTAAACTTATTGATCACGTACAGTAGAAATAAAACATCGTTCAAAAAATCCGATTCAACCACGATATCAATTATAAGAAGATAGAGGTGTGATGGAGTCTAACAAAACTATATCATACTTTGTAGATTCGGATGCCCCGGCTGAGCACATCAAGCCTAGACCACACTCGAAGTACTAATGGTAGCTATTCACCAGCTATGCCTAGTACACGCGCTACAATATAGCCTGCTCAATTCCGTACCACGACCATCTCGATTAACCACTAACCATGTGAACAAATCAAACACCGGCCAACACATGATCACGGTGCATAAACATGGCAATCCAATAAGTAACAATGCAATAAATAATAAATGAATAAACACTCGTTTACATGGACAAACCACGCATAAATTAAAGTGTAACATTCTCAAGGGCTTCACGCACCTGTAAACACGCACTCCGACTTCTCAGACCCGTCAATCCGCCCCACCTAGCTCCCCGATGCCCGAGTTATGGTTCCCCAGTCCCTGAAGTTCTGAGACCTATTTCAGGTGTTTATTGATTAATTAAGTGGGTTGGTTATTAACTAGGCTCGATTTCATTTTTATAAATTTTTGGGATTCTGGTATCTTCGTGCACTGTTCATGCATGAAGGATTATCGTCTTCCCTAGCGTGCCTAGCGCGCTAGTGTTCATCACCTAGCGCACTATGTGTGCTCTGGCCAGAATTTTCAGAAACTGATTCTGGATTTTTTTGGTTCCTAACACCTCATAACGTCATACAAACAACACATACTCCAACCACATCAAATTCCTCTCCAAAATACCAATTAAACAAGTTTTTCACTCAAAACAGAGGATCAAAGTGTGCATGTTTTTGAAATTTGAAACCACCAAATTACTCATTTTGTGCACAAATCCGATTCTAATTGACATGATTCATCAAAACTAACCTCAAGAACATCAAATCCAGCAAAAACAATGATGAAATCCTCATGCAAATTCGAGTTACTTCAAAACACCAACAAAACCACATTTTATCAAAATTTCAAATTTATGAGGGATATATTACCTTAGATCTGCGTTGTTCTTCCTCGAATTCACTCTCCAGTGACTGATTTCATTCCTCCAACACTAGATTTCCACTTATAGAGCTCTCAAAATTGTTTGGAAAGTTTGGTTTTTGCATGGACGCCACTGATCATGATATATATATAATGTATGTTGTAATCTGATGTGTGTACGCATCCTGAGGACAATCTAATGGTCACTGATCACCATGTGTCACTCGTTACCCATACACCTTATCATGACACTACAGTCTTTGATTCACCCTGTTGTGCATCTCGAGAATCATCCTATGTTTCTTAATTTTTCCTATCCATACTATAGGATTTTAATTAATCCATTTATTCACTTTTCAACCTTAGGCTAGGTCACCTAATAAATCATAAAAATCATATGCGAGGTTACACTAGCTCTCAGCTACCTGACAAATCATGTCCCGTACCCCGACTACCCGGTACCTTGTCCTCGACACGCATTTCGGGACATATACCCAACTCGTGACCTTGCCCGATATCAATGTTCACAGATGCGATGTTTATATACATAAAAATAATTAATACGCTCAACTTCGCAATACTAGGCATCACACCATGCACAAATATCATAAATATAACCTGGGTTCTCACATCTGAGTCACTCAGCTGTCCACGTAACGCCCGAATTAACCGTTAATTATTATGATTAACACTAATACTCAATTACATTAATTTGGGTCGTTACACTATGAACCTCTAGGGGCGGAAAACTTGCAAGATGATGTGCAATTTGCTATTGACGAAGAGGAGTGCATGAAAGAAGCAAGTGATGAAGAAGTTTACCAACCATTGCCAGTGTATAATGAAATTGATTGGGAAGTGGCTAATTCTACTACGACCCAACATTCTCATCATTCGACTGGATGAGATATGCCTAATTTTGAATTGGAAAGAGGAATGTGCTTTGACAATAAGAAAGACTTGCAGTATGCCATCAAAGTATGGCAAGTTAACAACCATTGTCAATACCATGTTATGGAGTCAACTACAACCTTATGGGCAGAGAAGTGCAGAAGTGCGCCAGAAGCTGGGTGCATGTGACGTCTTCGTGCTTGTTTGTGAAAGACGAAACAATTGTGGGAGATTACTCAATTAGACGGGCCGCACAGCTGTATAAATTCTGACATAGAACGCGGTCATGCCCAACTCGACGCTAACATGCTTGCACGTGAGATACAAAGCATTGTCCAAATATATCAAATAATTACTATCAAGGCCTTGGTAGAAATGATTAAGCTAAAATACGGACATGAAGTTCCTTACAAGCGAATGTGGGATGATAAAAGGAAAGCAGCTGCAAATGCATTCAAAGATTGGGATGCGTCGTATGCCAAGTTGCCAAGATGGTTAGCGGTTGTACATAATAAGAGCCTAGGGACAAAGATTGAGTGGTCACATAGACAATATGCTGCAGATGAGATCAGGACAGAGCATCCTCAATTTCGTCATGTGTTCTTCACATTCAAAGCATCAATCGAAGGGTTCAAGCATTATAGGCCTCTTCTACAGATTGATGCGACATTCTTGTATGGCAAATACAGTGTTAAGCTAATGATTGCCCTATCTGTTGATGGTAATGGACATCTACTTCCAATTGCATTTGCAATTGCGGAAAATGAATCAACAGACTCATGGGAGTGGTTTTTGAGGATGTTGCGCAAACACGTGACCAATAGAGATGGTATTTGTATTATTTCCAACCGTCACTCTAGTATTCTCAAGGTTGTTAACATACCAGCAAATAGTTTTTGTCCACCAAGAGGATACCATCGTTATTGTCTACGACACTTGACCAGTAATTTTAACACTAATTTCAAAAATGAATCGTTGAAGAACATCCTTTCTTGAGCTACTGGTCAACATCGAGTGAGGAAATTTGATGTATTCATGGAGCGTTTTGCTTATTTGTCATCAGGAACACCTCAATGTCTTCAATATGTTAATGTCATTTCCAAGGAACTCTGGACTCAATCGCATGACGGAGGTCTGCGGTACGGATGGATGAATTCTAATGGGGTTGGTATGTAATTGAAACTAGTTATGTTTGTTATCCTATATTTTTTATCACTGTGTTGATATTACTGACACGACATTATCTTACTATTGTAGAATGTTTTAACGGTGTATTGAAAGGGGCACGATTCTTGCCAATAACAGCAATGGTTCAAATGATTTACTACAGGTTGGTGACATACACCAACCGACGCAAGCAGGAAATCGATGAAGAAATCTCACACGAGCTCTATTACACAAAATATGTCATGGATAAAATTGCACATTATGAATAATTACAAGGAAACATTACGTCAAATTGATAAATCGAGACAATAGTGAGTTTAAGGTGCTTACTGGACATCATGGTGATCGCATGCATAAAGGCAACAATACACAAATTCCTATCCTGAAGAACAGTATTGCAGCTGCAATAAATGGCAATCGTTTGGTTTCCCTTGATCACACGTGTTAGCTGCATGTGCCCTTATTCGACTTGATTATACACAATTTATTGAGCCATACTACAGGATGGACGTGTATGCACGATGCTACTCCTCTCAATTCAAAGCCATCCCCGATGAGAAGTATTGGCCGACTTTTGCGATGAAGATTTTACCATATCCTAGGTGTAGACGTGGCCGAGGAAGACCAAAGGGAACACAAAGGCAAAATGAGATGGATCTTCCTAATGTTTCGAGAACCTTGCGATGTGGCATGTCATCAAGAAGGACATAAACGAACAACATGTCCAAATAGAGATCGCGGTTGAGTCCCTACCAAGAGGAACCGTTGCAATCTTTGTCGTGCAGAGGGACATAACAAAAAAAATTGTACCAAGGGGATTTGTATTTTGTTTGTAAATAGTGTCAGTTGGTAATTTCATAACATTTATATTAATATAGTATTCGGATATGTTACGTAAAGTAATAGATAGGTATTTGTTAATGTTTTAACTCGTACTAATGATTCATTGTGGCTTTTAAAACTACTCTACTAATTTTCCTAATCACACAGTTGTAGCAAGTACACATGGAACCAAGATCGTCTGATCCTTCTTTTCTACGCTTCCAATCTACACACAGATCATCACAAGTCTGGAGGGGTCAGGTATATACATTTAACATGTATGTGCCTTATATTTATGCAAAAATGTTTTACACACACACACACACACACATATATATATATATATATGTCGACACATTTTTTTAATTATAAGGTACATGATACGATGCACATGCGAAGAAGATGGGGTGTCGTTAATCGACGGGTGAATTACCATTCTCGAATGATCCCTTACCTACGTTCTAGTGGCTTTTATAGGGTTTCATGCATAGGATTTTTCAGACTTGATTAGGCTTTGATCACCGCTTTTGTTGAGAGATAGCATCCAGAGACACATATGTTCCACATGCATTGTGCCAAGTGTACGATAACACTCCAAGACATTGACATTCAGCTCGGGTTACCTATTAATGGTATGCATGTGACTGGAAGTACAGATATCGACTATCCCAATGTGTGTGAAAGACTACTTGGTGCAAGACCTGATGCACTTGACCTTTCTGGGAATAGAGTTCTTGTTTCATGGCTCGAAGAAAATGTGCCACCTATAGAGGATGACAGCAATGAGGACATGGTTCGATGTTATGTTCGTTCGTACATTCTACAACTTATTGGTGGTTTTGTGTTCGCTTACAAGTCGAACTGATATGTACATTTGATGTTTCTTCCGTTGCTCGAGGACCTTTAAACAGCTGGACAGTATAGTTAGGGAAGTGCATGTTTGGCTTATTTATACAGGGAGTTGTGTCATGGATCTCGTTCTGGTGCGCACGAGGTCGTTGATGCGTCAATTCTTATACAACTATGGGCCTGGGATACGTTTCCATTTATAGCACCAACGCGCATGCCTGTTGCTAGAGCTCGACCTCGAACATGTGATGGAGTATACATGCCCAATGAAGTTCCTTTGGGATATCGGTGATAAAAATTTTTCTCATATTATTTTTAATTATTCATTACATCTTTTTAATTTATGACTAATGTATTGTTTTGCATACAGATGGATAGTTGCATTTTCGGTAACTAGGACTTCCACACACGTTTTACCATCATATCGTGATGCACTTGACACGCAGAGGGAGAATGTTGCGAAGTGGTAACCATATGCTGATGTCCTCGAGTCACTTCCACAATTATGTACTCAAGGTCATGGGAGCTGGCGTTTGACGTGTCCTTTAATTTGTTTCCATATAGTTGAGTGGCATAGACCGAAAAGGGTAATGAGACAGTTCGGACTGACACAGGTCATGCCACCTCACTGTGATTTTGACACACGTCTACACCGAGTCCAATTGAGAGGACACCCTCAAGAAAATTGGGCAGTGTATCATAGAAGATATATAGAGTTGTAGGAAAATCGTGGTAATACCATAGCCACAATAGAACAAGAAGGGGAACATGATCAATAAGAGTACATGAGGTGGTACAGATCTATCACCAGGCGATTCATTGGATATGACGGGCTCTACACGAATTTTCGGTAAGCTTGAAACTATAATGTTGTTATCCTCACGAGTCATAGTTAAAATTGTTAACTAACACTGTTTTTTTTGTATATCAGTCTACATTTGCGCGTCAATTGAAGCGAGTGTTCATTGATGACGGGATCGATCAAGGCATTACTGCTCTACATGAAGGCATCAGAATCTTAGATGAGGATGAACGGCAAAGGACTACTATGTGGAATGATGAAAATGTAGTTGGGCCGGAAATAGATGATGAAGCGTCTCAAGAAGAAGAGGAAGAACAACAAGAACACTGACTCTGGGTGAGAGCAGCGGACGTTCTCCTCCACCACCTCCAACTTGTCCAGCACCAAGAACATCAGAGACTATTGGTGAGAGCAGCAGACATTCTCCTCGACCACCTCCAACCTGCCCTTCTTCTTATGGGTACACTCCTTTACCGCCCCCAACGCAACCTGATGCTCATATGTTTTTACTTAGGGCACCGAGCATGAGTGTTTATCCTTATCATTTTGATCCATATACTCCTAGGCCATCATCTTCCTACATGAACTATAGAATGCCTACACATTCAATGTATGGTTCATTGCCTCAATACATGCGAAGTGTGGCGGCCCCAAATTTCCCGGGCCGCCCCGTGTCCCTCTGCCTTCGTACTTTAGGTAATTTGTTAAAGTCATTAAAACTTATCATTTATAAAGAAATTAACAGCGGAAGAATTTAAAGTTTAACAAAATGCATTCATATTTATATATAAAAGTTTACTGATCAAACCTATAGTGGAAAACCCGGCTGTACTGTGCATATAGGCGATCAACTATAAGAGTATGTATACCAGTACAAGTGTGTATCCAGTTTCCTAACCCAAAAGATAGTACAAAATATCAAAATATAGACATTACACGTACCAGCAGGCCTCGGCGTAGGCAAGTCAGATGAAATCGCCGATGATCCCCTTCTCGCTAGTACTAGGATCTCGCGCTCACCACCATAAAAAGGAGAGAGGGCGAGCCCAAGTAAGTAAAATCCCAAGGAAAACCACCGTGCATAAATAATGGAAATAATTAACAGAGCCAATAAGTAGTGTTAAATAAACATGCGGAAGGAAGGAAAATATGCAGACAACTGCTCAAAGCTAATCGCATGTATATAAACACATTGATAGACAAAAGGGTGCAAACACAGCCACTAAGTGTGTACTAGGACCGGGAGCCCGGTCGTGGCCCATGCCTCCGACCCTACGATCGTATCCCGGCGACATTAACCCTAGTGGGCTAATCGAACGCGTGCATGGAGTCCAACTCGGGATATCATCTACCGAGTTCCTAGAACACGCGCTACACACCTAGCCAGCGACCTCAACTACCCGTGGATACATAGACGGTCCCATAACCGTCCCAGTAGGAATATAAATCACAGATTTTCAAGGAAATAAAGCTCAATGGAAATAAATAAGTAAATGCAGTATTGGTGTTCAATTGGGTTTTACGTACCGAAAATACGCACTCGACTTTTCGGACCCGTCAGTACGCCCCACCTAGCTCCCCAACGTCTGAGCTATGGTTTCCCGGTCCCTGAAGTCCATTTTATAGTGTTTTATACTTTTTGGAAACATATCATATCATTTTTATGATATTATATTATATTTTTAATTTTTCAATTGTGGTACCTCTCCCGGACTGGTTCGGGGTTCCAAAAATACCCGAAAAGTCCCGAAACCACTTTTCTACCTTTTTCTAAATTTTCTATATTTTTCTAGAATTTTTACAAATTTTTCTGATATTCTTCAACTATTTTTCCTATTTTCCAGAAAATAATATATATATATATATAATATATATTATTTAATTTAATAATGATATATTTTTTTTTCCTTCTTCAATCTTGCTTCTTCTTCTCTTTTCTCCATTTCTCTTCACTCTCCACCCATTGGAGACCTCTAAAACCTCAAAATTTCACCTCAAATCCACCAAAACAACACCGAATTCTCGGATCAAAATACATGCAAATAAACCCAAAATTTATCAAATCACTCCAATTTTTCCACAAATTCGAACCAAATCGATGTAAATCATCAAAACCAACTTCAAAGTCCACAAATCTAGTAAAAACAGTAGTGATTTTTGTCCGAAAATCCAAAATCACCACAACACCTATTTTAATGGAAAATTAATAAAAATGAGAGTAAATTACCTTAGATCGGTTGTTGTGAGGCTCAATCTCCTCTCCAAGCTCAATTTCGTCCGTCCTCAAACCTCAGATTTATCCCTGATCTCCCAGCAAATTTTCAAGAAAAAAAAAATGTTTGGTTTGCATGTTGGATCGATCAAGGTATATATATAGTTGGTGTTTTAATCTCACGTGCACACGCATCTCGAGGTAAATCCAATGGTCACTAAACACCCTGTGTCACCAACTTCATGAACACCCTATCATGACACCATGTATCTCGAATTTCCTTGTTGTGCATCTCGATGACAATCCTATGTGTACCGATTATTGATTTCAAACTATAGGACTTTATTATAATCCAATTGATTTAATTCATAACACCTATTCTAGTCATCAATAAATTTCATAAATTTGTGAATATGGTCACACTAATTCCCCGACCACTCGGCACCCCGTGCCCCATGTCCCAAAGCACGCTTCCCGAGGCAGCCCCACACTTAGTGTACCCAATTTAATTTCCTTAGCTTAGCCTAAGCTTATATATTTACATTTAATTAAATAAATCCTCAACCATAACATGTTTAAATAATTTAAATCTAATTAACCCCAACGCCTTAGGCCTCATTTGCTATCAAACCCGCGTTGGCGCGTTCACCGAACTAAAACCCCGCCACAACTCGCCCGACAAGTTTATTTTAAATGCACACCGGTGACAGATAATACATCATTATCAAGAAAATGAAAATATCAATAAATCACCGAAATTAGAAAAAACAACAATACACAGTCAATACTACGTCCAAAACATGCCTAATCTATCCGCGGCGTCCACGTGTCGTCCGAGCTGGCGTCCTAATCTGGAATAAGGTAAATAACGGGCCGTTACACGAAGTCCATTCACTCCGCCATATTATAATTTCAATATTCTGCATAGTGGAGATAGCTCATTCATGCACTTATTAAGCATGTCACCTCATATTCCTTTCACCCAACCACATACAGGAAGTCAGTATATTGGAATGATTCAACCCCTATCTTTGATAGCACTGGTAGTAGAGGTGAATCGAGTCAACACGAGGAAGAAGCTCAGTCGACTCATCGAGCTCAACAGACTCAGCCGAACGTACAAGCAGGAAGAAATCTAGGTCGAAATAGAGTACATAACAGAGGAAGACGTCGATAGAACTGCATCATACCTTTGTATGAGTTTCTTTCATGTCATGGTAATTTCTTGGATTTGTATATTTCTTCAAGTTTTTTTTTGCTATTTTTTTTCTCTTACTTGTATTGTAACGGCCTAATTTTTAATTGTCGTTATTCATGATGTCATTGCAGACGTGGACACCAGCGTAGACATTCGCGGACTTCTTGTGATCTAACTATAGACTTCCCTACTAGTACGTTTGTTTACTTTTATCGTTTTATGCTAGGTATAGGTTATGAGTGATACATTTTGACCTGTATATGGCTTTGTTAATTTCGTCATGTTGTGTACTTGAAAAATTAATTGTTAGAAGAATTCAATGAAAATGGTATGAGGTTTGAGGAATGCTACATGGACATACCAAAACACACATTAGTGTTTAAGTTATCTATATGCGTCTCGATTTAGTGTGGAACACACCCAATATGTATTTTAGTATGATTTGGATTGATGTATGTGTAGTATTTTTAAAATAAACGAGTAAGGGTATGGGTGAAATATAAGTCATACATTTCATATTTTGTATAAATGACTCTTTTACAAAAGGAGTCATTCATACATTTCATCATTCATACAATTGGAATTACCACATCACACACCCACTGCCATGTCACACTTAATAACGCCTTTAGTAAAGGTTATATACATTAATTTTGTAATTTTAAAGAAATTTACCCTATTTAATGAATTTTAAAGTAAAACAACTTTCCTTTTTGAAAAACCCCTAAATGCACCAGCTACATGAAGCAACTCTTCATTTGAGTCAAATTGATAGAAATGAACTGATTGGATCCATGTTTAATGCCATATCGTTTTTATAATCACAACAATCCAAATCTTCTAATTCTCCGAGAAATGTAATGTGCATGCGACAATCACAATATATAAACAACTCCTCGTCAATTAAAACCACTTCAAAGTTTGAACTTCCTTTCATATAAAAAAAAAAAAAAAAAAAAAAAAAAAGAACTTCCTTTATTTGTTGGATCTGGATAGGCTTTTGTATTTTTTGTTGACTAATCATAATAAATGTGATAGTTTTCTGTCTGTTTCTCCATAGTATAAGCATCTTGTTCTCTACTAATTGGAGGCCCCACTACATCTTTATATGTGGATTACAGATATATATATATGCGCGCATGATTGACAAGATTTGTCTGGATCTCCCTAACATGCAGACTATATCACATAACTTGGTACCCTTGTGTTCAAAAAAGGTTTTTTGTTTTTTTTTTTTTTTTGTTTGTTTGTTTTTTTTTTTTTTTTTTCAAGAAATGTTCAAGAAAGTGGAATTGGTAAAAACTAGATATTCATTGGTACACAATTGTTGGGTTCTTTCGACATATTAATTTGGGATGCTAGAGTGTCTCGGATAGGATACACATGCATGTTATCGTCCTCCCTTGATAAAATTCAGAATGCATCCACACCTTCAGAATTAAGGGTGGTTTGACGAGTGTGTGTCACACCTGTGTCTTATCTACAAATCCACAACATTTTCCTATTAACTTGTTGAGTCTTGCTAATCTAAATTCAATTTCACGTTCCATTTTCTTCTTAGAAAAATCACATTGGCACTTCATTTACTATAGCTATAGCTAGTAGCATATATCCAAGTACTCCATCTAGGATCAACAGTAAAGGAGAAGTTTCAAACACCAAATTAAACAATCTTTTATGCATGGCAATTAAGCTTGGACAATCTTTACTTCTTTAATTAACAAAGTAACTATAAAGTATAAAATTAATATATGCAACAAACAAGCCACTTCAATTAATTATCTCTTAATTCCACTAAAGATCGCAACCATCTTAATTAATCAATATATAGATATTTTCATGTCTAATTCAGATTATGTGATAATGGGATACCAAATTTTGGGTTTGTCCACATTTTTATACAAACTTGTTGCATGAATTGCTTTAGGATGGAAAGTTATATATGCTAGGCAGCTGTAACAATAATAGTATTTAAATTCAACTATATATATCCTTCTACATATATATTAATATATAAACAATACTGCACATAGGGGCGCCTCCTCTAATTTTATGCTCTACCAAACACCACACCTAATTCTGTACGTAGTAGCAGTTGTTCCTCCTTTTTTTTTTGGAAACTAGTTGTTCCTCCTTTAATTTAACAAATTAATCAAATTGTTTAATCACAAGCCACGTCTATTTATGCTTAATTGCTTATGTGTAGTAGAAAATATGCTATTCAATGCAAGTTTTCAATTCATTGCAAAGATTTGACCTAGTAATTATTAAATGTCTTAATCATTCATAATTTGGACTATATTATCCAATAATTAATCGAGGGAGACCACCATATCAATCTAAATAGACGAGTTCAACATACCTTTCATTTTGGGACATTTTCATTGATAAGTCAAGTAAATTGTTGTTTTTCTAAAAAAGAAAATCTTACAGTAAAGTGGTATGAACTTTTGCAAGTGAAAGTACAAATTTAAATTTTCCGACCAAAAGTTTTGATTGTGACAACCCTAACTTCCATAACCAGATCCACCCGGCCTAAACCATCACCAAACCTCTCGATATGGCCTAGTGAGTCGGGCAATGATCTAGTAAGCCTTAACCTGCAGAAATAACAACAAGACAATCTATAAATAGACTACTAAGACATAATAGTGTTGAATAAAAGTCTTCTAAGTTTATTAGGTGCGGAAATATAAGTAGAAGTTTTACAAATTAAGTAGACAAGTCTATGGGTTTCACAAAGTCTACCCATATCCTACCAAAAAAAAGAAAAAGTCTACCCGTACCAAAAACCCCTGTTGTAATACATAAAATGTTTCAAAACTGAATAAATATAAATAAGAACCTCGCAAACAAGAAAAAAACTTCTATGCTAAGACTTTGCCCTTCCTTTTGTCCTGTGTAGTATCCGAGGTAACTGGAGGCTGGAGAGAAGTAAGGTGATTGCAATGATCCAATGAGTTTAGTAAAGTAGAAGCTTGTTCTACCCTCAATCACCCAAATAATACTCAATGCATAATAACTAGCATTAACAAGGTCATTTATGAAAACTTACCATCATTTCGGGAATAAAGGAATAATATAACAAGCATAATATACCATGCAAGATGGAATGAACTAATGCCCAAACATGATACCATGAATGTCAGAGTCAAGAGAAGTGAAAACTAGATATAAACCAACCCATAAACCTACTCCACCATTGCCTAGAAAACATGAGGCCACATGAATCTAGCACAAGAACTAGGAACATGAAAATCATCCTTATCTTCCACTGTATACTAACCCACTTAGCAAGGAATCATATTAATAAAGGAGGAAGACATCGGTGGCTGCAAGCCCTTCAGTTCGAAAGTATAAGCATGCATCCATATTATCAACCATATCAATTCCACTTGCATTCATAAATAGAGAGCTCAAATGACAGAATAAAACAATTCCAAAAATCATATTTCAAGTTGGATTCCAAGTAAGATATCAATTGTTCACTATCGTGAAACATAGCATATCTACTAGCATGGCGTAATTGAAGATAAAAACTTACTTCTAGCACTACTTTTATAGCCAAGCTCCTTAACCTCGAGAAGTACAATGTGTCCTCCTCGAGTGTCTACATTAGTTTAAATCAACACAACTTGTTAGACTTTGATTGAGGTAAGTTATTCATGCTATTTTGATGTCTTAACGCTTCAAACCCAATTTCAAAATATTAAATCACTTGAAAACCAAGATTTAATTATTCTATGTTGTAAAACTCTTTTTTAGGGTTCTAACGGTATAAAGAACGTCAAAATCGGATCTAAAATGAAGAAGTTATGGTTGTTTCCGTGAACCACCTCAAAATAGTTGGCCAGTGATTTTAACTGAAACTCAAGTCGCTAGTTAATAGTGCAACTGCCACCAATTTAGCTAGCGATTTTAGTTCAAAATTGATTCGTTGAGGAATCGTTGGTTGTAGATTTTCTGCAACTTTTGCTATCAATTTCCTAGTGATTTCAGTTCAAATGAGAATCATTGGGGATTCGTTAGGCTCCATTTCAGCCTTCAAAAACCTCAAAATTCACCCAAAAATATTTCAAACTCACAAGGGTCAATCCCCCTTGGTTTTCAAAGCATAAATAGGCGTCACGAATATTGAAAACAATCCAAATAAAGTTTTTTCATCAATCAAAAACATCCACTATCAACATACATGTAACGGCCCGAAAATTTGGTTATTTGTGAATGATGATGTGTAATATGTATTTATACTCGTATTTAAGTGACCGGACTATGAAGTCGGTGAACGAGTGGGAAAACTGGACGAGCGGGATTCGACAATTGGGTTACAGGTACACGGGGGACTAAAAACATAATTAAAATAATTATTTAACAATTTTATAGTTCAATTGTGTGAGATGAAAGTAAAAGTGTGCACGTGACGGGAAAATATAGACCAAGGAGGTGAGATGGGTCGGGGAAATATTTGGAAAATATACGGGTGTTGGGTTAAAAGTTTTGCATAGTGACACAATCAAATAATGGGGAACACTTGGGTTTAACTTTGAGATGTGTGGGTTGGTAAAATGGGTAGACACAATTTTCATACCCATTTAAATATTCAAACACACACTTACCACCCCATCACTCACTCACCTCACACCCCACCCACTCCCATCACTCACCCACCTCACCCCATCACTCACGTCACTCTCTCACACACCACACTCAAACACTCCCTCACCTCACGTCACTCACCTCACCCTCTCCCATCTCATTAAACACAATCTCACTCATCTCTCTCACGGTCTTCATCTCTCTCACTCTTCTCACGGCCTCCCTCTCTCTCATCTCACCACCGCCTCTGGCCTCGCCGGTGACCGGACCAGGGACGCCGAAGGCTGCCGTCAACCGGAGGTATGCACTCTCTCTTTTCTCTCTCTCTCCCTCTCGGTTGTCTTCTCTCTCGAGTTCCCTCACTCTTCTCTCTCGGTCCACTCATTCTCACGGCTTGGTTGCGTCCACGCCGTCCACCGGAGATGCAGTGGTGGCGAGGAAGCTCGCCGGAGGTCCCACATCTTTCCCTCCCTCTCGTGTTCACTAGATCTCTATCTCACTCTCGGTTTCTTTCTCTCTCTCTTCTCGGCCTACACCTCCACGCCCACTGCACCGCCACGCCTGGCCGGACTAGTGGTGGTCGGAGGTCACTCCCTCACCGGAGATCTCTCTCTCCATCCCTCTATTCTTTTCTCTCTCTCTCTCTCTCTCTCTCTCTCTCTCTCTCTCTCTCTCTCTCTCTCTCTCTCTCGGCTCACTGTTTTTCTTCATTTTTTTGTGTATGTACGTGGACTGTTGGGGTGGCTGACGTGACGGGGACCGGTCGTAGACAACCTCCGGTGACCCACCGGAGTCAAGACCATCCCGGAGCACACCTCTCACGGCACATGCAATGTCTCTATCGATCTTGTACACGTTGAGTCGATTTGTATTGTTTTATAACCTGTCGTCAGAAACTGCCCTCGCTGGCGGCACCACCACCGGACCACCATGACCGGGACGCTGTTGGGGACCCCAACAATCTCCTACGTGGGTCCCATAATCTTCGGAGTGGCTAAAACAGTCCTATTTAGCGTTAAAAAGGCATCATTTAATGTGATAGGGGTGGTGGAGCCTCGTCGGAAACCGCCACTCTTGGTGGTGCTACCGACCGGACCACCACCAGTGGAGGTTGTCGAGGATCTCATCTAACATTGTTTGAAGTCTCGCAACCCTTGGTTAAGTTCAAAACAGTGTTATTAATGCGTTTTGACGTGATTTCATGTGTTGCCGTCGTCGAGTCGTTATTTGCGTGTGTTGACAAAATTTCCGAACTGGTGGAGAGTTTTCTGGCTTTCCCATGCCATGATAACCTTTCCCCGATGTTGGACAACACCAGCGAGGTTTCATGTTTGTTTGTACATGCCAGTTCGGTTTTCACGAGGAGTTATGGTTGAGTGTTGGTTTGGATTGAAACATCACGTGGCGATGAATGGTTACGACGTCGTAGTCATGTCGCCGGTCCTCGAGACCATGACATGACCCACATACGACTGAGCCGAGCCCAGGATTCGAGATGAGATTTATATATATTTTGTTTTCAAAACCCAAGAGAGAGATAGTATTCCTTTGTCGATTAAATTGTCGTGTCGTTCGAGTCATTCAAAACATTGAGGAAAATGATAAGTTTAAACCTAGTTTTAGTAAATGACTTGACCTATTAATACGAGTTTCCAACCTTGTCAGGTAACGGAAAACTCGGGGATACGCGTTAGGAATCGCGGGAGTGTTATACGCGGATTTCGATAGTCCAGGTAAGTACACTTGCCTTAAAAAGTATTTGTACGTTAGTAAGACAGCTAAGAAAATATCATGTGATTCATTTTCATTTCTTTGTGTTTTTCATTATCAAATTATTGGCTTTCCATTCCATATTCCTTGTATGTGTGTTCTTGGCATAAGTGTGTGTCTCGAAGGTACATGCGGCCTGCACTAGAAGGGATAAAACGCGGGCACTCGAGCGCACAAGTGTTTGACCACCCCTAGTGATTGTGTGATACCATGTACTGGATTGTTGTGGATTGTTGTGGATTGTTGTGGTATTGTTGTGGAATTTAGACCACTTATTGCCTCTCTTGACTCGTAGAACACGCATGTTTCGATTGCTATCATTTTCAGTCTGTCTATCATGCATTCTAGATTATTTAAATTCCTGTCTTTCAAGCACCGCATGATATTTAGATCTGTCTTGTTTGTTATTTCATGAATTCTTGTTATATTCTTTCGGCGTTACTTTCGATTTCTCTCAGTTGCTCACCGTCTAGTTTGTGACGGTGGGTGCGAGATAGGACGAGAGAAAGATAGGGGCAAGGGACCTTGCCTAGGAGACTTTTTGTGAGCAGCTGGACTTGAGGTACCGAAATGTAGGCTCATGTGTGTTTCTTTTTGTATGACGTTTATATATATGATCGTTTTGGAACTAGAAAATATGTTTTAAGGTGGATTCCATCAATCCATTTTGTTGACTTGGATATGAATATATCGAGGTTTTCCACATTTACATAGATTCCTAATTTCCCTTTGAATGAGTTATTTCCCAATATGTGATTAGAATGTGATTTTGCTTCCGTTGTGTTATAATTGCAATAACTCTTTCATAAATCTTGAAATTTGGATAAATTTGAGGCTGACTAGGCTCGTCAGGGTCGCTGAGAAACTGACTCGGGACCTGCACAGGTCTAGGGCGGGCATACCCAAATGCATTGGGAATTTGGGGCCGTCACAGTTGGTATCAGAGCCTAGGGATGAGGTGTAGGTTATTCTTTAACCTGATACCAACATCACAGTTGGTATCAGAGCACAAGGTTATATAGACCTGACTCTTGATTTAAATTCATAAAACACAAGCCATTTCAATCAGCGGAAGTTAGGAACGATCGAACCTAGAAGTGGAAACCCTATGATCCTGTAGAAACTTAACTGGGGAAGATATGGGTTGAGTCGAATTATTTTAATACATATTATGATTGCTATGTGTATTATTATAGTATACGGTAGCTATAGACTGATCCGAGAAGTTCGTCCTCTTGATTCAGACGACGATGGCGGATCAGACCGGTCAGGGCGACGATAGCGGCACATCCGGCATACGATATGCTAGTGCGGACGATGTGCATGCCTTGACTCAGAGAGTTGCGACGCAGGATTCGCAGCTACAGGAAATGTTACGACTGTTGAGGACACTCGTACCAGCTACCGCTACACCATCGACTCCGACTACACCATTACCACATACTACTACCCGAGGGGCCGAGACCCGATTGCCGCGGCATCTACGGCTCCGATTCCATTAGGGGCAGTACCTGAGGGAGCTGTTGTTGCACCTGACACGCAAATCAAGGCGGAGACACATTCTTTATCGACAGAGATAGCTCGAGCGACAGAGACACCAGCTACACCAGTAGCTACTGCAGAGGTTACTCCAGTTACGACTCCATCGAAGAATCCGGGAGCCACTGCTGAGGCGAAGCAGTGGAGGGAATTTAAGAGACATGATCCTATGAAGTTCTATGGCGGCACTGATGTTAGAGCAGCAGAACTATTTCTGAAGAACCATGAGAAGATTCATTCGATCATTGCCACGGAGGACCACATGCGAGCGACTATCTTTTCGTCGATGTTACATGGAGAGGCAGATGATTGGTGGACGACGATCATTACTACCAGAGGTGTTCCGAGAGACTGGATCGACTTCAAGACCCAGTTTAATCAGAAATACTTTCCACCGACTGTGCTTCGAGCAAAGAGGAATGAGTTCATGGCGTTGAGGCAGGGCGTTAATGAGTCAGTGATGGAGTACATGGGTAGATTCTCAGCATTGTTACCTTATGCTGGAGGATCGGCCGTCACTGAGACTGATCGAGTTTATTATTTCAATGAGGGTTTGTTACCTGCGATCGGTGGTTCTGTAGTCACTACGCAGCCGGAGACATTGCAGAAAGCCTATGAGTGTAGCTTGACTAGAGAAAGTTACCTAAGTACTCACCCGGAGGAGTTTGAGCGTGACCAGTCTGAGTTGCAGTTAGAACACCAATCAGAGAAACAAGACAGGAAACGAACGAGGAATCCAAATGACAACGGTGGTTCTCGAGGGCGGAAGGTGTGTTACCAGTGCGGACAACCCGAACATTTTCAGAATCGATGTCCAAACTTGTACGAGGACCAGCAAGATGACGATCAGCCTCAAGCCATTGAGGACGTGCACATGGCAAGTGAACAACAGTTGACAATGGTTCGTAATCTTACAGGAGGTGAGGAATTTTCCTAGTTAACGTACAACATGCATGGAACTAATTATTCAAAACTTTAGGTGTTTAAATGCGATGGCGGACGTCATGTGACAGAGTTAGGGTCGGGACTGGCTAGAGTAGTGCCGTTTAAACTTAGCAGAGTTGTTTAGGGTGAGACAGACCTAACTTATATTAGAGTCTGAAAAAGATGGTAAGTTTGGGGCACAATGGGTTGCCCAAAACTAGCCACAAATACACCGAAAGAGAGCCAGGACCAGACGGGTTGTGATTCATCTTACGATGCATGGACACGCAGTGTACATGGTGGCCACGGTTGCAACTTTGTTGAACATATTTACTGCCTGGGTAGGAATAAACTTGCGTTGAAATGCAAGTAGGTTGGGAGGTCATTACGGGTTTGATGTACGAGTCGCGATCGTAGCGTCTTACTTCGTAATTACCTGACTTGTGTTGTTGTGGTGGAGGGTGCCTGCGACGAGGTCGTTGGCATTTCTACCATTTTGGGGAAAACGGGAGCGGTCTAGAGAGACCGTAGTTGAATCAAGCTGTTCGAAGTGGCAGAACCCCAAATTTTTAACTGACTTGTGTTGGACTTGTCAGAATTATGACCCGGCTACGTGAATACCGGACAGTATTTCGAACTTCAGGAGTCGACACCGAAGTGATTTTATGATTCTTTGATTGTGTGTATTAGTATTTTAGTATTTTACGGGTTTCGAGCCGTTCGGGCAATATTTAATTGAGTGAGGTTTCGACTAGTTAAATGGGGGATAAAAACAAGTAAAGGGTACAAATAAAGGGATTTTTAATTAATTTAATTAAATTGTTGGCGAGATAAGGCGAGACTGCGCGCTCTACGGGAGCTGGGGCGAGGCGATACGGGACGAGGAATGTCGTTTGAACTCGAGAGTTGGTTAAATATGCAACATGCGGACTATGGGATTTGAATTGTTAAAGTGACACAGCCCAATGGTGAGGAGCCATGGGATGGACATCGAGATGTGTATTTATGTTTAGATGTGATGATGAGGTAAAAGACACATAAGGGCAAATATTTAAAAATGTGCAAGTGTTAAAACTGAAGGGCAAAAAGGTAATTTTGACACAAATTAAGTCATATATATATAAAACGTTGGAGAAAAAAAAACCCTACACCCAACACTATTCATTGTCTTCTTCAATCACACCACCGCCACCAACCCTCCTCTATCCACTCGGCCTCTCACCGGAACCCTCACTGGAGGTCCGTGATCTCTCCCTCTCATCCACTTGATCTCTCTCTCTCGATCTCGGGTTCTCTCTCCACTACTCTCACTCATGGTCTCACGCCTCCTTCCTCGTCTCACCACCGTCCCCTGGTTGAGCTAGTGGTGGCGGGGTTCGCTCACCCACCAGAGGTACATCTTTCTCTCCCTCGGTTGCTCATCTCTCTCAAACTGTCTTGTATCCTCTGCTCACTCTCGTTCAACTGGGCAACCCTCTCTCCCTCCTCTCTTGGCCGTCACCACCTCCATCGACGGTGCTGGGACAATGGACCCTCATCGGAGACGCCTTGGTCACTGGAGCAGGTATATATCTCAATTGTTTACCTCTCACTCTCTCTCGGTTTTTCACTCGAGCTCTCTCTTTCTCGATCACGCACGCCTCATTCTCCCCACTGTTGTATGGCTGTCCACGTGATGCCGGACTAGGATGGTGGCCACGACCCTCGGAGGCAGTCCTAGGTGGTCACCGGAGCCAAGGTTTCCCTCTCATTCCCCCGGTTCTTCTCTCTCTCTCGGTTTCTCTTGTGTTTTCTCTTTTTCCTTCTCTCATCTCACTGTTTTGGTTCTTTTCTTTGAACTGCGCAAGCATGGTGGTTGTTACTCGTCATTGTGGTGGTGGGTCTGTGCTCTATCGAGGCTGATCGGAGGTCATCCTCCGGCGACTCCGTCGACCGGAGGAGACCCCCGTATATGGACTGTTTTTGTGTGATTGTATGAACCCATTATTTAATGTGAGTTATGTGTTTTTCGTTCTTGTCGGAAACCACCAGTTTTGGTGGCGCTGCCATGGGACTGCCGTGACAAGGGGTTGGTGAAGACCACGCTACACTCATGCTAGTGTCTCGCAACCTCGGAGCGGTTCACACTAGTGGTGGAAAGCCAATTTTCTTTGTTATTGTATGGGTTGTTTTAATGTATTCTTTGTCGGAATCTTTGAACTAGGGTGGGTACATACGGCTATCTCATGTCGTAGTGGCTCCCTCCCGATATCAGATAACACCAGCGAGACACCATGGAGGCTTAGGATGTATTGGTTAATTAGTTTTAGTTGAAGTTTTGACCATGGTGATCCTTATTCGGTTATACAAACTACTTTGAGTTTCCAGCCTTGTTTTGAGGTTTTGGGCTAGGATATATAGACTTGGTTTTACCTTGTCTAGGGTGCTGGTTTGTGTTGATGAACACATTGTGTGTGCAAGAAACTAAATATATGTTTTATGACTTCAATATCAAGTGTGTGTGTTGGGAAGGTGTTGTGATGTATATTCCTTAAAAAAATAGTATTTAAAGTTAAAATGGTCATGACGTCGTGAACACGCCACCGGCTCTCAAAGCTATGGCGTGACCCACATACGACTGAGCCGAGCCTATAGTTCATGAGTAGGCTTACACGTGTTATGATTTTTGATGTTGTGATATCGCTGTCGTGATTATTGTTGTGGTTTTTCAAACCCGAGAGAGTACTCGTCTTTTTATCAAATTGTTGAGCTGTTTAAGTCCTTAAAACACTTAGGAACACACTAGGGTTTCACCTAGGGTTTAGTTAATGATTCAACCCATTAATTAAAGTTTCCAACCTTGTCAGGTAGCGGGAAACTCGGGGATACTTACTAGGAAAGCGAGTGTGTTGTTACACGGGTTGCGATTAGTTCAGGTAAGTACACTTGTCTCAAAAACTTGTGTACGTTAGTAAGCCAGTTAAGAAAATATCATGTGATTCATCTTCATTCCATTGTGTTTGCTATTACCTATTTGTTGGCATTCCATTCCATATTCCTTGTATGTGTGTTCTTGGCATAAGTGTGTGTCTCGAAGGTACATGCGGCCTGCACTAGAAGGGATAAAACGCGGGCACTCATGCGCACGAGTGTTTGACCACCCCTAGTGATTATGTGATACCATGTACTGGATTGTTGTGGATTGTTGTGGATATTGTTGTGGTATTGTTGTGGATTTTAGACCACTTATGGCCTCTCTTGACTCATAGAACACGCATGTTTCGATTGTTATTGTTTCCAGTCTGCCTATCATGCACCTTGTTTATTCAACTTCCTGTCTTTCAATTCCCTGCATGATATTTAGATCGCCTTGATTGATAATTCATGAATTCTTGTTATATTCTTCGGCATTACTTTCGATTTCTCTCGATTTGCTCACCGTCTAGTTTGTGACGGTGGGTGCGAGATATAGCGGAGTGCAAGTAGAGGCAAAGAGCCTTGCTTAGGCGACTTTTTGTGAGGATTAGCTATTTGGACTTGAGGAACCCTAGAGTAGGTTATATGTTTTTGCTCATTTGTATGTTGCTTTATATATGTATGCTTTTGGTTTATAGAACTTGGCTTTATTATTGAGATTAGTATCATGTATCTTGATTTATCGAATTGTACATGAACACGGGGTTTTCCACATTATAGAATTCCTAATTTCCCTTTGATTGAGTTATTTCCCCTTGTTACTTACTGTTTAGTCTTCCATTGTGTATTATTGCAATAACTCTTTCATAAAACTGCTAAATTGAGTAAATATGAGGCTGACTAGGCTCGTCAGGTTGCCGAGTGATAATTCGGGGCTTGAACGGGTCTAGGCCGGGCGTACCCAATTGCACGGGGAAATTGGGGCCGTCACACTATCGATCTTGTACACGTTGAGTCGATTTGTATTGTTTTATAACCTGTCGTCGGAAACTGCCCTCACTGGCGGCGCCACCGCCGGACCACCATGACCGGGACGCTGTTGGGGACCCCAACAATCTCCTACGTGGGTTCCATAATCTTCGGAGTGGCTAAAACAGTCCTATTTAGCGTTAAAAAGTCGCCATTTCATGTGATAGGGGTGGTGGAGCCTCGTCGGAAACCGCCACTCTTGGCGGTGCTACCGGCCGGACCACCACCAGTGGAGGTTGTCGAGGATCTCATCTAACATTGTTTGAAGTCTCCCAACCCTTGGTTAAGTTCAAAACAGTGTTATTAATGCGTTTTGACGTGATTTCATGTGTTGTCGTCGTCGAGTCGTTATTTGCGTGTGTTGACAAAATTTCTGAACTGGTGGAGAGTTTTCTGGCTTTCCCATGCCATGATAACCTTTCCCCGATGTCGGACAACACCAGCGAGGTTTCATGTTTGTTTGTACATGTCAGTTCGGTTTTCACGAGGAGTTATGGTTGAGTGTTGGTTTGGATTGAAACATCATGTGGCGATGAATGGTTACGACGTCGTAGTCATGTCGCCGGTCCTCGAGATCATGACATGACCCACATACGACTGAGCCGAGCCCAGGATTCGAGATGAGATTTATATATATTGTGTTTTCAAAACCCAAGAGAGAGATAGTATTCCTTTGTCGATTAAATTGTCGTGTCGTTCGAGTCATTCAAAACATTGGGGAAAATGATAAGTTTAAACCTAGTTTTAGTAAATGACTTGACCTATTAATACGAGTTTCCAACCTTGTCAGGTAACGGAAAACTCGGGGATACTCGTTAGGAGTCGCGGGAGTGTTATACGCGGATTTCGATAGTCCAGGTAAGTACACTTGCCTTAAAAAGCATTTGTACGTTAGTAAGCCAGCTAAGAAAATATCATGTGATTCATTTTCATTTCTTTGTGTTTTTCATTATCAAATTATTGGCTTTCCATTCCATATTTCTTGTATGTGTGTTCTTGGCATAAGTGTGTGTCTCGAAGGTACATGCGGCCTGCACTAGAAGGGATAAAACGCGGGCACTCGAGCGCACGAGTGTTTGACCACCCCTAGTGATTGTGTGATACCATGTACTGGATTGTTGTGGATTGTTGTGGATTGTTGTGGTATTGTTGTGGAATTTAGACCACTTATTGCCTCTCTTGACTCGTAGAACACGCATGTTTCGATTGCTATCATTTTCAGTCTGTCTATCATGCATTCTTGATTATTTAAATTCCTGTCTTTCAGTACCCGCATGATATTTAGACTGTCTTGTTTGTTATTTCATGAATTACTGTTATATTCTTCTGGCGTTACTTTCGATTTCTCTCAGTTGCTCACCGTCTAGTTTGTGACGGTGGGTGCAGATAGGACGGAGAGCAGTAGGGGCAAGGGACCTTGCCTAGGAGACTTTTTGTGAGCAGCTGGACTTGAGGTACCGAGATGTAGGCTCATGTGTGTTTCTTTTTGTATGACGTTTATATATATGATCGTTTTGGGACTGGAAAATATGTTTTAAGGTGGATTCCATCAATCCATTTTGTTGACTTGGATATGAATATATTGAGGTTTTCTACATTTACATAGATTCCTAATTTCCCTTTCAATGAGTTATTTCCCAATATGTGATTAGAATGTGATTTTGCTTCCGCTGTGTTATAATTGCAATAACTCTTTCATAAATCTTGAAATTTGGATAAATTTGAGGCTGACTAGGCTCGTCAGGGTCGCTGAGAAACTAACTCGGGACCTGCACGGGTCTAGGCCGGGCGTACCCAAATGCATTGGGAATTTGGGGCCGTCACAATACACAAGATTGAATGGAAACCAAGTCATAAACCCTAGTTCTTGTGCAAACCATTATCAATTCCGAGATTGAATGGAAAACAAGCCCCAAACGCATACAAGTATGCATAGGAATGATGAAAACGACAATTTGAAGTGTAAGTCTTTTGAAAATCATGCTTGAAACCTTGGTTTATCATTAAATCCGAAAATACCAATTTGTTTCCAACAAATTTGTTCAAGCTTAATGAGCTAGATTAGGGTTATTACCTAGCTTGAGTGGTTTTCAAGCTTATGGAGGGTGTGTAGTTTAGTGTAGCCCTTTCTCTAACCTTCAAGCTTTATATCCATCTCTTCTACAACTAAACCCTAGCCTCCTCTCTTTTAGTTTGTGAACAAAATTTAGAAAATAAGTATGTATATGCAGGTAGTTTAGAAATTATGGGGTGTTAAATTGATCATGTCAAAAATACATTTTTTACGACTTCAATAAACTTTGCCATTTGACAAGTGATGCCCCATCCAACTCACCAAATATTAAATAAGTATGTATATGCAGGTAGTTTAGAAATTATTTAAAATAATTTCTTTTTTTTTGAAGAAATATTGAAGTTTCGTTAATCATTAATGGTTCGAGATAGGGCCAGACATAGAATAAAAAAAGTACATTGATTTGTTAATCCTATTTATTCAAAAGAACTTCCATTACTTTGGCTGTGAAAGCGATTGTGAAAATTGAAATAGTTTAACAATCAATGATTGTTTCACTACAACGTTGAAACACTAATACACACACCTGCAAGAACCACGTAACGAATAACAAAACTTCCCAACGAGGAGAAGAAAACCTAAAACTTTTCGACAAGGAGAAGACAAAAGAAAGACTTACAATAGATGGAAGACAAAATACCTAAAAATAAAACTAAAAAGAAGGACCAACCTAACAGCTGCACAAATTCAAAAACAAATGTTGAGGAAGATGAACTGCAATAAGTAGATACAATCTTCACATATCTGAAAAGATATATACTTTATTAAACACGTAAAATACGGAGATATGAGGATTGGAAGCACTGCCGATTAAAAAGAAGATCAACGGTAGTTCAAAATCTTGAATCAAAAGAGAAAACTCAAAAAGTGATTTTTAGGGTTACTTAACCCCTATAAAAATCACAATTAGTTTAACCCCTACCACGCCCTTAAACGCATAAATTTATACATTCAAAGCGACCATAAATAATTTCTAAAAGGTCATCACTTTAAAAAAAAAATGTAATGGATTGATAAAATAAGACTTTTGAGTTTTGATAGACAAATGGCTAACAAACATTTGATGTTTGATGTTTGATATTTGATATAATTTAAAAACATTAAAGAATTCAAAAAGATTTAATTGCTATTAGTTGGAACGTACAATTATAGAAAGGAAGAGCTTTGTTTTTCTTGAGAAAGAAAGAAAAAACTTTGTAATGTTAAAAGAAATAGAGCTTTCAATATGCAATGTAGTATCTATTACATTTCACTCATTAAAATGTTGTAATATGCTGGTTTAGAGCATCTTTAATGGGTTGGGGTTGTGGATTAGGGTGGATGTAGGACACTTAGGATAAAATAAACATCATAACAAAAAAACTCTCTCCAATGGCAATGTGAATTCATACTATGGAGATGATGTGGTATAAATAATCGTTCACACTGTACATCGTACCTTCTATTTTTAGAGGGTAAGATAGACAATGTGCAGATGCAACATCATTAAAATCGAAAAAAGAGAAGTATGAAAAAAAATAAAAACCAAAAAAAGAGGCGCATGAAAAAAAAAAAGCATTAAATTAAACTATATATATATATTTGTTTTTTGATTAAATTTTATTTAACAGTTCTTTTGAAAAAAAATAGTTTGCACATGTGCAATCCATATTATGCATTGGATAAGACATTTGAATTTTAATATCTATTTAGTCCACATAGGATAGACATTCTCTGCACGTTGATGATGTGACATGAATCTACAACCACAATTTACATTTAACATTAAAGATGTTCTTACCTTTTTGGGTTATGAATAATGAATATGCTTTTTTAGACTTTAAATAAAAAAAGAGGGCCCAATAGAACAAAGAAAAGCCATAAAATGTTTTTTTTTTCGGACGTTGAAAATAAAAGGGTCGTTGTATCTTAAATAAACTCAATAATCACTTTATTGATATCAACTTCTTTTAATGACACGAGGTTAACCCATATTTATAGACACATGTAAACTCAACTCCTAATCAAATTAGAAAAGTCGTAAACAACTCATCAACAAACTCAAAACTCATAAACTCTTAGTCAAATACAAACACTATGTAATTTGGTAATGAAACATATAAGTGTAGGTTCTCCCCTAAATATTATGAAGACCTTTTGGAATAAAAGTTTAATCTTGCGAGTTTTTTTTTTTTTTGGGTGTGGTTAAATATCGGTAGCGATCGACAGACCCACATAAACAAATCCAAAATCTCATCTTTTTTTCTCTTTTGAAGAAAAAAATCACATCCTAGTTTATTTGCATTTTGTCACATCCAATTCAATCAATCACATTTTAGAACTAAAGTTCTTATAAACTCAATAATCACTTTATTGATATCAACTTTTTTTAATGACACGAGGTTAACCCATATTTATAGACACATGTAAACTCAACTCCTAATCAAATTAGAAAAGTCGTAAACAACTCATCAACTAACTCAAAACTCATAAACTCTTAGTCCAATACAAACATTATGTAACTTGGTAATGAAACATATAAGTGTAGGTTCTCCCTTAAATATTATGAAGAAAATGATAATTTTACACACTTGGAGCGCACACTTTATTTTTTAGCCCATTTATGATTATTTCTTGTCTCTTAAGGTGTGAGTCCATATTTAACAAAATACCATAAATAAACTAAAAGACAAAATGTGCGTCCTAAATGTGCGTTTAAAATGGATCATTTTATCATTTTACCTATTTAATCTTGTGAGGTTTTTTTTTTTTTTGGGTGTGGTTAAATATCGGTAGCAATCGACAGACCCACATAAGCAAATCCAAAATCTCATCTTTTTTTCTCTTTTGAAGAAAAAAATCACATCCTAGTTTATTTGCATTTTGTCACATCCAATTCAATCAATCACATTTTAGAACTAAAGTTCTTATCTCTGATTCTCTGGGCTTTCCTCAAAAACAAAGGTTTTTATCTTCGGGCATATATATGTTAGACAGCCTATTGATTTCTAATTATTATTATTATTACTAATATTATTCTACGTCTCACCTAAACAGGGATTGGGTCACACGTACACTCACACTTCAACGTGCCATCCACGCAGTCACGTGACCCAATGGAATTTTTTATTATTATTAGAATCGTGGTACTTCAAAATCATAAGATTCTCATTTTCCAGTCTGGTTCTTTGGGCCCACCATTTTTATTTGTAAAACAACACAAACGAGTGAAAGTTTCAAACCTTTCAACAAATCCCAGCCGTTCATCACAGATGATCATGAACTGGGACACTGAACTTTGGGCCCCACAGTGTACGATCGTTTAACAGAGGAGATGAGCATCTAATAATAAAAGATTCAGGGCTGTCATCAATCCATCACAAGTCACGAATCCCGACAGAGTTTCATGTTCATTAATGCTTAGGGTTTCGTGTGGCTTAGGTGAGAATGGGACCACCGAATCATTGACTTTTGTCTATTCTTTAACTCCTATGATTTGGTCACTTTTTCATGGATGAAAGATTTAGTCTATATGGTGCATCTCCTTCGTATTAGTTGTTACATTTTAACTTTTGTATAAAAAAATAAAATAATAACTAAATCACCATTAAAATTTTATAACAAAATATAAATGACTTTATTTATTATATACATGGTATAAAAAAAATAATTAGTGGTGTCATTAACTAAATGCAATGGGTTAGAATTGAAAAAAAATATTTCTGATTTCTTGATTTTTTTAATATGATACATTGCGAAAAAAAAAAAAAAAAACTTTAATGCAACAAATAATATAGAATGGAGGGGTCAAAACCTATCAGGTGAGATGGTAATAACATCACTTGCCAAAAAGGTAAAACCTCAGAAGATCGTGATTCGATTTTTATTGAAATAAAAAAATAAAATAAAATGGGTAGAGTAATTAGTTACTCGAGGAAGCGAGTTTTGGGTTTAGCTTTAATGGTACTCCCTCCATTTTTATTTTTATTTTTTTCAAAGATTTTATGATTCTATCACCCGACTTCACGCATAGGTCAGTGTATAAGTAATTGAGTATGTATTTTTTACTGCACCATATAATAATAGTAATTATTTTGAGGAAAAGATTTACTTAATGAGCGTTATTCACAAGTTTTAAGATAACATTTAATTATTACATAATACCGGTTATATATCACTTAATTTAATTTTTAGAATTTCTTTAGTGGTTTATCTTACATTAAGTGATAGAAAAATGTTACTTTAATCTTTTTTGATAAATTTTGTTCTCATTAATTGTACTATATATGACTAATTGTACCAAAGCATCTCTAGTGAGATGGATTAGTCATATATCACTTGCTAAAAAATAAAATTTTGAGATATTACAAGATTTGGCTTATGTTGAAGTAGAAAAAGGAATTTATATTTGACTAATTAACCCATTTTTTGAGAAATGTTTCCCCTCCAAACAATCACTTATTGTGAATCGGGATGAGTTTTCTTAAGTGTACTTATTTAGAAAAGTTGTATTTTATTTTATTAAATATTTTTTATACAAATTATTCTTAAATTACTTTAAAGAGTATTATTATAGTTTTCTAAAAAGAGAGTATTATTATAGTTTTCAAAAAAGAGAGTATTATTCCTACCAAGAAAAAAGAGATTACTATAATAAACTCACTAATTCAATATTATAAATATTAATTAAACTTCTTGAGAGGTAGAAAACTGATCCGCCGTACTCATATATATTTCAACTTCTTGAAATCTCTCTTTTTTTTCTCTACTATTTCTTAAGAAATTTATTTGTCAAACTTCTTAAGAAATTAACTTTCATGAAGTGTTTTTTTTAGAAGAGCCAAATATTGAGATTAGAGGATAGTTTATTGATTTGTTTTGATCTAATAATAAACGAGAAAATATTGTTAAGTGTTGGTTAACTATTTTTTTTCCCTTTTTGTATACCTAAAAGCTCTTTTTTTTTTTTTTTGGTAGGAACCTAAAAGCTCTTTTGATTAGATTCCTAACGTTGTCTTTATTTCATTAGTCAAAAGTTCCATAAATGTATTTCAACAATGTATATATGATATTTTAATTATATGTATGCTTAATTAGATTTCGTTTCATATCTATTTTAATTATATGTATGTTTAATTAGATTTCGTTTCATATCTTTTGTTACATAAGCAAAATAAATGAATTGAATTTAGTTCAGTTAGTTTTGCTTTAAAAGAAAAAGCCCTTGTTATTATTATTATTATTATTATTATTATTATTTTTTTTTTTTTTTTTTTTTTTTTTTTTTTTTTACTTCTATGGAATCGAACTCGATCTTTCAAAATCTTGTCTTTTTGTCAACCTATGTCTTTATCATCTTTTGCCTTGTTGAGTTATCTTTTTTTTTTTTTTTTGCCTTCCTTGTTGATTATCTTACAAGAATATATAAAGAACATAAAGCACTCATAATGTCGACTATAGAATACATTCTTGTTTACTAATTGCCTATTTTAGAATATTCTATTAAATTTTTATTTGTAGTCAGTCAAAAATTAATTCAAAATTAGAGCTGCCACCAATAATTCATTAATAAAAATTTAATTGTTTTTATATATGAAGTAATTCAGCTCCTTTAAGAGGTATTTTGTCTTAATTACAAGCTCACACATTCTGCGGTAGTCAAAATTAAATGTTTATACCAAAACTGTGGTATCACTATATCACTTGCTAAAATGAAATGATCAAAAGGTGTTGGGCTCGTCATCTTATAAAAAAATACTAAATACTTATAGTAAATTTACATAAAGAGTCTGTCTCGGTATAATCTACATGATTCAAACTTTATGAATGAGGTATCACTTGCTAAAAGAGGCATGGTCCAACAAGTCTTGAATTCGATTCATATTAGAGTTATTAAAAAAAAAAAAAAAAGAAGGTCCTACCGAAAAAAAAATAATAATAATAAAAAAAGAAAAAAAAACTAAATGCTTATATAGTAAACTCATATAAAGAGTCCATCGCATTGTAATCTACAGGATTCAAACCCTCTTCTCACCCTTTGCAATAAATAGACCTTGGACACCAAGAAGAGGCACCAAGAAGTTTGCCTACCAACCAGTGCGCTGTCTCAGAGTTTGGTACCATACATCCATTTAATTTCCATTCCAAGTTTAATTAAAGGACAATTTTTATGATTTGTTTCTGTCTGACCACAAATATACATGTGTCACGCGTATCACACAGTATTAAGTAACACGTATATTCTTTTTCTAGATAATACATAACTTATGCAATGCACCTAGTCTAATTAACTATAATTAAGTCATCTGATCTCCCTCATTATGTTTGTAACGTTTTTATTATCTTGAGACGTGCCACTTGCTACCTCTGCCTATATATTTGGCAAGAAAAATTAAATGGAGCTTCACAATTGTTTGCAGTGCAGGGCCTTGGTTTTAACACGTAGAGACGAAACAAGGCAGGCACACAGGTGCGTTACCTCTCACTTTAAAGTGAAGAAATCCAAAAATTAAAGAAGCAAAAACTGACGGACCAAATTGCATCCATTCACTAACAAACAAATAAGCCACCACCGCTCACTGCAAGCCTTTCTCATTTACTTTTTTTTTTTTTTTTTTTAGTGAGATTTTATTTTATTTTTTTGGTAGGACTTTAGTGAGATTTACATTTCAAAGTCCATATCCATTTAGAGATAAAAGTTAAAAACATTTTTCATAATAAAAAAAGTTAAAAACATTTTTTGTACTAAAAATGTCCCCCTCCTAGCATGTAGTAATTAATTTTTTTTTTAATTTCTTCGATATATTTGTAGGGAGAAATGAACAACCTTACAGTGACACAATAAAAGTCACACATAAAAAGTTATATACACTTTTTGTTTTCTTTTTAAAAAAATAAAACTGCATCTATTTCATCAAAAAAACAACCACCTCTCATAAAAAAAGCTACACCTACTTAAAAATTGTGTGATAATTGTTCTTAAAAATAAAAATAAATAAATAACAAATAACAAATTGTGATAATTTGGCAAAAAAATTGTGATAATTAATTAATTATGAAGTTGTGTTAAATGTGTGTCATTTAAAGTAAGTTTTCAACGGATTTGGCATGGAAACAAAATTGTTTAGAACGCTTAATCTTTAAATTTTGTGATATTTGTTTAGAACCCTAAACCACATCACACAAATTAGAATGCGTAATCTTTTTTTAAAAAAAACCTCATAGCTAATTTTATTGCAAATCATTAGCCAGTACATCAACTAAGAATGGTGGTACAACACGCCACTCGCTCTGACCAGTCAAAGAACTAGCCTTCATCGCCACGGTGTGAGCTGCTAAGTTCGCTGATCTTCGTACAAAAGAATCATAATAGAACTTCATGTCCGTTAAAATGTCAATCCAGTCGTCCATAATAGATCTAAAATATGAGTTATCCCTGGTCTTTGCTAGCGATAGCTTGGACCACCAACATAACATCTACTTCAATGTCTGCACTCATAACTCCTCTCCTATTTATCCAATTAAGTGCTTCTAAATTCACTCCCGTCAATCACTATTGAGCGTTGGCCAAGGTCTAACATTTTCACTAATTAAAATGAGCAAGGATGAGGCTCCGGAAATGCAAAGTAAATACTAGACCTTTAGTTAATATTTTAATTCAAGCCTATCATAAAACTTAATAGAATATATAATTCAGGTCGTCCTGACTCGTCCATCATGGTTCCATGTAATTCTACAGCCCATCGGGTCCATTAGGCTCTCATATACTCTATAGGTTTGTTGTCACCTTTTTTTTTTTTTGGTGAAAGTTGTCACCCATTTAAGCTATATAGATCTACTGTAACTAATTAGGTTTCATTAAACGATAATAAATTTGAAACCGCTCATCTTGAACGCGTATTTAGGACAAAATTATGTACCTCTTAATTAAAAGTTGGGGTTGTTCCTCCCAAGCTTCTAATAAAAAAACTCACTCCTATGAAGCCCCACCACCAAGTTCAAGGGCAACAAGGGAAAACCCTAACCAAACAAAATCAAACCATTAAATGGTCCAGATTTAGAGTTAAATTAAGGATGACAATTAGATCTATGGGTACCCAACCTTAATAAACAGGGTAATACTCGACCCGATATACATTAGGTAAAGGTATGGGTTTATAAATGAAATGCACACATGAGTATGGTATGGGTATGAGTAGAGTAAAGGTATTAACACTACCTGCCCCATTTATTCAATTACCCATTTAATATACCTATTTATATTATTTCTTATTTACATATACTAACTTGGTTTTACTATTAAGATATGTCTATTGTCAAAAATTGAAAGTACATTCTTCCAATTTTCGAAGAATGAAGACTTTTTTTAGCTTACTTAAATACTTTCATATTTTAAATTTTAAAATAATTATTAGAGACATCCTACATTTATATTTTTGTTTTATAATAACTATAAAAATAATATAATATGTGTATTCTATTGACATTTTAAACTCAAAATTTTTATTTGCTCCTTTTAAATCTTGAGTTTATATTAATTAATAATAATCGGTATAGATACCTACAAGTACTTTGCTATCTAAATGGATAATACTCATACCCGCCCCACCAAAAAAAAAAGGTAAAATGATAAAATATGGGTAAGACACTCATATGATGGAGTGGGTATGAACGTATATCCGCCCCATATCTTACCCATTAACATCCCTAGGTTAAATTGTAGTTATACAATAGCAAGTGCGTTATGTGTGTCGGTGTTTGTGCCCTCCTTTCTAAAAATTTCTCTACCCTTCCGAATCTCGCTCTCTCCTCTCCATTATATAAACGCCTCTCCGTTTCCTTCTCCTTCTCATACTCTGCATCTCTCCCTCTTTCTTTTTCATTCTCTTCAACAACCGATATTCTCTTCGCTGTTCTTCGATTCCTCCTCGCAATCTCATCAACTCTCTTGGTTTTTTGTTGGTTTTGAGAACGATTTCCACATCTCCATTGATACAAGACCCTCTCCTGTTTTGTAAGTCCCGTACCTCCCCTGTTCAGGCTGTTCTTGATAGGATCTCTCGTTTTCCTGATTTAGGTATTGGTTTGATTTCGGTTTGATTGTTTGTTTGTAAGTTTTGGTTGATTCTTGATGTGGGTTTTCGTTTTTGTGTCGAAATTTTGATTCGTCTGTCTGTATTGGTTGTTTTGTTATGTTTTTCTCTGTTTTTTGTGTTTTCTCGTTGTGGGTGTTTATTTTTTCGCTATTTGATCGCTTGTTTTCGTTGAAACTGCAATTTTTTTGTTGGGTTTTTGTGTTCTTTGTTAAAGATTGAAACTTTGATTTGTTTGGGTTTTGATTTGCTGTGGGGGTTTTGCAGGTGTGGATGTTGTAATGGAGTCCAAAGGGGGTAAGAAAGCTAGCAATAGTAGTAATAATTCTCTTCAGTACGAAGCGCCGCTCGGTTACAGCATTGAAGACATTCGACCACACGGCGGAATTGAGAAGTTCAGATCTGCTGCTTATTCCAACGTAAGATCAAAATCAATCCCACCTTTCATTACCCACCAATTGTTTGATCAAATGATTCAAATTTCATGTTTTTTTAATTATATATAGTTTGATTGATTAGTAATGTTAATTGTTGTTGTTGTTGTTGGTTTGAATGTTTTATGTGCAGTGTGTGAGGAAGCCATCCTGATATATTCCAAGTGAATGCCTTCATCAGTAGAGTAGGATTTCCTTAATTTTCAGCTCAAACTTTGCTTTCTACAAATAAAACTTGTTCTTCTTCTTCTTCTTCATCAATAGTACCATTTGATTTGCCTTCTCCGTGCCCGTTTTCGAGCTTTTGCTGTTGTTTCTTCAATACTCAATCTAAGCCATGACTGTGCTGTTGGGCACTGATGGCCTGAACCCTCTTGGTTCATCTCCAATAGGGTTTGAGGGGTTTGAAAAACGCCTCGAGATCACTTTCTCTGAGGCGCCGTTTTATCTAGACCCGGAAGGGCTTGGTCTGCGAGCTCTCACTCGAGCTCAAATAGATACAATCCTTGACGCTGCGAGGTGCAGCATTGTTGATCAACTATCCAATTCTGAATTTGATTCATACGTTCTTTCTGAGTCGAGCTTGTTTGTTTATCCTCTTAAGATTGTCATCAAGACTTGTGGCACAACCAAGCTCCTCCTTTCGATCCCGCCTATTTTGGAACTCGCAAACATGCTCTCGCTTTGTGTCCATTCTGTTATGTATTCGCGAGGAACATTCATCTTCCCTGATGCCCAGCCTGCTCCTCACCGTAGCTTTGCTGAAGAAGTCGCCGTGTTGAATGGCTTCTTCGGCAACCTCTCCTCTGGTGGCAAGGCATATGTGCTTGGTGATCCCGAGGTTCCAAATCACAACTGGCATGTTTACTCTGCCTCGGATGCGAAAACTAATGATGCGAATCGGGCAGTAACATTGGAGATGTGCATGACAGGGTTGGATAAGGAGAAGGCATCTGTGTTCTTTAAGAAGTCTGAGGAATACTCAGCCAAAGAGATGACTAAAATGGCAGGAATATCTGAAATACTGCCTTCTTTTGAGATATGCGATTTTGATTTCGACCCTTGCGGGTATTCAATGAATGCTATTGACGGTGCTGCCTACTCCACCATACATGTCACTCCTGAGGATGGTTTTAGCTATGCAAGCTATGAGGCTATGGGGTTCGACCCGGGTTCGGTTGAATTTGGACCTCTTGTGAAGAGGGTGCTCAAATGCTTTGGTCCAAGTGAGTTCTCAGTTGCTATAACTTGTAAGGATGAGAAGATGAAGCAGATGTGGGGAGTGAAGGAAGAGGTGGAAGGGTATGCGTGCAAGACGGAAGTGAAGGAGGAGGTAGCCGGCAGTGGATGCGTGGTTTATCAGTGCTTTGTTGCGAAGGAGGGGGCGTTTCGTACAGGTTCGCCTAAGTCTACCCTGTCCGAGTGGGAGGAGTTCTCGGAGGAGGAAGAGAAGAGCATTGATGGTGGAGATGAGGTTGAATTAGCAAAAGATGATCAACACATGGTGTTGGTATATGAATGATGTTAATGGTGATGTTTTTGTTTGTGTCATGTCCGTGTTTCCGTTGGTGTTCTTGTTTCAAGTTTATGTGGAGTCATGTTTTTTGCATGGTTGAATAAGTTCATTATGAACATCAATTTGGTTGGTATTGTAACTCTTGGTTTAAGTGTTTTAAATGAAATGAATTGCTTTGGGTCCTGTTTGGTGTTGCTTATCAATAATTTGAATGAATAATGACATCGCCATTGGTGCCAACTAGGGACGCAAATGGGTAGGGTAATAATACCCATGAGTGATTGGTATTTACTCCGGGTACGGGTATGTGGATTTTAAATAAGGATGAGGTGGGATGGTTACAAAATTTCATACATATACGGGTGTGGGTATGATACCCATCTACCCATGGGGATCACCCCATATATCAATTTACATACATATGATATTTATTACTTTTATAATGTGTCATGCATTAAATGTTTTGTATATTTATGGTGCCTCGATTAATGTATTACATTAAAATCTAATGGTTGTAATCTAATATATACCCATGACAACCATTGGATTCTAATCTATTACATTAATCGAGGCGTCGTAAATGCAAAAACAATTAATGCACAACACATTTTGAGGGTTTTCATGACATGAATATATATTTGGCCTCCAATGTAGAAGAATCCAATAAATATGTGAATATCAACTGTGAGAGACTTCCATTTCTGCCCTGAGTTCCCTCAAATTGTCTCCCCTATCCAACAACAAACCGATCTTTTCCCTTCTCATCCGATCCATCGACAAAACCAACCTTTTCCCCTCTCTCTCATCCGAATTCTCTCCGTATCCATCAACAAATCTGATCTTTGTTTCTATTTTTTTCGGTCAACAAATCCAAATCTCTCATCTATTTATTCAATGCAAGTTCGAGCATCAAGACACAATCTGCAAATTTGATTGCTCTCCGCGCTTTAGGTTGTTTTGTCTCTCAAGTTCGAGTATCAAAATACAATCTACAAGTTGAGAATCAAAATACAATCTATCCAAATTTCTCTTTTTTTATCTATTCTTTTATTGGAGTTTGATGGTTGGTTCATTGTTGGTTGCCTGCCTTGAATTATAAAGTTATATGACCTCTTTCATATTCTCTGCATTTCAAATTTCTTTTTTCTCATTATTGATTTTTTTTTCAATTGCATAGTAGTCTTAGACCCAATGCCTATAATGATTCTCCAATCATTTCTATCATATTGAAGGTTTTTTTGAGAAAAATCATATTGAAATTGGTTTTTCTCTTTTTTTTTTTAGTACTCAGACTTGGGTTTTGCATTAATAGCTACTGGTCTCTTTACGGTTCCGCATTGAATGGTAGTTTAGATACATTTGCATACTTCAGTGGTATTTTTTTACACTATATGGTAAATGGTGGATAGGCAAACTTGAATCCTTTATGATAGCTTGACTACCTATTTTATTGTGCAACGAATATGTTTGATGATATGCCTAAGAGAGGAGTATCAAGGTAACAAGGTAGTTGTACTAAAAATTATAGATCTAAGGCTACACATGAATGCTCTCCCTTAGAGTGCTTAAGTCTGCTCTTTCTCTCTCAGTAAAGAGTCTAAAGAAAACCATTTACTAATCAATTGGTCCCTTCTATAAAACATCTATATTTTTTGTATTTCTTTTAGGTTTACAATATCGAATTGTTCTACATATTCAATTAGCTTACCTCGGACAATCAACACATGTTGATGGGTGCTTCTTCCTTTTTTTCTTTTTTTTTTTTGTCTTTTTGGTGCAATAGGTGTTTCTTGTATACACTAGATAGGCTTTTAAAACAAAGTTAATGGGTGTCACAATCATGCTTTTTTATTTTATTTATTTAAAGAATAGACCTATAAAAACAAAGTTATTTTTTTGCAAATGAGAATGCATTAATAAGTAATAACCATATATGATAGATAGGTTGTGCATTATCTTTTGGACTGCAATATTGTTTTGATTGCCCGAATTGAATGTTTGCACTATTTCTTTTATAGATTTGAAGGCATGAGGCCCAAGAACCATTGCTAACTATCTACACCTGCAATAGCTTTCTAAGTCCTATATATTATGAAGAAAATTTGCAACTAAAAATTTGTTAGAATTTTTCAATTGAGTTTCCCCATCTAATATAATGTTGGAGACAAATATGCGCATGCAATAGCGTGCTAAGTGTGATATTTGTTCGACCATAACTAATCTGATGTTGGCGACAAATGGTATTGGTTATTTCCCCATCTTAAGGCCATCAGCTTGAACGGGTGTTACAGTCATAACTAATTTGAGAATGACCTTAGAGTTTAGGTCAGAAAATTTCAGCTCAATATTCTTTTAGCTATTATAAAATCTGCAAATCCAAATTAATACTTGGCACCAAGCAACCAAAAGCAAAACCTATATCTTAATTTCTCCTCTCGCGGTCTTAGTTGAATTATTTATATCTTTAAGAACATTTTGGTGTTTTCAACACTTAAATGGTCAGCTTCATCATTGATCATTGATAGTTTAAAACGTATAATATTTCACCTACTAAAAATTAATTATAATATTTATATTTTAAAAAACATTTCAAGTAGAGATAACAATTGTTTTTAATTTTAATAATAGTACTGATTTTATCAGTTGATAAATTAACATATCATTATGATTTTTCATTTATAATGTATACATATATATATTAAAATCTATATTTAGAGTTTGTTGAATTTTATAAATATTATTTTAATTTTACTTTTAATTTAATTTAATTTTAGGAGCACGTTATGAAAACTAGTATATATATATATATATATATATATATATATATATATATATATGGATACTTTTACCATGAGAACCAAATATATACCCATGTCATGGGTACACCATTTAAAACTATTGGATTTAAATCCAACACATTAATTAAGGCGACAATAATGCACAAATCATTTAATGTACAACACATTTTGAGGGGTCCCCATGGCATGTGTATATATTTGGTCTTCATTCTAGAATTTCCATATATATATAATATATATACACCGTATGATATTTATATATAAATATTACATAATATGTGACATAGTTTGTGCTCCGAAACACTCATACATATGACAAAAAACCTCTTAATGAAATTTATAATTTTAATTTATTTGGTTAATTAATAACTACTCGTATAGGTTTTGTTTAGAATTGTTTGCAACTATATTTATATTTTAGAATTTTAGGGTCAAAAGTACTGAAATAAATAAGATCAAATGAGAAAAATTGCAAAACCTTATTTTATAGAATCCTAATTTTTTTGTGGGCTCCTGGGTGCTATTGACTTTATATATATAGTATTTATTTATATGTAATGTTATGAATTTGTAACTTATTGACATTATTGTTTCTTTTTTGTATCACGACATTATTGTTTCTTAACTCCGGAGTGTTGAGAGAGAAACAAATATACATTGATCATCAACCACACCAAAACTTTAACCCTTTTTGAGAAAAAAAAACTTCAACCCTTAATCTTAAATTCTCAATTCTCAAATTACGTGGATCAACTATATGGATCAACCCTTAAAATCAAAGATGTTTTATGTTGAGTGCATAACGGCTAATATGTGTCTTGGTATACAGTATCTATATTTATGTAACGGCCTTTAGCCCAGCCCAGCCCAGCGTCCAAGCTACCACTGGACCACTGGCTCCATGGGGACTCTTGGCAGCGGCAGCAGCGCAGCGCCGCTAGTCACAGGCAGGGTGGTACCAAGCCCTACCCCATCTGTGTCCCCCCATACGGTCTTTCGCCTCCTTCGACTCAAACCTGGGTCCTGAGGGATAAGATTCCAGATTTCACGAGTCGAGTACCACTGCGCTGGTTCAGCACGAAGGCACCGAATCCCATCAGAACTCCGCAGTTAAGCGTGCCTGAGCGAGAGTAGTACCAGGATGGGTGACCTCCTGGGAAGTCCTCTCAGCTCAGTGGTACTCGACTCGTGAAATTTGGAATCTTATCCCTCAGGACCCAGGTTTGAGTCGAGGGAGGCGAAAGACCGTGTGGGGGGACACGGATGGGGTAGGGCTTGGTACCACCCTACCTGTGACTAGCGGTGCCAGTGGGGTGCGCCCCCATGGAGCTAGTGCCAGTGGGTGAGTCCCCATGGAGCCAGTGGTCCAGTGGTAGCCTAGGCGCTGGGCTGGGTTGGGCCGTTACATTTATGTCTATAGTTATTTACAACACTTAAAGAAGCAGAAACTAAGATTAATCTATAGAACTTTCGAGTGGATGTCTTAGGTAATTGTGTTCTGAGTTGTTTATTATATGCCTTTGGTTAATATTGGCTTATATTAGGTACGATTTTCACATAGTGTTAATGCTATCGTGCACTCTTATATTAATTGTGTGTTATCCAATTATTAGAGTGCATGGGTAAAAATATGACTTTCCAATGATATAAGAAAAATTGATAGTTAGCTAAAGCCTATCAACCTATATATAATTAGTGTTCAATGATTTAAGATTATTATATAATTATAATAATGTAATTATGACTATACTTTAAGTAAATTGTGAAATCTGGAATCTTATCCCTCAGGACCCAGGTTTGAGTCGAGGGAGGCGAAAGACCGTGTGGGGGGACACGGATGGGGTAGGGCTTGGTACCACCCTACTGTGACTAGCGGTGCCAGTGGGGTGCGCCCCATGGAGCCAGTGCCAGTGGGTGAGTCCCCATGGAACTAGTGGTCCAGTGGTAGCCTAGGCGCTGGACTGGGCTGGGCCGTTACATTTATGTCTATAGTTATTTACAACACTTAAAGAAGCAGCAACTAAGATTAATCTATAGAACTTTCGAGTGGATGTCTTAGGTAATTGTGTTCTGAGTTGTTTATTATATGCCTTTGGTTAATATTGGCTTATATTAGGTACGATTTTCACATAGTGTTAATGCTATCGTGCACTCTTATATGTTATCCAATTATTAGAGTGCATGGGTAAAAATATGACTTTCCAATGATATAAGAAAAACCAATAGTTGGCTAAAGCCTATCAACCTATATATAATTAGTGTTCAATGATTTAAGATTATTATATAATTATAATAACGTAATTATGACTATACTTTAAGTAAATTGTGCAGATAAAAAATGGTTTATAATTCATTATCTAAGATATATTGTTTAGATGTTTAATTTATATTGATTATTTGTTTGCTTGATTGAATTAAATTTAGTTTGTTCATAGTTTAGTTGATTTAATTAATTGTTTTAGTTTAAGTAGATAGTGTTTATTTCTCGTTTTAATTAAATTAGCTAAATTAAAATAAAATAAAATAAAAAGGACATAAACATTAGGTAGACCTAGTTCTTAAGAGATTTGCAAAATCCATATGGAGATGATATCCCACTTATCACTACTACAAATAAAAGGAATATACGGGAAATTATTGTGCACGCTCGGCACTGCATCAATTTTTGGCGCCGTTGCCGAGAATTTTTAAATAATCTCTTAGAAACTCTTTTTCATTGAATGTTATATAACATGGCTAAAGAAGAGGAATAACTTACTTTTAGGCAAGCTTGTAACAACCCATTTTATTAACGCTGTTATTTGATATTATTTTCAGACTAAGACGCCAGCTCATATCACTCGTGAATGTCACGGATAGGCTAGGGACACACCGACTTAGGTACATTAGTATATTTGTTTGATTGTATGCATTATTGCAGTGGCTTATTATTAAATTTTATTATTAATGCATCGCATTTTTGTATCTATATTGTTTATATTGTGTAAGGAAGTGTGACAGAGTTTGCTTCGAGATGCGTGTTAACACGGGTATCAAGTAGGCAACTACGGGAAACACTAGAAAACTCGACTAATTCACGTTTATACGACCAATCAAACCATATAAATGTATGCTTGAAACATAGGTTAAGTCGGACATGTCGTAAAAATGTATTATGTCGTGCCTCGAAATGTGTGCTGAGGCACAAGATATCGATTAACCGGGGTTTTAAGTGACTAATTAGGTTGTTTAGTATCTCATTGGAGTCATAATATGGTGTCCAACAGTTCAAATTGAGGCCACAAGATCGACCTTGAGATATGCATTAAACCATATAGTATATATATGAAAAATACTTTGTGGGAAGAGACTACATGCATTTTCTCACTTCATAAGCTGAATTGAGGGAGAGAAGGACAATGTTTCTAAGCAAATTAGGGATTTGGTGTTAAGGATTGAAGCAAGAGAACTAATCAATGTAAAACTACACCGATCTCTTTCAATTTTCCAACAAAATGAGCTACAAAACTTGAGTTTTTAATCAAAATTCGAATTTACAAGATAACTCACTGGTTTTGTAACTTTTGCATATAAATTTGATGCTTATACCAGCAATAAAGATACATAATTAAACTGTTTCAATGGATTCATGCAATTTGGTTTTCATTGATGAATGCATGTTTTGATAATTGATGATCTATATACTGTTAATCTTGGCCCCTAGCTTTTGTTTGGAGTCTGCTTGTTGATCCCCTACTAGGAGATGGCAGGGTCGACGACGATGGAAGTGACCATAGGTGTCCAAGTTACAAAGTTCCATTCTGGAATTCTGCAACCCGACATGGATAGTGCGCTAGAGGCCCTCTCTAACACACTAGACGTTTTGGGCACGATGATGTTCATCGTCTACGATGATGTTCATCGAGGACGATGAACATCATTGTGCTAGGGGCTCAACCTAGCGTGCTAAGACTACCTAGCGCGTTAGGGAGCCCATCCAGTGCTCTGGGAGGCTTTTGAACTGGTTTTTAAAATTAAACTTAAGGGGTTGTTTTTGAATAAACATAATATTACCTATCTAAACCCACTATAATTAATCTAAAATATTGGTAAATGACCCTAGGGAGCTAAGGGACTATAGTACGATAGTCGGGGTGATTCAAGGTTTGATCGGGGTGTTTTGCAGGACTCAGAGTGCGTTTTGAGGTGCATAAAACCAATTGAACACCAATAGAATATTTACTGCATAAAACCAATTGAACACCAATAGAGTATTTACTTATTGTTTTATATTGATCAGTCCATTTCTTATTGTTATTCTTCTTATTACTGTTTTTGGACGTTGGTTGAGTTACTCCTACCCAATGTCATTCGATGTGTGCTCAGGCGCACTAGATTGTAGCATGTGTGACTCGGCCCTTAGTAAATGACAACCCAAACTGTTTTTGGTGCACGTGTCGGTGTGATGCGGATTTGGCTGACACCGCTAGGATATCAATTGAAAGGGACGTGGGGGCACCCACTGTTGGAGATCCTAGGGTCCGAAGTACAATCTAGCGCAACGGGACGAGCACACACTTTGCTTATCTTTGTGGTACGTATTCATGTGATGAGCCATATTACAGTTGATTGTTTTACATTTCGCATGTCTATTTAACATTTCATTTAAATCTATTTATTTGCTTATTAAATGCTCAGTGGATTTCCTTGGGATTTTACACACTGGACTCGTCATCTATTTTGTTGTGATGACTGAGTGCAGATCCTAGTAGCAGTAGGGGCAAGGGGATCCTAGGCGACTACATCTGATTGCCCACTATCAAGGACCTACTAGTACGTGTTATTTTGATATTTTGCTTACATTTTGGGTAGATGGGAGACTAAAGAGACATTATACATGTATATATTACTGTTTTATGGTTTTTTCGCCTATATACAGAGTACTTTCCTGGGTTTTCCACATTATGACTGATGTTGTAATGACCCAGAAAATATGTTATGTATGTGTGACGACGTGTATTACCTATTTAAACTCGTGTTTGTGTGACAGGACGGTGACGTTGAATTACGAGTAGGATCTGCCTATGAAAACATGATGAACGTATATCGGGCAAACGAAATACGGATACACGGGTCTGGGAAACTATTTTGTGCACAACCAAAAAATAAAATATAATAAGTAAATAATGTGGGAATACGTTCGGGTCGTTAGTATTTCCATTTGCGTTTGACGGTGCAAGTCGTGGTGCATGTCGGGCACAGAAATGCCCGAGATAAGGCCAATTATTGGTGCAAATGAGATAAGGATAAGGGAGGAGCCCCAAAGTGTGTCACAAAGGTAGAGAGTTGGTATGAGCATGGGCTACCAGATAAGCCTCGGGATACGTAAACACATATATATGGGGGAGCACTATAAAAAGAAAAGAGTCAACTCTCTTTCTCTCATTTCTCTCATTTCTTTCTCTCTCTTAGTGAGAAAACAAAACTGGAGGGTGGCATTTTCACTATAAAACGAATCCAATCCCGTTTCATGATTTCTGTTAAGGATCGATGCAAAGGGATCACGCCACGATGCAAACGGAGGTGATATCTCGACTCCCCGTTCAATTCTCAAAGTTTTGGCGTAGATTTCATATATTTTAGTTTGAGTTGTGGTTTCGGTGTTTGGACATTTTCATGTTGTTATTGCGGTTTTGAGTGGGTATCGAGGTCCTTATGAGTTTGGGATAGGCTCAAAACGAGGCGACAAGAGCCGAGGTGTAGAAAAACCCCAGATTCACATTCTAGAATCGATGTCGCGAGGGACGTCGTGAGGCCTAGAGACTACAACGTAGATCATGACGTCCAGACCAGAAAGGGTTGGGATTCAACACTTTAAGTAACGTCGCAAGGCCGGAACCTCCACGACGTGGCATTGTTCATAGGGCCTAAATTTTGGAGTTTTTTGAAAACTTCGTGACTTCTCACGAGTATCCAAATTGGTCCAAATACAACCAATACGCAGGGAATTGACCCAAAATAATGAAAATAGAGAAATTAATGAAAATTACAATTAAATACAAAATAAGACTCTAATGCGACCAAATTGGCTCTGAAAATGATTACCAGGTGCTTAGTGGACTGGTGACGAGCATACATGATCGGTTTGGTAACGTTTGAGAGCCGCGAGCGCAGAGTTTCACGTAGTTCTGTAAGTAAAACCAATTAGAGTATTTATATTATTTCATTTGTGCATTTAAATTGGGTTGTTATCCTTATTGAGCAATATTTCTTAGTGAAATATGATTTCTTGAATTCCATTTGTGATGTCTGTCCTTGGTGGATCATCGACTTTGTTTTCCTTGAATTCCTTAATGAGTAGTCTTTCGGGTCTAAGTGGGCGATATTGTGGTCACAGGTGCGGTGAGACTGCTTAGTGATCTCTTTCACCACTATGACTACACGAATTTTAGACGTGCCTAAACTCGCAGTTTATGATTGGTACTCTGACCGTGAGTTGAACAATGTGTGGGCTCTGGTAGGGTGACTCATCCTAAGTTGTCTGAGTGAGCTGAATATGAGACGAATGAGATGGCTCGAGTTTTTGAAAGATTACAATTTCATATTAGCGTACCACCCAGGGAATGTGAATGTGGTGATAGATGCTTTGAGTTAACAGAGATAGGTGATAGAGACAGTTGATTCACTGATGACACGAGAGTACAACCTACTTGAAGATTTGTCGATGTAGAGCATTCATAATGATCTGGCAAAGAACTTAGTGTATGCACAGTTAAGGACCTAGCTAGAGACCATTACCAGAATCATCGAGTGTCAGAAGACATACTCAAAGTATGGGTATTACATGGCTTGGGCTGATAGTGCAAGGTATCCAGATTAGAGGAAGTCGACAGATGGAGCTTTGAGATATCGAGACAGATTATGGATCCCTACTCAAGAAGAGTTGAAAGAATTGTACTCTGAGATTCATACAAGTCCAAATACACCATTCATCTGAGAGATAACAAGATGTATAAGAATATGAAGTTGACGTATTAGTGGTCGAAAATGAAAACTGATATTACAGAGTACAATAGGAGATATGATACATGCCAGCAAGTAAGGGCCGAGCATCAGAGACTAGGTGGTTAGTTAGAATCGTTACCCATTCCTGAATGGAAGTGGGAACACATCTCGATGGAATTTGTGGTTGGCTTTTCGAGATCACAGAAAGGAAATAATGTTATTTGGGTCATAGTGGATTGTTTTACCAAATTGGCTCATTTTCTACCCGTAGCTACCAAAGACACACTTGAGAAGCTGAGCAAACTCTATATTTATTGGATTGTGAGGTTGCATGGAGTACCAGTATCTATCGTTTCAGATCGGAATCCTCGATTTGCATCAATCATGTGGCAAGGCTTGCAGAGATAGTTGGGTTCCAGAGTATACCTCAGCACAACATTTCATCCTTAGAAAGATGGTCAGACGATGCATACTATACAATCTTTGGAAGACATGCTTAAAAATTGTATGTTAGATTTTGGTGGCAATTAGGAGAAATATGTCCTTGTGCGAGTTTGCATACAATAATAGTTACCAATCAAGTGTCGGAATGGTTCCTTTCGAGACACTTTATGGTAGACCTTGTCGTTCACCAATTTGTTGGACTGAGGTTGGTGAGGTGGGCTTGATGGGACCAGAGTTAGTGCATGACTATACAGAGAAGATTAAACTAATCCGACAACGCATGAGTGCAACACAGAAAATGCAGAAGCGTTATGGAGATAAGAAACGCAAGATCGTCATGTTTGAGAAGGACGAATGGGTACTATTAAGGGTCTCTCCACGTAAAGGACACCAAAGGTTCGAGATCAAAGGAAAGCTTGCGCCGAGATTTATTGGGCTATTAAGCGTCACCGAGAAGATTGGTCCAGTAGTATATCAGCTTGAGCTCCCTCAGCAGCTAGCATTAGTACACAACGTCTTTCATGTCTTGATGTTAGAAAAAATAAACATTCTCAAATGCATCGCGGGTCATTGGTTGGGCTTAGTTCAAGCTATAGGAAGATGCCTCCTATTGCGAGTAACCGGTCCAAATCCTAGATAGGAAGGTCTAGAAACTCAGAAAGAGGGAGATACCACTGGAGAAAGTGAAATAACAATTTCACTATGACAAGGAGACGACTTAGGAGTAGAAGAGCTATATGCACGAGTACTTTCCCAACTTGTTCTAAATTGATGTACGAGTTACCTTTTGAATTTTGAGGACAAAATTTCTTAAGTTGGGGAAGTTGTGACGACCCTAATTTTAAACAAAATAAGATATATCATAATTGTGTAAACTAGGAAACCCTAACTCACTTAAAAGCTTATGGGGCCCACATATTAAGACTAGGGTTTAGATTGACCAACACTTTTGATTTTAAATAAACCAATATGGAAAGTAAGAATTAAATTTTTCATTAATTGAGGAGACCGTTACATAAAGTAACAGTTTGAAATCTCATTATTTAGGAAGTTAGAGATTTTAAATCTTGGAACCCCCTTTATTGTTTTCTAAGAGAGTTAAGAGAAAGGAAACACAAGAGAGAATTAAGGAAGGCGTGATTTGGGGAGAAAATTTAGTATCTTGATTGATCTCCTTTAAAAATAAGAGGTTGGCTATGTGCACCCCAGTCGTTACTCAGGGCACCCCATTTACAAGGACGCCCATCGAATTTCTCAGGGCACCCCTGAGTTAGACGAAAATGCCCTTCTTCATCAATGTAAGGCACCCCACCACCAAATCTTCTTTCACACTCCTTTCCATCACAATTCGATGCCTCAATCTACCAAATCTCCTCATTTCCTTGCTCGTTTGCCCATCGATTTGTTGTTTTTAGAGTCGGGTGAGTGTTTACGGTGTTTGTGAGGTGTGGGTTTGAATGATGACTTGTGGTAGATGGCTGATGTTGAATCGTATAGGGTTCGAGGGTGTTTTCGTTGAGTTTGTTGTTCCTTTATCTTGTGTTGTTGTTTTTCATGGAAATGTACCCATCACTGAGTTCAACCACAATCCCGAAATGTTCAGCCACACAGGGCCGAGACTATTGAGTAGGTCTCGAAATTGCATGAACGAAACTCTGCAGTACATCTCGGTATCAAGTAACCTATCGAACAAGTAACTTAATTCACAATGGGTTCGGTTATCAAAGAGACCGAGGCATAAGAGGATGTCCCGGTTGTTGGTAACCAAGACATCCTCTTATGTCTCGGTACCCAGTAACCGATCGAACAAGTTACCCATTTCACAATGGGCTCGGTTAGAAACGAGATCGAGACATAAGAGGATGTCTCGGTTGTTGGCAACCGAGACATCCTCTTATGTCTCGGTCCTGTGCGTCCGACACTTTCGTGTATGTGGTACATTTCAAAATGCGGGAAACCCTAAACACAAAAATATCAAAACACACCAAAACTCATGCTTCCAACCCTCAAAATGGGGTGGTGGGTGGTGCCCAAAGTTGGGTCCGACCATCGACGAAGACGACGAGATCGGTTGGGAGCACAAAGGTGGTGGAGTTCGGTGGTCACACATCAAAATGTGGCGGTGGGGTGCCCAAATTTGTTTTTTTTTGTGGATTTGTGTTGGAGGGCATATGAGTCATTACACATATAATTAGAAAAAAAAATGGGGTGCCCTGAGTGATGACTTGGGTGCACATAGCGGGCCTAAAAAACAATAAACGTGTGCGGAAAAGCTTCACACAAAATCTAGAGAGCTGAGAGGGGAACGAGGGAAACGATCTTTGGAGTTCCTCGCGCTAGGTTGATTGAACTTTGGAGTACGCTCGTGAGTGCTAACTAGACGTTTTGAAATTAGCGTACCATGTAAGCTGGGATTTAAGTTATTGGTTTTATGATTGTTTACTTCTCTACTAGACTATATGATAGAAATCATGTACGTAAGTCATATGGGTAGATCAGGGTGCATTGTTAGACATTGTATGTAGACAATTTAGTGGAGCTCACTAGGAGTCCTTGCACCAGATGCTACCAGTTCGACCAGGAGTTCGTGACAGTTGGACCGTACAAAGGAAGACAACATAGGGCAGATGTCCAGAATGAATATTTAATAATTAAGAATAAGAATAAAATCCAATGTTCTCAATAAATTTTGTTAGTATGTGTTATGTCCAGTTGGACGAGATGTGGACTTGGTAATAGGTGAATCTTGCACAGTGTAAGGGAATGGAGTGTTGACACCGCTACGGCTATAATAGGGTCAACCTTCACGAACTTTAATGTGGTTGAGAAGTCTATCACAGTAGCTCATACATGTCTAGCATTTGCACATTTTGATGCATTGCTAAATACTTTGTTTATATACTTTCTTGTTTATTCCTTTCGTCATATTGCATATTTGCAAGTCATGCATTTTATTTAATTTTGCATTTACTAAATGGAATATTCATAACGCCAGTAACTTAACTAGAATTATTGAGCACTGTTGAACTATTAGTGCTCACCCAACATTTTTCCCCCACAGGTTCTTCGTCAAGAGTCGACAAAGAGAAAGGAGTTGCTCTGGTTGTCTAGAGGAGTATTTCTGATTTCTGATTTGGTATGGTTCGAAATCAAACCATTCACCTTGTTTTTATTTATATTTATTATCATGGGGTTGGGATTTAAATAATTTGAACTAGAGAGGTATTATTCTAGTTGAGAACTTTTGAAGGCCATAAATAGCTTTTATGACAAAACTTTGATTAAGTTTCATTTAATAATATTCCAATTCGATTATGATTCATTTATTAAATTTCAATTGTTGATAAATGATAAAGAGTTAGTGTTGATAGAAGGCTTACTAGTTTGGTTCATAACTTAATAACCGAGTTGGTTGGCGAGTTATGGAGTGGGCTAGGCCCGGTCGGAATTCATTTGGGAAATGGGTCTTGACAGCTATTATATCTAATTAAGTTTCAAAGCATTTCTCAAGTTACATTTGATCAAATGAATGCCTTGGTTTGGATTTTTCTCAATCTTGAATTTTTACAAATTTTGCGAAACATTAGGGTTTTTTTATGATTTCAGTTTTTTGATTTTTGGGCTATATAATAGGTTTGTTTTCAAAATCTAATGTTATATTTGGATTCCTTATTGAAAAACACTAAGGGTAGCACTAATGTTTTTAAAAAATCAGTGTTTATTTTCAAGTTTTTGAAGTTTCATTAATGGTGTTCTTCATGTGTTTGAAGAAATGATTATGCATGTATAATTTCATTAAATTTGATGAATGAATGATGTATAATGAAGTGTTTATTGTATGTTTGAGTTTTAGAGGGTGTTGCAGACCCTTGGTGGAGGAGAGTAAGGGATCTGGGGTTGATGAAGAATGGTTTCCCGTACTGGAAACCCAGAAAGTCCGTTGCAGACTTTATGGGTTTCTGCACTCAGTATGCTGGACATTTCAGCCAGCGCATTAGAGAATTTCCCCAGCACGCTGGGTGTTCTGGGCAGCCCATTCCTTCATTTTTTCCATCATTCCTGCAACACCTAACAAAAGCCTAAACCCATTTTAACTAACCTTAACACACCCTAAATCACATCTAAACACCTCAAGAACCTAGAGGATTGTTTTGGGAGTTCGGGTGGGCGAATCACAGTGTCGGGAGGCCAGATTAGCTAGGGAAATTACTTGCATTATGAGTATACACGATGATGATTTACTTAACAATTCAATTCCATTATTGTTTATTGTCTTAAGAGTATTATACTATCTAGCCCTTGTATTCTGATATCATGAGATTGATTGGTTGTCTACTCACTTGTTGAGCTCTTGAATTCATGATATCTATCCTTGTGTGTCTCATTGATTCCATTCTATCACCATGATGATTCCTTGTTGTTTTAGATAGTAAATTGGGTTATATATATAGCATACTATTAGGATTAGAGGAATTATGAATGATTCTATGGACTTGTACTCACTTTGACTTGGTTGTTAACTTGTCCCTATGCCTTGATAAATCCATACTTGAGTCCTTCTTGAATACATAAGTAGTTTTAGCATCTAGGTCTCGTACTCGATCGTCGTGTACACAATTCACAGGGTTAGAGTACTTGGGGATGTCGGCACATGTTACCTGACATTGTATGACACTCGGGGTTAGAGTCCCTAAGGTAGTCTACACACCAGGGTTAGAGTACCTGGCAACACTTGGGTTAAAGTCCCTCGTGCTATATGATTATTGAGTTGGTGTGACGCGGCTCAATACCGACCGGACCTAGATCACCACTACTTAACCTAGTGTCAATATTACTTGTTTAACTATGGTATTTACTCGCATATGATTTACTTTTCAGTCTTTCTTATTTTATATGCTTTTAAATATCATATTGAATAATTAGAAATGTGAATTAAACTTGTCATCGGTGATTACTGTTATATTCTTGTACTCACCGTCCTTTTTATGACGGTGAGTGCAGAGCCATCGACCAGCAGGTCAGGTAAGGAGAAAATCGGCGATTACCTCTGAGCTAGCGGCGTGACACTGCTTCAATTGTACGTCTTTTTGGTATTTTGTTATATTAGTTATTTTATGTCTTCTTTGATACCAACTGTGACGGCCCCTCTCCTAATCTATGGCACCGCCCGGCCTAATCTTGTAATTAAGCCCAAATTATATCCATGCTGGACTTTACTACGTATTAGTCAGCCTTTACAACCTAAACGCCCGTTACTCGTGTTCAGGATAAGTAATACACTAGTCATACCAGTTTATGAGAATTAGAGTTAATTAAAACTTTTATCAAGTTAATTATTTTAGCGGAAGTCTTAATGATTATACGGAAACAAATTTGTAGTTTATGCGAAAGCTATTGATAATATGCGGAAACCATTTAAATAACCCTAAGTGTGGAAAACCAGAAAATGATATCACATATATGCAAACCTCAAAATACAGTAAAATAGTGTGACAGTCTAAGTCAGGTCGGGGAACTAACGCTCAACCCATATACAACCCACAATGTATCAGAAAAGACATAAAGTAACTAATACAACAAAATACCAAAAAGACCTACAATCAAAGCAATGTCGCGTCGCTAGCTCAGAGGTAATCACCAATCTTCTCCTTGCCTGGCCTGCTGGTCGATGGCTCTATACCCGCCATCATAAAAAGGACGGTAACAGCAATCCCCAATGACAAGTTTAATTCACATTTCCAAATATTTAAGATAATATTCAAAAACATATAAAATAAGAAAGACTGAAAAGTAAATCATATGCAAGTAAATACCTGAGTTAAACAAATGACACTGACACTAGTCTAAGTAGTGGTGATCTAGGTTCAGTCGGTAATGAACCGCGTCACACCAACTTAATAATCATATAGCACGAGGGACTCTAACCCAAGTGTCGCCAAGGACTCTAACCCCGAGTGTCATACAATGTCAGGTAACATGTGCCGACATCCCCAGGGACTCTAATCTCATGAGTCGCGCACACCTCGATCGAGTACGGGACCTAGATGCTAAAACTATTTATGTATTCAAGAATGACTCAAGTATGTATTTATCAAGGCATAGAGACAAGTTAACAACCAAGTCAAAGAAGTACAAGTCCACGTAATCATTCATAATTCCTCTAATCCTAATAGTATGCTAAATATATAACCTAATTTACTATCTAAAACAGCAATGAATCATCATGGTAATAAAATGAAATCAATGTGATACACAAGGATAGATATTACGAATTCAAAAGCTCAACAAGCGAGTAGACAACCGATCAATCTCATGATATCAAAATACAAGGGCTAGATGGTCTAATTGACTCTTAAGACAACAAATAATAATGGAATTGAAATGTTAAGTAATTCATCATCGGGTATACTCACAATGCAAACAATTTTCCTAGCTTGTATCACCTAGGAAAAGCAAACATAGTCACAGATGCGTTGAGTAGGAGACCGATGAGAGATGTCGAGGTTGTCAGATGTCACATGACGCATAAGTACGGGTTACTCGAGGCAGCGGAAACAAGGAGTCAATTAGACATTCCTACCAATACTCGGGTGATGATTTGCGCACAGATGAAACTACAGATCGTATCTACACAAAGAGTGACAGAATGTCAGAGACCGACATGATGTGTAACGACCCAAAAAATATGTTACGTCTGGGTGACGATGTGTATTTCCTATTTATTCTCATGTCTGTTTGATATGACAGTGACGTCAATTTACGAGTAGGGTTCGCTTATGAAAACATGACGAACAGGTATCGGGCGGACAAAATACGGATACACGGGTCCAAAAAATGATTTTTCCTATACCATCGGCAAAGAAAATGTGATAATAAATTAATGTGGAAAGGTGTTCGGGTCTTTAGTATTTCCATTCGCGTTCGACGGTATGAGTTGTGGTGTGGTTCGGGTGTGAAAACTGCCCAAGAAAGCTTATTTCGTGTGGGAATGAATTAGGAGTCCCGAAGTATGTCACATAAGTGTGTAATGGAGGTGAGACGATTCGGTGGCTAGTGCGCAGGAGAACTGCAGGATGCGCCTCGGGATACGCATGCACGAGATGATGAAGATATATATATATATAAACTCTCTCTCTCACTCAAACTCTTGTCTCACACTCTCTCGCTCAAACATGAAGCTTGGGTTCGACAAATTTGAGCTTGAAATGAGGCAAAGACACGACCAAACAGCCGAGTTAAAGTAAGATCCTGACTCATCACTAAATTTTCGTTGTTTTGATGTTAGTTTCGTGGGTTTTCGTTAAGGTGTTTTCGAATGTCACGTTGGAAGTTTGGTTTTTGTTGGGTTTTGAATGGTGCTTTGGGTTGATATGAACGTCCTGATGAGTTTGAGATAAGCTCAGAACGCTGCGACATAAGCCGGCGTGTCAAAAAACCCCGGACTCTCGTTTAGAAATTGACGTCGCGAAGGACGTCGTAAGGCTAGAAGGCCATGGCATCGATCACAACGTCCAGAACAGAGAAGGTTTTGTAAATGTAACGTTTTAAGTGACACCATGAAGAGTATTTCCCCACGGCATCTGAGACAGTAAGAATTGGGGATTTCACGTTTTAGTGACACCGCCAACTTTAATCCTAAGACGCCACCTGCGGTGTGACATTGTTCACAGACTAAAATTTGTAAAAATTTATGAAAACTTTGGGGATCTCTCGGGTATCTAAATGGGTTTGAATACGACCCAATACCCGAAGAATTGACGTAAAATAGTGGAAATGGGTAATGTTTGGAAAATGGAAAAATTAAACAGAAATAAGACTCAAAAGCAACCAAATTGGATCCGAACTAATACCAGGTGCTTAGTGGAGTGGTGACTAGCATACGAGATCAATTTGGTGACGTGTGAGTGTCGCGGTCGTGGAGTTTCGCGTTGTATGGTAAATTAAACTAGTGGTTTCATTTGTGCATTTACTTGGTTGTTATTCTTGTTGAGCGATATTTCTTTGTGAAATATGGTTTCTTGAATTCCGTTTGTAATATCTATCATTGGTGGATTATCGGCTTGGTTTTCTTTGGATTCCTTAATGAGTGGTCTTTTGGGGTATAAGTGGGCGAAATGGTGTTCGCAAGTGCGGTGAGACTGCTTAGTGATCTCTTTCATCACCGTGATTACACGGCTTTTGGACGTGCCTAAACCCGCAATTTGGGGATTAGAAGCCTGGTCGTGAGTTGAACAGTGTATGGGCTGCGGTAGGGTGATTCATCCTAAATTGTCTAATGGTTTGTTTAGGTCCAAAATCTATCTGGGAAGTTAGGTTGCGTACTTTGTGTTTCAATATGACGGACTTGGAACACTTAAATGTCTTTTTGCTTTATGCTCTCGACACTCATTTATCGTTGATATCTCAGTGATTTATTTATCATGTAGTCTTTTATTATCTTTGTGATATCCACGTATGATACTTGCTAGTCGTTTATTTGGCACCTGAAATTATATTGAGACTCCATTTGGTTGTTAATGTTATCTACTGTACTCACTATCCTTTTTATGACGGTAAGTGCAGCCTCGTCATACTACAGGATTGACAAGGGTAAAGGACCGGAGATAAGTAATTGTCCTTTAAGACAGCTAAGTGATTTCCTCACTTATTGGGTAGGTCATTGTATTATATGTATATTGTTTTTGAAAACCTTGGGATATGGGTTTGTGAGATCTTGGGACATGTATACTATGATATTACTCTCCTCTGACTTATATATTGATGTTGGTATACATATGCAAGGTTTCCACACTTTACGTTGTCGTAACTAGTGTTTTAGAGTTTTTAGGTTAGTTTGAGATTTTAATGTTTTTGCTATGATCTGATAACTCACTAACTGGAATAACTCACTAAATTTCATTTACATTGCTTAATTAATGATAAATAGTAAGGAAGATTGACTAGGTTTCGTTGACTGACTAGGTCTCGTTGACTGGGCGAGGATTGACTCGGGGTCTACATAAGTCTAGGTCGGGTGGGGCCTAGTTTAAGGTTGTGAAACTGGGGCCATCACAGGTTGTACTCAAGATTCAGTGAGTTGGCGTAGAGTACAGAGTGTACAGACTGGGCAGAGATGTCAGATCAGTGTCTGAGATGTTGTGGCAAGTTATGGATACCGAAGGTGCTAGAGCTAAGAGATGAGATCCTTTAATAGTCACACCGTTCCAAATTTACTATTCATCCAGGTAGAACTAAGTTGTACCATGATATGAGGAGACACTTCTGGTGGCTTGGGATGAAGGCGGACGTGTCAGAGTTCATCAGGAACTGTGGGATATGTCAGTAAGTTAAGGTTGAGCATCGCAGACCCGGGTGATTACTGCAGCAGCTTCCCATTCCTCGATGGAAGTGGGAAGACATCTCTATGGATTTTGTCAAAGGACTGCCGAGGACCACCAGGAAACATGATTCGATCTGGGTGATAGTTGACTGAGTGATGAAGTATGCTCATTTCCTGTCAGTGGCATCACACAACACGTTCGATCAGCTGAGCATACTGTTTGAGAGAGATTATCAAGCTGCACGGAGTACCATTGATGATCACGTCAGACTGAGATGCTACGTATACGTCTAGTATGGGGCAGAGTATGCAGGAGCAGCATTGTATGTACCTATAGTTCAATACGAATTTCCACCCTCAGACCGATAGGCAGACTGATAGGTTAATACAAGTTTTCGAGGACATGTTACGGCATGTGTGTTGGAGTTTAGCGGATCTTGGGCAAAGTACCTATCGTTGTGTGAGTTCGCTTACAACAATAGTTATCAAGCTAGCATTGAGATGGCGCCATTTAAGGCTGTGTATGGCAGATCGTATCACTCGCCATCATGTTGGGCTACGCTAGAAGACCAGGAGATTGTGGGGCCTGAGATTGTTGTTGACCATACGGAGAGGTCAAACTGATTTGTCAGAAACTCAGAGGTGCACAGGAGAGACAGAAGAAGTACGTTAATAAGTATCATAGTGATCTCGCGTATTCCGATGGGGCCTTTGTCTACCTAAAGGTTTCCCCTCGGAAGGGTCTTCAAAGATTTGGGGTGAAAAGCAAGCTTGCACCAAGGTTCATCGGGCCTTTATGGTTAAAAAACAGTCGGGAAAGTTGCATACGAGCTTGAGCTACCTCTACAAATGTTAGGGGGTCCATCTGGTGTTCCACATTTCGATGCTTCGACTAGCTAAGTCGAATGCAGGCGCACGATCAACAATTGACGTGAGTTAGATCGACTTGAGCGAGGACATCTCTTACGAGGAGCAGCCCATTCAGATCCTGGATCGAAAGGTACAACAATTGAGGAACAAGTTCATCCTGAAGGTACTTGTCAAGTGGCAGTTCCACGACGACACATAACTTACTTGGGAGCAGGAGAACTACATACAAGATAGATTCTTGTACCTATTAGAGTCAGGTATAACCATAACTTAAACTAAATTTCAAGGACAAAATTTTCATTTTGTTGGGAATATTTGTCACTGCCCAAATCTCTAACCCCTATTTTTATTCCTAATCAGCATCACCGCTCGTGACGTCGGACCCACACTGTGATACATAAACCGACCGAGGCACGTAGTCAAGGTATATTTTATTTTTTTAGTGAAGTGTACTCAGTGTGTTGTATTTGTGTAGGCTTATTAAGTCGGTTAATACAGTTATTGGCGTCGAGACGAGAGCAGAGACGCTCCTCCAGTAGCATGTGAGCCAATAGTAAGTCTTAGTTTATTAAAATATAATTTAAGTAATTATTTTTATAAGCCTATGGTTTTATCTATAAATGCAAATCAAATTAAGATCCTGTAGTTTCTAATTAAATTACAACAACCATGAGACTTACCTCAGGATATGCGTTAGTACACACTCCTATGTAGCTAGTGTCATACTTGTGTGTTAGTTGGCTGGAATTAGTGGGATTGTAGGAGTTCATGTGAGTCCTAGGATCTCCTAGTGATATGGGTGGACACATTTGATGACAACCAAACATATATGTACCCACACTTTAGTGTTGTGCTTCCATTTGCATGCTGTACACAAAAATTCAGAGCTGATAAACTGTTTGGGTTGTTGTAAATTGGGGATCTAGAGTGGTTTGAGTCAAGATTCATCAACCAAATTGATAACAAAGGCTAGCAATCAAGCTTGTAGGCTTAGGTACAACTCCATACACCCTTTTTGTTTCGATTTTCATGAGTTGTATGCATGAATCCGAGGGGTATTATATCTAATTAAGTTTCAAAGCATTTCTCAAGTTACATTTAATCAAATGAATACCTTGGTTTGGATTTCAAATCTCAATTTCGAATTTTTACAAAAATTGTGGTTTTTCTTATAATTTCAGTTTTCTGATTTTTGGGCTATAGAATAGGTTTGTTTTCAAAATCTAATGTCATATTTGGATTCCTCATCGAAAAACACTAAGGGTAGAATTAATGTTTTCAAAAAAAATCAGTGTTCATTTTCAAGTTTTTGAAGTTTTATTAATGGTGTTCTTCATGTGTTTGAAGAAATGATTATGTGTGTTAAATTCCATTAAATTTGATGAATGAATGATGTATAATGAAGTATCTGGTGTATTGAGTTTTAGAGGGTGTTACGAACCCTTGGCGGAGGAGAGAAAGGGATCTGGGGCTGATGGAGAAGAGTTTCCCGTGCTGGAATCCCAACAAGTCTATTGCAGACTTTCTGGGTTTTTGCACTCAGCGCGCTAAGCATTTCAGCCAGCACGTTAGGTGTTCTGGGTAGCCCATTCTTGCATTTTTCTCAACTTTCCTGCAACACCTAACACAAGCCTAAACTCATATAAACCGACCTTAACACACCCTAAATCACATATAAACACCTCAGGAACTGAGTGAATTGCTCCAAGAGTTTGGAAGCGCGAATCGGACTGTCGAGAGGCCATATTAACTAGGGAAATTGCTTTGAAACTTAATTAGATATAATACCCCTTGGATTCATGCATACAACTCATGAAAATCGAAACAAAAAGAGTGTATGGAGTTGTACCTAAGCCTACAAGTTTGATTGCTAGCCTTTGCTATCAATTTGGTTGATGAATCTTGACTCAAACCCCTTAGATCTCCAATTTCCAGCAACCCAAACATTTTATCAACTCCGAATTTTTGTGTTCAGCATGCAAAGTGAAGCATAACACTAAAATGTGGGTATATATATATAATTTGGTTGATGAATCTTGACTCAAACCCCTTTAGATCCCCAATTTCCAGCAACCCTAACAGTTTATCAGCTCTGAATTTTTATGTTCAATATGCAAAGTGAAGCATAACGCTAAAGTGTGTCCACCAACATCACTAGGAGATCCTAGGACTCACATGAACTCCTACAATCGCACTAATTCCAACCAACCAACACACAAGTATGACACTAGCTACATGGGAGTGTGTGCTAACACGTATCCCTAGGTAAGTCTCATTGTTGTTGTAATTTAATTGGAAACTATAGGGCCTTAATTTGATTTGCATTTATAGATACAACCATAGGCTTATAAAAATAATTCCTTAAATTATATTTAAATAAACTAAGGCTTACCATATCACTAGTTACCCGGTTCCCCAGCTCGCACACAACTTAAGGCGAGTCCCCACTCTCACTCGACGTCAACAACTGTACGAACCGACTTAATAAGCCCTCACAAATACAACACACTAACCATACTTCACTACAAAAATAAAATATACCTCGGCCATGTGCCTCGGTCGGTGTACGCATCACGGTGTGGGTCCACGTTATGGGTTGGTGATCCTGATTATGAATCAAAACAAGGGTTAGAGATTTGGATCGTAACAATTACCTTTTAGGCAAGTGATGTCTTTACCATCTCACCTAAGAGGCATTGTTATGTGCACGGTTTTGTATCAGTTTCGAGCTTTATTTGTACTCTAATACTAGTTGTCGAGCGCAGGTGTTATTAAAACTATACAATAGAAGGTTTATTAAATTATTTTACATCCTTAAAAATAAGTTAATTTTTAAATAGTGAAATTGTATTATATTTTTTTTTCTTCTGATTCTTTGAAGGGGAAAGGGAAAAGAAATAAGTGGATTGCAAGAAGAATAGATGGGAGGTGAAATTTATAGGGAGAATAGAACTTGCACAACACTACATAGACTTCATTTCATGTATTTCTCCATGGTTTCAAGTTGAACATACTCATTCTATTAATCCATTCAATGATAAGATAACCATTATTAATTATTAATTATTAATAGATGCACACATAATACTTAATTCAGTGAATCTGATGGGTAGGCGTGTCGTATGATAGAACCTGCACTACACTTCATTCCATATATCTGCTCATAGTTTCAAGTTGAACATACTCATTCTATTAATCCATTCATTGACAAGATAATCAATATTAATTATTAATAGATGCACGCATAATACTTAATTCAGTGAATCTCATGGGTTGGCATGTTGTTTGATAGAATATAATTATATTTTTTGGAACAACCGATAATAGAAATAAATAAATAACAGAAAATTAGAAAAGTGAGAAAAATAGAAAATTGGAATGGTGAGAGGATGTAGCTTTTTAACTTTCTCTCTCCTCCGACTTTAATATATATAGATTTGTTTGTAATAGATTGACTTGTTGGATTTGAGCTAGGTAGAAACATCAATATATACAATCTCTTTGGAAAAAAAAAAATATCTTAAAAGACTATGGTAACAAAGATTTTCAACCACAACTGAAACAGTATGATGCTATAGTCTCCTTCAAATAGACAAGTAAAAGCAAATCAAATTATCAACCAAAGAAATGACCTAAGGAAGAGCTGAATCAACAAGTGGTATTGTTGAAGCCTTGGCGTAACTCATGTCAACTTCCAATACTTCAACCTCCTCTCCATGGCTCTTCTTGCACTCAAAATAGAACACTGTGTACACCATCAAACTGAACATCTTCAACAAACCATAACCAACCATCTTCACCACCATAACCAGTATTACAATTCCCACTTCTTGTGTACTCATCATAACAAAAGCAGAGATAGTAGACACCACCATGAACACAAGGCATATAGCAAATCCTTGTACCTTTCTTCCTCTAATAAGCCTTTCAGCTTTCCCAAGTGCTTGAAATCCATAAGCCTCCTCTTCTAGAACCGAAACGACGAGACTCAAAGTCCAAACCACGCTCAAATAAAGAAACAACAAACATGGGAAGATGAGCATGGCAACGAAAGAGAGAAACATGAACCATGAACCAAAAAACAGCAGAGCAAAAAACAGAACAAAAGGCACAAACAAAAGAACACTATAGCCCAAATCCAATAAGGAAGCATAAAATGAGGTGACCATAAGTCTTCTCCATATCTTTTTGGTTCCCAACACCAACTCTCGAAGAGTTATGTCCTTGTGCAAGTGTGACATGGCTGACACATAAATTGTTGCGACAGTAGAGAACCAAGAGACTACATATAGAGCAATTACTATAATAAGTTGCTCACCAAGAAGAGTTGTGACATCTTTTTGGATTTTGAATATAGATTGGAAGAAATCGGTGGAACTAGCGGGATCGTAGCTTGACAATAGATAGTAGTTCGAGAACATGTCGTTGAACAAAGGTGTGAGTAGGATGAAGTCTACAAAGATCACGCCGATATTAAGGAAGACGGTGAAGAAGGTGATTGAAAGGATGAGAAGTCTATTTTTGTGAAAGTTTTTGATGGATGAGATGAAAATCTCAAAAACACTTAGCAGCTGAGATGAGTAATTCATGTTGAAGGGCATGTTAGTGTCTACTTGCTTGGCCATGGCTTGTGAAGAAAAATTGAGTTTTGTATTGTTTGGTTGATGAATTGCTATAGAGACCTAATTGGTATTTATTGGATCTTAGAAGTCTTCTTAATTATATAGGAGTAAATGGATTCATTCATAACTTAATTTAATATTTTATATGGATAGATGCCAAATATCTTTTTTTTTTGTTAGATTATACTCTATGGCTTGATTATGCATCACCATTAATGTACACATGATATGAAGTTATTTGTTGGCTTTATGAACATTCCAAGGCATTTTGTTTCTAGTCCGGCCGGCCTAACGGTTATTTGGATATTCATTGGATTGTTGCTAAAGTGGTACTTTCTTATATATGTACATCAAACATACACATGAGCCAATTTTGTGCTGTTAGATACACCTCTAATTAATCGTGCAAAACACATGATATTTATCTGCTACAACTCTTGTTTTCTCTTTGTTTGACATTTAGGACTTCTTGGTCCGATCGATATATTCAACTGTTATTGGATTAATTGCCGATTTCAGAATTAAGAAATGTAACAATTAATGCTAATCTACAATGGGCATTGCATTTGCACAAGGTATCTAGGCAGAGAGTTGAAGAAAGAGACAGATTATCAACGGTTGGTTGGTGAGACTAGAATTAGCGGGTTGTTGTCCCTTAATTAGTGTCTCGAGTTCAAGTCATGAAAATGAAAATACCAAGGTTGGGAGCTCCCTCTATTTGTACAGCGCACGACTCAGGGCAAATCTAGAGTAGTCGAATAGTGCATATAGTGGTTTAGACCAAAAAAAAATTGAGTTGGGACTTGCGAAGGTCACCCTCTGCGTGGGCTATGGCCCCATTTAGAAGATAGATGAATAGATATGAGATAGATACTACATTTAGTGGAGTAAATGGGATGGGCTAAATAGGCTATTTGAAAAATAAATTGTGTTGGGCCAAATGGGCCATCTTACTTACATTAATTTTATGGGCTTCTATGTCAACAAGTTCAGATAAAGGCCCACTAGAAAAGAATGTATTCTTTCGGATAGTGATCGAGTGTATGCGTAACATAGTAAGTGGCACCCTATGGATAGCACTTATGTCGATGCAAAACGTCAGTACAAACAATTATTATGTAGCACAAAAGCTCAAAATTGCTTTCCTACAAAAGCCATACTTGACCTTAATTAACATATTCATCGCCCTCGGAATAAATCAAATTAGTTGAAAACTCCCATATATATAATTTACCGTTTATATATTCTAAATGTCAAAAGACAATATTTAGGAAGGTGGTAAATTTTACTCTCGCTAAAGTCAAAAATATATACATAATTTTTTTTTAAATGTGAAAACTGTGCTATCTAAGCTACTTAGTAAAAAAAAGGACTTTGTGCATCAACATGAAAGTAAGTGTTGAGATGATCTGTTGAACTCAAAAACTTGGGCTATATAAGTATGAGAAAATAAAATTGTATTTTAAGACCTTACATAAGGTCAGTTCTTCGAAACAATGTACAAGTCAATTAATTAACTATACAAATATCAAATGAAAATCATTACAAAAAGAAATGCATACATGCGTAGTGCATAGATCCACAATATATTATCAATTATATACGGCAACTTTTTTTTATACTCTTGTTCATCGAATTGTTTTTTTTTTTTTTTTTTTTTTTTGTAAGAATTCAACATGTCAGTTATCATCCCACAACTTTCACACGGGAAAAATTACAATTGAACTCTCAACATCTTACAAACATCTTACATAAGTAACTACATGCTAAACCATTGATCAAGCTATTTGGCCATCAAAATAATTTTAATTTCCCCGATCTCATATTCTTGGACCGCTACTAGTACTAGAATTTACTTATTGTTTTTTTTTTTTGGACAAGTTTAATTTATTTAATTTTTTCACTAAAAAAGATTTTATTAAAAAATCAAATGTTCTCTTTATTTTTTTTGTAATGCGTTGATTGTGGTGGACTGTTTCAGAAGGTTCAGCAAACTCACTTAGCTTTACAGGCCATGGCACGAATATTATGGTCATATGAGTGTGAGCCATCACGGGCACCCACCCTCTTTTGCTTTTTGTCTAGTCCTTCACCCCAAATTCTTTGCTTTTAATTTGTTCTTTACTTTGTTCCCTCTCTTTAGCTTTTTGTTGTCTCACTTTGCGTTCTCTCTCTCTCCAAGCGTGGTCGTGGCCTCATGAGCATGAGAGCATGCACAAAGGGAATAAACGGACCCCGACGAAGATTTGGTCTCTGCACGCACCGCATTCCCATGAATAAGATACATATAGTGATCCAGTAACATATTTTTGATACAAAAAAACAAATATTTGTTCGCAGTTGATGGGGTTCGTCGGATATACATCGAGATGTGTTCGCGGGTTTGATATTTGATTTGTGTCAGGAAACTAATATTATGTAACGTCTATACTGATTGTGTAACGTCTACATTAATTATGTAACGCCTCCACTGATTATGTAAAGCCTCTACTGATTATGTAACATCTACATTGATTATGTAACGTCTACACTGATTTAATTCTATATCATTCTATAAATAGGGCACTATACTGTACATTCGAAATATATAATAAAATTATTCTATTTTGAAACTATCATGGTATCAGAGCTTGGTTTCTAATCCAAGGTCGGTCGACCTTTAAATCGACGATCGATCCTTGATACATCTTAGTGCTTGCTCTTGTATTTGGTTATGCACTTGTTTTGATTTCCTCTTGTTTCTCTTATGCATCTTCACACACGTCTGTCGGTTGTACCAGTCCATATGCCTATTCCGCGTCGCTCAGCCAGTCAATCTGCCTACCATGTTCGAACAAATTTGATGTCTTCCAACTCGCATAACCATATGCCTGTCTCGAGATCCCTACTTCTTGTCCTGCCTGTCATCGACTCTGGTGTCAATTTGTTGTCGACTCTGTCAACTCTGCCGTCCGTCTGCTCCGTTGTCCTGTCGTTGACTCTGTCGACTCTGTTGTCTGTTAGTCGTTCCGTCGACTTAGCTTCGTTATTCATTCCATCGACTATATTGTTTCGTTAGTTGTTCCGTCGACTATGTTATCCCGTTAGTCATTCCACCTATTATGTTGTTCCGTTAGTCGTTCCGCTGACTCAGCTCCATTAGTCATTTCGTCGACTATGTTGTTTCGTTAGTTGTTATGTCGTCTATGTCGTTCAGTTAGTCTTCCGTCAACTCAGCTTCGTTAGTCATTCCGTCGACTTCGTTGTTCCGTTTTTCAATTATTCTGTTGTTCCGTTCATGCATTGTCTGCTGATTCGAGTGCACTCCACAATACCTGTCACGCTCGTTATCCGCATATTGTACATTGTCGAGCGTAGTTCGCAATGTCCGTCATGCTTGTTAGTTGCAATATTGTTGCAGATTTATCTGTCCCGCTTACCTATCTGAAGATTTTGTCCATGATCACTTGCATCTGTTCGTCGCGATCTGGTGTCCCCACGTAGAATTGTCGCCGACGTTATGTATCCTCATCTTATTCGTTTGCAAACTCAAGTGGTTTCGTTGCTACCACCTTGAGTTTGAGGGGGATGCTAGGAAACTAATATTATGTAACGTTTACATTGATTATGTAACGTCTACACTGATTGTGTAACGTCTACATTAATCGTGTAACGCCTCCACTGATTATGTAACATCTACATTGATTATATAATGTCTACATTGATTTAGTTATATACCATTCTATAAATAGGGTACTATATTGTACATTCGAGATATACAATAAAATTATTTTATTATGAAACTATCAATTTGTATGTAGAGAAATAAGTCTTCTAATTTTCATCTCCTTAATTAGCACCCCAAAAAAATGAACTTCCCTCTTTTTTATGATAATTAAAGGCCATTTTTATTTCAATTGCAAGGTCTCAATGGAGAGCAATCTCAATTGTACTAGAGTAACTGATCTAATTGTTGCACTATATCGATCCATAGAGCCTATGTGATCAGCTATGACAAAACCATGTATATTTATTGGACCACACAAGGGGGTCCACAACACGGAACACTCCTTGGTAATACCATGGGATTTTGTAACTAAATTATTAAGGAAAATGATAATCTAACGCACTTTAGGTGCACAATTTATTTTTTAGTCATTTATGACTTTTTCTTGTCTCTCAAAATATGGGCCCCACAACTAACAAAATATTATAAATGATTAAAAAATAAAGTGTACGCCCAAAGTATGTTAGATTACCATTTTCCATTGATTAATTATGAAAGCATACATGATACTACAAAATTTCTCTCTTTTTTTTTTTTTTTTGACAAAAACCACAAATCCATCTTAAATCTTACTACATTAGGGAAGATAAAACCTGCAAACACTTGATTATTGTCACCAAGTATTTTCCATATCAAAAAGTCATCTTAGTTAGATTTTATATGAATTTGAAGTTAGTAAGAAAGCTTATATCTTATATATTTTTTAAAAATGTTGACACTTACAATATTTAAATATTGTTTTAATAATTCAATTCGAGAAGTTGCAAGCTTTTAATGCATCAATGTACCATTCCACCAAAAAGTTAACTTGGGGTCCTTTTAGAAGAGGGAGAATTTTCTGAAAGAATGTTCTTTTGATGTGTTTATGAGTTCAATGTTTGGTTTAATTATTATTACTACTTTCGATAGTAATATATAGTAATTAACATATTTACGCTACAAGACCATTATTATCTACCCACGTACCTTCCACAGAAAGAGTACTGGTAACCAATGGAATTGTGCCAGTCTTCACTTTCACAAACTGAAATTCCAAGCATGTGCTCATCTGTTTTTAGGATGGGAAATTGGCAACCCTTCAAGTTTTGGTAACTTTAGTTTTTTTTTTGAAAAATTAACTCAAGGACACATTTTGGTTCAACTAGCTGATGTGGACAATGGACACCGCTATCAATGAGACAACAAGATCCATTGGATACATAATAAGGTGCCCTTAACTGAGTCACTTTAACATTCTCCCTTTATTTTACTTTTTGTTTTGTTAGTCTAAATTTAGTATGTGTTTTCAAATATGTACATGCTATTTATAGAGCTAACTCAAAAAAGGGAAGCTATTTATATACTCCGGATGTGTACCAAAAAAAAGAGAGTATATCTTTTTCTTTTTGAGGTTCGGGAAACTATTTATATTTTATTGTAAATTTGTCTATGGTCTGCACCAAATAAAAAAAGTCACACTATGTGCACCCCGAATGTAATAAAAAAGAGTCACACTATGTGCACCCCGGATGTTGCTCTGGGCACTCAAACTTTTTCTCATGTCACCCTGACACTTTTCTCAAAATGCTCTAGTTTGTGAAGCAACACATCCACCACCCAAGACACGTGTTAAAGTCGTCTCGGTTAAGTCTTACTGAGACTCGTATTAAAGTGTCGATATATACCAACTGACACTCAAATAAGGTAATAAAAAACACCCAACTCGATGGGTGACCATCGAGACTATACAAGTTGTCTTCGTGGTCTTGTTGGCACTAACTGTAACAACAACCTATGTCTTGATTTTGTGTGTTTGAGACCATAGGTTCAATCATTTTCCACCGAAATTTGAAACGTAGTGTCGGTTAATGTAGTGTCGCGTTGTAAGCACCCACCGGTTACTGAGGGCACTTTGAGGTAAATGTGTCATTTCTTTTTTTTTTGAAAAGAAAACGAAATTTCATTAATCATTCATGGTTCAATACAAGACCAAACATAGAATCAAGTACATTGATTCGTTAATCCTATTTGTGCAAAAAAACTGCTACTAATTTGACTTTTTTTCCTTTCTAAAATTGAAACAGTTTAACAATCAGGGACTGCTCTCTACAACGTTGAAACTCATGACAATACACAAAATTATTAGAACCACAAAACGAATAACAAAACTTCCCAACAAGGAGAATACTTAAAACTTCCCAACAAGGAGAAGACATTAAAACTTCTCAACAAGGAGAAGATAAATCAAAAACTTTCAGCTAAGGAAGAAAACTAACTATAAAGTAAAAACTAAAGATAAATCAATCAAGTGCGCCGCACAAATCCATGCGACATCGTTGATGAAAATGCGCCGCAACAAGGATGAAATCTGATTAGATATGTTGTTTATTGAATGAACAAAGAGCAAAAGAAATTTGATTGGAACCACCACCATTCGTTGAGAGAATTGACGATGGTTAAAGAACAAAAATCACAAAAGTAAATTAAAAAAAAAAAATTTAGGGTTTTAAAGAAAAGGAGAGGAAACTTTTTTCAAGTGATCGTGTCATTTCTTTTTAAAACCAACATTAACAAAAAAAAATTAAAAAAAGAAAAGCCAGTATGCACACAGCACAACTCAAAAAAATAATGTCTATCGTTTCACTCTATAAATAAAAATATTTTGGTACCAAAAAAAAAATATATATATATATATATATATTTCCTTACGAAAAATGTTTTTTGGTTCACCAAAAAAAAAAAAAGTTTCCTTCACAACCCATCAATTTTAAGATTTCCTTTTTTTTAGAAAAGATATTTTAATCTTTTATCTTATAATGATTTCAAAAATCTTTTATTTTATAATTATTTAAAATTTGTGAATTCATAATATGAATTATACATGATATATATCAATTTTGTCGACAAGATTAATATATATAGTTAAAATTTAATAATGTTTTTTTATTATCAGTTACAATTCGTAACAAAATTTAATAATGTTAACAATTTTATCATATAAATAAATCAAAACTCGTTTTTTTTTTGTCAAAATTGAGACTTTCATAAAGTAAGCAGTAATTAAAATTGGTTAATTAAATTATGTAACATTGCATTGAAAAATGCATTTGCTCACCTTTGCGAGGTTAGGTGATTGAACCTTAAAAAAAGGAAAGAAAATAACAAAGTTTTTTTTAAAAAGCTATACAAATTATGAAACTCCAAATTTACCCTCTAACGTTTGGGAGGTGCCAGCTGGAGCATGAATGGACACAGAGAAAGTTGTTTGGGCACTTTTTGTGGATATAACGGTCTCAGCACCTCCATGAGCTATGCGACAACAATTTGATTGCGTTAGCAGCAACTATTAGTTGAATAGTGCGAACTCATATTTATGGGCTTCCACTCCATGCGGGCTTCATTTCAAGGCCCACTTAACTAATTATACTCTCTCCAACCTCACCGTCAGCTTTGCCTCTTTTGGAGCATAGTTGCCATTCCCCTTTGGCAGGCACTAAGAGGCATAACGTCAACTAATCTGGAACTTGAGAAATGTAAGATCACAAGCGCTGCGCCTAATTTTCGACTTAAAAAATGTAAAACTTAATTTGTAAAACTATAAGGGTATATATTACAAAGCTCAATTTAAGGTGAGGAGAGTGTATAAGGCTCAATCTAAGGTGAGAAAAGTGTAGTGACTAATTTTATGTATGGGTCATTACTGTGAAAGTGAAATTCACTATAAAGTGTCAACTCCACACTTATTAACTTTTTTTTTTTTCTTTCTAAGTAGTCCATATGAGACTATCTCAACATCTCCAACACTCCCTCCTCAAATCCAACTAGGACAATCAATCATTTTTGTTAGATGTCTACTAGGCCCTTAGATAATGGACAATTAAGCCAACCATCAGCTTTGGTACCATGTTCAATTTTTCATATTATAAGATTCAGTCTAAGGTGAGGAGAGTGTGGTGACTAGTTTTATGTATGGGTCATTAGTATGAAAATGAAATTCACTCCAAAATGGCAAGACATGATAAAGTGTCAACTTCACGCTTGTAAACTTTTTTTTTTCTTTTTAAGCAGTCGATGTGGGACTATCCCAATATTTTTAACAATCTCTCGACTTGAACTCAACACGCATTTGATTTAGAGAAGAGGGATCAAGTATATTAAAGCTTTCGCCTCATTTTTAAAGCTTAGTAATAGAAATGTTCATAAAAGGAAATGTGCTATCAAGAAAAAATAACTGGATGTGAATGCTAAGGTGGAAAAGAGGTTAATTGGCTAAAATAATAGTTAATTGTGTTAAATAATATATTGTTGCCGAAATTGGAAGTATAAAAATAAAGTTACTTTTAAACATTATTGAAATCTTCTTTTTTTTTTGGCCTGTTTAGGCCTTAGAAAAAAATCCTTTTTTTTTCACAGGAAATCATTTTTGTTTTCTTTTTCAAAATGGTATGTCATTCAATCAGGTCAGTGTCACGAGGTGATTGGTTGAAGTTACTTGCCCAAAATCTTTTGCTCTTATGTGGATATATATTGGTAGACTATAGTTACACCATACCATAGTGACATTAAAATTAATTATAAATACATTTGTTGCAAGAGTTATAATAAATTGGTGCTTAGAAACTAATCGAAGCTAATAACGTTTGGCTAGTAATCTTGAATAGTTGAAGATTCTCGGTCTCCTTCCAATCAATTTGAAGGATTTTTTCCTCGTTGTTGTCATCGTCCTGGTGCTATCAATTAAGTAATTTGAGTAATGGTTTCTACTAAAGATGGTGGGTAGAGTCGTAGTTTTAAATTTTTTAATCATTTATGATTTTTTCTTATCTCCCTAGACGTGGGTCTTACAACTGATAAAATACAATAAATAGTTAAAAAATAAGGATATAAGCTCAAAGTGTGTATTAAAAGTGTGTTAAATTATCATATTCCAAATGACAATTACTGCTAAATATGTCGTTTTAGATGACTATCATGTGAAGTTTTATTTTATTTTTATTACTTTCATGAATGTAATAGGAAATTGTATTGATTATGATAAAATAAGACAAATTGTATACAACGTGCATTATAGCGATACAAACAATATACATAGAAATAACTAATTTACACAATTAGTGGAGAGGCTACACAATCAGTGAAAAAGTTATGAATATACAAAAACTAATACATAAATGCTATAATCATACAAATATGGTAACTATCATAAATCATAATACACAAATATAACAACTGCATAGTAGCCTAACATCCCCCCTCAAACTTAAAGTAGTGACAATGAAACCACTTGAATTTGCAAACGAATAAGATGGGGAGACATCAAATCAGCGATATTTTTGCGTGGAGAGACCAAATCGCAACAAACGGATACAAGTGATCACGAATAAAATTGACAGATAGGCAGGTGAGACAGGCAAATTTGAGACGGCAGAGACATAAACCAAGAGCAAGTTGGTGTGCGTGCAAAGGCAGCAATGAATACAAAAATAAAAGGAAATCAAGAGGAAATCAAAACAGAACATATTTAAATGCAATGAAAAATGAGAACAAGCACTAAGATGCTCCACGGATCGGTCGGTGATTCAAAAGTCGATCGACCTAAGACTAGGGTTTTGGCTCTGATCGCATTTGTGGTTTGTGTGTACAAACAAATGAATTTAGATCGATGATTGTGTGAAACACATATTTGTGCGAATAGAGATAGACGAAAAATACACACTAAGAGAATAAAAAAACTAACCTAGCGGCTAGGGCCTTGATACATGTGAATGTAATATAAAATTGTATTGATTATGGTAAAAGATGACAAATTGTATACAACCGATTGCTCTTATTTATAGAACGGTACAAAATAATATACATAGAAATAACTTATTTACACAATTAGTAAATAAGTTAGGAATATATGATAATGATGTAAATATGGTAAATGCTATAAATCATAATACACAAATATAGCAACTACATAGTTGCCTAACAACTTTTTTGAGGCCACAACGGATACTGAAGTTTTAGTTGGAGTCTAGTTATTGTGGTAATTAGTCCATTCACGCGTTGAGTATTTGGAGTTTTTGAGTAATGTAAAAATTTAGATCCAAGTACCCTAAAATTGGATTAGCTTAATAATAAACCAAAACATTGCATAATCTATTGTAAAAAAAATGTTTCTTCAATGATCAGGTAGCCCGATGTGAGATTAACCTCATATGAACTCACAAATACAATAATGAGAAAAAAAAAAAAACTTATTATAAAGCCATTTTCAAATAGCATGCAATGATGCACAATGCAAGATCAACATTTGTAGAAATCATGACAAATAAGCTAAGGAATATCATAATATCTGACCATATAAAGGACTCCAATAATAAATCAAAAAAGGTAATACATAACATTGTTAGCAAATATTATAATAATAATGCATGAAAAGCCTGACCTGGTCATATTTATCCAATTTTAAAAAGCAAAAGCAAAATTATTTAAACAACATAAAAAAAAAAGAAAAGAAAAATAAGTAGCTTTTCTCCCTTCTCTTTTTCTTTGTTGTGCTTTTCCACATTTGCTCACAGCTTTCTCTTTTTCCATTCTTTTCCATCCCCAAAACGCCCCCATCTTTTCTCCTATTTCCATCTCTGCCCCAAGTGAGTACAGAACCCACATTAGTCCCTCTCAATTTCTGCGCTCTCTCTCTCTCTCTCTCTCCTTCTCTGACACTCGTATCATCTCTCTGATCTGCTCTGCAAATACAAAAACAACAACAACAACAACAGGAGAAGCCAAGATCAATGTTGTTCATCACTCACTAATGGGGTTCACCAATTCCTTCCTCCTCGCACTCTGCCTCTCATCTCTCACTCTCCCGGCACTCTCCTTCGAACCTCGCAACCCAGAAGGTATTATCAACCTATTAATCATGTGTATCCGTTTTTGTTACTAAGTGGCGCGTTTGGTTCGGAGACTGATTAATGTTTTTTGTTTTTTCTAGTTGAGGCTTTGATTGGTGTGAGAAGGGCCCTGGACGACCCTCGCGGGGTGTTGAACAACTGGGATGAAGACTCGGTCGACCCATGTAGTTGGGCCATGGTCACTTGCTCACCTGAAAATCACGTTATCGGACTGTAAGTCTCGTTTGCTTGTCTTGATCGATTCTCATTAGGTCAATATACTGATTTGTGTGTAACATTTTTTTTATTTTTTATTATTTTTTGTGGCTTTCAGGGAGGCACCGAGCCAGAATCTATCAGGGACTCTGTCCGGAAGTGTTGCAAACCTAACGAATTTAAGACAAATGTGAGTGATGAAGAACTCAACATTCTCGTAGACTTATTAATCTGTTTGATTGATTTCTTTTTTTTTGGTTGTGGGTTGTGTTACTTGTGTAGTATGTTGCAGAATAACAACTTATCCGGAGAGATCCCGCCGGAGCTCGGTCGGCTTCCGAAGCTCCAAGCATTGGATCTCTCGAATAACCACTTCTCCAACGTGGTTCCAGAGTCCTTGGGCCTGCTCAATGCTCTTCAATACCTGTAATTCTCTCCCATTTTCTATTTCGTCATTACGGGTGTTTTGGTTGATTTTGTTCGATTTTGCTCTGTTTTTGATCACTCTGTTTTGATGATTATGGCAGGAGACTGAATAACAACAGCTTGTCCGGGGAATTTCCGGTGTCATTAGCCAAAATTCCACAACTATTGTTCTTGTGAGGACGCTTTTGGTTTCAAGTTTTGATGAAATAGAGAGATTTTCTTGTTGATTAATGGGGTATTTTTGTTTGCTTTGATTTGATTTAGAGATCTGTCGTTCAACAATCTCAGCGGGCCAGTCCCCAAATTTCCCGCCAGAACATTCACGTAATTAGTCAAATTTCCTTTGAATTTACTCTTAAAAACTTCAATTATTTTGCGAGTTTTACAGTTTTTTCAGTTCATTTTTGTTGTTGTAGTGTTGCTGGGAATCCATTGATTTGTGGGAGCCGCTCCAATGATGGTTGCTCCGGAACCAACTCTCCAGTCCCCCTCTCAGTCTCTCTCAATTCGTCACACAGTAGGCATCATTTTGATTTCAATTCAACATTCCCTCTCAAATTGGTTCAAATTGGTTGAACTCTCAATTTCAATTTTCAGAGAAACACAAAGCCCAGAAACTCGCAATAGTCCTCGGCCTCTGCCTCGGCGTCTCCTCCCTCATCCTCCTCGCATTCGCCCTCTTCGTTTGGTGCCGAAAGACCCACAAAAACCACATCATCCTCAACATCAACGGTACGCTAAATCGAAATCAAAATCCCAAAAACTTAGCAAGGACTAATAGGTTGAAGATCATTTTGATAACTCTATCTTCAACGTTTCAATTTCGGCAAATTTATCCTAACGTATTAATTTTACGTAAAATAAAATGATCACGTGTTCTTTGTCAAAATTAAAACGTTAGGATAGAATCAAATGCTCTACTTGGATCGCAAAAAGTTGTTGTGTAGTAGTTTCGAAAAGGGCCTAGAGACTCTAAATGAGGCAAAAGTGACGGGTTTGCTACGGTAGGGGTGTTCTAATCTTGTAAAATTAGTCGGGTCTTAATTAGGAGAGGCTGAGGCTGAGGCGGTTTGGACACCAACGGTAATTAAAGAAAAAGTACTGGCAATGGGTGCTAACACTATAATCTTTTTGCAGACAAACAAGAGGAGGGGCTGATCAACCTGGGCAATCTGAGACAGTTCAGTCTGAGGGAGCTACACTCGGCCACGAACCACTTCAGCCCCAAAAACATTCTGGGGCAAGGGGGGTTTGGGAATGTGTACAAGGGGAAGCTGAGTGATGGGACGATTGTTGCGGTGAAGAGATTGAAGGACTTGAGTGGTGTCACTGGGGAGGTCCAGTTCAAAACAGAGGTGGAGATGATCAGCCTCGCCGTTCACCGCCACCTGTTGCGGCTGATCGGGTTCTGCGCCACCTCTCACGAGCGCCTCCTCGTCTACCCTTACATGTCTAATGGAAGTGTTGCTTCCAGGCTTAGAGGTAACAGTTTTTTTGAAGCCCTTACCAGTTAGGTCCTATTTTGATATGCATCGTAAGAAGTTCAATCCTCACCTCACTGAGCTTGGTCTTATTCAAATTCTATTTTCATCAATTGTTACCTCAATCTCAAAATTAGTCGGTCGCCAATATAGATCAAATTCTTTCTTTTTTTTCCCAACTTTTTATTTTATTTTATCGAACATAATGAAAAAGTTTTATTTGTACTCCCATTAAGTTGGAATTGAGGTTAAGTTTTTTTTAATGTTTGGATATAATATTTCAATTTTGTCAAAGTGTTCGAAGAGATAATTTACTCAATTTAATACGCAACACTTGATAACTTATTTTCTAAATATATTATGTTTTTCATAATCGATGCATCTAAATTATTTTTGGTCTGCATCGAATTTCTTTTTTATTTTTTTGTGAGGGTTTAGGGTTTAAGATTTAAGTTTAAAGTCAAAAGTTTTTCAAAACGAGAAACAGTTTTTGTATTCCTAGGCAAACGGGACCTAACAGTTCCATCGAGTCCGTCGATATGCATCAAATGAATGGTGATGAAACGCATCTCGATGCACTACACGAAAGTGATAGTTCGTGTGATCACTATCTTGCGCATTGCGCTGCCCCACACAGCACGCGTGATTTCTCTTCTCGCGCTTTATTCTGTTTCTGCGCTGCTGCTGCTACTACTACTACTGACCAGATTTGATATGGTGGTTCGGGAGTGGTCAGAGTATCGTACTCCCGTGCCGCCCCACCGTTCAAACGAGTAAAGAAAAAAAAAAAAGTAATTCTCAGCCGTACGATACAACTAGTGCGGGATTGCTTGTGATGTGATGTAGAGCAGTTGGACAATTCGATAGTCCGCTCTCCATCACATCAAATCTCTGTGTGTTGTGTTGTTAATGTGATTGGTTTTTGGTGGTTTATTGTAGTGGTCAAATCATCTGATTCAAGGGAGTCATGATTAGGTTGGTCTTTTGATCTTGTGCTGCACGAAACCGAGTAGTAATTGAACTCCTTATGGCACTACTGTTTGACACCTCATGTGCATGAAATCTTCAATAGGGGTAGTTCCTAATGACCAAAACAACCTTGAAAATTTATGTAAATTACCTTCATCTATGAAAATGATTTTCCCCTTGCCAAATTGACATAAATTAGATAGGAGGCGCATATGTATCTTAAGGTGAGTCACTCGAGGTCTATCTAGTTGATGTTGATTTGGAGGCGTCAAATGTAGGTTAGAATAACAGATTCTTTGAACAATTTGTCAGGAAGTTTGATTTCTTAGGAATTGATACTTTTATGTTTGGTTGAGCTCTTTCTATTTTTCTTTTATTTATTATTTGACTTTAACGGGAGTCGAACCAATGACCTTTCCAAACTTTGCTCTTTGGTAAGTGATTAGTCGTCCATCTCACTATAGATGTTTTGGCAGTTTGGTTGAGCTTTGAAAATAATTAAATTGTTGTAAATTGGTTATAATGTTTTTAAAATGATTTAAAGTTAATTCATTAGGGGGCGTATTTGTCCAATTAGTCCACCTAAGGAAAAATTGGCACCTTTCACTCTTTGGGAATCGAGGCAAAAGTCCCGACCAAAATGGCCATAACTGTTTTGAATAATGAAATAGATTATGGAAAGATCATTATTAAGTGCTTTAAATCAAGCGCAATGGAAGAGTTTGATCGATGCAACAAAACTAATTTGGGATTGAGGCTTTGTTGATGTTGGTATTATGGAATAGATTAGAATCTTGAAACAATAAATTGTGCTTTTTTACAATTTCTTCTAAGAATGGTATTTTGATGTTGTGTATTGATTTTGTTCTTATAATTCAACAGCAAAACCTGTGCTGGATTGGAACACAAGGAAGAGAATTGCACTGGGGGCTGCAAGGGGTCTCATGTATTTGCATGAGCAATGTGATCCAAAGATAATTCACAGGGATGTCAAGGCAGCAAATGTGCTATTAGATGACTACTGTGAGGCAGTTGTAGGTGACTTTGGCCTCGCCAAGCTCCTCGATCACGCCGACTCTCATGTCACCACCGCAGTGCGCGGCACTGTCGGGCACATTGCGCCGGAGTATCTCTCAACAGGGCAGTCCTCTGAGAAGACTGATGTGTTTGGGTTTGGAATTCTATTGCTGGAACTTATCACTGGAATGAGAGCTCTAGAGTTTGGCAAAGCAGTGAATCAAAAAGGAGCAGTAGTACTTGACTGGGTAAGGCCTTATTTTGCAATTCTCTACCTTTAGTTCAAGCTTTATTGTACTTGCAATTTGGAGAATCTATAAGGTTCAAGTAGCGATCAATTTGTTTGCATTGAAACATAGTCAGAGAATTATAATTTGGAGAATATCATGGTTGCAGGTGAAGAAGCATCAGCAAGACAAGAAGTTGGAAATGCTGGTGGACAAGGACCTTGGGAGGAACTATGATTGGATAGAGGTGGGAGAGATGGTGCAGGTGGCGCTTCTTTGCACACAGTACCTACCGGCACACCGGCCCAAGATGTCGGAAGTGGTCCGCATGCTTGAGGGCGATGGCCTCGCGGATAAATGGGAGGCTTCCCAACAACAGAACCATAGTACTACTCCTACTACTGATACTAAATGCTACACCAACAACATCACAAACAGCAACACTGCTGCTTCTACTACTACTAGTATGAGGACCACCAAACATGTTCATCATGATAGCATGCTATCCATGATGATGGATGATGATGATGAACATTCTTTGGATGTCCATGCCATGGAGCTCTCTGGTCCTAGATGATGATCACCAAATTTTCTTTTCATTAAAAATCTTATCCTCTAAAGTTTTCTACCAAGGAAAAGAAATGCCAAGTGTAAAATTAAGTAAAGCAGGGATAGTCATCTTTTTTCCCTAGTTTCTTGTTTGTTAAATGTAAATGAGTTCTCTTTATTTTTTGTTCAATGTAAGCTAGCTCTAATATGCCTAACTGATGCAGACCCAACAAGGAAAATGACTCTTCGATGGACTAACTGAGTACATATGTATTGCTGCAACAAATTGCCCAAAAAAGCAAGAACAGTACTTGTCGAGTTTAATGGTTTGACTGCATTTTTTTTTAAGAATATATGTGTGGGTCCTTTTGCCTTGTTTCAGTATTGGAAGGGAATCACATGCCTTACTCTTGTTTTGTTTGCTTGGGGTGTTAAGGCAACTTTGTCTTTGGCTCCTAACATGCACCGAACCTGAATGACAGCAGCATCATATTTCACTTTCAATTCTTATTGCAAAAACTGTCTTCTATTTATGAAGGCACCAATTTTTGAAGGGCACTCTTTAATGTAAAGCTATACTTGATTTTGTTAGTGTTGTTTGAGATTACATTTGACAGACGAACACTTCGACAAAAAAACAAAGATCAGTTTAGGTGTCTTGTCATTTTTTACGGAACATATGGCTCTACTATAATCGGTTAAGTTTGTCCACTAAGCGTCATTAAGCTTGAACTTGCTTCTCGTGAGCTTGTAATTAATTGGGACAAAAATCTCCTTAGGGCAAGGCTAAAAATCTCTTATTCAAACATGTCGACCCGGTGTTGTTTGACCTGAAATAAAAGCGGATTTGATTTGGACGAGATCTTATAAACTTAGATTCGGTATGGATCCGACCCAGGTTTTAATTATCCTTTGATAAAATGGTTTATTGAACAATTAGTACTTTCATTTTTTCTATACTTTAACATTTGTTTATTTATGTAAATATCTTTTTTGATAAATTCTTTATGTTAAATGTTGGTTACATGAGTTATTTGCACTAACATTGCAATGATTTATAGTTTGCAATGACACTTTCAATTAATTTTCTAAATTATATCAATTGAAATTACATTACATGTGTATATTTTAACATTTGAAGATGCTTTACTATGAAAAGTAAGTTTTTAAAATTGCGACAAATCCTAACAATTGGACACCCCGAAATTTAACCAAAACGGATCTAAACAAACTAAACAAACAATTGGGTCTAGACAGTGCACATACTTCTATATAATAGGGGTTATCCATACTTCTATTTGGACCCAAATTTTTGCCACCCCTACCTCATGGCAGGGTTGCCCCTTGAGACCTCGTAATAAAAAAAGAAAAACACTCGAAAAGACCAAAACTTGATTCGGTCCGGCTACGTGCAAACCACATTTTACTTGGGCAAACCGGTTTTTATTTTTTTTTCCAAAATGCCCTTGCTCTTGTGCACCCCTATTCCCAAAATGCCCTCTTCGCGTTCACCCCACGGTTGTGGTTCATCTTCGCATCAACTCAGTCAATCTTCGCGTCACTTCTGTTTATCTTCGCTCTCACCCTAGGTCTTGCTTCCAGGTAGTCGCCGCGCAATCAACGACTAAACTTGGTCGATTTAGGGTTGTTTCCATTAATATGGATGTTTTATCAATTTTTTTTATTGTTTTTGAACAATTTTGATAATTGTGTCTTGTAACTGTTTTTGATCTAATTTGTGCGTTGTTGATGGTTGACGCTCGATCGGTGACACATAACTAATTGACAGTGCACTGTTCGGTTGAAGGTGTCCGAACAATGCATGTTAATCGATCTTTAATGACCGAACCACATTGCAGTGTTCAGAACTTGGTCTGAACAAATGTTTGTTTGGTCACCTATGACTGAACATGCATATTTCAATCGATCTCGACAAATCGAACAAAAACCATTTGTTCAACCAGAGGCGAAATCTTTGGTTTGAATACGAAAAAAAATACAAAAATTGAATGAAAACTCATGAAATACCTCTCTACCTTACACATCCGTATCCCTACACGTTTATCTTCCATTCTTATGGTAAATAGCCACAAAACAACGTAAACAAACAATGCCTTACCAAGAAAAAAAATTGTTCAAACCTTATAAAATGCATTCAAAACAGTGTAGAAACATGATTTTTCAGCAATAAATATGAAGAAATCGACTCTTATGATGATAGCTAGTGGGCTCCGAAATCGCAAGTTCACATCTTTGATATTTAGAGGGAATTATCTGAGTCAAAGGTAGCATTTTTGTGGGGTGTACAATGTACATTTTTGGAAAACGAGTGAAAAAAAAAAAATAGTTTACCCTCAGTAAAAAGTGGTTTGCTCGTGGGCCGAACATGATTTGAAGTTCTTGGGGATCCAAAAAACATTAGAGAAGCTCCTGCCATTTTTCTATTGTTAGAGGGTACTTCGTCATTAATCTTCCTAATTTGTAATCAGAAACGTATTACAATACCGAACGAACGAAGCGAATAGTTGTTACTTGTTCGGACACGCGAAGGGCTTTTTCGAGCAGAGCAGAGATGGCGAATCACTCTTTCTCCTCTTCTCCTATAATCTGCGCTTCCTTCAACCAAGACAACCGGTGAAGAAAACTCTCCAACTCTTGCTTTCACTGTTCAAAGATCTTCTAGGGTTTCAGTTTCACAAGTCTATTTTGTCGGTAAACTAGTCGCAATTGTTGTTGAAATTTGAGAATGATTTGTGTTTATGTTTGCGTTGTTGAATTCGCAGCGGATTCGCAATCGGTTCCAGGGACGGACTCAGGATTTTCGATGCCGAGACCGGCCGGCTCTGTTACGAAAGGGGTTAGTGATTTTGTGCTTTGATTTCATCTACTCATTGGTGAGGGTTTGGTGGATGAATTGATGGTGAATTAGTTGTTTTTTGTTTTCTTTTTTAATTGTGATTTGCATGATTGATGGATGCGTGGATTGAAGCCTTGCATTGTGCTCGATTTAGTGCAGTTGATTTGATGGATACTTACTGTGTGAACTAGTTAAAATTTGTGATTTTTGTTCCTCTTAAGCATTTTTCCACTAAATCGAGCACAATGGAAGAGTTTGATCCATATAGCCGACTCCAATTAATTTGGGACTGAGGCTATGTTGTTGTTGTTGTTTCTCTTAAGCATGTTGTATTACAGCTTACATGTTATAGGCCAACAACCTTCTTTTTTTTTTTATATTTTTTTTTATTTTTTTTATCACGATTGATGCGAATTGAAAGGTCTTAGACTCTTAGTCATCTCGAAATCGGACGACACATAATATACCATCTGTATCCTACTTAGAAATTGAAACTCAAAATACTAATGACATTCACACTTTCCGATTTGTACTCCTCATTCTAAATCGCATAATTCTAAAAATCTAATAATAACTCAAATCTCTCAAGTTTTTTTTTTTTTTCTTCCATCTTTTTACTGGATTCCAAGTTGCACTAAGTTGAGCGCTATGGAAGAGTTTGATCCATTTAGTGGACCCCAACTAATTTGGGACTGAGGCTGCGTTGTTGTCTTTTTACTTGATTCTCTTGTAGACAACTTCACAACAATCTGTATGTTGATTTTTCTTGAGCCTAATTGGTTTTATATGATCTCTTTACCCATAATTGGCAAAACTTTCACCCATGGTTGTTCTATTTCTTTTTTGTGTCTGTGAAATCTGAGAGAGTGAGGGGGATGACGAAAGAGGAAAAAATATAAGAAGTTTATAGAAACTAGGAGGTGGTAGATAGAGGATAGTGAAGTAGTTGCGCCACATGATTTCCATGTATAAAGAGAATTGGGAGTCTCTTTTAAATTTTTAATACATGTTAATAGTTTATTTTTTATTTTTATTTTTATTTATTCCCTGCTTTGGTGGGCAAGCTTGGAAGCATACATTAGTTGGAACACTCATATCTCAATCCCGCCTTTTGAGTGTAACTGCAGCATGCCATATATTCTCTTTTTGTTTGTAGAGATCTGAGCCTTTTTCATATCAGAAAATAGTGATTATTCAGCCTAGTTGCTTTGATTTTTATAATTTTATTACATGGAAAAAACAGAATAGGCAAGTAACCATCAGTTGTAAGTTATGAGTTTCTTAGATTATCTTGTTGTAACTTGTTAAATTTTCTTTACAAATAATAATTCGTCGTTTATCTTGGTCGAATGATACCTTCAATGAGTTTATCTTGTGTCTATGTGCAAGCTCTTTAGAACAAGTGAAAAATACAGATAATGGCAAGTGTTGTGTTCTGCTTTATGATCAGAGAATAGTATGTTTGGATTTTATGCCGAAGCCTTCTTCAGGATACTACTTTTCTTCTTCAGTTTACGATGTAATCCTAATCTGATCTGTTTTCTTTTTAGCTGTTGGAGCATTTAGCATTGTAGAAATGCTGTTTAGCACTAGCCTTCTTGCTATTGTTGGGGCAGGGGAGCAGGTACTTATAACCAATCATTTTAAGTATGCATTATGAATTTATGATTTTAGAGTTTGAATAAAATGTCTTAACATAATCACACGCTCAACAAAAGATCTTCGTTTTCACTGTTAATGTGTTAGCATATCTAAATATACATATGATCTTATTTTTGAGTTGCTCATGACTTACAATCTGAACCTGACTATGACAGCCATTATTATCCCCACGCCGATTATGTCTTTTCAATACAGACACTGGAGCTGCACTCAGAGAACTTAATTTCTTGACTTCAATCCTTGCCGTTCGTATGAATAAGAAAAGGTACAGCCTAGGGCTATATCATTAAGTGGTTGTTTTGATCTTGTTGTTATCATTTTTGAATTATATCAAACCCGGACGGGTAGGCCTACCGGTAAGGGTGTACTTGGGACTCTGTGGTAGGCGCACAGCCCCGGGTTCGATTCCCCGCTTGTGCCAAGCTGCGTTCGGGCCACTAGAGTTTCTAACGGGTCAGTTTCCGGGGCCTCATGGGATAAGTCGGGAAAAAAAGGCCCGATACCTAGGGTTATCAAAACAAAAATAAAAATTTGTGTTTTGAATTATATCAAGGGGTAGATTATTTGGTTTTGCTAAATAATCATTCTATGCTGAAATAAAAAAAAAAAAGAAATGACATTATAGGATATGCCTTCAGCTTCAAGTCAGTCTATGTGGCAGTCCCTGTCCTATCACCATGAAATGAATGTAGCAACAGTATGTCAGTATAACTAGGCTTGTGGGTTTCTCTTGAAATTTGAGATTGCTGCTGAAAACCTCTTATAACTTTTATGATTAGATCCCAGTTAAAATTTTATTTTCCAAATTGAGCAAAAAACATTGCAATGTGGCTTCAGAATACACAATTTCATTTCTCTTCTTTGTCCTTCTAATTCCTTCCTCTCAATTCTAGCAGATTTGTCTTTCTTTTAGCTATCACACTTACTCTCACGAGATGCAGCATACCAGCCAATGATGCAAACCATCAGTGCTGCCCTCCATTGTAACTTTGTTTTCTTACATGAGAAACTTGAAAATATTGAACAAGAGTATACAAAATCGTCACAAGAGCCAGAATAGAATTATACCACCAACTGCAAATCCATTATAACATCCTGAAAATAAATCCCTTATAGAACCTAATTCTTTATAACTCTGAGTTTCTCTTTTTTTTTTTTAATTTTTAATCACATAACTCTCAGTCTTGAACTATTTTCTATGTATTTTTTTTTCTCTTGAGTCTGGGATGATCGAGTGCCAATATGGTGGGTGGAATCTTTTCTTTCCTTTCCATCTCTTTTGACATACGGGTTGGCGGAATCCTAAACATTACATGAAGTTTTGTTGGTTGAGGTGGTTATTCCATTAAATATTTTTCTTTTCTCTATATGACATTTGTTCATTTTTTGCCCATGTCTTTTTTATTTGCAGTTGTTTTTACTTGATGCTTGTTCAGTTCTCTAGTCTATTGGTTTATTTAGCTGCTAGAGACTGTTGTCATATGTCATTCCTTATCAGAATCCATATTTTCTAATTGTCCTTGTAATATGTTTGACTTTCGTCAATTTACCAGTCACGATTGCTTGTATGATATTAATATTACCAATCTCATTCTCTATTATATTTTTCCATTTTTCTTTCTTGTGAATGGTAGTTTGTGTTTCTTAATTTTAATTTCTTACTTTAGCTGATGGCAATATAATTTCATCATTTGCAGACTCATAGTTTTGTTACAAGATAAGATATACATATATGATTTGAACAGTCTCACAATTTTGAATACCGTGGATACGGCCCCAAATACAAAAGGTATGGTTTGGTTGTTCTTTCGATCATGCCCCATAAAATACTCTGGGAATAAATGATCCTCACTGAAAAAAAAAAAAAAAAAAAAAAAAAAAAAGAATGATCCCCGATTTTATCTCTGATAGACCATGTCCAATAGTATTCAAAATTGTGATAGAGTAAAAAAGATCTCACTTCAACTATATGATCGATTTTTTAGGACTCACTTATGCTTCTCTTACTGGATGATGTATTGCATCCTTCCCAATGCTTTTAAAACATGTTAGCAGTTGCTCTGTTAAATGTTCACAGATTGCAACTAGATGAGGTGATGAATATTGGAACAAAAGATATTATAGGTTCCTTGAATCAACAACAACATTGTATCAATCCCAAATTAGTTGTGGTTGGCTATAGGTTCCTTGAATAGTTAATTAAATAATGTGGTACATTTTTCTCCATGTGGATGCACAAACTAACATAAAAAACACCTTTTTCGTTTGAAATGACAAAATTGAAGAACTACAGAGCAGTTGTGCAATGTTCCTATGTCCACAAATTAGTAATCTTTTTCATATTGGTTGAAAAGGAGGTCAGTAGCATGTACATGCATGCACCATTAGTAACGAGGATCTTCCAAATTGAATTGCTCGAAAAATTACGAACAAACAACCTAGGGCCAGAGAATTAAAACCAAATTCTCACAAAAGAAACACAGTTCTTTATTAATAAAATCAATCAATCATAAAGCTTTACATAGCCCCATATATATAGGCCTTTAGTTAAAAGAAAAGAGAAATAAAATAGAATTCCTAGTTGAACATTGCTTACATTGACCTTCACACACTATATGTATAGTAACAGTAGCATTCCTAAAGGAATATAACTTCTAAACTACTCTACTTTATGTAATCTTAGAAACTATACTAGTTTTATATTGCTGTGATCACTAAAATACTAAAATTAAACCTTTAACCATAAATAATTCTCCTCCTCAATTTAAAACTTACCTAATTAAAACTTCTAATTTAACTATACTATTAAATTAACCATGTCCTAACTACGTATGTAGACAATTAAACACCAATGGAACTTTCTAAATTGATGACTCTCGCAATTACTCCAATCCGTCAATTGTTTCGTGATACACATCATCGCTTTAAACCACGCCTGCATCAATTAGTATCACTGAAGCTGAAGTATTAAAATCTTCATTAAATTTTGAAGATAAAATGACTTTGGATGTGATATTCAGTAATGTTGTTCCAGGACTCTGTGCATTTTCCCCTAGTTTGGATGGTTGCTATCTAGCTATTCCTGCAAGCACGACTGAAGGATCTGTGCTAGTCTACAATGTAATGGAGCTACATTCGCATTGTGAGGTTAGTTTTCTCTCATCTTATCTTATTTTGAAGAAACTAATTTTTGCATGTTCTTTGAACGTAATTGAAGGAAATTTCAACACTTAATTCTTATAATTGGTTTCTCGAAAGAAAAATCTTATAATTGTAAGATTTGTATAGTTAAATCTTTTTAGTTGTATTGTTAACAATGTCTCAATCTCAACTTAGTTGAGGTTGGCTACATGGATCAAACTCCTCCACTCCACTTGATTTAATAGGCTTGATGGGTTGCATTTAAGTCCTTCAAATCCTTCTTAATCTATTTATTCCGAGTTATCTTAAGTCTAATTGAATGATTAATTAGTGGAGCGAACCAGTGCAAAATTAAGTTAAAATGGTGTTGTTCATAAATGTTGATCGTATTAGCTTGAGGATCTGCATTTTAAAGATGTGTAAATCAAGTATTAATGTTAATCATGCTAAACAAGTCATTATTGGGTTAGCATGTCAACCTGCTAATGATCTGCATTTTAGCTGTGTCAAATCGTGTCGACTCGTTTATAACCCAACAACAATACCTGAATTCCGTTTGACCCAACAACAACGCCTCAAACCTATTTATGATCCAAATCCACTTATTACGTGTCGGGTTATCGTGATGAGACACGAATTGCCACCCCTAGTTATGAGCAGATCAATTTTAGTTCCTATAGAGTTTGGACTAACTTGTGTGGAACATCTAGTAGCTACTTTGATCTTGTTACTAATTATTAATTCAACGAGAGTGCGAGCATTCAATCTCTTGTGGTCTACAGGATTGATTTGTCAAAATAGCATTTGTTAGGCTAAGTTCTCGACGACTCAAATGATGGGAACATCCAAACCAAAGTGGTAAACTAGAGCTAATGTAAGATAAAGATTGTGCATCATAATGTATCAGTTTAAGGACTATTTCAGTCATGATTAATAATGAAAAGATAAATATAAATTGGATGAAACCTTTTTATTTAGAGAAAATCCATGCTTGCTTTGACCAAAAACCTATTAGTGACACGAATTGCCACCCATTATGAGCAGATCAATTTCAGTTCCTTTAGAGTTTAGACTAATTCGTGTGGAACATCTAGTAGCTACTTTGATCTTATTACTAATTATTAATTTAACAAGAGTGCAAGCATTCAATCTCTTGTGGTCTACGGGATTGATTTGCCAAAATACCATTTGTTAGTCTAAGTTCTTGATGACTCAAATGATTGGAACATCCAAACCAAAGTGCAAACTAGAGCTAATGTAAGATAAAGATTGTGCATCATAATGTATCAGTTTAAGGACTATTTCAGTCATGATTAATAATGAAAAGATAAATATAAATTGGATGAAACCTTTGTATTTAGAGAAAATCCATGCTTGCTTTGACCAAAAACCTATTAGTTAGGATTACGAACAATTTGTTATTTTATTTTATTTTATTTTATTTTTTCACTTAGTGTGCATAATATACTTGAAGTTTTAGAGGATCCTTTGAAGTAGCAATACATTATAAGGATAAGACAAAGTTTCCAAATAGGTTTTTAGGAGTCAAAATTATATTCTTAGTTGATTTCAATAACTACCAGAAAACAAAACTAAATAATCAAGCACAATTCTCATAAAAACTAATACTTTGACAGCTCCATATGCTTGGTAATAGCAACTCCAATTGTTGAACCGAGTTTAGAAACTAATTTCTAATCACCATTAGGCAACGTAGATCATTCACATAATTGCATCTTAGATCTCTCTCCTACCCATTTGAGCTTTTGGCTTTGATCACGTTGTATATAAACCTTAAATACTTAGACTCGCCCCTTTAAGGTCGAGCGTCCATGTGGACACGACAGTCATAGACTGAAACGGGGTTTTTGTGTGACCCCTCGAAAACAACCATGGACGTGATTGTAACAATTGCTTTTGAGAGCCCTTCACTTTACATCTTCTTTGTATTTAGCTCTCCTGTTTTCAACTCTTCCTCTACCATCTCTCTCTCTCTCTCTCACTGACAAACCCCACCAACACAACTGTAATAGAGTGTACACAAGTATATGTGTAGGAAGTGTTTGGCATGTTATTAAAAAAATTGTTTTTCTGATATAATTGTTTTTTCTTCTCGATGTTATAAATCATGAAAACTTAAAGAAAAATATTTAAAGCTTTTAGGATCTTGTCCGTATTCAAGTACCACTGTACCGTAGTTTGTTTGCATGTGTGTATATATGTAATTGATTTTTCATTTTGAAGTCTAAATTGGAAGTATAATTCATTGCTGTATTTTGTTTTCATCATTGTTGTTTATGTCACCTAAAAATATGTTGCTGGCGGTACACACTTTGTTTCATTTTCACCATTAAATTCTGTCAAGTGCTTTATATTTTATCAGCACATTTGCTGAGACATCCTTTCTGACTATAGCCTATTCTAAATTATCATTGTTTGTCTTAAGAAAATATGTGCTAAACGGTAAAACCTCCCAAAAGTGAAATTTGAATGAAGAGCTTTCTAATTGGATCATGAACTCATTCTCTTGTTATAAAGCTCTGAAACTATAACATCGTCATATTGTCCAGCTGATGTCACACAAGTCTATTTTCTGTATGATTAGATTAAGAGGACTTGTTTTCCCTGCTAAGTAATACTGACGTCTGCATCCTTTCGTTTTTGCTTAACTGGTACTGTTATAAAGTTATTGATTTGGAAACTTAAATTCATCCACAGATACATGCTCACCGTTCACCATTGGCAGCTATTGCACTCTCTTTGAATGGTATGTATATGGCAACAGCTTCGGAGCAAGGAACCATAATAAGAGTACATCTTGTATCAAAAGCTACCAAGGTAAAGTACTGTACATTATTTTTCAATAAGTTTCTTTTTAGTGGAGAACATTGCTATCCTATTAGTAAGTACATAAAGAAGCACAATGAATTTGGTGGATTATGTTCTAAACGCAAGAAATATACTTGGTCTCAATATCTGATACCCAATATCTTGAATAGTTTTTACTCATGGAAGAATGCCATTAGATTAGGGATGAACCGTACTGGATTTATCTTAAGCTCGATTCTGCCAGTGTATACTTCCACATTTATTGTCAAAACTCGAATTCTTGTTTAAGCTACTCCCAGTACAGGAGTAAAAAAATTTGCAGAAGATTGTTTGTGCTATTACAAGATCATATGAAAAATATCAAAGAACCAAAGTGGGAGTATTTATCTCAATGACGTCGAGCAAATACAGGAAGCCGAAATTGTTGTGCTTTCAACCAGATTGTGAAGATCCAGGCGGTTGGTATTTGTTGTACTTAGTTAACTGGGTTGGTTATTGCTGCAAATAATTTTGAATTTTCAATATGAAATATTAGCTAAGACAGGATATTCAAAATCTAAATTTTCCTTTTTTTTACTTCAATGGGAGTCGAACCCACGACCTCCCTAAACCTTGCCTTTTGGCAAGTGATGCCTCATCCATCTCACCAGAAATGCTTTGAAAGCGAATAGATGCCACAGAGTGATCATTTCTATTATCTGGACTGGACCCATTGTTTTCCTTGTTTTTGAAATATTTTTGATAGAACTTAAAAGAGATGAGAGTACTCGTTGAAGGCCAAGCTTAACACCCAAATGTAACTACTTTATTTAACTTTTTTGAGTTTATGATTGGCACCCAGTCTTTAGTAGTTTCATTTCATAACATGAATACTATATATCAAAGTACTTTAAGCGTATCTTAACGTGAAAACTAAAGAGTGATCTAGCTTGATGACTGATGTATGTGAATTTTCAATGCTCATGTTTTTGTTGACCTGTAGCAGTAATTTCTCGTGGAGAGTACTCCCAAAATGTTTTGACGGAGTGTTTGGTTGTAATCCAGTTTCTCACTTTCTTGTTAAGGATTTAATTTGTCATAAAATCTCCATAGGAACTATTATTCTTGTGTATCTTTAATTGATTAGTCCTGCTTTTTCAAATTATCCTGTGTCTAATGTATATAATTTAATTGCTCTCTGTGGCAGTCATATAGCTTTCGAAGAGGAACATATCCATCAACAATATATTCCCTCTCTTTTGGACCATCCAAGCAACTCCCAGACATTCTTGTTGCCACAAGCTGCTCGGGATCTGTTCATGTTTTTTCTTTGGCCTTATTGGTAAAAAAAAAGTTAGTATCCTGGCCAGAGACTTGTATTTTATTAATCACTATGTGCTGTGTTAGCCTGCAACCCTTCACTTCTTGATATTCCTTTTACTTGTACTTTGTTTATGCCTGGCATTATTCAAAACTCACCAAGGTCCTGATATTTCTAGATGATATTGGGGTCAGCAATTTTCTAGCTGCAAGTATTTTTTGATTCCTTATATTGACGCGCTTCCAACATTTGTTCTCATTTGTGTTCTTCAGATTCTTGCCTAGTTTTACCTTCTTACATGGACCTGAACATTTTCTGATGTCATACATTATATTTTATTATTTGCAGAAGCAAAAGATCTAGTGGAATTCTTAAATCAATGGTTCCTCGCACAATAAATGATGCATTTGAACCTTCTCATCATCACGTGCTTCACAATGCAGTCCCACCGGGCGTCAAAAGGTAATTTGCGCACCTGTCAACTAGAAAACTCAAAGGTAGACGGATGACAGGATGCTCTCTACATTTTCTTATGTTGGTTTCTGGTCTTCCATTTGTTTAATACTATCCATGCATCATATTTTTCTGTTAAACTACTATGTCTAAAGACAAAAATCTTATGCAATATGGTGCAGCTATGTAGTGATTCGTGGTTTAGAAAAGGCCGCTGGAGCTTCTCCTTTGTCTCATGATGCAATTTCTAGGTGAGTTGTCTGAATTTCTGATGTCCCAAGTAACGATTTCTTATGATCTAGTAAGTTCTCCACAATTTGAATTGATATGATAAAGATATAATACATATAACTAGTCTTATCTTATTTGGACGGATATCTGTTATCTATCGATCCGAAGACAAGCAGGGTTTCCTTTATTTGTGTTTCAAAGTTCTGTTGTCATTTGACAAAAAATAAAATAAAAGTTCTGTTCTCCTTGAGTTGATGCTAAGTCCTTAAGAATGTTTCTAACATTCATATCATTAAAGTAATATTTTAATTATTTTGACAGAAGAGGCAATTGCGTTTCTATAATTACTCACAACGGCTACTTCCAGGAGTACAGTTTAAGTATGAACCATTTAAACCAGTGCTCGTGGAGTTTGGAACGTGAATTCAATCTACTGACAGCAATTGTTTGAATACTTCTTAATGAGCAATTTACATGAAGACTCATACAAACCATCTCCTCTGCCTTTATCGCCATTTCAATCGCTCATGACTGGTAAAAAAAAAGTTACTGGGAGAAGAGCTTCCTAATGTATAGTTGCAGTCACCATTCAAGAAGAATCCCTTTACAGGGTTACAAGCAGTTGCTGAGAAAAAAAAAAAAAAAAAAGGTGATTAGCCTTTTTGTGCATAATTTTTTTTTTCAACATCAAAGGTTTGTAAATTTAAAATTATGCCTTAGTGTAAGCTGTATCATTATGTCAGTTCTAGGTTATGGTGATCGCTTTGCTCCTCTTCTCAAGCCTCGGTAATCACACAAGGATGGGATTGTTCTGATACGGGAAATTCTAAATGATATATTTTGTATAGACCATATGTAATTAAATTGTTTGTATAGTATGAATTCTTACTAATTCTTACACAGGCTAGCGCGAAACCAAGAACACTCGTGAATTAGCCAACAAAACCAAACTGAAACTGTAGCATTTCGGCCGGACGATGGTTACTTATCATTTCAGACTTTCCTGACGCGGTTTATTACGCTCTAGCACCATCGAAGCCAGCATACCAACAGCTGAAGCAATCATAAGTGGTAAAAGAATCCACTCCATATAGTACTCCGAGATCATGTAATCGGGATTAAAGGACCTGTGCACACCATGAAGAATAACATGTCCGTCATTGTACCCACCATTCTTTGATCTTGACCTCGTCGAGCGAAGGGACATGCCACGATGTAGTATCTGTTGAATATTGTGGTTCAAGTTTGTATTATAAAAGTGAGAACAAAATCTTTAGTTCCACATAGGAGCGGTTTTGTTTCTCACTTCAAATATGATCTAACACACTTATTGTTTGTGTGACAAGTGGGTTGTAGTGAGTGGAGTGACCCATGGTGTTTATTTAGATTGTTTGTTCCAACAGTATCAACAAGGGGACGTCCATGAAGAAGAGTGATAAGGTTATTGGATCCGGTGGGGATTATTATCATTATTTTAGACTCCAAATCTTCCTTCTCTGCACCATATGCTATTCGAGCAACCATAGAGGCGGTGGATAGCCTCGACGGGGTGCATAGTCCCGAAGGGAGAATGCATAGTCAGTAGCACAGAATATGGTGACTGCACTCTTGTTTAAATCTACGCGTGATATTAATATGGGGAAGGGGAAGGGTGATCGGAGAGCGAGAGACATCGATGTGTAGCCCGCGTTGAAGAGAACTTTTGTAATGTTGTCGAGTGGGTCAACTCCATGTATAGGAGAGGAAGATATGGAGATTATAAAGAAGAGAAGGAACATAAAGTGATGAACCTGAAAATTGAAAGCCATCATCGTTCTTTTTTTTTTTTTTTTTTGATAAAAAGATGCTAAAAGCCTATTTATTAATACATCAAACAAAGTCCGGGGTATGTAATCCCCCTTGCATCATCCAATATTAAAATTGAAGCAAGACTCATCGGCATTTGAAAGAAGAAATGTAAGCTAAATTCACAATTAGTCTTGCGTAGGTCGCCATCAAACAAAGGCGGGGAATTTAGGGCTTCAAGAAGGGGAGAGAAGTGCGGATATATAGGTGGCAATGATTGAGATCCGGAAGAAATTTTCTCCTTTTATCTTCCTCTCCTCCCGGGCCCTCGCTCAACTCTCAAAATAAACTTCTTCGACCAAGAAGACTTTGTGGCAGTATAATATAAATCGATATTTTGAATTTTGAATTTTGTTGGGTCATTTCATTGTGGAACTTCTTGTTGACAACACCCTTAGGGCTGCTATTACAATCCTTCATTCCTCTCTCTTCCCACCCAATACCAAAAAAAAAAAAAAAAAAAAAAAAAAAGATTTATGGTTAATAGGCAAATATATCCTAATGTTTCTGGCAAACCTATTTAAAGTTTCAAGTTTTGCAAATCTATTCTAATGTTTCTATTTGGGATAAATTATATCCTCATTCCAAATATTCCCTTGAGAAATTATAACATGGAAAAAAAAATATTAGGTAATGCCAACTAGGATAAATTTACTTTAAACACCACCATTTTGAATTTTTAACCCAAGAGAAAAATCTAGTAACTGTGCAAGCGTGCACTCTGAAAAAATATAAGACACAAAACCGAACAAAAAAAGAGAGGATAAAACCCTATAGCTTGTTGCTACTTGCTACCATTAGAATGTTGATGTTGAGAAACGGGTGTAAAGAGCATGCGTTTGATTATCCTGAGAGTCTTCTCAAATTGTGGCTTCAAATCGAATCGGACGAAGCAAAGACATTATTTATTGTAAAGTGAGATAATGGTTCATGGGTTCAACTCGTTTGATCGAGATATAGTGGTATGTGGGTTATGGGTTAAAGGAGAATGTAGCGGCCCCAAAATTCGAGTTGCCACGTAATGCGCCGTGGGCCCACAACCCTGCCATGACACATCCCAGTTGTGTCCCACGAGTACCTCAGACCATTTTAACCTTAAATTTACAGCTAACTTTTATATATTTTCAGTTCAAATTGTCAAGTTAGCTAATGGTCTCAAGTCATCTATTTACAATCATAATTTAAATTATCAAATTCAGTGGAAAACTTATCAGACATGTTTAATAGGCAAAATAAAACACTTCATGTCATTCAAAGCATTTACCTAATGTAGAATACCCATAACAATGTACATCAAATATATAAAGTGATCCAAGAGCCTCAAAGGGTATAAATATACAAGTCAGGCGTCTCTCAAAATATCTCAAACCCAACAGAAAATGAGAAATAGTTAACAAACGTATGAGATAGGCTGATAGAAGTTATATGTAATCCTCAAGCTTTCCCTTGCCTCGACTCGTACTAGGGTCTGCACTCAAGCCATTACAATAAAACAAATGACGAGTCAAGAGTGAGTAATTCTAAGGAAATTCAATGAGTAATTACAGAAATAAATACAGTAATCCATAAAGATTATAAATAAATATGTGGAATAGCAAACATGCAAATATAAATGGACCATTGCATGAATATAAATAATAAAGAATCAAATGTATGTGCAGGATTTAGGTTAGACTAAAACCATACTTCGGACTATCCCCAGGCACCGCCAACGAGTAAACTTAAACATGATTGAACTCCTTAAATTCGCTCGGTGGCCGGTGTAGACCACGACACACCGACATATAGGGGTGCACACGGATTGGATCCAGTCCAATTAGGGTCAATCCGTAATCCAATCCAATTATTGCGAATTGGAAAATTACAATCCAATCCAATCCAATTAATTCATTAATCCAACTCAATCTAATTTGCAAAATGCGGACCGAATTGGATCAAGTTAAGCGGATTGACGTTTTCCTATCCAAAATTTATGAAATTAGATTTAATCAAATGAATCACAAGAATTATATATCTCATGAATGACAAATTTACATCATACATTCCACAAATCTATATATAGCATATTTCCCACAAAATTGTTATCACAATAACCTTCAAAATATAAGTTCCTACATAAATAAATGTGTTATCCACAAATCTTCATCATACATCCTCACAAAAGAACAAAAAAAGTGTACGTTGAACATACAACCTACAATAAAAAGGTCGAAAACATAATAAAAGAGTTAAGAACAAGTATAGTCTTTTAGATATTTTAGTTTAGAGTTGATGCTAATTAAGTTACTATAGTACATATGATGAAATATATGTATGTGTTAATGTGTTAAACGGATTGGATAGAATTGGATCCGCGGTTTTTAAATGTAGGATCTGTAATCCGATCCAGTCCGGCCAGATTAATGATTTTTCAAACCAATCCAGTCCAAGGGATTAAAAAATTGATCCAATTAGTGATAATTGGTCTGAATTAGATCGGATCCACGGATTAGTGCAATCCGTGTGCACCCTTACCGACATATGAATAGTAACAACAGCTGGATCGACTATTCATCGACATACCTCTGATACATATGCTATGGTCTAGTGTGCCACAAGCATGCAACGAAATAAAACCCGGTGGGAATAAACTCAACCAACCGTATAAATAAATATCCAGGAATGAGAATACTGAATAAATGGAAATAAAACAATAAGGAAGCAAGCAAATACTAGAGAGAATTTTAATTGGGTTACTACACACCTCAAAATGCGCTCCAACTAATCCAAAATGGTCACTTCACGCCTCCAAATGTATGTCCAATACCCGTAAACAAAGCCTAAATACCTGGTTTCCAAAAATCAAATCAAATCCCCAAACCTCATAAATCCTCAATTCCACATTATATGTTCATTCTATCATTTTTTATTCACATTATACGCGGTATAGGTCCCTGGGTTAGGCCCTCGATTGGCTAAGCCAAATACCAAAAGTTTGTAATATTTTTTAATTTTATCTCCCTTTGGCCTGGTGTGATGGCCCCAATTCCCCATAAAACTGGGTCCCGCCCAGTCTAGACCTACGTGGACCCTCGAGTCCTTACTCGCGAAGTCTACGCATCCTAGTCAACCTCAAATCCTTTAGTACATCGTTTTATTATTAATTTAATATGAAAGTTATAAGATTATAAAGTTATCAGGAAATCTCAGCAAAAATCACTATAATCAACTATAACTATTAAATGGAAATCAGGAATAATAGACAACCTAATCATGTTGAAACCTTGAGAAATGGATAAATACATGCATGTCTGGTGATCAAAGCTATACAAAGCGATCATACATGATATCTTTAGTCTCTTAATCCCCAAATACATATCCCAGTGTTTTACAAAACATAATATACAATAATTACAGTCAAAAGAATAAAAACCTACATTGAGTAAAGGAAAGGATCACTCCGAGAGTCCTAAGAGGATATCACCTAGCATTAACTCCTTTCCCTTGCTCATTTTTGCTCTATCTGCACTACCGTCACAAACTAAACAGTGAGTGCTTGAAAAAGAGAAAGTAATGCCAGAAAAAACTAAACAGTAATTCAAGATTTCTCAAATAAACAGTTCAAATATCATGCGGTATTGAAAAACAGAAAATATAACAAATAACATGATAAACAGACTGATAAGCTGAGCAACAAAGTTTGAGTGTCTAGAGAATTAGAGAAGGCCCATAAGTGGTCAATATCAATGCAGTACCACAACACTATATTTATAGTCACTATAGTGACCAACAAACTATAGACACCGCAACGTCCAAACCATCAAGTACTCAAGGTATAACCCGCTATTAGTGGGGTGGAACAACACAACCGCATAAGTGTTCATGCTTACCCACTCGTATGGACCCAAGAGTATCTTCGCAACACACGCCAAGACACTCAACCAAGAAAATAAGAATGAAATTCCAACAAAGGCTCAATTCAAATATAATTGACAATAAATGGAAAATGAATTAATGCATACTTCCTAATTGGCTTACATTCGTACGATAACGTACCTCAAACAATCGTAAACCTCCGATCCTCTCGTACCTTTAAGCTATCCACTTGAATTCTCAAAGTCTGTCAATAATAATTTGATTAGTGTAATTGGGTTGATTTATGCGGTATTAGGTTGTATTTGTACCCAATTGGATACCTAAGAGATCCCCGAAATTTTCCAAAATTTTTAGAAAATTGGCCTCTATGAATAATGTCATGCTGTAATAACCCTCAAATTTAACTTGACTTGTGTTACACTTGTCAGGATTGTGACCATTTGTTACGTGATACTGGACTGTATTTCGAACTTCGGGAGTCGACGCCGAGGTAAATTTTATGATTTTGTGATGTATGCACTAGTATGGTAGTATGATACGGGTCATGAGCCAGTCGGGCAAATATTAATCTGAGTGAGGCTTCGCCTAGTTAAGCGGGGTTTCGGTAGTTGTTTTAGCGGGTATTAGAGGTGGTAAACTAAGTCAAATCTAATATATGACCTCAATTGAGGAAACATGATTTTATCAAATAAAGTATAACTTAGGCATAAATAATTTGTTTGAACACTAAGTATAGGGCCGCCTCGAGAAGCGTGTCGGACGTGGGACACTGAGTACCGGATAGACGGGAGTTAGTATGACCTTGGGTACTAATTTATAAAGTTCAATTGATGGACTAACATAAGTTATATGATTTATTTTGAAGTTAATCAACATGAGTCCTATAGTTGAGTTGAGAAATTCAATAGGGTTAGGATGAACCTTGGGATGCACAACATGAAGTAATTCTAGAAGATGTGTCATAGTTGTGGTGTCACTGAAGTTGGGGACTGGGGTTATAAGGGCCGTCCAAGGGACCTCGAGATAAGTGTGAGATTTGAGATGAAATCAAAAGACGTATAAAAAGAAAACCACATAACTTTACTATTCATTTTCTTCCCAAATCGGTTCTCTCCTCACCGATTTCCCTCACCTCTCCTCCTCTCTTTCCCCTACCTCGGCTGAGCGCCGTCAACCACCGACGAGTCCTGTGTTGGTCGGAGAGTCTTTAGTCGCCGAAGTAAGTCCCCCCTTCTGTTCTTTCACCCTCTCTCTCTCTTTCTCTTCTTCTTTTCTCTCCTTGTCCAACTGGCATCACTATTTCTGTTTCGTTTTTGAGGTTGCAATGACCGCGGATGCCGCATCGGAGTCAGTCCCATCGAACGACCAGTGCCCTGGCGATCCAGAGAGCAACCAATACACGACTATAGGGTCGGTATTTACTGATGTATCGATTTTATGGTTCGATTTTGAGTGCCCTGTTCCTCGGATCCGTGTTGTATACGAGTGAATATCTCGGATCCTATGACAGTCCGATACAAGTTACGGACTGTCTTGGACTCGGCATATGTGGATGACGAGGGTGGAACACGGCATTGTCGATTTAAGGCTCACAACTGCAAATTTGGTGTCTCGGCTTGCATCTCATCGACTTGGTGAACTCAACAGCGTCACCAAGTCTTTGGGGTGTGTATACCCACTGCGATCTCCAAACCTCCGTGTATGAAGGGTGCACGCCGTAGGGACGCCTCCGACCATGACCCGTACGACGTAACTCACCGAGAAATCGACCAGTGAGTCTCAGATGCGTGAGGAAGGAGAACGTTGTAACAGTGGAGTTGTTTTGAGGAGGAAGATGAAGGTTATTCATGGGTCTCAATAGTGAAGGCCTAATAGAGGCCCACTAACTTCCCTTAAGTAACAACCCAAATGTATAAGTTTTATTTTATAAAACTTCTTAGTGTATATAAATGTGTAAAATGGGTTTTAAAGTGTGCGGTGTGTGTATAAGTGGTCTTGTTGTGGGCATGGGACGTGGGTGTCGTGAGTATGTGTGTGCATTTGGTGTGAATATGTGAGCTTGTGGGGTGTGCAGGTTTGTGCTAGAGTAAAATCCGTCGTAGGATCGAGTTTGAATCTTTTACAGTACAATGTAAGTGTTGGGTGTGGTGTATGCGAATTTTAATTATAAAACGCCGCAGTCACACCGTAGGGCCATGGGCTCACGACATGACCCGCATACCACTCAACCAATAGACTTTTCACAATTATCTGAGTCGGTTTCAAGATTGTTTTTAAATCAAACTACGGGGATGAACCTAAGGCTATACACTAACCATAAACCCATTAATTGGGGTTCCAACCTATGCCAGGTAGTCGAGAATCTGCAGGGGACGCGTTAGAGTTGCGGAGTGGTACCGGATTGCGATTAGTCAGGTAAGTACACACGTGCCTTGTATGTGTGTATATTAGTAAGCCAGTAAGGAAATAACATGTGAGTTATACATTCCTCTTTTCATTGATAATGTTGAATTGAGCCTTTGTTTGAAATTCCATTCCATATTGTTTGTTGTATGTTCTTGGCATGAGTGTGTGTCTCGAAGGTATCATGTGGTTTCGCACTAGCTGGGACAATGAGTGTGCCTCCTGCAGGGGTAACTGACCACCCCTAGTGTTGTGTGTACTGGGTACTAGATTTGAGAGGTGTTGCGATGCTTTTCGATTTCAAGCTGCGCTAATGTTGCGACATTGCTCGGGGAGATCTTGCGAGATCTTTGTCGTATTGTTGTGAAATTAGACCACTCATGGTCCTCTTTTGAATCTTAGAACATGCACAATTTCGATTGTTTATCTATCAGTCTGTTTATCATTCAATTGATTTACTTACTTTCCTGCTATTTCATTTTCGCATGATATTTAGACTGTTTTACTTGTTAAATCATAAATTACTGTTATATTCTTTTGGCACTACTTTTGTTTTATTTAGTTACTCACCGTCTAGTTTGTGACGGTGGGTGCAGATAGGGTGGAGAGCAGCAAGGGCAAGGGGCCTTTCCTAGGTGACTTGCTTTGAGGACTTAGCAGCGGGACTGGGGAGACCATTTAGTAGGTTTTTATGCTTTGCTTATCTGTACATCGTTTCATATATATGTTTTGGGTTAGAGAACTTGGTATTTTTGATGAGATTGGTATCATGTATTTTGGCTTATCGAATTGTACATGAATACCTGGGGTGTAACGACCCATTTTCCAAATAGACGCCACGGGGGCCAATGCAGACCCACAGTCTGTCTTACCAGCGACAGCTGTGCTCTACATTGGATTATATCCTCCATTTATCTTTTTAAACCTTATTAATCATCTATTTACTGATTCAGTTGTATTGAAATCAAATTATATGTTAAATCATCCTAAAATCCTTAATTTAACACAACGGAAGCCTTACTAACACATTTACTTGGATAATGATACTAAAAATGTGTAACATAAACCATAAACTTAATGTGGACCATAAATACCTCTGAAGTCACAAAAAGATCAATATACACAAAGTATCTCAAAATCTCAAACCCAAAATGAAACAAAATAAATATAATACAAACGTACGAGTCAGGAGATCTCAGATCAACAGTACTCTGGCAGCTTGCCCTTGCCCCTGCTCGTACTAGGATCTGCACTCAAGCCATCACAAAAGGCAGATGACGAGTCCAGAGTGAGTATTCCCAAGGAAATTAAGTGAGCATTACTGAAAGTAAATACGGAATTTAAATAAAGTTATTAAATAAACATGCAGAAATAAATACAGGCAACTGCGCTCATCGCATGAATAAATAATCGGAAAAACTCAAAGTGTGTTCCTAGCCCCTAGGGTCAGACTACAACATAATTCAGACTCTTCCACAGAATACCGTCGGCGAGTCCAACGCAAGCAGGGCAAGCATCTGGATCCGCTCGATGGCCGGCGTTACACCTACGACGCACCGACACGCCACGACGTGATACTCGGGTCGTACTATTCACCGAGATCAATCTGGTAGTACGTGCTATGGTGTAGTGGACATACACACAAGAATGGTACGGAGGGAGCCCCGCTCAACGTCCGCCTATATAACCATAACCAGAGTAGAGTATTGAAATGAAAGAAATTGAATTCAAATGCCAAAAGAAGTAAATACTCAAGTAATTTCAGTTGGGATACTACACACCTCAATCCGCACTCCGCGTCCCGAAATCCAACCCCGTCTAGCTTCAATAATCACCCGATAATTCCAAATTATCACCCCAAATGTACCTAAGATTATTTATCATTGAATTAACTTCAATTTGACATATTATGTCAATTTTACGTTTTTCGAGGTAAAAACCCCGACACATCTCGCCAAAATCCCGAGAAAATCCCAAAACTCATTTATTAACCCATTTTTTAATTTCTCATATTTTTATGAATTTTTTTCATAATTTTTGACTATTTTTCTCCTATTATATATACATATATATAAATATATATATATTTTGACTATTTTTCTCCTATTATATATACATATATATACATACATATGCATATATATACATATATATACATACATATATATATATATATATATATATATATATTATATTAGAAAAGGATGCACATGCACGGCACGTGCGTGTGCATCTTCTCCATTTTTCGACCTGGTTCAAACAACCATTTTTTTTTATTCTTTTCAATTCTTTCTTTCTTCAACTACAACTACACCAACACCAACACCAACACCATCACCAACAATCACTACTTCACCATTAAAAACATCGATTTCTTCAAATTCAACAACATCCATAACAAAAAACACATGAAATCCACCATTAAAGCTCACCTTCAAGCTTTCTCGACGCCACCAACGCCACCAACCGTAATCACCACTTTATTGAGCTCTTCTCCTCATTCTCTCCTTCCTCTCAGCTCGTCTGCTCGTTCTCTCCCTCTGTTCGATTTTGTTTTCTCGATTTATCGAGGGAGAAGAAGGCGGTTTATGGAAAATGACCAAAATACCCCTCATGTCTATCTCTTTCCTTATTTACTTCAATACCCTTATTGGTAATTTCACATTTTTAATTTTATTTTCTGATTTATATATATTTATATATACATATATATTTTAAATTACATATATATATATCCGCCTATATTATCGCGCCTACAATTTCGTCGTGCGCGCCAACGAGCGTACTCGGGCGTGCACACTACTGTACCACCCACGCGTGTCGACCACGACCCTGCGTATCCCTAGGCGCCCACCAATTTACTATTTTTATCACATTTAATTCATTTAATGTGTGTAATATTTTCCCTGGCCTAATATTTCATCTTTTTGTCTTTTCGGTACCCGCGTCGACACGCATATCGAGGCAAATACTTAACACACCATCTCACACGTCAATTAAAATATAATTACACACATCGCGATGTCGTTTAACCTATTTTAACATAAACATCGCAAATTAAACAAAACAACATCCAAAATAATTATTTACCTAACTCCAGGCGCTCTAGCCTAACTGTGGGTCCCACGGGTGTTTGAGCTGTCCGCCACGTCTACAATATGTCATAAATAACGACGAATTAAATTCGGGCCGTTACAATTCTTCCCAACTAGGTGAAATTTCGTCCCGAAATTTAGATTAAACTTAAATACTTATTGGCAAATAAGAAGGGATACCGTCGTTACATCGTAGATTCAAGCTCCCAGGTTAATTCCTCAGTTCCATGATACTGCCAACAAACTAAAACCTTTGGGATCTCCCTGTTCCCCAAAGTCTGAATCCTCCTATCCATGATCTCCACAGGCTGTTCCTCAAATGAAACGTCTGGTCGCACCTCAATCTGACGTACATCAATCATAGGTCTCGGTCCCGACCTTGCTAGCCTCAACATAGATATATGAAACACTGGATGTACCCCCGCTAACTGTGGCGATAACTCTAAAAGGTATGCCACTTTGCCGACACGTTCCTCCACTCTGAACGGTCCAATAAACCTTGGTGCTAATTTTCCCTTAATTCCAAATCTCTGATAACCCTTCCAAGGCGAAACTTTCAAATACACCATGTCTCCGACCTCGTAGCTCAGATCCCCATGATACCTATCTGCGTATTTCTTCTGTCTATCCTGCGTTGCCTGAAGTCTCTGTCTAATTTGCCTTACCTTCTCAGTGTGATCCACAACAACCTCAGGTCCTATAGCCGCTGTATCCTCCGGTGCTGCCCAACACGTTGGTGACTTGCAGGCCCTACCATATAGTGCCTCAAACGGTGGCATCCCGATACTCGCCTGGTAGCTGTTGTTGTACGCAAACTCGCACAACGACAGATAATCTTCCCACAATCCTCCAAACTGTAAAATACACGCCCTAAGCATATCCTCGAGAATCTAAATCAACTGCTCTGACTGCCCATCAGTCTGAGGATGGTACGCAATACTAAACTGTAGTCGAGTGCCAAACTGTTCTTGCATACTCTCCCAAAGTCTCGAAGTAAACCTCAGATCTCTGTCAGAAATAATGGAGACCGGTACACCGTGCAATCTGATAATCTCTCTCTCGAAAATAGTGCTCAGTTGTGTAACTGAATATCTCATGGCGATCGGTATAAAATGTGACGACTTCGTCAACCTTTCGATAACTACCCAAACTGCCTCGTGTCTCCTTGTAGTCTGCGGTAGGCCACTGACGAAGTCCATGGTCACATGTTCCCATTTCCACTGAGGAATGAGCAGCGGCTGTAGCAACCCAACTGGTCTTCTGTGCTCAACCTTCACTTGTAGGCAAATATGACAACTTCGGACGTACCTCCCCACATCAGCCTTCATCCCTGGCCACCAAAATAATCGCTGAAGGTCGTGATACATTTTGGTTCGACCAGGATGAATGGTAAATCGCGACCGGTGTGCGTCCTCGAGAATACTATCTCTGAGCTCCGGTACCTCCAGTATCCATAAACGACCCCTGTGTCTCAAGCACCCGTCTGAACCCTCAGACCACTCGGTGCACCCCGAATCCTGAGCCAGTCCACTGATCCTTAAATACTGGTCATCAGTTCTCTACAACTCAACAACCCGCTCTAGAGACACCGTAGGAACTCGTATCTGGCCACAAATATGTAGCTCAGCAATAGACTCTGTTACACACAACACCGATGCAGCCTCAAGCAACCCATGCTCATGTGTCATATGCCGCAGTCCCATTTGACTCTTGATGTCGCTCCTGCTCAGCGCATCAGCTGCGACATTCGCCTTCTCCGGATGATACTCGATAGCGAAATCGTAGTCCTTCAGTAACTCAAGCCATCTCCGCTGTCTCATGTTCAACTCCCTCTGAGTGAACAAATGTCTCAAACTCTGGTGGTCGGTAAATAGTACAAACTTTTCACCGTACAAATAATGCCTCCAAGCCTTCAGTGCAAACACGACTGCCGCAAGCTCCAAATCGTGCACTGGATAACTCTCCTCTTGTGGTCTTAATCGTCGCGATAAATAGGCCACTGGATGTCCATCTTGCATCAATATGCATCCCAACCCAGTACTGGAAGCATCCGTGTAGACCAAGAATCCCTTACCTGCCACAGGTAATGCCAAAACTGGTGTAGAAGTCAACTGCCTCTTTAACTCCCAGAAAGCATCCTCACACTCCTGCGACCAATCAAATATAACATCCTTTTTGGTCAACCTCGTCATCGACGCTGCAATCAACGAAAAATCTTGTACGAAGCGCCTATAATATCCTGCCAAACCCAGGAAACTCCGAATATCATAAACATATTCAGGTGTCCTCCAATCAATGATAGCTCGAATCTTGTCACCATCTACTGATATACCCTGATCGCTGATGACGTGCCCCAAAAACTTTACCTCACTCAGCCAAAATGCGCACTTGCTGAACTTGGCGTAAAGTCGATGCTCTCTCAGCGTCATCAACACCTCTCTGAGATGCCTCTCGTGCTCCATACGAGTCCTGCTATAAATCAGGATGTCGTCGATGAATACAATCACATAACGATCCAAAAACGGCCTGAGCACTCTGTGCATCAAGTCCATGAAAATTGCCGGCGCGTTAGTCACCCAAATAGCATGACTGTGAACTCAAACAATCTATAGCGAATGCTAAAAGCCGTCTTCTCGATATCACTCTCCCGAATCCTCAACTGATGATAACCTGATCGTAAATCAATCTTTGAGAAAAACTTAGCACCCGCCAACTAATCGAATAAATCATCGATCCTAGGAAGTGGATAACGATTTCGAATCGTCACCTGATTCAGCTTCCTGTAGTCTACACACATCCTCATAGATCCATCCTTTTTCTTAACAAAAAGAACTGGTGCGCCCCAAGGAGACATACTGGGATGAATGAAACCCTTCTGCAGCAACTCCTCTAGCTGGGGGACCTTAACTCCCCGTGCTCGGATGCGACATCTGTACGGATCGACTATATATCGGCTGCGTCCCCGGAATCAATTCAATAATGAACTCAACTGCTCTAGGAGGTGGTAACCCTGGTAAATCGTCGGGGAACACCTCAGGGAACTCACACACTATTGGAACATCTTCCACTCTACTCTCCGGTTTCAGTTCTGGCTCAACTATCGCCATAAACGCCTCCATCTCCTGAGTCGTAGCCAGTCGACCTCTGGTAATCGATAAATCTGACGCAACTCCGGTAAATGAAAATTCTGGAATCCCATCGATGTGAAATGTCACCGTCTTACTAAAACAGTCAATTTGTGCATGATACGACGATAACCAATCCATACCGAGCATCGCGTCGAATTCCAAGTATTCTAATACTCTAAAGTCAGCAGGTAACTGATGTCCCTCAATCTCAACCACACAATCCCGGTAAATTCAGTTAGGATAAATCTTATCCCCAGTTGCCGTGCTGAGAACACGATGTGTATTTAAAGTTTGTGCATCTAATCCTAACAATCCTACCATATGTCAGAATATAAAGGAAAGTGTTTTGCGGGAATCAAACATAACATGCATAAAAGTATCACAGACAGATAACATACATTCAACAAGCTGTCTGGTCACCTCCCAATCTAGCTGTGTAACCCCAAAAGAAGTTGTTTGGGCCCTATCTCTGGCCTGATCAGTCTGTGATGGTACTGGCACTGGTCTGGTACAGTCCGCCATAATATGTCCTACCTGACCACAACGATAACAAGTTCGAATTTCTGATCTGCCAGTAGTCCTCTGACTCTGTGCCTGATTCTGGCCTCGATTTTGGCCTCCCTGACCCTGACCTCTATCCTGTCTTTGCTGCTGTCTCGGCCGATCAACTGATGTAGAGGCCGCAAAATACGCTACCTTGCGATCATCACGTCTATCCCAATCATCCCGACGATCTCTGTCACCTTTGCGACCCTGATCTGACTGCCAATCACCTCTACCTCTACGAGGTCTCTGGCCCTGTCCCTGTTGACCTTGATTTCCCATTTATCTTTTCGGCCTCTGACTAAACAGAGTACCCTGAACTGAGTGACTCTGCTGACCTCGTAGTGCATTCTGAATCGCCAATCTGCTAGCACTCTGCACTATATGAGTTTCTTGAGAAAGAGACCTATCGTATACCTGAGCCAAAATAGTCGCTCCACTGGAAACAACTTTGGTAGGTATCCTCTCATTCAGTCCTCGAACAAAGTAATATATTTGTAATCGGTCAGTCCCTGCCAGATCCATAGAGTAGGACAATAAATATCTGTACCTCTCCATATACTCGGTCACAGACATATCACCCTGAACCAGTGTCAAAAATTCATCTTTTAATCGAATCCTAACCTCCATAGGTATATACTCATTTATGAATAATGTTCTGAACTCAACCCAAGTAGTAACTGCAGGATGTGTCGCTTTATAAGTGGTCCACCATATAGCAGCAACAGATTTCAGGCAATAACTAGCCAGTTTCGGTTTATCAACTTGATCAACTAATAACATCTCGTGTAATCTCTCGTGGGCTAATAGCCACCTCCCGGCTATCTCTGGGTCTCTGGCTCCATAAAAGTATCCTGGAGAGAATCTAAGATAATCCTTCAACTTCTTCGCCTCTACTGTCATCAAACTCGCAGATGAAGACGCTATAGCTGGCTGCTCAGTAGTCAAATGAGTCACAACTAACGCAGCTTCTGCTGGAACAACCACTGGTATAGCCCTCTCGTCATGTGTATCGGATACTGCATCCTGCCCCTGAGTCTCAGCAGTAGTGGGAGCAACAACTGCAGGAGTAGTAACCAATGGTGTAGCTATAACTGTAGTAGGGGCTGTCACAGTCTCACGAATCATCAATAAATCTAACAACTGTGCGAACCTATCATCCACTGTCCGCGCTAATGACTCTAATGTCAATGTCGGCCTAGCAGGATCGCTAGTATCCCCAACCTCTGGCTGGGTCGTACCTGAAGGCTGCCTGTCCATCGGTATCTGCTTCGAAGAACATGCCTCAGTACAAATATACGTGTAACGTAAGCGATATACAAACAAAAACATAATACGTATATCCCTGATTTCTACCCATCTCTCATTGCTTCCCAACTAAGACTTTAGACAATTCCTTTGGGTTTCCACATCTAAAGCTTATTCAATAGGTTTTATGATCAGGTTTTCCTTAAATTTGAGCCCTAGGTTTTCCTAAACCTAGGCTCTGATACCAAAATGTAACGACCAATTTTCCAAATAGACCGCCACGAGGGCCAATGTGGACCCACAGTCTGTCTTACCAATGACAGCTGTGCTCTACATTGGATTATATCCTCCATTTATCTTTTTAAACCTTATTAATCATCCATTTACTGATTCAGTTGTATTGAAATCAAATTATATGTTAAATCATCCTAAAATCCTCAATTTAACACAGCGGAAGCCATACTAACACATTTACTTGGATAATGATACTAAAAATGTGTAACCTAAACCATAAACTTAATGTGGAAAACCCATACACCACCATAAATACCTCTGAAGTCACAAAAAGATCAATATACACAAAGTATCTCAAAATCCCAAACCCAAAATGAAACAAAATAAATATAATACAAACGTACGAGTCAGGAGATCTCAGATCAACGACTCGCAAGCTTGCCCTTGCCTCTGCGCTCAGACTAGGATCTGCACTCAAGCCATCACAAAAGGCAGATGACGAGTCCAGAGTGAGTATTCCCAAGGAAATTAAGTGAGCATTACTGAAAGTAAATACTGGAATTTAAATAAAGTTATTAAATAAACATGCGGAAATAAGTACAGGCAACTGCGCTCATCGCATGAATAAATAATAGGAAAAACTCAAAGTGTGTTCCTAGCCCCTAGGGTCAGACTACAACATAATTCGGACTCTTCCACAGAATACTGCCGGCGAGTCCAACGCAAGCAGGGCAAGCATCTGGATCCGCTCGATAGCTGGCGTTACACCTACGGCGCACCGACACGCCACGACGTGATACTCGGGTTGTACTATTCACCGAGATCGATCTGGTAGTACGTGCTATGGTGTAGTGGACATACACACAAGAATGGTACGGAGGGAGCCCCACTCAACGTCCGCCCATATAATCATAACCAGAGTAGAGTATTGAAATGAAAGAAATTGAATTCAAATGCCAAAAGAAGTAAATACTCAAGTAATTTCAGTTGGGATACTACACACCTCAATCCGCACTCCGCGTCCCGAAATCCAACCCCGTCTAGCTTCAATAATCACCCGATAATTCCAAATTATCACCCTAAATGTACCTAAGATTATTTATCATTGAATTAGCTTCAATTTGACATATTATGTCAATTTTACGTTTTTCGAGGTAAAAACCCCGACACATCTCACCAAAATCCCGAGAAAATCTCAAAACTCATTTATTAACCCATTTTCTAATTTCTCATATTTTTATGAATTTTTTTTCATAATTTTTGACTATTTTTCTCCTATTATACATACATATATATATATACCTATATATACATACATACATATATATATATATACATATATATATATTATATTAGAAAAGGATGCACACGCACGGCGTGCGTGTGCATCTTCTCCATTTTTCGACGAAGTGTCCCTGGTTCAAACAACCATTTTTTTTTTATTCTTTTCAATTCTTTCTTTCTTCAACTACAACTACACCAACACCAACACCATCACCAACAATCACTACTTCACCATTAAAAATATCGATTTCTTCAAATTCAACAACACCCACAACAAAAACCACATGAAATCCACCATTAAAGCTCACCTTTAAGCTTTCTAAACGCCACCAACGTAACCAACCGTAATCACCACTTTATTGAGCTCTTCTCCTCCTTTTCTCCTTCTTCCTCTCGGCTCGTCTGCTCGTTCTCTCTGTTCGATTTTGTTTTCTCGATTTATCGAAGGAGAAGAAGGCGGTTTATAGAAAATGACCAAAATACCCCTCATGTCTATCTCTTTCCTTATTTACTTCAATACCCTTATTGGTAATTTCACATTTTCTATTTTATTTTCTGATTTATATATATTTATATATACATATATATTTTAAATTACATATATATATATATCCGCCTATATTTTCGTGCCTACAATTTCGTCGTGCACGCCAACGAGCGTACTCGGGCGTGCACACTACTGTACCACCCACGCGTGTCGACCACGACCCCGCGTATCTCTAGGCGCCCACCAATTTACTATTTTATCACATTTAATTCATTTAATGTGTAATATTTTCCCTGGCCTAATATTTCATCTTTTTGTTTATTCGGTACTCGCGTCGACACGCATATCGAGGCGAATACTTAACACACCATCTCACACGTCAATTAAAATATAATTACACACATCGCGATGTCGTTTAACCTATTTTAACATAAACATCGCAAATTAAACAAAACAACATCCAAAATAATTATTTACCTAACTCCAGACACTCTAGCCTAACTGTGGATCCCACGGGTGTTTGAGCTGTCCGCCACGTCTACAATACGTCACAAATAACGACGAATTAAATTCGGGCCGTTATATGGGGTTTTCCACACTTATAGATTCTTACATTTCCCTTTGATTGAGTTATTTCCCTTATTATAGTTGTTTAATCTTCCGCTGTGTATTATTGCAATAACTCTTTCATAAATCATTAAATTAATTAAATCGAAGGCTGACTAGGCTCGCCAGGTTGCCGAGTGATGACTCGGGGCCTGCACGGGTCTAGGCCAGGCGTACCCAATTGCACGGGTAAATTGGGGCTGTCACACACGTCGCCAAGATGTCGTGCCCTTTTTGTTCTAGACGACGTCCCCACGACGTCTTTTCTTATTTTCATTTTTCCCTCTGCTCGAGACGCCGTGAGTGACATCGTGGGAAATAACTCCTCACGGCGTCCCTTGCGGCGTGTTCAGCAGAACACCTACTCCGGGGTTTTTCGAAACCTCGGCTCGTGTCGCCGCGTTCTGAGTCTATCCCAAACCCATAGGGACGTCCATGACAACTTAAAACCCAACTCCCTTTACGTCGAAACCCCAACAAACACCCGATTCGAAAATAACACAAAAATTTTCAAAAATTTCATTTCACTTCAAATCCATAAACCAACCAAAAATCCCTTAATAAAACATTCCATTGATCCAAAACCCATCAATCAAATTCATTTCTCAACATTTTCCCGAAAATTCGTCTGAAATCGTTGTAAGGAAAACCCGCAAAATTAACGCCAAACCGTGCATAAACACAAGAGGAGTGAAGATCGTACCTTTTTATGCGTATTCGATCGATCCACGTCGTTGCAACGAGCTCGAATCACACGAAACTCTCTTTCTCTCGTTTCGTTCTCTCGTTCAAACAAAACCAAATGGATTGAGGAGAGAGAAAAGTTGGTTTTTATACCAATCTCTCATCTCATATCACGCACGGGTCTCGAGGAAAATCACGTGTCTCCCTTTTCATCTATCCTCCAACTCTAACTCAAATGAATAACTTCAATAGGTGGCTTGTTTTTTAAAACCACTCCGTTTCTCGCTCAAAACACGTGTTCTCGAACCCATTTCAACTCTCAAATCGCACCGCGTGCGTTCCTGGACATAACCTCACTCCTACATTTTATTTAATTATTTATTATTTTATAGAAATTCACAAATTTCCATTTTTCGGTGTTTAATTATCCATATTATACCATAAATTTATGTTTTTCCTAGCCAAATCTTACACTAAAATCCGTAGCGATTAATAAAAAAATAACCACACATTATGACATACAGAGTTCACATTTGGGTATAAATAATAATACAAACATCACAGAAAAATAAAATATACATCAGTGTCGACTCTCGAGGCTTAAATAATATGACAAATCACGACGGGTAGGTCACGGTTCTGTAAAACACAACACGTGTCACCAATTGAATTTGAGGGTCGTTACACCTGGTGCCGTGGTTTAACCCCATAATGTCGCCCACGACGCAAGACCAGGGGCACCCTGCTACCCTGGCGTCATGGGTGGCATCATGGAGATTACTCTCCACGGCGACGGTGCCAGCCTAACAGAATGTTTGGGTCCTCTAAAGACCCCTCGGCTAACAATGTCGTGACTCAAACTTGTCCCATCCTCTTATGGTTCTCTATAATAGCCATAAAAACCATCGAACCTCGATCAAACCTCGACCGAATCGAAAACCACGACGAAACTCGTCAAAAACACTGATATCCTTTCAAATTTGACAAAAACAACAACACCAGCAAAACCAAAAAACTCCATCATCAAAACAATGAGAGTTGCTCAAAATTCATAGCAGCTCACCCAAAATCAGTGAGCTTGGCTCGCTTCCCAAAAAGTTGCATCAAAGCCCCCGAAATTATAGTCAAAACATAAAGAATTGTGAGGAGAGCAAGAATCTAACCTTTGATCGTTGATTCCTCTCCGATTGCTCCTCCAAATCAACTTTGCAAACTCACAAAACCCTCCCAAGGCTTGCTCAAGTTTTTGGATTTAGTATGAGGTGAGAGAGAAAAGGCGGTGAAATGTGATCAAATGAACTATATATAGTCCAGATTGATCCCTAGGATCGTCCTCATCCCTAGGATCGTCTTCAGGTCTTGATTGGGTCAATAAGTCCACCTTAATGTGACTTGGTTGTGACTTGTTCCCTTAGTCTTATCCTTCTTAACACAAACAGCTTAATTCTCGGGCGTTCCGGTACCGGACCACACAACGTGTCTCGTGACATTCGCGTCACTATTCAACTAAACGACGTTTTATATTAATTATTTAACATATTTTATTCATTTATCATGTGTATTTTCCTTCGGCCTAGTGTATCTGTAATTCGTCCACCCGGTACCCGCGTCTACACGTTACTCGAGGCAAATACCTATCACATTATCTTGCTTAGCTATAAAAATATAAAAACACAAATTGCGATGCAAACTAAAGTAATTAAATATACACATTGCAAATTAGGTAAAACACACACACAAGAACGGACTATTAACTAGTCAAGCGTGCTCTGGGTCTAGCTGCGTTGTTTACGTAGTGCTGAGCTATCGTCCACGTCTGAAAATACGTCATAATAACGACATAATTAAAATTGGGCCGTTACGAAGTGTAAAGTGAAGATAATTGATGAAGAGAAGAAAACAGAGAATTAAAAAGGAAAATCAACATGGCTAAACCTCGCTTGCAGTGATTTCATTAAATCTTGTTTGCCTTGTAGTGATTTCACTATCTTACTTTAGTGTACACTCAGTAATACAACTCAATAAACAACTTTAGTAAAGACAAAGGCTTGAATGGCAACAATGATGGGCGCCGTCGCGTCAATAAAATATATTAATCTAAGCCAACTATTTTGTATATAGCAGTAAAGGGTCGATCCCACAGAGATTGGTGTCCTTCTTAGGTAAGAAAAATACAAAAAAGAGAAATTAGGGTTTTAGAGAGAATATATAAATATTTTTAAAATAAAGAAATTAAATGAAACAAAAATCTAATGAGAATGAATCTAAGTATTCAGCTTCACGGTTTTCACCATACAACTTGGGACTAATTTCATTAATTGTCGGTTTATGAAAAATTTGAAACTAATCTATGATCTAGTGCAGCTATAGACCCGGTGACGCACTCGGCTCCTCGCACTTTCTGATGTCTGCAGCTATGGTACGACTGTTGACTACTTCCCTAACTAAACACGCAACTTGATCGCTAATGCTCCAGATTTAACGAGTTTGTCGCATTACCTTGGTCCGTGAAGGCATTACACCTAGACAACCGGATCGCTAGTGCTCCCGATTTAGCCTAGATCCCTAAGGTACTTGACCGGTTGGCCAATTGTCACAAGTTTGAGTCTACTGCGAAGGACGAACGTTTCGACTTCAATAACTAAGGATATCAACTTAATATGCATGCACAAACCTTTACACAATATTAAATCTAACCCTAATATTATAAACAATACCAAAAAAAATAGATCATAGAAAATAATCAATAATAATAAAGATATATGAACCTTATAAAGGATTCCCAAGTTGTAGGTTTGATCGATTCACCTTCAATGTAGAGGAAGGAGCTAGCTAGACATAATTAAAAATCTAATTCCAATACAAAATCGAAGTAAAACAAATGATGTTTTCGTTTAAGAGTCTCTTGATATTTATAGGAACAATTTCAAGTCGGTTGGGACTCCAAAGATTTCAAAAATATGTGAAATTTCCGAGTTCCTCGTCGCGGAGCCGTAAAGGCGCCGTGAGAATTGTGAAGGCGGCGTGCTGGACGGCGCTTGGATACGCAACATTGTTTGAGCGCTGAGGAGTTGACACTTGGCAGCGCTTCATTGGATAGAGGACTGCAGTGCGCTGACGTGGCAAATAGTGATTGGAGGAGAAGAGAAGTTGTGACGTGCTGGAGAAGGGTGTTGCGCGACACGTGTCAGCGCGTGAGAACGCAGGAGTTCGTTCTCATTAGAACGGTAAGTTGGGATGCACACGTGTCGCGGTCTGGTTGGGAGGTCAACTACTGTGTTGACTCGCTGGATGATGTGGCGCGTTGTGATTTGCAGAGGTGATTTTCGAACTGAAGTTCTGGCCGTGATTTGCACTGCTATTTTAAGCCACTTCAAGTCCGAATTTTGTGATGCTTGTGAGAGGAGAAAATGTCCGTCTCAAAGTCTTCTTTCCAACAAGACCAACGGTGAGTCATTTCGACTTCAAATGTGAAAGTTATGCCATCTGAACTGAACATCACTCAATTAAGTTCATAACACGCCTTTTAACTCATGTAAAATCCCTGAAACACATAAAACAAACATTTATCATTTTAAAACAAGATAAATATAGTCCATTAACTCCTAATATCCTATACTAAATCATGACTAAATGGACACTCATCAAACAACCAACAACTCAATCGACTCTTCCACTGCAGAATCACAAAGAGAAATCACTGAATTGAGTCGTTTTCCTCTGTACACTCTTCGTCCTTGTGTGTCTTCTCCTCATACTCACATCTTCAATTGATCTGAAGATGTAAAACCATGAATTCCTTAAAAACTTAAATGAAGAAGACACAACAATCATGTTCCGCTCCATCATCATCCCCCCTAACATTATCAACCTTGTCAATGTGATCAAGCCATTCATCAGGTGCAACACAGAGATAACCATCCTTAGTCACATTCTGCAAATATGTAGGTGTTTTATGAACCTTGACTGGCACTTGACGATGAGGCTTAATCCATATTGCTTTTGGAGTAAGAACATACTCGTGGTGGGATGTGTTTCCCTTTGTAGATTTCTCAATCTTGTTTGCCTTAGTCTTCCTTTTCTTTCTCTATTGTGACAATTTTCCCTTCACCGGTTGTGATGTCTTTCTTCCCCTTGTTTTAATTTTCTCCTTTGGGACCAACAACAACGTGGATGAGGGACAACTAATCTCTCGAGGCTGTTGCACAACCCTTAGGCACTAATCCTTAGTTTGAAGATATGCAAACCTCCCAATCACCCTTTGAATTTTCTCTTTTGAATTGTATTCCATTCGATTCACAGCTTGCTCGGGGTTTATACTCAACTTTTGCCAATGTATGTGAACATCAGCAAGTGGAATCACTATAAGAAAAAGGGTTTAAAATTACATGAATTCCTATCGTTAGAGGTTGTTTTCGTGTCACTCTATAGTTTTAGTGATAGGCATCCCCTCTCATTACCGCCCCTCACTAAAAGTCAATTATGACAGGAAATTGATTACTTGTCAGTAATTGTAAAAGTGACAGGAACAATCCTGTCATTAGAAGTATATTTGTAGAGATGACTGCTCCTGTCATTATATCCATTTTCGTATCACTAAATACCATTTTAAAGACCCAAACATCATGTTGTTGAAGCCATTGCTCATGTCACTAAAGAATTTTTCCCGTCGTTAAAGGCTCTAAATTTTTGTACAGGCTATCACCAAAACTTATTTGTGACATAAAACTTATGCTTTTGTTGCAACTTCAAAACTGCGGCAAAAAGTATAATCGTATCACAAACAAATTGATACTATATTTTTATGATTTCCTGCAACATTAACTTCACAAAAAAAAGCTTATAAGAAATAGATTATAGACTTTAAAATGGAATCTCAATTAATCATAAAAAATAATAAATGTAACACATAAATTTCAAGCACATGCTAACCTACTACTATATATCATCAATTCATGTCACCGTATCTCTAATACAAGTCGCTATAAGTATGGAGGAATTTTTCACTACTGTATTTATTAACAAGTGTAATAACATCAAGCTTCAAACTACAACATAGAGTGGGGCGAGAAAATTATGGAGCACTTGCATTTCCAATTCTTGGAGTGTGAATAAGCGTTGAATTTATGCTAGCCCATTAGTATATAAACTGCACAAAAAGCGCAAACAAGTCTAAAAAACTATTGGATGCAAAGCAAAATGAGTCTCTTAATAAGGAAACAAGTCATTAAGGATCATTTGTTGAAGTAAAAAAGAAAAGACGATAATTAATGAATGTAGGCCACAATTTAAATGTCCTCTTAGCATGTCACTGACGCGTTTGCGTCTATAAAATATTAACCTAAACCAACTATTTTGTAGATAGTGACAAAGGGTCGATCTTACAGAGATTGATTGTCTTTCTAAGGAAAGAAAATAACAAGAAGGGAAATCAGGGGTTTTAGAGAACAATTAGAACTGAAGATATGTAAAAACAGTTTTGTAAAAGTGAATTCAAGAGTAGAAAGTAATCTAGGTTTTTAGCTTCTCAAACTTGTCTAATAGCACATGAAATTCATTGGTTGTCTATCCATACAAAAATATGCAATTCAATTATATTCTAGTGTAGCTATAGACTCGGTGATGCACTCGGTTCCTTGCACTTCATAGTCTCAATAGTCAAGGTACGACCGTTAACTACTTACCTAACCAAACACACAACCCTAGACTCACGCGAATTGGGTTTAATGCGTTGATTACATTAATACGATTCATAAAAGTACTACACATAGACAACCGGATCGCTAGAGCTCTCGATTTAGCCTAGATCCCTAAGACACTTGACCGGCCCCGAAAGGGATTAACCAATCAATATTGCCAATTGTTACTTGGATGAGTCTTACACGTAAGGACGGACGTATCGACTTAATAACTAAGGGTAGTCAATCTAACAAGCAAGTGATGATCCTTTCACAAAAAAAATATATCTAACCATAGAATAAACTTAGTGTAACGGCCCGTTATAAATTAACGCCGTTATTTTAAATTATTCAGATTAGAACGCCGTTAAAAAAAAATATGGTCCCATTACGCTCCCGACTACCTGGCTCCCCGTGCCCCGTGTCCGGCACGCTTCCCAAGGCGGTCCCACACCTAGTGTACCAATTATTCATTCATTTAGCCTATAGTCACATATGAATTTCGTTGCATTTAAACCCTCAACCATGCTAATATAATATTGATTGAATTTGTCTAACTCCCAACGCCCTTGACCACAGCTACTACCAAACCCGCGTTGGCATGTTCACCGAACTAAAACCCCGCTCACAACTCACCCGACAAGTTTATTTTAATTGCACACCGGTGACGAGATAATACATCATTATCAATAAATCACCGAAATTAGAAAAACAATAATACCAGTCAATATTAGGTCCAGAACATGCCTAATCTATCCGCGGCGTCCACGCGTCGTCCGAGCTGGCGTCCTAATCTGAAATAAGGATAATAACGGCGTTAATAAAATAACGGGCCGTTACAATTCTCCCCAACTAAAAGAAATTTCGTCCCGAAATTTGGGTTAGTTTAGAACATACCGTGGAATAACTGGGGATAACGCTCTCGCATGGTCGACTCCAACTCCCAGGTAAGTCCCTCTGTACCGTGATGCTGCCACCGCACGAGTACCTTAACTATCTCTCTGTTCCTGAGAGTCTGGATCTTACGATCTAATATCGCCAATGGTCGTTCCTCGTAAGTTGCGTCAGGCTGAACATCCACCTGTCGCACGTCAACCATGGGTCGTGGCCTGGTCCTAGCCAATCGCAACATCGAAATGTGGAAGGTAGGATGAATCCCTGCCAACTCCGCCGGTAAATCTAGTCTGTACGCCACACTGCCAACCTTCGCTATAACTCGATATGGTCCAATAAATCTCGGCGCTAGTTTCCCCTTAATCCCAAACCTCTACTGGCCCTTCCAAGGAGAAACCTTCAGGTAAACCATATCGCCAACCTCATAGCTCAGACTATCGTGGTATCTATCCGCGTATTTCTTCTGCTTGTCCTGTGCTGCTCGAAGCCTCTGACGAATCTGTCGGATCTTCTCTCGTATGATCAACAACTATCTTCGCCCAATCGTAATCGTATCTTCCAACTTTGCCCAACACGCCGGTGACTGCAGGCCTCCCATACTGAGCGCCTCATAAGGAGGCATCCCGATACTAGCCTGATAGCTGTTGTTGTAGGCAAATTCACACAGTGGTAAGTAATCCTCCCATGAGCCTCCAAACTGCAAAATGCAAGCTCTCAACATATCCTCTAAAATCTGTATCAATCTCTCGGGACCGCCGGCCATCTGTTCGGGTGATAAGCCGTGCTGAACTGCAACCTAGTACCAAACTGCTCCTGCATCGCCTCCCAAAATCTCGAAGTGAACCTGGGATCCCGGTCAGATACTATAGAGATTGGTACCCCATGCAGTCTGATGATCTCTTGCTCGAACAGTCTGCTCAACTGGTGAAACGTATACCTCATCGAAACTGGTATAAAGTGTGCAGATTTCGTCAGTCTATCTATCACCACCCAAATCGCATCATGTCGCCTCGAAGTCTGGGGTAATCCACTGACAAAATCCATAGCGAGGTGTTCCCACTTCCACTGAGGAATGGGTAACGGTTGCAACAATCCTCCAGGTCGTCTATGCTCCGCCTTCACTTGTTGACATATGTGACATCCTCGAACATATTCACCAACATCAGCCTTCATCCCCGGCCACCAAAACAATCTCCGCAAGTCATGGTACATCTTGGTTCTGCCCGGATGAACTGTGTATCGCGACCGATGAGCATCCTCTAATATACTATCTCGTATCTCTGACACGGCTGGTACCCATAGTCGACCTCAATGCCGCAAACATCCATCAGATGTCTCCGCCCAATCAGTGCACTCGGGATCCCGTGCCAATCCACTGAACCGCCCATAAAGCCCATCAGCCCTCTGACACTCTGATACCCGTTCCAGTGACACTGTCGGTACCCTCATCTGACCACAAATCGTAGATCCCGCATAACCGAAAGGTCCGACATGCTCATAATCGACGTCATCTCCAACGGTCCCATGTGTCGAGTCCGGATCGATCGTCAACCTCGCATCTCGCTCAATGCATCGCCCACTACATTGGCCTTTCGGGATGATACTCAATCGTAAAATCATAATCCTTCAACAGCTCTAACCATCTCCTCTCGACGCATATTAAGATCTTTCTGTGTGAAAATGTAGCGTAGACTCTGATGGTCAGTGTAAAGCACAAACTTCTCTCCGTAGAGGTAGTGTCTCAAAGCCTTCAGCGCAAACACAACTGCCGCAAGCTCCAAATCGTGTACGGGGTAGTTACACTCATGTGGTCGCAATCGCCTGGATAAATAAGCTACTGGTCGTCCTTCCTGCATCAAAACACATCCCAGACCAGTTCCCGATGCATCGTGTAACCGTTAACTCCTTCCCTGGCTCAAGTAATGCCAACACTGGCGCAGTCGTCAACCGTTTCTTCAACTCCAGAAATGCCTGCTCACATTCCTCAGACCACTCAAATGGAACATTCTTCTTAGTCAACCCAGTCATTGGTCGCAATCGTGGAAAAATCCCTGTACAAATCGGCGGTAGTAACTCGCTAAACCCAAGAAACTCCGTATCTCAAAAACAGTCTCTGGTCTCTTCCAGTCAATCACCGCTCTAATTTTGTCTCCCTCAACAGAAATGCCCTGACCGCTGATCACATGTCCCAAAAACTTCACTTCCCTCATCCAGAATTCACACTTACTGAATTTCGCATACAGCCGATGCTCCCTCAACGTCGTCAACACCGATCGAAGATGACTCTCGTGATCCACTCGCGTCCGGCAGTATATCAGTATATCATCAATGAAGACTATCACGTATCGGTCTAAGTAAGGTCTCAGTACTCGATGCATCAGATCCATGAAAACTGCCGGAGCGTTCGTCAACCCAAACGGTAACACCGTAAACTCGAACAACCCGTATCTCGTACTGAAAGCAGTCTTCTTGATATCCTCTTCTCGAATCCGCAACTGGTGATATCCCGAGCGTAAATCGATCTTCGAGAAGAACTGTGCACCCGTCAGCTGGTCAAACAGATCGTCGATCCTCGGAAGCGGGTAACGATTTTTAACCGTCACCTGGTTCAGCTTCCGATAGTCCATACACATCCTCATCGATCCATCCTTCTTCCTCACAAACAACACTGGCACTCCCCACGGAGACATACTCGGTTGAATGAATCCCTTCGCCAACAATTCCTCTAGCTGCTTCCTGACCTCCTCCTGCTCCATAGGGGACATACGATATGGTCTGCTAGATATCGGCTGAGTCCCTGGTAACAACTCTATAACAAACTCTATCGCACGTGGTGGTGGTAATCCGGGTAGATCATCTGGGAAAATATCCGCGAACTCTCGGACTATAGGTACGTCCTCAATCCTAACCGATCCTCCGGTCTCAGGCTCAACGATTTCTGCAAAGTCCTCCATCTCTTGAGCAGTCGCTAATCTACCTCTCGTAATAGGCAAATCAGAGGCGTTCCCGATCAATGTAAACTCTGGTAAACCCGGAATACGAAACTCTACCCTCTTCCCATAACGATCATATCGTGCATGGTAAGTCGACGACCAATCCATACCAAAGAGTGCATCAAACTCTAGGTACTCCAAGACTCGAGATCGGCTGGTAACTGATGTCCGGCAACCTCAACCATGACGTCCCGAACTATCCGGTTAGGGTAAATCTTATCCCCAGCAGCCGTGCTGAGAACAAGATGAGTCTCTAGTGTGTGTGTGTCCAACCCTAACTCCCCCACTAACCGACCAGCAATAAAAGATAATGTACTACCCGAGTCAAACATAGCATGAATAAGTTTATCGTAAATGAGTAACGTACCCTCAACTAGCCGCCCTGGTGGCTCGGATCTTTGTGCCACTGCATGTACTATGTCTCTCTCCTGACCCTGCTCCCGTCGTGGAGATGACACCCGACAATCCAATTTCAAATGTCCCCTCCGACCGCACCGGAAACATCTGCGTGTCTCGCGTCTCCCAGTCCGCACATCATCCGATCTCGCTCCCGACCCCGGTCCCTCGACCCCTGTCTCGCCACCCCGATCTCTAACCCGGTGCTTCGCGAGCGCCGCCGCCTTGTGGTCTTTGGAGCTATGGTGTGTACAAAGCCGCCCGTCCCTATACTGATCCTTGCCATCCTGATGTCTGTCTCGCCATCCCGGCGGTCATCCCGGCGACCTCTAATAAACCGGTCCCGCCGTCTCTTCGGCCTCCTATCCTGTCGAGAGCTCTGTCCAACCTCCACCTCGGCCGATGCTGTCATAGGAAGACCATTCTTTTGCATCAAGAACGTCTCGTAGGTAAGTGCTCGCTCAAACATCGCCTGAACTGTCGGTGCCCCGGACGATACGATCGCGCTGGCAATGTCATCCCTCACTCCCCGAATGAAGTAGTAGATCTGTAATCGCTCTATGCCAGCGATATCAATCGAGAACTGCAGCAAATATCGGTACCTATCTATATACTGCATCATGCTCCGGTTTCCCTGCCTCAGGGATAAAAACTCCTCCCTCAATCTCAATCGTACCTCCATAGGTATGAACTGGTCATAAAATATCTCTCGGAACTCTGCCCAAGTTGCGGGATCAGCATGCGTCTCCGGTAGTTAGTCCACCACACTGCGGCATCGATCTCGAAACACGTCCCAGATAGTCTCGCTCTAAACCTCTCTTCCGTATTCAACTCCTTGTGCAGGTGCTGGTGCGATAAAATCCAATCTCCTGCAGTCTCAGGGTCTCCTCCTCCATAAAAGTAAGTGGGCTGAAACTTGAGGAAATCCCGTAACCTCCTGGCCTGCGGATCCATCACATACTCTAACACTACCATCGGGGTAACCTCTACTGCTGCGGTAGGTGTAGGAATCGGTGTCTCCACTGCTGCTACTACCGGTGTAGTATCGACTGCCTGAACCTCGGGTACCACTGCCTGAGTAAGAGTAACTACGGTCTCTATGGGTCCCGTAGTCGCCACTGCCTCCCTATACATAGCCATTTCAGCCATCATAGCGGCCTGCTCTCTCAATAGTCGTAAGATCTCGGCTATCTGAGTCTCGTGCGCCGTAACTCGGTCCTCTAATGGAACTGACGATCCGGAAGCCCTCGCGGTATCACTAGACTGTCCATTCATCGTGTCCTGCATCGTGATGCGTGTCCGGATCAGCCTTGTATATACGTATTCGTATAGTATATATATACAACAATACATATATCACATAACAATCTTAGCTCTACCCGCTTCCTTGCTTTCCACATCTAGTTTGTTAAGGTTTATGATCTTGTAAAACTTTTATATATATATATGAATGCATTTTTGTCAAACTTTAAATTCTTCCGCTGTTAAATTTTGACTATAACAACTTATATGATAACTACCTAAGTACGAGGGCCGACGAGTGACATGGCAGGCGTTTCCGGTGCACGTGCAGCTGGTAAGGGAAGCCACGGGGCGGCCTCGGAATTTGGGGCCGCCGCAAGTTTTCTTTCTAAGGTAAAATAAATAACAAAAAGGAAATCGGGGGATTTAGAGAAAATGCGTTAATTACCTAATCTAGATATAAACAAAATAAATAAAATCAATTAAAATAAAGTTAAAAACAATTAATAAAAATAACACCTAGGTCAAGGCATACAAGTTCGGTTCGATAAAAAGATTGAATTTGGTCGTTAACTTATGTGAAAAGATACAAATCAAATTATTATAGTGTAGCTATAGACCTGGTGACGTACGCGGTTCCTCGCACTCCTTGATATCGGCAGCTAAGGTACGACCGTTGATTACTTCCCTGACCAAACACGCAACCTGATCGCTAGTGCTCCAGATTTAACGCGTTGGTCGCATTACCTTGATTCGTGAAGGCACTACACCTAGACAACCGAATCACTCGTGTGTCCGATTTAGCCTAGATTTCTAAGGTATTTGACCGTTCCCAAAAGAGTCTAATCAATTGGTAAGGACAATTGCCACTAGTGTGGTCTTATTGTACAAGCACGGGTGCTTACGACTCACTAACATGTAAATCAAGGTTTAAACTAGTGTTTAACCTCAATTGTTCAATCAATACCAAAGAAAGTAAAATAATAATGAAAAGCTTGAAATTAAAATATATAAATCTCACAAATCCATTGAATATGCGTAGTCGAACCTCCCTCGCAGTCTTGCCTAGGCTATGAATCTTAGCCCTTTATGGTTGAAGAACTCACAGTACAACGAAAAATAAAAGAATGGAGAAGGATAGAATAGGAGAGGAGAGAAAAAGTGCCGAGAGTCTTATCTTCCTTTTGATCTGATCGATATCTCTATATCCTTCTCTTCTGATCTATATATACATATATAATATGATCGATCTATATCTCTATATATATAATATCTATATATATAATAATAATCGATCTATATATATCCTATATAAAACTAACAAATCTATCCACTTCCAATTCTCTTCTTCTTCTTGAACGGCAAGCCGTAATGTGTGGGTCCACCGAAGCCGCCTCGAGATGCGCATTAGCACGCTTTTTGATGTAAAACATATCTAGGCATATGAATACTCCATTTTACATAGTTTTTCAGTCTGATTTCAATCGCGCGGTCTATAATACCTGAAAATGACAAATACAGATAATTAAACTAATATTTTGGAGACTTTACTATAAAAACACTCAAATATATAAAAATACTATGACACTATTACCGACTTATCAAATACCCCCAAACTTAGGACTTTGCACGTCCTGAGCAAAGGTGTAAATAACAAAACACAAATAAACTAGACTACTAATATAGATATGTACTGACTCGACTAATCCTATACCCGATTCAGAAATTCATGGAGTCCCTTTGGTTTACATAGTCGCCAAACTAACAAGTCACTCAAGAAATTTCGGAGTTATGATATGTCAAGAACCGCAACCCAAACACAATTAAGATCACACTTTCAAGACAAAGATGCAGTTAAGACAAAGGCCATCAACTACTCGCGGGTTTTCTTGGTCTATATATTAAAGCACGCAAGTTTAAAATTCCATTAAATTTAGTGAAAGTACTCGAGCTAAATCTTTTTTATTTGAGGAGTTTTCATAAACTTCCGCCTTTATTCTTTTTTTTATTCTTTTCTCCATATTTTTTTTTAAGTAACACGATCTATGCTCCATTTCCTATGGACCGATTTTCTCATTTTTTTCTCACCACTAGTTTCCCTGCTCCATTTCCTATGGAAACTTGTGGGACTCTCAATATTAAGAAAACTCCTGTTAGCCCTTCTCACTTTCACTATAATCAAGCAAATCTCCAATGTGGGTTAAAATATTATCACTTGCATAATTCTGACCGTCTGCCCATTTTGGTATCTAGCGCATGCTCAACCAACATACTAAGTCTCTAATAATGAGGTCATAAGAATGTTGGGCTACGACTTGATTGAATGTTTCTCCTAATTTCTCCTAAGTTTCAAGTCAATAGGCAACCAGAAAACACTCATCCATAACCAAAGGCATGAACAAAGTCTCAAGTGACTCTAAATGCAACATATGCAACATATGACACTATGTAAGGTCTAAATGCAAGAACAAACATAGATAGACACATGTCTACTACTAATAATAATAAAAACTATACTAAATGCATACATGAAAGTGTATCAACTCCTAATGACATGAGAAAGAGAAGTATGGAGGAAAAATAAATGGAAGAAATGAGAGAATGAGTGATACCAAACACCGCCATTACCATCCATTAATCGCATATAACCGCATATAATTAAAAAACTTAAACGATCTCACCTGTGGTCTTTCACATAGAAAACCATCCAACTCAATCCACAAGTCCTAAAACTAAAATAACTAAAAAGTAAACTAAACTAAAATAATTGCTAGAAATAAAAAATGAAATAAAATTAAAAAAAATTAAGTTGGGCTGCCTCCCAACGAGCGCCTTTCTTTTAAGTCTTTGGCTAGACTTGTTGTGATTCATCACGTGATGCCCTCTCCTTTGGAGATATCTACAACAAATGACGCATCAACATATTTGGGCAATGCAGCCTGCACGCCCTCTTTCAAAATCAGGAGCTCATCCGGGACCTCTAACACATAAGAATCTGTCAAATCATGGTCATCTGACACAAAGGTGTCAGCCGTATAGAAGATCTGCAAACGCTCCTTTACGACCACCCACTTTTTAAATTTAACCGGTAAGCATGGGAGGGTGGGTGGCTTCACCAACACCAAAGGTTGGTCTTCCTTGCTCCTTTTTTGCGATTCCTCCGGCCTTTCTAAAATGACATCAATTTCTTTCTCGGCTTCATCCGCTTCATTCTGCGCAATGCTAATGTCCAGCTCATGTAAGGAAACTTCAATTATTTCCTCTAGTTCACTCCAATAGTCCTCAATCGGTGTAACCTCATTTACCTCAACACCCTCCAATGGGATTGCACTCATGGTCTCAGCTGATATCTTTTAGAGAATTGACTTTATTTCTTCTTCACCTTCTTGATTCCTTTGTTCAATCCATTGGTCCAATTCTTGCTCGGTGAGGTTCATATCTTTCACAGTCGCCAAACAATACCTTATTATATCCCTTGAAGGCTGATTCCGCATGGAACTATATGTGTCCTGCTGATATGATGAATTACTTCAATCGTCAAAGGGGTATTTTTTGGTGCTTGGAGAAAGCCAGTCGGAGATCATATCTTTCTCCATGTCTTCAATGGTTCTCCGTTCTTGTTGAGGACTCCGTGGACTTGGCCTAGACATACAGAAGTCGGGTTGTGGTGACGGATAGCTAGAACTGTGATGATTTCCATACCTCAGATGGTAAGAACAAGCATACATGGGATGAAAGGATTCCCCACAAAAATCACAAGCCTCGACCTGTTGCATAAAAGATTGCAAGTAAGAAAATTGATGTCCATTATACGACATACCTACCCTATTCATACCATAATAGTATGAGTCTTCGAATCGATCATAACTATGGTAGTAGGAGGCCATTGAGAAATTTCCTGCAAAAGTATTAGGAACAAGGGACTATATACAAAAATAAATAAATAAATATACAACAAAAACCAAAGAAAGAAAAACCAATCTCCGGCAACGGCGCCAAAAATTAACGCGTGCCGAACGCGTCAATAAAATAAATAAACCTAAACCAACTATTTTGTAGATAGTGGTAAAGGGTCGATCCCACAGAGATTAGTTTTCTTTCTAAGGTAAAATAAATAACAAAAAGGAAATCGGGGGATTTAGAGAAAATGCGTTAATTACCTAATCTAAATATAAACAAAATAAATAAAATCAATTAAAATAAAGTTAAAAACAATTAATAAAAATAACACCTAGGTCAAGGCATACAAGTTCGGTTCGATAAAAAGATTGAATTTGGTCGTCAACTTATGTGAAAAGATACAAATCAAATTATTATAGTGTAGCTATAGACCTGGTGACGTACGTGGTTCCTCGCACTTCTTCATATCGGCAGCCAAGGTACGGCCGTTGACTACTTCCCTAACCAAATACGAAACCTGATCGCTAGTGCTCCAGATTTGACGCGTTGGTCGTATTACCTCGATTCGTGAAGGCACTACACTTAGACAACCGGATCACTCGTGTGTCCGATATAGCCTAGATTACTAAGGTATTTGACCGATCCCAAAAGAGTCTAATCAATTGGTAAGGACAATTGCCACTAGTGTGGTCTTATTGCACAAGCACGGGTGCTTACGACTCGCTAACATGTAAATCAAGGTTTAAACTAGTGTTTAACCTCAATTGTTCAATCAATACCAAAGAAAATAAAATAATAATGAAAAGCTTGAAATTAAAATATATAAATCTCACAAATCCATTGAATATGCGTAGTCGAACCTCCCTTGCAGTCTTGCCTAGGCTATGAATCTTAGCCCTTCATGGTTGAAAAACTCACAGTACAAAGAAAGATAAAAGAATGGGGAAGGATAGAATAGGAGAGGAGAGAAAAAAGAGCCGAGAGTCTTATCTTCCTTTTTGATCTGATTGATATCTCTATATCCTTCTCTTCTGATCTATATATATAATATGATCGATTTATATCTCTATCTATATATATAATATCTATATATAATAATAATAATCGATCTATATATATCCTATATAAAACTAACAAATCTATCCACTTCTAGTTCTCTTCTTCTTCTTGAACGGCAAGCTGCAATGTGTGGGTCCACCGAAGCTGCCTCGAGATGCGCATTAGTACGCTTTTTGATGTAAAACATATCTAGGCATATGAATACTCCATTTTACATAGTTTTTCAGTCTGATTTTAATCGCGCGGTCTATAATACCTGAAAATGACAAATACAGATAATTAGACTAATATTTTGGAAACTTTACTATAAAAGCACTCAAATATATAAAAATACTATGACACTATTACCGACTTATCAAGGACCCACCAGCCAATGCTACGAAAGTTGTGAAGGATGCGCATAATAAGAATGTCAACGATTCTACTGATGTTGCATGCATTATGTTGGCAACTATGGTTCCTGAACTTCAGAAGGACATGGAACTAATGGAAGCCTACGACATGGGCATGTAATTTGAAGGAAATGTTCCAACAGCAAGTTAGGCAAGAAAGGTTCAAGACATTCAAGAACCTGCATTCTTGTAAGATGACTGAGGGTGCGTCAGTTAGTCCTCATGTTCTGAAGATGAAGGAATATGTTGACCAACTTAATAGACTTGGATTTCCCATAAGCCAAGAGTTGGCTACGGATTTGATCATAAATTCATTACCGAAAAGTTATTCACAATTTGTGATAAACTACAATATGAATAATATGGAGAAATCAATTTTAAAGTTGCATTTGATGCTCAAAATTGCTAAACAAAATATCAAAAAACCCTCTAGTAATGTGCTGATGGTCCAAAAGAGAAAGGGAATGGAGAAGAAAGGCAAAGGCAAAGGCAAGGCTAAAATTGCCAAGGTGCTGCTGCACTTGTCGCAAAGCCTGTGGAACAAGTCAAGCCCCAACCTGTTCCTGCTTTAAATCACTAAAAGGAAAAGGAAGGAAATTGTCATTTCTGCCATGCACCTGGACATTGGTTCAGAAATTGCAAACTCTATCTGGAAGATCTAAAGAAGAAAAAGGGTAGTGCGACTACCACCTCAGTTATTTATGTTATTGAAATTAATTTATCTACTAGTGATTCCTAGTTATTGGATACCAGATATGGATCTCACATTCGTATAAATGTGCAGGAACTCACCAGAAGTAGGAAACTGAAAAAAGGAGAAGCATCCTGCGCGTAGGGAATGGAGCAAGAGTTGCTGCCCTGGCTGTTGGATCATATGACTTAGTCTTACCTAATGGACTTATTGTAACTTTAAATAATTGTTATTTTGAGCCTGCCTTGAGCAGAAACATCATTTATGTTTCATGTTTGGATATGGATGGTTTTAATTTTATTATTGCGAATAATAGATGTTCAATTTCTCGTAAAGGCTTTTTTATGCAAATGCTAATTTGTGTGATGGTCTTTATATTATAAGCATGAAAAGGTCCACTGATACTCCAGTCTTTAACATAAATACAAAGAGATTCAAGTCAAATGATTTAAATCAAACCTATATTTGGCATTGTCGTCTCGGCCACATAAATGAGAAATGCATAGCGAAGCTCCATAAAGATGGACTTCTAGATTCATTTGATTTGGAATCATATGAAACGTGCGTATCTTGTTTACTAGGCAAGATGACTAAAAGTCCCTTTACTGGACATAGTGAAAGGGCAAGTGATTTATTAGGTCTAATACATACTGATGTATGCGGTCCTATAAACACAATGGCTAGAGGAGGTTATCAGTACTTCATTACATTTTCTGACGATTTCAGCAGATATGGTTATGTATATCTTATGAAACATAAAACTGAATCATTTGAGATGTTTTGAACATTTCAAAATGAAGTGCAGAATTAACTTAGTAAAACTATCAAAACACTTCGATCAGATCGAGGTGGTGAATATTTAAGCCAAGAATTTGATGATCATCTTAGAAATTGTGGGATTGTCTCACAATTAACTCCACCAGCAACTCCATAATGGAATGGAGTTTCTGAAAGGAGAAATTGAACCTTATTAGATATGGTTCGATCTATGATGAGTCATGCGGATCTTCCATTATTCTTTTGGGGTTATGCATTACAAACTGCAACTTTCATTCTAAATCAAGTTCCTTCTAAAGCGGTTGATAAAACACCATATGAGATATGGTATGGGAAGAGACCTAATTTGTCATTTCTTAAGATTTGGGGTTGTGAGGCTTACGTAAAGCGACAAGTCTTAGAAAAACTAGCACCTAAATCTGACAAGTGTCTATTTGTGGGGTATCCTAAGGAAACAAAAAGATATTACTTTTATAATCCCACTGAGAACAAAGTGTTTGTTACTCGGTATAGTGCCTTTATGGAAAAATAGTTTATTTCAAAAGACACTAGTGAAAGAAAAGTAAATCTTGAAGAAGTTCAAGAATCACAGATAAACACTGCACCGCTACTAGAAGTTCAACAACGTTCTGAACCAGTTAAACCTCTGCAAGTGACACAAGGCCCACGTAAATCTGGTAGGGTAATACATGAGCCAGAGAGGTTCGGATTTCTCATTACTGATAGTCGTGATGTGTTGCTTATGGATCAAAATGAGCCTGCCATTTATCAGGAGGCTATGTAAGGACCAGACTCAGATAAATGGCTAAGTGCCATGAATTCTGAGATGCAATCCATGTATGATAACCAAGTGTGGTACTTGGTTGATTTACCTGAAGTGGTAAGACCATTGGATGTAAATGGGTTTTCAAGAAGAAAATTGACATGGATGGCTATGTGCATACTTTTAAAGCAAGACTTGTAGCAAAAGGTTTCAGGCAGACTCAAGGTGTTGATTATGATGAAACTTTTTCGCCAGTAGCCATGCTTAAATCCATAAGAATTTTAATTGCCATTGCTGCATATTATGACTATGAGATATGGCAAATGGATGTAAAAAGAACATTTCTTAATGGAAAGCTGCTTGAGGACGTGTATATGACACAACCTGAAGGTTTTGTACATCCTGAGAATTCTAGGAAGGTATGCAAGCTTCAAAGATCCATTTATGGATTAAAGCAAGCTTCTCGGATTGGAATCTTTGTTTTGATGAAGCAATCAAGGACTTTGGTTTTATTAAGAACGAAAATGAGCCTTATGTATACAAGAAGGTCAGTGAGAGTGTAGTTGTTTTTCTGGTACTGTATGTTGATGATATATTACTTATTGGAAATGACATCCCAACATTGTAGAATGTCAAGTTTTGGTTAGGGAAGTGTTTCTCAATGAAAGACTTAGGAGATGCAGCCTATATCCTAGGGATAAGGATATATAGGGATAGATCTAAGAGGCTAATCGGTCTAAGTCAGAGTGCTTACATAGACAAGGTGCTGGATAGGTTCAGTTTGCAAGACTCTAAAAGAGGATTGTTGCCAATGTCTCATGGCATAAGTCTCAGCAAGAATCAATGTCCTAAGACAAATGATGAGCGAAACCGTATGAATAAGATTCCATATGCATCAGCTATTGGATCTATCATATGCACTCGACCTGATGTATCATATGCTTTGAGCACTACAAGCAGATATCAGTCAGATCCTGGTGAGAGTCACTGGATAGCAGTAAAGAACATCCTTAAGTACTTAAGAAGAACTAAGGAAGTGTTCTTGGTCTATGGAGATTTTGAAAATGATCTAGTTGTAAATGGTTACACAGATGCAAGTTTTCAAACTGATATAGATGATTTTAGATCGCAGTCTAGATATGTGTTTACTTTGAATGGGGCTGCAGTAAGCTGGAAAAGTTCGAAGCAAGAAACTGTGGCAGATTCTACAACAAGCGAGTATATTGCGGCGTGTCCGTCCGATGCAAAGAAAGGAGGCAGTTTGAATCAAAAAGTTCATTTCGAACTAGGTGTGGTTCCAAGTATTGCTAACCCTGTTTGTTTGTATTGTGACAATAACTGGGCAATAGCACAGGCCAAGGAACCTAGATCACACCACAGATCCAAACATATACTCAGGCGTTTTCATCTCGTTAGAGAAATCATTGAGAGGGGAGACGTGAAGATTTGCAGAGTAGCTACTGAAGACAACATTGCGGATCCATTGACAAAGGCTCTTCGACAAGCGAAACATGATGGTCATGTTAGATCATTAGGCATTAGATGCATGAATGATTGGCCCTAGAGCAAGTGGGAGATGTTGGGAAATGTGCCCTAGGTCAATCCATTAATAGTCTTTATTAATACATTTTACTTAATAAAATAGAGGATTTCATTTGTTGTTTATTATAATTGATTTGCGTGTTTACATTATAATAAGATCCATGGGTATTTATAGAAATGTCTTAAATGTCCTTAGTCGATTATTATACTGGGAACTATAATGAATTAAGACTAGTGTGAGTCTTGATTGATGTTCATACGATGATTATACGTATAGGAATACGAATCAAGATCATGAGTACTTGTTAGGGAACAAAGTACTGGACCGGCCCGCTATGAGAACATCACATGGATTAAGTCATAGTTGTTTCTCATGATATGTATATTATTCAGTCCTCTGACTTGAGATTACCAGAGACTTTAACATTAGGAATACAGTGATTTGACACAATCAAACGTTGTCTTTAACTGGACGATTATAAAGATTGTGATTGGTTACTGTATGAATAATGTGGTGAAGTTGTGTAATCGAGATAGAATTTGTCCCTCTCATATAGAGAGAGATATCCAATGGATCTCTCGATGTGTTAGACCGTTAAAAGGCCTAGTCTAAGTGAATTGATATTGATCAATGTCACTTGGATGTTTTCAGTCTAGTTGGAGATCGAGACTAGTACGATCGAACACGTTGGATGACAATTCCATGCCTTATGTTTGATTAAAAGGATATCGTGTGACAAAAGGATGTTATATACACTATTGATTAGGTTGTATCGATTTGATATTCATACTACTTGGGTAGTCATAATGTCTTGCTAGAGGCCGCATATGACTTGTATACCAAAATGTGTTTTGGTGCACTACCAACGTTGTATGAGCCTATTGGGTCGCACACTAAGAATGGTTTTACGAGATTTTAAGATGGTTCAGAAAAAAGAATTTTATATGATAAAATTCATGACAGAAACATCCTTGTAGTGTATTACACTTATACTTCTTTACGTAAGGGTATATGTGTAATTTACTTAATCGTCTATATACAAGGGTTGTATAAATAGACGCTTTGAGTTAGAATAAAGTACGAAAAATTAAAAGGCCAAAACTCTATTTTCATTTTAAGAAACGACTTAGGGTTTTTGGTATGCGCTGGATCGTTTTGGAGAGAAACAAAAAGGTTTGGTATTCTCTCGAAGCTAGCACTTCAAATCTCGGTCGCCATTCGTGTGTGGACTGCTGATAGAGGGCGTTCGTCGTTGGCAGCGCCTTAGAGATCGATTAACCTTCAGAAAGGTACATTGCGACTGAGGTATGATTAAGTTTTTATAGTTTAAACGTGTTTTAATGGAATCAGATTCAGATCCTGTTGGGGTTTTTCTTAAAATTGTTTTTGAAATCTCCGCTACGCATGAACCCCAAAACCAACATTTAAGGTTCGAAAAGAACACAAGCCTCAGATTTACCAGATGTTGGAAGACCTGTAGCCTCTGAGGTTCAAAAAAAGAATACAAGCTCAGGCTTGAAAGCAAGTCATTACTTTAGTAGGAATCGAACCATGCCTTGTTGGTAAGTGATGTCTTTACCATCTCATTTGAGATGCTTTGACATCCCACATGGACTATTTGAAAAAAAATATAAAAGTTATAAGTTTGGGAGTGAAAACTCTAACTTGCCTTGACATTTTGGTTAAAACATATAAATCAAGACAACTTTAACTACGAGTGCAAATTTCATATATATATATATATATATATATACTTTTACATAAAATTAAATTCTGAAAACGACTTTCCTAGAAGGACGTCAAGAACAATTGCATATATTCATCCAACGAAAATAAACTGAATCTGTGAACAACTGCATGATCATCCAACGAAATTAATAAACTGAATCTGTTGTCTTCCGGCCAGCACTTTCCCGAAGCCAACAGACCATCCGTGATATAAAGGCTCTAACAATAGGTACCACTATGTGACACAAAAACGCCCATAATATTAAAACAAAAAGGAATGATAATGCAACAAATATGAAAAGGTAAAGATAAAACTCAGCGTAGAACTCCATAATCTCGTAATAGGGACTAAGGAACATGTCGATGCCATGAACAATAACACTCCCGTCATTGTACACATCCCATTCTTTGATCTCGACTTGGTTGAGTGAAGCAGCGATATACCTGGACGTTGTGATAACAAGGGAACATCCGTGAAGGAGAGTGTTGAGTTTGGATCCAATAGGAAATATTGATGATGACTCCAAGTCCTCCTTCTCTATTTTCCTCGGCACCACATGGTATTCCAGCAACCATAGAGGTGGTTGCGCCTGGACAAAGTAGTCTTGATCACCAAATGCAAAGTCGGTTGGGCAGAATATAGTGACTGCGGTCTTGTTTAAATCTACCCTTGCCAGTAATGTAGGCAAGGATGGTCGGAGAGCGAGAGACATAGATGTGTAGCCCGCATCGAAGAGAACTTGAGTAACGTTGTTGATTAGGCCAACACCATGTGTAGGAGTGGAAGATATTGAGATTATAAAAAGAAGGAAAACCGAAAACTTGAAAGCCATCGTTTTCAATGGCTTTAAGTCTTTACCTTTGTTAATTGAAGATTAATTTCAATTAAGGGAATTGAAAAAGAAATGAGGTTATACATACATGATAACTAATTGATAACTAATGATTGACATAAAAAAATTTTCTTGTCATTCTACCTCATCTCCCGGGCACATGCTTATCTAAAATAAATATTCTACACGTTCTTGTTTCAAATCTAATTCTAAAATTTTTTAAAAATATTATTTACATATATTCAAACAAAAAAAGCGTATATATATATATATATATATATATATATATATATATATATATATATATATATATATATATTAGCTCCGATGGACTGTGTACCAAACCTGTTCATTACCTAATTAATTATAGGAAAATGTTAGAATGGCATCTTAAAGTCACATCCCAAGTCACACCCTGTGACGTGGCGTGCGGGTCCACATCTTTGATAGCCATCCGTGCGCATCTCAAATACACACCTCGCGTGTTATGCACCGAAAACTTCGTTGGGATTTTTGCTTGATTAACACATTTCACAATAATATTTCCCAATCTAACACACCTACCAAAATATATAATAAACTAACACATATAACGCCACATCATGCGCCACGTCAGGCCGAACAACCTACATATGAAAGTCGTGAGTGCAATTCACGACTTCCATATTTTTATTTTTTATTTTTATCTAATATGGAAGTCATGAACGCAACTCACGACGTCCATATTTTTTTGTTTATTTATTTATTTTTTAAATAATTGTTTTTATAAAAATAATCATTTTTTGTTATAAATAATTGTTTTTATAAAAATAAATAAAAATAAAAATAAATAAAATTTTATTAAGTTTTTTCCAATAATTATTTATAAAAAAACAAAAATAAAAATATGGAAGTCATGTTCGCAAACCACGACTTCTATATTTTATTATTAGATCAGCATGATGTGGAGTTGATGTGACATTGTGGCGTTGATGTGGCATTGTAATGTGGTGTGATGTGGCATCAAATGTGTTAGCTTGTTATATATTTTAGTCGGTGTGTTAAATTGGTAAATACTATTGTGAAATGTGTTAATCAAGCAAAAACTCCAAACTTCGTGCCTAACACTCATTTTTATATGGGGCCCACGTGCCACATCACTACGGTGTGACTTAGGGTGTCATTCTAGCATCTTCCTTAATTATATATACCATCTACGTATGGATAGTCTGGGAGAGGTTTGCTAAGGTTTGGAGTGTAATGTTAGTAATGTCTGCCAATAGACATGTATAAAAGAGTAAAAGTAGACTCAAACAGTGCCATACCAATACTGGCCTGATAACTGTTATTGTAATCAAACTCATACAAATGAAGATACTCCTCCTAAGAACCGTCATACTCTAATACATACATCCTCAACATGTCCTCCAACACCTGAATCAGTATATCTGACTGTCCATCAGTCTGTGGATGATAAGCTGTACTGAGATCCAAATTTGTGCCAAACTGTGCATGCATACTCTGCCAAATCTGCGACGTAAACTGTGGCCCTCTGTCTGATACGATCGACAATGGTACTCCATGCAGTCGCACTATCTCTATCTCGTACAAACTCACCAACCTATCCACTTGATGTGTGGTAGAAATCGGTATGAAGTGCGCAGACTTTGTCAATCTATCCACAATCACCCAGATATTGTCATGTCCACGCTGAGACCGAGGCAACCCACTGACGAAATCTATAGCGATATGCTCACATTTCCAGCGAGGAATGGGAAGCAGCTGTAGTAAACCACCAGGCCTCCTATACTCAGCCTTAACTCGCTGGCATATCTCACAACCTCTAACATAATCACTAACATCGGTCTTCATCCCCGGCCACACAAACAGACGACGCATATCAGCATACATCTTGGTCCTACCCGAATGAACCGAAAAACGTGAGCGGTGAGCCTCCTAGAGAATCTAATCACGTAACTCAGCCACTGATGGAATCCACAGTCTCCCTCTAAATCTCAGGCAGAAATCTGTCGACTGACTCCATTCTAGATGATCTGAACTCTGAGCAAACTCATTGTACCTCTGATACTGCTCATCAGCCTGTTGACCATCAAGTACACTTTGGATAGAGACTGTCTGAGTCCTCAACTGCCCACAAATCAATACTTTAATGCTGGCCGGGATATCAACATAATACATCATCTCGACCGCCTCGAGCAATCCATACTTATGCGTCATGCGACGCGTCACAACCTCTGAGTCAACCACTCTTCGACTCAATGCATTAGCTACGACATTAGCCTTCCCCGGGTGATACTCCAATGAGAAATCATAATCCTTGAGGAACTCCAGCCACTGTCTCTGTCTCATATTCAGCTCTCTCTGAGTGAAGAGGTACTTTAAACTCTCGTGGTCAGTAAACAATACAAACCTCTCTCCGTAGAGATAATGACGTCAAATCTTCAGTGCAAACACCACTGCTGCCAACTCCAAGTCATGTGTAGGGTAATTCTTCTCGTGAATCTTCATCTGTCGGGACGCGTAAGCTATTACTCTACTGTCCTGCATCAAAACATAGCCCAAACTGACCAAATAAGAATCGGTGTTCACCTCAAAACCCTTCCCTGACTCAGGTAATACGAGCATTGGCACGGTAGTCAGTCTCTCCTTTAAAGTCTAGAAAGTCTGCTCACAACTGTCATCTTATTGAAATTTGACTTCCTTCTTCGTCAACTGTGTCATCGGTGCTGCAATCTTCGAGAAGTCCTGCACAAATCGTCTGTAATACCAACCAATCCTAGAAAACTCCGAATATCTGTCACTGAACTCGGTGTAGGCCAATCAACAACTGCTTTGACCTTAGCAGGGTCTACTAACACTCCACTATCTCCAACAATGTGACCTAGAAATCCAACCTTTGTAAGCCAAAACTCACACTTACTGAACTTGGCATACAGTCTATGCTCCCTCAGCGTCTGCTGCTGACATGGTGCTACTCTCTATTGAACATCGACAGGTTGTGGACACTCTCTGATGTAATGTCCCATTTGTCCACATTGATGGCAAGCTCCCGCAGGTCTCTATTGAAACTCAGATGGCTGTGGGCACTCTCTGACAAGATGACCCACCTGTCCACACCTATAACATGCTCCAACAGGTCTCTATGTTGAGTAATCTCGCCTACTCGATCCCTGACCTGACATATGTCCCTACTGTACACTATCCCTGCCTCTGCCCCCCACCATCTCTAGACTATTGCACTTGTTGTGGTACCGGTGTTGGTCGACTAGGGTAACTTTGTGTCTGAGTAGGTGCGATGACATATGTCTGAATTGGCTGTGAAGACTGTGCGACTGAAGCTACACTCTGAGCTCTGCCAGACTGCTAAATCTGCCATTTATTCCTCTTCCTCCTGCCCCCTAAACGACCCTGTCCCTGCTCATACTGTACCTCTTGGGGCTGATCATATCCCTGTGCGGGATGTGTCCTCAGATATTCCTCCCTCACCAAACTATGGTTATAAACATCCTGTAGTGTATGAGGTAGAGTAATGACCACTGTCCCTCTAATAGCTGGCAACAAGCCCTCAGTAAAATAATAAACCTGATCTCTATCTCGGTCAGCTACTCCATCAGCAAGAAGAAGTAAATGTTGATATCTGCCCATATAAGTCATAACCGACTCTCCTAATGCCTGTCGGATATGCATAAACTCATCCCTCTTGGCTATCATAGCCGAAAGTGGATAAAACTTCTGACTGAAATACTTCTTGAAGTCTAACCAGGTAGTCGGCTTTCCATGTGTGGATACTAAATTGTCCTACCACATCTCTGCATCACCACTCAAAGAAAATGCCGCCAACCCAGGTTTTCTGCTATCCTCGATCTTGAGAAGCTTCTGAACCTTCTCATGACTACGAATATATAAATCCGCCTCATCTATACTTGGACTGCCACTAAACTTCTTCGGTCTATACTTCTCATACTCCCGAGTCCACCTCGCCACTGCAATTAGGCGTGAATCAATATCATCATGAACACGTAACTCCACCGCAATCTGTGCCCGAACAATTGCTGTGATAGGTGGCGCAGGTACTGCACTAGTAGTAGTAATCGGTGGAGTAGCCTAAGGTGTAGCCGGACTCACATCCTGTCTAGGAGCTATCCCTAAAGTCGATGGAGATGGCAACTGCTGTGCCTGTCCCATGAGAATATCCAATATCTCGTCCATCCTCCGTCCTTGTGACTCTACTATTTGAGTTCAGAACTGTAACTTACATGCCAGAGCTACAACATCACTCGACGCATCTGGTGAAGGATCACAAACTCTGCACTAATCTCTAATATCAGGCTGGTCAGCCATCACGATCTGCAATAGCAAATGGCGAGCCTCGATCAGTCTTACGTAACGATATATTATATTACATATTAAAATTTAACATGCTCAAAATAATATATCATTTCCCACTTCCTAACTATCCTTGAGTTAAGTTCTTAAGATTTTCCACACTAAGTTCATTTGCTTGTGTTTTATGCTTATTCAGAGTCATGGTGATAAACCTTTATGCTCTGATATCAATTGTGACGGCCCCAGCAACCACAAATTGGGCCTCCCCCGGCCTAAACCTACGTGGACCCCTGAGCTCGTCTTCGACGAGTCAACGCAAGTCTAGTCAGCCTTAACTTACCCATTACTCAGTACATTATTCACTCACTTACCCTGGATCACTTTTTTTGATTCACCTTAACTCTATCTAATCTTTTATCGTCAATTATAGTTAGGTGTGCAGCGAAATTGTTTTTACCACCAATTTAAAACAATTTACAATCTCAGTCAACCTAAATGTGGAAAATCCTGTCCAAACAACATCACATGTATATAACATATCAACTGAGAACCCAAAATGAACATATACATGTATCAACAGTCAGATTCAACTTCCCATGGCCCCAAAATATCAAAATAAATGGATACATAGCCAAAATATACAACAAAAGGACAAAACACTTATAAAGTGATAGCAAAGTTAACGACTCTGAGCGTGCCTCAGAGGATATCGCCATGCATCGACACCTTGCCCCTACTCATCTGTGGATCTGCACCCACCGTCATAAAAAGGATGGTAAGTACAAAATACAACAGTAAACAACAACAATAGATATCTCAACATAAACTACTGAATTTTCAATAATCACAAGTCTATGAATCATGCAGTGTATAACAAGAAATTGAAATAGATTGCAAATCGCATGATAAATAGATTCAACAAGCTCAAACAACGATAATCAAGTGATCGAAAAACAAACGGATAGGCAAATTGATAGTCTCAATCAAACTGCGGGTCACAAGAACTCATTAGCTTGCGATCGACACAGTAGGCCCAAAACTGCCTCCCCTGCTCAATCCACCCCATATGAACCAGTGGGCTCGAAGGTCACTTCCACTGAACGCATACTCTGTTAGGAAAAGCAACAGACAAAGCCGGCTGCTAAACTCCTAACACACTACCGAAAGAAAGCCACAGTCACAAACTGGATACTAAATCATTTCGATAGGCTCCAATGAGAAGCCACAGTCTATGCTGACTGCTAAACTAGTTGAGACTTGTCATCACAGTCGGACTACCTAAACCCTAAGTCACCTGAACTAGAATGGAATACAAAGGGCTCGCATTTCAAGAATAATTAATCAAGAAATAGAAAAGTAATCATGTTGATTCTATTGTTGTCTTTACTCGCCTCAAATCCCGCTAAAAACGCCCTCGCGTACTCCATACGTTCCCTAATTAGTTACCAACACTCCGCTCGTCACCTGACAATTATTTCGACCAATTTCTGTTAATTAATCCTTAATTATCTCAAGTATTCCTCAATTTTCTCAAGTTTGACCCATTTTCTACAATTTTTTTTCTAACTTATTACTTGTTTGCGCAATTGGGTCACTTAATCGAGTATTGGGTTGCATTCAGACCCATTAATATACCATTAATTATTTTCATTTGTAAATGCAATGTTTTTATTCCATTTTTTGTTCCCCGGACCCTCAAATACTCATTTAGCGCGTTCTTTCATACTAAACTCTTTCAACAGTACCAATGCACACTCAACACGTCCTTACACATTTGGGATATTGAGTTTAATGTTATAAAATAAATAAATAATATAAATAACCAAACAAACATAACATACCTCGGTGTCGACTCCCGATGATTGAAACAAGTACACCACGGCTAGCTGGGCCCACAATACGACTCTGAAATGTCACGTGGCACGAGTTAGAATTTTAGGGTCGTTACACCATAAACCCTCCTCTCTGGCAGAGCACACCATCGGCCTCACTGGTCCAGAGGTGGTCGGAATCTCATCGGAGATCCCTCAGGTCGCCGAGGAGGTGAGCGTTCTCTATCTATCTATCTATCTATCTCTCTCTCTCTCTCGATTGTCTCTCTCTCATTTTGCTCACTGGTTGCACACACACTCACTATTTCCGGTCATCGTAGGGTTTCTCCGATGGGGAACTTGGTCGTAGATGACCCACAGGCATCTCGATGTTCCCGGAGGGCCTCATGCGCGGCGGACATGGCTTTTTTAGACGAGCTTTGGATTTATTTTTTCTCACTGTTTTGTGAACGGTGGTTGACTATTTTGGTCGTGCTGTGGATGTAGGGCCCGTCCTTGATTGGAGCTAGTTAGAGGCGCTCCTCCAAAGACTCCTCTGGCAGGAGATGGTCCCTAGATGTGCAGCAGTTATAGGTTTTTCGTGTGTGTTTCAGACAGCGAGATGTGGGTGTTTCGTGATGTTTATGTGTGTGTAAGTCACTGTTAGGAGACATATTCTTGGTGTGTATATGGTGCGCGTGTCTCACTGTTGAGATGTTGGGGTGTGGGGTGCGTATGGTGTGTTTCACATTCGAGATGTTGGTGGTTGTGTGAGTCATAGCTGTGAGGATAGGTTGATGTTGTTCCTCCTTGACGACATGTAGGAAGTTGAGCAAGAAATGTGTATTTGGGCTTAGCAATTTACAATGTAAGGGCCCAACAAAGGCCCAATAACCTTCTTTTCTTCAACAAGGCCTATTATATGTGTAATTTTAGGTTTAAAGTGTGCGGTGTGTGTATAAGTGTCCTTGGTGTGTGTATGTGGATTCGTGGGGTATAAGTGTTTGTGCTAGAGTAAAACGTGCTACAAGACCGATTTTAAGTCTTCTAAAGTACAACGTGGGTGTTGGGTGTGGTGTATGCGAATTTTAGTTATAAAATGCCGCAATCATGTCGCAGGGCCATGGGCTCACGGCATGACCCGCATACCATTCAACCAATGGACTTTTCACTACTATTTGAGTCGTTTTCAAGACTGTTTTTAAATCAAACTTAACGGGGATGAACTTAAGGCTAAACACTAACCCTAAACCCATTAATTGTGGTTCCAACCTATGCCAGGTAGTCGAGAACTCGCGGGGGACGCATTAGAGTCGCAGAGTGGTACCGTGTTGCGATAGTTCAAGTAAGTACACTTGCCCAAAGCTTATGTACGTTAGTAGACCAGTAAGGAAATATCATGTGATTTATACATCATTTATTTATTGATATTGTTAAATTGATCTCTTGCTTGACATTCCATTCTATATTGTTGGTTGCTTGTTCTTGGCATGAGTATGTGTCTTGAAGGTATCATGCGGTCCCGCACTAGTTGGGACAATGAGGGTGCCTCCTGCAGGGGTAACTGACCACCCCTAGTATTGTATGTACTGGGTACTGGTTTCGAGAGGTTTGATGCCTCTTGATTTCAAGCTGCGCTAATATTGCAACATTGCCCGGGGAGAACTTGCGAGATCTGTCACGGCCTAATTTTCTAATCTTGATTAACTTGCTTAATCAAGATCACCGACCCGTGACGTGGGGCCCGCACGAGATGCGCACATTGACCGAGGCACGTGGCCGAGGTAAATGTTATATTTGTACCTGGTGTATGCCTAGTGTTGTGTATGTGTGTAGACTAATTAAGTCCATTTTTGCAAACCACGACGTCGAGTTGGCGTGAGCGGGGACACGCCTGGAGTGCGTGCAAGTACGGGTACCTAGTGAAATTACCGAGGTAGCGAGACTAGGCTAGGAAATAACAATTTATTTCAAATCTACCTTAACATAAATTAAGTTATTTAATTTAGCTGGAAAAAATACGACGTTCGACGCACGGGAAAGCGCCTCGAGTTGCGTGCGAATCGGGACACCGAATGCCGGGGAGTTGAGAATCGGTGTGACCACTTAGATAAATTTTATAAATTTGTGTGACCAATTAATTATGGTCCATATGGGGTTAATGTGCATCAATCAATTTAACCTATAGTTTGTTTATCAAGAAATCACATTTTTTTTTATTTATATCCTATAGTTTGTAATGAATTAAACTAACCTTAGGATGGACCTTGGGATCCGTGCTGCCACACACTCCCATGATGGGAGTCACCCAAGTTGTGTCACATGAGAGGCTGGACTGCCTAGTTAGTAGCCATTAGATTTACCTCGAGATGCGCAATGCATACTAGATCCCATCAACACATATATATATACCACTTGATGAGATAGAAAGCACTATTAACATGCAAACACAGTGATCCGAGAGAGAGGGGAGTCCGGGAGAGAAAGGAAGTGAGAGTCATCGGAGACGGGGAAATCGAGAGCTCGAGGTGCGGCAGCGACGTCAAGGCGGAGGTGAGTTTGTGTTGTTGGTGTCGTTGTTGTTGATGAATGTGGCTTTCATTGATGGTGGTGACGGGGAAATGGACGAACCGCTCTTGCGGTTCGTCAGAGAGGAGACGACATGATCGTCGTCTCCCTCCCTCCCATCTTGATGTCGATCAAAAAAAAAAAAAAAAAAAAAAAAATGGAAATTGAAACCAGAGACGCCGTTGCGTCTCGGAATTTTGGGGAAGAAGATGCACACGTGCGGGCCGCACGTGTGCATCCCCCTCTTTTGGGCCGAGGCCGGTGGGCACAGGCCGGCTCGGCCCATGAGCGAGCCGCCCGCCCAGCCTGGCCCGCCCAGAACCGGGTCGGGCGGGCGGACCCGACCGACCACAGTTAGGGGCGAGGTCGGGTCGACCCGACCCGACCCAACCCAACCAAAAAAATAAAAAAATAAAAAAATAAAAAAAAATAATAATAAAAAATAAATAAAATAAAATAAATATATATATATATATATATATTATCGATTAAATATATATAATAAAATAAAATAAAAATATATTATTATTAATTAATAATAATAATAATAATAAATTAATATATATTTATATTTATATATTTATATATATTAATTTAATTTCGGGAAAATAAGGAAAATAGTTGGAAAATTCTTGAAAAATTGGAAAAAAATTATAGAAAATATAAGAAATTGAAAAAAAAGGTAGAAAAATGGTTTCGGGACTTTTCGAGTGTTTTTGGTACCCCGATATAACTCGAAAAATGTGCCAAAAATAAAGATTGACATAAAATTATATATTTTGGTTTAATATTATAAATTCACTTAATGTCGTGGTTTTTAAATAAATAAAAATGATATAAAATGAACTTCAGGAATTAAAGGGAATTCTTGGAAGTTCGGGTGCACGAGTCGGGGTGTTGGGAGGCCGGATAGCTAGGACTCTTGCGTTAACTTGTAAGTGAAAGCTGTGGGAACTCTTTACTTTATTTCATTCCAGTCATTTATAAATTTTCGTCTATTTGTAGACTAGCTAATTTATTTCCCACATCATGCTTTCCTTGTTTCTACTCATATTGAATATCGATATAGCATGATGCCTTGTTTATTATATCATTGACTCCATGTTTCCTTATATGCTCAATGTTTGTCTTGGAATGTGGCTAATGGATATTTAGAAAATGCATGCTATAGGGTTATCTGTTATGTTGGAATTATCTTCTACTTCCCTGGGGCTTTGTAGCCTAACTTATGTTGAAATCGTAACAACTTTAGGATATATATTCTTGAAAACTAAAGTAGGGATTATCTAGTGTCCATTGCACATGAGATGCGCAGATTCACGAGGATTTCAGTCTTTCGGGGTCTCCCAAGACTCGCCAATACACTTGGGCGGCACACGTGACATGGATCACGGGGTTGTCGGCAAGTATAAATGATTTAAATACGCCGAGCACAGCTCCGCAATTTGAGGTTATTAGGAAAAAAAAAAGAGATTATTATCATATGTTGAGCATAGCTCCATATAGTAGTGGAAAAGGCTAGGTGATAGTTCTCACCGCCGACCGGACGTAGATCATCTCGACTTAGCCTGTGTCAGTTTAGGGGTATCTGTTAACGTTGGTATTTACTTGCATTATTTATTCAGCATTTCTTCAGCTACATGTGCTTTTAAATACCTTTTGTTTAAATTGGAAATGTAGTATTAGATTTCCCAGTTATCACTTAAATATCATCATACTCACCGTCTAGTTTGTGACGGTGGGTGTAGATCCGTCGAGAAACACTGTGCCGGCAAGGAGAAGATCGGCGACTACCTCTGAGCTCCGAGCGCGTAGCTGCCCATACACGTAGGGTACTTTTTGTATTATGTTTACTTATGTCTTTATCTTTTAGGATGTTATTGGGATAAGTGTTAGATTACCCGACTTTTGGCTTTCACTTTGTTTATATATGTTCGTCGTTTACTTGCATATATATGGTGATCGTTATTTCCTGGTTTCCACACTTAGGATTTATAAAAAAAAAATATTCCGCTAAAATATTAAAGACTTCCGCTAAATAAAATAATTGTTTAAACAAGAGAACACAGGTAGTAAAGGCTGACTAATTCGTAATTGGGTCCTATGTGTCGTGATTAGGGCTAAATTACGGGATTAGGCCGGACGGTGCCCTAGATTAGAAGCGGGGCCGTCACAGTTGGTATCAGAGCTTAGGCTTTAGTGTAACGGCCCAAATTTATAATTGCCGTTAATTATGACGTCATTGCAGATGCGGATGCCAGCGAAGATAGCTGAGGGACCCACAGCGAGGACCGGAATGCACTCGAACTAGGTATACAGTCCGTTTTGTATACTTGTTGTGGTAAATTGTGATGAAAATGTACAATTATTAAATTTCATTACAATGTGTGTGTTAATGTAGATTGTTGACAAGTGGGGAATGACCTCGGGGTGCGTGCGGACACGGGACACGAGGCACGAGGTGCCGGGTAGTCGAGGAAACTAAGGTGAGCTTACCCATAAATTTTGGAAATTTATTGAATAAAATAGGAATTTATATGGGCTAAATCAATTGGAAATCAATAAGTCCTATAGTAGGTTGAATAAAACAACAACAGTTAATGTTTCTCGAGATGCACAACAGGTGTCAAATGTCATGATAGGGTGTTAGTGAGTTGGAGTGACACAGGGTGATCAGGAACCCTTGGATATTTCTCGAGATTCGTGCACACACTTGATCAAAAGCCAAGTATATATATGTTTTTGTGTTGACCGATCAAGGGAGAAGAGTGTGAGATTGAAGAGGGAAAGCTTGAGAAGAAGAGAGAGATCGTTGGAGGAGAAGAAGAAGGGGAAAAACAGCCAACAAGGTGTGAAGAAGGTGATTTGTGGCTTCCTACAACAAGAATCTAAGGTATGAATGCAACAAACTTGGATTTTTATGAGATTCTTTGAGTGGGTTTGAATTTATGAAATTCGAATTTGTTGAGGGGTTAAGCACTTGGTTTTGTTGAGAGTGAGTGTGTGTGAGAATGACATGAGGTAGTTGTGAGTTTTGAGTAAATTTGAGAGAAATTTGATGGATTTCTAAAAATGGGTTTGAAAATGTGATTTCCATAAATTGTGGATTTTGGTGTTTGATTATGGTAATTAAGGCTTAAATGATGTAATTAAGGTCATTGATGTTTTATGGAAACATGGAAATTGAATGTATGGATTTGGAGTTCAAATTCTTAATTTGGAAATTTTCTGGACAGCGAGCAATTAGCGCGCTAATGGGAGAAATTAGCGCGCTAATCACGCTGAGTAATGAAGATGATGAACAGTGATTGAGATTAATTAGCGCGCTAATTGTTCTCTGGACTCCAAAAATTGGAAAATGACAAAATGAGTCAAACCAACATTATGAACCCATTAATTGATAATTAATACTCATAAATGAATTCCAGGAGTCTCGAAATAGTAATTTGAGTCGGGGGTTAGTCAGAAATCAGACCGGGAGTGATACCCGGGATTTGGAGGTATTGGACCGGGGGTTGATTTGTGGAGCGAGGAGTGCGGTTTGAGGTGTGTAGTATCCCAATTGAACTTCACTTTAAGTATTTACCATTTGATTTATTTGAATTCAGTTCCATTTATTCTTCATTCCATTTCATCTTTGCTTTACGGTGGGCACTCTCACCTGGTGACTTTACGGTAGTGGAGGGTACTCCTACCTGGTGTCTTTACGGTGTTGAGATCACCCCCACTTGGTGCTTATTTCGTTACGGCCATAGAGTCCATTAAGTCATAGCACTTGTCTAGGTATACGCCGGTGAATAGGCTACCCGGGTATAGTAGGCTTGTGTGGGTGCGTCGTTGGTCTACGCCGACCACCTAGAGGGTCCAGGGTCAACCCATTGGTGTGTTCTTCATGGGCCGTGCCTTGGGGAAAGCCCGAAGTATGACTTGGTCTGATTTTTATGTGCACGTACTTTGTTCCGTCACTATATTTATGCATGCGATGATCTTTCTTTTACAGTTGTCTGTATTTCTTTTATTCCGCATGTTTAAATTATAGTATTTTCAATTCCAGTACTTTTATTTCCGTAATTACTTGGTGAACTTCCTTGGGATTACTCACTCTGGACTCGTCATCTGTCTTTTTGTGATGGTGAGTGCAGACCCTAGTACGAGCCGGGGAAAGGGCAAGCTTGAAGAGTACATCGATTGACAGTTTTAGCCCCACTCGTACGTATGTTTATATTTATTCGTTTTATGTTGGGTTTTGGGCTTGAGAGATAGGTTGTACATTTTGATATTTTGAGGATCAATGGAGATGTATATGATGTATATTTGGTATGGTTTCCACTTAGGCTTTTTGCTAATAAAACACAAGATGAATATTTATATTGTTTATTTAAGCTTCCGCTGTTAACTTGAAGATATATGATATTAATTGAATCAAATTAAATGAGAGGTTGATCAATGATGGATAATTGGGCGTGGGACACAACTGGTGGTGACGTGGACAGTTGTGGGCCCGCGTGGCCTCTCGTGGCGGACCAATGTGGAAATTGGGGCCGCCACATTTAGAACCTTAGGGACAAAACATAGTGTTGAATAATGATTTTGATACCAATTTTCCTGATTTGTATCAAAGATCATTTATCATGGAGTAAAGCATAAATTTGAATAAAATACACACCCTAGAAGTGGAAACCAGATGAACCTTGCCTAGGAATTATTTTGTTGGGAATTGAGTGAAAGTGAGTCGGGAATTTGTATATATATGCTGTCTTTTCAATATGTATACGTATATACGTGGTAGACTTCGTAATAGTTGATTGGAAATCGATATCCACATGCAGACGACGATGACGGATGCACGCGAGACAGGCGATGTGGGTGCTAGTAGTAGTCAGCCTCCTACTACATCAAGCGACGACTATCAGAGGTTGGCAGATCGAGTAGCGGCACAGGGACAGAGATGGCTGATTTCATGACCTTCATGACAGCACAGGTCACCGCACTTACTCGTGTCGTCGCTACTACTCCTGCGACTAACACACTTCCGACGACCGGACCTACTACTGCACCATCCACCATTCCAGTGACTGCGTCCATACCAGACACTCTTATTATTCAGGGCACGGTAACAACGCCGACTCTTCCGGTAGTGACCGTTTCGACGACGAGAGGTAGATGACGACTCCAACTCCCACACCTACACCTTCAGGCTCAGCAGTAGGGATTCAGCTGGTGAAGGACTTTCTCCGCCTTCAACCAGTGTACTTCGACGGGGAGAGAAACTTTGAGAAGATTGAGGGATGGATATTATCACAGGAGAAGCTACATCGGATTTTAGGGATCGAGGATAGACTACGCCCAGATTTGTCTTCTTATACGCTTCGAGAGAGATGCCGACGTACGGTGGCGCACCACCATAGCTACCGATGGGGACTTTGAGTCATGGACGACCTTTAAGGCCAAGTTTTATCGCAGTACTTCCCCGCGCCGGCGATCATGATGAGGTTGAGGAGAGAGTTTATGAGTTTGAGGCAGAGAGAGAGATGAGTCGGTTATGGAGTACCGAGATAGATACGGGTATCCGAGGCGTTTTGCGGGGATTTGGTTCGAGATGAGTTGGGAGATGTGTATCATTTTGGGGGTGTCCGAAAGCGGACATTGGCTATCACGTAGTCAGCACGGGCGCTAGGACTCTAACTGAGATATACGAGCGTGCACTTTCCCACGAGACCTATAACCTTGGTGTAATGGCTGACAGGGCAGCCTTGGGGCAAAGATTGACATTAGAGCAGGCCGCAGATTTCGAGAGGAGGCGGCGGAGTAGCAAGGCACCCAGGACATGGGATAGAGGCTTCCATGGATCGGGGATGACTTCACGTTTCACATCGGTGGTACCTCAAGTGTCTTATGTCGCGTCAACACAGAGCTCAGGGGGAGGACGTTCCTTACCACCACCACCGATTAGGCCAGCATTACCAACGCCAGAGAGACTTGCTCTTCCGACACCCAAGCACCACGACAACGATCACGTGGTTTTCGAGTGGAGACAGTGAGTCACGCGGCGAGACTATGTTATCGTTGCGGACAGTCGGGACATTCATTGCGCATACCGTCCCACGGTGACGAGTACGAGTAGGCCACGTGGCGAGGGACATAGGTTATGTTACCATTGTAGGCAACCAGGGCATACTGCTGAGTATTGTCCTCAGTTGACGTGCATGTCACTTAGTGATACACACCCGCCTTTGCAAGAGAAAGCCCACGTTGATGCAGCTTCGGATCCCGAGCGAGACGCGACAACCTATGGCGGGTATGAGTTATTTTGCATCTTAGCGTGATCTTATTGTGTTCGGTCTGTAGTTTATGTTCGACCCGAGTGAACTCTAGGTAAGTCGAGTTAGAATAGACTCTAGGTGAGTCGGTTGTAAATGGTGACTAAAGGCGAGTCGGGAATTAGCGGTGGCACTAGGTGAGTCGGTTGTAAATGGTGACTCTAGGCGAGTCGGGAATTAGCGGTGGCACTAGGTGAGTCGGACTTGGGAGACTCGTGTGAGTTAGATAGTAGAATGTGCTCCATGTGAGTAGTGGTGAAGAATTTTGTGTGAATACACCCTTCGAGGTATGATAGATATTTAGTTGTGTGCGACGACTACGTATGAGTCAACTTAGAAGGGGAGGAGCAAACTATGTGTGATACTCCTAACTCTGTGTGGGCCCCGACTCTGTGTGAGTCTTAACCTTTGAAAGGATATCTTCTTTGTGTGCGGTGACTCGTGTGAATCAATATTTGAGAGTCGCGACGAGGGCCGTGTGCTAGGACTTGTGTGGATCTAGGGAAAAGGGGTTGTGTGCCGGGACTCTGTGTGAGTAAGAAGAATAGAGGCGTGTGTCGCAAGTACTACGTGTGAGTTTAGACTCTGTGTGTGTGAGAGTAGACTATGTGTGAACTCGTGTGAGTCTAGACTCTATGTGAGTCGAGTAAAGCGTGTGCATAGATTTATGTGAGTCGGGTTTTGTGTGAACTTGAGCGGAGTCACATGTTTTGACTTTAGGTGAGTCTACGGTTTGACGGAAAATGATATCGATTTGTGTGCACGAATTCCATGTGAATCCGATGTCTATCTTATCACTCTAAGTGGGTCCGTAAATTCAAGCAAGATATCGAGCCGTGTGCGTATTACGTATGAATCCGATATTTGCCCCGAAAGGATTACGTGTGAGTCCGTAATTTACGGAACGACCATATACTAGTTAGGTTAGTTGTGTGCCCACCAGTAGAAAGTTAGTATCACATATTCATGTTGGAACAGGTCCACGTGAGTGAGGTTAAAGGGACGGGGAAAATAGTTACATCCCTGCGGTGTGCGCTTTAGTAAGGTTCCTCGAGTTAAATCTAATTTCGAGGACGAAATTTCCATTTTGTTGGGAATATTTGTCACGGCCCAATTTTCTAATCTTAATTAACTTGCTTAATCAAGATCACCGACCCGTGACGTGGGGCCCGCACGAGATGCGCACATTGACCGAGGCACGTGGCCGAGGTAAATGTTATATTTGTACTGGTGTATGCCTAGTGTTGTGTATGTGTGTAGACTAATTAAGTCCATTTTTGCAAACCACAGACGTCGAGTTGGCGTGAGCGGGGACACGCCTTGGAGTGCGTGCAAGTACGGGTACCTAGTGAAATTACCGAGGTAGCGAGACTAGGCTAGGAAATAACAATTTATTTCAAATCTACCTTAACATAAATTAAGTTATTTAATTTAGCTGGAAAAAATACGACGTTCGACGCACGGGAAAGCGCCTCGAGTTGCGTGCGAATCGGGACACCGAATGCCGGGGAGTTGAGAATCGGTGTGACCACTTAGATAAATTTTATAAATTTGTGTGACCAATTAATTATGGTCCATATGGGGTTAATGTGCATCAATCAATTTAACCTATAGTTTGTTTATCAAGAAATCACATTTTTTTTTATTTATATCCTATAGTTTGTAATGAATTAAACTAACCTTAGGATGGACCTTGGGATCCGTGTTGCCACACACTCCCATGATGGGAGTCACCCAAGTTGTGTCACATGAGAGGCTGGACTGCCTAGTTAGTAGCCATTAGATTTACCTCGAGATGCGCAATGCATACTAGATCCCATCAATACATATATATATACCACTTGATGAGATAGAAAGCACTATTAACATGCAAACACGGTGATCGAGAGAGAGGGAGTCGGGAGAGAAAGGAAGTGAGAGTCATCGGAGACGGGGAAATCGAGAGCTCGAGGTGCGGCAGCGACGTCAAGGCGGAGGTGAGTTTGTGTTGTTGGTGTCGTTGTTGTTGATGAATGTGGCTTTCATTGATGGTGGTGACGGGGAAATGGACGAACCGCTCTTGCGGTTCGTCGAGAGAGAGGAGACGACATGATCGTCGTCTCCCCTCCCTCCCATCTTGATGTCGATCAAAAAAAAAAAAAAAAATGGAAATTGAAACCAGAGACGCTGTTGCGTCTCTGGAATTTTGGGGAAGAAGATGCACACGTGCGGGCCGCACGTGTGCATCCCCCCCTCTTTTTGGGCCAGGCCAGTGGGCCTGGGCCGGGCTCGGCCCATGAGCCGAGCCCGGCCCAACGCCCGCCCGCCCAGCCTCAGAATTCCGTTCGGGTCGGGCGGAGACCCGACCCGACCACTGAGGTTAGGACCGAGATCGGTCGACCCGACCCGACCCAACCCAACCAAAAAAATAAAAAAAATAAAAAAATAAAAAAAATAAATAATAATAAAAAATAAATAAAATAAAATAAAAATATATATATATATTATCGATTAAATATATATATTTATAATAAAATAAAATAAAAATATATTATTATTAATTAATAATAATAATAATAATAATAAATTAATATATATATATATTTATATATTTATATATATTAATTTAATTTCGGGAAAATAAGGAAAATAGTTGGAAAATTCCTGAAAAATTGGAAAAAAATTATAGAAAATATAAGAAATTGAAAAAAAAAGGTAGAAAAATGGTTTCGGGACTTTTCGAGTGTTTTTGGTACCCCGATATAACTCGAAAAATGTGCCAAAAATAAAGATTGACATAAAATTATATATTTTGGTTTAATATTATAAATTCACTTAATGTCGTGGTTTTTAAATAAATAAAAATGATATAAAATGAACTTCAGGAATTAAAGGGAATTCTTGGAAGTTCGGGTGCACGAGTCGGGGTGTTGGGAGGCGGATAGCTAGGACTACTGCGTTAACTTGTAAGTGAAAGCTGTGGGAACTCTTTACTTTATTTCATTCCAGTCATTTATAAATTTTCGGTCTATTTGTAGACTAGCTAATTTATTTCCCCACATCATGCTTTCCTTGTTTCTACTCATATTGAATATCGATATAGCATGATGCCTTGTTTATTATATCATTGACTCCATGTTTCCTTATATGCTCAATGTTTGTCTTGGAATGTGGCTAATGGATATTTAGAAAATGCATGCTATAGGGTTATCTGTTATGTTGGAATTATCTTCTACTTCCCTTGGGGCTTTGTAGCCTAACTTATGTTGAAATCGTAACAACTTTAGGATATATATTCTTGAAAACTAAAGTAGGGATTATCTAGTGTCCATTGCACATGAGATGCGCTTGATTCACGAGGATTTCGGTCTTTCGGGGTCTCCGGCACTCGCCACTACACTTGGGCGGCACACGTGACATGGATCACGGGGTTGTCGGCAAGTATAAATGATTTAAATACGCCGAGCACAGCTCCGCAATTTGAGGTTATTAGGAAAAAAAAAAAAAAAAGAGATTATTATCATATGTTGAGCATAGCTCCATATAGTAGTGGAAAAGGCTAGGTGATAGTTCTCACCGCCGACCGGACGTAGATCATCTCGACTTAGCCTGTGTCAGTTTAGGGGTATCTGTTAACGTTGGTATTTACTTGCATTATTTATTCAGCATTTCTTCAGCTACATGTGCTTTTAAATACCCTTTGTTTAAATTGGAAATGTAGTATTAGATTTCCCCAGTTATCACTTAAATATCATCATACTCACCGTCTAGTTTGTGACGGTGGGTGTAGATCCGTCGAGCAGCACCAGGCCAGGCAAGGAGAAGATCGGCGACTACCTCTGAGCTCCGAGCGCGTAGCTGCCCATACACGTAGGGTACTTTTTGTATTATGTTTACTTATGTCTTTATCTTTTGGGATGTTATTGGGATGAGTGTTAGATTACCCGACTTTTGGCTTTCACTTTGTTTATATATGTTCGCCGTTTACTTGCATATATATGGTGATCGTTATTTCCTGGTTTCCACACTTAGGATTTATAAAAAAAAAATATTCCGCTAAAATATTAAAGACTTTCGCTAAATAAAATAATTGTTTAAACAAGAGAACACAGGTAGTAAAGGCTGACTAATTCGTAATTGGGTCCTATGTGTCGTGATTAGGGCTAAATTACGGGATTAGGCCGGACGGTGCCCTAGATTAGAAGCGGGGCCGTCACAAGATCTTTGTCATATTGCTATGAAATTAGACCACTCATGGGCCTCTTTTGAATCTTAGAACATGCAAATTTTGATTGTTTATCTATCAGTCTGTTTATCATGTACTTTAATTTATTTACATTCCTGCCATTTCATCTTCGCATGATATTTAGACTGCTTTACTTGTTAAAATCATAAATTACTGTTATATTCTTCTGGCACTACTTTCGATTTCTTCAGTTACTCACCGTCTAGTTTGTGACAGTGGGTGCAGATAGGGTGGAAAACAGCAAGGGCAAGGGGCCCTGCCTAGGTGATTTACTTTGAGGATTTAGCAGCTGGACCGGGGAAACCATTAGAGTAGGCTTGCTATTTGCTTATTTGTATATCGTTTTATATATATGTTTTTGAGTTATGGAACTTGAAATTTTGATGAGATTGGTATCATGTACTTATGCATATCGGATTGTACATGAATACTCGGGATTTTTCCACATTTATAGATTCCTGAATTTCCCTTTGATTGAGTTATTTCTCGTACAATACTTGTATAGTTTTCCGCTGCGTATTATTGCAATTACTCTTTCATAAATTGTTAAATTGATTAATTGGAGGCTGACTAGGCTTCTCAGGTTTGCCGACATCCGACTCGAGGCTTGCACAGGTCTAGGCCGGGCGTACCCAATTGCATAGGGAAATTGGAGCCGTCACACTTATCAAGATTCAACTTTTGTCCATAAATTCTACAAAAAGATTGGACCAACCACATCATCTTCCATAACATGTCATGGGATCCGTCCATGAAAAGTAAGAAATCTTCAGCGTATTGTAGATGTGTGACATGCGTTTCCTTCGTTCCCACCTTAAAGCCTCGCACTGAGTCATTAGATTTCGCGACATCAATCATTCGACTCATTATATCCGCAAATAAAATGAACAAGAATGGCGACAGAGGATCACCCTGCCTCAACCCTCATTCGCCTCTAAAACTCCCACACGGTGCCCCATTGATCAAGACTGAGTAACTTACTAACTTTAAACACCCCTGAATCCAATTCCGCCATTTGACACCAAAACCTTTCCTTTTCAACACATAGTCTAAGAACTCCCAATCCCCCCTATCGTATGCCTTCACAAAATCTAACTTCATCACGTAGCCTTTTAAGTTCTTTTTCCACGTGTACTCCACAACCTCACTTAATTGCAATGAGAACTGAATCTAGCATATGTCGACTTGGGACAAAAGCATCGCGATGAACATTTAAAGAGTAGTGCAAAACAAATGGGCACCCCGATATAAAGGCAAATGAACATATAGCAATCACAGTGATGTCTATAGTAGTCTGAAGTGTAATAATTAGTATCAAATTAAGAACCAGTTGACACCACGAACAATAGTATGCCCGTCATTGAACGCATCCCATTCTATGATTGTGATCTCGTTAAGCGAAGAAACATGCCCTGGATGTGTAATCACAAGAAGGGGACATCCAAGAAGCAGAGTGTTGATCATTGAACCACCATGGATGGATGAGTCCAAGTCTCCTTTCTCTAGTTTCCTTGGTACCACATGGTATTTGAGCAACCCTATATGTGGTGGTTGCGCCTGCGTGAAATCTGTTGGAGTATATATAATCGCACATTGAAAATATAATAAGAGTTGGTATGGTATATAAGTGGTGTAAATTGAATCCTAGCACAAGCTAATTGGATCCTGGGCAAGCCTGAGGTCTTGTTAAAATCATGGCCTGCAAGTAATGTAGGGAAATGGGATTGAATGACACGAGATATATCTTTGTAGCTTGAATTGAAGAGAACATCAGAAACCTTGTTGAGTTGGCCGATTCCATGTGTAGAAGAAGAGAAGTCTTGATGTATCAAAGATAAATATGTTGAGACAAGGATGGTAACTAGAGACTTGAAAGAAATTGCTATTTGTTGATTGTAGACGTACTTTTCAAGGAGCTAGGGTTCCGTTAAATAGATGATCCCAAATCGACTTTCTGGGGCACGTGCACGTCACAAAATATTCTAGTTATAGGTTTTGTTTGGTAAAATTAGTTGATAATCTAACTGAAAGCTGATAATCTAGTTGATAGCTGAAAAGCTCGCAGCTGATAGATGAAAGCTGATAATCTAGCTGATCAACTAAAACTGTTTGGAAGAAATAACTGATTTAGTAGCTAATAATTATTAAATGACAAATAAGGATATACTATTTGTTAATACATTTATTCTAAAATATATTTATATACTCACACAATTTATATTATTTAATATTATATTGCATATATAAACATATTAATTAAAGAATAATATTTGACCCGCTACCGATTTGTTCGAGTGGTATGAGACTTGTTTCTCTTAAGCGAGATTTGAGTTCAAGTTTTGTGAATGGAAAATACCGAACATATAGGAAAGGCCGGCCCTTAAATTAATAGAGTTCGATAGTGCCCAAGCGTTGATTAATTAGTGGGATTGGTGTTGGACACCACTTAAAAAACCAAGAAAAAAAGCATAATATTTTAGCTTGTACAATTGTTTATATTAATAGAGATCTATGTATACTAAAATAAATAAATATATTATGTGTTTATACATGTAATGTTAAATATTAGTAATAATATACAACAATAATTTATAAAGTAAAATCCTGTCAGCATTGCAAATTTGTAATAATAATACTAATACGTTAGCCCTCCCCAAAATAAAATATATTAACAGTTTAACACCACTACGTTAACCCAATGTAAATTGTAATATTCTGAGAAAAATAATAATGTAAATCGTAATCTACCAATTAATTAGGCTAATAAATAGGTGCAAATACAAATAGAGGTAAAAATGGAGCAAAATTTATAATCCGGCGCTTTGAAACTCAAACGCTACCTCAACTAGTGTTTTAAGTTTTAGAGTTTTACTCAACTAGCGTTTTAAGTTTTAGAATTCTATCTAGCTTATTTTGAAAATAAGCTACTAACCAAACACAACTTATTTATCAAAGTAGCTTATAATCTAGTTTATAAGCTAGCTGATAAGCTAGTTTGTGTTTACCAAATAGAGCCTATGTAGAAGCGAGATCGATTTAAGAGTTTTTGTTTTTTATTATTTTTTTATTTTTTTTTATCAAGATTGATTAAAGAGTTGGTATCGTACTCATATTACATTTCTTTCATACTAAAACTTTTTTTGGGGACATTTTAAGTCCCTAAAATGAAAAAAAAAAAAGGTGAAAAAAAGGAAAGACTTGGGCCTTGTTCAGTTCATTTTTATCTACTTAATAAGTTTTCATACATGGGAGTTAATACATATTTTTATGTTTGGTTCAAACTTTGAACTTACAGGAAAATTGTAAATTTTAAAAATAATAAAATATGAAAATGGACATAAATACCCATTAAACAATAAATCATATAATAGAGATGTGATTAGTGAGGGGTGTGCGTAGCATAGTTTACATGTTTTAAGTAGTATTTACTTTGGTTTAAAAAAAGTAGTATTTACTTTATATTTCGATAAATAAATCATGAGTTGATACTAATCTGGGGCATTTTGCGCGTGTAATAGGCTAATGACGGTATTTGGGAGCTTGTCTATTTGAGTCAGAGCACGAGGAAGGAGCGAATAAGGTTCGGGCAAGAGCGGCATCTAATTGGTTGAGATTCAACAAAGTTTATTTTGACCCAGCTACAATATTTAGGCCATAACTCTCTCATTTCAAATTCAGATAACTTTCCATTTCTTCCATTAGAAACTAGACTCAAAGCTGAACGTTTTCATCTCTCACGAGCTTTGTCAGATTCAGCCTCTAAGAGGTCCAAAATGTATTGCAAGTTGAAGTATCTGTACAGAATTCAGGTGGACACTGAGGCCGACGTTGCAGCGCTGAGTGTAATGATTTGAAAATATTTAATTGTAGATGATTATGTGTATTACCTATTTATTTTCGTTTATGTGAAATTTTATAGATTTTAGCATCGGCTTTGTAAGTGAGATGTGTTCTCGAGATGCGCTTGCGCCGCGTGTATGGGGATAGAACAATGAATTGAGAAACTTAGGTTTTAAATTGAACCATTAGATGTCTAAGATTGATTAAACCAAGTTGGGACACACTTAGAGAAACACACTCCAACTATATAAACTTTACTTAGAATAAATTTCTCAAAAAAACAACATAAGAACTAACGAAGAATAAAAATTGTAACGCGATCAAGTTGGCGATGATGCTAGATGTTATAGACGTGCACATCAATTTGGTATTAGTTCATCCATTAAGATTTAGTAATTTTATATATTTTATATATTTTTTAGTATGTTTCCTTCAGTGTTTTATAATTAGGTATCAATTTCATAATTTAGTATGTTTCCTAAAGAGACGTTTCTAATAGTTGAGTTTATTAAGAATGTTACTAGGATTGGTTTTAGTAAGTAGGAGTTAGAGGTAACGTGTTTTTATCATTTCCTTTTTATTTCCTTTTTGTTTAAGAAAATCCTATATATAAAGGGTATGTAATAGTTTTAGGTGATTGATTTTGATTTTAAGAAATAAAGAATTTAATTTCTTTTGTGAGAATTTGGTTTTAATTCTTACACCCTAAATTGTATTGTTCGTAGTGTCGAATAATCAATTTTGAAGACTTCCACTGCGTCAGTTTGATATCAGAGCCTTCATCATGCGTGATTAGGAAAATCATGCTGTCCAAGAAGACTAACCAACTACGAGTTGAAGTATTTCTCATTAACGAGCAAAGGTTTGGCTTGTTGTTTGATGGACAACAACGCACTCGAAGCCGAAACTGTCAAACGGGACTCACTTTTGGAGAAGATTCAAAAGAAAATCCAGTTTTGATAGGAAGGAATTGTGCTCTTACGGTCGAAACACTTCTTATATACTGTATATAAATGCAACTTAAATAATATAGGTGCTAATTGAACTGTATTGGGTGGATAATTTATCATTTAAATAATGTATACATATTTTATTGATAAAGGTAGATGCTATATTGAACAAAAAGCAAAAAAAATTAGGGTGGGGATTTTTGCTTTCCACTCCCCCAGTATATATATACATAGTTAAATTAAACCAAAAAGGTAAAATTTTTTTATTGTTGAGGAATATTGATTGTTAAGTTTAATTCTTTTATTTGACGCAAATCTAGCTGGGTCTAGGGAGACCTAACTTAATAAGCCTTGCTTTCAATATTTAACTCATTTTTTTAGGCCAACAACTCAGTTTTAAGTAAAAAATATCAAGATATTTTATAAGTTTAACGCGGGTATGACCCAAACTGACAAATGCAAATTAACCTACGCATGCGCATCAAATGATCGCACTTTAGTGTTCTTGAGTAGGGTCAAGTCTATATTGTAATTTTTACTACTGCTAGCACCATGTCGAGTCGAGTGGGTATGTTAAAGTTCGCCCCTCTAATTGAATTTTTTGGTTCCGTCACTGTTTGTATGCACATGTAGATTTCATTATATATATATATATATATATCTTATATATAATGGAAATCCTTTGAGGTAAGGTGAGGCCAAAATAGCCTTTATTACAAGTTCATGTCCTAGCAACAAAAAATGATACTTAAGACTTATATTTTTCATTGTTTAAAATGAATTAAATTTTTTAGTTTGATTGTATCACGTGGTGATTGATGAGTATGGATATAGAGATAATTAAGGGCAGTTTCAATAGGTAGTTTAACTTCAAAAAAAGAAGAAGAAATAAACGTTATTTGACCAAAAAATAAACGGTAAAAAAATCTTAATTGTCATAAAAAAGATAAGATATATTTTTTTTTGATATCATAAGATTTCTTAATTTGAAGAGATTTCTGTAATTCTTATATATAATGACAATCCTTTGAAATGGTTGTGTAGAGGCCAAAATAGTCTTATTACCCAAAAAAAACCATTATTTAACCCGTTAAGACTTTTTTGTTTCCATCAAGTGTCCTTAAACACTTAAAGGGCTAAAGCGTCTTTTAATTTGAAAAACAATAACTAAAACCACGCAAGAAAAATAATGAACGGTTTCAAAAAACTAAAATTTCTTCTTAATTAGTTATAGTTAGTTACCAAAATTAAAATTCATCCCAAAATAATCACACCTCTATCTCTTGAAAGAAACACACGCACATATATACCTACCCCAAAAAAACATGTCTTGCTCTTTTAAAAAAAACACGTCTTCCATATCTCTCTATGCAAATTTTATTTCCTAAATAGTAATGCCATCTCACACTATTCATGCTCGATCTCTTCTATACTCGTTTTTCCTCTTCTCGATATGTCAAGCACACACAAGGAAGGTGCGTTCTCATGAATATGCTTCGATTATCCTGTTTAATTTTTATTTATAAGCATTGTTCTTTTTGGTGTGGAGTACAATTGCGTGTAAGAACTCTCCATGCAAGTATTTTATTATACTCATCATTGTATTTTGTTTTGTTTTAGATTTGTAATTGTTCGTTTTTTATATTATATATTTGACGTTTTTTCTTTCCTATAAAAAAATTATATATTTGACGTATAATTGGAAACACAAGTCATCGATTTAAATTGCGATCAATGTCCATCAATCGTGGTAAAGATCAACATCAATTATGAAAAGGTCGGGGGATCAACGGCTAAGCAGGTTTTTACGAATTCAGTGATGGTTGCAGAAGAGTACTCTAAGGCACAACACAGCCCACTGGTAAAGAATTTTGGTTTTCATTAATTTTTTTAGGATCTTTGTATTATATATTAGATTTGCGAAACTAAATAATCATATAAACACGTATGCATGACTTCTAATGATTAGTTTTGTTTTTGAATGAAAATATATATGTTTGTGATTTTGGTTTCGTTTTTAATCACTGTTGGTTTTAATATGTTGTTTCATTGTAACTTGAGTTTTGGTTTCATTCATTGTCATTCTATAGTCCATCAATTAATTTCCAGCAAATGTATCCAAATGATAGACTACAAGTAGATTCTGTGGCGAAGACGTTGAAACAATTGAGAGATTTTGCAACTACGTTAGCCCACCTTTTTTTTCACTTTTAAAACATGGGTGTTGGCTGTGGATTTCTTTTAACGGTGAGTGATATTATTCAATTGATTTCAACGAAAGTACTTAATTAGTGCTTGATGTTTGTATTAATTCATTTTTTATGATTATGAATGTAGGTGGAAGAGGAATTACTACAGTTGCAATGCTTGAGAAGTTAAAATAATTAATCGACCAAAAGTGCAGGCAAATCTTGAGAAGTCAATGGAAAAGAGGCCATGTATATATTTTTTTGATCAAATTGATTGAACAATTATCTTTCTTAATTTTATAAAATACAATTATAATTCAATTTTGGTAGAAACATCCCACTATAATTTGTTTGTAAAAAAAATGTAATCGCAATCTTTATTTCTCATCGAATGTATTTAATAATTCTTTTACGACGATCGACTAGTATATATATATTGGAAGTTCTACATTGCAGCTAGATCAAATATAAACCATTGCTATGCGAACCCCTCAAAATGTGTTGTGCATCAAATGTACAATGCATTTATGTCGCTTCGATTTATGTGTTAGATTTTAATCTAATGGTTATAAATAGTGTACCTATGACTTTATATATTTGGTTTTCATGTTGGTAGAAGTGTATATAGAAAATAGAACTAAATAATTGTTTTGATAGGAACAAGACTCAAATAGACCTAAAAAATTCATATATAATCTTCTTCGAAAGTGAAAAAATTGAATAGAGCAATATTTAGACACCGAAGCAAGCTAACTAAACGCAAAACTGTACATAAGGCAACCAATTGGGTGACCCAATAGTATGGTATTTGGATGTAAGAAGTCATGAGTTCAAACCTTGGTGGGTGCAATAAATTTGTTTCTTTCCTATTAAAAAAAAAACCTGTGCACGAAGCGGCATTGGCATATTATGCTATACACCCCAGGAACGGAGCGGATCAGCAACATATATAATAGCTAGCAATCCACAAATAAACACCGATGGTATCGTGAAGTATCAAAAGAGGGATTAAAGAATTGACAGACACCATGAACAATAACATTTCCGTCATTGTACACATTCCATTTTTTGATCTTGACATCGTTGAGCAAAGCGCTGAGCGAATAGGCACGCTCACACCTTCTGACAACAAGGGGACGTCCATGAAGGAGAGTGTCAATCTCAGAACCAACGGGGATTAATGACTCCAAATCCTCCTTCTCTAGTTTCCACGGCACTACATGGTATTCAAGCAACCCCAGAGATGGTGGCTGCTCTCGACCGACGAATGCATAATCGGTTGGGCAGAATATAGTCATGACTGAGCTCTTGTTAAAGTTATGCTCTTCAAGTAATGTAGGGAATGTGGATCGGATAACTCGAGCCATGGCTTTGTAGCCTGCATTAGAGAGACCTTCTGCGACTTTGTCAAGTTGGCCAACTCTACGTGTGGGAGGCAAAGATACTGAGATAGAGACGTTTCTCATCACAAAGCATATTGAGATGCACAAGAGAAGGAAAAGAAAGTGAACTTGCAGCAACTTGGAATAAGCCATCCCTTCGAAGTTTGTTAGTTTAAGATTTGAAGAAGAAAAAACAAAAAAGAAGAGATGTGTACGTAATATATATATAGGTGATCATGATGATTGACATCGTAACAAAATTCCTTGTTAAATAGATCACACCAAATCTTCTACCTCGAAAATATTTTCTCGCGACTCTTCCGCTTTTTCGGGGGCACGTGCTGATCACTAAATATTTGTGTGGTGTTAACTAGGCCCCTCGTTGAACAGAGCCCAAGCCAAGCCCAAGCCCTAATGTAGAAAATCTTAATCACAAATCCAACTCAACAGGTATACTTACGTACGTATATTTATTTTTATTTATAAGATAAAATAAATGATTTTAGCAAAATGGTTATATACACATTGTCACAAGAGAAATACAAGTAGAAGGAAAAAGTTAAATAGATTGTTTTTTTTTTTTTTACTTGAACGGAGTCTGGCTACGACATGCATCCTCAAATATTGCCTTTGGCGAGTGACGCCTCAATCCCAAATTTATTTTAAATATAAAATATATAATTTTGTAGACATTGTATATTATCGATACAACAGAGGGTAACAAACATAATAATAGGAGGCTACAAGTTTGAAACTAGATGCGGACATGTTTTATTTCTTTTTAAACTAAATATGTTTGAAAATGGATGATGCTTTAGGATGGATAGACGTATGTCTACTTCTAGACATTTCTCCCACCGCGGCGTTATCTTTCAAATTATAAAAACAAACAAAATGCGAAAACAAAAGTCGCAATCCACGATTGAACATTTGAGACTATTTTTGAGGAGAACCATTTTTTGAATTTGAATGTATATGTGGCTAGTAAAAAAAGGATGCTACATTATTTGGTGATATGGTAAATATATTATTTGTCAAAAGAAAAAGTTTCGGGAGGTTGTTCGACTCTCACTAAGTAAAAAAAGAGTTGCTATTTCAAACCTTCTAAAATATCTCCCCACCCAATCAAAAAAATAAAATTCTTAATTAAAAACCTTATTATGTTAATGACTATATTACCCTAATGTAAAACTCACCCACCTTCTCTCCCCACATCACCTTCCCCTTTTCCCTCTTTCATCAAGTTGTTCTTTTTTTGTTTTTTTATTTTATCCGGGAAAACTCCGGCGATCTCGAAGAGCTAAGATTCCAATTTTTTTAAGTAAAAGGCAATATTTTTATTTTATTTTCCATGAAGCATCTTGATTTTTTTAAAAAATGAGATTAAAATTTCATTGTTAATGTGTAGATTTTTTTTTTTATTTTTAGTACCCAAAATTATTCACTATATATTCCTGTTGTCCGATGACACAAAATGGCAACCGCGCTGAAATACGCCTCTATGTGCGCTCATGGCCATCATTATTATTATTTTTCTTGATAGATAAGAAACAACTTTGCACCTACCAAGGTTTGAACCCATGTCGTCTTACTTTCAGATCCCATACAATACCATTGGGTCACCCTAGGTGGTGCTACTATTATTATTCTCATTAAACCTTCAACCCAAACCCTAACATCTCCTCCCCTTCCTTTACCTGTCTCACGTTCTCTAACCTCTCATATTCTTCTATAAACCTTAAAAAACTGAGGAGAAAAATCTTTAATTTACCCAATTGATCCACAGGAGAAGAGAAACCAAATCTTCATTAATGACAAAGACGATAGTAACAGACAGGGCTGGCCTGGGTGAGTGGGGCGACCACCCTTGTTAGGGCCCCATTTTTTAAAAAAAATTTAATTATATATATATATATAAATAAAAGTTTTATTTTAAGAATTATTGTTGATTATGTAATGCAATGCCACTTATAAATATTTTTGTACTTTTTTTTTAATAAAAAAGAGACTAACTTATCTTGCCCCCTTTCAGAACTTGAACCCCCGACCTCTTACATCAATACCACATAGCAAATCATTGAGCTACCCACTTGATTGGTAAGTTATTTATGTCTAGTCCTAATTGAGTTATATATTCATTTCACTTCAAAAAAGCTAGCTAGCCCCTTCAACTTATTTTCTCACCTTAGAGACTTAGTGATTTGTCTTCTCATTTTTTCTTCATCTGAATCACTCAGTATTCGGACTATTTAACTACTCCGAGCCCGCTCCGAGTCACGCATCGTACAGGCGGGGGAGCTCCCAACATTAATGTTTATATCCACATGACTCGAACTCGAGACGCTAGTTAAGAGACAACAATCTACTTCCAATTGTGTCAACCAACCATTGGTCGATTTGTCATCTCTTTTATATTTTGTAAGTGTCATTACTTTACTTCTTTTTTTAAATTACTGTTAATTTTATTTGATTTGAAGTAATTTTATGCGTGTGAAGCGTATATTTGTTTATCAAGTAGTATTTAATTATAATTAAGTGGCTCCAAATTTTAATTTCGCCCTGGCACCTAAATACTTAGGACCGGCCTTGGTAACAGAGTTGAGACAAATCGAATAGCGATAAAGCAAACAACGAACAGTGAGATGAGTGACAAGTGGTGAGCGGCGGGAATAGATGGTGCACAATGCCTCGTGGGGTGGAGGGGAGAGCTGCGTTAGGTTTCTTCTTTTGAAGCTATAGTTGGTGTTGGGTGGGTGAAATCTAACTAAGGGTATTATAAGAATTTGAATATTATTGTTGGATGGATAAATAGAGTTTTAAAATATAATTAAATGGTTAATTCAAATTGGGTGGGGAGATAGGTTTTTTGGGTTGAAATAACAGCCCACAAAAAAAGGGGGTTCTACATATGAATGATCTACTTAATTAGTTAGGATACGTCAATCATTATCGTGTATTTCTCGTTCACATAACTTGAGTGAAGATTTTTTTCATGTATCCAATCAACCCTAGACCTTGTTAAATCTTCAGTATCCAAGTTCCAAACTTGAATAATGGCTTCCAAACTTCTGCTTCACTTTATGTTCCTTCCCTTTTGTATTTCCGTATCTTTGGCTTATGCACAAGGAGTTGGCCTACTCGAAAACGTCACGGAAGTTCTCTCTATTGCTGGCTACAAAGCTCTCTCACTCTCCAATCCGCATTCCCTACATTACTCGCAGGTTATGATTTAAACAAGAGCACAATCACCATATTCAGCTCGACCGACGATGCATTCCTCGCTTCGCATTTCACGCAGCCACCTATGAGCTTGCTCGAATACCATGTGGTGCCGAGGAAAGTAGAGGAGGAGGACTTGGAGTCATTGATCCCCGCCGGGTTCAAGCTTGACACTCTCCTTTACGGACATTCCCTTCATGTCACTAGCTCTCGAAATACCTCTTCACTCAACGATGTTAAGATCAAAGAATGGGATGTGTACAATGACGGGCATGTTCTTGTTCGTGGTGTGAACGAGTTCTTCAATCCCTCTTTCAAGACAAGGCATTTCGATTTCTTCCGTTTCCTTAGAAAATTTGTACTAGTAGGGTTTATTATAGTAACACTTGTGTCTCCTTCGATCTCTTCGATAATTCTAGAATAAGGCTAATGTTGTGTTTGGTAACTCTACATCTTAAATTTCTAGTGATTATTCATTAAAAATTGATTATTTGGTAAAAATAATTTAAGAGTCTCTTATTAAAAATTGATTGTTTGGGAAAGAAATTTGACATCTAATATTGTAGGGGTATTTTTATGTCATTTGATTGCTTTGATATAAATACAATATTAGAATTTGTAGGATAAAATTCCACATGTTAAGATTAACCCCACATCGGGTATATAAATACAATATTAGAATTCGTAGTATAAAATTCCTAAGTCCAAGTTTACATAAGAAGGAGAGTGCGAAAAGAATTAGAGCTTAAGGTTTGATGTAGAAGCTTCACCATCACTCACGCTCCTAACATTGTATAAGGCATTGATTTAGACAAGGCAACCCTCACCATATTCTGTCCCACCGATGAGGCCATCTTGGCAGCAGGACTTGATGAGTACCCACACCGACCATCACTACACTGCTTCAATACCACATTGCTCTAAGTATAGTAGAGAGGGAGGCCTTGGAGACATTGATTCCTTTTGGCTCCAAGCTCGACACTCTCCGCCACGGCCATCCCCTTGTCGTCACAACTGTCGGACATGCTAATGCTTCCGTCAACAACGTTCTGATTAAAGATTGGGATATGTTCAACAACGGGAAATTCGTTTTTCATGGAGTGCACCGCTTCTTTGATCCTACTTTTCAGACTGCTGAGTTTCCTTGGTTAAGTTCCAGCCCTATTAGCAATAATGGAACAAAAAACACTACTTCTAGCAGCAATGGACCCGAAACCAACGCTTCGAGCCCTATTAGCAGCAATGGAACTGAAAACAATACTGTAGGTCCTATGAGCAGCAACGGAATCGAAAACAATATTAGCAGTGGCAGCGCATCGAAGAGGGACAACACTAGTGCCACAAATTGGGCTAGCACTTGGGTTGTGATTTTGGCTGTTTTGCTTGTGGTGTTTTGTGCAGTGTTGGTGAGAGCCCTAACTCAAAAGTTTCTAGTTTCCAAGGTTGAAGTTAATACTTCTCAAAAGGTGTTCCATTCTGATTCGAAGTGCAAGGATCCAAACGTTGTCTATATGGTTCCCCTCAAAGAAATTTTCATATCCAAGGTTTAGGGTTTATCTGTTAGCATGTTGGATATGGTTGTTATATAGTGATGGTTTAGTACAGTTCACTGTTCAGTTCCTCCCTTTTTTTGACTCATCAGTTCAACTGCTTTTGTTAGTTTGTAACAGAGTTGTGAAATATAAGCTCTGGTTTAATACAGTACTTCTTTTCTGAAATCTATACATTTTTCAGTTTAGATTATTATTCATTCAAACTTTCTCATCAGAATAATCCAATTATTTTGGTTACTATCTTTAATTTATTGGTGTTTGATTCAAAGAGCAAAATTAAATATCATACCAAGAATGTCATTTAAAATAGACTATTAATTAAAAACAATTTGATCTATTATACATAAAACAGTCTACTGTAAATGAGTCTTCACCAAACAAAACTCATTACAGTTAGTATTATCATCACTCTTCAGAGATAGGAGATAAAAGGAAACATTTCATTTTGGGGTTGGAAGAGAAATAGATATCCAGACTACGAGTTCCGTTTACAGATCCAAAATAATGCGTGACTGAACAAAAATTGCTCTTACAAATAATCAGTACGCACTACTGCTCTCTCACTGCCCATGCATCCACAGAAGTATTTTTTTTGTACCACCCACTTTTTATACAATATCTCGTTCTATATTTTTTGCTTTTAGAATGCTGCGCATTAACTCGAGTTTCTAGCGCTGGAATGAAATGGAATACGAACCTGTGTTTGGGTCCTTAACAGCCTTGAAGTTGTCAACACTCATCCCAAATCGTCCTAATACGGAGTTCCCCATTTCTTTCAGCTTACCTGCAACACGTATCACAGACATAAGTTGGTGTTATACAGATGGAATCACAGTAGTTTTTAGTTTTGGGTTTCAAGTTGGTCAAGACTACACAATACTGAAAATATTAAAGAGGGACCATGATCTGAAATTACCAATCATTTCTTCTTTCATCTTCTCTCTTTTTTCTGCAGCCAATGGTTCTAAGCGCCTGATAGACTTTCTAGCTTGATCATGTGATGGATCCAACTCTAGAACTTTTTTCATGTCTGCATTAAGATTTAGGGATGATCAAAAACAGTAACATAGAAAATAATTAAATTAAAATGACAAATAGGCAATAGAAACGGAACTCAACAGACAATCAGAATTATAAGTTTTAGGCTCATATAAGCAAAATGAATTCACATGAAACAAAAATAATGAAAGAAAATTAGAACCTAATACATGACATTCAATATTTACAAGATGAATGGTGATCGTAGAAGCTTTCAGATATTCCCTTTTTAAGATCGATTATGCCTTGCAGAGCATTTCATCTATTGCACAGTTGTTGTTTTTTTTTAATTAAGACTTATTTTTTCCCTGTTCTGGTGTTGTCCTTGACCACCCAATAAGTATACTTTGCCTTTTTGAATGAAAACCTCTCTCTCATTAAAATTAAAAAAAAAAAAAAGAAAAAGATTATAATATAAAGCAATGCCGTCATGGACTAGAGTAAGAAAAAATTTTAATCAGTCCTGCAGGCATACCTGCAATAGCCTCTTCAAAATGTTCAAGCTTTTCATGTGCCTCTGCTCTTCTAATCAGAGCTTTCAAGTACGAGGGATTTAACTCCAGTGCTTTAGTGCATTCCCTGATTGTATCTTCATATTTTCCCTGAGAAACATAACTATTTAATTAAGATTTTCCAAAGTTATATCAATATGCTAAACCAGTGCACAAAATATCATCAGAGGGAATATCCAAAAGTGGCAAGAGGCCTATGCGTCACATTCATCAACATAACATGTCAAAAAATGCACCGTAGAAAACGACATAGAACACACAGGGTTTATCAAAAACTCTTTCTTACACACGGATAATATAAAGCACATTCACTGGATTTGAGTAAAAACTGACTTTCTACAACAGCATGCTTCTATAAAAGTAAATAGTTTTGACATTTACAAAAAATTAAAATGCAAGTAAGAGAACAAGAATGCAGAAATAACAGAGCATACAGAGGAAATCGCAAGCCTAAAGCAATAACACTCTTCATAACTCAGCAACCAATTTCATCCTTCGACGATACTTATATTCCTCCCAACCAAAATATCTTTGTTACCAAGTTTAAATCTATAATTGATTAGTATGCGTCTTATAGCATTTGATTTGAGGAATATCAATTATCCTAAACTCCACATAAAGGTGGTCTTCACAATTTGGGAAGAACGTTATTAGTTTTATTTTCAACTAGGTCTACACAACAACCTAAATCAAGCTATTTCTCACTTTGTTACTACTCAATGCTATCTAAACATTATCAAATATGACTTATATCTATGCAATCTCCTAAAAAACACTTTTTTTTTTTAACCTGGAGCATTTGTTAGCAAGAAGAATCCAATAGTCAAATTTCACTGCAAAACGAAGATGTCACATCTTTCACAACCGTTGTAAACTTCAATTCCAGAGAATCCTGTTTGCGAATTTCTTATAAATGTGACGCACCAGATTCTCATCCAAAAGTTACATGTAAGTCCAAAAATGAAAGCAGTAAAGGATATCCACTTAATTTTTCACAATGGAAACAAATGATATATCGAAATACAGTCAGTCTCAAAGAAAAAGTTAAGAAATATTTGAGCATTCTTCGTTAAAAGATAGATGGAGAAAGAAATCATTAAAATTTACTGAAAGAAAACTCACCAGTTTTGAGAAGCATGCAGCACGATTTGCATGACATATTGAACGGACTTCAACAGATGAAGGCATCTCTGGAGCCATCTGTATCGCAATTTCATACTTTAACAATGCATCGTCATATTTACCAACTTTAAAAAGGTCATTCCCATCAGCTTTCGCATCATTAGCTGTTGTTAGTTGCCTCTGCATTAGAAGAAAGTGCACAAACCAATAACTATTAGGATGAATGAGAAAGGACTGTCATTATTTACCAACTCTTTGTGGGGATAATATTTTTTGATAAATGGCTTAGCTGATTTAAGAGAAAGAATTGTCATTAGCTCCCCATTTATATGCATAATATTCAAGCAAATGTGTCCAAAAGAAGAATTCAGCAATTTTCATAAGGGAAAGACAAGTGGATCAGCTAATTCAAGAGAAAGTAGCACACACTGGAATAAGCAAACACATCTTCCAAATCGCAATAGAGGATACGTCCTCAAAATAACGCATTATGAATACTCACCACTAATTCTAAAAACAATATTCAACTATGATAAATTTAACGTCACAGACTCACCATAGACGTTATATTTTTCATTGGGAAAAAAATGCAATTTACAAAATCAGTCTTTTTAGGCCAATTGGATGTAAGAAGACTCGTACTCCTGTCTCAAACCACTTTATTACATAATCGACGATCATTTCATCAAGCCACATTAAACCAATGACATCCTTCCTGTTTTTTTCCAACAAAATGTCTGATCCATGTAGCCGACCACAACTAATTTGGGATTGAGGTTTTGTTTTTTGTTTCTCAAAAATCACTCTTTGATCACTATGATGACAGATAAGACTACCCAAATTTTAGTATTTTTCTCGTGAATCAAAAGAGAGGGAACCGTCTGTCAAACTATTACCATTAGATTCGTTAATAATAAAACTACACAAAAGGGTCATCTGAGAAACAATGGTTTGTTTCTATTGTACAATCTCTTCAATGGTAATAAGAAATTTTATATAACCATAAAACTAGGTTACATTGAAGTCGACTTTGAAAGTATTTCCTAACTGTAACCCTTCCTTCATCGATTGCGCCGACGTTTCTATCGCTACCAATAGGGCAATTCCCAGCACAAAATTGAGCACAATCAAAAATCAATTCTTTAACTCACAATCGTCAAACCAAATCCCCAATCAAACAAGCAATCAATCAGAATAACCAAATTATCAAACCCTAACCAACAAAAAAAGGTACCTGCTTTAACTGATCATCCGTGAAGGCGTCCTCATAAGCCCCGCCATCGCCTTCTCCATCGCTGGCCGTCTCGAACCCCTCCGCTTCGCAACTCGCAGTGTCTGCTTGGTTTTGAGTCGTCTCTACATCATTGACAGTCGATGCGGCCTCGATCACTACCATTTTCGATTTCGAGACTGAAGATCGATAGGTCGGAGAGAGTTTGGGCGATGCGGAGGATGAAGGAGTGATTGGAGGATTGAAGATGAGAAGAAATTAGGGCAGAAGATGGAGAGCGCGATGAAGTGGTTTGGGAATTTGGAACGTTAGGGCTGTGAATGGGAGAGCTTTTTCCTTTCTGGAATGTTGAAGAACGAGATTTGAGGCAGTGTTTGACAAACAAAAGGATTTTTGGGATTAATTGAAAAAGGAAAATGTTACAATAACATAAAAAAAAATTTCTGAGACATGTACGAGGAGGAGGAGGATGGGTATGAAAATTCATTCATAAATGTGTATGAGTATGAGAATTGGCGATGAGTTTTTAAGTGGGGTCCATCTCTTACTTCACTCATTTGTATCCTTTCACACCCCTATAATGTGACGTACAACCTCTTTGAGAGTTATCCGTGCACGCCTTAAAATATATACCCTTGCGTATTATGTACTATAAACTAAATGTATACACCCATTTTTATATGGGGCCGCGCAAGTCACCACAAGTAACTTTGGGATATCATTGTAAGGAGCATCTTTCATTGAAAAATGTTACACCTACTTGCTAAACACAATCCACTCACCACATTCACTTCCGTGGCATATGAACTTAAACGTTTTTATTTTTTATTTTTATTTTTATTTTGTTTTTCATGGCAAAATGTTAAAAATTTTGATACACATGCGTTATACATCTCAAAAAGCATAAGCTGGCATACCAAATGTGTGCCACATAAGCCAGTGCGGTGGGTGAGCTAGTGCGCTTAAAACTCTCTTTGCCCCTCTCACGATTGCTAAAGCTGGCTAGCCGACACTTATAGGGAGATATCCCTGCTAATTATGTAATTGATGCGTTTTCAGATGCTGATTTATGTTAATAAATAAACTCTTGCCTATAAAAAATTATATCAAAAAAAAGTTATAATAAGTGATCACGTTCAAATCTCGTAATTTTCAATGGCACATTGCCTATAAAAAATTATATGAAAAAAAAGTTATAATACGTGATCACGTTCAAATCTCGTAATTTTCAATGGCACATCTCTTGTAGTGTGGGGCCAGGCGGGGGATATCTTTCATAGAATAGTTAAACAAAGAAAAAAAAAAGTGTAGCAAGAGGGGCATTTGAAGAGATAACAATTCCCTAGCTCATTCTGGAAAGGCCTAACTAAAGAGTGGAGACGTCCCATGAAAAGCAAGCTTGGGTTTGGAACGAAGTTTGGGAGTAAGAGGTCATGAATTCGAACCACAGTGTGAACAAGTTGCTTCTTTCTTATAAAAAAAGCTAGCTTAAACTGTAATGATCCTAAAATCTAACTTGTGTCATGTGTCAATTTAGGTCGTACGTGGACTATTGTTGTGATACAGTTGATTAATTCTCGGTTGTCGACGTCGAGATATGTTATTTTTGTTTGGTGTTTTGTATTATATTATATTTACCCAAATGTAAATTTTAATGTCCCAAATGTGTGAGAGCATTTAAGTGTGAGCGTTGATGTTGAGAAAGGGATTCGGCTCAAGAAGAACATGAATAACGGGTTTCGGGCGAACAGTTGTTGGGTAATTAGCAGTCGGAGAGATTAATTGAATTAAAAATACTGACTAAATACAAAATAAATAATAATTAAAAGTTGTATACCGTGTTCGATGCATTGATATATCCGAGAATACACGACGAACGAGTCGTGGTGCGGAATGGGTCTAGAAACGTGAGTTTATGTGAGAAATGACAAAGTTGTGAGTACAAACCACGAAGTGGAGTCACAATATTGTGTTAAGGTAGTTGAATGGATTGAATGAGGACCAAAGGATGAACCTCGAGATTCACGCGGGAGTGAGGATGAGAGGGGGTATAAAAACCTACCCACCAACTTTTCTCTCTAATCCATCTTTTCTCTTCTCTTCCAACGATCAAACAACGAAACATGTGAGTGGGTTTCTGGAATTTTCAACGCGGATTTACGCCAAATGATCGACCAACCTCGAATTCTAAGGTGAGATCCCAATTCCCCATATGTATATCTACGTTTTGACGTCAATATTTAGTGTTTTCGTTGCGACGAATATGGATAATGATTTCGGAATTTCATTTTTAATGGGTTGTTTTGATGGATTTGAGGTGAATGGAATGAAATTTTGGTGTTTTGGTAATGGTTTTGGTGATTTGAGAAGTTATGGAATTTTTTAAAAAAAATTGAGATTTTTGAACGATTTTCAAAATCGGGGGTTTGTCGAGGTTTTGACGCGAACCAAAGGTGGTTTATAGTAATAATGGACGTCCGTAAGAGTTTGGGATAAACTCGAAACGTGGTAACTCGAGCCGGGGTTTCAAAAAATCCCGGAAGTGAGTGTAGGAACTCACGTCGCGAGGGACGCCATGGGGCATTTATGCCCATGACTCCACTTGCGGCGTCTAGGGCAGAGAGGTCGAACACTGTTCACGCTTTAAGTGACGCTGAAGGGGTTTGACTCCACTGCGCCACCTGCGGTGTGACACTATTCACAGTGAAAAATTAATAAAAATTTCAAAAAATTTTGGAGATCTCTCGAGTATCCAAATGGATCAAAAAACGACCCAATACCCAAGAAATCAACCCAATTACACTAATGAAGTAACTATAGAAAATTGAGAAAATTAGGAAGTAATTAATGAAGAATTGTAATTAAATTGATTATTAGGAGTAATATTGATTGACGGGTCACCTGAGGATTCGTAGGAGGCGAGTCTGAGTTTGTGTGAGTGCATGATAGCTTGGATACAAGTAAGTAAATCAGTAAGGAAATTTTACAATTATTTCTATAGCTTTAAATTATTATTGTTATTGATCAACATCTATTTTTGGAAATTCCATTCCTTTGAGTTGTCCGAGGGCAAGTGAGTCAACATGACCCTTTGATAGGACGAGTAATCTGAGGTAAAATGCTAGAGCCACAAACTTGAGATGCACAATACTATTTTTTGTTCTATACGGGGTGAGTGTTCTATATGGGGTGAGTGTTCTTACCTGGACTATTAGGGAATCCCATTCACGTGGATTTTAGGACGATGTGAGTGTATCGCGTCCTAAACTCCAAGTCTTGTAGGTGTTTACCTCGACTCAAAAACCGTTTACTCAGGACTACTTGCGCCTCTCTATTATTTTTGGGACACTAATTTTCGATTGCTCAGTTGATCTGTTTACAGTCTTTATTTATTCATGAATTCCTTGTCCTTTCTTTTTATCGGCATGAATATAGACTGGTGTTTTATTTATTTCGAAATGTTGTATTTATGTCCTATTTGACGTTACTTATATAGGCTCGTCATTCTTGTGTTTGACGGAGTGCAGATCCATAGTCCAACAAGTGAAAAGCTCCACAGTTAGATGATATCATCTGAGGATACAAAACAGTTCTTTCTACTTGGATATAGGGGATTCTTTTATACTATTGTATATATATTAGTTTTGAAACATATGGGACTTAGGGTTTTTGAGAGATCTTGGGCATGTATATCTATATGTTACTCTTCTCTAACTGTTCATTATTAATGATATACATATGCGGGGTTTCTACACTCTAAGTTGTCTTATTTTGTATGCTCGAGGTTATTTTGATTAGTTTGAGATGAAATTGCTTCTGCTATATCAATGATAACTCATTAATCGATATTCTCAATTTGTTAATTCTTTAAAACGGTAAATAGTAAAGGAAGGCTGGCTAGGCTTGCGTGACTCTGCGAGATTGGCCCATAGTTTCACATAAGTCTAGGCCGAGCGGGGTCTAGTTTAGGATTGTGAAACTGAGGCCGTCACACGAACATCTTGGAAGAGGCTATTGCAGGTATACCTACGAGGGATGTGGAGTTTTTTCTTACTAGATTCTAATTGATCTTCTTATTCATTTATTTTCATTGCATTCATAGGTTTTTTTTTTTAATGAGAAAGAAACTTTAACAAACATATATTTCACCCTATCAAAAAAAAAATTTCAAAGTAAAATATTAATAGTAATAAATTAATTTGTTTTGCTCAGTGAAGACAAATTTACAGTATAGATATTATCTTATGAAGTAGATCAAATTATTTTTAATAGTCAATTAATTTGAAATGATATTCAATTTTGCTCCTAAAATCAAATACCAATGTATTATGATATTGTGTTGTCATTCTAGCATTTTCAGGACATACAAGTGCTAAAATATTGACAACAAGAAGTCACACCTTTACACATATTGGTCCATAAGGGCCGTTCGTGTCCATCTCGAGATGCGGGCACACGTAAATCTCAATGCATACACATGGGATAAAGCCACATAAAGGGCTCTTGTGGGTCAATGTGTGTTGGGGTATAACATACTCTAACACACATTGGCCCACAATTGCGACTTTGACTCGCGTGTTATGCACCTAGATCTGTGTATGATCCGTATCTCGAGGTAAGCATAGATAACTTTTGTGGGCTACCAAATGTGTGTTGAGGTGTGACTTCTCACATTCAAACTCAAAGATACGCGCGTGATCTATTTGGAATATTGTTAGGATATCCGTGTGAATTAACTAATTAACAAACCTGAAAGCAACCATCACATAACATATTATCATGGCTTTCGAGTTTCTCTTTCTTCTCTTCTGTGTCTCAATGCTATTGGCTCCTACACATGGAGTTAGCCCCTTCTACACCATAACCGAAGGTCTCTCTAGGGCCGGCTACACAGATATGTCTAGTGTTCTCCAATCCACACTCCCTACAGTGCTTGCCGGCCATGATTTTAACAAGAGCGCAGTCACTATATTCTGCCCCACCGACCACGCATTCGCCAACGCAAACTTCACTCCGGCGCAGCCACCACCACCTCTATGGTTACTCAAATACCATGTGGTGCAGTGAAGACTGGAGGAGGAGAATTTCTATACAATGCGGACATTGACACCCGCCTTGAAGGATATCCTCTATATTCTACTTTGAATCACGGATCCTGTAGGGCGAACCACGTTTGGATTGGAAAATGGGATGTGTACAATGACGGGCATGTTATAGCTCATGGCGTGGACGAGTTCTTCGATCCTTATTACGGGAATCGGTGGCCAGGTGACGATGTGTTGGACATTCAAATTACGATCGTAGTAGTGTTTGTTTCCGCACTTGTGGCGCTGTCTGTTGCACTGGTAATCTGTACTTCGCCTCGGATGGTACGTTAAGGCTAATTAATCATTAATCATAATCATGTTTCAGTTTTAATTCTCTTCCAAAAAAGTATATATAATGATTGAAACACAATTAGTTAGTGGTCGTTCAATGATTTTGTATGTGCAAGGGCGCCTTTGAGTACAAAGGCTGGTGGGGGGACTGCTAAGGTTTGTACTTAAGCTGGATGGGGGACTGGTTTGGCTTTAGAGCTCGTGAGAATAGTCAAATTAAAAAAAAAAAAAAAAAAAAAAAAGGGTTGGACTTTGCTTTTGTTTGTTTCCTAGCTTCTCCTAATTAAGTTGTGACTCCAAGCTATATTGTAGACTCAGACTATTGTTAGTTACGACCTATCTATTCCGACCATGTAAGAGTTTCATTCGCACCAGTCCAGTTCCTATGACAATTCTTTTGCACATAGTATTTTTGTATATAGCCGGCACAGACGGTACACAACCCCTCCATTGTACTATCTTTTGAGATTTTTGGAACTTTTTGAAGCTTTTCTCCAATTCTCAAAAAAAAAGTAAGAAAAGAATTCAAAGGGTTGTGTGCTATAATAACAACAAAATGCACAACAACCAATAAACACCCTTAATGATGCAGGTGATGTGGTGGGGGGAGAGAGATGTTAGAACAGCATCACCCGCACAAAAGAATGTATCGGCTAAAACACAGGTTAAGAGCATCTCCAATGATAAATGTGAATTGTGGGCGAGAGTTATCGATGTAGAGAGATGTAGAGAGGATGTCCATCCCATGTGCCTCAAATAGATATTGAACTTCAAAATAAGTCTCTAATGATAATGTGGATTTGTGGCTCAATTGATGAGGTGACATTTTTTTATAATTTTACTAATTAAAACATGGAAATAAAATCTAAATAAAATAATACTGATTATCCAACATGGATGGATTTCAATTTGAATGTCCAGAATTGACATTCAAAATAGACAATGTCTATTCACGTCAGAGCATCTCCAATGGAATGTGAATTGAATGTCAATGTGTGCCACCTAGAACTAAATGTGTATTTGATAGCAAAGAAAGTGAAAAAAATTGTGGAAAATTGTTTAGTTTTTTAATATAACCGTTCTATTTAGTGTTTGATACACTTTAGTAACCACATAGAAAAAAATCCAAGTCCCTTATTTTCCTCGTTTATTTTCTCTTATTTCGACGTGGAAATTTGAGATTTTTTCACGCTCGATACCCATACTCGAACTCCTCCTCCAACAAGAATTCAAGATGCACTTGTTCCTTCTTCTTGGTCGATGCTTGTCATCTTAATCAGAATTGGGAGGTATGTGCGTTTACAAGTGATTTCATGAAAATTAAGGAAAAGAAGCTCTGACAATTTGTTGGTGTTCATGTTGGCATCTTATCTCGGCATACCCCCTTCTTTTGTCGCTCAATTTGATTTAATTCGTGCCCTAATTGATAAATTTTGTATTGTGGCGTTCAGCGCCTGTGGTGAGTGCAGATCGATTAAACAACTCATTAAATAGATGATAGATAGATGGTACTCTATTTGTCAAAAATATTCAATCGATTGAAGACCTACCTTGATCAGTACTTTTTCATTCGATCAATCTCTCACCAGAAATCTTGTGCTTCTCTCTTGGTTATATGTATAAGTTAAAAGTTAAACGTGTTGTTTGCACTGCAATCGAGATCACCAACTGTTTGATTAAATTCCCAAGTAGAGACTTTTTTTAAGGACAATAGAGACCTTAGAAGATATATGATAAATGTTCCTAATGAATGCTTTCGACACATGACTCCAGTCTACAAACTAGGCTAGAGTGCCAACCATGGAGCTTCTCATAGAGGCATTTTTGTGGCCTAATTGTAATTGATCAATTTTGTATTGGAAGGTGTGGCCAGGCCCGGTTTTGCATGGGGGCCCGGTGGGCAACCGCCCCAGGCCCCCAAAATGAGTAAGGCCCCCATTTGGCACTAAAGTAGGAATATTTTTGTAATTTCATTTTTTTATTTATTTAATTTAGATTATTAAATGTACAATGCGTTGAAACTTCCAAAAAAAAATCTGCGGCAACTCTACGACTTCTCAACTCCCCTATTCGGCTATTCTCTCTTTCCCGTCAAATCAAGCAAACAATATTTTCTTCTTCTTCGCTAGATCTCTCAAGTCTCAAATTTATACTAGATCTCTCTTTGCAACAAACTTGAAAAAAAACATCTCTCACATAAGATCTCTCCTCAATCCTCATCATCCTCAAACTGAGGACAAAGTTTAAAGAGTCCTATAGAATATCTTTCAGTAACATCTCTCACAGTCTCACATCATTGGTTGTTCAATGATCTTCAATTGAGCACTCCTCTACAGCATCATCTCTCACTCTTTGGTATATTTCCTGTTACAAACTCTTTTAGTATACTTTTAATTTGCTACTATTACTTTTTTTTTTAGTATAATTTCAGTTCTTATTGTTACTTGTTTTTACCTAAAAAGAATTGATTTTTGGTGGCGGTGAAGTACTCATCAATAGACCTTCAAGTCTTTTAGATCAATTTTTTTTTTAAGGTTTAGATTTCTTAGCGCTTAGAAATTTTTTTATTAGTGTAAGATACGTGATGCCTAGAAAATATGCTTCCGGTTTTGATAAACTTAAGAAAAAAAGGAAACAAGATGAGTTAGCCAAATCTTTAAGAGGAAGCTTAAATAAATTCTTTTTTAGTAAAAATGATGAATTAGGTGATGTAACAACATCAACAACAACAACAAAGTCTCAATCCCACAATGATATGCTTGTTGATGAAGATGTAGATCATGAATTTGAAAACCATGATATAGTTGATAACTCAAATAAAATTGGTAGTGAGCTTGTTGATAAAAATATAGATGTTAGATGTGAAATAGATGATATAGTCAATAACTCAAATCATATTGATTGCAACCTTATTAATGAAATTAGTGATGTTGGATGTGATTTGGATAATAGTAATGATAATAACAATAAAGACAATAGTAATATAAATTATGATAATAGTGATAGTGCTTTTAATAATAAAGATGACCAAGTTTTCATTGAAAATCCTAGTACATCAAATTCTTTTAATATCCATGATCCAAGGGTGTGGGATAGTTTAGATAGAAGATCTAGAGATTTATTAATTGAAAGTGGACCTATAAAAGATATTAGCATAAGATTCCCTTATGATCGATATGGTAGACATTTTTCTTTAGTTCATTATAATCGAATTTTACCAAATGGAGAATAGCATGATAGAAAATGGCTAATATATTAAAAGAATTAGACAAAGTATTTTGCTTTTGTTGTAAATTATCTAAAACAAATGATATTAATAGTAAAACTCAATTAGCAAAAGACGGCTTAAGAGATTGGAAACATATTAGTGATAGAATTAAGACTCATGAAACTTGTAACGACCTAAATATTCTTCGACCCATTTTTAAGGTATTTTATTAATTTTATATTAAGATATGTGAACAAATGAGATTGTTACACAAAATTGATCTTAACAAGACTTGGATTAAGTGAAAATAGTTTTGAATGGGCTTAACGAGGAAATTAGGCCCATAGGGGTATTTATGTCTTTTGGGTTGATTTGGTTAGAAACCCTAACTATATAAGGATGTGTTGCAAGCCCTAGTCACCCCTTTGTTGATTCAACAATTTGGAGAGGGAGGAGAAGAAGAGGAATCATTGAACAATCAAGGAGAGAAAAATCTTGTGGTGATTTTCTATTTCTTTTCTTTCTTTCTGATCTTTCTTTTCTTTTCTTTCTTTCTCTTTCCGTTCTTTTCTTCTTCTTCTTGTTTGATTTTTTTTGGGTCAGTGGAGGCGGCGCCGCCATCGGAGATGGGCAGCGGCGCCGAGATGGGCAGCGGCGCCGCCACCAGCGAAGGTTGGGAGGGGTGGGCTTTGCCATCCCTCCGCTCTCACTTTCCTCCACGGCGGCGGCCAGAGAGGCGGCGACCTCCTGGCCAGCCGCCGGAGATCCCCCTCCGTCGCGTGGAAGCGACGGAGGGTGGTGGTGGTCGGGGTCGAGGAGGGGAGCTTGTGCTCCCCTCCACGGCAGTCGATGGGGGGAAGATGAACTTCCCCCCCCCTAACCAGGTTGCTGGTCAAGGGTCGATTGACCCTGGACCGGTTGACCAGGGTCAATGACCCTTTGACCGGTTGACCGGGGGCCAAGCGGCCCCTGGACTCAACCAGGGACCGTTTGGCCCTGCATTGTGATTTAAGGCCCCTCTATGACTTCATCGGGGCGCGCGCGCACTCGAGGGACTCGACGACGGGTCCCACCTCGACAATGTGACATCGGAAACCCGACAAGGACTCCAAACGACACGAAAACTACGGGACAAGCACAAATGGGTCCTTAAAAGTAAATGAGTTAAATAATTAATGACTTTGTAATAGAATATGCATTGATAGGTTGTTGTATGAATTGTTTTAGTGACACGCGACGGTTCACGTGGGACCCCAAACGTACGAGGAGTCAGTATAGGCGTCGCGACGGGTCCAGGTAAGTGGGGAGCTTCGCTCATGCATTAAATATGGCTTGATTATTAGATAATTAGGAATGCATGTTTTGAATTAAAGACTTGGGAATGGGTTGCGTCGTGATATTGGTTTGGATCTCTATTATCTGTGGAATTGTGAATACATTGTCTTGCCTTTTTATGTTATTCGGTGCCCCAGAGTGTGTGGTAGTTAACCACCGAGGGCCAAATTAGCAAGCAGTCTATATCTTTGACACCCCAGAGTGTGTGGTAGTTAACCACCGAGGGTTTGCTTGACTAATTGAATGCATAAGGTGAATTATTCGAGGGTAAGGGTTTGGAGTTCCATCCTTTGCTACTTGATGATTCTTTGAGACGTGTAGCGGTGACGGCTTGGATGAATCTATCTTTGTTTTGGTGCAATTATCTAGAGGGCGTAACGGCCATTACGTTTCCACTGATTATTGTACCAATTCGAAAATAGATGATTCGGTCATCGGATCCTTACCAATATCTAGTTCGCATTGAATGGAACAACGACTTATATTAATATTTATATCTATCGCATTTTATTTAAATATTTCATTTGGCTTTATTTGTATGTCATGTGTAAATTTATAAATGAAAAGTGATGAATATTATTATGCATGACATATATGAATGTTTATCAAATGTGTTGTAAAACTGTTAGGCTTTTATGTTTAATATAGTGATTGGAATACGAATTGAAATATTGATATATAGAATTATTGAATATCTAAATTAGATATGGAAATAATATTTAGACATTTCTTCTTAGAATATAATTCCATTTTTCATAACTACGATGAGCATAAACCATATATTTAATTGGTTGGAAATATGTGCTAAACGATTATGCTTATAAGTTTATTTTGAATTTACATGTATTCAGTTATTACATGTTGTGTTATGCATATGGATTGTAGTTCATGTAGAATTTGCATGAGTGCTAGGTAGTACTTGCTTATTTAATGTTTGAGCGAATCTTTCCTCTTATTGAGCATCGTTGGTTCTTTAGCTCACCCCACTCTACCCCACAGGTCCCTCTACCAGCGCGATAGACAAGAAAGGCAAGGAAAGGACTTATCTTGAAGTACCTTCATATGTGAGACTCACATATTACAAGTTTAATATTATTATTATTAAATGGTTTTGTAATCGTACGTGGGTTATAGCTCGAGAATTAGTAATGGGTAGTTTTGAACCTTTTGATATTATTATAAGGTTGTATGAGACATTTAAATACTAGAGATGATAGATATTATCATGATATACGAGGTTTATATGGTTTAGTTATGATTACTTTTCACACGTTATTATTATATATATTGTTTAGAATAATTATTCGCGAGGTTATTTAGGCGTGCCAAGTCGTTATTTGGGCCTGGTTCAGGTATCGGGTTTAAGTAACGGTTTGGGCCGGGCGACCCGACCCTAGGTCGGGGCAGGGTCGTCACAGTTGGTATCAGAGCCTAGGGATTAGAACCTAGGGAAACATTAGGTTAGAAAAACCTAAGTTGTAAAGCCTTAAATAAATAAATAAATAAATAAATAAATAAAAATCAAGTTTAAGTCGAACAAATCTATGGTATGGGACATCGATTTGAGTCGACTTAATGTGCACAAATATCAAAATTTTAGGTTGGGAAGGGATCGAAAACCCAAGATGAAATGTTAATATATTGTTATATGTTGATGAATGTAATATATTTATAACGTTAGATATTTTTACAAATTCCTCAAATTATTGGACTAACTATTTGTTGCTCTACAGTGCACTATGAGTAACCATGGGGGAAGTTCGCATAAATTGAGGGATGCTCAGGACAGAGATGATAGACATTGGCGTAGGGAAATGGGAGCGGCGCATCTCTTCTCTTCGACTGAGTCACATCAAAAAGCTGCAAGAAATGACGTCGCTCAAGAAAGGAATATGGCTCGTATTATGGAACTTATTCAAACACAAGGAAATGCTAGATCAGCCGAGCAAGTGCAAGTGGGACAAGGGCCTAATCCTCCACAAGAACATGTTCAAGAGCATCATATAGCAGCGGAAGGTGCCGATTCCGTTACAAATACCGTTGCAACAGCCGTACCTGGAGGAGATAGGGATACAGAGGCGCATCGGCGAGGCAAATTACAGAAAGAGTTTATGAAATATGACATACCTCGTTTTTATGGGGATAGGGATCCCGTAGAGGCTGAAGCATGGATCTTGCACATGGATAAGAGGATGAAGACACTAAGTATTGATGAGTGGACTATGGTACCTCTAGTATCATTCTTGTTGGAGCATCGAGCCCACAAATGGTGGTTGTCCATTGAAAGAGCTCAAGGAACAAATATGTCTTGGACACAATTCAAAAAATTGTTTTATGATGAGTGGTTTCCTGAATCAGTAAAGGCAGCTAAGATTCGAGAATTTCTTGACTTAGTGCAAGGCAGTATGAGTGTAGCAGAATATGCAGCGAAGTACAATGAATTAGTAGAATTTGCACATGAGTACGTTCCATCTGAGACGACACGGAGGAGACGTTTCGTTGATGGGTTGACGGAGGAGATTCACTCCCTAGTGGCAGCATCAGGGGCAGAGACATTTCAGCAAGCTTATAACAGGGCACTCGATTGTGAAGATGCACTCCGCATTGATGAGACACGTTCTAATCGGTATGGTTAAGGCAAAAGAAATTTTGACAGTTATCAGAGGGGATCTGAGAAAAATTCAAAGAAATTTCGTTTTGGAGGAGCATCAAGTGCACCGACACACTCAGTGGTAGCATCGAAGGCCACACACATTTTGACGGGGACCACCACACCTTCCCATGCTTCCGTACCTTCGACTAACCAGGGTGTGACATTCAGACAGCCACGTCCTCCGCAACTGAGTAAGAATAGTGGCAGGGGATCGGTAGGGTCAAGGCCGAGTGTATCAGGAAGTGTCGCGCAGCCACATTTGAATGTGCAGAAGCCACATGTAGTATGTTTTCGGTGCAAGACGCCGGGGCATTACAGAAGTCAATGTCCACACCCACCATCGTCTGAGGAGAGTGCAGCCCCAGTTGCTCGAGGAAGAGTTCATGCTATGGCGAAACAGGAACAGAGAGCGGCGCGACAGTTAATCGCAGGTACGGTTTCAATTAATGGTCATAACATGCATACATTATTTGATTCTGGTTCTACTATTTCTCTTATCTCGGGGGCTATGGTACATGTTTTGGGATTGACACCAATTAGAGCACACACATACTTGATTTTAAGCACAGTCTCCACCGAAAAGATTTACCCTAATATGACATGTGAGGGGTGCATAATTAAAATTGGGGATCACATTATGCCGTTTGATTTGCGAGTGTTAGAATGCTTAGAATATGATACACTATTGGGAATGGACTGGTTAGAGACGTATTACGCTAAGATTGATTGTTTCAATAAGACGGTGATCTTTCAGTTTCCGGGCACTACTCCATTTGAGTTTAGAGGTTGTTCTTTGGCTAATGTTATCAGCCGAAGTAGAGTTGCGACTTTTGATGAGATAGAGACTATTGCGAGTCTAACTTCTATGGGAGAGGAGGGACAAGAAGTCATAATTGAGAAGATTCCTGTTGTTAGGGACTTTCCAGATGTTTTTCCTTCAGATCTTCCGGGACTTCCTCCACATCGAGACGTTGACTTTGTAATTGACCTCATTCCGGGCACCAGACCAGTTTCTAAGGCACCTTACCGTATGGCGTCTACCGAGTTGAAAGAGTTGAAGAAGCAATTAGAGGAGTTGACTCAGAAAGGCTTAGTTTCCCCAAGTGTTTCGCCATGGGGAGCACCAGTGTTATTCGTGAAGAAGAAAGACGGCAGTTTGAGAATGTGTATTGACTACCGACAATTGAATAAGGTGACTATTCGGAACAAGTATCCGCTTCCCAGGATCGATGATTTATTTGACCAATTAAGGGGAGCAAGATTCTTTTCGAAAATAGATTTGAGATCGGGGTACCATCAGCTGCGCATACGAGAAGAAGACATACCAAAGACAGCATTTAGTACACAATATGGTCACTTTCAGTTCACAGTGATGCCGTTTGGACTTACCAATGCGCCAGCCATGTTCATGGATTTGATGCACCGTGTTTTCAAACCTTTCCTCGACCAGTTTGTGATTGTATTTATCGATGACATCATGATATATTCTAAGACTGAGTCGGACCATAGAAAGCATCTTAGGAAAGTGTTGCAAACATTAAGGGAACACAAACTTTATGCTAAGTTGAGTAAGTGCGAGTTTTGGGTTTCCGAAGTGAAATTTTTAGGCCATGTGGTGAATGTAGAGGGTGTGACAGTTGATCCTACAAAGATTGAGGCGATACTTAGATGGCCACAACCTAAGAATGCTTCAGAAATACGAAGTTTCTTAGGATTAGCAGGGTATTATCGGCGCTTTGTACAAAATTTCTCGTCGATTGCTTCACCGCTTACTGAGTTGACGCGGAAGGATGTTACTTATGTTTGGAGTGATGCATGCGAAAAAGCTTTCCAATTGTTGAAGGAGCGTTTGACCACCGCACCTATTTTGGTCCTACCAGAGTCCGGTAAAGAATTGTCAGTGTACACCGGCGCTTCAGGGATTGGATTGGGAGGAGTACTAATGCAAGACAAGAAGGTGATCGCTTATGCTTCACGCCAACTGAAGATCCACGAGAAGAATTATCCAGTGCATGATTTAGAGTTAGCAGCAGTGGTGTTTGCTTTGAAATTGTGGAGACATTATCTGTATGGGGAAAAGTTTATTGTTTACTTAGACTACAAAAGTTTGAAGTACCTGTTTACTCAGAGTGATTTGAACATGAGATAGAGAAGGTGGTTGGAATTCCTGAAAGACTACGACTTCACACTTGAGTATCACCCAGGGAAAGCGAATGTAGTGGCGGATGCTTTGAGCCGTATTCGATTGGAGTCAGAGTCCGAAGTTGTAATGCAAATACAAGACGTACCGGTGGAAGACTCAGATGTAATAAGGAGTCAAGAGCATGTTCAGATGAGAGCGGAGCCAGTGGCATTATTTAGAGTTATTGATTGTCGAGGGCCGATTCGAGTATGGACGGTGCAGTCTTGGCGAGATGACATCGAAGATAAGGACTGGAGATTGTCGGAGTGACGGGCGTTGAGGTTCCGAGACGAGTATGGATACCATCATATAGGCGGTTGAGAGATGATTTACTCAAAGAAGCGCATAGATCATGGTTTACAAGTACATCCTGGAGGCAATAAAATGTACCAAGATATGAAACGAATGTATTGGTGGCCGGGAATGAAAGTTGACATTGCTACATACATTCGAAGCTGCGAGATCGTCGGCTAGTAAAGCGAGATCACCAAAAGCGGGAGGATTATTGCAACCATTGCCTATTCCACAATGGAAGTGGGAACACATAGCCATGGATTTTGTTTCGGGGTGTGCCGAACACAAAAAGGACATGATGCGGTTTGGGTGGTTGTAGATCGTTTGACTAAGTCGGCACACTTTATTCCTATCTCCATGGGATATTCAGCATACAGACTTGGAGGCATGTACGTCAATGAAATTGTCAGATTACATGGGGTTCCGGTGACTATAGTGTCGGATCGTGATCCGAGATTTACCTCTCAGTTTTGGAGAGGGTTTCAGCATCAGATGGGAACTCAACTCAATCTCAGTACGGCCTTTCACCCTCAGACTGATGGGCAGACCGAGAGATTGATCCAGATACTTGAGGACATGCTTCGAGCCTGTGTATTGGATTTCGGTGGAAGTTGGGAAAAGTATATTTCGTTGTGCGAGTTCGCATACAATAACAGTTTTCAAGCAAGTATTGGTATGGCACCTTTTGAGGCTCTTTATGGGAGACCGTGTAGATCTCCAGTTTGTTGGACCGAGGTCGGCGACGTGGTGTTGCTTGGACCGAAATGGTTCATGATCGACGAGAAAGAATTAAGATTATTAGGCAACGACTAGAAACCGCCCAAAGCCGTCGAGAAAAAGTATGCGATAAGAACCATCGAGATGTTGTATTCAAGGAAGGGGAATTCGTACTTTTGAAAGTTTCTCCTATGAAAGGGCATCACCGATTCGGGTTAAAAGGAAAGTTATCTCCAAGATTCATCGGACCATTTGAGATCAAGAAAAAGGTGGGACCAGTAGCCTTTCGTCTCAAGTTACCACCACAGTTAGCGGGAGTACATGACGTTTTTCATATCTCCATGTTGAGGAAGGCACATAATAAACACGCACCGAGGATTGATTGGGGGCAAGTTGATCTAAGGGAGGACGTGTCCTATGATGAGCAGCCGATCCTGATAATGGATAGGAAAATAAGAAAACTACGTAATAAGGAATACGCAATAGTGCAAGTCCGATGGCAATTTCATGGGGAACAAGAGTTGACTTGGGAGCGGGAGGATTACATGATAGAGAATTTTCCATTTCTCTTTCAATCTTAAGGTATGACTTTGATTTAAATTTCGAGGACGAAATTCTTTTAAATTGGGGATATTGTAACGACTTAAATATTCTTCGACCCATTTTTAAGGTATTTTATTAATTTTATATTAAGATATGTGAACAAATGAGATTGTTACACAAAATTGATCTTAACAAGACTTGGATTAAGTGAAAATAGTTTTGAATGGGCTTAACGAGGAAATTAGGCCCATAGGGGTATTTATGTCTTTTGGGTTGATTTGGTTAGAAACCCTAACTATATAAGGATGTGTTGCAAGCCCTAGTCACCCCTTTGTTGATTCAACAAGTTGGAGAGGGAGGAGAAGAAGAGGAATCATTGAACAATCAAGGAGAGAAAAATCTTGTGGTGATTTTCTATTTCTTTTCTTTCTTTCTGATCTTTCTTTTCTTTTCTTTCTTTCTCTTTCCGTTCTTTTCTTCTTCTTCTTGTTTGATTTTTTTGGGTCGATGGAGGCGCGCGCCACCGGAGAGATGGGGCAGCGAGAGAGATGGGCGCGCGCGCGCCGAGGAGCAGCGGCGCCGCCACCGGCGAAGGTTGGGAGGGTGGGCTTTGCCATCCCTCCGCTCTCACTTTCCTCCACGGCGGCCGGCCGAGAGAGGCGGCGACCTCCGGCCGGCCCCGGAGATCCCCTCCGTCGCGTGGAAGCGACGGAGGGTAGTGGTGGTCGGGGTCGAGGAGGGAGCTTGTGCTCCCCTCCACGGCGGTCGATGGGGGGAAGATGAACTTCCCCCCCCTAACCAGTTGATCGGTCAAGGGTCGATTGACCACGAACAGTTGACAGGGCCAACCGGCCCCCTGGACTCAACCAGGGACCGGTTGGCCCTGCGGTGTGATTTAAGGCCCCTCATGACTTCATCGGGGGCGCACACGCGTACTCTCGAGGGACTCGACGACGGGTCCCACCTCGACAATGTGACATCGGGAACCCGACAAGGACTCCAAACGACACGAAAACTACGGGACAAGCACAAATGGGTCCTTAAAAGTAAATGAGTTAAATAATTAATGACTTTGTAATAGAATATGCATTGATAGGTTGTTGTATGAATTGTTTTAGTGACACGCGACGGTTCACGTGGGACCCCAAACGTACGAGGAGTCGGTATAGGCGTCGCGACGGTCCAGTAAGTGGGGAGCTTCGCTCATGCATTAAATATGGCTTGATTATTAGATAATTAGGAATGCATGTTTTGAATTAAAGACTTGGGAATGGGTTGCGTCGTGATATTGGTTTGGATCTCTATTATCTGTGGAATTGTGAATACATTGTCTTGCCTTTTTATGTTATTCGGTGCCCCAGAGTGTGTGGTAGTTAACCACCGAGGGCCAAATTAGCAAGCAGTCTATATCTTTGACACCCCAGAGTGTGTGGTAGTTAACCACCGAGGGTTTACTTGACTAATTGAATGCATAAGGTGAATTATTCGAGGGTAAGGGTTTGAAGTTCCATCCTTTGCTACTTGATGATTCTTTGAGACGTGTAGCGGTGACGGCTTGGATGAATCTATCTTTGTTTTGGTGCAATTATCTAGAGGGCGTAACGGCCATTACGTTTCCACTGATTATTGTACCAATTCGAAAATAGATGATTCGGTCATCGGATCCTTACCAATATCTAGTTCGCATTGAATGGAACAACGACTTATATTAATATTTATATCTATCGCATTTTATTTAAATATTTCATTTGGCTTTATTTGTATGTCATGTGTAAATTTATAAATGAAAAGTGATGAATATTATTATGCATGACATATATGAATGTTTATCAAATGTGTTGTAAAACTGTTAGGCTTTTATGTTTAATATAGTGATTGGAATACGAATTGAAATATTGATATATAGAATTATTGAATATCTAAATTAGATATGGAAATAATATTTAGACATTTCTTCTTAGAATATAATTCTATTTTTCATAACTACGATGAGCATAAACCATATATTTAATTGGTTCGAAATATGTGCTAAACGATTATGCTTATAAGTTTATTTTGAATTTACATGTATTCAGTTATTACATGTTGTGTTATGCGTATGGATTGTAGTTCATGTAGAATTTGCATGAGTACTAGGTAGTACTTGCTTATTTAATGTTTGAGCGAATCTTTCCTCTTATTGAGCATCGTTGGTTCTTTAGCTCACCCCACTCTACCCCACAGGTCCCTCTACCAGCGCGATAGACAAGAAAGGCAAGGGAAAGGACTTATCTTGAAGTACCTTCATATGTGAGACTCACATATTACAAGTTTAATATTATTATTATTAAATGGTTTTGTAATCGTACGTGGGTTATAGCTCGAGAATTAGTAATGGGTAGTTTTGAACCTTTTGATATTATTATAAGGTTGTATGAGACATTTAAATACTAGAGATGATAGATATTATCATGATATACAGGTTTATATGGTTTAGTTATGATTACTTTTCACACACTTATTATTATATATATTGTTTAGAATAATTATTCCGCAGGTTATTTAGGCGTGCCAAGTCGTTATTTGGGCCTGGTTCAGGTATCGGGTTTAAGTAACGGTTTGGGCCGGGCGACCCGACCCTAGGTCGGGGCAGGGTCGTCACAAAACTAGTAATGAGCATATTCATAATATGACTTCTTGGATTGACTTACAAAATAGATTCAAGAAAAATCAAACAATAGATAAACATATTCAAGAACAAATTAAAAAAGAGAAAGAACATTGGAAGAAGGTAATGTTAAAAATAATTGCAGCAGTTAAATTTCTTGCCCAAAATTCTCTAGCTTTTCGTGGAACAAATGAGAGGATTTATCAAAATAGTAATGGAAATTTTTTAAAATTGATTGAAATGATTGCCGTTTTTGATCCAACAATGCAAGAACATCTTAGACGTATTCAAAATAATGAAATTCAATATCATTATCTAAGTCATAATATTCAAAATGAATTAATAATTGCATTATCATCCGAAGTAAAAAATATAATAGTTCAGACTATCAAACAAGAAAAATATTATTCAATAGTACTAGATTGCACTCCGGATGTAAGCCATCAAGAACAAATGTCTCTAGTTATAAGGTGTGTTAATTCTCTTAAAAGTTCGATAGCAATAGAAGAATACTTTATAGAATTTATAGAAATAGATGATACAACAGGTTTAGGCATTTTCAATAAGTTGTTATTTATTTTGAATGCACTTGATTTAGATATAGATAATATAAGAGGACAAGGATATGATAATGGGTCTAATATGAAAGGGAAAAATCAAGGAGTGCAAAAAAGATTGTTAGAAATAAATCCTAGAGCATTTTATATACCATGTGCATGTCATAGTCTTAATTTGACAACTAGTGATATTGCTTTATCTTGTAGTAAAGCTACAACATTTTTTGGAGTAGTGCAATGAATATATAATATATTTGGTAGTTCTACAAAAAGATGGAGCATCTTACTTAATCATGTGTCTAATTTAACATTGAAACCATTGTCACAAACACGTGGGAAAGTCGAGTTGAAAGCGTTCGAGCAATTAGATTCCAAGCTCCACAATTAAAAAAAGCTTTAAAAGAATTAGCCAAGACTTGTAATGATCCAATAACGAAAAGTGAAGCAAAAAGTTTAAGACGTGAGCTTAAAGATTTTGAATTCTTATTAGGAATGGTTATTTGGTATGATATATTACATGCAATTAATTTAGTTAGCGAACTTTTACAATCTAGAGATATGCATATAGATGTTGCAATTGAGCAATTAAAAGGATTAATTTCATTTTTTTGAAGGATATAGAGAAACTGGATTTATATCGGCTATGGCTTTTGCTAAAACACTTGCGAGTGAGATGGAGATTGAACCAATATTTCGCATAAAATGTCAAATTAAAAGAAAAAAACATTTTGACGAAAACAATGATGTTGACATTGAGGAATCACCAAAGAATCATTTAGGATTAATTACTTTCTATATTTAGTAGATCAAGCTTTATCTTCACTAAAAAATAGATTTGAACAATTTCAATTGTATGAAAGTAATTTTGGTTTTTTATTTGATTTCAAGAAGTTAAATTCATTAGATGAAAAAAGTTTGAGACAATCTTGTATTAATCTTCAAAATATCTTAATCTATGGCAATAATTTTGATTTTGATGGAAACGATTTATTTTTAGAATTAAGAGTCTTGTCATCGACTATGTCAAAAGAAAAAAATACCGCCCTTGATATACTTAATTACATTAGTAGAATGAATTGTTATCCCAATGCACTAATTGCATATAGAGTCTTATTAACTATACCTATAATTGTTGCTTCTCGCAGAAAGAAGTTTTTCAAAATTAAAATTAATAAAATCATATTTGAGGTCAACAATGTTACAAGAGAGACTAAATGGATTAGCCATGCTATCGATTGAGGAAGATTTATTGTCGATATCGATTATAAAGAGATTATAAAAAACTTTGCTTCAAAAAATACACGAAGGACAATTTTACAATAAAGAGTAATTAGTCTTGAACTTGTTCGATTTTATTTTTGATTCTAGTGCTTGCTTCTTTTTTTTGGTACATCTTTTTTTATCTCAGTATAAGCATCATTTTTATTTATACATTATTTTTTCATTTTTGTCACTTTATGTCATCTTTTTGTGACTAGACTAAATTGGTTAAAAGTATCATTATCTTTCACAACATTTAAGTGACATACATCATCAAATTTATAGTTTAAGAGTAACTAGGATACAAATCAATTAATATAGAAAAGTTATGATACAATAACAAATTCCAAAAAGTTAGAATACAATAAAAAAGTTGTGAAATGTTAGGATACTTTTAACTAATTTTGACTTGTTACAAAACCCTTTTTAACTCCACTAGTGATAAGTGTTTTACTTTTCATTGTCGGTCCCAAGTCCGAAGAGAGGAGGAGGGAAAAGGCTAATTTCAAAATTGTTGATTTTAAGTTCATTGCGTGCTATTTATATATAACTCACTTAATCTTTAATTTATTTTTTTTAAATATATTTATTTTTATATAAAAGGCCCCATTTTTAAAGTTCGCCCCAGGCCTCCAAAATAACAGGGCCGGCCCTAGGTGTGGCCAATGCATGTATCCGCTGCAGTTAATATGGAAGGTGTGGCCACACAAACACTCGTGGTATATATGGTTGGGTTTATCATATGTCTGTTAGGTGATTTGGTAACTTTTGATATACTCTTGGTATGTAGTAGTGGGTTTCAATCCTACTTAACCAAGTTAATGCTTTGAAGAAGCTATTTTAAAGATATTTCAATTGTAAACATCCTAAATATAAAAGATTAAGTTTATTAAAAAAATTCATGTCATCAATCAGTAAAAAAGAAATTAAGAAAATTTTCCCACATGCTATCAAACAACAATGAAAAAATTTTCTTAAGAGAATTTTATGGAGAAAATTTGCTAAAGAAAATAGTTTTTTCTCATTGAAATTTTCTTTGCTATCAAACACACCCTAAATAGACATTGGAGTGGAAAAAAACTTCTCCAATAGAATGCACATTTTGAATGTCGAGCAAACGTGATAAACATTGTCTATTTTGAATGTCACTTTTTAACATTCAAATTGACATCTACGTTGTATAATCGGTCTTTTTTAAATATTTATGTATTTTATTTAGATTTTTATTTTCACATTTTAATTAATAAAATTATAAAAATAAATGTCACCTCATCAATTGAGCCACAAATTCATATTTACCATTAGAGACTATTTCCTCATCAATTGAGCCACAAATTCATATTTACCATTAGAGACTATTTTGAAGTTCAATTTCTATTTGAGCAACATGAAATGAATATTCTCTCCACATTGAGAATCCACGCCCACAATCCAAATTTAACATTGAAGATGCTCTCATCTTGACATTAAATTCACATTCCATTAGAGGAGTTTTTTCTACTCCATTGACATTCAATCTGCATTCCATTGGAGATGCTCAAGGGGCCTTATATAATTAAGTAAAACGAATGCTACCATAGTTGATTTCCTTTTAGGAGAATTCTACTGTAACTTTGATGCGACACACGTACAGATTGGACACGCAGGTGTGTGTCACTCTGACGTGTCTCGTGATGCGTCGCAAACGCACATTTGCAGAAATGAAGGCACAAGCACAATTGCTTGTCCAACCTGCGTGCTATCTGCGTGTCGCATATCAAAGTTCAGGTGCCCAATAGAAGCGGAAACTGTGACGAGAAAATTGATCTTCTAAACCGGAAAAAGATTATTTTTTAAAAAAGATTAATATTGTTTGTGATCTATTAGTTAATTTAGTTAGGATTAGGATATGTCTCATCTCTTTTCGAAATTTCAATTAACCTCTTGATCGAAGGCCATCTCAAGTATCATGGCTTCCAAATTCTCGGTTCATTTTCAGCTGCTCCTTCTCTTATGTCTCAATATCTTTGGCTTAGTCGACAACATCACGGAAGTTCTCTCGGCTACAAATTCATGTCTCATACTCTCAATTCCACAATTCTCTATATTACTCGTCGGCCATGACTTAAACAATAGTGCAGTCACCATATTCTCCCCGACCGACGACACATTCATCGCTTCACACCTCGCTCAAGTGCCTCCAACATTACTCGAATACCATGTGGTGCTAGAGAAGGACTTCGACTCATCCCTCCCTCCAGGGTCCAAGCTTGACACTCTCCTCCAAGGACATCCCCTTATTGTAACTTTGTATAAGAGTGTTAGAGTAAATCATTAGTTACTGTGTTAGTTACTGTGCTGTAAGTTTTATTTACTGTGATTTAGGGTTTACTGTGAAAGTGTAATCTCTCACGTGTTATGCACGTGACTTCTTATATATATATGTGGATGTGAGAGGCAGTGAGACGCGCTGTTCTTCTCCTCCAATTTTCTTCTTCTTCATTCTTGTACTACAGGAGATCTAGGGTTTTCCTCTAACATGGTATCAGAGCCATAAAGGCTTGCGCCGTGATCGGTCTGGAATCACCACCACCACTACCGGAATAAAGGAAGCGGCTCTTCAACAGAAACAGTTGATAAAATGGCAGATGATCAGACGCCGTTCTTTAGATCTGGTTCAAGAGAGACAGGATCTGGATCGATGGTAACCGGATCTACATCTGGTTCATCAGGATCTGCGACTCAATATCCGGCGATGACTCCCTTTGGTAACTCTCTTAACCAAATCGTTTCTATGAAGTTAGATCGCAACAATTTCTTGGTCTGGAAGGCGATGGTATTACCGATTTTTCGAGTATGCCGTCTAGATGGATATCTGTTAGGAACATTGAAGAGTCCACCGGAGTTCTTACCAGGGTCAAGTGATCCGAATCCGTCATACGAAGACTGGTATGGAAAGGATCAGTTCTGCCTTGGATGGCTCATCAGTGCGATGTCCAACGACGTTGCTCATGTAGTGGTTGGTGCTGAATCCGCTCATGAAGCATGGAGAAGGATTGAAGAACACTGTGGATCTCACAATCGGGCTCAAGTCCAAGTGTACAGACGAAAGATCCAGAATACAAAGAAAGGCTCTATGACGATGTCTGAGTACTTACTGAAAATGAAGGAGACGACAGATTTTCTTGCAACGGCAGGTTCTCCCATTTCGGATGATGATCTAGTGTTCAATACTCTTGCTGGACTGAATGGTGAGTACCTTCCAATCATCTCTGTTTTACAAGAAAAGGAAACCCTAAGATGGACAGAACTGCAGGCATCTCTATTGAGTTTTGAGATGACCTTGAGTCAGTTTCATGGTCTCAACAATTTCAGTTCCTTGTCTATTCATGATGCCACACAGTCGGTGAACTCGGCAGAGATCAAACAAGTGCCAGTAGGTGTACAACATCAGCAATCAAACAGTGGTGGTCTTGGCTCAAATAATTGCAATCGCGGTGGTCGTAGTCATAGACGAGGGGGTTTTCGATCCCAAAACAGTAATAAACCTACATGCCAAATATGTGGAAAGTTTAGACACTACGCGATAGTTTGCTACTTCCGACAAGACATGAAGTATATGGGAGCTTCAACTAACCAACCACAACAGGGTGCCTCATCTCAACAACTGCGATTAAACCCTACACCTACTGGATCCTCTCATCCACCTCCAAGTACCTTCTATGCTGCTTCTGAACCAGGTTCGGACACTTCGTGGTATACAGATAGTGGGGCTACATCACACATCACTTCAGATCCTTCTCAGGTGCATAACTACACTCCTTATCAAGGTAATCATTCTTTGATTATTGGTAATGGAAATTCTCTTTCTATATCTGGTGTTGGTACTGCAACAATACCATCTTCTAGCTCTAGTTTGTCATTTCACAACACATTGTGTGTGCCTCAGATTCAGAAAAATTTATTAAGTGTGTCTCAATTGGCTCGTGAGAATAAGGTTCTAATTGAATTCTATGCTCGTGATTGTTTTGTGAAGGATATCAGAACTAGGAAGGTTCTACTACATGGTACTCTTCATAATGGTTTGTATCGATTTTTTGGCCCTCTCTCCTCTTCTCATAGACGGTTTGCTCTTGTTGCATTCAACAAGAATTTACCTGCGTTATGGCATTTCAGACTGGGACATCCTGCACATCAGACATTGCAGAAGGTGTTGCAGTTAGTGAATGTGTCAAATAAGTCTGTTGATTTTTGTTCGAGTTATCCTTTAGATAAGAGTCATGCCTTACCCTTTCAATTGTCTACCCACCGGTCTTCTTATATTTTGGAGCTCATTCACACTGATGTTTGGGGTCCTTCTCATGTACGGTCGACTGGTGGTTTTCTTTACTATGTGCACTTCATGGATGATTACACACGGTTTACGTGGATCTATCCATTGAAGACCAAATCTGATGTTTTCAACGCCTTTTTGCATTTTAAGAAATTGGTTGAAAATCTATTTTCTACACGCATCAAGAAGGTTTAATCAGATTGGGGAGGGGAGTATAGGTCATTGAAGCCCTTTCTCGACTCTTGTGGTATTGTTTTTCAACACTCATGTCCACATGTTCATGAACAGAATGGGAGAGCCGAACGTAAGCATCGCCATATCATTGATATGTGCTTAACAATGTTAGCTCATAGTCATTTACCCTATAAATATTGTTGGGATGCATGTGAGACGGCAATTTTTCTTATCAATAGACTTCCATCTAGAATTTTGCAGGGTCAGTCTCCTTACGAGAGGGTGTATGGGCGTCCTCCAGATTATTTGATCATAAGAGTGTTTGGGTGTACCTGTTTTCCATATTTACGACCATATACAATGCTCATAAATTGCAGTTTCGTTCTGAGAAATGTCTCTTTTTGGGGTATAGTTCATCTCATAAAGGTTATAAATGTCTTCATAAATCTGGGAGAATGTATATCACTCGTCATGTCTTATTTAATGAAGATGAGTTTCCTTACTCCAATCTCTTTGCTTCAATATCCATGCCTCATGCTTCAGATGGATCATCACTGGTCAATCTTCCAGTTCCACAGTTCACGTCTCCTGAATCATGCATTCCACCAGTACCCTCGACTAAGTTTGATTCCCCCTCTTCATCTGTTCCTGAAAGGTCTCTACTTCTTTGCCTATGTCTCAGTCCTCTCCTCAGTCTGATCATAATCCTTCTTCTGATGTGTTTCATAATAAAACTGTGTCACATGTACCACCAGTTCCTTATGTTACAGAAGGTAGTAATGTGGTCAACAATGAATCTGAGACACTACAAAATGTTCATCCAATGATAACTCGAGCTAAAGATGGTATTTCTAAGAAAAAGGTGTTTGTTGCTACCACGTCTGTGTCTGAGGATATTCCTCAATCTATGGATTTGGCTCTCAAGGACCCAAAATGGAAAGAGGCCATGGAGAATGAGTATCGAGCACTTATCAAGAATGGTACATGGTCTTTGGTGCCTGCTCACTCTTCTCAAAATGTTGTTGATAATAAGTGGATTTTCACAGTTAAAAAGAATTCAGATGGCTCAATAAATCGATACAAAGCTAGATTAGTGGCTCGGGGCTTCAAACAGTTGTCGGGTATCGATTTTGATGAGACTTTCAGTCCAGTAGTAAAGGCCTCCACTATTCGAATTATTTTATCGATTTCTGTTCAATTTGGTTGGTCGATTCTGTAACAACCCTCAAATTTTAACCCGACTTGTATGGTACTTGTCAAAACCGTGACCCGACTACGTGATACTAGACAGTATTTCGAGCCTCGGGAGTCGACACCGAGGTGATTTTATGATTCTTTGATGAGTGTAATAGTATTTTACATTAATACGTGTCGCGGGCCGTTCAGGCAATAGTCAATGTGAGTGAGGTCCCGCCTAGGTAACCGGGGGAGAAAATACAGTGAAAAAAAAAACTTAATTAAAGGAATTATTGGATAATTTAAATAATTATTGGTGCGAGACAAGGTGAAAGTATGCATGTGACGGGGAAATACGGACCGAGGAGTTGAGATGTGTGGGTTGGTAAAGAAATGGGTGGACACAACTATCATACCCATTTAAAAAAAAAATAATAAAAATACAAACACACCTACCCCCATCACTCTCATCACTCAAATCAACTCACACCCATCCCATCACTCTCTTACACCCCCATCACTCATGTCACCTCACCTCACCCTCATTTAAACACTCATCTCACGTCACTCACCTCACCCTCTCCCATCTCATCAAACACAACTCACTTTTTCTCACTCCCTCACGGTTTTCATCTCTCTCACTCTCCTCTCACTCGATCTCCCATCTCTCCATCTCCATCTCTCTCTCACGGTCTCTCACCCTCACATTCTCATCGTCACCGCCACCGCCACCCTCCTCTTCTCGCCGACGAGCGAATTTGAATGGTCCCAGGAAGCCACCCTAGCCGAAGGTAATCTCTCTCTCTCTCTCTCTCGACCTATGCTATCTTTTTTCACTGTTTTTGGGGTGCGTGAGTCGGCTATGGTGTGGACAGTTGGGCTGGTGTGTGGGGTGTGTGCATGTGTGCATGCATGTGTGAGTGTATGTGCATGCATACATGTGTGTGCATGCATACATGTGTGTGCATGTGGGTGTGCATGTATATGCATGTACACCCCACGGATGGGGTGTGGTGTGTGATCGTGTGTGTACACCCACTGGTGGGGTGGACAGTCAAGGTGGGGTGTGGGCAGTTTTGCAGTGTGTGGTGTGCGCATGTGGGTGTGCATGTATATGCATGTACACCCCACGGATGGGGTGTGGTGTGTGATCGTGTGTGTACACCCACTGGTGGGGTGGACAGTCAAGGTAATATGGAGTTGGGGTGCGGACAGTTTAGTAGTGGGGTGGTGTGTATGCATGTGCATGCATGTGTGTGTTGTGTGAATGGGATGTAAAACAGCGGGGTGCACACAACCGTGGGGTGCACACAAAAGTGGAGTGTTGTGTGCACACAACAGTGGGGTGGGTCATAACATGTGTGTGTGTAAATAAATAAATAAAAAAAGAGAGAAAATAAAGAAAAATGGAAAAGAAAATCCAGAAAAAATAGGGAAAATTATGGAAACATTCAGAAAAATCCAGAAAAATATGAGAAATTAGAAAAATGGTTCACAACTGAGTTTTGGGATTTTCTTGGAAATGTTGGCGAGATATAATCGGGGTTTTAGCCTCGAAAAACGTAAAAATTGATATAATATGTCAAATTGAAGCTAATTTAATGACAAATGATCTTAGATATAATTCGGGTGGTAATTTTGATTTGTTGGACATTTATTCAAGCTGGACTGGATAATTGGAGTGCGGTATAGGAAATCGGGAAGTCACGGGACACGCGTTAGGATCTCGGAGTCGTCACACGGGTCGCGATAGTTCAGGTAAGTACATTTGCCTTAAAAAGCATTTGTACGTTAGTAAGCCAGTTTAGAAAATATCATGTGATTCATTTTCACTTCCTTGTGTTTGTTACTATCGAATTATTGGCTTTCCATTCCTTATTCCTTGTATGTGTGTTCTTGGCATAAGTGTGTGTCTCGAAGGTACATGCGGCCTGCACTAGAAGGGATAAAACGCGGGCACTCGAGCGCACGAGTGTTTGACCACCCCTAGTGATTGTGTGATACCATGTACTGGATTGTTGTGGATTGTTATGGTATTGTTGTGGAATATAGACCACTTATGGCCTCTCTTGACTCGTAGAACACGCATGTTTCGATTGCTTTCATTTTCAGTCTGTCTATCATGCATTCTTGTTTATTCAAATTCCTATCTTTCAGCACCCGCATGATATTTAGATTGCCTTGGTTGTTATTTCATGAATTACTGTTATATTCTTCTGGCTTTACTTTCAATTTTTCTCAGTTACTCACCGTCTAGTTTGTGACGGTGGGTGCAGATAGGACGGAGAGCAGTAGGGGCAAGGGACCTTGCCTAGGAGACTTTTTGTGAGCAGTTGGACTTGAGGTACCGAGATGTAGGCTCATGTTTATTTCTTTTTGTATGACGTTTATATATATATGATTGTTTTGGAACTGGGGAATATGTTTTGAAGTGGATTCCATCAATCCATTTTGTTGACTTAGAGTTGAACATGTTGGGTTTTTCACATTTATATAGATTCCTAATTTCCCTTTGATTGAGTTATTTCCCAATATTTGATTAGAATATGATTTTTGCTTCCGCTGTGTTATAATTGCAATAACTCTTTCATAAAACGTGAAATTTTGATGTTTTGAGGCTGACTAGGCTCGTTAGGTTCGCCGAGAACTGACTCGGGACCTGCACGGGTCTAGGCCGGGCGTACCCAAATGCATTGGGAATTTGGGGCCGTCACAGTTGGTATCAGAGCGCAAGGTTATATAGACCTGACTCTTGATGTAAATTCATAAAACACAAGCCATTTCAACCAGCGGAAGTTAGGAACGGTCAAACTTAGAAGTGGAAACCCTATGATCCTGTAGAAACTTAGCTGGGGAAGTAATGGGTTGAGTCGGATAAATTTTATACAATTATGATTGTTCTGTGTATTATTATAGTATACGGTAGCTATAGGCTGATCCGAGAAGTTCGTTCTCTTGGTTCAGGCGACGATGGCGGATCAGACCGGTCAGGGCGACGATAGCGGCACGTCCGGCACACGATATGCTAGCGTGGATGATGTGCATGCCTTAACTCAGAGAGTTGCGACGCAGAACCAGCAGCTTCAAGAGATGTTACGACTATTGAGTACACTCGTACCTGCTACCACTACACCATCAACTCCGACTACACAATTACCACCTACTGATACCCGAGGAGCAGAGACCCCGATTGCGGCGGCGTCTACGGCTCCGATTCCGTTAGAGGCGGTACCTGTGGGAGTTGTTGTTGCACCTGACACGCAGACCGAGGCGGAGACACATCCTTTATCGACAGAGATAGCTCGAGCGACAGAGACACCAGCTACGCCAGTAGCTATTGCAGAGGTTACTCCAGTTACGACTCCATCGAAGAGTCCGGGAGCCACTGCTGAGGCGAAGCGATGGAGGAATTCAAGAGACATGACCCTATGAAGTTCTATGGCGCACCGATGTTAGAGCGACGAGTTATTTACGAAGAATCATGAGAAGATTCATTCGATCATTGCCACGGAGGACCACATGCGAGCGACTATCTCCTCGTCGATGTTACATGGAGAAGCGAGATGATTGGTGGACGACGATCATTACTACCGAGGTGTTCCGAGAGACCGGATCGACTTCAAGACCGGTTTAATCGAAATACTTTCCGCCAACCGTGCTTCGAGCAAAGAGGAATGAGTTCATGGCGTTGAGGCAGAGCGCAGACGAGTCCGTGATGGAGTTCATGGGTAGATTTATATCGTTGTTGCCTTATGCTGGAGGATCGGCAGACACCGAGACTGATCGAGTCTATTATTTCACTGAGGGTTTGTTACCTGCGATCGGTGGTTCCGTAGTCACTACGCAACCGGAGACTTTACAGATTGCATACGGGCGGAGTCTAGCTCGGGAGGGTTACCTACTTACTCATCCAGAGGAGGCTAGACCGGCTAGATCAGAGTTTCGATCGGAGGAGTACCATCAGGACAAGAAGAGGAAGGAAAATAGGTGGAATTTTCATGACCATAGGACTCCGAGTGTAGGGTCCGTTGCACAACAGACTACTCGTCAGACACAGATCATTCTGCCAGTATCGAGTTTTACCAGTCATCCATCACAGCCTAATCGATTAGGACAACAGTCGCAGTGGCAGACTACTGAGAGTAGGAGTGTTAATCAAGGAGACAGGCAGAGGGAGACACAGAGGTTTGGTCAGACTCAGACTCATAGTTTCGCACAGAGACGAAACCAGATCCAGACTCAGGGATCGCAGGATACCCGCACATGTTTCAGGTGCAGAAAGACTCGCCACATTCAGAGGGATTGCCCTCAACCACTGAGAACACCGCCACAGCATCACCAGCACCAGAGGGAGCGTGTTCAGGCTGCCATTGAGCCAGAACATGGGGCATCCGGAGACTTTGTTGAGGGTATGATTTACAATTTCAGTATTTTCATGCGTACTATGTTAAATTTGGATTATGTTGTTTCCATCTATTGTTGTGCGCGTGGTAGACGAGTTAGGGTTAATGCTCGTTAGACTTAGTAGACCCCGATCTTAGGCACGGTTGCCAAGATGATATATACCCTAATACGATTTGTTTTAAACATTTCGATAGAAATAGAGGGCTACAAGTCGCTAGTAGCCATGCGAGTGCGGAAGCCGTTAGAATTTGAAGCCTTAGTTGGTGTGAACTAGTTACGAATATTATCTGTTTCGATCGGTTGATACGAGAAGGCACGTTGGAGACCTCCGCAAGTGTCAGGCGTGCTGAAGCAAGACAGAGGCATCAGCTCGAGTTTTTGAAGCACTACGGCTTCTCGTTTTAGGTACCATACGAGGAAGACCCACATTGTTGCTGATACTTTGAGTTGTAAAGGATTTGATGTCGAGATAATTGTGTGCTAGAGGACCATTAGTGTGATTTACGTGAGGCATTCGAGCTGATGAATTTAGCGGAAGTGCCGACGATTATCATGACGCATATACATGGTCAGACGAGGTTGCAGACCGTCTTAATTGGCATGGTGCGCGAGGAACATCAAGACGATGCGTCATACGAGCGATGCGGCGAGATGGCGGATAGTTCAGATTTCCCAGACTAGAGTCGGTCGACAGACTCATGCTAGAGGTATCGCGGGCAATTGGGGTTTTCCATTGGTGGCTGATACGTGTGACCTAGGATGTGCATTGACATGCGACATCTCTTTTGGTGGCCAGAGATAATTTTTGAGGTGTCGAGGTTGTTCGAGCGTGTGACATACCAGCGTGTGGAGGTTGAACATTGACGACTTGGAGAACAGCTGCACCACCTACCCATTCCTCGCTGGAAATGGGAACGTATTGATATGGATGTCGTCAGTGGTTGCCCCGATCTCCTCGTGGTTGCGATAGCATCTGGGTAATTATGGACAAAGTTGCGAAATCCGCAGTACCTTCACTTGTGCGAGGTTGTGCACGACAACAGTTGTCAGGCAAGTATCGGTATGGCACCGATTGAGGTGCTATGCGATAGGCCTCATAGATTCATTTCCTGCTGGGCTGAGCCAGAGGATGTTGTGGCAATTAGATCTGGAACTGTTGAGGATCATATTGAGAAGGTACGGTAGATTTGCCAGACTTAAGAGTGCCCAGGAGTGGCAGAAGAGATATTTGATGAGTATCACGATGAGCTTCAGTATGATTCAGAGAGACTATGTACACCTAAAGGTCTCTCCACTGAAAGGGTCACGAACGGTTCGGAGTCAAGAAATAACTCACTCTGAAGATTACCGGTGTCTTTAGGAGTGGTAAAGAGGAACGGTAAGGTCGTTAGTTTAATTTACTTATTAGTAAATTTCGAGGACGAAATTCTAATCAGTGGGGGAGACTGTAACAACCCTCAAATTTTAACCCGACTTGTATGGTACTTGTCAAAACCGTGACCCGACTACGTGATACTAGACAGTATTTCGAACCTCGGGAGTCGACACCGAGGTGATTTTATGATTCTTTGATGAGTGTAATAGTATTTTACATTAATACGTGTCGCGGGCCGTTCAGGCAATAGTCAATGTGAGTGAGGTCCCGCCTAGGTAACCGGGGGAGAAAATACAGTGAAAAAAAAAAACTTAATTAAAGGAATTATTGGATAATTTAAATAATTATTGGTGCGAGACAAGGTGAAAGTATGCATGTGACGGGGAAATACGGACCGAGGAGTTGAGATGTGTGGGTTGGTAAAGAAATGGGTGGACACAACTATCATACCCATTTAAAAAAAAAAATAATAAAAATACAAACACACCTACTCCCATCACTCTCATCACTCAAATCAACTCACACCCATCCCATCACTCTCTTACACCCCCATCACTCATGTCACCTCACCTCACCCTCATTTAAACACTCATCTCACGTCACTCACCTCACCCTCTCCCATCTCATCAAACACAACTCACTTTTTCTCACTCCCTCACGGTTTTCATCTCTCTCACTCTCCTCTCACTCGATCTCCCATCTCTCCATCTCCATCTCTCTCACGGTCTCTCACCCTCACATTCTCATCGTCACCGCCACCGCCACCCTCCTCTTCTCGCCGACGAGCTGAATGGTCCCCGGGAAGCCACCCTAGCCGAAGGTAATTCTCTCTCTCTCTCTCTCTCGACCTATGCTATCTTTTTTCACTGTTTTTGGGGTGCGTGAGTCGGCTATGGTGTGGACAGTTGGGCTGGTGTGTGGGGTGTGTGCATGTGTGCATGCATGTGTGAGTGTATGTGCATGCATACATGTGTGTGCATGCATACATGTGTGTGCATGTGGGTGTGCATGTATATGCATGTACACCCCACGGATGGGGTGTGGTGTGTGATCGTGTGTGTACACCCACTGGTGGGGTGGACAGTCAAGGTGGGGTGTGGGCAGTTTTGCAGTGTGTGGTGTGCGCATGTGGGTGTGCATGTATATGCATGTACACCCCACGGATGGGGTGTGGTGTGTGATCGTGTGTGTACACCCACTGGTGGGGTGGACAGTCAAGGTAATATGGAGTTGGGGTGCGGACAGTTTAGTAGTGGGGTGGTGTGTATGCATGTGCATGCATGTGTGTGCACGTGCATGCATGTGTGTGTTGTGTGAATGGGATGTAAAACAGCGGGGTGCACACAAAAGTGGAGTGTTGTGTGCACACAACAGTGGGGTGGGTCATAACATGTGTGTGTGTAAATAAATAAATAAATAAAAAAAGAGAGAAAATAAAGAAAAATGGAAAAGAAAATCCAGAAAAAATAGGGAAAATTATGGAAACATTCAGAAAAATCCAGAAAAATATGAGAAATTAGAAAAATGGTTCACAACTGAGTTTTGGGATTTTCTTGGAAATGTTGGCGAGATATAATCGGGGTTTTAGCCTCGAAAAACGTAAAAATTGATATAATATGTCAAATTGAAGCTAATTTAATGACAAATGATCTTAGGTATAATTCGGGTGGTAATTTTGATTTGTTGGACATTTATTCAAGCTGGATTTGGATAATTGGAGTGCGGTATAGGAAATCGGGAAGTCACGGGACACGCGTTAGGATCTCGGAGGAGTCGTCACACGGTCGCGATAGTTCGAGTAAGTACATTTGCCTTAAAAAGCATTTGTACGTTAGTAAGCCAGTTTAGAAAATATCATGTGATTCATTTTCACTTCCTTGTGTTTGTTACTATCGAATTATTGGCTTTCCATTCCTTATTCCTTGTATGTGTGTTCTTGGCATAAGTGTGTGTCTCGAAGGTACATGCGGCCTGCACTAGAAGGGATAAAACGCGGGCACTCGAGCGCACGAGTGTTTGACCACCCCTAGTGATTGTGTGATACCATGTTCTGGATTGTTGTGGATATTGTTGTGGATTGTTGTGGTATTGTTGTGGAATATAGACCACTTATGGCCTCTCTTGACTCGTAGAACACGCATGTTTCGATTGCTTTCATTTTCAGTCTGTCTATCATGCATTCTTGTTTATTCAAATTCCTATCTTTCAAAGACCCGCATGATATTTAGATTGCCTTGGTTGTTATTTCATGAATTCTTGTTATATTCTTCTGGCTTTACTTTCATTTTTCTCCAGTTACTCACCGTCTAGTTTGTGACGGTGGGTGCAGATAGGACGGAGAGCAGTAGGGGCAAGGGACCTTGCCTAGGAGACTTTTTGTGAGCAGTTGGACTTGAGGTACCGAGATGTAGGCTCATGTTTATTTCTTTTTGTATGACGTTTATATATATATGATTGTTTTGGAGCCGGGGAATATGTTTTGAAGTGGATTCCATCAATCCATTTTGTTGACTTAGAGTTGAACATGTTGGGTTTTCCACATTTATATAGATTCCTAATTTCCCTTTGATTGAGTTATTTCCCAATATTTGATTAGAATATGATTTTTGCTTCCATTTGTGTTATAATTGCAATAACTCTTTCATAAAACGTGAAATTTTGATGTTTTGAGGCTGACTAGGCTCGTTAGGTTCGCCGAGAACTGACTCGGGACCTGCACGGGTCTAGGCCGGGCGTACCCAAATGCATTGGGAATTTGGGGCCGTCACTGATTCGTCAGCTTGATATTCATAATGCCTTTTTAAATGGGTCGTTGATTGAAGATGTTTATACAAACCAACCTAAAGGATTTATCGATAGTTCAGTTCCTACTTATGTGTGTAAACTTCACAAAACACTTTATGGTCTTCGTCAAGCCCCTCGTGCTTGGTTTGACAGATTACGATCTACTCTTTTTATCGTGGGGTTTTGTGAATTCCAAAGCTGATAACTCACTTTTCATATTTCATTCTTCTTCTGCTGTTTTATATATATTGGTTTATGTTGATGATATTATTGTCACTGGATCTCATCCTGACCAAATACAACAGTTTGTTTCTCAGTTAAATGATTCTTTTGCTTTAAAAGATATCGGTGATTTAAACTTGTTTTTGGGAATGGAGGCTAGACGTGATACTACTGGACTGTTTCTCACTCAAACAACCTATATTAAACAATTACTTCAGAAAGGTGGCATGCTCCAGGCTAAGGTAGTTGATACGCCTGCGTTAGTGGGCAAGCCCCTATTTTCTGATACATCCCCTCATTTCTCAGATGCTACGTTATATCGTAGTTTGCTTGGTGGTTTGCAATACCTGGTTCACACTAGACTAGATATTGCGTTTATGGTGAATAGATTGAGTCAATACCAAAGCTCTCCAACTCAGATACATTGGCAGGCGTTGAAGTGAGTCTTACGATATCTTAAAGGTACTGTTGATTGGGGTATTTGGTTTAGACCTAGTACACATATGTTTGTCACGGGTTTTTCTGATGCAGATTGGACAGCATCTCCCGACGATAGGAGATCAGTTTCTGGGTTTGTAGTTTTCTTTGGTTCAAATTTAATATCTTGGCAGTCAAAGAAACAACATGTAGTTGCTCGTTCTAGTACCGAGTCTGAGTATCAGGCGTTGGCGCAGGTTTCGGCCGAAATTACATGGATCCAGTCGTTGCTGTCTGAACTTCGATTTTCTCTTCCTACTGCTCCAGTGGTTTGATGTGACAACATTTCTGCTCAAGCTCTTGCTCATAATCCTGTCTATCATACGAGGACAAAACATATTGAGTTGGACATTCACTACGTAAGGGATAAGGTGTTGGCATGTCAACTTTCTATTCACCATGTTCCAAGCTCGGATCAGATTGCGGATGGTTTCACAAAGGCTCTTGCTGCTTCTCGGTTTTCTTTTCTTAGGAGCAAACTTGGTGTCGTTGCTCTCCCCCTGCGTTTGAGGGGGGATGTTATAGTAAATCATTAGTTACTGTGCTGTAAGTTTTATTTATTGTGATTTAGGGTTTACTGTGAAAGTGTAATCTCTCACGTGTTATGCACGTGACTTCTTATATATATATATATGTGTGTGTGTGTGTGTGTGTGTGGATGTGAGAGGCAGTGAGACGCGCTGTTCTTCTCCTCCAGTTTTCTTCTTCTTCATTCTTGTACTGCAGGAGATCTAGGGTTTTCCTCTAATAGAGAGTGTCGAGGCGCTCAACTTTGTTGCCGTCTTAGAATGGGATGTGTACAATGACGGGCATGTTATTGTTCATGGCGTCGCCAAGTTCTTTAAAATTCCCTATCATGAGAGGGTGTGGTCTAAGGGTTTCTTGCATGTCCTTTTGTACCTGATGTGTGGTGTAATTATCATTGGTGTCCTTGTGTTGGCCTCCGCAAGCTTGAGAAATTTTCTTATTTTTTATAGTTATAGTACTGTGGGATGGTCCTACTAATCCAAACTTTGGTGGTCCTACTAATCCACACTCTGGCACTGTCCCCATATGACGATGGCTGGATCCCAACCCAATTTTTTCACTCAACTTTCAAGAGACTCTGAGCCTCGTTTAATGGGACCAAGTCTATTATTACTAAATTACTTGAATTTTAATTTGCCTATTGAATGTGGTGAGTTTTCACACTTATCTTCCCTAGATCATGGTCTACCCCTTAATTCATTTTAACTCATGAGTCCAAATGACACTACTCTTTACTTATATGGGAGACTAAAACTTAATTATAATGTCCTATTGAATATAATGAGTTGATTTTAAATTGGATATCGACCATTTTCAATATGCATGTTTGCTATGTGATGGTTTATTAGTACAAGATCCGATTAGGAGTTGTATTTCCAACAATCTTTTATTTTTTTCCGAGGAAGGCTATTTACACAGTGGTGCTTCTGTTGCTTGAATGTGTGGAGACTCTCCAAGAGATGAACTGATGCACATTTGCCTCAAATTCCAATAGAATGGACGTACTGTTGTTGAGCCAAAAGTTGGGACTTTCAACTTTGCTCCTCCTATCTATGTCAAGGCCGTTGGCTCGATAGGTAGAGATCAAGATTCAGTTCTGTTGTGAAGGTTGCTTCATCATTTCAGCGCAGCAGAATCGTCAATAGTCTGGAGTATTGGCGGCAATTCGAACAGCAATTATTATAGTTCAGGAACTTCAGTTTCCTTTCCAGTAGAAACTAATAGCTGCTGGAGCAAACTATCAATAATGGGAAATTCCTACACATTTCCAAAGAGGGAGCATACCAGAACATATATCAGTGTTAGAAAAAAGTATACCACCATTCTGACAGACAAAATGATGCTTCTTCCTTCTTCATTTCTATATTTCTTGCAATATCCTTTTAACTAATCAATGGAAAAACATAATTAAGATATGCATACCTCTGTGATTTCACGGAAGGAACCATTAGTGACGGGAAAAGGGAGTCTCTTTACCACAACTTCAAATCCTCTGTGACAGAATATAATAGCCTATGTAAGATGGCATATGTACAAGTCTTCTAACATAATTCAACACGTTAACTACTTTGCAGTATTATGCACTCCAGCAAAATGATTGAAGAACCTTGGTAAAAAAGAATTAGAAGTTCTCCAAATGATTAAAAAAAATTGGAGGTTTTCGTATCTAAGAAATTTCCATAACTGAAGAGCCAACATTACAGCTGGAATTTTGAAAAATTCTTCTTTCCCAACTCCCATTCGCTTCTGATCTTGGACAACTTTGATAGCTCTATGCCACGCTAATCTACTCCACTAAGCATAAATAGCTTCCTGTCCTTTCTCTATTATTGAAAGGTAATCTTGCCAGGTTTGGTCTACTACATCAATTAAACCTCCACTCATCTTATGAAGATTTTCAGAAGCAAAGGGTTGAGAGGCAACCCCATGATGAGTGGTCATTCCTTCCTATTCATTTGAACACTGATCTCCATACATCAACAAGTCCCAGCTAAGCAAGTCTGGTAGAACTCACCTCAGCTCAAGTATCACGAATAAAGCACCAGAATGCAATATATATGCAAATGTTCAGTTACCCTACCATTGAACATGAGTTTTATGATTGAGACATGAATTCACAAATGCAAAATTACTGGCTTTCTAGTTTTCTCGTCGTAGGTAAAGATTAAGGTCAACTATCTAAGATTCTAAATATGCCTTGATATTTTTTGTCATCCCCAACTTCTACCAACAGAATCATAACGATTCACCATCATTGGTTTTTTTCAGCCTTCAGGATTCTTAATGTGTCCCTGTTTTCAATGGTTACACATTCAAGAATTATCTTTGCAGTATGCCCCATGTCTGTCTCTTCTGCTCACCTGATCCTGACGCATAGCCAATGATTCCTCCCATGCTTTCCAACACCGAAACTCCTCGCTTTGATTTATCCACCAGTTTAATTCTCCCTAATCCCACCATATAAAGCCCCAGTGAAATGTCTTAAAATCCGCACCGTCCTCAACATTGATTGTCATTCCTATTTCCAGAACTAAAGAATCTTTGCTAATTTTTACTTCTTTGCTTTGCTGTTGGCTGTATTATTTTTTGTTGCTCACAGTTCTGCGACTTCAGTCCCTCCTAGGCCAGGTCTACAGAACACCATAGGCTTCCTGCTATTGGATTCTCTTACCTAAGTTTAATTATAAGGTAGGGAGAGAAGAAAGTTGTATGACTTGATCGTATATTCCCAGCAACCCCAAAAAAAAAAAAATGCCCAGATTTTTTTTTTAAAACAAAAAAGTCAATGATTCTGATTGATTCTTGCATGCACAGATATAACATTGTGTTGAAGAGAGTCAGTGAAGCATCTCAATCCGACAAATTATACTTTAGAAAACAAACTCCATGACTTTTCTTGTAGCTTACCTCAATTCGTTGCAGAGAAGGACATAACATCTAATAATGTGAAAGAAGAGTCTTGGAGAGAAATCTTGATTTTCAGCCGAAAGGACATTAACGAACAACTACAAGAAAGGAAAACTTGAATAAATAAACTTCCAATTAGCCTATAGCAAAGACATGAAGCCCGATCTGAAGCCAATACCAGATGTTCCCAGGCTTTCATCAATCCTTCAAGTAGTTGACTGCACGCTGGACTGCAAATGTATGACAATCCTGATTCATCTTGCAGAATAGCCTCTAAGATATGCATTGCAACCTACACCAATAGTTAGGTCAAAAAACTTTGAACAATTTGGATGAACAATAAGAACGCTAATATGATATTTTTATTACTGAAGATATATTGAATGACTCTAAGGTTGAGTATTATTGTATTTTTGTTGAAGATCCAATTTATTTGAACGCTTAAGGTCGTTGAGTATTATCATATTTTTGTTGAGTATTATCGTATTTTTGTTTTGATAAGAAACAAACCATCTTGCCTCCTTTGGGACTTAAACCCCCCAACCTCTTACACGTATACCTCATACTAGACCAGTGAGCCACCCACTTGGTTGGTAGTTAATGAGAACTTTAAAAATATAGACAACTTTAGCGTCACAGAAGGGACTGTTTTGGTACACTCGAAGGGAATGCAATATTAGAAGCCTACCTGTAAGGGATTTGAAAACAGGGACAACACGTTTTTGATCTGGAAAGTTCAATGCTCAAATATCATGTCAACCCTAAAATTTAAGGATGGTATCATACTTGTGAGCGTGTTAGCCCCCTAGAAACTCTTTGCCAATAAAGGCTCCATAAGCTAAGGTCCACACGAATATTAGGCACAGCACTATAGCACCAATGAAAACATTTACAAATACACATTACGCTCATCCAATGCACAGGCTTCCTAGTCACCCAGATGCATAATCTTGTGGCAAACATTAGAATCAGGAGAAAATTCTGATTCATACAAATCAAAATTCTTTACAGTAATAACTGTGTGGCCTAGGCTCACGAGTAATCCCATGGGATCGATGCGATGAATAAGCTTTACCTAATAAGCTAATAGATAATAATTGCAGAAACAAATGTCAGCCAATTTGGCTATATCACTGGGTCATCATCATCAACACCATCAACATAGACTCAGTCCCAAATTAATTGGGAGACAATATCACTGGTTGATGACCTAAAATCATGCTCGCATGTAAAGAAAGCTAGGTGGATGCCGTGGATCTAGCATAAGCTAAACTATAGGAAGCAGGAAAAAAAAAATCAAATCAGACGATTCAGACCAACTAAAATTATATATACCACTTTTGAGAGTTCATTTCCGAACTCCATGCTGCATTGGCATAACTCAAGTACGTCACTTTCAATTGCCCATTTGACGATTGATCCATCTCTTGCCTGTGAAAAGCATATCAAAAAAGAAAATTCAAATCCTAATAACAGGAGAAACTGTTATATAGTGTGTGGCCTTCGTGATTATGTAATACCTGACACAAAATCCCAAACACTGATAATGCAATGGCTTGAACATTTTGGAAGACCTCCAATGGGCTCTTAAATTTTATTATTGGTATCAAAAAGTTTGGTACATTTGCTGCATTAACCATGAAAAAAAAAAAAAACAATTGAGAAAAGCTATAATCAGAAAACTATGGAAGTCAAAATTAGTTGAAGAGGAAATAGTCAAACATTATGGATAGCTTACAATCTGCAAACTTTTTCCGTGTCTCATTGTTTGCTGCAATGCTCTGAATCCATTGAATGGATCAACAAAAGATGAATGAAAGGGAAAAGGAAATGGGAAAAGAACAAAATATACAAATTAGCACACCTGAAGAAGGGTGAGAACATTTGCAAGTCTCTTCGCAGACCTAACATTAAGAGTCCCGTCAACCATTTTCCTAAAAGCTGCCAACAGCTCCTGTTTCAGAGTACAAAATTATCTCAAGTTCGGCATTTCTCAATGTTCTACGGGAAACAAAACATGGTAAAAAGTTTGAGTTTATACCTGCAATAAGATTGACATCGTGCTGCAAGAGTGGAACAGCAAATAACCAGTCCTGTAATAATTCTCCGGGTCATCCATCCTTTTCTGCCACGACAAAATCAGGAAACCGAAATCTTAAACTCCCCAGATTAGTACCAATTCCTAATTAGAGACCAAACTCAACACAAAATCTATAGCATATAACAATTCTCCACAAATGTCTCTCCAAATTCTAGTCTACATAATTTTGGATTTTTAGTACATTTGATGATAGCAACTCTCAGAATTTCACAAATCACGATTAGGGCAAACACAATTCAAGAAAACACAGTACCAACCACGTTCAAACTGAACTCCAAATTGCAACTAAAGATCACTATAGACTATACTAACTAACAATCCAAGCATTGACACCAAATCAATCACATCCCACAATCACTTCAACACACAAATCAGGAACATTTGACTTCGACTCTTAGAATTTCACAATTAGGGCAAACATGATTCAAGAAAACATAATAGTAACCATATTCAAAGCAAACTCAAAATTACAGTGAAAAATGACTATATTGAATAACAATACAACCATTGACACCAAACCAATCAAGTCGCCGTGCAATCACTTAAACACCCAAATTAAGAAATCCTAATCTTAAAATAACCATATTAATACCAAACTCAAACACAATCAATAGCACATGACAATTTCCCCATATGTCTCTCCAAATTCTATTCACTAAGATTTTGGATTTTTAGTACATTTGGTTTCGATTGTCTCAATTGAACAAAACACAGTAGTATGTATTAACCCTATTCGAAGCAAACTCAAAATTACAGCCAAAAATGACTACAGTTACTACACTAACTAACAATCAAACCATTTCCACCAAACCAATCACGTCGCCATCCAAATTTCACAATTAGGGGAAACGCAATCCAAGAAAACACAGTAGTAACCCTATACAAATCAAACTCAAAATTACACCCACAAAATGACTATAGCCACTATACAAACTAACAATCCAACCATTAATAACCAAACCAATCGCGTCGCTGCGCAATCATTTAAACACACAAATTAAGAACAACAGGGCAAAAATGATTCAAGAAAACAAGAATAGCGACCCCATCCAAAATGAACTCAAAATTACAACAAAAAATTACACTCAAATATGACTATAGTCACTATACAAACTAACAATCCAACCATTGCCACCAAGCCTAAACAACAAGCAAATGAAGAAGATGAGGACGAAAGCAGACCTCAAGAAGGAAATTACTGAGGCATCGAAGGGCGTTCTCTCGGAGGACGTGGTCTTGGAGCTCAATAATCACGCCGGGGATCACCATCGGCCTCCTCATTCTCTTCAGCGCGTTCTTCTTATTCTTCCCCGATTTCACTTTCACTTTCACTTTCGCTTTCATCTCCGGCGACAACAGCTCTGCCAACAACACAAAAACAACAATATCAGGGACGGATAATCGAGAGAGACTCGTCGGACGGTCGGATTCATCAGTTGAGTCCGCGATTGGACGATTCAGATACGTTGATCGATCTTGGATTCGTTGAGGAGGCTCAGTGTCCGCTCTTCCCATCGCTCCTCCTCGTCCTCTTGGGTTTCTTCGCGGTTCGCCATTTCTTCGTCGCGAGCGAGCTTAGGGATCTTGTGCTCCTGGGTGTTGATTAGTGGAAGACCGTTTCGGGCGACAGGGTTCGTTGTGTCGTTGACGATGAGTTTTATGTAGAATGAGGACTTGGTGACGACTAGGCGTAGCGAACGCCGGACCATGGGAACATACTTCGAGTTTGTTGGGCTCCCGCCAATATTGGCTTTGGTAGGTCGGTCTATGAGGAAATATACTTTCGGAGAGTAGAGTGAGTCCGGCCCAAGGAAGATAATAATTATACATTATTATTGTTCCTATGAGTTCTATAAAATTTTAAAAGATATTCAATACCGTTTTTTTTTTTTTTTTTTTGTTTTTTTGGTGTAGATCACCCCGTATCAAAATTTAAGCAAACTACTCAGTGCTCGAGTTGCATTGGCCCAATAAAGGGTAAAACTTTCTCAACGATGGTTTCTGCGTTTGTGAAGTTTTAAACTCGCTATAGCTTGCTTTTAAAAGTGACAAAATCTTGTCTAGACTTTCTTTATTAATTTTGTCCAGTTTAGATTACAAAAGGGTATGTACAAGATTTTTACGACTTTGGGTCGAGTTTGGAATCTTTGGATTAAGAATTGGGATGATCAGTTATGAGATTATACACAACTATCTGATCTGAATTAAGAAAATGATTGTTCTGAAAAAAAAAAGATTGATTTTACTAAAAAAAAAATCTCAATATGATCCATCTGCCCTCCCATAAATAACCTTATTTGTAACATATATTATAAAAAGAAGTGATTACTGTTGTAATAAATTAAATTAATTAGAGTTATAATTGAAAATTATGCAAATAATACTTTTAAGGCCGCCTCCAATGGAACGCTAAAATAGCGTTCCAACGCTATTTTAGCGTTCCATCGTCTCCAATGAGACGCTAATTTCCCCTCTATTTTAGAGGGGGTGAATAGTGGAACGCCATATTTGGCGTTCCACTGTTCATCTCCTCTAAAATAGAGGGGGGGTGTCTCTGCAATTAAAAAATTGCAGAGACACCCTTGACTTAATTTTTTTTTTTTTTTTTTAGTTTGTAAGATTGAATCACATAGATGCAATAAAAAATTGCAGAGACACTCTTGACTTAATTTTTTTTTTATTTTTTTTATTCAATGAATGATCTCTATTTGACCCAAAAAATAAAAATTAATGGTCTTTTTTAAGGCTCTCCCTTAATTTGGTTTAATTAAACTACATATTATCATTAAAATTAAATGAACATTACATTAACAAACTTAATAACTTACAACTAAAATATGATTCGACCTATTACAATACAATACAACGTAGTACGACATAAATAATAAGTTAATTATAAAATTGATCATAATTAGGTAAATTAGTCCCAGGTCCCCCAAGGTTATCAAACAATGGGCCAAATGTATTTTGGGGGGAAGAAGAAGTACTTTGTTGTCTTCTTTCCTCTAAGATTTTTGTCCGTTGGGCTCGCACATACTCAATAACACTTGGATTAATCAATATCTTTCAAGTTCGCAAATAATATTTTATTTTCATCTTTTTCTTTTTGGCGGGACATTATTGTTTTTCTGTCCAATCTTGCATCCTGTAACAACTCCAAAAGTTGTCGATTTTCTTCTCTTATCTCGTTCACTGCAGTTGACGACTCCTCACTTGTTTTCCTCTTCAATTTGGCTTTCTTCACTCCAATAGGTCGCCGAGATGAATTTGCAATGAGATTATCTTCAAGCTCATCTAAAGAAGCAAATGGAGAAAGACCGGGAGATTCTGTGCAAGGAGAATCAAAACCCTTTTCAGATTGCGAAGAATCATAGTTAGGTTCCCTATACATATGCCTCACGGTAGAAACATTGTCCTTGAATTTTTCAATATCCTTCATAATATGCCAAACATGATCGAATTTGAACCTCTTTTTGTACTTTGCATCGTGCATAAATAATATTTTCGCCTGGCGCATCTGTAATTATATGAAAAATACATAAGAATGATGCTAGAACTTAATAATAAGAAGTATTAAATAATACAACTGGAGGAGAAAAAAAAGAAACTTACATTATCTTCATCTGAAGCACCGCTTTGATGCCTATTCTCAATCGTTTTCACGCAACTAACCAGTCTTTTTACTTCAGTTAATATGTTGTGCATGCGAGATTGTACGGATCTTAAGCTGCGACCCTCTCCTTGCTCGCTAAGTGTTTCGTTATATTTTGCCACAATACGACCCCAAAAGTTATCTGCAGATTGATATCGACCCACAATAGGGTCTTGAGAAACTTCAAGCCATGCTTCACATAGAATATGATCCTCACGAGCAGAGTATCCAGTTGATCGAGACATTGTTAAAGAAGAAAACAAATAAATAGATGAGTACAAAACTTGTTTGAAGGATATAAAATGTGTAGTGGTGCTTGCTAACCAATGCAAGGTTGCTATATATAATGGTCCAAGGCTTTAAGATAAGAAAAGAATATTTACAAACATACACATTATCCAATGCATAGAGGATAAGAAATCCACATTTCAAAAAGATGACCGTTTGATTGGATTTCATTACAGTATATGACCGTTAAATTGAGAATATATCCGTTGGAGTGCAAGACAAGGCAAGAAAAGAATATTGACAAACACACACATTATCCAATGCATAGAGGATAAGAAATCGACATTTTAAAAAGATGACCGTTTGATTGGATTTCATTACAGTATATGACCGTTAGATTGAAAATATATCTGTTGGAGTGCAAGACAAGGCAAGAAAAGAATATTGACAAACACACACATTATCCAATGCATAGAGGATAAGAAATCCACATTTCAAAAAGATGACCGTTTGATTGGATTTCATTACAATATATCACCGTTAGATTGAGAATATATCCATTGGAGGGCAAGACAAGGCCAGAAAAGAATATTGACAAACACACACATTATCCAATGCATAGAGGATAAAAAATCCACATTTTAAAAAGATGACCGTTTGATTGGATTTCATTACAGTATATGACCGTTAGATTGAAAATATATCTGTTGGAGTGCAAGACAAGGCAAGAAAAGAATATTGACAAACACACACATTATCCAATGCATAGAGGATAAGAAATCCACATTTCAAAAAGATGACCGTTTGATTGGATTTCATTACAATATATCACCGTTAGATTGAGAATATATCCATTGGAGGGCAAGACAAGGCAAGAAAAGAATATTGACAAACACACACATTATCCAATGCATAGAGGATAAGAAATTCACATTTTAAAAAGATGACCGTTTGATTGGATTTCATTACAGTATATGACCGTTAGATTGAAAATATATCCGTTGGAGTGCAAGACAAGGCAAGAAAAGAATATTGACAAACACACACATTATCCAATGCATAGAGGATAAGAAATCCACATTTCCAACCTTGCAAGATATAAATACAAACTCCATTATGATGTTAAGGCACCAACTATTTGATAGTAAACTTTCATATAATTATTTTGTTCATTTTCAAAATCGATATCCAAAATGAGTTTTAGCATATGAAGTTCATCTTACTTGCTAAATGACTCTGATTCTTCGTATGAAGATAATCTCTTGCTGGCAGAGATTGCTCAAACGGAGGAGACGATAACTCGTATGATTATGAACAACAACAAGATTCTAATGCACTACTTGGAGCGACAAGGCAATAACACAAGCACTAGAGTTGGCTCTGTTCCTGGTCACGCAATGATTAATTGCAATCGAGAAATTGCTGATCGTAATTTATTCGATGACTACTTTGCTGAGAACCCAAGATATAATGAAGACATGTTCCGTCGCAGGTATCGAATGTCACGAAATTTATTTCTTCGTATTGTTGATGCAGTGAAATCTCATGATAATTACTTTCAGCAACGAAGAGATGGAGTTGGTAAATTGGGATTATCGACTTTACAAAAAGTAACTGCTGCATTTCGAATGTTGGCATATGGCTTACCAGCAGATGCCATAGACGAATACTTAAAAATCGGAGAGTCCACTGCAATTGAAAGTATCAAAAGATTTTGTCGTGCTGTCGTGGAGATATTCTCATATCGATATCTAAGGGAACCTAATGCCAATGACATTGCAAGGCTGCTTTATATTGGTCAACAACGTGGCTTTCCTGGAATGTTGGGCAGCTTAGATTGTATGCATTGGAAATGGAAGAATTGTCCAACTGCATGGGCTGGACAATATACCGGTCGAAGTGGCTCACCAACTATAATTCTTGAAGCAGTTGCAGATTACGATCTTTGGTTATGGCACGCTTACTTTGGTATGCCAGGCAGCAATAATGATATTAATGTGTTAAACAACTCTAATCTTTTTTCTAATCTTGCCAATGGCATTGCCCCCTCAGCTAATTACACTATTCAAGGTAAAGAGTACACCATGGGTTATTATTTAACTGATAACATATATCCAAAGTGGGCAACTCTTGTTCAAACTATTCGTGAGCCGCAAACGCGAAAAATAAAATTATTTGCTATGAAGCAAGAAGCGTGTAGGAAGGATGTGGAACGTGCTTTTGGAGTTCTTCAAGCTCGATTTGCAATTGTCGCAGGTCCGTCACGTTTTTGGGCTACAAATGTATTACAAGACATTATGAGAACTTGTATTATTATGCACAACATGATTATTGAAGATGAACGAGATCTTAGTGTACCAATTGGACAAGCAAGGGAAGCACCAATTCCTGATGTTGAAGTGGCCTTGGATGAAAATGAAAGATTCGATGAATTTCTTAAACGCAACAAAGACATTAAAGATAAAGATGCTCATTATGCGCTTCGTAATGCCTTGATTGATCATATTTGGGATGAGTACACAAATGGAGATGATTAAATAAATGTTATTCTTCCTTTTGTAGTTATTTTATGAAAAATTAATAAATGTTTTTGCTATTTTCTTGCGAGCATTCGGTGACATGTTGTCATATAGTAATAAATAGATTTACTAATTCATTATAAATATATTTATATAATTAGAAATATAATCTAATTATTTATTATATTAATTAATCACGTTATTTACTAATTATATATATTCATTTATTAGTTCTTATAATATGTTAAATAATATTATTATATATTTGTGTGTTGTTAGGAGTGATTAGATAAAAAAGAAAAGGGAGAGAGGTGTAAGTAATATGCACAAAATAGTAGTGAGAGAATATTCCTTTTTAGAGGAGAAATAGAATTTGTGGTTGGAGAAGAAATAGAGTTTGATGTGACAGAACTGTAAAATAGAGGGAAAAATAGAGTAACATGATTGGAGATGCTCTAATTAATTTTCTATATAATATGACACATTTGGTGGAATAATAAATAGACTAAAAATGTGACAAATGTTTGGGAACAGTGGGAGTGTTGTTCTACCTACCTGTCAAAAAATAATACTACGCAAGTGACCCCGCTTATACAATGTTTGACCACTTAAAGTAATTGAATAGTTTGAATACTGAGTAGTTCAGACAAAAAAAATGATAGTTTAATATACTCGCAACGCATACTTTGAGTGCACACTCTTATCTTTTAACTATTTATAGTGTTTTATCAGATGTAGAGCTCACACTTAAGAGATAAGAAAGAGCATAAATGACTACAAAATAAAATATAAGTCCCAAATTTACCTTAAAAGTGAATTATTTTATCTTTTTGCAAAAAAAAAAAAATTAGAAACAATAAGGTGCAAATCAGTCATAACTTTCGTCCCACTAACGTCATTCCATCCCCTTAAATGCAAGACAACAAAATCAGAATCAAATCATTAAGAAAATTATAGAATCCCTAAGAAAGCAACTTTGGAAAAAGGAAAAAGTAAAAAAGATTTTATTTTTTTTAAATATAATTAATTCAAGAGTCTAGACTCATAGAGATGTGTAAATAATTTTTATAAAAGTTAATAAGAAAACACTAATTTCTCTTAAGTGTTTTAACAATAACACCAACTTTTTGAAGGATGAGTTTGAAATAAACAAATCTATAGTGTCTAGACTCTTGTGTCTAAATAGCAATACCCTTTTAAATAATCCTTCAGATGCCAAATTTTTGTTACCCTTTTTTTTTTTTAATAAGAAATAATCATCATTGGAAACTTGAACCCCCAATCCTCTTATATATTCATATTCCACCTACCAAACTACCAAGCTATCATATATTTAGTTCTTTTATCTTCAGATAATATTATGAAAGTCAATCCAACAACCCAGGCCTAATTCTTTTATTTCCATTATTTAAGACGAGTTTACAAACATTCAATAATGCAACCAAATTCACTTGTAGAATTCCATGACCCAATAGCTACAAACACAACAACCCAATCTAACACCAGCAAATCCAGATCCCTTGGCTAGGGCTTCAAACTCTTCAAGAGTCCTTTCTTTCCCTCCAGAGAGCCTATTCATCATGATCAAATCCATCTGATGCACAATTTCGCTAGCAATATCAACCTCTGGAACTACCGGAATAACACCCTCCACGACTATCACTTTTCCACCATCTTGTAGAGCTTCATAACAATTCTTCAACAACTTCAAGCAACAATCGTCGCTCCAATTGTGAAGTATCCACTACAAATTTGATACAATTTTAATAGAAAATAATGTCTAATTAAACAAATTAAATTTGAATAATTCCAAACTACTCGAGTCATTAATAAATAGACTTTTTAATTAGTTGATCTATAATTCAAATCCAAAATCTCTTTTCTTTTAAGGATTTGATTTGGTTGACATTATTGAGATGTGAGCATGTCATTTTCACTTTACTAGGGAGTTATGTTAAAATAATTTAGGTTAGATTACCAAAATAATGCAAGTTGATTAGCGATCCTAACAGGTTTATTATTTAGGACTAGTAAATCTTGTCTTATCCTATGCACTTTAGTAAGACTGAAAATTTATAATTATAAAAACTGACTTTTTTAAAAAAGCAAAAAGTTGAAATTCGATTCGCGAATTCATTAAAAAATAAAATAAAGAAAAGTCAGTGGTGGGTACCTTCATAAAAATGGCATTTCCTTTTGGGACACTGGCAAACATGTCCCCTCCAACGTGCTCAACACCTACAATAACATTACCAAAATTAGTCCAAACGAGGACGATGTTTTTGTTCCTTTTTTTTAGGATAGAAAGGAGAGAATCAAACCAGGGTAAGGAGGGGCTGTTTGGATCACACGAGGCAAATCAAAATTGATGCCCTTAATTGAAGGGTACTTGGAAACAATGATATCAATATTAGTTCCAATCCCACCCCCAACATCAACCAACACATTCACCCCCTCAAACCCACCATACTTTTCAACAATCTTCTTCATCACAATCGTAGTGTGACTAGCCATTGCTCTGTTGAACAGCTTGCTGAATCTGGGATCTCCCCCAAACAATTGATATACATCCATTCCGTGAACCTTGTCAAACGAAACGCCCCCATCGAGTATGGCCTCATCCAAGCAGTACCTACACCAATATAAACACAAACGGCCTTAAAAAGTGCCCTCAAAGTGTAAGTAGTATCTACACCAATATCAATAATTTTTATTTTTATTTTTATTTTATTAATTATGGGTATTCATACAGTTGGCTGTCGCCCGTGGAGAATCGAACTCACAAGTCCCCCCTTTGCCCTTACCATGTCCACGTTAACTCTTGGATCTAATTCTTGGTAAACACATTATATTCTTTGGTTTCTTTCTAAGTAATGGGTTGAGATTGCTAACTAACTCCGACAATAGTGGAACCAAAGGAAAGGAAGGAGGGGCTAAAAAGAGTTTCGGACACCTATCAAATGAAAAAAAACTTAAAAATTAGATCACTGACCAGCTATCCAATGAAACCTTGTCTTGGGCGTAGATCAAATAGGGAGCAAGTGAAGACCCATCTCGATCTTTGACGAAATACTTGCTAGCTTTAGTCAATCCATACAATCTCTCAACATGGGTGTCGTTGTCTTTGTGATTCGAAACAGAGCAAGTGAGAACAGAGTAGCTTGCGAGGAGGCGGAGGAGACGGTCTAGCCTGTTGGGTGTGAGTGCACAATGAGATGGGAAGTGAGATGCTATCTGAGATGAGGAGAGATGGGCGCCCTCGCCCGCTTTGTTGATGATCTCGAACACATTAAGATTGATCGCGGCGCGCATCGCCATGGGAAGGACTGATGCGTTTACGAGCTGAAAGGCAAACAAGAAGTCTTGGTCATCGTTGTTGCTGTGTTTTGGGCATAATTGATCTTGGGAAGCCATGGTTGAGTTGAAGTGTTTTGTGGTCATGAGTGCTCTGTTTTTCTTTTTATATAGTAATATACATAAAAAGTACTGTGGTTTTTCCATTTCCAATGTTTCATCAGTCAATACTAACTAATAGACAAAGAGGTAACTACTAGTCAGCAGTCAAAGAGGATTGGAGGAAAAAAAAAAAAAAAAAATACTAGCACTAATACAATCTACGGTTTTTTTTTTTTTTTTTTTTTTTTTTTTTTTTTTTTTTTTTTTTTCATGTTGGACGCTAATTGCACCGACTACTTTACGTTCAAACACTGTCGGAGCTTATATAGGGTGACCTTTTCAACTTAATTTTTTTCATTTATAAGACTCGAATTCAAGACCTCGCTTCAAGGAATGAAGTCCTTTACTACTTAAGTCAACTAATTAGTGATAATCATGTGTTTTTTTATATACATCATTATATATATATATATATATATATATTCAGAACCCAAGATCAAAAACAACATTTCCATGGTAAAAATTACACTTAGGAAATTTTGTTGGAATAAAATTTATTGATGGACTTAATAATAATGTATTGTGATCTGTCACGTAAGGTTAAGTCCATTAAAAGTGATCTAATTATATTTAGACTTTAAATATATTTGTATGGTGTGGACTTATGATGTGTAGAGACTAAGAGTATTTTTTAATTTTATGATGGGCTAAACTGGAATACAAATTAGGGTTTCCTTTATGTCACCCTGTATAACAAAATTATGGTCTACATGCTACACAATCGACTTTTGATTCTATTATGCATCCTGTCACAATTATAATACTTTTAAAAAATACTTAGAGTTCTCAAACAAAAAGTTGTTCTGGTTTGAAAAATCAACTACAACCAATTAATCGCTCAAGTAATAGATTCAGGTACGCTACCATGTTCTAGTTATTTTTAAATTCTCAATAATTTTTTTTTAACAACACATTCTCAATAATTTAATATCATGGTGATTTAATGGGATTGAAAATCCCTATAAAGTCATCCTAAGCATAATCGGAGACCCCAAAAAAAGGCCTATAAGCAAAATGCTTTTATCCCATATGGTGACACGTACCCCCAAAACTACAACACTCGTGAGTTGTGCTGATCTTCCTCCCAAAAAGCTTCCATCGCACGTGAAAGAACTGGTGCAATTAACGCCCCACCACAAGGTCCTACAATAAAAGCGCGCGCACCAGAGCATCAGCCTGGACCCAACAATGCTACCTACGTACCTGCCATTCTCAGGGATTTATTTATTTATTTATTTTTTTTTTTTTACTTATGTGTACTTTTTCTAAGAAACCACATATTGCACATTACGAGACTCAAACCTTGACCACTTTTTTTTTTTTTCTTTTAAGAACGAGACTTTGTTTATTCTGGCCATTGTGTGCAACCATATATACAATACTATATATACCGGGTAAGAAGTAATGTATTTCTCATAAATAATATCGAAAAACCCCCTATTAGTATAGTAAAGAAAAAATACGTCGTCCCTAAACTGAATACGTCGTCCCCCACCGAGAGAAAGTGTCATTAAGGAAACAACAATCTCTCGTCGTGTCACAATCTCTTGAAATCAACTAAGTTAAACCTGCGATCATATGATCCAGAATACAAAATTGAAAACAAAAATACAACTAATGAGCCCCCAAAATACATTTATGTCCCCCACTTCAACCCTCTTCACCCCGCACCAACTAGAGAAGTCGTTGTCACTTCCCACTCAATTCAGTCCATGAATACTCCTTGAACATATGGTTCACTGATTCCTCCCCTCGCCTGCATAGCATACAATATTGGTGTGGCGAGATATAAAGGTCGGGTATTCTACGTTGTAGGACAGCTGCAACACTTATCTTTTCCTTCCAAGTGAGCGAGATACGGAGTTTATATTTCATAGGCGCCTTTCCCTTCCAGATCAGCTCATATGTCTCTTCATTGATAAAGCGAGAGATGCCGACTTAACAGTATATTTTTTCGTCGGCTCCCAATACCAGAACCGTTAGTCGGGCCGAGAAGTCACCAGTCGCACGTCACTCAGTTGCAATAACATAGCATCGATCGAATTCAACTCGTTCTGGTTGAGTGAGTCGTCGCCTCCCACGAAACTGCAAATCCCATTGGGTGACCACATTAGCTTTTTGCCAGTTTCATCCACTACGTCTCTGATAAAAGCTTTCAACACATTGAGTCCTTTCCACATATCCCACCAAAAACGAATATGGCTACCTTCTCCCAGTTTATGGGCTAGTCCATCCATAAACTCTTCCGAACAGGCCGCAATTGCTTTCCATGGTGCTTTCCTCGTTGGTTTGAAGCGTCGTCCTGGATCCCAATCATTAGCATTACGCCCATAGATACTCTCAACGACATGTGCTCATAAGGACTCATTTTCCTCTTGAAATCGCCGCAACCACTTTGCTAGCATAGCCTTATTCCTCGCCACCAAACTAGTGACCCCAAGCCCCCCCTCCTTTGCTCTTTGCACCATGTCCCATGCTATCAAAGAATATGACCATCAGAACCCATTTTCTTCCACAAAAATCGTCGCATTAATGCCTCACAATGGTTAGCCACACCTCTTGGCATGTAGTACAAGGACATGTAATAAGATGGTAGTGCCTCCAACACCGACAAAATCATGGTAAGTCGCCCTTCGCGTGATAAACATCCGCCCTTCCATGCCTCTAATCACTTTGTTATCTTCTTGAATACAGGATCCCAAAATGCCCACACTCTCAGATCTCCTCCTAATGGCATGCCCAAGTACTTTATCGGTCAATTTGTCGGCCCCACTCCCACCCTCTCTAGCTACTCCCTCAGTCCCTCTACCTCCATATCCCTCACATTTATGCCCATTAACATAGATTTCAGCAGGTTGAGTTGAAGCCCAGACACCTCGCAAAATGCATGTACCACCCTCATTACATTCTTCACCGTAACGACTAAAAAAATATGCTATGTCCATGTGACGACGTGTGATGAGCCTAATCCCATAATTAAGCTCTAATCCTAGTCTCGTAGGACTTAACTATGTATTAGTCAGCCTTACAACCTATATATCTCATATTTTATTCAACTTATGATATTTTGTGTTAATTAACACTTTATTTAACATGATTTGTTATTTAGCGAAAGTCTTATAAAGTTAATGCGGAATTAAATTTGTATATTATGCAGAAGCCAATTGAAAAATAACCTAAGTGTGGAAAACCAGGAAATGACATTATATATACCAGATAACCTCAAAATATAATATAACAGTCTAAGTTTGGTCGGGGAACTAACGCTTAGCCCAAATGTTCAACCCAATGTAATAAAAGACATATAGTATCTAATACATACAAAATATCAAAATGGACTTACAACAAAAGTCATGCCGCGCCGCTACTCAGGGAAAATCTCCTATCTTCTCCTTCCCTGGCCAGCTGGTAGATGGATCTGCACTCATCGTCATAAAAAGGTCGGTGAGTACAAGAAATAAACAGTAATCCCCGATGACAAGTTTAAATTTGCATTTCCAAATATAATCGTCTGGTATTTAAAAACATATAACTAGGAAAACTGAAAGAAAAATAAACCATATGCAAGTAAATACTAGAGTTAAACAAGTGAAACTGACATTAGGTTAAGTAATGGTGGATTAGGTCCAGTCGGCAGTGAACCGCGTCACTCCGACTCCATAATCATAAATCACAAGGGACTTTAACCCAAATGAGTCCAGGGACTCTAATCTCGGTGTGTAGACCACGACTCTAACCCCGAGTGCAATATAGTGTCAGGTAACATGTGTTGACATCCCTAGGGACTCGAACCCCGTGAGTCGCGCACACCTCAATCGAGTAGGGGACCTAATTACCAAAAACTACTTTTAATTTCAAGAAAGACCAAGTATGGAATGTCAAGGCATGATATAACAACTCTCAAATTTAACTTGACTTGTGTTGCACTTGTCAGAACTATGACCCGATTATGCAATACTGGACTGTATTTCGAACTTTGGGAGTCGACACTGAGGTAATTTTATGATTCTTTTATGTGTATTAGTATTTTGTCTAATACGTGTCTCGACCCGTTCAGGCGATTGTTAGTTTGAGTGAGGCTTCGCTTAGGTAAACGAAGGAGTAAAACACAATTAAAATACAAATAAATGAATTTGTTGAATAATTTAAATAATTAATTGAAGGGACGTGGCGAGAAAACGGACGTGGCGAGCCAGTTGACAGAGAAATACGGATCGAGGAGCGCAAGAGCAACGTGAGAGTTGATTAACTAAGTGACACATAAGTCACTAAAATGAGTACACATAAGGGATTGTTAAAGTAACACAGCTTAATGAGGACAACCATGGGACCAGCTCCAGATGCGTGCAGGGGTGGGGATAAAGATTTGTCTATAAAAGGGAACCCAACACCACTTTACTCATTCACTTTTCACCCTCCTCACCAATCTCTCTCTCTCTCTCACCACTTTCCCCAGTTTCCTCCTCCGCCCTAGTGCACCATCGCCGACCAAAATGGCTCTGGGTGGTCAAACCTCGCCGGCGGTAGCGAAAAACTCGGGGATACGCATTAAGATTCGTGGGAATGTTGTTACGCGGGTTGCGTTGTCAGGTAAGTACATTTGGCCTAAAGCTTGTGTACGTTAGTAAGCCAATCAAGAAAATACCATGTGATTCATTATCATTCCATCATGTTTGTTATGATCTACTTGTTGGCATTTCCGTTCCACATTCCTTATATGAGTGTTCATGGAATAAGTGTGTGTCTTGAAGGTACATACGACCTGTACTAGAAGGGATAAAACGCGGGCACTCATGCGCATGAGTGTTTGACCACCCCTAGTGATTGTGTGATACCATGTACTGGATTGTTGTGGTTATCGATGTTGCGACATCGCTGTTGTGGATTTGTTGTGGATTTTAGACTACTTATGGCTTTTCTTGACTCGTAGAACATGCATGTTTCGATTGTTATTATTTCTAGTCTACCTATCATGCACCTTGTTTATTTAAATTCCTGTCTTTCAATTTCTGCATGATATTTAGATTGCCATGTTTGATAATTCATGAATTACTGTTGTATTCTTCTGGCATTATTTTCGATTTCTCTACGTTACTCACCGTCTAGTTTGTGACGGTGGGTGCAGATAGAGCGGAGTACAGTAGAGGCAAGGAGCCTTGCCTAGGAGACTTTTTGTGAGCGGCTGGACTTAAGGAACCCTAGAGTAGGTTATATGTTTTTGTTTGTATGTTGCTTGTTATTATTATCATGTTTTGTTGAGTCATTGAATTCGAGATTATAGTTTGGGATTAATATCATACAATGTCTCATTTGACCTTGCTTATTGTGCATGAATATTCCCGTTTATGGGGTTTTTATTTATATAGATTCCTAATTTCCGTTTGACTGAGTTATTTCCCAATAATTGTTTACTATTAAATTTTCTTCCATTGTGTTATACTTGCAATAACTCTTTCATAAAACTTGTAATTAGATAATTGGAGGCTGACTAGGCTCACCAGACCGCCGAGTATTGACTCGGGGATTTGTACGAGTTTAGGCTGGGCGTTCCCAAATGCATTGGGAATTTGGGGCCGTAACACATGACACATCTAAGCATCTAAGCAAATAGGGATACAAGTCCACATTAATACTCATATTGTATTCACTAGCCTAATAACATGCTATTTATCATTCAAATTAAAATTAAAACAACAAGAATGAACAAGGCATGAGATAGAGGCAATGAAATTAGCAAGGAAAGGGATATCATTCAAGCAAAGACTCATAAACATGAGCATAGAACACAATCAACACATGATACCATAACATAATAGCAAATTAGTCCAAAGGGAATGCACAAGAACAACAAGTCAGTAGAAATGAAATGTCAAGTAACTTGTCATTGGGTATACTTACCAATTCTCGCAAATTCCTAGTCAATCCGGCCTCCCGACACCCCGACTATTGTCTCCTAAGTCTCGGGTATCCGAATAAACCATTTTATATGATTTAGTGTCAAATTAATTGATTTTATACTGCGCCGATATGCGACATTCTTTTGGTGGCCAGGGATGATTTCCGAGGTGTCGGAGTTGTTCGAACGTATGACATGCCAGCGAGTAGAGTCTGGGCATCGACGACCTGGAGGACTACTGCAGCCCCACCCATTTCTCAATGGAATTGGGTACATATTGATATGGATTTCGTTAGTGGTTGCCCCGATCTCCTCGTGGTTACGATAGCATCTGGGTAGTTGTGGATAGTTTTGGTTGAGACTTAAGAGTGCCCAGGAGTGGCAGAAGAAATACTTGTCGAGTATCACGATGAGCTTCAGTATGATTCGGGGAGACTGTAAATATCTGAAGGTCTCTCCACTGAAGGGTCACGAACGGTTCGGAGTCAGGAAATGACTCACTCTGAGTTTTTATCGGTCTAGCTTACTTATTAGATAAATTTCGGGGACGAAATTCTAATAAGTTGGGGAGACTGTAACAACCCCAAATTTTTAACTGACTTGTGTTGCACTTGTCAGAAATTGTGACCCGGCTACGTGAATATTGGACAGTATTTCGAACTTCGAGAGTCGACACTGAAGTGATTTTATGATTCTTTGATTGTGTGTATTAGTATTTTAGTATTTTACGGGTTTCGAGCCGTTCGGGCGATATTTAATTGAGTAAGGTTTTGACTAGTTAAACGGGGGAGAAAAACAAGTAAAAAATACAAATAAATGAATTTTTAATTAATTAGTTGGCGAGATAAGGCAAGACTAAGCGTGTTACAAGAGTCGGAACAAGGAAAAACGGACCGAGGAACGTCGTTTGAACGTGGAAGTTGGTTAAATATGTAACATGCGAACTATGTGATTAGTATTGTTAAAGTGACACAGTCTAATGGTGAGGAGCCATGAGATTGGCCTTGAGATGTGTGTGTGTGTTAAGATGAGATGATGTGGTCAAAGACCCATAAGGGCAATAGTCCAAGAAGTGAATAAGAGTTAATGTAAGGGCAAAAAGGTCATTTGATTTTATATATATACAAACCGTTTCATAACAAACCCTACACTATTTATCTTCTTCTCCAAACACCCACTGCCGCCACTCATCTTCTTCCTCCCTTCATCTCTCTCGTCGGTTTCCCACTCGGTCTCTCCTCGCCAGAACCCTCACCGGAGGTTCGCTCTCTCTCTCTCTCTCTCTCTCTCTCTCGGTCTCGGGTTCTCTCTGTCACTCTCGCTGTTCTCTCTCTCGTTCACGGTCTCACTGTCTTGGCCGAGCACCACCGGTTGTCGGAGGTCCAGAGGTGTTTGGGGTTCATCCCTCTCGCCGGAGACCTTCCTCTCTCTTTCTCTCCCACTCTTTCTCACGTTTTTCACTGTTTTTTTTTAAAATTTGTTGCTGTTTCGGTTTCGCCGGAAAACTCCAAGCTTGGCGGCGCTGCTGGCCGGATCGCCGCACTAAGGAGGTTGTCGGGGACTAGATCTCGCCCATACTAATGTTCTACACCCCTCCGGTGTGTCCGAAATCCAGTTGCGTTTTAAACAGTTTTAATTTCACTATTTCATGTGTATGGTGGTGTTTGTTGAATGGAAATCGCCGTGGCCGGCAGCCGCCACCATTTGGACCACCATGACTAGGACGCTGTCGGGGACCCCACCAAGCTTATACATGGGTCCCACGGCCTTCGGAGTGGTCAAAACAGTCCTATGTAGTGTGAAACTTTCGCCATTTCATGTGATTGTTTTTGTGTTGTATTTTATCTTATTTTTATTCTTTCTTTCGCCGTAAAATCGCATGTTTGAACGAATTTGCTGGTTGAACCATCACTGGTGTGGGGGTTATCACGGATCTTGCTCATGTCCTAGATGGTCTCTCGCGGTTTTGGTTCATCTAAAATACTATTAATATTGTTATTTTGTCGAATTACTTGTTACGATTTTTATTAAACAATTGGACTCGTTGTAGTTTCTTAATAATGTTGAGTGGTTTCGTGTTTTGATCATTCTTTGTTGATGACGTCGGTGTTGAGTTTTCAGTCAAGGTTTTATCAATCTAGTTTGAATGTTTTATTGAAATCACTTGAATTAATAGCACATCGTGTGTGAGAACGAATTGTGACGGCCCCAATTTTCCCCATGCAATTGGGTACGCCCGGCCTAGACCCGTACAAGCCCCGAGTCATCACTCGGACGACTGTGAGCCTAGTCACCTTCAACTTAATCAATTTGTTATTTATGAAAGAGTTATTGCAATAATACACAAGCGGAAGACTAAAACATTTATAATAAAGGGGAAAATAACTCATTCAAGGGAAGTAAAGGAATTCTATAAGTGTGGAAACCCCGGGTTTTCATGCACAATTCGATAAGTAATTATACATGATACCAGTCTCATTAAAGTACCAAGTTCAATAATCCCAAAGCATGTATATATAAAAACGGTATACATAAAAGCAAAACATAAAGAAACCTATAAAATAGTCTCCAAATCCAGTAGCTAATCCTCACAATAGATCACCTAGGCAGGTCCTTTACCCTTCTTTGTTTCTCGCCCTATCGCACCCACCGTCACAAACTAGACGGTGAGTAAGCGAATAAAATCGAATGTAATGCCGAAGAAGATAACGATAATTCATGATAATACAAGTAAAGCGAGTCTAAATATCATGCGGTATTAAAATGACAGAATTTAAATAGACAAGGTGCATGATAAACGGACTAATAGATATCAATCGAAATTCAAGTGTGTTCCAAGGAATCAAAAGAGGCTCATAAGTGGTCTAGTCCATAGCATAACGGCGAAGACCTCGCGAGGTCTTCCGGGCATCGACTCAAACGAAAGCACGGCTATGATCGGTAAGGGACTCGAACCCCAAGACTCGGTGTCACACGGTCACTAAGGGTGGTCACACACTCGTGGCCACGAGTGCCCACGCGTTTTATCCCTCAGTGCGGGTCCTAGTACTTTTCGGACAAAACACTTACGTAGGAATCACACAACAAGAAATGGAATGGAATACCAATAATAGTGAATAACAAGACCGAATAAATGATAATGAATCACATGACATTTTCTTCTTGGCTTACAAACATACAAATGCTTTTTAAGGCAAATGTACTTACACGGTCTATCGTAACCTGCGTACGACGCTCCCGCGACTTCTAACGCGTATCCCCCGAGTTTCCCGCTACCTAACAAGGTTGGAAACTCGTGTTAATAGGTTAAGTCATTAACTAAACCTACGTTGTATCCAAGTGTTTTCCCGTTGTTTTAAGGACTCAAACAACTCGACAAATCGATAGAAAATGAATACTCTCGTGTTTTCTAAATGTTTTGATGATTCAAACAACTCGATATAAATCGTCGAAAACCAAACAAAACACAACTCTTTTGGATTTCGAAAACCATAACATATGTAAGCCTAATCACACATCTTAAGCTCGGTTCGGTCGTATGTGGGTCACGCCATAGTCTCGAGGACCGGTGGGTTTGTTTGACCATGACGTCATAACCATTTGACTATACCCTAAACAACCCGTAGTTCACCATTACTATGTCTCGAAATGGATCCGGAAATCACATGAAATGACGATACGTTTAAAGAATCTCGATTAATCATTACAATATTAAATAAATGTATATTTCATGTGACACACTCACATGCACACACATGCATGCACATGCTCTCACATGCACAATTTGTTGTGTACACCCCACTCATCACACACCCCACTGTTATGTGCACACAACACCCCGTTGTTGTGTGCACCCCACTGCTATTTACACCCCATATTTACATGTGTTAATGTCACTTTATTACTTAAAACTATATAATATACCTTAATCTATTCTTTTACACCCACAACCATTGTGTACACCCCACTGTGTTTACACATACCCGCTGGTGTGTACACCCCACAGTGGTGTACACATGCCCCCATTCATGCACCCCATGCACATCAACCCACCACCAAAACCTTCATGCATACACCCCAAAAATTTACAAAAATCCACATAAAATCATGAACCCGATAGACAAGAGAGGATGAGGGGTTCACCTAGGGTGGCATGTGGGGTCTCCGACGGCGAGGGAGGTGGCGGCGACGTGAAGCCGAGAAGAGGAGGGATCCGAGAGAGAGATCCGTGAGAACACACGAGAGAGAAAACCGTGAGGTGAGTGAGATAAAAAAAAATAAATAAAAATAAAATGTTGTTTGCAAGATTCGATCCCTAGTCACGTTACCTCATCAAACTCATTCATTACCAACTACTCCAGCAAGCCAATTTTATTTTATTTTTTTATATTTTTTGCATATATGATACACCCCACAACCTAACAACAGTGAGAAAATAGAGAGCTAGAGAAAGAGAACCACAGAGAGGCCGTGAGAGAGGGTGAGAGAGAGAAGGCTGAGAGATCAGAGAGACCGTGAGGTGAGAGTGGTTACCTTCGGCTAGGGTAGCTTTCCGGGGATTATTTAACTCGTCGGCGAGAAGAGGAGGGTGGCGGTGGTGGTGAGAGGCCGAGTGAAGAGAGGAGATCAAGATGAAGAGATGGAGAGGGAAGGGTTGGTGGCGGTGATAATTGGAGAAGAAAATGATTACTAGGGTTTCTTTCCATCATTTTGTATATATATAAAATATAAAGGTTAATTGACCATTTTGCCCTTGAGTTTAAACTTACCCAACCCTTGGACAGCTACCCTTATGAGTCATTTGACTCTTCCTCACAATCTAACACATATCCCCATCTCCATGACCATCCAATGGTCCTCCTCACTCAATCGTGTCACTTTAACAATCCTATCCATATTAATCTATTAATTTAACCACATTAATTTTATTAATTTACCAATAAGGTTACACAAATTCTCGCCTACTCGGTGCATCGTTTCCCCGCGTTTGACACGCTTCTCGAGGCGATCCCACCCTTGGGATTTGAATAAATTCCCTCATGTTTTTAGTATACATTATCGTAAAAATTTTATTTTCCTCAACCCGTTTTTCCTTGTTCTGACTCCCATAACACGCGTAGTCTAGCCCTGCCTCGCCAACTAATTAATTAAATTAACTAAAGATTCATTTATTTGTATGTTTTACTCCCCCGTTTGCCTAGTCGAAACCTCACTCAATTAAATATCGCCCGACCGGCGCGAGACTCGTAAAATACTAACATACTATTACACACAATCAAAGAATCATAAAATCACTTCGGCGTCGACTCCGAAGTTCAAAATATTGACCCAGTATTCACGTAGCCGGGTCACAATTTTGACAATTGCCGTACAAGTCGGATTAAAAATTTTGGGTTGTTACAGTCTCCCCCACTTATTAGAATTTCGTCCCCGAAATTTGCCTAATAAGTAAACTAAATTAACGACCCTTCGCAACTCCTAACGAGACCGATAAAAACTCAGAGTGAGTCATTTCTTGACTCCGAACCGTTCGTGACCCTTCAAGAGAGAGAGATCTTTAGGTATTCATAATCTCCCGAATCATCTTGAAGCTCATCGTGATACTCAACAAGTATTTCTTATGCCACTACTTTGGGCACTCTTAAGTCTCAAACAAAACTATTCACAACTACCCGAGATGCTATCGTAACCACGAGGAGATCGGGGCAACCACTAACAAAATCCATATCCATAGATACCCAATTCCATCGAGAAATGGGTGGGGGCGTAGTAGTCCTCCAGGTCGTCGATGCTTGAGCCTCTACTCGCCGGCATGTCACACGCTCGAACAACTCCGACACCTCGGAAATCATCCCCTGGCCACCAAAATAATGTCGCATATCGGCGCACATCTTAGGTCGACCGGATACACAACCAAACCGAAACGATAAATCTCCGAAGTAACTCTTCACAAGCATCGACCCCAATGGAATCCCCATCGCCGCGATACCTCTAGCATGAGTCCGTCGACCGACTCGTCGGGCAATATGAATTATCCACCATCTCATTGCACGCCATTGGTATGACGCATCGCCTTCTTGTCCCTCACGCACAATGCCAAATGAGACGGTCCACAACATCGTTTGACCACGTATCCGGGTTCGTAGTCGTCGGCACGTCCGTGATCTCATCAACTCGAATGCCTCACATAAACCACGCTCGTAGGTTCTTTAACATATAACTACTCTCGCATCCAATCCTTTGCGCGCAACGCATCAGCAACAACGTTGATCTTCTAGTATCCACAAATCAACGCATATAATGTTTATATCTAGTTCGCACCTCTCCCAAACCGTGGGCTTATAGCCGCTTCAGACAACTTAGATCCTCTTTCTCGAACTGTGGACTACCTCAAAGTCACTTTGGACATGCTCGTTCACCATCGCTGAATTGCAAACCAATGCATAGTCACTTCCAACAGCTTGATTTTATCTCGGTCTTCTGATTGTAGGTCCCAACCAATTCAAACAACCTAATTCAACTACGGTCTCTCTGACCGCTCCCGTTTTCCCAAAATGGTAGGAATGCCACGCCTCGTCGCAAACATCGCCCACTACCACGACTCAAGCTTGGTGATCACGACGTAAGACGCTACGATCGCGACTCGTACGCCATACTCGTGAAAACCTCCCAACCTACTCGCGTCTCGACGCAAGTTTATCTATACCCAGACAGTAAAATAGATTCGACAAAGTTGTAACCGTGGCCACCATGTACACTACGTGTCCATGCATCGTAAGATGAATCACAACCGTCGGTCCGCCTCTCTTTAGGTGTACTTGTGGCTAGTTTTGGCACCCATTGTGCCCAAACTTACCATCTCTTTCGGACTCTTATCTAAGTTAGGTTTGTCTCATCCTAGACAACACTTGCTAAGTTTAAACGGTAATACTCTAGCCAAGTATCAACCCTAACTCGTCACATGACGTCTAACGTCTTATTTAAACACCTAAAGCTTCATTTAATCGGTTCCATGCATGTCATATGATAACCAGGAAATTTCTTTATCTTCGTTAGTATCACGAACCACTATAAGTTATTGTTCATTCGCCACGCGTGCACATCCTCGCACAAATCAAGACATCGTTTCTAAAAATGTCCAGTGTCCACTGTGGTAACACAACTTCCGCTTTCGAGAACCACTATCATCGTTCGAATTTCTCGTTCGTTTCCCATCATGTTTCCCACGATCGGCGCTCTAATTACAACTCGGGTCGATCGGGTTCAATCTTCTCGTGACTCTTCAAGAACAACTCGCTACTACGGCCACGTCGGTACCTCCATAGAAATGACGTGGTCGTGCCTCTTGAAATCTCGCCATTGCTCGACCTCAATAGTCGTCGTAATGTCATACACTTGTCGGTGCACGAGGTACAACCGCCATAATGGTGTCATTGAAGTGGTGGAAGGAAGCAAGGTCATGGTCGTAACCCCGATGTGTTTGCCTCTTGAGTAATGGTTACTCTAGCTAGTTGATGGTACCGATGCAACAAAGAATCGACGCCTCATTATCGCAAAATCTCTTCCAACTATCGCTTTCTTGAGATGCGACTCTCTGCGTCAAAGTCGAAACTCGTCGATGCTAACGGCTCGAGTACTCGACGTCCCATTGTCGTCACTAGGACCCTTCGATCCGCCATCGCCATCTCATAACGAAAGCGTATTTCGGATCGGTGGATAGTTACCGATACCATATAATACACACAACAATCGTAATATGTATAAACATCACATCCGACTTATCCCACTCCCCAACTAGGATTCTAAGTCAAGATCATAGGGTTTCCACTCTAAGTTCAACCGTTCCTAACTTCCATTTGGTTTAAATGGCTTGTGTTTTATGAATTTGAATCAAGAGTCAGGTCTTTAGAACCTTGTGCTCGATACCAACCGTGACGGCCCCAATTTTCCCCATGCAATTGGGTACGCCGCCTAGACCCGTACAAGCCCCGAGTCATCACTCGGCGACTGACGAGCCTAGTCGACCTTCAACTTAATCAATTTAGTTATTTATGAAAGAGTTATTGCAATAATACACAATGGAAGACTAAAACATTTATAATAAAGGGAAAATAACTCATTCAAGGAAGTAAAGGAATTCTATAAGTGTGGAAACCCCGGGTTTTCATGCACAATTCGATAAGTAATTATACATGATACCGGTCTCATTAAAGTACCAAGTTCAATAATCCCAAAGCATGTATATATAAAAACGGTATACATAAAAGCAAAACATAAAGAAACCTATAAAATAGTCTCCAAATCCAAAGTCGCTAATCCTCACAATAGATCACCTAGGCGGGGTCCTTTACCCTTCTTTGTTCTCGCCCTATCTGCACCCACCGTCACAAACTAGACGGTGAGTAAGCGAATAAAATCGAATGTAATGCCGAAGAAGATAACAATAATTCATGATAATACAAGTAAAGCGAGTCTAAATATCATGCGGTATTAAAATGACAGAATTTAAATAGACAAGGTGCATGATAAACAGACTAATAGATATCAATCGAAATTCAAGTGTGTTCCAAGGAATCAAAAGAGGCTCATAAGTGGTCTAGTCCATAGCATAACGGCGAAGACCTCGCGAGGTCTTCCGGGCATCGACTCAAACGAAAGCACAAATGACCTATGATCGGTAAGGGACTCGAACCCCAAGTCACTCGGTGTCACACGGTCACTAAGGGTGGTCACACACTCGTGGCCACGAGTGCCCACGTTTTATCCCTCTAAGTGCGGGTCCTAGTACTTTTCGGACAAAACACTTACGCCGGAATCACACAACAAGAAATGGAATGGAATACCAATAATAGTGAATAACAAGACTGAATAAATGATAATGAATCACATGACATTTTCTTACGGCTTACAAACATACAAATGCTTTTTAAGGCAAATGTACTTACCCGGTCTATCGTAACCCCTGCGTACGACGCTCCCGCGACTTCTAACGCGTATCCCCGAGTTTCCCGCTACCTAACAAGGTTGGAAACTCGTGTTAATAGGTTAAGTCATTAACTAAACCTACGTTGTATCCCAAGTGTTTTCCCCGTTGTTTTAAGGACTCAAACAACTCGACAAATCGATAGAAAACTGAATACTCTCGTGTTTTCTAAATGTTTTGATGATTCAAACAACTCGATATAAATCGACTGAAAACCAAACAAAACACAACTCTTTTGGATTTCGAAAACCATAACATATGTAAGCCTAATCACACATCTTAAGCTCGGTTCGGTCGTATGTGGGTCACGCCATAGTCTCGAGGACCGGTGGCTGTTTGACCATGACGTCATAACCATTTGACTATACCCTAAACAACCCGTAGTTCACCATTACTATGTCTCGAAATGGATCCGGAAATCACATGAAATGACGATACGTTTAAAGAATCTCGATTAATCATTACAATATTAAATAAATGTATATTTCATGTGACACACTCACATGCACACACATGCATGCACATGCTCTCACATGCACAACTGTTGTGTACACCCCACTCATCACACACCCCACTGTTATGTGCACACAACACCCCGTTGTTGTGTGCACCCCACTGCTATTTACACATACCCGCTGGTGTGTACACCCCACAGTGGTGTACACATGCCCCCATTCATGCACCCCATGCACATCAACCCACCACCAAAACCTTCATGCATACACCCCAAAAATTTACAAAAATCCACATAAAATCATGAACCCGATAGACAAGAGAGGATGAGGGGTTCACCTAGGGTGGCATGTGGGGTCTCCGACGGCGAGGGAGGTGGCGGCGACGTGAAGCCGAGAAGAGGAGGGATCCGAGAGAGAGATCCGTGAGAACACACGAGAGAGAAAACCGTGAGGTGAGTGAGATAAAAAAAAATAAATAAAAATAAAATGTTGTTTGCAAGATTCGATCCCTAGTCACGTTACCTCATCAAACTCATTCATTACCAACTACTCCAGCAAGCCAATTTTATTTTATTTTTTTATATTTTTTGCATATATGATACACCCCACAACCTAACAACAGTGAGAAAATAGAGAGCTAGAGAAAGAGAACCACAGAGAGGCCGTGAGAGAGGGTGAGAGAGAGAAGGCTGAGAGATCAGAGAGACCGTGAGGTGAGAGTGGTTACCTTCGGCTAGGGTAGCTTTCCCGGGGATTATTTAACTCGTCGGCGAGAAGAGGAGGGTGGCGGTGGTGGTGAGAGGCCGAGTGAAGAGAGGAGATCAAGATGAAGAGATGGAGAGGGAAGGGTTGGTGGCGGTGATAATTGGAGAAGAAAATGATTACTAGGGTTTCTTTCCATCATTTTGTATATATATAAAATATAAAGGTTAATTGACCATTTTGCCCTTGAGTTTAAACTTACCCAACCCTTGGACAGCTACCCTTATGAGTCATTTGACTCTTCCTCACAATCTAACACATATCCCCATCTCCATGACCATCCAATGGTCCTCCTCACTCAATCGTGTCACTTTAACAATCCTATCCATATTAATCTATTAATTTAACCACATTAATTTTATTAATTTACCAATAAGGTTACACAAATTCTCGCCTACTCGGTGCATCGTTTCCCCGCGTTTGACACGCTTCTCGAGGCGATCCCACCCTTGGGATTTGAATAAATTCCCTCATGTTTTTAGTATACATTATCGTAAAAATTTTATTTTCCTCAACCCGTTTTTCCTTGTTCTGACTCCCATAACACGCGTAGTCTAGCCCTGCCTCGCCAACTAATTAATTAAATTAACTAAAGATTCATTTATTTGTATGTTTTACTCCCCGTTTGCCTAGTCGAACCTCACTCAATTAAATATCGCCGACCCAGGCGCGAGACTCGTAAAATACTAACATACTATTACACACAATCAAAGAATCATAAAATCACTTCGGCGTCGACTCCCGAAGTTCAAAATATTGACCAGTATTCACGTAGCCGGGTCACAATTTTGACAATTGCCGTACAAGTCGGATTAAAAATTTTGGGTTGTTACACGAATTTATGTTGGAGTTGCGTGTTCATGCATGGTTTCCTCGCGGTAGTAAACGTGAATGTGTTATTTCATGTGTTTTTGTCATCGGAATTTCATTATTTTGTGTTGAGTTTATTTCATTTCAAAACTCATGGCATGAATACATGATTTAGTGATTTGAATTCATGCATACGTGAGAATATACAAGGGTCGGGTATTTGTTTAGTATAGATGTGTATTGAGTGTTCGAATACATGGTTATTTCGAGTTATGGTGTGGTTTTCAAAAACCCAAAAGAGTCATTGTGTTTCGTTGTATTTTTGGTTTGATTTATCGATTGAGTTAACGAAGTGTTCGAGTCATTAAAACACTGAGAAAATGCTAGGGTACCAACCTAGGGTTTAGTTAATGATTCGACCCATTAATTAGAGTTTCCAACCTTGTCAGGTAGCGGGAAACTCGGGGATACTTACTAGGAACGCGAGTGTGTTGTTACACGGGTTGCGATTAGTTCAGGTAAGTACACTTGTCTCAAAAACTTGTGTACGTTAGTAAGCCAGTTAAGAAAATATCATGTGATTCATCTTCATTCCATTGTGTTTGCTATTACCTATTTGTTGGCATTCCATTCCATATTCCTTGTATGTGTGTTCTTGGCATAAGTGTGTGTCTCGAAGGTACATGCGGCGCTACCGCACTAGAAGGGATAAAACGCGGCACTCGTGCGCACGAGTGTTTGACCACCCCTAGTGATTGTGTGATACCATGTACTGGATTGTTGTGGATTGTTATGGATATTGTTGTGGTATTGTTGTGGATTTTAGACCACTTATGGCCACTCTTGACTCGTAGAACACGCATGTTTCGATTGTTATTGTTTCAGTCGCCTATCATGCACCTTGTTTATTCAACTTCTTGTCTTTCAATTTCTGCATGATATTTAGGCGCCTTGATTGATAATTCATGAATTTCTTGTTATATTCTTCGGCATTACTTTCGATTTCTCTCGGTTGCTCACCGTCTAGTTTGTGACGGTGGGTGCGAGATATAGCGGAGTGCGGTAGAGGCAAAGAGCCTTGCTTAGGCGACTTTTTGTGAGGATTAGCTATTTGGACTTGAGGAACCTAGAGTAGGTTATATGTTTTTGCTCATTTGTATGTTGCTTTATATATGTATGTTTTTGGTTTATAGAACTTGGCATTATTATTGAGATTAGTATCATGTATGTTGATTTATCAAATTGTACATGAACACGGGATTTTCCACATTATAGAATTCCTAATTTCCCTTTGATTGAGTTATTTCCCCTTGTTACTTACTGTTTAGTCTTCCGCTGTGTATTATTGCAATAACTCTTTCATAAACTGCTAAATTGAGTAAATATGAGGCTGACTAGGCTCGTCAGGTTGCCGTGTGATAATTCGGGGCTTGAACGGGTCTAGGCCGGGCGTACCCAATTGCACGGGGAAATTGGGGCCGTCACATAATCAATTATATATTTCTTTATGAAGTTATATTTAATCGATGTGGGACTAACTTTTGGTCTACACATCTTCAACACTCCCCCATGGACCAAAAGTCACATGATCCAAGGTTTTTTTTTCTCCCAGGTCCCATCCGAACCATGGTATCTGATACCATGTTAAATTCTCAAGGTTGCGCCGCACACGCATACGCGAGCCCGTAGATCTCCTCCCCTAGCACTGATACTGTCCCCAACTTAACCACCTTCAACTTTAAGTGTGGAGTTTTATCTCAAAAGGCCTCGATTCTAGTTGAGAGGGGTTAATCAATTATATACTTCTTTATGAAGTTATATTTAATCGATGTAGGACTAACTATCGGTCTACACATCTTTAACAAGATCAAGTTCCACGGATTGATGTTTTTCTATCCAACGATTCTTGAAATTAAACTTAATCAAATCAATTACAAAAGTCATACATTTCATGAATGCCAAATTTACAATATATATCTCACAAATCTATATATAATAAATTTTTTACAAACTTATCATCACACTAACCTTCAAAATGCAAGTTCCTACATAAATAAATATGTTATCTACAAATCTGCACCATACACCCTCACAAAAAATATAAAAAAATGTGCACTTGCATCATACAACCCACACAAAAGGTCTGAAGGTGTAATAAAACTGTTAAGACCAAACATTACCTTTGAGATACTATAGTTAAGAGTTGATAGTTTGTGTTGATGCACTTTGAGATATTATAGTACATATGATAAGATTATGTATATGTGTTGATGTGATAAACAGATTGGATCTATGGTTTTTTTAATAAAAAATTGATCTAATTAGTGATAATTGGTCCGGATATGCAAATTAGTTCAATCAGCCCTATAAACAACTTGTTCTCTTCATATCCAACGTCTTTATCGCTTCTGTAGTTGATGATCAACGCGAGCGGCTACCGTTCTTCCACGTATCTCTACTTCTTTTTTTTGAAGAGAAATCGAAATTTCATTAATCATTCATGGCTCAATACTGAACCATATACAAAACCAAGTAAATTGATTCGCTAATCCTATTTGTGCAAACAAACTGCCATTAATTTTGTTTTATTTTTTTTTTCTAAATTGAAAATGTTTGACAGTCAGAGACTACTCTCTACAACGTTGAAACTCATGACAATACACAAAAGTACTAGTGTGATGACCCCTCTCATAATGTAGCGCACCGCCTGACTTAATCCTATAATTAAGCCCTAATCCTATCCACGTAGGGCTTAATTACGTATTAGTCAGCCTTTACAACCTAAACACCTCTTTTCTCGTGGTCAGGATAAGCAATACACTAGTCCTACTAGTTTATAAAATTTAGAGTTGATTAAAACTTTTTATTGAATTAATTATTTAGTGGAAGTCTTATTGATTATGTGGAAGCAATTAGGAATTTAAGCGAAAACCATTTATAATTATGCGAAAACCATTTGAATAATCCTAAGTGTGGAGAACCAGGAGATGATATCATATATATAAGTAAACCTCAAAATATAGTAAAACAATATGACAGTCTAAGTTAGATCGGAGAACTAACGCTCACCCAATATATAACCCAAATTGTATATGAAAGACATATAAAACTAATACAATCCAACTATCAAAAGACTACAGTCGATGCAGAGTTATGCCACTAGCTCAAAGATAATCGCTGATCTTTTCCTTGTTTAGCCTGCTGGTAGACGGCTTTGCACACACCGTCATAAAAAGAACAGTGAGTACAAGAATATAACAATAATCCCTGATGACAATTTTAATTTGCATTTCCAAATATTCAAAAGGTATTTAAAGGCATATAAATAGTAAAACCGGAAAAAACCATACGCGAGTAAATACCAGAGTTAAACAAGTGATATTGACACTAGGCTAAGTAGTGGTGTTTTAGGTCCGGTCGGTAGTGAACCGCGCCACTCCAACTCAATAATCATATAGCACGAGAGACTCTAACCCAAGTGTCGTTAAGGACTCTAACCCCGGTGTGTAGACCGCCTCAGGGACTCTAACCTCAATTGTCATACAGTGTCAAGTAACATGTGCCGACATCCCCAGCGACTCTAACCCCATGAATCGCGCACACCTCGATCGAGTACAGGACGTAAATGCGAAAACTACTTTTCTTTTTTACCTTTCAAGAATGACTTGGTATGGATTAGTCAAGGCATAGAAACATCTAAAATACCTAAACAATAGGTAATACAAATCCATTAAGACATTTATCACAACCTATGAATTTAATAGCATGCTATTATAGACAATTTAAATCATTCGACATCCAAGAATAGCCATAGCATTGGAAATAGAGGCAATGAACCAATTCAAAGGAATAGATATCATGAAACAATACTCATCAAGTGATATCAGAATACAAATGCAATATAGCCAAAAGGACTACGAAATAACAGTGAACAATGGAAATGAAATGCCAAGTAAAATCATCATTGGCTATACTCACATATCATGCAAAGCCCTAGCCAAATCCGACCTCTCGACACTCCAATTCGTGCACCCGGGCTCCTGAGAACCTTCCCTAAGTTCCTGGTATGATTAAGTATGTCTCAGAGTGTATTTAGACTGTTTAGTGTGAGTTTAGGTCGAGTTCAGGTGTTAGACTTAGTTAATGGGTCTAAGTTAGGTTATGTGTTTTGCAATGAAACTGCAATTCTGCATGCCAAAATTTTGCAATTCTGTAATGAAACTGAAATTTAAAATATCAAAAATTTTTCGTGAAACCGCTAATCAAAATATCGAATTCTTCAATTTCGCAGCGAATTCTGCAAATTTTGAAAAAAATATATACGAGTTTTTAGGATTAAATTATCAACTCTTAGTTCTTAGATTACTAACTCGATTTCTTAACTTTTGGTTAATCTTGTAGGCCAGCATTTTAGGATTCTGCAGGCGAAAATTCTGCAGTTATGCAGATCAGAATTTTTGCAATTTTGCAGGCTAGAATTCAGCAGTTTAGTTTTTTTTTTTTTTTTTTGTTTCAACATCAAACTTGTCCGGGGTTCTCGCCATTGACTCGGGATCCTTGCTCACCTTCACAAAGGCCCGACAACCTCCGGTACATAAAAAAACGCAGAGACTTCATATATTTCATTCATTCATCATCAAAATTGAGAGTTTAAACATGCATTTCAGATTTTTGGGGAAGAACATGAAGAAAAGCTTGAAATCCAATCTTAGAAATTCATAACTGATTTTTAATGGTGGTTTCTTTGTTCTTGGTTACATTACTCTATCTCACTCTGTTTTTTTGGTTTTTATTTTTTAAATTTTCTAGACACGGATAAACAATTTTTGTTAAGGATTTGATGGTTTTCCAAGCATTTCAGTTTTTTATTTTTTATTTTTTATTTATTTATTATAAGTTGAGATGGCATTCATACCAAGTGATGTATGTCTTACTAAGAAATTCTATGACATCTACCAAAAAATATAAGTCTATATGACAAAACTAGTCAAGCCCCCCCCCCCCTCTGCTCTTTGCACCATGTCCCATGCTATCAAAGAATATGACCATCAGAACCATTTTCTTCCACAAAAATCGTCGCATTAATGCCTCACAATGGTTAGCCACACCTCTTGGCATGTAGTACAAGGACACGTAATAAGATGGTAGTACCTCCAACACCGACAAAATCATGGTAAGTCACCCTTCGCGTGATAAACATCTGCCCTTCCATGCTCCAAATCACTTTGTTATCTTCTTGACAACAGGATCCCAAAATGCCCACACTCTCAAATCTCCTCCTAATGGCATGCCGAAGTACTTTATCGGCCAATTTGTCGTCCCCACTCCCAGCCTCTCTAGCTACTCCCTCTACCTCCATCTCCCCCACATTTATGCCCATTAACATAGATTTCAGCAGGTTGAGTTGAAGCCCAGACACCTCGCAAAATGCATGTACCACCCTCATTACATTCTTCACTATAACGACCTTAAAAATATGCTATGTCCATGTGATGACGTGTGACGACATGTGACGACCCTCCCTTAATCTAAGGCACCGCCCGGCTTAATCCCATAATTAAGCTCTAATCCTAGCCTCGTAGGACTTAATTACGTATTAATCAGCCTTACAACCTATACATCTCGTATTCTATTCAACTTATGATATTTAGTGTTAATTAACACTTTATTTAACATGGTTTGTTATTTAGCGAAAGTTTTATAAAGTTAATGCAGAATTAAATTTGTATATTATGCGGAAGCCAATTGAAAAATAACCTAAGTGTGGAAAACCAGGAAAGGACATCATATATACCAGATAACATCAAAATATAATTTAACAGTCTAAGTCTGGTCGGGGAACTAACGCTCAACCCAAATGTACAACCCAATGTAATAAAAGACATATAGTGTCTAATACATACAAAATATCAAAATGGACTTACAACAAAAGTCATGCCGCGCCGTTACTCAGGGAAAATCTCCTATCTTCTCCTTCCCTGGCCGGCTGGTAGATGGATCTGCACCACCGTCATAAAAAGGTTGGTGAGTACAAGAAATAAATACTAATCCCCGATGACAAGTTTAAATTTGCATTTCCAAATATAATCGGCTGGTATTTAAAAACATATAACTAGGAAAACTGAAAGAAAAATAAACCATATGCAAGTAAATACTAGAGTTAAACAAGTGAAACTGATACTAGGTTAAGTAATGGTGAATTAGGTCCGGTCGGCATTGAACCGTGTCACTCTGACTCCATAATCATAAATCACAAGGCACTCTAACCCAAATGAGTCCAGGGATTCTAATCCCGATGTGAAGACCACTACAGGGACTCTAACTCCGAGTGCAATACAGTGTCAGGTAACATGTGTTGACATCCCCAGGGACTCGAATCCCATGAGTCACGCACACCTCAATCAAGTACGAGACCTAATTACCAAAAACTACTTTTAATTTAAAGAAAGACCAAGTATAGAATGTCAAGGCATGATGTAACAACCCTCAAATTTAACTTGACTTGTGTCGCACTTGTCAAGATCGTGACCCGGTTACGCGATATTGGACTTTATTTTGTACTTCGGGAGTCGACACTGAGGTAATTTTATGATTTTTTGATATGTGTATTAGTATTTTAGTCTAATACATGTCTCGAGCCGTTCGGTCGTTTGTTAGTTCGAATGAGGCTTTGCCTAGGTAAACGGAGGAGTAAAACACTGTTAAAATACAAATAAATGAATTTTTTGAATAATTTAAATAATTAATTGATGGGACGTGGTGAGAAAACGGGCATGGTGAGCCAATTGATAGAGAAATACGGATCGAGGAGCGCAAGAGCAACGTGAGAGTTGATTAATTAAGTGACACACGAGCCACTAAAATGATTACACATAGGGGATTGTTAAAGTAACACAGCTCAATGTGGACAGCCATGGGACCATCCTCGAGATGCGTGCAGGGGTGGGGATAAAGGTTTGTCTATAAAGGGAACCCTATACCACTTTACTCATTCACTATTCACCCTCCTCGCCAATCGATCTCTTTCTCTCACCTCTTCCCCCACTCTCCTCCTCCACCCTGGTGCACCATCACCGACTATAACGGCTCTGGGTGGTCAAACCTCACCAGAGGTAGTGAAAAACTCGGGGATACGCGTTAGGATTCGCGGGAGTATTGTTACGCGGGTTGCGTTGTCAGGTAAGTACATTTGGCCTAAAGCTTGTGTACGTTAGTAAGCCAGTCAAGCAAATACCATTTGATTCATTATCATTCCATCATGTTTGTTATGATATACTTGTTGGCATTTTTGTTTCATATTCCTTGTATGTATGTTTTTGGCATAAGTGTGTGTCTCGAAGGTACATACGACTGCACTAGAAGGGATAAAACGTGGGCACTCGTACGCACGAGTGTTTGACTACCCCTAGTGATTGTGTGATACCATGTACTGGATTATTATGGATATTGTTGTGGTTATCGATGTTGCGATATCGCTATTGTGGATTTTAGACCACTTATGGCATTTCTTAACTCGTAGAACACGCATGTTTCGATTGTTATTATTTCTAGTCTGCCTATCATGCACCTAGTTTATTTAAATTCTTGTCTTTCAATTCCTGCATGATATTTAGATTGCCATGTTTTATAATTCATGAATTACTGTTGTATTCTTCTGGTATTACTTTCGATTTCTCTCAGTTACTTACCGTCTAGTTTGTGACGGTGGGTGTAGATAGAGCGAAGTGCAGTAGAGGCAAGGGGCCTTGCCTAGGAGACTTTTTGTAGCGGCTGGACTTAAGGAACCCTAGAGTAGCTTATATGTTTTTGTTTGTATGTTGCTTGTTATTATTATCATATTTTGTTAAGTCATTGAACTCGAGATTATAGTTTTGGATTAATATCATGTAATGTTGATTTTTTCCTTGGCTTATTGTACATGAATATTCCGTTTGAGTGAGTTATTTCCCAATAATTGTTTACTATTAAATTTTCTTCTGTTGTGTTATACTTGCAATTACTCTTTCATAAAACTTGAAATTTGATAATTGGAGGCTGACTAGGCTCACCAGACCACCGAGTACTGACTCGGGGATCTGTACGAGTCTAGGCCGGGCATTCCCAAATGCATTGGAAATTTGGAGTCGTCACACATGACACATCTAAGCATTTAAGCAAATAGGGATACAAGTCCACATTAGTACTCATATGGTATTCACTAGCCTAATAGCATGCTATTTATCATTCAAATTAAAATTAAAACAACAAGATTGAACAAGGCATGAGATAGAGTCAATGAAATTAGCAAGGAAACGGATATCATGCAAGCAAAGACTCATAAACATGAGCATAGAACACAATCAACACATGATACCAGAATACAATAGCAAATTAGTCCAAAGGGAATGCATATGAACAACAAGTCAGTAGAAATGAAATGTCAAGTAACTTGTCATTGGGTATACTCACCAATTCCTGCAAATTCTTAGTCAATCCGGCCTCCCGACGCCCCGACTATTGTCTCCTAAGTCCCGGGTGTCCAAATAAACCATTTTATATGATTTAGTGTCAAATTAATTGATTTTATACTGCGACAACAAAAATTAGAATTTTATTCTAATCACGCTTTTCGGGTTACACCGGGGTACCAATACCCGAAAAGTCTCAAAATCCACTTTTTCAAATTTTTTCTAATTTCCCACATTTTCTCTAATTTTCCAGGATTTTTGTATAATATTCTAGCTATTTTCCATATTTTCAAAATTTTATTTAATTTAAAACTTTTTTTTATTGATTTTTCAGAATTTTTCCTGGCCAGGGCACTGGGCTTGGCTCGCTCCGCAGGACGAGCTTGGCCTAGGGCAGAGGAGCACACGTGCGCGACTTGCATGTGTGTCTCCTCTCCCAAATCACAAACCAGGGAGATCTCTCTAGTTTCGATCAGATTTTTTTTTTATTTGCTGATTTGCTAACCCCAACCCCAGTTGATCTCCATCCTCGGCCATGGTCGAGCCTTGCACCATAACAACCACCAACAACAACACATCAACAACAACCATATAATATTAAAACTTACCTCTGATCGCCGCTGCCACACCTCAAAGCTCTCGATCTCTACCTCTCTTGATCTCTCTTTCTCTTCTGCTTTCCCTCTCATTCGAACTCTCTCTCCCTCTCTTTCGATCGATTTTTGGTGAGGAAAATGAGGTGTTGGTGGTGTATGTGTGGTGGTGGTGATTTTGATATTTTGGGGTCAAATGACCATTTTGCCCCTATCCTTATCTACAATCCATTCTCACCCAAATGCCCTTCTTAGTCATTCTCATTTTCTGATATGTATATATATATACACTTGTATTTCCGCGCCTACAATTCCGTTGTGCGCGCCAACGAGCGTACTCGGGTGTGCACTACTGTACAACCCACGCGTGTTGACCACGACCCCGCGTGTCACTAGGCGCTCACCAATTTACTATTTTATCAAATTTATTTTGCTTTAATCTATGTAAACTCATTTCCCCCCTCACACGCAACTCGAGGTGTGTCCCCACTCTCGTCTTGACACCTACACTGAACAAACCGACTTAGTCAATGCCGTGCATGAGTTAGTAGTCCATATCATCACTAAAAGGTGGAATGGATGGAAAGTTAACGAAAGGGCCATTCTATTCACTTAAAGAGTGTGGATGACTTACGAATAACTTTAAGGTGTAATCAGGCCTTTGGCGATTAGTTTAGTGGCTTAAATAGCCCCTACACCCTTGAGAAATGTGTGTTGTAACTGCAAGTTCATAAATATCAATCTCCATCTTATTAAAATGTAATTAATATAAATCTAAATAGTCACAGTAGTTGCCCTTTATATGGGGCCCGACAATATCCAAGCATGAATTAGTTGGTGCCGCCGAATTATTCTACTTGAAAAACCAAGAAAAAGGGGGATGGTGAATCACAAAGAACCTATATAAGTACAGGTGTGCCACAATCACCCGCATAATTTGATGATCCATAAACAGTTAGGGGTGCACATGGAATGGGTCCAATCCACTTAGAGTCAATTCGCAATCCAATACAATTATTGCGGATTGGAAAATTACTGTCCTCAACTTAACCACTCTTCAACTTTAGGTGTGAGGTTTTATCTCAAAAGACATCGACTATAGTTGAGAGGGGTTTATCAATTATATATTTCTATATGAAGTTATATTTAATCGATGTGGGAATAACTTTCGATTTACACATCTTCAACACTCCCCATGGATCAAAAGTCACATGATTCAGGGAGTTTTTTTTTCCTCCCCGGTCCCATCTAAACCATGGTATCTGATACCATGTTAAATTCTTAAGGTCGCGCCGCACACGCATACTTGAGCCCGTAGATCTCCTCCGCTAGTACCGATACTATCCTCAACTTAACCACCTTCAACTTTAAGTGTGGAGTTTTATCTCAAAAGGCTTCAATTCTAGTTGAGAGGGGTTAATCAATTATATACTTCTTTATGAAGTTATATTTAATTGATGTAGGACTAACTTTCGGTCGACACATCTTTAGCAAGATCAAGTTCCACGGATTGACGTTTTTCTATTCAACGATTCTTAAAATTAAACTTAATCAAATCAATTACAAAAATCATACATTTCATGAAAGACAAATTTACAACATACATCCCACAAATCTATATATAAAAAATTTCTTACAAATTTGTCATCACAATAACCTTCAAAATGCAAGTTCCTACATAAATAAATATGTTATCTACAAATCTGCACCATACACCCTCACAAAAAATATAAAAAAATGTGCACTTGCATCATACAACCCACACAAAAGGTCTGAAGGTGTAATAAAATAGTTAAGACCAAACATTACGTTTGAGATACTATAGTTAAGAGTTGATAATTTATGTTGATGCTCTGTAAGATATTATAGTACATATGATAAGATTATGTATATGTGTTGATGTGATAAACAGATTGGATCTATAGTTTTTTTATCAAAAAATTGATCTAATTAGTGATAATTGGTTCGGATCCGCGGATTAGTTCAATCACCCCTATAAACAACTTGTTCTCTTCATATCCAACGTCTTTATCACTTCCATAGTTGATGATCAACGCGAGCGGCTACCGTTCTTCCACGTATCTCTACTTCTTTTTTTTGAAGAGAAATCAAAATTTCATTAATCATTCATGGCTCAATACTGGACCATATATAGAATCAAGTAAATTGATTTGCTAATCCTATTTGTGCAAACAAACTGCCATTAATTTTGTTTTTTTTTCTAAATTGAAACTGTTTAACAGTCAGGGACTACTCTCTGCAACGTTGAAACTCATGACAATACACAAAAGTACTAGTGTGATGATTCCTCTCCTAATGTAGGGCACCGCCCGACCTAATCCCGTAATGAAGCTCTAATCCTATCCACGTAGGACTTAACTACGTATTAGTCAGTCTTTACAACCTAAACACCTCTTTTCTCGTATTCAGGATAAGTAATACACTAGTCCTACCAGTTTATAAAATTTAGAGTTAATTAAAACTTTTTATTAAATTAATTATTTAGTGGAAGTCTTATTGATTATGTGGAAGCAATTAGTAATTTAAGCGAAAACCATTTATAATTATGCGAAAACTATTTGAATAATCGTAAGTGTGGAGAACCAGGAGATGATATCATGTATAAAAGTAAACCTCAAAATACAGTAAAACAATATGACAGTCTAAGTTAGATCAGGGAACTAACGCTAACCTCAATATATAACCCAAATAGTATATGAAAGACATATACAACTAATACAATCAAAATATCAAAACACTACAACAGTCGATGCAGAGTTGCGCCGCTAGCTCAGAGATAATCGCTGATCTTTTACTTGTTCACCCTGCCAGTAGATGGCTCTGCACACACCGTCATAAAAAGAACAGTGAGTACAAGAATATAACAATAATCCTTGATGACAAGTTTAATTTGCATTTTCAAATATTCAAAAGGTTTTTAAAGACATATAAATAGTAAAACTAGAAAAAAAAACCATATGCGAGTAAATACCAGAGTTAAACAAGTGATACCGACATTAGGCTAATTAGTGGTGTTTTAGGTCTAGTCGGTATTGAACCGCGCCACTCCAACTCAATAATTATATAGCACGAGGGACTCTAACCCAAGTGTCGCTAAGGACTCTAACCCCGGTGTGTAGACGACCTTAGGGACTCTAACCCCGATTGTCATACAGTGTCAAGTAACATGTGCCGACATCCCCAACGACTCTAACCCCATGAGTCGCACACACCTCGATCGAGTACGGGCCCTAAATGTGAAAACTACTTTTTTTTTACTTTTCAAGAATGACTTGGTATGGATTTGTCAAGGCATAGGAACATCTAAAACACCTAAACAATAGGTAATACAAATCCATTAAGACATTTATCACAACCTCTAAATTTAATAGCATGCTATTATAGACAATTTAAATCATTCGACATCCAAGAATAGACATAGCATTGGAAATAGAGGCAATGAACCAATGCAAAGGAATAGATATCATGAAAGCAATACTCATCAAGTGATATCAGAATACAAATGCAACATAGTCAAAAGGACTATGAAATAAAAGTGAACAATGGAAATGAAATGCCAAGTAAAATCATGATTGGCTAGACTCACATATCACGCAAATCCCCTTGCCAAATCCGACCTCTCGACATTCCAATTCATGCACCCGGACTCCTGAGAACCTTCCCTAAGTTTCTGGTATGATTAAGTATGTCTCAGAGTGTATTTAAACTGTTTAGTGTGAGTTTAGGTCGAGTTCAAGTGTTAGACTTAGTTAATGGGTCTAAGTTAGGTTGTGTTTTGCAATGAAACTGCAATTCTGCATGCCAAAATTTTGCAATTCTGTGATGAAACTAAAATTTAAAATATCAAAAATTTTTGCTGCAGTGAAACTGCTAATCAAAATATCAGAATTCTTCAATTCTGCAGGCCAGAATTCTGCAAATTTTGAAAAAAATATATACAGTTTTTAGGATTAATTTTGCAACTCTTAGTTCTTACATTACTAACTCTGATTTCTTAACTTTTGGTTAATCTTGCAGGCCAACATTTTAGGATTCTGCAGGCGAAAATTCTGCAGTTATGCAGATCAGAATTTTGCAATTTTGCAGGCTAGAATTCAGCAGTTTATTTTTTTTTTCAACGTCGAATTTGTCCGGATAAACAATTTTTGTTAAGGATTTGATGGTTTTCCAAGCATGTCAGCTTTTTTTTATTATAAGTTGAGATTCAAATTTTGTGTGGCATTTATACCAAGTGATGAATGTCTTACTAAGAAATTCTTTGACATCTACCAAAAAATATAAGTCTATATGACAAAACGTCGCCTCTTTGCGTCCCGAAGGGGTTTGGTTTGGAGGCAACATGATGAACACACCATACACCTTGCACCGACCCAGAGGTTGTGAGTTTGAATCATTTTCTTAGATGAGTGAGGGATTGAATCATGGTAGCTACATTATGATTATATATCTCCTAATTAATTTCTCATGAATAATGGGGTCTGGGCGTATGATTAATCAATCGTAGGATTGATCGAACTAAAATAAGGAGGGACTGAAAAAGGTTTAGATACCAAAAGTTATAAAAAGGAGAATGCTAAAGTAACCCTGTTTGGGGCAGCTTCTTGTGCACCCAGTGGGTCCCACTGTCTCACCGACTGTGGTGGGGCCAACTGTCCACGTCAGCTAGGTGCACAAAAAGGTGCCTCATCTCTTTAAAGTCATTGCTTGCACATAATTTTCGATGCATAACACTCTGGGTTTGTAACCCAAGGCACACACGGTCGATGGCTCAAAGGCCAACGTGACTTCAGGGAGTATTTAGGTGGGACTTGGTTCTCCTAAATCAAGGTCTTGAGTTCAAGTCTCATTATGAATGAAAAAAATTAGGTTGAAAGGGTCACCTCTTATATGGGGTCCGACAGTACCCCAAGTGTGAAGTTGGTGCGGTTGGTGTCAGACACCAGGTAGGAAACCAAGAAAAAAATCATAACCCATCTCTTTAAGGTCACAAGCTCGAATTAAATCATTTTTTGTCATATCCTTATTAAAGACAAGCTAAAGTGACCTTAGTGGACGTGAGTTATTGCATGACTAGTCCCACATCTACAACTTGTCGAAATCTCGCGTTTCGCACAAGGGTAAGACTAAGCGTCAATATATTAGTTAAAAATAATTAATCTAATAAGAAAAAATTAAAAAAGTGATAAAAAGAGAAAAAAAAAAGAAAGTGATAAAAAGAGAAAAAAAAACTTATATAAAAACTATATAATCCTAATGAAATTAAATTTGATGAGAAAAAGAAAGTGATAAAAAGAGAAAAAAAGAAAACTTATAGTATAGAAGATTATTTTAAGAAACCCATTAATTAAAATTTTGTTGCCACAATAAAGGATATATAACAAATTGGCATCTTGTAGAATAAACTACAAAAATTGTGATCATTGATCTAAACAACATATACCAGAGTTCGCCGATCAATATAAACTATTTCTAAAATACTTTTGTTTGCTCCTTAAAAGGAAAAAAAAAGGATCAAAATCAAAACCCAAAGGTAAAAAATCTCAATATAAAAACATTGAAAATAAAATAGCTATAAAAAAGCCAAAACCTCTGCTCTCGGGTTATAACTTTTTTATTGGACAATCGTATAGCAAAAACTCCAGCCTTCAACAAAAACACTTCCTTCAAAAACACTTCCTTCAACTACCAAAACCTCATAAACTAAAAATAGATATCATTGATCTAAACAACACATACCAGAGATTGTTGACCAATATATTTCATTTTTAAAATATTTTTGATTGCTCATCGAAAGAAGAAAAAAATCAAAATCAAAAGTCAAAGGTAATAATATTTGAATATATGAAACATCAAAAATAAAATAGTTATGAAAAAGTTAAAACCTCTCCTCCACAGTTATGACTTGTTAATCGGACAATCCTATAATATAAACTCCAGCCTTTAACAAAGACGCTCCTTTCAACTACTAAAACCTCTTATCCCCAGATGCTTAATTGACATTGATGTAAGATGAGATGAGCCATATTTGAGTACACACACACACACACACACACATATATATATATATATATATATATATATATATAGAGAGAGAGAGAGAGAGAAAGAGAGAGAGAGAGAGATTTGGTGTCGTGAAAGTGAAAACGTTTTTTAGTGTTGGGTCATTTTTTTCTCTTTATTATAGATTAATGGGAATTTGGAAAGTTTTGTGTTGAGACTTTTTTGTTTTTTATTTTTTAATGTTGGGACTTTTTTTATCTTTATTATATAATTAATGAGAAGATAGAACGTTTAGTAAAGAGGAGGAAAAGTGTTGAATTTGGGGTTATATAATTAATGAGAAGATGGAAAGTTTAGTAGAGGGAGGAAAAGTGAGAGATTTGTTGTTGTGAAAGTGGAAACGCTTTTTTGTGTTGGGTCATTTTTTCTCTTTATTATAGATTAATGGGAATTTGAAAGGTTTCACATTGAGATGTTTTGTTTTTGTTTATAATGTTGGGACGTTTTTTTTTTTTTTTTTATCTTTATTACATAATTAATGGAAAGATGAAACGTTTAGTAGAGGGGAGGAAAAGTGTTGAATTTGGGGATTTATAATTAATGAGAAAATGGAACATTTGGTAGAGAGGAGGAAAAGTGAGAGAGATTTGGTGTTGTGAAAGCGGAAACGTTTTTAAAATTAAAATAACCGTTTCTTATTAAAATTTGAAAAGCCCTCGTAAAGAAATAGTAAATGGTAAATTTAATTATTATCAAATAGTAAAAGGTTGACGACGTGGCAAAATACTATTGGAAGAAGGTGACTCAAATAGTAAAAGGTTGATGATGTGACAAACGAGTTGATGACGTGGCGCTACGAGAAGGTTGAAAATTGTCACATGGACACCTCAAAGTCTTCTCTTATATATATATATATATATATATATATATATATATATATATATATATATATATATATAGATTATTTAAGAAACTCAATCACCCACAGATTACAAGCATTGCATAACAATCTAATACCACCAAATCCAGACCCTTTTGCCAAGGCTTCAAACTCTTTTTCAGTTCTCTCCTTTGCGCCGAAGGACATCGTCATAAGTATATCTAACGCGCACAATCTCTCGTAGCATTATCAGGCTTGGGAACTTCTGGAATTAAACCCTCTAAAACTATCACCTTTCCTCCATTTGGTAGAGCTTCGTAACACTTCTTCAACAATATCAAGCACGTACTCCTCATCCTTCCAATTGTGAAGTATCCACTGCAAGTTAATTTATACCAATTCAATATCATATTCAATTATCATACATAGTTTACATGGCATGTATAACATATGGGGATTAATTAATTATATAAATTGAATGTATCCAATTGAGTTAACTAACCTTCACGAAAATGGCATCTCATTTTGGAACACTAACAAACATGTCTCCTCCAACATGTTCAACACATACGTATGTACAACAAATTAATCGATTAATCTCTCTCTTTAATTAAGAAGAAATTAAATTTATGACAACTAAATTATCATCTCCACCATGACTATAATATTATATACAACATATATACCTGGGTAGGACGGTGCGGTTTCAACTACATGAGGCGAATCGAAATTGATGCCCTTAATCACAAAGCCACACCCCAAGTGACACCCTAGCCACACCCTAGTGACGTAGCTAGTGGGCCCTATGTAAAAATAGGTGTTAGGTACAAAGTTTTCGGTGCATAACACGCGGGGTGTATATACCGAAGCATGCACGGATAGCTATCGAAGATGTAGGCCCGCATGCCACGTCACAGAGTGTGACTTGGGTGTGTCATTCTAGCATTTTCCAATTTTTATTATCACCCCAAAGTCACACCCTATGATGTGGCATGCAGGCCCGCATCCTTGATAGCCATTTGTGTGTTATGCACTAGAAATTATGTACCTAACTCTCATTTTTATATGGGCCCATACGTCACTTTACTAGGGTGTGAATTGTTTGACTTTTAGGGTGTCATTGTAGCATCTTCTATTTAATTAACATATTTACCATCTGGGAACTGCTATAACCCAGGTTGGCATGTACGTCTAAGACACACACGCACACACACACACCTTTGGATGCGCCTCACGCATGCATATCGAGGCACATCGACGGCTTGCGTGCGTGTGCATGTTGGACACGCCACTACAAAAAATTGCAAAACTAGCGACGGGGGATACCCGTCTGTAACAACCCTCAACTTTAACCCGACTTGTATTGCACTTGTCTGGACCGTGACCCGGCTACGTGATACTAGACAGTATTTTGTACTTCAGGAGTCGACACCAAAGTAATATTATGTTTAGGTGATGTGTGTATTAGTATTGTAGTCTGATATGAGTCTCGAGCCATTTGGGCGACTGTTAATTTGAGTGAAGCTTCGCCTAGGTAAACAAGGGAGTAAAACACAGTAAAAACAAAAATAAATGAATTGTTGAATAGTTTAAATAATTATTTGATAAGATGAGGCGAGACTATGCGCGCTACGGGAGTCGAGGTAAGGCAAGACGAACTGAGGAACGTCGTTTGAACGCGGGAGTTGGATAATTACACAACACACAGGTTATGTGATAGGAATTGTTAAAGTAATGCAACCCAACTTGAGAGAACCATCGAATCAGCCTCGAGATACGTGCATGCGTGGTGATGAAGTGAGAATTCCATAAATAGGATCCTATCATCACTTTACTATTCATTTCCTCCAAACCACACATATTCGATCTATCTCTCTCACCACAGACCTTCTCTTTGTCTCCTTCTTCCCTCTCCCCTGGTGACCGGTCCTCGACCCTCGTCGGAGCTTTTACTGGTCGCTGGAGTCGAGGTCTCTCTCTCTCTCTCTTCTCGTCTGTTCACTATCGTGTGTCGCTGTCCACATGCTGCCGGATTGGGAAGGTGGCCACGATCATCGAAGGCGGTCCTAGGTGGTCACCGGAGTCAAGAAGAACCCTCAATGCATGGTGGATGTGGAGTTATGGGTGTCGGTTAGTTGTTTAAGTGTGTGTACCTTGTTTGTGTTCAAATTGAGATTTCCTTATGTATGGTGGTGCGACTGTGAATGGGAGGAGTCGGAGACCATCTCCGGTGACTCACCAAGGTCCGACGGACCCGAGCACCCCCATTTCGACGGAGCTGCTCTATAGGTTGTTGAGTGTGTGAGCCCTTTTTTCATGTCTGAGCGACTGTGTCACGTTTTAATGGTTGTTTGGGTGGCCGGCAGTGGTCGGCGACAGTCGGGGATGGTCCCTAGAGGTCCACCAAAGTCCCCACTCCCTGGAGCACCTTTGGTTTGCGGCAAAGGTGGTGTTGTAGTCGTGTGTGTATGTGTTGTTTTAGTTGTTGCAGCTGTTTTGATGCCTCGCCGACGCTACCGCTTTTGGTGATGCTGCTGGCCGGACATCACGTCTGAGAAGTTATCAGGGACCATTGCTTGCCTTTGTTGGTACCTCGTTGCCCTTCAGTGTGTTCGAATCAGTTACGTTTTGACTGTTTTGGGTCTTGATTCATGGAGTGTATGTTGTGCTCCTCCTCGTCGGAAACTGCCCATAAGGGTGGCGCTGCCATCGACGCGATGACTTGGTGGACTGCCGAAAATGTGATGGCCCAAAATTTTCAATGCATTTGGGAACGCCCGGCCTAGACTCGTACAGATTCTCGAGTTAGTATTCGGCAGTCTGGCGAGCCTAGTCAGCCTCCAATTATCAAATTATAAGTTTTATGAAAGAGTTATTGCAAGTATAACACAACGGAAGAAAATTTATTATTAAACATTAAATGGGAAATAACTCAGTCAAACGAAAATCAGAAATCTATAAATATGTAAACCCTGTAAACGGGAATATTCATGTACAATAAGCCAAGGTTAAATGAGACACTACATGACATCAATCCCAAACTATAATCCCGGTTTCAATGACTCAACAAATATGATAATAATAACAAGCAACATACAAACAAAAACATATAACCTACTAGAGTTCCTCAAGTCCAGCCGCTCACATAAAGTTTCCTAGGCAAGGTTCTTTGCCTCTACCGCACTCTGCTCTATCTGCACCCACTGTTACAAACTAGACGGTGAGTAACTGAGAGAAAAATCGAAAGTAATGCCAGAAGAATATAACAGTAATTCATGAATTATCAAGCAAGACAGTCTAAATATCATGCAGGAATTGGAAGACAACAATTTAAATAAACAAGATGCATGATAGACAGACTGGAAATAATAGCAATCGAAACATGTGTGTTCTACGAGTCAAGAGAGGCCATAAGTGGTCTAAAATCCACAACATCGATGTCGCAACATCGATAACCACAACAATATCCACAACAATCCAGTACATGGTATCACACAATCACTAGGGGTGGTCAAACACTCGTGTGCACGAGTGCCCGCGTTTTATCCCTTCTAGTGCAGGCCTCATGTACCTTCGAGACACACACTTATGCCAAGAATATACATACAAGGAATATGGAACAGAGATGCCAAAAAGTAGATCATAGAAAACATGATAGAATGATAATGAATCACATGGTATTTTCTTAACTGGCTTACTAACGTACACGAGCTTTAGGGCAAATGTACTTACTTGAACTATCGCAACCCGTAGACACTCTCGCGTCCCTAACGCGTATTCCCGAGTTTCTCGCTACCTGACAAGGTTGAAAACTCAAATTAATGGGTTGAGTCATTAACTAAACCTTAGGTTAAACCCTAGTGTATTCCCAATGTTTTAAGTATTTACACAACTCGTCAAATTGTTAGGAAAACGTATACTCTCTCGGGTTTGAAAAACAATGACAATAACCACGACTCCGATATCACAACGTCAGTATCCACAATGCATATAAGCCTACTCATGTTTCGTAGGCTCGGCTCAATTGTATATGGATAGCCTCGATGAGCCGGCGACGTGACCACGACGTCATAACAAATTCCCAACCTTCAAACACAAATCTGTAAAACAACACGACTCAAAATGACCATGCACCAACGAGTTTGGGAACCTCACAGATGTGGTTTAACGTCCGTAGAGTGCCAACACTACATGGGAAAGTCATGTGTATGCCCTACGTCACGTTGACAACTACTCGACGTGATATAAACAACTCACGCATAACTTTGCCATTACGACTCATCACCATTGATATGGACGCTCCAGGGCTGTGAGACTCCATGACGGACATGGTAAGGTCTTTGGTAGTCCCCCATGTCATCGCGTCGACGACAGTGCCGCTACAACTGGTGGTTTCCGACGAGAAGGTTACAACCCGCATACAACACATAAATGACATAATATAATAATAACGCCACTGTTTTTAGGCCACTCCGAGAGTCGTGGGACACAAGCATGAACTTAGCTTGGTACCCGACATCCCCGGTCACGGTAGTACAGCGGTGACATCGTCTACGGTAGCGAATTCTGGCGAGGAGGAGCATAACACACATGAAATGAACATAAACATGAAATTAGGACCAAACAGTCCAAACGCAACTAATTTGGACACACCAAAGGGCAGCGGGGTACCAATAAGGGCAAGCCATGGTCCCCGACAGTCTCTCAGATATGGTATCCGGCCCGTAGCACCGCCAGTTGGGGCTGTTTCCGGCGAGACATTAACAATAGAGAAAAATCAAATAAAACACAACACCTCACTACTATCATTGTTATGGGCTACTCCGAGAGCCATGAGACACAAGCATGGGTTTAGTGTGGTCTCCGACATTCCCCAAGTCACGGTGGTCCGACCAGTGGCACCGCCGAGCTTTGCAACTCTGGCGAGATCAATAAACATCAACACAAGCATGGGTTTAGTGTATCACGAATCAGCGGTCTCTTGGGCATATGGGGACTCCGGTGGGCCACGAAGGTCTATCCCCGACTATCCCCGACCATCGCCACCCTACGGTAGCGACGACCAGTGGCGGACAGCAGCCCAGCATGAGAAATAGAGAGAAACCGAGAGAGAGAGATAAAGAGAGAGCCTACGACGACCAGTGGGAGCTCTGGCGGGGTTGTGGTCCGGTCACCAAAAGAGAGTCGAGAAGGGAGAGCCGAGATGATGACCGAGAGAAGGATCGAAGGAATGAGAGACCGAGAGGTGGGAAATGACGAGAGAGTGGAAAGGGAGGAGAACACAGACCTCCGGTGAGTGTTATGTCCAGTCACCAAGGGAGAGGGGAGGAGAAGAGGGGCGGCGGTGAGAGGGAATGGGAGCCTCGGGTGTATGTGTGGAGAAGATGATGAATAATAGGGTTTTTGTTTGTTTATATATATGGGACAAATGTGACCTTTTGCCCTTTAAGTTCATACTTGCTTATTTTTGAACAATTGCCCTTAATAGGTTTTTTACCTCATCATCTTAACTCAACACACATACACATCTCAATGCCAATCTCATGGCTCTCCTCATCAAGCTGTGTCACTTTAACAATTTCTATCCCATAGTCAGTATGTTGTGAGACTATCCAACTCCCACATGAATCTTGCATTTCCTCAGTCAGTATTTCTCCGTAAATTGGCTCGTCGCGCCCGTTTTCTCGCCACATCCCATCAACTAATTAATTAAATTATTAGAAACTTCATTTATTTGTATGTTTTACTCCCCCGTTTACCTAGGCGTAGCCTCACCCAACTAAAAATCACCTGAACGGCTCGAGACCCGTAAAATACTAAAATACTAATACATACAATCAAAGAATCATAAAATCACTTCAGTGTCGACTCCCGAAGTTCAAAATACTATCTAGTATCACGTAACTGGGTCACGTTTCTAACTAGTGCAACACTAGTCAGATTAAAAATTGAGGGTTGTTACAGAAAACCTCGCCATGATTCGTCGTTTTGTCTCACAGCCCCAGAGTGTCTCAACTAGCGGTGGTGAACTTGGTGAGCGTCATTTCATGTGTTGTCGTTGTTGCACGTCTCGTCGCCGGTTTATGGTCATTTTGAATTAGTGTTAGGTTGTGATTGTTGATCGACGTCAAAGTCGTGTTTTACGTTGTTGAATGGTGGTGACGTCGTGGTCACGCCGCCAGTCCTTGAGGCTATGGAGTGACTTATTTATGTTGAGCTGAGCCTATAATTCTATGAATGAGCTTACATTGGTGTGGTTTTCAAAACCCAAGAAATTTGTTGTGTTTCCAATTGAATTATCGAGTTGATCGAGACTTAACACATTTTCGAGTCATTTAAACCGTTGGGAAGACACAAGGGACTTAACCTAGGGTTAGATTATGACTCGACCCATTAATTAGAGTTTCTGACTTTGTCAGGTACTGGGAAACTCAGGGATACACGCTAGGATCGCGAGAGTGTATTCGCGGGTTGCGTTGTCATGTAAGTACACTCAACTACGTGTCTGTGTATGTTAGTAAGCCAGTAAGGAAGTCTCATGTAATTCATTATCATTTATTGCTATGCTTGTTATTATTCATTGTTGGCATTCAAATTCCATTATTTGTTTGGTATGTGTGTTCTTGGTGTAAGTGTGTCGTAATAGTATCATGTAGCCCACACTAATGGGGGAAACTTGAGTATTCCCTACCAGAATTATTACTACCCACAGTGTTGTGTAAACCTGGGTACTAATTTGTGAAGGTGTCATGTGGCCTACACCAGTTGGGGAAATGCAAGCCACTTCTTGCAGGAGTGCCTAACCACCCCAGGTGTTATGTGAACCTGGGTGCTAGATTGTTGTGGATTTTAGACCGCTTATGCTCCTCTCTTGACTCTTAGAACACGCATGTTATCGTTGTTGCCTTCCAGTCTGTCTATCATGCACTTTGATCTATTTACATTCCTGCCTTTCAATTACAATATGATATTTAGACTGCGTTATTTGATATTCATGAATTACTGTGAATTCTTCTGGCATTACTTTCGATTTCTCTCAGTTGCTCACCGTCTAGTTTGTGATGGTGGGTGCAGATATACCAGAGTGTTCAAAGGGCAAGGGGCCCTGCCTAGGAGATTTCCTGTGAGCAACTTAGCGACTGGATTGGCAGACCTTAGAGTAGGTTTATGTTTATTTCTGATTGTATGATACTTTATATATATTGTATTTGTTATTGAACTAGGGATCATTTTTGAAATGGATATCATGTGTCTGTTATTCTGATTTGAACATGAATATATCGGGGTTTTCCACATAATAGATTCTTAATTTCCCTTGATTGAGTTGTTTCTCATATTGTTTAGTTTGTTTACATTTCCGTTGCATATAACTTGCAATAACTCTTTCAGAAATTGTTAAATTGATTAATCAGAGGCTGACTAGGCTCGTTAGGCTCGTCGAGTACCAACTCGGGACTTGTATGGGTCTAAGCCGGGCGTACCCAAATGCATTGGGAATTTGGGGCCGTCACACCGTTACTAAGGTTGTATGACCCGACGCTATAAAGAAATAGCGACGGGACTAGCGATGGGTGGCCCGTCCCTTCATATTGCGTCGTTATTTCCGCTTAACGACGGGGAGAGACTTGTGACGAGGCAGCAACGGGACTCCCGTCGCTAATTTTAAAAAAAAAAAAAATTACACCCCTCCCCGGAGGGGCGAGGGAGAGGAGCACCGACGAGCACAAATGGGCGTCCTCTATTTCACTCATATCCCAAATGAGCCTCCCCTCCCTAGTTTCACTCCTCTCCCACCTAGATCTCTCCACCTCCCTTGCTACCTCCCACTACTCCGCCTACTCTGCCACCATCCTCCGCTGCATCGCCGCCACCCCTTCGAAATTTAAAAAAAATGAAAACTAACATGCTTTTAGTACTGCAATTTCGACGATAACGAAAAAGAAAACTGTAACGACCCTAAAAAGCAAACTCGTGCCACATGTAAATTTAGGTTGTACGTGGGCCCACTTGCCATGATACAATTGTCCAATTCTTGGTCGTCGGCGTCGAGGTATATTATTTTTGTTCGGTATTTGTATTATATTTTATTACCCAATTGTAAATTCCAATGACTTAAACGTGCAAAGAAGTTTGAGTGTGAGCGTTGGTGTTGGGAAATGGGTTCGACTCGATAGGAAAGTGAATAACTGGTTCCGGACGAACAGTTGTCAGGTAATTAGCAGTTTGGAAAAATTAATGAATTAAAAAAACTGACTAAATACATAATAAATAATAATTAAAAGTTGTAAGTCGCGTTCAATACGTCGATATGTCTAGGATTACGCGATGAGCGAGTTCTGGTGTGGAACAGGTCCTAAACGAGAGTATTGTGCGAGAAAACGGTGAAGTGTTGAGGTGAGTTACCTATTAGAGTCACCGATGGGTGTCAAGGTGGTTGGATGGAGTTAAAGTAGGCCAAGAGATGTGCCTCGAGATTTGGTTGTGGGTGGATATGAAGGAGGGGTATATAAGGAAGAAACACCAACTTTTCTCTTTCCTCTATTTTTCATTCTCTCTCAAACAAACACAACGAAAACGTGTGGGTTCCAGGTGGTTTTCGCCACGATTTGACGCCAAAGGATTGCTCACACTCGAATTCCAAGGTGAGAAACTGAATCCTCACGTATATATCTATGTTTTAATGCAATTTTTGTGGGTTGTTGTCACAATGAATTTGGGCAATGATTTCGAAATATCAATGTCTATGGGTTGTTTTGGTGGATTTGGAATGAATAGGGTGATATAATGATAATGTGTTAGTTGGTATATTGATTGTGGAGGTTGTGGAATTTTTTTGGAATTTTAAATGATTTTCGGAATTGGGTGTTTTGTCGAGGTTTTGACACGAGCCGAGAGTGTTTTGGTATTGTAATGGAGGTCTTAACGAAGTTGGAGTAGGCTCGAAGCACGGCGACGCAAGCTATGTGAAAAACCTCCGACTATGGCGTCTAAGTGAGATGCCACGAGCGACGCCTCAATGCCCACGTCATCACCCACGACAGATGGGGTAGTGTGCCCCATTTTCACGCCGTGGGGACGCAATCGTGAGTAAAGCACCACAGCGCCCCGGCGACGTGGCACTGTTCACAGGGTGATTTTACGAAAATTTTAAAAAATCTTGGGGATCTTTCTGGGACTTAAATGGGTTCGAATACGACCCAATACCCCGAAAATTAACCCAATTACACTAATGAAATAATTATAGAAAATTGGGTAAATTAAATAGTGTTTAATAGGATTTTGTAATTTATCTGAATTATCAGGAGTTTTAGTGATTGACGGGTTACACGAGATTCATTAGAGGCGAGTAGGGGATCGTGTGAGTGCGAATTAGTGGGATTACAGGTAAGTAAACCAGTGATGAATTTTACAGTTATTTCTTGAGCTTTGAATTTTTATTATTGTTGTTCAATTCCCATTTTGGAAATTCTATTCCTTGAAGTTGTCTGAGAGCAAGTGAGTCAACGTGATCCTTGCAGAATTTTGGGCTTTCTGAGGTAACATGCCAGAGGTCGACGGCTGGGGATGCACGATACCAATTTTGGTTCTATATGGGATGAGTGTTATTACCTGGATTACTAGGGAATCTCATTCGTGTGGACGTTAGGACAACATGAGTGCACCGTGTTCTAAACGTCGAGTTTTGTCGACTCAACGACCATTTGGTTGGGACTACTTGCGCTTCTCTATTATTTTCGGGACACTCATTTTCCATTGCTCAGTTGATTTATTTACAGTCTTATTTATTCATGCATTCCCTGTCATTTCTTTCTATCGGCATGAGTATGACTGTGTTTATTTATTTCGAAATGCTATAATTATGTCCTGCTTGGCGTTACTTACCTGGACTCATCATTCTTATGTTTGACGGAGTGCAGATCCACAGTCTAATAACAGAAAGACTCCACAGCTTGGAGATTTGATTTTAGGATACCAGAGCACAACTTTCCACTTTGGTGATATAGGTGACTTGTCTTGTATTATTATATGTATTGTTATGAAACATTTAGGACTTGGGTTTTGAGAGATTCTGGGCATGTATATCTATATGTTGTTCTCCTCTGACTTATCATTGATGATGATCTACATTTATGGGGTTTCCACACTCTAGGATGTCTTATTTGAAATGGTTGTGATTATTTTGATTAGTTTGAGGATTGATTGCTTCCGCTTTAATAATGTTAACTCACTAATTGACGTTTTCAACTTGTAATTTATTTAAAATTGTAAATGGTAAAGGAAGGCTAACCAAGTTTGCGTAACTCGGCGAGATTGGCTCGGATTTTTACGTAAGTCTAGGCCGGGTGTGGTCCAATTTAGGATTGTGAAATTGGGGTCGTCACAAAGAGAGAGGCGAGGTGGCAGATTTGAGCGGCGACAAGGCGGTGAGGTGGTAGTTCTAGACAAAGAGTGAAGCGAGGTGGCGGATAAGGCAGCGACGAGGGAGGCGAAGTGGCAAATCCGAACAAAGAGGCGAGACAAAGAGAGGCGATTTGGAGAGGGTAGAGGAGGCAGAAAGAGAGGTAGAGAGAGAGGGAGGCGAGAGAGAAAGAGATCGAGGCCAGGGTTGGTGGAGAGCGAGAGAGGGAGGCACGCACGAGAGAGAGAGAGAGGCAAGATTGAGAGTGAGGGAGGGGGCAATGAGAGTGAGAAGAGAGGGGTGGGTTTTAGGGTTTGGGGGAGAATAAATATGGGATTGAGTGGACGTGGGGCCATTCGAGAATTTGCGATGGGGGAGCGAGGGGCCTTGACCACGTCGCTATTCCCATCACATTAGCGACAGGATAGCGGGGGGGGGGGGGCATAACTAATCCCCCCTCGCTACCTTGTCACTGCCCTCTCGCAATAACCTATTTATTCGCTCCTACAGTTCCCCATCACCAATTGTGCGACGGGTGACCTAGTCGCCATTTCCTATTGCTGTTTCGAAATTTTTTTGTACTGTGCGTGCCCAACATGGGTTACACAACATATGTTTGTGTCGGACAGTAAAAAATATATGACGTTTTGAGATTTCTTGGCTTCAAAATATATAAGACGTTTTCGAAATTCGAGAGAACTTTGTACCTCTTACCCCTCTTTTAACCTAAACATTTAATTGCACTTAAGTCTAGTTTGTTTGGTTCAGGGGGAAGTTGAAAGAAATTAGATACCTTTCAGGGAAGTTCTAACTTACCTTGCTTAGTTGGATATTTTCATAAACTTCCCTAAAAGTTTGAGCCCCCAACTTCCTCCACATAGGAGAAGATAGCTCACTTAGGGGGTGGGTGAGTTATCTTCCTAATTGGAAATGTACACTTTTACCCTAATTTAATGCTCTCTTTCCTCCCTTCCCTCTCCATAAAAATTAATGCAAATGACATTTATGTCAATTACATTATTTTACTATTTTTAAAATGTGAAACTTCTCTAAAAGTTCAAAGTTGAACTAAACGTGAAAAATGCAACTTCATTAGTGGTTAACTTCCCTGAAAGTTAGTAAAATGAACTCAACGAAGCCTTAAAGCTGTTTTTTTGACAAAAAGATATTTTCATTCATAGAAATTGTTATTACATCTAATTTAACAATGAAATTACATCAATAACAGTGTTTTCCTACTCCTTGACAAATCGACGTTGCGAAAGTTTGCAAATTTATGTGCAACTTATACGTTTGTCTTTTGCATCTACAACAATAGAACCATAACGAAAAATAAAATTTTCAACAAGGGAAGACGAATAAAATCTTCCAATGAGGGAAGACAAACACAAACTTCCAACAAGAGAAAACAACAATTTATTGAAAAAGAAAACCTAATGAAAATATTAAACCAACAACTAGCATAGATCCATACATGAGCATATAGAGGTGGGGGCGAAATTGAATGATAGCAGATGCATGTGTGGAGGACAGACAAGTGACGTCAATGATGAATTTGACAACTGTTGCAGGCCGAATGAAACTGAACATCTCATATATGAATAGATCCGACTTTTATTGTGTAAATAAAAATAAAGATTGTTATTGAAACCACCGCCAATCAAAAGAGAAGATCAACGGTGGTTCTAACTAAAGAATTACAAAAAGGCAATCAATGCTCCAAACCCTAGTCGTTGTTTTTCTTAACTATAAGATTTCTCACCAAACAAGGCCTTAAACACTTGTCTTTCTCTTATTGGATGAAATAAAGAACTAAATGTGGAGAAAAATATATTTAAACTCTCAATTAATGTTTTCTTAATATGTGTGTTTTGAGCAAAAAATTTATACTCCCTCCGTTCATTTTTATAAGTCCTTTAAGTCAACTCTCTTTGTTCAAATTTATAAGTCGTTCACCAATTTTAAGATCAGTTTTATTAAATTTACTATAATTTAAAAAATTATTTATTAACCTAAAAAAATAGATTAGTTTTAATAAAGTTATTAATAGGAAGTTATTATAGTAATGTTAATCCATAATTTTATGATTTCTTAAAAAGTGTGTTTGATTTTTAAACAATCTAAAGAAATAAACGGAGGGAGAATATTTTTTTAGAGGAGTATATTATAGATTCACGTTGCACACGTAGGATATTCGAAAGAAATGGTCACACCATTTTAGAAATTGTTGTCACACTTCATTTTTTTTTTAGCCACACTATATGCACCTCAGTGTCCTCTCAAGGCACCCCAAAATATATATAAATTGATACACTATTAAAATGCCCTCATAAACAAGTGAAGTGCACGTAGCGGTGTTTTTTTTTTTTTCCAAGGCACTAAGTACGTTTTCGAGAAATCTCATAGTATATCAACAGCAGGCGTGCATAACGTGGGAGAGTACGGACTCAATGGAAAGAGAGGGATGATATCCACCAACTGACTCACACCGCATCGATCTCCCAACCGCGCGCGCTACGAGGCGCCATTTTATTAGAGCTCGTACACACATCAATCGATGGAGGAACTAATATCACCTGACGTGGGGTTGCTGTGCATTGTTGGCGTGAATCTGTTGTTTGTGCAGTGACAGAAAGCCTACCAGATTTAGTGAGCCCCTCGCACATTTAATATGTGGGGCCTACCAATCTTATTTAATATTTTGTTGACTTTTGAACGTTTTTAGCCAATTTTTTTTTTGTTTTTTTGAACGGTTTTGTATGTGAGGCCATATGTGACTTTTTTAAAATGTATTAAATTTTTTTTAAAAAAATAATGTAATATGATTATAAATCTCATAAAATATGTAGTGAAAAGTTTATGTGATTATGAGTGTGAAGTGTAATAAAAGGAAGTATAATAAAATAATAATGTGACATTTTATTATATTCAAAACATATCAAAGCATTGTGAATGCAATTAACTCTTTAAACGCCAGAGGATAAGTAATAGGTTGGCTTTAAAAAATCAAAAAAAAAAAAAAAAGGTTGTCTCAGGTTTTCTCTAGCCGCCTGTGGCTGACGTCCCACGGGGCTCTCAAGAAACCACCGCCAGACGTATGTGAAAATGACAGTCACAGAATTACTAAGAAGGGAGAATAGAATTGATGTACTTTCTCAATTAAAACAAAGTATATACAACGCACCTAGTTATATAGGCATACAAGCTGTTACATCAAAAAAAAATTCCTACAAAGAAGAAAAAGATAAGAAACAAAATTAGCTAGATCATAAATAAAATACAAGTTAGGGTTATAAGTCGAGTAAGACATAGCGGATGGGGATTGAAATTACCGTCTCTATTCTTGTGGGGTGCGGGGTGCGGGGTGAGGATTTATTTATAGAAATTTTCTGCTTAGCAAACTTTGTTGTCCCACGTCCCGCCCCACGAGTATCTTTGCGGGGCGAAGAATCTTCGAGGCCCATCAATTTTTGTAAAAAAATTTCTATTTTGATCTTCACTAGTTAGACATTTTGACACTTAACTACTTTCTCAAAAAATTTAAGAAACAATTTTTCTTAAATTGAAAGATTAATGTGATTTATTTTGTCTTTGATATGGTTATGTTGATTGAGTTACAAGTTATCATACTTAATTAAATATATAAGATTTTTAAGACTATTTTGGTAAATATATTTCAATGACGTTCTAAATATAATGTTACATCTCCTTATGATACAACTATATATATATATAGGAACTTACATAATGTATATATAGTAAAATTGATTTAATGGTAAAAATAGATTTTATTGTTGAAGATCTTGAGTTTCATAATACAAGTACATCCCAAAGACTAAAAATGTGTATTACGTTAATTCTATTATCCCCCCTCAAGACGAACTGTAGATGTCATGCACAACCATCTTGGACAAGAAATAATAAAGTCTCGGAGAAGTCAAGGGCTTTGTAAACATAAATGCAAGTTGTATCGTGGTGCGAATGGGCATCAAGCGAATTGTGCCGTTAGTGACTCGATGACGAACAAAATGGCAATCGATTTCGATATGCATTGTAAGCTCGTGAAATGTCGGGTTGGAAACAATGCTGGATTCAGCTTGACTATCACAGAAAAGAAGAGGTGCACTTATTAAAATAATCTGAAAATTATGAAGCAATTGCTTTATCCACACAATTTCAGCTGTGTGAAAGAATATCTTCCACCTCCCCTATCTCATTATCAATCGTAGGAATATATACACCAATCAGTAGCATGTAGGCTAGAGAATAGGAAGCTAACAATATACAATGACTGGTTATAGGCTAGAGAATAGGCATCAATTAGTAGCATGATTCTAGGCTAGAGAATAGGAAGCTAACAATATACAATGACTGATTATAGGCTAAAGAATAGGAGGCTAACAATATACAGAATATATACTATATTTAACACACCCCCGCAGTCGAAACGGGAGGTTTACAGATGTTGAGACTGTCACGAAAATCTTCAAACAATACATGCGGTAGACCTTTGGTAAAAATATCTGCAATTTGATAACAGGACGACACATGAAGAACACGGACTTGTCCGCGTGCAACCTTCTTTCGAACAAAATGGATATCCATTTCGATATGCTTTGTACGTTGATGTTGAACTGGATTACCCGACAAATAAATAGCACTTACATTGTCACAGTATACTAAAGTGGCCTTCTTAATCGGACAATGCAACTCTAAGAGAAGATTCCGGAGCCAACATGATTTGGAAACCACATTTGCCACCCCACGATATTCAGCCTCGGCACTAGAACGAGACAATGTGGGTTGACGTTTAGAAGACCATGAGACCAAGTTGTCTCCCAGAAACACACAATACCCGGATGTAGATCTCCTTGTATTAGGGCACCTACCCCAATCTGCATTAGTGTAAGATACCAGAGTAGAAAAAAAAGATGGGTACAAATGAAGACCATGATCCAAAGTACCCTGAACATATCGAATAATCCGTTTGAGAGCATACATATGATCAACCCTCGAATCATGCATATGGAGGCAAACTTGTTGGACGGCATAAGAAATATCTCGCCTGGTGAAAGTGAGATATTGTAGAGCCCCTGCAAGACTCCGATACAGAGTAGGATCATCAAAATCCGTACTAGAAGTAGCATTAACCTTAGGCTTAGTGTAAACCAGAGTAGCAGACGGGTTACATGATGACATTCCTACACGCTCAATTATTTCTTCGGCATATTTGCGCTGTGAAAGAAACATACCACTCTTATGTCGAGTCACCACAATACCCAAAAAATAATTCAATGGACCAAGATCCTTCATAGCAAATTCAGAACTAAGAAGATCCATAATGGAGCACCAAAGAGCATGGGAAGAAGTAGTAAGAATGATATCATCAACATATAATAAAATGTAAGCCATATCTGACCCCTTGCTGTAAATGAACAAAGAGTTGTCACATCTACTATTAGTGAAACCAACAGATGTAACAAAATCAGCAAAACGCTTATACCAAGCCCGGGGAGCTTGCTTAAGTCCATACAATGACTTACGCAATAGGCACACATAATCTGGATGGGTACGATCCCTGTACCCCAATGGTTGATGCATATAAACTGTCTCCTAAAGCTCACCATGAAGGAAGGCATTTTTGACATATAACTGATGAATTGGTCATGCCTTAGATAGAGAAATGCTAAGAACAGTACGAATAGTTGCCGGCTTCACAACCGAACTAAAAGTGTCACCACAATCAATGCTAACCTGTTGAGTTTTTCCATCTCATACAAGACGGGCTTTATGCCTTTCAAAATCACCGTTAGAATTAACTTTATGAGTAAAAATCCACATAGACCGAATAATATTAACATAGGTGGACGGGCACCAATTCCCACATCTTATTTGTAATAAGAGCATTATATTCATCATCCATGGCCATTTTCCAATTCTAGTCACGAAGAGCTGCCACCGGATTACGAGGCAAAGGAGACCTTGAAACCATGGCATGTAAAGCTTGGTATGTTGGATTGGGTTTAAAAATACCATGCTGACTTCTAGTGACTATAGTGGGCTTAGGATGAGGAATAGTGGGAGTAGGAGCTGCTTGGTTAATAATTGGGAAGTGTGGGTCTGCTGGGCCAGGTGAAACCAGGTCTGGATCCGGTTGGGCAGGTGTGTAGGCATGGGCTGGCGTATGGGAAAGAGGAGTAGCAGACTCTTGAAGATGATTTTGCACATAAGGAGATAGACCATTATCCAAATAATCATATTTATGTGATGATGGGGTATGTAATGATGCAAAGGGAAACACACTCTCATCAAAACGGACATGACGACAAATGATGATTTGTCGGGATGATAAATCATAACATTTATAGCCACGATGATTACGTGGAAAACCCAAAAAAATACAAGGAGTCGACCGAGCTTGTAATTTATTGATTTTGGTGGAACGAATAAGAGGATAACATAGACACCCAAATACCCGAAGATGAGAATATGTAGGAACCTGTTGATATAGTATTTGAAGGGAGAAATATTACCAAAAGTTTGCTCGGAAGAATATTAAGAATATATGTCGCCATTTGTAATGCATGATGCCAAAAAGAAGGAGGAAGCTAACAATATACAATGACTGATTATAGGCTAGAGAATAGAACGCTAACAATATACATAATATATACTATATTTAACACTGTGGTAGTAGCCAAGGTGCGATATTCAGCTTTTGTGGATGACCTAGACACAGTTGATTGCTTTTTGGATTTCCATGAAATAATAGAATCACCTAAAAAAATACAAAAACCAGTTGTGGAACGCCTTGAATCTGGACACATTCCCCAATCGACATCAGAAAAAGCTTTAAGATGAAAAGAAGACTTGGCGGAGAAAAAAGTCTTTCACTAGGATGACCCTCAAGAAAGCGAAGAAGATGTTAAGCAGCTCGCCAATGTGGTTGACGAGGTTGAGAAAGAAATTGGCTCAAACAAGTCACATCATAATTGATATCAGGTCGTGTTAATGTAAGATAAAGGTGACGACCAATGAGCCTTCGATATTGAGAAGCATCAGGTAGTAACTCACCATCATATAATGTAAGTTTGACATTGGGATCCATTGGAGTAGAAGCTTCACTACAACAGTAATGTGTTTTTATAACATAACTATTAATGACGGTGTGAAAAAACTATTATGAAAGACAGGAATAGATAACGAGTTACCGTTATTATAGTGATTATATATATATACCACTTTATCAACCCATCGAACGACTCTCCCACTTAACAAAACCCTTCTCACGAATCTCTCTCTCTCTCTAGCTCCCTCGCTCCCTCGCTCGTGAAAACCTCTCTCTCTGAAACCCTAAATCCTTCTCACGAATCTCTCTCTCTCTCTCTCGCTCGCTCTCACTCGTTCGCTCGCTCTCTCGCTCTTTCGCTCGTGCGATCACTCCATATCTTGGTTTCCACTCTTCGGATTTTTGCAGTTACAGGTATGGATCTGTGGTTTTCGTCTCACAGAGAGGTCAGTCACTCACTCAGTCTCCGTTGATTTGTTCATCTCTTCGGATTCCTCTTTTTGTTTGTTTTGTTGGAATCGGTTGGTGATTTCGATTTGGTAGATTTCTTGTTTAGGTTTTGAGATTTGTTACGAATTTGTGTTTCTCTCGACGCGTTTATGGAAAATCACCTCTTTTAGGGTTCTTATTTGTCAAAATTAGTTCAATCGAATAGATGTTACGTGGTTGCCCTAATTGTGGAAGCTACTTCGTTTCTTGTGAATTTGTGAGTGCTAAACCCAGATTTCTATCCGTTTTCGATGAAAAGACGATCTATTTTGTTAGATGACCACGGTTGCTCTTTGTTCTCGATCTTGAAGGATTTCGTTGTACAACATTGTGTTCTCTCGCACTCGTTGATTGCTTGAGACCTTCATTTTTAGTTAGGGCAAATAGTTATCTCTTCGCGACTCTCCCTCCCTCCATCCCTCCCTCCCTCCACCTCCAATTACTTATTCTTAACCCACTCCACCCTCTCACTTTTTTACTCTTGTTTTTATTGTTCTTCTCATCATTCTTTATAGGCTTTAAGAGAACTAATTTACACACGAAAGAGAAAGAGACAGAGAGAGAGAAGAGAAGCGAGCATTTCATCACCAAAAATAATTCTACCTCTCGCTCTTCTTGATCACAGTACCCATCTTTTCTTTTGAGGGAATGGGCCTTGGTGGATGCATTTCATATGTACTAATTTAATTACTCGTTAGGTTTTCTTTGTGTAGGTTCGAATTCGCCCCTCTCGGCATCTCTCCTCTCTCGATGCATTTTGATTTAGGGTTTCGTATAGATTGATAACTTTCCTTCTCACCTTCGATTTCAATTGATTTGTTTGATTTGTGTTTTCGAGTCGGTGCATGAGTGCGATAATGCGGAAGGACTTCAACGTCAGGATCAACAAGGAAGTTGCGCGGTTGAAGAACGTGAGTTTTGTTTGATTTGTTGAGGTTGTGGTTGATTTGTTCGAATTTGTCCCTCTGCATCTCTCCTTCTTTCTATGTTTTGATTTGTGGTTGATTTGTTGAGGTTTTTGCCGGTTTGTGGTTGATTTGTTGAGGTTTTCGCTCAGGGATCTGCATTTTCTTGAAGCATTGTTTAAGTTGTCATAATATAGACATCTATAGCTTGATTTGATCAAGATATGGCCCTAATCTACACTAGAACTAATTAGTAACTACAAACAAGGACAATTCATTCCAATTGCAGGTTTTTCTATTGTCCGGGAATTGCGGTTGAATGCTCATCCACACTTTCATTTCGATCGGGCTTCATCTTTTTTATACTCGGACCTACTTCCAAACCTTATCCATAGGTCGACCCACAGAGGCTAGGGCTCTAAGGGAAGAGCAAGAGTAGGGTTGCAAAATTCACTCCCTAGCTACTAAATCAAATGCTTTAGTTGTAGGCAACACTTCTACTTGGAATCTTAAAATCATAAACAAGTCCTTACTTTGTTTTTTCGGAATTGGATTCTTGAGATCATGATCATCAACATAATAATGGAAATAGAGAAAGACTTTCCACACTATATATCAACTTTCCACTAATCCTTGGCCTATCAAAGTTTAAACTCTCGCTCAATAAATAGAGTAATCTTTAAAGGAGTTGCATTTTTAATGAAGTTCGGGTCCTTCTACGGATCTCCCAATGACTACGATCATACCATGCATTATGTAACGAATAAAAAATTTTTGTTAAGAGTATGCCTAAAGTGATTACCGCCACGCGCCATACATAAACACTGTAATTTTTTGAGGATTATTGGCATGTATCAAGTATCAAGTGCCACAGCTTTTTTTTTCTTTTTTTGTCGAATATCAAGTGCTATGGTTGATCATTTTATTTGCATGGGTCTTTGTGATGAAGATATTGAAGGATGTTTTCAATCTCGATTGCCTATGAATATATAATGATTGAATAATGCCCGGGCCATAATGAAGTAGGGAAATGCACCCAAAAAAAAAGTAGGGAAATGCATCTAGAATTTCAGTTGATAAGTACAAATTTATAAGGTATTTCTTGCCTTATTATACTTTTTTTTGAGTGACCTAGAACTTTGGCTTTTGGATGAGTAGAGGCTCCAGTATTTTGTGTATGTGGTATCCTTTTCATGAAATTATTTGAGTATGATTCCCTATTGTTTATTGGCCATTTGGCCTCATAAAAAAGGATAAATTACACGAGGAGTTTACAAATTGAGACTCTTAGCTTAGAGTCTAGTGGAGATTTTGTTTGTTTGGTATTAGTAATTTAAAATCATAGACACTTGAACTATATATGCATGCATCAATAGTGAAACAGTTAGATGAGGTCACGCAGTGCAGGAATCGATTGAAATTAAGTGAAGTTTGAGTTTACTCAAATTGTAGACAACATTGCATAAATGCAATAAGTCTCATCCTCCAAACCATAAAGGATGAAATAAGTATTGAAGTTTTAACTTTCTAAGGTTGAAGATATCATGATCAATATGGATAAAGATTGGGTCAAACATTCCAGGTCATTAAGTTTATTGTCTTTACTATCCATAGTTATTTTATTAATAAATGGTGTGTGCTAACTATTCATAGCATTATTTTAAATTATCAAAGTTTCTAAAGAATATATAGATGAAGCAAGGGCATTTGTGAATTGGGTTCAAGTAAATGAAGGGAACCCCGAAAAGATTAGGTGTCCGTGTGGATGGTGTCGGAACTTGAAACGTTTTGATTATAATTCTGTTTATAATCATTTAATTACTAAAGGGTGGGATCACACATATACTACGTGGTTTCTTCATGGGGAGAAAAGTAGTTCCGATGCAGCTAGTGATGACGTTGAGAGTTCAAATTCAAGCGACAGGGGGGAGCACCATGACGCTTATAGAGTCGTAGAAGATTTTTCAAATCAAATTGAGTGGAACCAAATTGATCATACTGATTGGAATCAAAGAGATCAAGCTACATGGGATGAAGAACATGATTTCAATGTTGACTTCAATGAAGAACAAGAAGATTATGATAATGTTCAAGTTGACGATGAAGTAATATTTGGAGAAGACAAAACCCCTCCTCTTTACTCTGGCTGCACAAAGTACACAAGATTTTCAGCAACCGTGGTTTTGTATCAACATAAAGCTCGACATGGTCTATCTAACAATGGGTTTAATGAACTATTGGAGATTTTGATAGACATGTTACCACAGGATAATGCCCTCCCCGTGTCCTTGTGGAAGGTGAAGGAGATGCTAAAAGAGCACGAGCTTCATTATGAAAAGATCGATGCTTGTGTAAAGGATTGTTGCTTATTCTGGAAAGAAAATGTTGTTTTAGATGCATGTCCTAAATGCAACTCAACTAGATGGAAGCAAAGTAGAAACAACAGGGGGACCAAGAAAAAAAATTCCTGCTAAGGTTTTGAGATACTTTCCTATCATACCAAGGTTTAAAAGAATGTATAAGTCATTAGAAATGGCAAAGAATTTGGTATGGCATTCTTCCCACATGAGCCATGATGAGATGATGCGACATCCAGTAGATTCTCCAGCGTGGGATGCTGTTAACCTCAAGTGGCCTGAATTTGCTTTAGAGCCTCGAAATCTTAGACTTGGCCTTGCTGCTGATGGATTTAATCCTTTTCGTGGCTTTGGCACTAGGTACAGTTGTTGGCCTGTAATGCTAGTAACATACAATCTCCTTCCATGGCTATGCTTCAAGGAAGACAGTATGATGTTGGCATTGTTAATTCCAGGGTGTAAGCAACCAGGAAACGACATAGACATTTATTTACAACCATTGATTGAGGATTTGCTGAAATTGTGGAATGACGGAGCAGTTGCGTTTGATGCCTTAAGTAACAACACGTTTAACTTAAAAGCGGTTTTGTTGTGGACTATAAATGATTTTCCAGCTTACGGAAACTTATCTGGATATTCTACAAAAAGTGAATTCGCTTGTCCAGCATGTGGGATTAATACTTGCTCACGGTGGTTGAAGGCAAGTAATAAAACTATCTACATGGGTCATAGAAGATTCCTTAGGCATAACCATTACTTTCGAAGAAAGGGAGCGTGGTTTGATGGGAGTTGCGAAGTATAAGGAAAACCCAATGTGATGACTGGAGTTGGAGTTGCAATGACAACCAAAGATATCGTAAATGATTGGGGGAAAAATAAGAGCAAGAAAAGAAGGCAGAAAAAGTCAGAACCACCTAAGATTTGGAAAAAGAAGTCTATCTTTTTCAAATTGTCGTATTGGGAGGTAATTATCAAGTTAACACACTTCTCATTTTTTTCACATTTATGTTCATGCGTGTGACATCAAAATTAATTTTTTTAATGTGTAATTACTTTTTTTTTCAGCATCTAGTTTTGCGTCACAATTTAGACGTGATGCACATCGAAAAAAATGTGTGTGAAAGCATTATTGGGACAATTCTTGATTTGAAAGGAAAGTTTAAGGATGGACTTAATTCTCAAAAAGATTTACAAGAGATGGGCATTAGGCATCAATTGCATCCACAAGAGGTAGGAAATAGGACGTATCTCCCTGCAGCGCCATATACCCTTTCTAGAGCCAATAAGCATATATTTTGTAAGAGGTTGGCGAGTATGAAGCTTCCAGATGGATATGGTTCAAATATAGCTAATCGTGTATCATTAGAGGATTGCAACATTTTAGGTCTTAAGTCCCATGATTATCATGTTCTAATGCAACAATTATTATCTGTTGCTTTGAAGGGGCCTCAAATTGCAATATTAAGGTATTGCAATTTTTTTAATGAACTATGCCAAAGGGTATTAGATAGAAGGAGATTGTTAAAGCTTGAGGAAGATATTGCTGAGACACTTTGCATGCTTGAAAGATATTTCCCTCCGTCCTTTTTTGATATCATGGTTCACTTGCCGATCCACTTGGCTAAAGAAGCGCGTTTATGTGGACCTGTTCACTATCGGTGGATGTATCCAATTGAACGGTATGTTTATTTCAAATTGCAATGGGTTTCGTTAGATTATTTATTTCATTTATGAAATGGATAATATTTTTCTATTTAATCTTATTAGATATCTAGGAAAGCTCAGAAAGTATTGCAAAAATCGCGCAAGGCCTGAAGGATGCATTGCGGAGTGCTATATTGCTGAAGAGTGCACGCGGTTTTGTTCTAATATACTAGAACAAACATCTGAAGTTGGAGATCAACAATCTCAAAGAAAAAATACTAGAAATGAGGCAACATTTGAAGGAGAACCGATTTTAAAACTATGCCCATTAACATTGAGTGACGACTTGTTGCAAAAAGCTCATCGATGCGTGTTGTTTAATACAACAATTGTGGAACCTTATTTGCAGTACGTACATCAATCATTAGAAAATTATTTTTTTTATATGAATTACATTATGATTGTTTTAAATATGCATGTGTAGAATACATGTAGATGAGTTGAAGCGAACTAACAAGCGTCTCGCTAGACAACAAGGACAACTGTGGATGACACATACTAAGACATTTAGTAATTGGTTTGAAGAAAAGGTTCGAAGATGTTCCACAATATTTTACTTCCCATATTTTATCATGAGATCCACAAGTCATATTCATGTTCCATGTTCTCAACAAGTTATCTAATTTTCTTTACAGGTTAAGTCTGAGAATGTTGAATTGTCAAGTTTGTTGCGATGGCTTGCTCGTAAACCTAGAAAACAAGCATTATCTTGTACCGGTTACATTGTTAATGGATTGAGGTTTCACACGATTGATGTGGATAGAGTTACACAAAATAGTGGCATCTCTATCGATGCCTCAAGTCTATGTAGGTCAAAGTTTGGAGACCCTTCACAGGTAGTGGGTGTTGTTTCTTATTATGGGGTCATAAAGAACATCATTTTATTGGACTATCGAATTCTTCAAGTTCCGGTGTTCTTGTGTGACTGGGTGAATGAAGGCCAATGTATGAGACTCGAAGATGGATTTACCATGGTTAATCTTCATCAACAACAAAATTATAATGATCCTTTCATATTGGCCAAACAAGCAAAACAAGTTTTTTATGCCAGGGAGAGTGATTACTCTAATTGGTATTTTGTATTAAGGGCACCGCCTAGAGGATTTTATGATTTGACGATGTATGATGGAAGTGGGCAACAATCATCTTCTCCTTTTGATGTATCGCGTCTGAATCTTGATACTTGTAATGAAGATGAAAGTTATGTTAGAAAAGACTGTGAGGGTCAATTTGTGTGAAAACTTGCAATTAATATGACCTGCTTATTAATTAAATTTGTTAACCCCATTTTTTGTTGGCAAGAACTGATCACAACCTGTATGGATCCTGGTGTAAACTATTTGCTTGGCTTTAATTCCAATATCATCAGTTCATCCTAGTGATACATGATCTTGGCCTTGTGACTTGAATCTGTTGTATATTAACCTTCCTAATACTAGTATCCTATTCTTATATATTCTCTCAAAGACTGAATGTGCAGACGTGCTAGCACCATGGAAGGATATTCTAGTGACATTGTTGTTTATGGTTGAGGACACCATGCTTTATGCTTGTGATTGACAAATGACACTGATATAGAATCATATGTTGCTGTATGTTCTTGTTTTTATAGCATTTAATTTGACCAAGTCTAAGATAGTTTTTAGCAGCTACTAGTATTAGGAAATATGTTATATCTATGTGATTTTAGTTTGTATGTGAGAGAATACTTTGCAGTATGTTATGCTCTATTTGTGTAAACACTTGTTTGATATTCTTTGAGTAATAGGCGTGTTGTTTCCTTTTCAAATTTGTCCCTCAAAATTGTGTTAAGGTAATCTACCATTTCGAAATTTTAAAATGTTTTCTATTCTTTATGTTGTCCTCTACTAATTTAGGATTGAGCTGTATATTTTTTGTGAATGTTTGGGCAGGTTGTGCCATACTCAGAAAAAATGGGGCGACGCAATGATAAGAGAAAATGTGTAGTTGAGGCTCGTGAGGGAGAGGTAAAAATAGAAAAGCTCAATACATTATTTTTATAAAAATAATTATATTTTTATGGTGGCACTAACAAATTCATAAATTGTTATTAGAGTTTCAAAAAAGCACACAAAAGGGCCGAAATTGATAGACGAGCTATCGAAGCATTATTAACTCGGGACCTAAATGCCGGTGTAAGGATTGGAGCTTCACCTAGGCCTGCACATTCGATTTCAGCTTCAACTCCAGGTTCGCCTCGAGCTCCATCTTCACCTCCATCTCGAGCTCCATTTGTAGCTCCTCGTGTGCCATCTCGAGCTCCATTTGTACCTCTTCTCGTATACCATCGCAGCTCCATCTTCACCCCATCTCGAGCTGAATCTGTGCGCTCAAGCATCAACTTCATTAGGCGCTTCTCAGTCAAGAGAGAGTGCCACTCAACATGAAGGTAGACCAAAAAAAAAAAAAACAAGAGAGGTCAAGGCTTCGTACACTTGCTTCACAAACTCGTGAAGTGGTTCATTTTAATGATAGAGGTCAGCCTATTGGAGAGAATTCTGACAAGGTATCTTCTTATATGGGCGCTTTGGGGCGTGATATGGTGCGCATCATTGTGCCAGACTGGCGCCTTGTAACACAAGAGACAAAGGAAGAATTGTGGAAGTTGTTGAAGGTTAGATTTTTAATATTATTGTTAAATTAGTTATTTAGTTTCTCAATGTAATATATATATACATATACATATATCATTACTGCTGAGATTTGATGGTTTAGAAGACGATATGAAGAAGAAAATAGTGCAGCATATTGGAACTCTCTGGCGATCTTGGAAATCAAGGGTGACAAGTGATCTAAAGCAAGCACTTGAAGATGGTTGGTCAGATGATGAGATCAATAGTAAACTCCAACCTGAAGGGGTTGATTTAGTGATCGGTTTACATTTCGAAAAGAAAGAGAATCAACGGCGACTTCAAAGAAACAAGCAAAAAATTCAAGGAACTTAGATTAAAGCATAAACTTCCCCATACCACGAGTCGAAAGGGATATGCTCGCTTGGAGGAAGAAATGGTAAGCAGTGTATTCCATATATGAATCTTTTCAAAGAATGGTTATTATTTTTATGCAATTAATTTTTCATGTAAGCATTACCTTGAGTCCTCAAGTCTCACAATTATTCACAATTTTGTTGTTCTTTTAGAAAGCCAAAAGTGGGAAGGCCGATATAAGCAGAGCTAATTTATGGATTGAAGGCCATAAAAATAAAAAGGGGCAACCACATAATGATGAAATTGCTGGTGTAGTGGTATGATTAAGTGATTATAAACTTGCTGATTTTATTTTATTTAAGTGATATTTTATTTGTTGTTAATACTTAGTTATTGTTGAAGGAGAAAATTAATGAATGTCAAAGGAGATCATCCGCTTCGTCATCTCAATCAATAAATAAGGATCCAATCGCGCAAGTGTTTGGTCCTGAACACCAGGGTCGTGTGAGAGGTCTTGCGTTTGGAGTGACCCCTTCTAATGTTCGTGCAACTACTCAAACAATTTTGGTTCGGAAGCTTCAAGCTGATTTTCGCAGATTAGAAGAAAAACATGAACAAGTTAGTGAGCTCATTCGTAGCCAACAAATGCCTCTATCTTCGCGAGTAAAAACAATATTAATCATCTAAGCTTAATAGCCTATTTGAGTTAATAATTTTGTTTTGCTTGTCTTGTAGCAACAAAACAACCCTCCTAATATATGTGGCAAGAAATGTATGATTCTTGATTGGTTGTCTCCAAAAAAGATAGTCGGCGAAGGAGAGGTTGAAAGCGATGATCCCATGCATCTTGTGGATGGCATACCTATTGGAGGAAATGCATATTTAGTCTATGTTGAGAGGGTATTTGAACCAAATGCTTTCTTGTGGAGGAATCAAAATAATTGGACAACACTGGACAATGCTCTTGGGGAAGTAATTCCATGGTCGAAAGAAGCTGTCGCGGTTATTTTTACTTAAAACAAGTATGAATTTGATCTCTACTTCACTTAGTGTTTGAAGTATCACTATCACTACTATCAAATTATCAATATACATACATATATGCACTGCTTAATTCTATCTGAATTTACCTTCTTTTGTCGATACAGATAGCATACAGCAGCAGAACTATAATGATTTTGGGAGAGGGACTAGTAACATGTGTATTATTGCATTGCAGTCTTTCTTATTTAAATTATCTGCTTGCCTGTATTTGTCTCTATGTTTCTTTTCAAGTGTTTTACACATTGACGACTATAACAGCAAAGGAGCTTTTGTCTGTTTCGCAGATCCATTTTCTATGCCAGCTCCAAAGGCACTTGAAACAATTGGAAAAGCCTTGCTTGCTCAATATGAAAGATGGCAACCTAGGGTAATTGCAGTTATTCTTGATAGGCTTTTATAATTTGAATTTATTGAATGCCTTTCAAACTCACAACTTAATTGATGTGGCAGGCAAGATATAAACATCAACTTGATCCTACTGTTGAAGAAGTGAAGAAACTCTGTCTTGGCTATCGCAAAAATGCGAAGTCTGAGAGAGTCCTTTTTCATTATAATGGACATGGTGTCCCCAAACCAACTGCTAATGGTGAAATTTGGGTCTTCAATAAGGTTAATTGCAGCTCATGTTATCAAGGTAGCCATTTATCAATCATTTATACATTTTTCTTAGTTTGATTGTTTTGACATATATTAATAGTGAATCTAGATGTACAGATAAAATAAAAAAATATTGAATCTAAATGTAATTTAATACTAATTTTGATTTCTTTTTGCTTTAAGATCAGCAGGTTCTTGTTTTCAACAAAAAAAAAAAGATCAGGTGTTTTTTTCTCTTTTCAACAACTGCTTCACAGTTTTTGTGTTTGAATCTAATTTTCAGGTGGGGGCTCATCGAGTATTGGAAAATGTTTGTTTCTAACCTTTGCTCTTTTTTTTTCATTCTCTGCTTCAATTAGGAATTCGTGTTCTCTTGGCATTTTATTTTTCTTTAAACTAATTAAGAGCTTTTTTTCTCTTTTCAACACACCAAAAAGGACATTTCTAAGATATCCAGTGGCAGCCCTTGCATGCGGATGCACCAACTAGTGCTATGAGTCTGCTCGAAGTAGCCCAGAAGCTCATATCAGTGATACACAGGATTGCAAACTGTTTCGGTACATTGTTATTGTTTTGCAGATCTTTTCCAGCGGTTATTTCGGCAAGATTTGCTAGTTAATAAAGTAACTTAATATCTTGAATTCTTATCTCCTCGTATTACCGCAAACTATGTCTTAATCCAGATCTGCTGCTGAGGTTCTCGATCTTCAAAACCCCTTTCCATGATCGTATCATTTTTCCACAATTTGAAATGCACAGTAAATTATTGTTCACCAAAAAGAAAAGTAGGCAGTCTTTGATATTAGCTGACTCCAAGATACATGTATGTTCTCTCTTCAGCTTCGTGATTGGCTGGATTTGTCTCTCAACCATGCCTTGCCATCTTCTCTTTTAATTCTTTCAAGGTAAGAACTACCAAGATACTGGCAGTATAGTTCCAGCATTTTATTATATATGTAATGATAATAAGAAATGATATATGTTGGTCCTTCGTGTTCAGAGCTTTCACTGTGTCTGGAAAGCTGCGACCAGAGGAAGCTGTTATGAGTACAATGTCATCTCTGCCAGATGAGCTTTTGGATACTGTTCAAGTTACTTCTATGCCATCTGAAGATTCTGTTTCCGAGAGGAGAAGAAAATTAGAGTTCCTAGAAATGCAAGAAGAACTTATTAAGGTGGGAATGTCATTTATATCCCTTTTTTGTCATATATCTTGAACAATTTTTCTGTTTAAATAACACATGGTCCTGACTCCTGAATTATATTTTGCATGCTACATGCAATTCATGTTTCTTTTAGACGATGCCTTTCTCTTGAGTGCTGCCTGCCTTGTTCATTTAGTTTTTGTGGTATTTCTCTGATATTTTGAGAAGCATTTTGGACAAACTGCTTTCCTTTCACTTTAATTTTTTTTTCCAACTATTATACTGATTTTGGTTAGAAGTTAAATGGTTTATCTATTATAGCATTTCGTATAGCAGAAAAGCTATTCTTGGATCTACAACCTTGCAAGTTCATATGGTCCTATAGTCTCCTTATAAGCTTTCCTTGCTAGTCAGATTTGTTTCTATGTTAAACTATTTATGTTGGATTACTCTGGGAACATGTTTGTGGTCTTTTGTCATTGTTTCATGCTTTCACTAATTGTTGTTAAAGGTGGCTCACTCACTAATCTTGTAGGCCTGGGCTTTTCTTCTATATATTAATTGTCTTTTTTTTCTTCAAGGCTACTTATCTTTGTTACAAGGGAAAATCAGTTGATTCTAATTTAAAACATAATTCTTTTTTTGTTGTTGGAGTTTTCTGTCTGTTTCGGTTGTTGATCTGTGGGATTCCTTTGACATTTGACCTAATTGAAGCTTCTGTATGATGTGTTCTTGTAAAGTCAATGTAGTAATTGCAATTTGGATTGCCTAGCTTGCATTAGTGGGAAATCGTTCAATTTCTTCAACAAAATTTAGAGCTGTCATCAAATTTTCAGCAAAAGATGGTCGGATGTGAGAGAATATAATTCTTTAAGAGAAAAGAAGAAAGTCACGAGAGAAGTATTCTTTAGTGAAGCTGAAATAGTTGGCATTATGAGTGATCTAGACATAGTGACATTCAATTTTACTTATTTACCAATACACATCAAGAAAGCCCCTCTTTTAATTTTATATAAAATGGATTTGGATGTATCAAGAATCATGGAAACTACTTGAGCTCCCCCCTTAACAATTAAATCAAACTATTAGTGAATTGCTTCCTAGGCAATTGAATTACTGATTAAAATATGTTTGCTCTATTTATCACAAAACAATCCTTGTGATTAATGTCTAACTTAATCGCATTGGATAAGACAATACTATCTGGTATCCTGGTAGTTGATATTCTTCATCCTCTTCATTCATTGGTATGCATTTTTCTTTATTTGTTTTTCTTTTTTTAATAATCCGGTGCCATCTCCATAGGATGATATATGGTGCATTGGCTGGCAAAATAGTGGTATGCAGTCCAAGGATGGGAATGACACAATTCTTTTGGGAGGTATGCTTTGAAAACTCATTGGCAGCAGTTTAACTTTCTATTTCATTGCAAAAGCATAACTAAAGATTCTGGTTCTAGTCAAGAGGATGCAGCTTTGACAGAGATGATTGATCCAACATCTGGAGAAGCACGAGATCAAGTTATAGCAAAAACGTTGGAGAAGCAAGTGCAGCTTTGTGAGCTTAGTCGTGCTTTGGCTGTTCTCATACTCATGACATCGCTTGGTTGGATAGGACTGTATGGGGCAATTACAGGGATAAGTTGAATGCTAATGAGTTGCATTTATATGTTGTGAGAGAGAAACCTAAACTCAATTGTACATTGCCAACATTGGTGAAGGACATGTAAAGGCTCAGATTAATTATATGTAATTTAATTATATGTAATTTAATTATATGTAATTTGCTATATGTTGCAGTAAACAACGTTTATTTTTTTTTTAAATGTTTGGAAACCCTTTCGTGACGGTTTAAAACCGTCATGAAAGGTTTTTTCTGTTATTTTGGGTTTACATAAGATGACGGTTTTTAACCGTCACAAAAGGTTTAGATAAGATGACGGTTTTTAACTGTCACGAAAGGCCTTGAGCTTTTATAACAGTGGATAACATGACGGACTTTGTAACGGTTTTAAACCGTTATTAAAGCCTTTCGTGACGGTTTAAAACCGTCACGAAAGGTCTTTTTTGTTGTAGTGCTTGATGCGGGTCGAACGCGTCAAAAATAAATTTAAACTCCAATTACTACCAAAAACAAACTACAATTGGTTTGTAGTAGTGGTAAGCACAAGTGTTGATCCACAAGGATTGTTAATCTAAACTTTGGTCAAAAGCAAGAATTTAAAGGGAGATAATTAACTAATTACACTAACTAACATGAATTAAAATGCAAGAAAGCTAATTAACAACGAAGACAAACAAATCGAAAACAATTAATTATGTGAATTCCTTGGTTCGGATAGTCTAGTCAGACTCAACAATCACACGTAATGGTCGTCAATTTTCACACAAAAAGATAGGATCTCAATTAATTCATGTAGAGTGGCTATAGAGCTTCAGAAAAACACCTAACACTCTTCGGTTTCCTATTTTGGTATAGCACACTTAAACAAGTGTATAACCCTAGGCGTAGAACCATCGGATTTAACAAACTTGTCGAATCTAGTTCAGTGAAACCACCACTCCTAAATAATCAAGACATATAGCATGCTTGATTTAATCTAGACTTGCATGTTACATGAGAGCGACCGACAGGGAGCGTACCAATCGGGTAAACTATTTGCTACTTGGTGTTTAATTAATTACACAATTACGAATGCAATCAATATAAACTAGCTATCACTACAAAAAAATTGCCAAATTAACAACGGAAATTTCCGTTGGTAACTCCTTGTTTTAAGTTGCTAAGTCTCTTAGCGGCATATTAGCAACGAAATTGAAGTCGTTGCTTAAAACCCTCGCTAACTGTTTTCTGTCGCTAAACTTCACCAAGTTCGCCTGTTTAAGTCACCAACTAATTTGTTTTATCCGTTGCTAATTACCAACATATTAGCAACTAAATTTATCATTACCAACGGTCTATTTTAATTAATTATCAAAAAAGACTTTAATAAAAAAAATTCGTTGGTAATTAGCAACGGTTTACTAATGGAACTTTCAATTATGTTAGTAATCCGTTTCTAATTACCAACGATCCATTTAAATTAATTTTTTTAAAAAATTAATAAAAAAATCTGTTGCTAATCCATTAAAATTAGCAACGGATTAGCAACAAAAACAAAATTAAATAATTTTTTTAATTTAAAAAAATGCAATTTACAAAATCTAAATTCACAAAATTAAAATTAAATGTCAAATCACGCATGAATTAAATGTCAAACCACACATAAATAAATAAATGAATAAACACTCGTTTACATGGACAAACCACGTATGAATTAAAGTGTAACATTCTCAAGGGTTTTACGCACCTGTAAACACACACTTCGACTTCCTGGACCCGTCAATCCGCCCCACCTAGCTCTCCGGTGCCCGAGCTATGGTTCCCCAGTCCTTGAAGTCCTGAGATCTATTTTCGGTGTTTATTAGTTAAATGAGTGGGTTTGTTATCAATTAGGCTCGATTTCATTTTTATAAATTTTGGAGTTTTGGTACCTAGCGCGCTAGGCAGGTGATTAGCGCGCTAGTTGATCTTCGTGCACTGTTCATGCACGAAGGATCATCATCTTCCCCAGCGTGCCTAGAGCGCTAGTGTTCATTACCTAGTGTGCTAGGTGTACTCTGCTAGAATTCCAGTAATGAATTTCTGGTTTTTTTCTGGTTCCTAACACCTCACCAATCATCATAGAAACCACTCACATACTCCAACCGCATCAAATTCCTCTCCAAAACACCGATTAAACAAGATTTCCACTTAAAACAGAGGATCAAAGTGTGCACGTGTCTAAAATCTGAAATCACCAAATTGGTCACCAATCCTCGCAAATCTGAGTAAAACCAATATATTTCATCCAACTAATCCTCAAGAACATCAAATTCAACAAAAACAGTGATGATTTCATTATAAAATCCGTTTTATCCTCAACCCACAAAACCACGTTTTTTTTTTTATCAAAAATTCAAGTTTAGGAGGGATAGATTACCTTGGATCTATGTTTTGAGGCTCGGATTCACTCTCCAAAGCTTGAATTCACCCTCCCCCATAGGTTTCCTCTCTGAATTCTCAAGAAAAATATGTTTGAAAATACTTAGTTTTGCATGCCTCCATCGATCAAGTATGTATTTATAGGTTTTTGTTCTAATATGATGTGTGCACGCATCTCGAGGATGATCTAATGGTTCCTATTAAGCTTGTGTCACTCAATTACTGGACACCTTATCATGACATCACTTGCCTTGTTTTACCCTATTGTGCATTTCGAGGATCATCCTATGCACCCTGATTTTCCTAGCTACAAGCTTAAAAATTCAATTAATAACTTTGATTTGACTCACACCTTAGGCTTGACCACAAAATAATTCATAAAAATCATATATGAGGTCACACTAGTTCTCAACTACCTGACAACCCATGTCCCGTACCCCAGTTACCCGATACCTGATACCCGATCCCCGACGTGCATTTCGGGACATACCAAACTCGCAACCATGTTCGATATCAACGTTCACACATGTGATGTTTATATACATAAAGATAATTAATACACTCAACATCGCAATTCTAGGCATCACACCATTCACAAATATCATTAATATAACCTGGGTTCCCAAATCAGAGTCACCCTCCGGTTCACGTAACGCCCGAATTAACCGCTAATCATCGTGATTAACACTAATACTCAATTAAATTAATTTGGCCATTACAATTCTTCCCAACTAGGAGAATTTCGTTCCTGAAATTTATGATAACCGATACCTCTTCTCAGGAGTCGCAAAGTGGACGCAACTACCCGCTAGTCTAACCTGACACCCATTGTCCAAATGAACTAATCAATTCTAACTCCTCAGTGAACGAATCAACTTAAATACTTATGGAACAAATCAACCTATTCCAAGGAAACACATCGACCTAGCCCTGGTGAATGAATCAACCAGTCTTCAACTAATTCCTGGTGAACAAATCAACCAGTCTTCACAATCCCCTAGTGAACGAATCAACTAGGATGCACCAGTCTAAGTGGACTAATCAACCTAGATGCAATGAATGCATAAAACTGCCACAAATGCAACAAATATAAGGAACTAATTTACCTATATGCAACACATGTATAGGAAAACACAACAACAATGTACCTTGCTCATGCTGTCGGGTCATTTCTCTGACCGGTTGTGTCACAACATGAACTCTCTCATATGTCTGTAGAATTTCTGGTGTTGGAGAGGTTCTACGACAATTCACACTGATGTGACCTCTCTGACCGCACCTATAACATCTACGTCTGTCACTTCCTCCAGACTGTCGGCCCACAGATCTTTGATTCCAACTCCGATCCTGTTGTCTATCCTCATATCGGGGTCTATTGTCCTGGTGATCACTCCTACTATCTCTGTTAGATCCCTCACGCTGCCGTTTTGGCCTCCTATCCAGTCGTAAACCCTGACCACTCTCTATCCCAGCCGACGCGGTCATTGGAATGCCATTTTTTGTAGCAGAAACATCTCATATGTCAAGGCTCTCTCGAACATAGCCTGTAACGTCGGAGCCACGGACGACACAATAGCGCTCGCAATCACCTCCTCAACCCCCCGAACAAAGTAGTAAATCTGTAGACGCTCGGTACCGACGATGTCTATAGAGAACTGCAGAAGATAGCTGTATCGATCCATATACTGTAGCATCGTACGATTTCCCTGCCTCAGAGATAAGAACTCCTCTCTCAACCTCAGTCGGACATCCATAGGAATAAACTGATCGTAGAAGATCTCTCGAAACTCAGCCCAAGTCGCTGGATCAGCATGTGTCTCTTGGTAGTTAGTCCACCACAGTGCTGCGTCAGACCTTAAGCACGTCCCGAATAATCTCGCCCTGTGCCTCTCCTTTATGTTCAACTCCTTGTGTAGCTGCTGATGTGATACAATCAAGTCCCCTGCCGCCTCAAGATCTCCATCGCCACAAAAGTATGTGGGTTGGAACTTAAGAAAATCCCTCAGTCTCCTCGCCTGTGATCCATTCTATACTCTGGAGTAGTAGTAGTCGTAGTAGCAGTCTCAACTGTCGGTGGAGGTGTCGGAGTCCCTGTCTCCATTGGTACCACTACTGGTGTAGTCTCAACAATCGGTGTCTCATGCGCTACATCGTATGGCTCGGTGTCCGAATCTCGCAAGAGCTCTACCGTTGTCTCGCTACGTCTCTCTACTGTGTACCGCAACCGCAATCGGGTTTCTCGATGTCGTGAAGGCTGCTATGGTAGTTGTCTAAGCTCTCATCATGTCCAGTAATAGCTTAAACTGCCTATCGTGAGCGACAAGTTGCGCTGCAATTGCAAGATCCATACCCTCATCTCCAGTATGATCCTCACCTGACCAGTCCCTAACCCTGAAGGTGACTGCAATCCATCCATCAAGATCTGCACCGAAAGTAGTGCGTCGAATTACTACGTAGTCCGTATATATAATATACAACTAAATCATAACACACATATAAGTCCTTACTCTACCCGACTTATACCGCTTCCCAACTAGGATTCTAAGTTAGGATATTTGGGTTTCCACATCTACTTTGTTTTAATGTTTATACTCTTCCTTTAGTCTTATCTATTCCAAGGCCTTATCGACCTTGCTCTGATACCAAATTGTGACGGTATCAGAGCTAACCATAATCCACGTTTCATCCCCTAAGCTCCTCAAACCTAGGCTCTGATACCAAAATGTGATGGCCCCAATTTCTGAAGTCGTCCCACGACCCACGCTCTCCGCCCGCAAGCCTAGTAGCGCCTGCCACGTCACCGGATACACCATCACTACGTCCACATTAGCAGCTCTGTGAAGTGACGCTCCGTCTAGCTAATCCTACTATATTAAATTGTTTAATTCTCCTAAACATGTAGTAGGTTAGTTAACCATAGCGAAATCCTTTAATACGTATTTTATGTGAATTTATTAAACCTAAGTAGTAGAAAACCAGAAATAAACACCATGTATATAACTGAGACGAAGTAAACAGTAATCCATATACATGTAATAAAGTTCTAAAGTTCCCGAAAACCCATCAAAACAAAATATACATACTAGATAGCTCAAACACGAGCTGTCAGCAGCAATGACCTCAGAGATAGTCGCCTAGTACCTCTTTTCCCTTGCTCTTGCTCGTACCAGGATCTGCGCTCAATTGCCCAACACATACAGCAACGAAACCAGTGAGTAAATCCCCAAGAGAAGTCTACACGATAATCATGAAAACCATAGTAACCTGCGAGACATGTGAATATGACCCTAGCAATAGGAATCTTATTCCCATGGCTAGCAGCAAACAACATTCACAGCAAACCTATCGATCAACATGCAGAAGAAATAAAACATCATTCGAGTAATCTGGTTCAACAACGATATCAATTAAAACTAGATAGAGGTCTGATAGAGTCTAATAAAACTAGATCATACTTTGTAGATTCGGATGCCCCGGCTGAGCACATCAAGTCTAAACTACACCCGAACCACTAACGGTGACCAAAAAACATCACAACCCACCAGACACGTGCACCCCGCTACTGGGGTAGCTATTCACCGACTGCACCTAGTACACACACTACAATCAAGCATGCTCAATTTTGTACCACGACCATATCGATTAACCTTCGGCCATGTGAACAAATCAAACACCGACCAACACATGATCACAGTGCATAAGATTGGCAACCAAATAAGTAAACAAAGCTATAAATAAATAAATGAATAAACACTTGTTTACATGGACAAACCATACATGAATTAAAGTGTAACATTCTCAAGGGTTTTATGCACTTGTAAACATGCACTCTGACTTCCCAGACCCGTCAATCCGCCCTACCTAGCTCCCCGATACCCGAGCTATAGTTCCCTAGTCCCTGAAGTCTTGAGATCTATTTTCGGTGTTTATTAGTTAAATGAGTGGGTTTTTTTATCAATTAGGCTCGATTTCATTTTTTTAGGAATTTAGGGGTTATGGTACCTAGCGTGCTAGGCAGGATGATTAGCTCGCTAGTTGATCTTCGTGCACTGTTCATGCACGAAGGATCATCATCTTCCCTAGCGTGACTAGCGCGCTAGAGTTCATCACGTGTACTCTGCCCAAAATTTCAGTAACGAATTCTAGGTATTTCTGGTTCCTAACAACTCACCAATCATCATAGAAACCGCTCACACACTCCAACCACATCAAATTCCTCTCCAAAACACCGATTAAACAAGATTTCCACTCAAAACAGAGGATCAAAGTGTGCATGTGTCTAAAATCCAAAATCACCAAATTGGTCACCAATCCTCGCAAATTTGAGTAAAACTAATATATTTCATCAAACTAATCCTCAAGAACTTCAAATTCAACAAAAACAGTGATGATTTCATCATAAAATCCGTTTTATCCTCAACCCACAAAAACCATGTGTTTTTTTTTATCAAAAATTCAAGTTTAGGAGGGATAGATTACCTTGGATCTATGTTTTGAGGTTTAGATTCTCTCTTCAAAGCTCGAATTCACCCCCCACAGGTTTCCACTTTGAATTCTCAAGAAAAATATGTTTGGAAATGCTTAGCTTTGCATGCCTCTTCGATCAAGTGTGTATTTATAGGTGTTTGTTCTAATCTGATGTGTGCATGCATCTCGAGGATGATCTAATGGTTCCTGTTAAGCTTGTGTCACTCAATTCCTGGACACCTTATCATGACATCACTTGCCTCGTTATACTCTATTGTGCATCTTGAGGATCATCCTATGCACCCTGATTTTCCTAGCTACAACCTTAAGAATTCAATTAATAACTTTGATTTGGTTCATACACCTTAGGCTTGACCACCAAATAATTCATAAAAATCATATGTGAGGTCACATTAGCTCTCAGCTACCAGAAAACCTGTGTCCTGTACCCTGGCTACCTAATACCCGTACCCGATCCTCGACACGCGTTTTGGGACATATACTTGACTTGTAACCTTGTCCGATATCAACATTCACATATGCGATGTTTATATACATAAAAATAATTAATACACTCAACATCGCAATAGTAAGCATCACACCATAGATAAATATCATAAATATAACCTGGGTTCCCACATCTGAGTTACCCAACGGTCACGTAACGCCTGAATTAACTGCTAATCATCATGATTAACACTAATACTCAATTAAATTAATTTGGGTCGTTACACTCATCGTCTGATCATGCCTCTGAATCATCTTACGCACCTCCGATTCTCCTTACGAAGAAAGGTGACCTCTCTGTCAACCTCGCTACCTCTGTGGACTATGATGTGCTAGCTCCTCTACTATAAGTAGGCCTCGCATATGATCCAAGGCCATAAACGCGCCCTTTATCTCTATGAGAAACCTCATAAAATAGCTCATCCTCATCCACTAGCAAGTCTGGAGATGCTTGGGTGCTTTGGTCATCTCCTCAAGCTTCTTATGGTAGTCCTCCTGCAAAAATGAAAATGAAAATTCACATACTTGTACAACCAAATTGATCTATTTATAACAACTTTATCGTACAACCAAATCGATCCATATATAACAATACTCTTATTAAATAAGAATTATGACTTACATTAAGCTTGCGAGACCTCTCATCGACGAATGTGACCTGATCATGATGGATTGTATGGGTGTGATTGAACTACATGAGTACACCTACAGGACCCCCCCCCCCTCCGCACCCGCTTTGTCCTACAAAATTTAAGTTGAGAATAGTACAAATAAATTAGTTAATATAATAAGAGATATTTTTACGGTGGTAATAAATTAATAAGCGATACTTACCAATGCTTCCTTGTGACACCCAAATGTCTTCGTACCATTGGTATGATTCGATATATTGGTTCCAAGACCATTCTTCTCACTCATTCTATTTTTTATGCTTGCTCCAACTTGGCCTCATACTCTAGTGTAGTCTTGTGAATCAAGTATTCTTCCCAAATCTCCTGTGTTAGGAAACCTGATCTTTCACCAAGATTCTTGTGACATTCATTCATCAAGGTTGAATATCTAGTCTCTACTTTATGCGACCAAGCATTGAAGATTCGTGCGTTTATAACATAATCCCATGTGAAGAAACTCTGCAAAGAAAACAATGGAATTGTTAGGATAATACAAAATGCATTTTTAAACTCAAGATAGACATAAATCAAAATTAACTCATTTCCCATTCATTCCAATAGACATTTCGTACGTGTTGCGGAACTTTCTTCCATTCGTGTCCAGTGGGGTCCATATGACGTCTGAATGTCACGCCGAGGTATCAGGCTGCGACATTGCCAGGATGCAAATTGTAGGATTGTTTATGTTATTAGCACTTTTCATATTTTGCAAAATAAAAGTCTCGAAATAAACGATTTTAAAGAAAAACTTGCTTATTTTTATCATGTAAGACTATAGGGATCCGTATGGGTCGCCCATGCCTATCCATAGGAGGCATTATTGGGACATCATCATTATCATTGTCAGCCAGATCATCTAATTCTAGCAATCCAGTGGCAGGATTGGGTACTGTGGTGGGAGGATTGGACACCAGTGAAGAGTGAGGTGTGGATAGAGGAGATCAATTAGACGATGGTCAAGTAGATAACAATTGGGGCATCGAACGAGTAGACGATGGTCTACTCGATGATGGTACGAATGCTCCTTGCTCGGGAATCCTCTGCATAGGCAGAAGACTTCTCAATGATGGCGCGAGTGCGCCGGCTCGGCCACGATCATGTGGTGAAGGCAGTCCCTCATGATGAATCGACGACATCTGCGAGTGTAAGCTGTGATAACGCCCGATGGCGTGCGAGTGGTATTCTGAGGAGGTCTGGTAGGAACCGTAGGGGGAGGCTCAACACAAGTACATGGATCCGACGTTGGGATCTCAAGATTGGGGGATGTTTGAGCCTGATCACCTCCAGGTGGTGTCTGTTGTGATTGTCTGCGACAATTTGCAATCATGTCCAATTAAAAAAAATAATATGATAAGATATGGTGTAAGTCAGGTACTATATATGATTCATAAACTAAAGTACAATATCAATTAAAGAAAAGAAACTATCTTACTCTATCCTTCTCAATTCTAGTTTAATAGTCAACTATTTGACGATGATTCTTCATCAACTTGTTCCTCTACGGTAGTAGTCATGAATGAAACCGTGCTTACAAATATGGTACTCAACGCTAACTATGTCATGATAATTTCGAAGACAACATTTGGTGTGGTTGCTCGGACACTTTATCAATTTCTCGCTTTTGTAAGTGTAACAGTTGTTTTTTGCAAACTCTATGAACTCTTTAACCTTGACAACACACTCATGGCATAGCAACCCGTTTTAGACACGATTGTACATCCATTCCCTATTTGGGTTAGACATTTCCTACTAAAAACAAAATTGTTTTTTATACATGTCCAACGAAAAACAAGTTTCTTTTTTAAATATCATGCGAACAACAACTTCATTTTTTATACATGTGTTATGGTGAGTCTTTGGCTCGATTTTCATATCGTTCTTGCAAGGTCGAGTTTTACTATGTCAAATTTCCTACCTATTGAGTTTCCATCCCCTATTGTTGTCTATTGTTCTTAATTTATAGGTCAAGTTTGGATAGTCAATTGAGTCTTCGTTGACTAACTTTAACGGGGATCGAGATGTGTGCCCTCATCTAAGTGCATGTTTTGCATCGAAATGCTTTGCAATCATCATAATGCATGCATTACAAATGGTCATTGATGAAATGTGTGCATTAAATCAAAGGTAACTAACAATTTACGCATACTTTACACATCGAGATGTGTGCCCTCATCTAAGTGCGTGTTTTGCAACCAAACTAATAACTAATTAATATATATAAAATTCAAGGTCTCCAATTTACTAAATGTTTTGCATCGAAAATGCTTGCAATCATCATAGTGAGTGCATTTCAACTAAATTAATAACTTAAATTTTTTATTTGTAATTTCAAGAAAATTATATACATTTATTTTTATTTTTATCAATATCGAATACAAATTCTATATTAAAACTATCTTAATCATCATTTTTGCAATAAAAGTAAGAATAAGCTCGACATAAATTGGCAAACAGGTAACACGGATCCTCAACATCTTCATCCATCCCCTATTTCAAAGTACTTTTATTGGATTAAAACACTTGCATCGTAAAAAAAAAATTGTGCCTTACGTGCGGAGCACGTGCTCTCTTACTAGTTTGGAATAAAATTTAAATACCTCAACCAATACTCCCTTGTCAACGCGTTGGTGGAAGTGACCACAATACTAGCAACAAATTCCAATTGACAACAACAAAAACCAAGTTAGAAAATGCTTCTATGACGTACTTTCAATACATAAATTTGCTACAAAATTATTGGTTTCCCTTGAATTTTATTAGTGATCACATACATACTTGCACATATAAATAAATACCAAGTTAGAATGAAATACTACAATGAAAATAGTCAAATTTAGGGGATGCTACTCTTTTCCTTCATTGCTTATTGTCCTTTTATCTCTAGTAAACAATTGCATGTAAACTGGTAACTAGTGAGTTGCTTGAAAAATAATTGGAATTTGGAAAGAGGATATGACATCACTAAACTCACACCGCCTCTGTGCATCTCAAGATGCTTGCACACAATTTTTGATGCATGACACGCTGGATTTGTAATCCAAGGCGCACACGGTCGACGACTTAAAAACATTATATAAAGATTATTAAGAACATATTTCGACACTTAGTCAACACCATGCATGAGTTACAAGTTCATATCATCCCTAAGCGGTGGAATGGATGGAAAGTTAAGGAAAGGGCCATTCTATTCTCTTAAAGGGTGTGGATGACTTAAGAATCACTTTAAGGTGATCTAGCCCTTTGGCGATTAGTTTTAGTGGCTCAAATAGCCCTTACACCCTTGAGAAATGTGTGTTGTAACTGCAAGTTCATGAATAGCAATCTACATCTTATTAAAATGTAATTAATATAAATCTAAATAGTTACAGTAGTCGCCTCTTATATGGGGCCCGACAATATCCAATTATGAATTAGTAGGTGAGGTTGTCGTTGCCGAATTATTCTACTTGAAAAACCAAGAAAAAAAGTGGTACACACGGTATCGATCCAGTCCACTTAGAGTCAATCCGCAATCGAATCCAATTATTGCGGATTGGAAAATTATAGTCCAATCCAATCCAAATGTAACAACCCCAAATTTTTAACTGACGTGTGTTACACTTGTCAGGATGGTGACCTGGGTATGTGAATACTGGACTGTATTTCAAACTTTGGGAGTCGATGCCTAGGTAAATTTTATGATTTTGTGATGCATGTATTAGTATTTTAGTAATTTTACGGGTCTCGAGCCGTTCGGGCGATTTTTAGTTGAGTGAGGTTTCGCCTAGTTAAACGGGGGATAAAAACAAATACAAAATACAAATAAATGAATTCTTTAATAATTAATTAATTAGTTGATAGGATGTGGCGAGAAAACGGGCGCGACTAACCAAATTTTGGAGAAATACGAACCGAAGATATGTAAGATCAATGTGGGAGTTGGATAGTCTCGCAACATATGGGCTATGAGATAGAAATTGTTAAAGTGACACAGCATAATGAGGAAAGCCATGAGATTGGCATTGAGATGTGTATTTGTGTTGAGTTAAGATGATGAGGTAAAAGACCCATAAGGGCAAAAGTTCTAAAAATAAACAAGTGTTAACTTAATGGGAAAAAGGGCATTTTGATCATATATATACAAAACGTTTTTCTATAAACCCTACTATTCATCATCTTCTCCAAATATCACCGCCACCTCTCCTCTCCACTCTCTCCCACTGCCATCCCCAACCTACCGACTCCGACATGGTCAGAGAGACTGGAGAACCGTCATCGACGAGGTGAGACCTTCTCTCTCTCTCTCTCACTCCCTCCCTCTCGGCTTCCCTTCCTCTCCTCTTCTCGGCCTCACGTCCCCCTCCCTCCTCCTCTCGGCTGGACCATCACCACCGCCACCCACCACAGCATTGGAACCTCGACCATCCACCGAAGACACCTAGGTGAGTGTTCCTCCCACTTATCCCTCGTCAGTTCCATCTCTCTCTCGGCAGTTTTATTTTCTCTCTCTACGAGTCTGCCAACTCGACTCACTGCAAACATTTTTCTCACTCACTTCTGGCCACCGTGGGGTTATCTCCGACTGAGAACTTGGGCGTAGATTACCCACGTAGGTCTCGATGTTCCCGGAGAGCTTCACGTCCGGCGGGTAGGTCATTTTTTTGACGAGATAAAAGGGACATTTGCTCACTGTTTTGACATTTTTGTGTGGTTTTTGAGATTATCTTAGTCGCTGTTTTGGGGCTGTCGTGGCTAGTAGGACCATCCCCGGTCATGGCTGATTGGAGTAGAGTCTCCAACGACTCCACTAGCCGGAGATGACCCCTCCCCCATGTCCAACAACCACGTTATTGGTGTTGTGTGTGTTTCAGTGTGTATGGTGTTGGTTTGAGCTGTTTTGATTTGGGACAGTTGTGTGTGTGGTGTGCTTGTTGTGTGGGGTGTGTTATGTGTAGAGTGCGTTGTGACAGTGAAGAGGTATTGAGGAGGAAAATGAATTTTTGTTAATGGGCCTAAATAGTGTAGGCTCAATACCTTTCCTTACTTAAATTTCAGCCCACATGTGTAACTGTTATAAACCAAACTTATAGGAAATACTAAGACTAAATGCTAACCTAAACCATTATTCAGGATTCAAATCTTTATCAGGTAGTCAAGAAATCGCGGGGAATACGTTAGAGTCTCGGAGTGGTATCGGGTTGCGATTAGTCAGGTAAGTACATACGTACCTTGTATGTGTGTATGTTAGTAGGCTAGTAAGGAAATAACATGTGATTTATATATTCCTTTATTCATCGGTATTGTTGAATTGATCCCTTGTTCAAAATTCCATTCCATATTGTTTGTTGTATGTTCTTGGCATGAGTGTGTGTCTCGAATGTATCATGTGGTCCCGCACTAGCTGAGACAACGAGGGTGCCTCTGCAGGGGTAAGTGACCACCCCTAGTGTTGTGTGTGCGGGTACTTGGATTCGAGAGGTGTTGCGATGCCTCTCAATTTCAAGCTGCGCTAGTGTTGCGACATTGCCCGGGGAGATCTTGCGAGATCTTTGTCGTATTGCTGTGAAATTAGACCACTCATGGGCCTTTTTTGAATCTTAGAACATGCAAATTTCGATTATTTATCTATCAATCTGTTTATCATGCATTTGATTTATTTACTTTCCTGTTATTTCATCTCCGCATGATATTTGGACTGCTTTGTTGTTAAATCATAAATTACTGTTACATTCTTCTGGCACTACTTTCGATTTCTTTAGTTGCTCACCGTCTAGTTTGTGACGGTGGGTGCATATAGAGTGGAGAGCAGTAAGGGCAAGGGGCCCTGCCTAGGAGACCTACTTTGAAGACTAGCAGCGGGATCAGAGAGACATTATAGTAGGTGTTTATGTTTTGCTGATTTGTATATCGTTTCATATTTATGTTTTTAGGATTATTAAACTTGACATTTTTGATGAGATTGGTATCATGTATATATGCTTATCGAATTGTACATGAATACCTGGGGTTTTCCACACTTATAGAATTCCTATATTTCCCTTATTTGAGTTATTTCCCCTTTGTTATAATTGTTTAGTCTTCCGTTGTGTATTATTGCAATAACTCTTTCATAAATTACTAAATTGATTAAATAGGAAGGCTGACTAGGCTCGTCAGGTTGCCAATGATGACTTGGGATCTACACGGGTCTAGGCCAGGCATACCCATTTGCACGGGGAAATTGGGGCCATTTCACCTAACAATTCATCAATCCAGCTCAATCCAATTTACAAAATGCAGACTAGACTTTAAATTCTCATGCACAGTCACGCCGCACACGTGTACGCGAACCCGTCGATCTCCTCTGCTAGCACCGATACTGTCCCCAACTTAATCACCCTTCAACTTTAAGTGTGGATTTTTATCCCAAAAAGCCTCGTGTAACGGCCCGTTTTATTAACGCCATCATTTATTTCTAATTTCAGACTAGGATGCTAGCTCAGACTACTCGTGGAGGCCGCAGATAGGCTAGAGACTCACCAACCTAGGTACACTAGTCTATTTTGTGTGTTGTATGTTTATTTGCGGTGTTTTAGGTGTTATTTATCCCAATTTAATCATCGCATGTACGAAATCATATTTTATTGTCGTGTGAGAATGTGTGCTGGGTGTTCGTCTCGTAGAGCGTGTCGATGCGGTACCGAGTAGGCGAAACACGGGAACACTAAGTCTAGCTAAGTAAGTTAAATACTTAGGCTAAACCACATAAATTGAGTACACTAAGAATGGACGTGCCTTGGGATGCGTGCCAGATGCAGGGCACTGGGTACCAAGTAGCCGGGAGTTAGTGTAAACCTTAAATAGGATTTCACAAACCAATGTGGGAGTCTAATGAATTAATTGTGAATTAATTAGCTCAAATCAAGTTTAAGCCTTTGGATGGAATTAAATTTATTGGGAACCAAAGATATATATTGAGATGATCATGGATTGTGTTAATCTAGTCTGGATGTGTCAAACTTGGAGTCACTGAAAATTGGGACAACAGGAAGGGTGACCACAAGATGAGCCTCGGGATATGTGTTGTCACGCTAGATCACAAACTAACTATAAAAACCCACTCTTAGTGAATGTTTGGACATAACAAGTTTTCTTGCATGAAAAATCAAGGGAAAAAATGGGCTGGAGAGGCTGAAATCAGTGGAGTTAGGGAGAGAAAATAAGGAATCCAAGCTTCTAATCCAAGGTATTCATCTTCCCCAACTCTCATCTTCATTAAAGCAAGCTTGCATGTGGGGTTTTTGAATAAAAACGGGATTATACAAATTTCACTAGGTTTTTCTGGGTTTTGCAAGAGTTTCTCTTGATGAAGAGTCTAATTTACTTCACAAATTGGAACTTTTGGGAAATCTTGTGAAAAATTAGGAATTTTCGGATTTTGATGTGCATGTGTGTAATTTTCAAATTTGGTAGAAAATCGGTTTGAATTGGGTGTTTTGGAGGTGGTGTCGATCTTGTGAGGTTGAAGTTGAGTTGGGAGAAGAATGTGAGAAGAGGATAGACGAACTCATATCTGGGAAGGGGACACGTACGTGCGTGCGTGCGTTCCCTTTGGCTGGACCAGGCCTATCTGGGTCAGGTCGGACATGACTCGGTCCAGGTAGGCCACCCAATTAAAAAATAATAAAAAGTTAAATAAAAAATATATTTTTATATTTTTATATATTATTTTCTAAAAAATAGGGAAAATAGTTGGAAAATTTTAGAAAATTTGAGAAAAATTATAGAAAATATAAGAAATTGAGAAAAAGATAGAAAAGTGGTTTCGAGACTTTTCGGGTGTTTTTTGTACCCCGATATAATCTGGGAAAGGTACCACAACTAAAAATTAGAATTTTGATATAGTAATATAAATCTACTTAATGTGTTTTTTAAATAATATAAAAACACTATAAATAGACTTCAAGGGCTAGGGTACCTTAGTTCGGGTACCGGGGAGCTAGACGGGTTGGGTTTGAGAGTCCGAGGAAATTAGAGTGCATATTTTAGGTACATAAAAGCCAACTGAACGCCACTGTTGTATTTACTTATTTTATCAGTTGATCAGTACTTTCTTGTTATTATATTTATTGTTATTGGGGTGGTAGAGTTTCTCCTACCCGGTGTATCTGTGGTGTGTTGTGGAGCTCACTAGTTTGTAGCGCGTGTTACTTGACCCTCGGTGAATGGCAACCCGAGTTGCTTCTGGTCCATGTGTTCGGTATGACGCTGACTTGGCTAATACCGTTAGGATGACAGGTGATGGGACTGTGGGGGCACCCACAGACGGGATCCTGGTGTAAAGTACAAACTTAGTATGCTAGGTCAACCACCTATTTTGGAGTTTCTGTAGTGTTATATATTCACGCGATGAGCTTTGTGCAGTTGTCTGTATTTTCCCTTCATATTCCGCATGTTTATTTGACACTTTTCTTGGATATCTATTTATTTATTTTAAAATGTACAGTGGATTTTCTTGGGATTTTACTTACTGGACTTGTCATCTGTTTTATTGTGATGGCTTGAGTGCAGATCCTAGTACCAGTAGGGGCAAAGGGATCTTAGACGACTACATCTGATTTTTGTCAGGACCTACTAGTACGTGTTTATTTTGATATTTTGCTTACTTTTGAGTATTTGGGAGACTGAAGAGACATGGTACATGTATATATTACCATTTTATGGTATTGTCGTTTATATATAGAGTACTTTTCGGGTTTTCCACATTAGAACTTATGTTTGATATTAAATGGAAATCATGTGTTCATTGTCTTTTTATAATTATATAAAACTTCCGCTATTACAACTGGTTAATTGCTTACAACTATTAGAAGACAATCCAACACTCAAGGTTAAGTTACACGACTAACTGACAGATTATAGAATAAAACACACATTTAAATAATCAAATAAGTTGGCACAAGAATCAAGGAAACCGCTATGAGGATGGACGTTGTGGATCAAGGGACCACCAGTTGGAGCTGAAGTGGCGGGTACAGCCGGGCCCGCTAGCAGGGAGTAGCAAGCCATGGGGACGACCTCGAAATATGTTGCCGTCACACCTCGGTTCTAGTTGAGAGGGATTAATCAATTATATATTTCTTTATGAAGTTATATTTAATCGATGTGGGACTAACTTTCGGTCCACACATATTTAACAAGATCAAGTTCCACGGATTAATGTTTTTCTATTCAACGATTCTTGAAATTAACTTAATCAAATCAATTACAAAAATCATACATCTCATGAATGACAAATTTACAACATAAGTCCCACAAATCTATATATAACATATTTTCTACAAACTTGTCATCACAATAACCTTCAAAATGCAAATTCCTACATAAATAAATATGTTATTTAAAAATCTGCACCATACACCCTCACAAAAAACATAAAAAAAATGTGCATTTGCACCATACAACCACACAAAAAGGTCTGAAGCATAATAAAACAGTTAAGAACAAACATTACCTTTGAAATACTATAGTTTAGAGTTGATAGTTTGTGTTGATGCTCTTCGAGATATTATAGTACATATGATTAGATTATGTACATGTGTTGATGTGATAAACAGATTGGATCTATAGTTTTTTTATCAAAAAATTGATCTAATTAGTGATAATTGGTCCGGATTGGACCGGATCTGCGGATTAGTGCAATCTCCCCTATAAACAACCTATTCTCTTTTATATCCAATGTCTTTATCGCTTCCATAGTTGATGATCAACGCGGATGGCTACCGTTCTTCCACGTGTCTCTACTTTTTTTTTGAAGAGAAATCGAAATTTCATTAATCATTCATGGCTCAATATATGACCATATATAGAATCAAGTACATTGATTCACTAATCCTATTTATGCAAACAAACTGCCATTTAGTTTTTTTTTCAAAATTGAAATAGTTTGACAATCAGGGACGACTCTTTACAATGTTGAAACTCATGACAATACACAAAAGTACTAGAACCACAAAACGAATAATAAGATTTTTCAACAAAGAGAAGAACTAAAACTTCCCAACAAGGAGAAGACAAATCAAAGACTTTCAACTAGGGAAGAAACTTAACTATAAAGTAAAAATTAAAGACAAATCAATCCAGCGTACCGCACAAATCCATGCAACACCGTTGATAAAGATGCATTGCAACAAGGATGAACCAATCTCTACAAATGTGATTAGATGTATTATTTATTGAATGAAAAAAGAGCAAAAGGATTTGATTGGAACCACCGCTGATCGTTGAGAGAATCGATGGTGGCTCAAGAACAAAAATCACAAAAGTGAATCAAAAAAAGAATTTTTGAATTTTGGAGAGGAGAGAAGACTATAAATTTGTTCACGCGTCCCTACTTCTTAAAACAGCATCAAACTTGCTGTCACACTTGTAAATCCATACAAAACTATAAAATGATCTGGTTACTTGGTTGGTTAGTTATTTTCGTTGTAGGATCACTAGAAAAGACTCCAAAAAGGCCAAAACACAACTCTCTCGTTCACACTTCACACTTCACACTTCACACTTCACTCTCTTTCAACTTTTCTTGACCAAGAAAAATACACAAACCACCAACCAACAATGGGGGCCTCTCCTCCTCCTCCTCCTCCTCCTCCAACTCTTCTCGGCGATACTCTTCGCTGCAGCGAAACCCACCACCACTCCAATAACACCATTGATCCACACCTCAGTATCCGACCAGCAGCGCGCGAAACTCATCCAAGCACTAATGGGCGCCAAAGACTTCGCCGATTTTGCCAATGCCTTCGCCAACGGCAAAGACGATAACGACTATGACCTCAAGGACCCGATCCTCCTCTTTAACAACGTCTCTCTCCCTCGGTTCCTTGACCCGACTAGGTCAAATTGGTTGTTCTAATTCGATCAATGTGGATAGAAAAGGTGATGTTCTTGATTGTGATCACCAGAGACCAAATGGGTCTGATGGGCATTGTTTGTGGACTCAGTCTCTTCCTGTATTTCTCTCTGTTTTGTGCTCTGTTTTGGGGTTTCTTGAGAGAAAGATGAGTAGATTGGTTCAATTATTCTTTGTGGATTCTTGATTTCTACTTTTGTGTTTCATATTCTTTGATTTCTTGCATTGAAAGAAAACTTTCAATGGATTATGGATGTTCACTGTAATGGAGAGAAGTTTTGTGGAAATATTCATGGTGGTTTCTCTGTTCTTGGCTTCTTTACTCTCTCACTCTGTTTACAATTTTTGTTAGGTATTTGTTGGTTTTCCAACCATTTCAGTTTTTTATTATAAGTTGAGATTCAAATTTTGTGACATTTATACCAAGTGATGTATGTCTTACTAAGAAAGTCTATATGACATCTACCAAAAAAAATAATAAAGTCTTTATGACCAAACGTTGCCTCTTTGTGTCCAAAAGGCGGGTGGTGTGGTGTGATGTGGTGCGTAGGCAACAAGATGAACACACCATACAACTCTCACCGACCAAGGTTGTGAGTTTGAATCCCTTTTTTATTAGATGTGGGTTTGAATCATGGTAGCTACATTATAACTATATATCTCCTAATTCATTTCTCATGAGTAATGGGGTCGCGGCGTACGATTAATCAGTCGTAGGATTGATCGAATTAAAATAAAGAGGAACTAAAAAAGATTTGGATATCAATAGTAACCCTATTAGGGCACCTTGTTATGCACTCTGTGGGTCCTGCTTCTCATTGACAGTGGAGAGACCCACTGTCTACGCCAACTAGGTACACAAAAAGGTGCCCCATCTCTTTAAAGTCACCGCCTACACATAAGTTTTGATGCATAACAAATTGGGTTTGTAGCCCAAGGTGCACACGGTCCTTTGCTCAAAGGCCAACGTGACTTCAGAGTGTATTTTGGTGGAATTTGGTTCTCCTAAATCAAGGTCTTGAGTTCAAGTCTGATTATGAATGAAAAAAATTGAGTTGGAATGGTCACCTCTTATATGAGGCCTGGCAATATCGGTGTTAAGTCGGTGTGGTTGGTATCATATCCTTGTCACCACGTGGGAAACCAAGAAAAGTGATACCAAGAAAAAAAATCATAACCCATCTCATTAAAGTCACAAGCTCCAATTAAATCATTTTTTGTCATATCCTTATTAAAGACAAGTGACTTACTGGACATGAATTATTGCATGGGAGTCCCACATCTACAATTATTTGAGAAACTCAATCACCCAAATATTACAAGCATTGCATACCAATCTGATACTTGCAAATCCTGACCCTTTTGCCATGGCTTCAAACTCTTTTTCAGTTCTCTCCTTTGCGCCGAAGGACATCGTCATAAGTATATCTAACGCGCACATATCTCTCGTAGCATTATCAGGCTTGGGAACTTCTGGAATTAAACCCTCTAATACTATCACCTTTCCTCCATTTGGTAGAGCTTCGTAACACTTCTTCAACAATATCAAGCACTCCTCATCCTTCCAATTGTGAAGTATCCACTGCAAGTTAATTTATACCAATTCAATATCATATTCAATTATCATACATTGTTTAAATGGCATGTATAACATATGGGGACTAATTAATTATATAAATTGAATTGTATCCAATTGAGTAAACTCACCTTCATGAAAATGGCATCTCCTTTTGGAACACTAACAAACATGTCTCCTCCAACATGTTCAACACCTACGTATGTACAACAAATTAATCGATTAATCTCTCTCTTTAATTAAGAAGAAATTGAATTTATGACAAATAAATTATCATATCCACCATGACCATAATATTATATACAACATATATACCTGGGTAGGACGGTGCGGTTTCAACTACATGAGGCGAATCGAAATTGATGCCCTTAATAGTAGGGTACTTGGAAACAGTTTAGTTAATGTTGGTTCCGATTCCACCACCTACATCAACTACTACTTTCAGACCATCAAATCCTTTGTACTTATCAAGAATCATTTTCATGGTGATTGATGTTTCGTCGGACATCATTGTGTTGCATAACTCGTTTAATTCCGGGTGCTGGGCAAAGAATTCATAGGCATTCATTCCATATACCTTCTCGTCGACTGAAAAATCTGGTTCGAGAACAACCTCATCCAAGTAATAGCTGCATTACAAGTATCACATATAAAATATTAGAGAAAAATTAATGTATTAGTTATATAAATGTGAGGGCGCTAGCTAATGGTCACCAACCAGGTTTCCAACATCATCTTGTCTGTATAGGACAAGAGGGAAGCACTAAGTGAGGCTCCATCTTCATTTTTGATGAAGTACTTGCAAGCTGGAGTCAAGCCATACAACCTTTCGACTTAACGCTACCATTGCTACTGTTACCACCCCAATAAGCTGGATATGAGCATGTTGGGCTGGGCAGCATGATAACTCAGCAAATGACCGAGTTTCGGTGGACTCGGGAGGTTTCAGTGGTCTCCAAAGTCGAATTGGGGTTTAGTGCATGGCTCGTGCCCAAGTGGGCAAGCCTTGGCAAGGGTAAGGCTTGGCTTGGCACGGGCAAGGCAGGCCAAGGCAGGGCGAGGCCAGGCCAAGGCAAGGCAGGCCAGGCCAAGGCAAGGTAGGGCAAGGCAGGGCGAGGCCAGGCCAAGGCAAGGCAGGGAGGGCGAGGCCAAGCCAAGGCAAGGCAGGCAGGGCGAGGCCAGGCCAAGGCAAGGCAGGCAGGGCGAGGCCAAGGCAGGGCGAGGCCAGGCCAAGGCAAGGCAGGCAGGCGAGGCCAAGGCAGGGCGAGGCCAAGGCAGGGCGAGGCCAGGCCAAGGCAAGGCAGGCCAAGGCGAGGCCAAGGCGAGGCGAGGCAAGGCAAGGCCAGGCCAGGCGAGGCCAAGGCAAGGCGAGGCCAAGGCAAGGCAAGGCAAGGCTAGGCCAAGGCAAGGCAAGGCAAGGCAAGGCAAGGCAAGGCAAGGCAAGGCTAGGGCAAGGCGAGGCCAAGGCAAGGCAAGGCAAGGCCAAACCAAGGTAAGGCAAGGCAAGGCAAGGCAAGGCAAGACAAGGCCAAGGCAAGGCCTTGGCACAACAGTTGACTTTCCTTGACTCGGGCATCGACCCTGGTCAAAGTATGCTTGGTCTCATTTTGGAATGTTTCCTATTGGAGCTGAGGAAACGGCTTAACATCTACTATAACGGGAGGTGGGTTCTCTCCTAGGGGTGGCATGGGCAACAGTGACAAGGAAGGCCCTCGAGCACGCCTTGGGCACCATGCCAAGGCGAAGACCCACGGACCATGGTCCGGTCACCCCGAGCCGGTGGGACTCGACCCCGAGCCCCGGCTTGCCTGGACACGGCCAGGCACCACGAGACGCAGTCCCTGTCCCTTGGAGAAGCATGAACCACGTTCCTTGAAACGTGGAAGACCAAGTCGAGGTAGTTGGGGAACTACCTTGGTCATGGTCGGGCCATGACCAAGCCACGTCCAGGCTTGTCCCGAATACATGGAGCATGTGCTAACTGACCTAGTAATGGAAGCGATTACGGAACCAGGTGGCAGCAAGGGAACAAGACAGTTCAGCAACTGCCTAGACCACTAAGAGAGTGGTGATTTACCAGGTCTATGGATTGATGTACACTGGACATGTGTCCTAGTTGGTTATGTAACTACCTAATGGCTAGGCTATAAAACCAAGAGCTCTGAGCTTGGGGAAGCACAGAGTTTCATAGTTGTAATTCCAATTGAGAGCTAGTAAACGTTTCCTTGTTGCCTATTGCTTGTTGTCCCTTTAATTCGAGTATTGGTGTGCTGAACTAAGGTGGCCCTTAGGCACCGCAGGTTCAATTGAGAGAAAAATATCCTAGCGAAAACCCTTCTTTCATTGACCCTGTGACAGCTACCAACATTAACGTCCTGCCTAATGGTGCAAGTGAGCACTGAATGGCTAGCGAGAAAGCGAAGCATTCGATCGAGTACGATATGGGCATTTGGGTGTTGTTTGGGAGTTGAGAAGCAATGTGAGATGGTGAGAGTTGAGTTTTTGATGCGTTGTTCATGATCTCGAACACGTTGAGCTTGATAGCAACTCGCATCACCATTGGTAGAAAGCACGCATTTACCAACACCTTTACGAAGTAGTAATCTTCATCGTTGACATCTCCACAGGTGTTGCTATTTAGATTGTCACCAATACTGAAATCCATGCTTGTGAACTTCAAGTTCTAATTGATCTATCTTCAAAAAACAAAGAAAAAGGAATATTCAAATTGATCTTTGTGATGAATCCCCAAAGCAGTTGAAGATATATAGCTGTAACTAGTTAATGACGTCCGTAACGCGACCATACGCCATATTTAAGAAAATTTTACATCCGCACATTTAATATACTTTTAAATCCGTAAAGTATTGTGAGTTTTCTTTTTATTGGCGAACTAAAGTATTTCGCCTTTTCAAAAGGTAAAATTAGAGAAGCAAAATCTAAGTAACACGAATGACGCTTTTACAAAAAGCGTCATTCGTGTTACATGGTTTCCGTCCACGTAACACTAATAGCACTTTTTTGTAAAGGCGTTATTCGTGTGACGTGGATCTCACGTGGATCCACGTAACATGAATGACGTCTTTACAAAAGTCTTCATTCGTGTTACTTAGACAGCGCACACAACAATCGAATAGCACTTACGGAAAAGGCAATATTCGTGTGATGTGTGCGATGACCAATGCCACGTAGATTTGTATTAGGATTTTGATGCGCATGGGGCACATCTGTGTGGTGTTGTGGCAAGGTTGTGGACTCGCGATGCATGACGTGACGACCAATGGATTTTGGGGCTGCTACATGTACGTAAATTTCCATATATAATGTAGATGTAGATGGAGATGGAGATAGATGCAATCAAGTGCTAAAGTTACAATGAGTCCACTTTTAAGTTCTCTTATTTATAAAGAAAAACCTGAATTAATAGTAAGATCTCCAAACTAACTCTCTTTTAAAACAATGAATATAATTTTTTGATTTTTGAATTTGGTTTTGCTATTATGTCATTTGCATTTTCCTTATTATAAATTACTTATGATGCATGTTTTCACAACACTGTGCAAAGATGAAGGTAAAATGTTAATTTCGTCATGCTGTGTACTTGAAAAATTAATTGTTGGAGGAATTCAATGGAAATGGTGTTAAGTTTGAGAAATGTTACACGGACATATCAAAACGCACATTGGTGTGTGAGTTATCCATATGCGCATCGATTTAGTATGGAATACACCCAATATATATTTTAGTGTAGTTTGGGTTGATGTATGTGTAGTATTTTCAATTTAGTGGACGAGGTGTGGTTAACGTAGAAGTTATATGAATTACTCATTTTGAAAAGGAGTTAACCATATACTTAACATTTTGTTCAAATGACTCCTTTTCAAAATGAGTAATTCATGTAATCTACTTGCCACATTACACTTATCTGCCACGTCACACACACCTACACCAATAACGTCTTTTCAAAAGCCACAATATATAATTTTTGTGATTTTAAAGAAATCAATGCTATTTGATGAATTTTTTTAAAAAAAACAGCATTACTTTTTTAATAACTCCCATATTTAATTATATTGACCTACCCGATATTTGTAGGTACATGCCCAATTAAACCTAACCCGATTTGATTTTGATAAGAGAAAAAAAATCTAACCCGATTAGAGATGCATAGAGGAAGCGGTTAAACAAACTCAGCAGATTGCTTCACATACACTAATTTTATAAAATTATCCAACTATCTTTCCATATAAAAGATTTTTTACTTACCATACCTCACTAATTACTAAATGTACCTCAATTTTGTAAAATTACCGAACTACTCCTTCATATAAAAGGGTTTTTACTCACTCACCCCGTACCCTAATCATCTCTCTCAAATCGCATTCACTAAAAATTGGCCAAATTCGACGGAATGTGAACAAAACCTCATGGATTCGACGACATGGGTGCATTCATCATCTCTTTTAGTGTCTATTTCGAGGTTTTTTTGAGTTTTTTTTTTGAGTCGTTTTGTGTGAATTTGTTTTTGTGTTTAGGGCTTCAATTTGAGGCTTGAGTCTTGCATTTTAGGTACAACGTTTCGATGAAATTGAAAATATTAAGTGATTTCAAGCAAAACCCACATTTTTTGCCATTCTCATGAATTTTTCAAGTGTTTTGAAGTTTTTTTTACCGTTCTGGTCACCATTGGTCTTCGGACTAACTGAGCCGACACCTCTGAAGAGGTGTCAGATGAACAGGGCCGACACCTATGAAGAAGTGTCAGACGAACGGGGCTAAAACCTCTTTAAAGGTTGGTTGGATCCCTCCGTCACCCTACTAAAACTAAATTGTCTTTGCATTATCAGTTGAAGTCGAGTGAAACCTCTTTAGAAGTGTTGGCTCGGTTCGTCCGACACCATTCCAGAGGTGTTGACTCTATTCGTCCGACACCCACGTGCAAGGGTATTGGGGTGAGGGTGAGGGTGAGGGTGATGGGGTACACGAAGTAAAAAAGTGGAATACCGTAAGCAAGAGTATTGGGGTGAGGGTGCGAGTGTGGGGTACACAAAGTAAAAAAGTGCGGTACAGTAAACAAAGGTATTTTTGAAATTTTATAAAAAAAAAAGTGAGGTACACTAAGTAAAAATTTAAAATTGGAGTATGTAGAGCAATCTACGTGGTCCGTTTAGTCGCTCCCTTTGTAAATCTATTTATACAGGTTTTTTTTTTTAATTTTTTATTTTTTATCCAGGTTTGTTTAAGTAGCAAAACTAATTATACCAAAGCCCATTTATGTTAGGATGCGGAATTGACTCCTTAAGTACATATGCTACCCGTCTTATAAGAAAATAGGAAAATGATAATCTAACACACTTTGGACAAATATTTTGAACGCACACTTTATTTTTTAACTATTTATAGTATTTTTTCAGATGTGGGGGCCACTCCTAGGGAGACAAGAAAGAACCATTATTGACTAAAAAAAAGTGTGCACCCAAAGTGTGTTAGATTATCATTTTCTAAAAAAATAGTACTCCATGCTATCAGTGTTTAAGTAGTTGGGTTTGACCATCCAAAATGGTGGCCTAAGAGTTTGGTATGAGATTTGAAAGTAAGAGGTCATGAGTTTAAACCTTAGAATTAAGGTGCAAAGTTGTTTCAAAAAAAAAAATGAAATGTTTTTGCAAAAAAAAAAAAAGTAGTAGCCCGCTTTGAAAGATGGGTACTTGTGAGTGCCCTACCTACCAACAAAATTCATTTGGCTCCAATGATTCTCGAGATTAATTGGGCTATCTAGAAGAGATCTCTTTAATTTGTTCCACGAGATGGGAACACAGTAGCTCACCGTCTAGCTTGATTGGCTATAGATTGGACAATGTTAATTTCAACTAGGCGGATGCTACGCCACTTTGTATTTTCGCTATTGTACTAAGAGATCTGAGTTGATGAAATAAATTTGCCTAATTTTAATTTCAGCTGTCCATTTCAGTAGGAATGTGTAACAACCTACCATGGATGACGTGTGCTACATTTTACAAGTACCACATTCTACCTCATATATTTACTTAGGCCTTCCAAATAAGGTAGGTGGTAAAAGGGGCGAGGTCTTCTCCTACATCCGAGAGAAAGTGAAGAAGCAACTGCAAAGTTGGAAGGGTATATGCTTTCAAGGGCCAGTAAAAAAGTACTACTCAAATATGTAATTAAATCAATCCCATCATATATTATGAGCGTGTTTCTACTTCCAAAAGGACTTAGCGACCAAATCGAAACTATAATAAATAAGTTTTGGTTGATTTTAGACGTAGACAAACATGGAGGCATTCGATAGGCACCTGGAGTAGTATGTGTATACCAAAAAAGTTTGGTGGACAAGGTTTTCGTAGGGTGCGAGAGTTCAACAAAGCCATACTCTTAAAACAGGTTTGGACACTTCTCATCTTTCCAAACTTGTTGACAGCAAGGTTGCTAAAAGCTAGACATTTCTCCAATGCACATTTATTTGAGGTGGGGCTAGGGAGAAATTCAAGCTATATTTGGTGAAGTCTAATGAAAGTTCATGGGCAATTGATACAAAATTGTAGTTGGAAAGTATGAGATGACGCTTCTATTCGTATCTTTCATGATCCCTGGTTGCCAAACTCACAAAATCAAAGAGTGCAGACCGTTGCGCCTAGCAACCTTGTAAAGGAATATTATCCCATCAATTTCGCTAAGCATACGCAATGTGAATGATGAATGGACGTGGGGTTCATACTCGAAGGGTTGTTACACAGTAAATGATAGATACAAGAACTTTATGGGGGCACTATATATAAAATCATCTTCAAATTAATGATTTTGATCAGTGGAATAGGTTATGGAGCCTACCTATCCCACCTAAGGTCAAAAACTTCATATCGAGAGCAATTCATGACAAGCTTCCAACTGTCAGGAACTTGTATGATCGAAGAATACCAATTGACCTTATGTGCACCTTTTGTAGAGGAAGAGAAGAGAACACTCATCATACCCTGGTGGTTTTCAACATGGTTTCATAATGTTGGACCTCCATACGCGTTGACATTAGTAGAGATGTCGGTTTTACCTATAATTACTAGATGCAAGGTATATTTGAAAATAATGACAAGGAGGTACTGGAGGTCATTGTTGTGGTGGACTAGAGTTTGTGGAATAACCGTAACTCATGGACATGGAAGAAAAAGAAACAGGCACCAATTAAATTGTGGAATTGGCGAAATCTCTCTTGAAGGCATGGAAGGAAGCAAGGAAGAAAAAGACTCAATTGAACTCGACTGGATAGAACTTGGATGGCCAGAGATGGTGTAGGCCAAGAAGGGGATTCTTGAAGTGTAACATTGATGCCTCTGTCATCAAATCTATTGGGAAAAGTTCGTTTGGAGCGATTATCAGAGATGACTTGGGAACTTTTGTGTCACCATATGGAGGATCACAAGAAAGTATCAATGAACCAAATTTGTCGAGGCAATCAGTCTCCAATAAGTGCTAAATTGGTTAAAAGAGAAAGGTATTGAACGAGTGTTATTGGAGCTGGATGCTCTAATAGTGGTTCAGGCATCCCAAACAAAATTGGTTGTTAATTCATATTTCAGAATGGTGATAAGGGACTGCATTGAGTTGTTAAAGGACATGACGTCCTACTCTATGTCTTTTGTATGTAGATCAGCGAATGTAGCGGCCCATTGTATTGCAAGGGAAGCTTATTTTATATCTGGTTAGAAAAAAATAATGTGATATATCATCTTTCCTTGATATTGTTTTGTTAACATATTTGGAATAAAAAAACTGGAGTTTTTATCAAAAAAAATATATTGGCCGTTTTCGCTAAAACACGTCAAAATTTTTTTTGAAGCCAAAAACCAAGTCAATCAAAATGACATTAATTGTAAGTTTAGTTACAAATTTACCCCTTTGACACAAAACAAGAAATTGCTTTAATTGGAAGTTTACTTTTTAAATTTGGCCTTTATGTACTTGCGAGATATTTGGAATGAATAAGAGTTGGTTGTGGTTTCAAAAAATAAAAAATAAAATTGGCCTTTATGTAAGAATCCTCCTCATTTTTAACCCGAGCTACGAGTAACATTTCAGGACCGCGACTTTAACCTATCATGAGGTGACGCACTTGTTCAAGCCTCGGGAGTCGACACTAAGATATATTTTACTTTCCCATGATGTTTGTAATATTTATTTTTAACCAATTGCGAAACTCAATTGTCCTAATATATTATTTCATTTTTATTATCGTGTTGAATTTACGGGCAAAGTTCGCCCAGAAAAACGTGTCGATACAAGTACCGAGAGAGCAAAATACGGGTACATTAAACTCAAAAAATGATTTTTATAAACGACCGAGGTAATTAGGACAAAATGTTTATAATAAAATCATAGTCAAACCATTTGAATCGAAAAGTTAGACCGAGGTGCGTTTCGCGATCCGTGCCAGTGGCGAAACACTGAAAAATTGAAAAGTTAAAAAGTCAAAAAAGGAAAAGGTCAATGTGTGAGTGCTCTATTTGAGTCATTAAGTGAGTGTGGATGGCCTAATTTGGAGCCATATGATGTCCTCGAGATGCGTATATCTCACTAGATGAGATTTTAGTATAAACACAAACTTTTAGGATATTTTTTACCGATTTTTCTCAACCTTATCTTTAAAATCTGAAAAATGGGTGTGAAAGAAAGATTTTTAGGTAAGTTTTTCAAGGATTTGAAGTTGTGGAATCAAGCTAACAAGATCAACAAGGTGAGATCTCACATTTACTTTTGATTTCCTTTCATTTGAGCTAAGTTTTGGGTGGTTTTTGGTAAGAAAAATGAGTTTGAAACCATAACTCGCTGATTTTGTGACTTAATGAGGTGTTGTAGTTTATTTTACGATGAGAAAGTGTATGTGTGTTTGGTTTAGTTGGGTTGATGAATTGGTAAATTATTGGGAAAGTTGGTGATTATTTGGGTCTTTAATTTGATGATGTATTATTGTTAGTTGGACTATTTTGTTGGTGTTGGGGTCCCCCACGAGTCGAGGATGGGGTCGACAACGTTAAAGGAGGATATGACGTCTTGCTGACAGGATTTTTATTTTGGAATTCTGTCACACGGAGCAGGTAGTGCACTAGGCAGACAACATAGTGCAAAATCTGTTCTGGGTATGATGAAGATCATCGACCTGAAGAACCTTAGCGCGCTAGGCAGCTGACTGTTAGTTTTTTTAAAGTGTTAAGAGGTTGTTTTGGGACCTAGGCAATAATACTTATTATTCAAAACCCTTAAACTATCCTAAAACACATGAAATGGTTTTTTCGGGAACTTCAGGACTCTAATACGATAGCCAGAAGTGAATCGGGGCCAGATCTTAAATTAAAATAAAACTATAAAATAAGTTTATAAGACTTTAATACAACTAAAACTGACCCTAAATGAATATTAGAGATCTAGTGAAATAGAGACGGGCGTTTGGGGCCGACTTTGGTGACTTGTAGAGCCGCGAGAGTCGATTTTCGACGAATGAGATAAGTAAAAGCAGACAGGGAATGCATAGTAATTCATTGTCTATGTTTTTTTCTTATTTTTCAACTCTGAGTTTTCCTTTGGATTTTAATTCTTTATTTTCTTGGGTAAAGTGTCTAAGACCTAAGTGCGTTTGGAAGGTACTCTTGGGTCTAGTGCCAGACGAACAACGTAACCTTACTTGTGTGTTTAGTGCTAGCCGAAACAAACGTGACCTTACCTCTAGTACTGGATTGTAGGTCAGTGGTTGAGGTATTCAGGGCACCGTTGATACCCCACGCCATACTGAACTGAGCGGTCGACTTTCAAAGTCGCAGTTCTAAGAAGTCAAGATATGGTACCCGCTCTTAATAAATGGGACCACTTAGTTGCCTTCTTTTAACTCTTAAGCACTCATTATCATTACTATTTACTTTTCAGTCTATTTATCTTGCACTTTCTATATTTATTTGTTTTTATATTCCTGCATGATTCTTAGACTACTTTAAAATTATTTATGAATTACGGTTTAAGTCCTTATGGTTATTACTTTAGGAGAACGCTAAAGTGACCCAATTAGGGGCACCTTGTTGTGCACCCAGTGGGTCCCACTGTCTCATTGACAGTGAGACAGTGGTGGGGCCAACTGTCCATGTCAGCTAGGTGCACAAAAAATGGCCCTAACTGGGTCACTAAAGCATTTTCCATTACTTTATACTTTATTGTACTCACTGTCCAATTTGTGACAGTGGGTGTAGATCGGGCAAAGATGAGCAAAGGCAAGAGATCGGTAATTGGTGACTTCATCTGAAGACTCTCGGAGCGGTTTCTCCTCTTGCTATCAGTAGGTTCTGCATTTTTGCTTTGTAATTATCGTATATACACTATTTTTTATAACATATGAGATATTTTGGGATTAAGTGTCATAGATTCATGTTTTATCGGTCATTCTTATTGTTTATCACCAGATATGCATGATTATCTATATATTTACAGGGTTACACACTATTTTTGTGAGTTATTTAAATTTGTTAAAGTTTATTTCCTTTGTTTAATTATTAAAACTCACATAACTTGATAACTCAACTCTGAAACAGTAAATTTATGAGAATACAGTGATTGGAGGTTGACTAGGACTATGTTACCTTCGCGAGGGTTGACTCGGGGGTCCATGTAGTTCTAGGTTGGGCTGGGCCCAGTTTGTGGGAACTGGGGCCGCCACACTTTACATCCATATTTGATTGGTTGAAGAATTGATGTACTTTACAACAATAACAACATAGCCTCGTCTCAAATTAACTGGGGTCGGCTACATAGATAATTGAAGTGCTTTAATGACAATTAAATACTTAAGTTCTAAAAAGGGATGAAATGAGTACATGAGATGTCAAAATATGCAATCAATTTATAAATATAAAAAACTTCTATTGTTCAAACCAACTTATATAATTGCGCAAGATGGATTCCAACTACATTTGTATACTCACATGTGTGTGACCCAATACACTCTCCGAGCCCATGAATTTCTATTTGGTATAAGAGCAGAACAATCTTGGACTCGTATTTGATGACCTAGTTAGGCTAGCGGTGGTGTCTAGACGTGTTTATAGACCTAGAAGCCTATAAGTAGGCCTAGGTATGTTTGTCCAAACCTCTAAAAAGTAGGTCTTCGTTTGACAAGTAACAACTAGTCCGGGCCTAGTTGCATTTAAGGGGGAATGTTAGAGTATATAATCCCATATCGAGAATGTAATAGGAGTTTGTGTGATATATAAATGGTGTAGATTGGATCCTAGCACAAGCGAAGAGTTATATTAACTTAATTTCTAACTATCAACAAATCAAAAATTATTTTTACTATTTTTTTTAAAGTAAAATAGAAATCATTAATCATGATGGCTCAATACATTCGGTAGAACAAGACGAGACATAGAATCAATTACCTTGATAAAAACACATTGATTCGCTAATCTTAATTGTTCATTGGAACATTCAACTGACATAGAGTTAATTTTAAAAAACTACGATTCTAACAATGGAACAATTTGGTAATCAGTGATTACTTTCTTTACCAACGTCTAGAACACAATAGTACACAGACATACTAAGACCAAAACAAAAAATAAAACTTCAAACAAGGGAAGATAAATACAAACCTCTAACATTTGAAGATAAATACTTATTAAAAAGATAACCTAATGATGCAATGAGGATCTTCTAAATTGATTATTCGACACTACAAACAGAACAACCTAGGGTTAGAGAGAATTAACAGCAAATTTTCAAGAAAAGAAATAAAATTCTTTATTAATATAATCAAAATCAATCTCTATTAAAAACGTCACATTACCTTATATAGGCTCTTAAAATTAAAGACTCCTAATAATTCTTATCAAACCACACAAACTTATGCTTTATACAATTCAACGTGACACCAAAAGTCTTAATGCAAATCAAATCCCTTCTTGGTAAACTAGAATAACGAAAGTTAGGTAACTCATAATTAATAAATAATAAAAAACTAAATATCTAAAGAGACTTTAATTCTAATTGTAACTCACGTAGCTATATCACCATAAAAACTTCTATTGACCCTTAACTATACGACTTGCATGCAGTCTTGTAATTTGAAGTGGGCCTAAATTATGATTTGCTTGTGTGGTACGCTTGAGCTTCATCATTCTCCCCTTATTGTAAAAAATTTGCCCTCGAATTTTGGTACTTTTACGGGAATATTAATTTGGGACAAATTTATCTTCACAACTAATCTTTATTGAGACGGCTCTAGTTCCCTATAAAACTGGATCCCGTCCGGCCTAGACCTGCGTAGACCCCCGAGTTCTTACTCGCGAAGTCTACTCATCCTAGTCAGCCTTAAGTCCTCAAATATATCATTAGTTAATCATTTAAATATGTGGGTTATAGGATTATAAAGTTATCGGGAAAATTCACAACGGAAATCACTATAATCAACTATAACTATATAAAATGGAAATCAGAAATAATAGACAACCTATAATGTGCAAACCCTGAGAAATGGATAAATACATGCATGTCTGGTGATCAAAGTTATACAAAGCGATCATATATGATATCTCTAGTTTCTCAAATCCCAATACGTGTCCCATTGTTTAACAAAACATAATATACAGTAATAACAGTCAAAAGAACAAAACCTACAACGAGTAAAGGAAAGGATCGCTTCGAGAGTCCTCAGCGGATATCACCTAGCATCAACTCCTTCCCCTTGCTCGTCTCTGCTCTATCTGTACCACTGTCACAAACTAGACGGTGAGTGCTTAAACAAGAGAAAGTAATGCCAGCAGAAACAAACAGTAATTCAAGATTTCTAAAATAAACAATCTAGATATCATGCAATATTGAAAGGTAGAAAATATAACAAATAGCAAGATAAATAGACTGACAAGCTGAGCAACAAAGTTTGAGTGTCTACATAATCAAAGAAGACTCATAAGTGGTCAAAATCAATGCAGTACTGCAACACCACATTTATAGTCACTATAGTGACCAACAAACCATAGACACCGTAGCGTCCAAACCATCCAGTACTCAGGGTATAACCTGCTATAAGTGGGGTAAAACAACACAACCGCAGAAGTGTTCATGCTTACCCACTCATATGGACCCAAAAGTACCTTTGTAACTTACGCCAAGACACTCTACCAATAAAATAAGAACGAACTTCCAACAAAGACTCAATTCAAACATAATTGAAAATAAATGGAAAATGAATTAATGCATACTTCCTAACTGACTTACATTCGTACGATAACGTACCTTGATTAATCGCAAACCTCCGATCCTCGCGTACCTCTACTATCCCACTCGAATTCTCAAATTTTGTAAATTCACCCAAATTTGCAAATCCTATTAATATCATTCTAATTTACCCAAATTTTCATAATTATCAAATTAGTGTAATTGAGTTGATTTCCGAGGTATTGGGTCGTATTCGGACCCAATTGGATCCCCGAGATATCTCTGAAATTTTTCTAAGTTTTTAGAAAATTAGTCTCTGTGAACACTGTTACGCCGTCAAGACGCCGTGACCCTGATGTTCTAGACGACGTCTTTCCTTATTTTCGTTTTTTCATCTCTGCTCGAGAAGCCGTGGAAATAACCCCTCACGGCGTCCCTCGCGGCGTGTTCAGCAGAACACCAATTTCGGGGATTTTTGAAACCCCGGCTCTAGTCACCGCGTTCCATGTTTATCCCAAACCCTTAGGGACATCTATGTTAAATTAAAACCCAACTCCATTTCCATCGAAACCCCGACAAAACACCCCAATTCGAAAATAACTCAAAATTCTTCAAAAATTCCAATTCACTTCAAAACCATAAACCAACCACAAATTCCTCAATAAAACACTCCATTGTTCCAAAAACCATCAATCAAAATCAATTTCCAATATTTTCTCAAAATTTCGTCCGAAATCGTCTCGTCGAAAACCCACAAAATTTACGCCAAAACGTGCACAAACACACAAGGAGTAGAAATCCTACCTTTTTACGCGTACTAGGTCGATCCACGACGCGTAACGTTCTCGCAAACACACCAAACCTCCCTCTCGTCCATTCTCTCCTCTCTCTCACATTGATGAAATGAACAAATGGACGAGGAGAGAAAAAAGTTGGTTTGTATACCAATCTCTCATCTCATATCACGCACGGATCTCAAGGCACATCTTGTGTCTCCTCTTCAATTTACCCAACAACTCTAACACAATATAATGACTCCAATAGATGACTTCAACTATAAAACCACTCCATTTCTCGCTCAAAACACATGTTCCCGGACCCGTTTCAATTCTCGACTCGTACCGCGTACGTTCCGAACATAACTCGCTCCCACATTTTATTTAATTATTTATTATTTTTTGATAATTCACTAATTATCATTTTTTGGTGTTAAATTATCTGTATTATACCCTAAATTTCTATTTTTCCTAACTAAATCTCTCACAGAAATATGTGGCGATTAATAAATGAAAATCACGCACTAGGACTTACGATGTTCTCATTCGGGTATAAATAATAATACAAACATCACAGAAAAATAAAATATATCTCAGTGTCGACTCCCGAGGCTTAAGTAATATGATAAATCACGACGGGTAAGTCACGGTCCTGTAAAACACGATACGTGTCATAAATTAAATTTTAGGGTCGTTACATTTACTAACTCAACACTACTTGATGAAACAAAAATTAGGGGAAAAATATCTTAAACGTTGTCAACAAACACACCACCGTGAGAGTCTGGAAGAGCGTCCACTACTAACACTTCATCCATGTCATCGGTTAATGAACAAAAGTGCTTGGTTGCCGCAAACTTCACTTTTGTCTCCACACCTATTTCAATTAGGTAGTTGCCGACTACACCATCATCAACCACTGTCTTAAATACTCAAGGACTTGCAGATTGTGAAATCACTTTGAAAACATGAACATCATCTTCAAAGACCACCTTGTCTTCAATGAAGTCTTCATCACCGACATCAAACTTTGGCGCCTTGTCGAAGTTGACATGTTCTTCCTTGTCTTCAAATTCACTTTCCCCACCAAAAAAGGAATCTCCTGTTGTTTCTTCATAAACAATATGGTTTAAATCAAACATGATTCAATCAATTTCCCCCAAACATGACATCCAAACCCATTTTCACCAATTCATTCAATTTCCCCCAAACTTGATTCAATCATCAAACAATGTAATACCAAACTCCTGAACACTAAATCTCAACAAAATATAGTGTTTAAATCTTGAAGAATTCGAATTTCCTCAATTAACCAATAAAACCAAAATCTCATAAATCACCCAAGTTTGATGAATCATACCTTGGGATCTTGTTGTTAGATGACCTTGATCCACTCTCTTCACACCTTAGCTGATGATCTTCACCCTCTTTTTCTCCTCTCACCAATCTTCTCTCTCAAACTCTCACTCTTCCTTTCATTTTGACCGATCAACCATATATATATATAGTTGGTTTTGATCAATTGTGTGAACACATCTCGAGAACAATCATGTGGTCACTGATCACCTTGTGTCACTCCAACCTCTTGACACCTTATCCTAACACTAATTGCCTCAATCCACACTGTTGTGCATCTCGAGAATTATCCCAAGGATATTGATATAGGATTTGTATTTATCCTTTGATTCAACTCATAATAATTATCTAAACCCTCAATTTAAATTCCATAAAATGTTAATAGGGTCACACTATTTTTTTGACTACCCGGCACCCCGTGCCCCTTGTTCGGCACGCTTCCCGAGGCAGTCCCACACTTAGTGTACCTAATTTAGTTATAACTTAGCCCAAAGTTATATTTAAGTTTCATTATACGAATCCCTAAATTAGGGTCATGCTATATTATTTAACACTAATCAACCCCAACGCCCGGCCTCACAACTCTCGAACCCCCGCGTTGGCCTCACTCACGCCACGAAACCCCGGTGCGCAATCTCGCCCGACATCAAGTTGCACACATGTGATGTTTATATAAATAATAATAATTTTTCCATCACAATAATAGATATACAACATGCACAAATAACACAATACCCGCCTGGGTACTCATTTTCGAGTTAACCCAACTGTCCACGTAACGCCCGAATTACCCGTTAATCCTAGTTATTAACCCCAATCTTGATTTAATTAATTTAGGCCGTTACAATTCGACAATCTAGGATAGGGATCCTATGAATCCTTAACAACTCTGTCATCCATGTAGATAACTCATTAAGTTGTACACGCATGTGTTTTTCTGACGCAAGAAATCGAGTGAAAAACTGCTTGGTTTGAACTTGGTTGTCTCGTTGTTGGTTCTGGTTCTTCTTCAGTGCCATGATTATCTCCAAATCATGATTGATGAAGGCTCTGATACCAAACTGACGCAGCAGGGATCTTCTAAATTGATTATTCGACGCTACGAACAAAACAACCTAGGGCTAGAGAAAATTAACAGCAAATTCTCAAGAAAGGAAATAAAATTATTTATTAAGATAATTCAAAATCCATCTCATATCAATGGATTCAAAGCCTTTATATAGTAACTAGGCAGTAGATAAAATACAAGACTTCAACTTAAAGTAAAACACTAGTCCTACTTCTACTCTAGGAAAATCCACCATGCAACACTACTAATTAAAGTTCTAGAACAAATATGATATCACATGATAAATACTTAATTAAATAAAATACTATTGTAACATAATATGACTAGAACTCAAACTCTAATCAATCAACATTGATGTCTAACACGACACAACCACAACCATGTGTTGCTTCCATGTCCCACATCACCATGTACATGTTTAAATCCTTGATCTTCAATGCTCTGCATCATATTCCCCTCGTTAACAAAAATTCGTTCACGAATTTTCGTACCCACACGCGTCTTCCTGGCTTTGACAACAAAATCATCAAAACTAGTCAAACGTGCTTAAAAAAATAAAATAGGACATTATTCTGACCATAAAATTCATGCAAATATCCATCGACGCATACATCGTTATTGGTTACAAATTTGAGTATTTTTCCCTTTGCAATGAGGCCAAGGGAGTCATTATTGATGCGGACATCACGAACCACCTTTTCTAGCACATGAGGAACTTCAAACAATAATGAAACCACTTCGATGACTAAGCCGTCCTCTCCAAAGACTAACTTGTCCGGCACGAAGTCGTACACATCATTGTCAAACTTTGGCTCTTCGTCAACGTTGTCGGAGTTTTCTTAAAAGAAGATTAGATCTATTCGTCGCGAGTCACCGTAAAGAAAAAGAACCCTATCTATTTCTTCCTTAGATACAAATTCCTCCTCATCGGAATAGGAATATTCCACTTCTTGTTCCTCACCTAAGCCAAACTCCACTTTCAGATGCATGATTCATCCAAATCACATGTAACCTGACTCAGATACCAATTAACGCAGCGGGGATATTCTAAATTGATAATTCGACACTATGAACAAAACAACCTATGGTTAGAGAGAATTAACACCAATTTTCAAGAAAAGAAATAAAATTTCTATATTAATATAATCAAAATCAATCTCTATTAAAAACATCACATAGCCTTATATAGGCTCTTAAAATAAAAGACTCTTAATAGTTCCTATCAAACCAAACAAACTTATTCCCTATACAATTCAACGTGACACCTAAAGTCTTAATGCAAATCAAATACCTTCTTAGTAAACTAGAACGACGTAAGTTACATAACTCATAATTAATAAATTAAAAAAACTAAATATCTAAACAAACTTTAATTCTAATTATAACTCAAGTAGCCATAAAAACTTCTATTTACCCTTAACCATACGACTTGTATGCAGTCTTGTAATTTGAATTGGACCCAAGTTATGATTTGCTTATGTGGTACGAACTCTTGATCTTCATCGCCTAATAAAACTATCAAACCAGCTATTGTAAGTGCAAATCCACGCACTAGCAATAGAAGTGGAGATGGACTTGAATGATAATAGATGCACATATGGACGGGGAGCAAGTGGCAGTGCAAATGATGAATCTGACAACTGTTGCAGGATTGAAACTCTCATATCTGAATATATTTATGTTTATTGAAGAAAATGCATGTAGTAAACACTCTAACTGGAACCACCACCAATCAAATAAAAGATCGGCAGTGGTTCACATAGGAATTAATCACAAAAAGAAATCAAAAGAAAAAAAATTGAAATTTAGGGTTTGGAGGCGGCGGCTCAGAACTAAGCATCAGCAAAACTTACTTATTAATTCATAAAAAAACATTTGTACTACTTTTTTACTTTAACATTAATATATTAAAAATGTAAAATATAGAAATTATAAAAATATTTTCAAAAGTGGACAACAAAACGCATGTCTCCAACGTTGATCGCCCGTTCACACATCGAGATGCGAACTTAAGCATCTCAAGATGCATAACACAATGAGTATAGGGGCGGGGATGCCTTGTCTGTCAAGGGTGGTATTTAAGCATTTTTCTTAAGGTTGAAATAAAGTACCAATAATTTTAAATTTGGTTATGTGAGTGTCTAAAAGTAGGTTTGTAATTAGGTTAAAGTAGCATTTCTTATTTGGAAATCATTACTACACTTTAAAGCAATCGTGCACCGGATTGACTTACAAAGAGTTTTGATGCAGGGGCTCATGAAAATAATTAATTGGTGTCCCAGTAGGGTCGATTTTTAACCTCAATGATGATGTAATTAAGAGGTGTGTAAATTTTTTTTTCTAATTTTGCGTTTAAACCACTGCCGATCTTCTTTTTTGATCAACAGTAGTTCCAATAATAGTGTTTAGTGCATTATATTTTCAACAAAACATATATCTATTAAGATCTGAGAGTTCAACCCTGCAATAGATATCAGATTCATTATTGACATTGCTTACTCCTTTATGCATGCATCTACCATCACACAAGTTCATCTCCACTTATATTGCTAATGCGTGGATTTGCACTTAGTGTTGTTGGTTTAATAGTCATTTTTTTTAGATTATCTTTTTTAACAAGTATTTGTCTTCCGTTGTTGGAAGTCTTTGTTTGTTTTCGCTTGTTGGAAGTTTTATTTTTCGTTATGGTCTGAGTATGCATGTGTATTATTGTGTTCCAAACGTTTGTCAAGAGAGCAATCGTTGATTGCCATGTTGCTTCATTGTTATAGTAGTAGTTTTTCAAAATTAACTTTGTGGCAGTTAAATGTTCTTATGTACAATTAGGATTAACAAATCAATATGCTTTTATTAAAGTTATTATTATGTCTTGTCCTGTTCTATTGAATGTATGGAGTCATTATAATTAATGAAATTTCTATGTTACTTTTAAAAAAAAGGTGTGTAATTATTATAGCAGGCAATTTCACCAACTAAGAAAAAAAAAAAAAATGCTAGAAAATACCCCCAGTAACGGCCAATTTTAATTAGTCGTTAATTATGACGTGTGTGCAGACGTAGACGAGATGACAGCTTAGCACCCCGTGGACCCCGCAGTTAGGCCAGGGCTCGCCTGAAGCTAGGTAAATAGTGATTTTTTGTGATGTTTGCATTAATTGCGATATTTAGTGGAACAAGTTAAATAATGGAGCGCAAGTAATTACATTCAATGTCGGAGCTATGCTTGATGCTACAATTCAATGTAGTCATCCACATGCTTGATTTAAGTGATCATACATATCATAACATTCCCCCTTGGATGACACTTGTCGAGATAATGTGCCTCGTTAAAACTTTTACTAGAAAAATCATGTGGGAAAAAAATTTAGCAAAAGAAAAAGAGTACACTGTTCTCACTACTCTTGAAATGAGTATAATATTGTTACGGTTGCCTCATTAAAAACTTTGCTAGGAAAACCCAGTGGGATAAAACCATAGCTTAGAAAAGAGTGCAACGCATTAATATATTTTGAGAGAATATATATATAGATGTCTCGTTAAAACCACTTCTAGAAAAACCTTCTAGGAAAAATCTAGTAAAGGAAAAAGAGTGCACTGATCTCATAAATTTTTATATGGAGGATAATATTATTAGGATTGTCTCATTAAAAACCTTGCTAGGAAAACCCAGCTGTATAAAACCATAGCTAAGGGAAAAAGAGTACAATACACTAATCAATTTAGATAAGAAGTACAATATTGTTAAGGTTGCCTCATTAAAAATCTTGTTAGAAAAACTTAGTGGAATAAAACCGTAGCCAAGGGAAAAAGAGTGCAAAACATTAATTAATAACTCCTTTTTAGTCTCCCCCTCATGTTAACACGTGGGAAACATTTTATTATTTTTGCAACAAATCTTTGCAAACCCAAATTTACTCTTTTGAGTAAAATAAATTAATAGATGGAGAATTATTTTACTTGAAAATACTTGATTTTCAAATCAAGGCTAAGTTTTATTTTTCAAGAGTCTTTCATCTTGAATTCCTTTTTCAGGTATTCAAATGATATAACGATGTTGTTGTGATTTCTCACATTCATCAACATATGATAATGAAGACATATGAATGATATATAGATTATTTACATATTATTTTCTAAGTAAATAATCATTGAGGTTTTGGTACGTTCATCAGGCCAAATTGTTTAAATTCAACAGACTTTATGATGTCATAAATCTTTTGAACTAATAGTCCAATAACTTCTCTTTTCCTTAACAAGTTTATCTTTGTTTGGATAACCTCTTTTGATAATTATGTTTTCTTTAACATTTATCCACTATTTGCGGTATTGGATCATCATTTTAAAATGATACTTTGAATCATTACCAAATAATTCTTATATCAGTATCGGGAGTATTTTATTTATCTTAACTCTCACCCTATTTTTTTAAGGGTTTGTATCCTTTAAACCAACTGATCTTTTACGCTTTAAGCGTTTTTTTGGGTCTTGTGCATTCACTTACACATAGACGTCATTTCATATATGAACCTTCAATGGTGGAATATACGAGATTGTCACCTTTTTATATTAGTGATTGCATCAAGAAATTGATTCATAAAGTGTCGCTAATGGATGATCATTTGAACTTCAAGTTCACATCAAAATGCAACAATCTTGATGCGTTTCAAACAATTTCACGTCATTCTTTTTTAATCGGTGTTATATATCTCCCCTTAATGGTGGAAAAATTGTTTCATCAAGTGACAATCAACAAAAACTTGTTGTAAACAAATCCCTTATTAGGGGCTCAAGGCATTATACAATTGTTGGAAACATAAATCAAAAGTTTTCTTTGTAAACTCATTTTAGTTTTATTTAAGCATATGAAATAAAACATAAACTTTATAATTGAAAAACTCAAATGTGAGATATTTCGTTGTTCATCTAAAATGAGTTGTAAACAACTTTAAATGAACTAAATATGTTGGGTAAATGTATCAAAACTAAAATCAGTAACTTAATTTTTTTTTATTTTAAATGAATTGAATGCATTGGCTTAGCCAATATAAGTTAAAAATGTATAAATACGTATGCAACTATTTAGCCAATGTATGAGTTGAAAATATTTATGATAAGAATGAATAAGCTCATATGTTTTCATAAATAAGATATAAGCAGAAAATATTTCCACAACACTTTTACTTCGGGATGATTCAGCCAACAATTTGCCTTGAGACTAACAATACAATTGTAATTACTAGTTGATAAAATCTTTTGGTTCAACAATTGATGCCCACACAAGTTATCAATATTATTCGCGTAACTGATTATCATGGATGATCAAATTGATCATTTCACCTTATGAATGTCATTGGATCATATGACAAAATTTATCTCAATCTGCCTTATTCAAGTAAAATCTAAAAGACAAAGCTAAAAATTTAAATTCTTAGACAAAACAAAATCATACTGAATAACTTCTGGGTATGGCATCGACAACATTATAGTTTTACCAAATATTGATGAACATTAACATTTGTTAAGTTTAGATTTGAGAAATACGCTTTATAATGTAGTGTACATATGGTACAATAAGCAAGACATGCATTATTCGTCTTTATTTAGCTCATGGTTTGAACACATACATCTAAATGTGTCTCTTTTTTATTAAGCTATTTTCAATAATAAAATTCATAATTTTGCCTCGATTTTGAAGGCATGGTAAAAGATAAAAAAATATTTGGGTATAATGCATATGACAAAATTTAGTAACCTTTCGTACAAGACGAAAAATGTCACAATTATGAGCATTCATTGTTAATACTAATTTGCCCTTTCTACTGGTGCACCACTTTTATTCTCTATATGATCTTACTAGATCTTTTCACCTTTTCCACATCTGAAAATTTATTATTGCGACCATGGTCATAATTATATGCAACATATGCTTTTTAATTTGAAGTTGAATCAATTGGACGGGAGCAATATTATATTTATAATATCTCATTAGTTTACTCAGCTACTATGAGACAAGATTTCAATCCATAATTAATATTTATTGGATTGACATGCGCCTTCGATATTTTGTTGCAGTAATAAATCAAGACGAGCCACGTGGCTTTTTTATTGTCTCATCAATCATATTTCCGCATAGCCTCAACTTAGAGGTAATTAATATTGCATAATAATAAATGATATTCGGCTGATATAAATTTTGTAACTTGAGACCCAGCCGCTCGTTTTGAGTTTTTTGGAGCATCATCCATTGTGGTTTTGATATACCTAACTCCATGAGGTGAAAAGATAATATAAAGTGAAATATACACTTTTAAGTTTCTAAAGAGATATTGGCGAATGGATATTAGTGCGACACACAGTCTTGCATGTATACTTTATTTATTAATTGCAACATCTAGTTGTCGCGACAAGTAATCCTTGTCAATAATATTAAAGCAACAAATTCAACTATAGACTATAGTTGAATAATATTCTGAAAAATTGAGATAAAGTAAATATTTTCTCATTTTATATAAATAAATAATATATGATTAAATATATGTTCACAACTTGATTCATTAATAAACAAAGTGTACGACGTGTATGAGTTGGTGGGACAACCTCCGGGTTGGGTGGCAAGACAAAGTCTACTTAACAACCATGCCTCCTCAAACGAGATAGCCCGTCTCCCTTTCAATGTTCATTAGCTTTACCGGGGACAAGGCTTACCCACTATCAACTCAAACTTATAGTATTATTTGTATTATAAAAATCAAGAATAGAACAATAACTAATCGTTTGCAGTTTTAAGAGAAAAACTATATGCCACACATTGACTTTTGATTTCTGATGTAGAAGATCGTACAAGACGCAACTACAAAGTATACTTTTGCAATTGATGACGTTATATATAATGTGTCTTGCATGATAAACAATATACTTAATATTTTATAAGATATTCAATAATACGTGGTGTGTTGCCACCAGATGAACTTGTCCATAGACAACTTAGAGCCAATAGTCCCACATCTTTTGGTTTCCAGCCTATATATTGTTAATTTATATTTTATTTAAAAAATATGTATGCATACAAAATGATGCATAAAATATGAAATTTGACCAAAATTAATCATGATTAGAATAAATTAATAGAACAAAAAAAATGATCATGATTCGGCCAAGTGATGGTAGGACTATTTATTTTAAGGGAAATAACTCAAGTAAATATTTCAAAAGTATAGATATATCAAAACAAACAGAGCCCAAAGTAAAAATAATGTAAGACAAATATATGTGCGAGACCATTGCAATTAAAAATTATCTTTGGGTAACTCATCATCATGTTGATAACCATGCATGACAAATAATTAAATTATATTAGCAATGATGGAATTTAATCTCAGTGAATTAGTGAGATCTCATACCTCTTTGGCTGAAATAAAAGCGGTGTAATTTTTTTTTTCTTAAATCACTACGAAGCTATAGATCTCTTGTAATCTCATGTTTTCCCCTAATGATTCATTCATTCTTTTTTTTTGATCTCTTTTGTGTGTCGTGTATATACGCGCACACCCCATATGAAGGGGATTGGTTCAAGACTCAAACTAGATCCCAAATACGCTCCCAATATGTAAATCCAAGGGCCCAAACGCGTACCAAGTTAAAACCCGATTTTGATAGTAAATGGGAATAACTAGTCAGTAGTCACTAGCTAGAGTCATTACTTCTTCACAGTGCACCAAAAATGTAAATGATCCATGGCCATGGCAGATCAACAAGGCTAGCTAGAGCCCCTCTGCAAATACTATTTCTTTCAAAACTCATATGTATAAGAGATTTTTTTTTTATTGGCGAAGAAACATAAAATAAATGTAGGACATGCATGATCAGTATCCCTAATTGGTGCACCAAATAGTTGGCAGCAACTCAAATGTCATATATGTAAATGAGGTACCAGTTTTATGTTGAACAAATAATAACCTTTAGTCCATCGCCCCCAATAACTAGATTTAGGCCATTATATATACATAATATTCAACTCAATATATATACATATACCATATATAAAATTCAACAAATAACCACATTTCATTTGTGTATGTGTGCGTACTCAAGTTTTGGCGACCGTACAAAACAAATCAAAATTTGTAAAAAAAAATATTTTTCCTTCCGAGCTTTTCTCTTTATAATGTTTCTTGATCAACTTCAACAACTACTTTAATTGTGCAGATCCAGCAAAGTGGTGATGTCAAGGTGTTGTAAATTAAAGTTGGACATGGCTAGAACTAAAGTAAGGAAAGTATGAATTAAGAAAAAGTAGAGAAGAGGAGACAAGAGAGAAGAAAGCTAGAGTTGAGAATGAGAAGATTGTATACAACTTGATGTATATCTTTACAAGAGAATAAACCCTTTTATAGGCCATTGAACATAATGACCATATGTACTTTAAACTAAGGTAAATTAAGGTTACAAGTTGCATATTGTATACAAGCTAAATAAAAGAGTCCACCTATACAGTGAAACAAGTTAAATAATGAAGTGCAAGTAATTCTATTCAATATGAAAACTACGTTAAATGTTACAATTTAATGTTGTCATCCATGTGCTTAACATATCATAACAATATCAACAATCGCGTGACATTTTTTGATTGAAATATCAATTAACAAGTGTGCATAACGTGGAAGGGTACGGAATACGGATGCATAAGAGATGACAACTACCCATACTGTAGTCTGCATTAATCTCCATTAATCTCCCTACTGCTCTGTAAGACACCACATTGACAGTGCTTTTGAAAACTACTTTTTGACGCCCCACTTGTGTTCTTGATTTGAACATCGATGTGTAAGCACAAAGATCGATGTGTTCTAATCAAATGATAACTAACAAGCAACATTTAATTTTAAGTCAAATTGGTTACAGTTAACCATTAGTACGATAATTGTGTAATGTTACACTACTTGTATAATGTCTCTAATTGTATAACGTTACAATAATTATGCAACGTCTCCACTAATTATATAAATTAATTATGTATCATTCTACAAATATGGCACCATATTGTACGTTCCAGACAAGAAAATAAACTTCTTTTACATATTTCAACATGGTATCAGAGCCAACGGTTCGATCGGGACCTGTCGAGATGTGTGGACTGAAATAATAGTCCCACATTAGAAAGGAAAACTTCTAAATGAAGTATATTAGTGATTGTTTCCCCTCTAATAGTACTGAGGCATTTTGAGATAAAGCCCCACACCTAAAAGATGAAGGGTGGTTAAGTTGAGGAAAATATCGGTACTGGAGAGATCAATGGCTCACAAAGAAGTGTCGCGGGCGGCCGCTTGAGGGTAACGGACCGCAAGACGAAAAAAATTCAACTTGTTATCAAAGCCGACGGTTCGATCGGGACCCGTCGAGAAAGAGCCTTCAACAGCACACGCCAGAGAAGGTTGTTATCAGTTATATGGAATAGATTTAAGGAGTTGAAACTCAGATCCACTAGTTTTCGGCCGATCTTGCAGTCTTACGACAAATATCAGAGTGTTGAAGTTCTACAGGTTCATACGATTATTCTAAAGTTATGGCATTCGGATCTGGTGTGCTCGAGCATGGATCTTCATCGAATGGTTCATCTACTGGAATTGGATATCCATTCTCTCCTTTTGGAAGTTCATTGAGTCAGCTTGTAACACTCAAACTGGATAGCACAAATTATCTGCTCTGGAAGGTGATTGTGGTTCCAGCAATACAAGGCTTTGATTTGGATGGTTACTTGTTTGGTACTATTCCTACACCAAATGTGGTTCTCTCTAATGGCTCACCAAATCCAGAGTACAATATTTGGTTTGGTAGAGACTGATTTCTTCTTGGATGGTTGACGAATGCCATGACACCAGGCACGTCAACTCGTATTATAGGCAACTTACCAAAAAAGATGGCAAATGAGCTATGGTTGGCAATCGAGCAATTATGTGGTTCGAGTAACAAGGTTCAGATCCAAACATACAAGAAATCTCTTCATTCAACAAAGAAAGGTTCCACAACGATGAACGACTATCTTGCAAAGATGAAGAGTATTGCTGACAAGCTGAATATTGTTGGTGCTCCGGTCAATATTGATGATTTAATTGCAACAGTGTTACTTGGTTTAGATCGTGATTACTTGTCCATTGCAACTGTGATTCAAGGGAAAGATGAACTTGATTGGGAAGAGTTTCATTGTTGCTAGGGTTTGAAACTAAGTTGGAATAATATGATTTGGCGCAGGGTCTGAACTCTCTTACTGTTGCTGATTCTCCATCTATACATGTTGCTGAGGTCAATAACTCAGGATCTAGGTCTACTAACTCTAGGAATACTTTTTCTCAACTGTCATGGAATCATTCTGGTAATAGAGGAGGTAATAGTAATAGAGGCAGAGGTCATTCGAGGGGTCGTGGCGGTTTTCGGTCAAACAATGGAAATAGTAAGCCTACCTGCCAAATTTGTGGAAAATTTGGCCATTCTGCGGCAGTATGTTACTATCGAGGAGATTTTAAGTACATAGACACATTGAATGCTAGCAACCCACCACAGTGGAAGGCTCCACCTCCACCATTTCCTCCTCCTAATCTGTCCTCATTCTTCACTTCTTCTGAGGCTAGTCCAAATGGTTCTTGGTATATGGATAGTGAAGCGACATCTCATGTGACCAAGGACTCATCTAGCATGGTGAATAGCTCTACATACTCAGGTAATCAATATCTTATGGTTGGCAATGGTCAATTATTGCCTATTACCAGTACTAGTGCTGCACGAATTTCATCTTCTAGCTCTAGGTTATCTTTTAATAATACTTTGTGTGTGTCAAGTATTAAGAAAAATCTCATTAGTGTCTTGCAATTAACACGAAATAACAATGTGCTGATTGAATTTCGTCCTCATATGTGCTTTGTGAAGGATATCCAAACCAATGAGATACTCCTTCGAGGGTCTCTTTATAATGGTCTACATCGCATTCCTGGTATTTCTCCTACACACTCCTCGTCACATTTAACATTTCTTGTGTCAAATAAAGGTTTGTCTACATTGTGGCATCCCCGACTGGGTCATTCAGTGCCCAAGATTCTTTGCCAGGTCTTGCATAATAATCTAAACATTCAACATAAGATTGATTATGATTTATGTACATCATGTCCATTGGGCAAAACTCATGCATTACCATTTCATTCTTTGGGAAAAAAATTTGCACATGTCTTGAATTTAATACATACAGACTTATGGGGACCTGTTCCTCAAACTTCTCCCAGTGGATATAATTACTACATTCATTTCATTGATGATTGTACACGGTTTACATGGTTATATCCTTTGAAATTAAAATTAGATGCTCTGAATGCTTTTCGACATTTTAAATGTTTGGCGGAAAATCAGTTCAGAACTAAGAGAGTCCAGTCTAATTGTGGTGGGGAGTATTGATCGTTTAAGTATATTCTTGATTCCTGTGGTATTCTCTTTCTACATCCTTGTCCCCATACTTATGAACAAAATGGTTGGGTTGAACATAAACACCGTCATATCATTGAAATGAGTCTTACCCTGTTAGCTCATGGGAATTTGCTTTTAAAATATTGATGGGATGCTTGTGAAACAGTTGTATTTCTCATTAATCATCTACCCACTCTAGTTTTCAATGGCATCTCTTTATATGAGAAATTATTTCATGTTTCACCTGATTATAGTATTTTGAAAGTTTTTTGGTGTTGATGTTTCCCTTATCTTCGTCCTTTTAATTGTCACAAGTATCAATTTCGATCCGAAAAGTATGTTTTTCTGGGTTATAGTAGTCAACACAAGGGATATAAGTGTCTAAGTCCTACTGGGAGAATATATATAACACAACATGTAGTATTTCGCGAACATGAGTTTTCTTATCATTCTCTTTTTCCTTAAGGTCAGTCGGTGTCTAATCATTCTTCCTTCGTTCCTTCCACCTCATTTCCTTAACCACTTCCTTCTCATTTACTTCTTCTTCTCCTTCTAATCACGGGGGTTTAGATATCCTGCCATTTGTGCCATTGCCTTCCCCTACTTCTGTCTCGGATATTCCTTCACAACATATATCTTATGTTCCCTCACAGGATACTTCTGTTTCTGTTCATGATCAATCAGTTAATTTTAATACTAGTGCAGCACAGAACACACATCACATGATTACTAGAGCTAAGGATGGAATTCATATGTGTAAAGTGTTTGTTGCAACCACTGCTCAGGGCCCTAATATTCCTACTTCACTGGAGGTTGCCCTTAAAGACCCAAAATGGAAAGCGGCTATGGATCAGGAATATCAGGCCCTACTACATACTAGTACCTAGTCTCTTGTTCCTGCCAATTCCAATCAAAATATTGTGGGTAATAAGTGGATTTTCTCTATTAAAAAGAATTTCGAAGGGTCTATTAATCAATATAAGGCTAGGCTAGTGGCTAAAGGGTTTAAACAAGTACTCGGAATCGATTTTGATGAGACATATAGTCCAGTAGTGAAGGCCTCTACCGTTCTAGTCATTTTGTCCTTGGTTGTACATTTTGGATGGTCTTTGCGTCAAATTGATATCAACAATGCATTTTTGAATGGTACTCTTGTTGAGGAAGTGTACACAAACCAACCTGTGGGCTTTGTGGATGCTTTTCATCCTCATGTTGTCTATTAGTTGAAGAAAGCGTTATATGGTCTTCATCAGGCTCCACATGCATGGTTTGATGAGTTAAAATCTACATTAATCTCTTGGGGGTTCCACAATTCCAAAGCTGACAACTCCTTGTTTATTTTTCACAAGGATAAGATTGTGTTGTATGTGCTAGCGTATATGGACGACATCATACTTAAGTGGTCAGATCATACTGTCATTCAATCCTTTATTACTAGATTGAATGATAGGTTTGCTTTAAAAGATATTGGAGACTTAAATCTATTTTTGGGTATGGAAGCTCACAGGTCTGCTAAAGGACTGTACTTGACCCAAACTGCTTACATCCAGCAGCTATTATAGAAAGGTGGTATGTGAAATGCTAAACCCATTGATACCTCCATTTTCTATTAGTAAACAATTGTATAATGATGGAAGTGTTTCGTTTCATGATAAATCTCTCTATCGTATTCTTTTTGGCGGTCTCCAATATCTTGTCAATACTCGACCCGACATTGCTTTCATTGTGAATAAACTGAGTCAGTTCCAACAAGCTCCTACAATCTATCACTGGCAAGCTCTGAAAAGAGTTCTGCGATATCTCAAAGGCACTGCTGATATAGGTTTGTGGTTCAAACCTGGTTCTTCTCTCTTCCTCACGGGCTATTCTAACGCTGATTAGGCAGCCTCAATTGATGATCGAAAATTAGTGGCTAGTTTTACTATTTTTCTGGGCTCTAACTTAGTCTCGTGGAAATCAAAGAAATAATAGGTTGTTACGCGCTCTAGTACCGAATATGAGTATCGGGCTCTCACATGTGCTGCTACTGAGATAAGTTAGCTTCAATTATTATTACATGAGTTGAAGATTTTTATTTTGGCTACTCCGATGTTGTGGTGTGATAACTTGAGTGTTGTTGCCTTTGCTAAAAACCCTGTCTGCCATGCTAGGACGAAACACATTGAGTTAGATATCCACTATATTCGAGATAATGTTCTTTCTGGTCATCTTGATGTTCATCACGTTCCATCAGTCGATCAGATTATTGATGTATTCACAAAATCTTTTACTACTTCTCGCTATGGTTATCTTCATGACAAACTGAGTGTCATTTCTCTCCCGCTCAGTTTGATGGGGGATGTTAGAGTTAACCATTAGTACGATACTTATATAATGTTACACTAATTGTGTAACATCTCCAATTGTGTAATGCTACAATAATTGTGTAACGTCTCCACTAATTGTGTAATGTTACACTAATTTTGTAACGTCTCTAATTGTGTAACGTCTCCACTAATTATGTAAATTAACTCTATACTACTCTATAAATAGGGCACCATACTGTACATTCCAGACAAGGAAATAAACTTCTTTTACATATTTCAACAAAATTAAAGCACATTATTTCTCGCCAATGTAAAAATATAAACGATGAACATATGAAATGAATGAACGAAAAAGAATAGGGAAGGTTTGTGGTAGGTTGATAACTGTGTAAAAGTTTTGTCACTATTTATAAAATGTATCAAACTATTCTGTAAGCAAAACTCATAGATCATGTAAGTTGATTGGGAACTTTTAGTGATGAGAATGGATTTGGTAAAAGTTTTGAGATGGAAATTGCAAAGAAACTTGTGAGACGAGACAAAAGAGCTGGTGATCAGGAACATCGTGGTTAGCGAACCATAAAATTGGGGCCGAACAAGTTCTCTTGAGTCAGGAGTCAACCTTTTTTATTAGCTACCACATTGTTGTTCAAAGCCCCTTCATCTCTATTTTCATAATCTTCCCTATCAATTCCCTTTTTGATTTTATAAACGATTAATTATATGTAGCCTAAGGTTATATTATTCATTTAAAAACCTATTTACCTTAATTAGATTGATATTTGATTAGCTTAACCTTGTCTAGACTTAGTGTACACGTAATTCGCCTACCTGGTACTCGCGTCGACATGCTTTTCGAGACGAATGCCCTTCACACCATCTCACACGTTGTAGGGAGGTAAACACACACACTTGCCATGCACTAATGAATAAAATAATTATAAGGCACCGCAATAAGGCATACAACAGACAAAAATAACTATCACGTCTAATCAGACGTGTTATGGTGCTACCCACGGCGAGCTGGCATTTGAGATTGAAAATAAATTAAATAACGGCGTCAATAAATATTGGGCCGTTACAATTCTTCCCAACTAGGAAAAATCTCGTCCAGAAATTTAAGATCAACAAGATCTTGTATCGCGGAACTATTATGGTTATCTAACGGTTCAATGAACCTCGGTAGCAGGTTCTTCTTGTTCTCGGATCTTAGATAGAACTGAGTCATCTGACTCGGGGTAATAGTTTGCTTATAGCTTTCTATTTGCCCTCTGCAGCCTGAACTTTTTGACAACACTATCTGACTTCCTTTGTACAATCCATTATCATTCTCGATCTCTCTATAATTGTATTTTCAACCATTGCCCTACATGCAATGTGCGTTGCACGGCCTTTAATACAACTCTCCCGCTCTCCCTATAACTGTATACTCAGGCGTTGTCCTACACTCAATGTGCCATACAAGTCCTTTAATACAATTCTTTGATTTTCTATCTTTGTGGGTAGGAAATTGTGATAGGAAATACTCAAAATGCCAACTCACTTTCGTTCTTCTATTTTTCTCTTCATGGGGAGGAAACCGTGGCTGGAAACAACTCACAAAGAAACTCACTCTCAGTCTTCAGTTCTTCTCTTCATGGGGAAGAAACAGTGGCAGAAAACATTCACAACTGCCAACTCACTCCAAGTCTCTTATTTTTCTTTTCGCAGGGATGAGACTATAGCAGGAAACAACTCACAAAGCCAACTCACTCCCTATGATGACCCTCCCCCGACCTAGAGTCGGGCACCTGGCCCAAACTGTTATCCAAGCCTAAGTACCTGAACCAGGCCTGAACAACGGCTTGGCTCGCCTAATTCAAACCTAAAGAATAATATAAGTGATCATATGGACCAAAAGTGCAAAAATAAATAAGATAAAGTCCATATGAATAACTAAAACTATAACTGGGTTTTCAATCAATAACCGAATAAGGTTCTCCATAAGTCCCGAAATGAATCTACTAAAAGGAAATAGGGTTTATGCTACCTAAAAGATCTACTTAATTACAGCCCAAGTTTAATAGTTTTCAAAAATAAGAACATAAAATATCACAATACAAGGCCCACATCAAGAGAAGACTTCAAGCTCGTCTTTCCCTTATCTTGATCTAGCGCCGACGTGGACACCTAAGATGTAAGTGGGTTAGCTAAAGAACTAACGGAGCTCAGTAAGTAAGAAGTCTCGCTCAAACACCAAACACGCAAGTAGTACACAATAGATGAACAAGTTCTTATCATGAGATCGAAATCCAAACACTCTCATTTCATTGTAGACAAGGATGCACACGGTTCATACTCATCATGGCAACTTATAAATAAGGATTCCAATCAACTAGCAAAAGAGACATAATGTTTTCATTTCAATAGTAGCATGGAGTAAAACCCACATTTATGAATCAAGATAAAATCCATCCATTCATAGCATTTAAACACCATTCCAAGAATCATAAAAGCATAGCATAACATTCATTCATATCATGCAACACATATCTCATGATTCATCATCTAGTAATCAAAGCAAAGTTTTCTAAATCGAAAGTTTAATTCCAATATTTAAACAAGGGGCCCACAAGAGATACTATAAATAAATAAATAATAATAATAATAATATAATAATAATAATACACCATAGTTCTATTCAATGCATTCTAGTTATTGACTTGATTCCGGTGATCGATTCTCCTACCCTTGAGGTAATGGCAACCACTAGAGGGCACACATGTCTTATGTGCCCTCTGGTTAGTTCCATCAAACCAATAGTAGGTTCGTCCAAGTCGTCACCGATATGTGCACCAAACATCGCTTAAGGTTTACAAGAGAAGTTGACCACCGCTCATGTCCTTAGAAATTAGTCTCAAAGACTTTTATCAGAAAGTAACCCTAACTCCTTGACCAGGAGAGGGGTAATCACAACTCCTTAACCAGGAGGGGGGTAAATCAACTCCTTAACCAAGAGATGGTGATCTTAGCTCCTTGACCAGGATGGGGGCAATTCCACATTTGGTGCAACACATTTACATTTCCATAGGTGAGTAAAACCAAGACAATATCACAGTGCAACCCATTCCTAAGTCTTTAGTTCAATATGTAAATCCTTTTCTTATCTAATAGCATGTACAATTTGATATTTGAGCGAAGCTCCCCAATTACTTGAACTCGCCGCGAATCCTAATCTTGATCCTTTCACGTTCAGGGCTCGGTGTGAACCTCGCGTGCAACTTCTTTGATCTCTGACTTCTCAAAACTCCATTCTCACCATTCCAAGTTCTCCTCCCTTAATCTCCCCTCTCTTTTCAAATAGTGTAGAACAACAAATTGTGGCTAGGGTTACTCAACCACTCCTTTTATAGGTTAGGGTTAGGTTAGGTTGTATAAAACCTTTTGTATTAAAGACTAAAGTGTCCTCCCACTTGGGCCTTAAGTCCAACTCTCTATTTAATATGTTTTGGGCCCATTTTCATTAGTTTAACTTAATTACCCTTTTAACCAGGAAAGTTCCCACAAATCTTTTCCTAATCAATGGAATCTTATAAACTTGGAGATTTTGCCCCTTTGACCGGGAACGTTCCTATAAATCTTTCTCTAATTAATGTGATCTCATAAATTTAGAGATCTCACCCCTTTTGACCAGGAAAGTTCCCACAAATCTTTCCCTAATTAAGGGGATCTCATAAATTTGGATATCTTGCCCCCGAATAGAACTTTCTTCACATATAAGAAAAGTTTTTTAGATTTTATTCTTGGGTGAGTTTCCTTAATGAGGTTGTGCGTATATTCCGGAGTCTCTTCGAACCGCATAAAATACACATCTCGAGGTGTAGGATATTACTATATCACTAATAATCCAATTCAAAGAAAATTCAACACATATTTAGTATTGAAATTACTAAATTGCCCCTAAGTCAGATCAGGGAAGATTCGTATCGTTACACTCCCAAGCCCAACTAGGCCATACTTCGGCTCTTCATGATCCCTTCAGTGAGTGCCCCCATTACTCTTTCACCTAAGTTTTCGTAGTGGTTGGCCTATTCTTGCGCTCCACCGACATGTGCACTAGAGAGCAGCTCAGGTTACCATTCATCGAGGGCTTAGATGCACATGCTAGGGCCTAGTTGTTAGCGCCCCCAAAAGTCATAACAAAACCCTTATCCAATCTGACCCTTGCGAGAATGTTACACCTCGCTTTCAATCCCTTCATCCCTCAACCTGGTCTAAAGGCGAAACACATCCCCAAACATACTTAATGATGTTCGAGCTCATTACCAAACTCTAGCACCGATTGTTCCAGTCGTGCTTTCTCTATTCCACCTAAATTCATACCATCATAATCCATGGTATTTATATAGTGCTTCACAGCGCACCATGCTCTAACTAGGCAGTGAAATATAATCTGATGGCTCTGTGACTATGGCCATCATGAGGAACCCTCGCTCATGTATAACTCACGTATTGTCTCATCCTGCCTCTCTATAGCGTATACTTAATAAGGTCATACACCTTGTATACAATACCTAATGGAGAGTAACCACTTATCCTTTAGTGTTGATTGTCACATTTTTGTTTAGTGCCCTTAAAAAATCATGTGCCTTCAATCCTCCAAATCTGTAAATTACCTGTCTTTTCCACCGCCCTATCGCGATGTTAGTCCATTTTCCCATTTGAATTGTGCTCAACTCTTAGGTTTCCCCCATAACCTAACATGTTCCATGCTAAACTCTACTCTCCCTCGTCCTGGTCTAAGTTGTTCGTCTTCGATGAGTTTGCTCCTAATCTTGATTGCTTGTGACGTGCTTCTGGTGCAATTGTGGTATCTGACTCGGCTTGTACTTCTGATTTGTTCTCTTACAACTAAGGTGGCAGTTTGGCCCCCCACTAGCCTTACTGTCTGATAACAATTACAAAACTTTAGTGGAGTTACTTGGACTGTAACGGCCCCAGTTCCACAATCTTAAACTGGGCCCTACCCGGCCTAGACTTATATGGACCCCAAGACAACCCTCGTGAAGTCAACACAAGCCTATTCAGCCTTCCTTACCATTATCCATTAATTAAACATTATTATAACAATTTAAATGAGTTTTTCAAATTAGTGAGTTATCAAAGTATAGTGGAAGCAATTAAAAAACCTCAAACTAATCGAATAAACTCCAAGACATAAGTCAAGACGACCTAAAGTGTGGAAACCCCACATATGTATAACATCATCAAGTATACCAAGTCAAATGAAAATAAAACATATAGCATACATGTCTCAAGATCTCTCACAAACCCATAAACCTAATGTGATCAAAACAATATACATACATAATACAAAAGTAGGAAACACCTACATCAGTCAGAGAGGGAGAATCGCTCTGGTATCCTCAAAGAAAATCACCTAACTGTGGAGCCTTGCCCCTACTCGACTACAGATCTACACTCAGTCAAACACGGGAATGAGGAGCCCAGGTAAGTAACGTCAAGCAAGATGTATATAACATTTCGAAATAAATAAGCACTCTAATTCATGCAGATAGAAAGAAAGGTACAAGGAACGTATGAATAAATAAAGACTGTAAATAAATCAATGATCAATCGAAAGATGAGTGTCCAGGAAAAAAAATAGAGAGGTGCAAGTAGTCCCGACGAAATGATCGTTGAGTCGAGGAAAACCCTACAAGACTCGAATTCTAAGACGTGGTCAACACCAAACAAGCCCTAAATCCACGTGGATGAAAGACTTTTTGGTAATCCAATGAAGAACTCTCACCTCGTATAGAACCAGTAACCAGTGCAATGCATCCCGAGGTAATGGCTCTAGCATATTACCTCAGATGACCACTTCTTCCAAAGATCATTGTAGCATCCCCTATCCCTGATAAGGTAATACTTGGCCTAAAACCCTAATTAAGTCCTGGTTGTTTTCCTGATATTCCTTTGTTGAGTTACTAGTTGATTATAGTTGATTTCAGCTACGAATTTCCTGATAATTATACAATCCTATAACTCACACTTTTAAATTGATAACTTAATGACGAATTGAGAACTTTAAGGCGGACTAGGATGCGTTGACTTCGCGAGTGTAACTCGGGGGTCCACGTAGGTCTAGGCCGGGCGAGACCCAGTTTTATGGGGAATTGGGGCCGTAACAATCAAGACGATGTTTATAACAACATGAATTCAATGTATATTTAAGGGAGCATTTGAAATAATATAAATAATACATAAATGGATGCAAGTTTATTGGTCAGTTGTAACTGTACCTGTGATTTGTATTTTTCAATTTCGTTATTAGAACAGAGTTACACTGTAACAACCCATTTTCCTAATGAACTGCCACGGGGGCCAATGTGGGCTTATAACCTGGCCTACCAGCGCCAGCTGTGTCCCATATGCAATCTCATCCACCATTTAAGTCATTATTAACCTCAATAACCACAATTTATTAATTAAATTGTTACCGAACTCAAATCATCTGTTAGATATCGTTTTAAACTTCAATATTCACAGCGGAAAACTAAAACAAACATGACAATTCAAATGTAAAAGCATCAAAGTCATGTCATTAACTCGGATACCTAGTGTGAAAAATCCATATGTCAACATATATCAAAAATACACCTCAAATGTATCAAAATATCATAAATACAGGGTCCTGAAGTATCTTACAATCCCAAATCCCCAAAATGGAAACAAAATACATATAGTACAAACGTATAAGTTGGGCTCAATGTCTCTAAATCGCAAGTACTCTGCATGTTTGCCCTTGCCACGACTTGTACTCCGATCTACATTCAAGCCATCACAAAAGGCAGATGATTAGTCCAGAGTGAGTATTCCTAAGGAAATTAAGTGAGCAATACTTAAAGTAAGTACTGGAATTTAAAAAAATCTATTAGATAAACATGCGAAAATAAATACAGGCAACTGTGATCATCGCATTAATAAATAATAGTGAAAGCTCAAAGTGTGTTCCTAGTGCCTAAAGTCATACTAAAGCCATATTTGGACTCTTCCTGTGACGGCCCCGCTTCTAATCTAGGGCACCGTCCGGCCTAATCCCGTAATTAAGCCCTAATAACAACACATAGGACCCGATTACGAATTAGTCAGCCTTTACTACCTGTGTTCTCTTGTTTAAACAATTATTTTATTTAGCGGAAGTCTTTAATATTTTAGCGGAAATTTTTTTTATTTTATTTTTTTTTCTTTTATAAAGCCTAAGTGTGGAAACCAGGAAATAACGATCACCATATATATGCAAGTAAACGGCGAACATATATAAACAAAGTGAAAGCCAAAAGTCGGGTAATCTAACGCTCATCCCAATAACATCCCAAAAGATAAAGACATAAGTAAACATAATACAAAAAGTACCCTACATGTACGGGCGATTCTACGCGCTCGGAGCTCGAGAGGTAGTCGCCGATCTTCTCCTTGCCCACTGGGTGTGCTCGATGGACCTACACCCACCGTCACAAACTAGACGGTGAGTATAGTGATATTTAAGTGATAACTGGGAAATCTAATACTACATTTCCAATTTAAACAAAAGGTATTTAAAAGCATATGTAGTGAAGAAATATTGAATAAATAATGCAAGTAAATACCAACGTTAACGAGATACTCATAAACCGACACGAGGCTAAGTCGAGATGATCTACGTCCGGTCGGCGGTGAGAACTATCACCTAGCCTTTTCCACTTCTTGTATGGAGCTATGCTCAACATATGATAATAATCTCTCTTTTTTTCCTAATAACCTCAAATTGCGGAGCTGTGCTCTAGCGTATTTAAATCATTTATACTTGCCGACAACCCCGTGATCCATGTCACGTGTGCCGCCCAAGTGTAGTGGCGAGTGCGGAGACCCCGAAAGACCGAAATCCTCGTGAATCCGCGCATCTCATGTGCAATGGACACTAGATAATCCCTACTTTAGTTTTCAAGAATATATATCCTAAAGTTGTTACGATTTCAACATAAGTTAGGCTACAAAGCCCCAAGGGAAGTAGAAGACAAGTCCAACATAACAGATAACCCTATAGCATGCATTTTCTAAATATCCATTAGCCACATTCCAAGACAAACATTGAGCATATAAGGAAACATGGAGTCAATGACATAATAAACAAGGCATCATGCTATATCGATATTCAATATGAGTAGAAACAAGGAAAGCATGATGTGGGAAATAAATTAGCTAGTCTACAAATAGACTGAAAATTTATAAATGACTGGAATGAAATAAAGTAAAGTGTTCCCACAGTTTCACTTACCAGTCAACGCAATAGTCCTAGCTATCCGGCCTCCCGACACCCGACACACGCGTCCCTAGACTCCCGGTACGCTCTCCTAAGTCCTGGTGTGTTTAGATAGGTATTTGGTTGGTTTTAGGTCAAGTCAAATAGATTTGTGAACCTATAACCCAAAACAGCCCCTTAAGTTCTTGCAAAACTCCAATTTGATACTTAGTATTGCAGCGTTAATTAAACCATCATAAACTCTAAATCATCAAAGACACTTAAGAAGAAAGTTTTAGCTCTAGGTCTTAGCTTTCTGGAATGGTATGGTGTGTAAGGTTTCGATATAAAATGAAGGAGATATCAAATATTTTCAAAGACAACTCGAATTTGAATCAAAATCTGATCAGCGAGATTGTAAAAATCAGTTCTCCCAATTTAAAGCTCCAAAAATCATAATTTTTGGTCACAAGTCACTTTACATATCCAAGAATAACATAATAAAAATTCATCTCATTTGGATATGAATTGGAGGAGTTATGTCTTTTCAAAGTTCACCTTCAACAATCCCATCATGACATTTAAATTACCTATTTGCAGAGCATTTTTGAGTCAGAAAGAGCTGAAATTTCAAAAACATGGTAGACACAAAAGTTGTTCGTATATGAGTTAGCTTTCATATGGAATTGGAATCACTTAATTTGGAGTTATGATGAGTGAGTTATGTCCAAATTACAGAGGCTGTATCAAGAAAATCAGATTTTTGATTTTACAAGAAAAAAAAACCCCAATATTTGACAAAACTTCTCAATTATGAAATACAGCTTAGGGAAATCATTTAGTGTTTCAAAATGAGTTAAAACATCATTAAAACATCTTTGAAATCGATTTTATATAAAAGCTTCAATATTCATAACCAAGAACACAACAATTGAAGCATAAAAGAGTATAGATGATACCTAAGGTTTTAGCTTTGATGGTTGTCACTTGAGCTTCCTTTGATATGGAAATTTGGCTCTCTTACACCCCAATTTCCAGTAAACAAAATCCCCTAACAGCTCTGAATTTTTTTTTTTTTGCTTGGTTTGTATGCAAATGAGAAGGAAAGTGTTTAAGTGTTTCTTTTATAGTGTTGGGTTTTCATCAAGTTGCACAACTCCATCTCCATGTGAATCAAGGGTCATCAAACACTCCTACTCACCTACTTTTTTTTCAGCTCAATGACACTTGTTAAGCATGAAACCCCCTAAATGCCACTTGTCAAGCATGTAGTTTCCTTTATCATGGTCATCCATCATTTGATTTTTTTGTCCATCTCTAAGATGATCTAATGACCATTAATTACTCCTACTTTCACTAAAATTTCAGCTTTGTGACACAAATGCATGACACAAATTACATGGGAGTGTGTGCTAGTACACATCCCTAGGCATATCCAAAGGGTGGTTGTAATTACATTTGACCATAGGCCTTAATATTTGATTTCATTTAAATAGAACATAGGCTAAGTAATAGTTTATTTAAATTGATGTGTATACCATAGACTTATGTTATGAAATAAATTAATTAACACTCATTTGACTAAACTTAGACTTACCACATGTCTAGCTACCCGACTCCCGGCTCGCACACAAACCGAGGCGTGTCCCCATTCGCGTCTCGACGCCTATAAGTGCATGAACCGACTTAGTTAGTCTACACATATACATATCACTAGGCATACACCACAACAAATATATAATATACCTCGACCACGTGCCTCGGTAGGTGTGTGCACCTCACGAGGGTCCCACATCACGGGTCGGTCATTCTGATTAAACAAGTTAATCAAGATTAGGAAATTGGGCCGTGACACTTCCACAGAATATTGTCGACGAGTACCACTCAAGTAAGGCCAGTATCTGAATCAGCTAGGTGGTCAGCGTAGAACTTACGACGCACCTAGACGTGCCCCGACGCGACTTTTGGGTCGAACTATTCACCGAGATCTCTGACACACGTGTTATGGCCTAGTGGACATACACACAAGAATGGTACGGAGGGAGAGCCACAACGTCAGTCCATTTAAACTAGAACCAAAAATAGAATATTAAAAGACATAATTTGAATTCAAAAGCCAAAATAAGTAAATGCTCAAGAAATTTTAGTTATGATACCGCACATCTCAAATTGCACTCCTCGTCCCGAAAACTAACCTCCGGTCTGGCTCCGCCGAATCCCCGATATCCAAATTACTGCCCGAAATGACCTATTTCCATTTATAATGGATTTTTAGTCAATTGTATTTATTTTATGTTAATTGGTATAGGAATTAGAGTCAAAACCCCAAAAACAGCCTAATAATACTCCCCTGATGAACACTCAGCGCATTGGAGGATTGCCCAGCGCACTGGTGTTCATCTTCATCTACACCAACTGCCCAGACTGCCCAGCGCGCTAGGGCCCCAGGCTAGTGCGCTATGTAGTTGATTTCCAATAGTGGAATTCCCAACCCAATGCCTTTTTCATACCCGTCAACCCCATCCTCGCCTCGTGGGGGATTAACAACACTCCAAAAAGGCCAAAGGCGACATCACATACATCAATAATTCATCAAATCAAAGAATCAATCAAAACTTTGAAACTCAACCAAACCTTGAAAACCAATATAGAAACCAATAACAACATATTCTCCATCACCAAACAACACCGAAAACCAGCAACAAAACAGTAGCAACACTCCCAATCTCGGATTCCAAAAAAAATGCCCAAAACCAACATCAAAATGAAGAGAAAGTAAAGGTGATGAAGGATCTAACCTTACTTTGTTTGATTCCACACCACAAGTTCTTCCAATCACCACCAAAATTTGACCAAACCCTTGCCTCAACATTGTTGATTTTTAGATTGGGAAGGGAAAGAGAGAGAAAATATGGTAGGGGTTAATTAGTCAACCCATATATATATATCCCATTTTGATCTCCACTCACACACCAATCTATATACTCATCTCATAATGGTCACCATTAAGCCTATTTTCCAGTCCAAATGACTCAAAAAGTGACACTTTTGGACTTTCCTTTTGGTTGCAACTCATAAAGTCCCACAACGTGTGTTCCGACCCGGTTTCGCATCACAACACGCGACATATGTCCATTACCGCGCTACTAAACCCCAAATAGGTACATATTAATTATTTAATTCATTTAATTTATTTTCGGCCTAGTATCTTTCCTTTTAGCCTACTCGGTACGCGTGTCGACACGCATATCAAGGCGAATACTTATCACACAGTCTCGCACGTCAAATGTAATATAAATACACACATCATGATGCCATTTCATATATTTCAACATAAACATCACAAATTAGACAAATCAACACACAAATGTCTATTTACCTAACACCAAGTGCGCCCTAGCCTAGTTGCAGGTCCCACGAGTGTCTGAGCTGTCAGTCACGTCTACAACCACGACATTAATAACAGCGAATTAAATTAGGACAATTACATGCACTCCCACATCGTCAAGAACCAATCACTGATCATCTGATCAGTTCATAACCGATGTTTCGCCAACTCAAATGGAAAGCATTGATCAGGATACTCCAGGTCACTGGGGGCGCGTATTGGGTGGCCGCCCAATACAGGTTCAAACCCCAGGCCGATTCATCCCACCAAACCTCTTTCTGAATTCAATTTTCAATTTAAAAACATTTGATAACATTTAGTCAAATCACAATACAATGCCCCATTTTCAGTCCATAACACTATGTGCTCTAATAATACTACATTACATTGCATAATTGATAAAAGATACGAGTCTCACTTACCTATGCATAGCTTTCCTAGGTTTTACTCCGATTTCTAGCTTTTCAGGATTCCATTACGTTTCCTAATGCCAAAAAAACTGTCACATCGACTAGTATCAGTTTGAGTCCAACGTATACTAGTTTAAGACCTTAAACTAGACCCAGAGCTCATGCTAATCAACCCAAATCAAATCAGTTTAATGCTGATTTTACACTACTCAGTGCGCTACCTGCAAGTGTCAATGCGCTGCCCAGCTGCTCCGATCCTTGTCTTGTTCAGATCGGCCAACGCGCTAGGGCCAGTGCCCAACGCGCTCGCCAACTGAACCACTGCAACTCCAGCACTTTCGACTTCCTCAAATTCGACCAAAACGATATCCAAACACCCTGCAACCTCAGAATGGGTCTCTATCGAGAACTAACAACATATATATACATTTATGACCACAACCGATCACCATCAATATCCTAACTAAAAGCCCAACCCAACGATAACAACGACCATAACAATAACAACAACAACTAACAACTCACCTTGGTCATCGTCACTTCCACATCCCAGTCTCAACTCCTTGAGCTCATAATCCCAAACTCTCTCTTTTCTCTAGTCTCCCTCTCTCTCTTGTCTCGTTTCTTTCTCTTTTTCTCTCTCGGTTCCCTCATTTTAAGGAAGGAAAAGGCGGTGGTGGTGAATTTTTAAATAATTAACTGCCTCGAGATACACATCGCGTCATCTTGAGGTTCCTTCAATATTTATCCATTTAACCCCACTGGCCAATGCTCTACTTAAAATGGACAGTGCATTGCCTAATTGGTCAGCCACACTTATCCATTTCGTTCTATAATTTATATTATATATATATAACTTTATATATATAAATGTATATACAACCCTTACTTGACCACCATTTCTCGATCCCCGTGCACGCCGCCGAGTCCACTCGGTGTGCACCCATACTCACGACTCCCGCGGGCCACTCGTGATTCATTCACTGTGTCTAATGTCCCAGCATTTATTAATTATTTCCATTCATAAATACTAATACAATCCATATAAACACAATACGACACACAATTCCACACGCACGCTAATCGTAACTAATTGGGCTTAACTACAAGCCTAACTCGGGTTAATTAGGATTCAGATTAACACTAATCACATGCTTAAGGTAACGGGTTGTTACAATCACCGTTGACTCACTTGCCCTCAAACAACTTAAACGGAATGGAAATCCAAATATAGAAACAGAGCAATAACAACAACCAATTAAAGCTCAATAGAAATAACTGTACATTTCCTAACTGGTTTACTTACCTATATCTGACTTAATCGCACTCATACGACTCCAACTAGCCACCAATGTATCCATGAGTGCCCGTCACTAATCTACACTCCCTGGTAGTCATTTAAGTTTAATTGGTTATTTTAAAGTCGTGTTTTCCCGTTTATTTGCCCTTTTCGAATTTTCTATATTATTATACATTCGCATAATTTGATCGATTACGTGGGTATTGGGTCTCATTTGACTCATTGGAATACCTTAGCAAAGCCCCAAAATTTATGAGAATTTATAAATAAAAAAATCCTAAAATGGGCTTGGCGTGGACCTGGCAGCGAGCCTGCCCTGGTCACGTCGTGGGCTCCATTGTGGAATTTACACCCGCGGCACCACACGCGAGTTTTTGTTTTTTGAAACCCCAGCTCGCATTACCGTGTTTCGAGCCTATCCCAACCTCGTAGGGACCTCGAATATTATCGAAAACCATCGTCAATTTGCATTCAAATACGTCCAACAACCACAATAGAAAAATCCAATCAAAATCCCCCAAAAATTCAACAAAATTGACCAAAGCCACAATCTTTCGTCAAGTACCATAGCAACACCAATTAGTGCTCAAATTGATCGCCAAACATCACAAAAACCAACCTCAAAATCCATAAAATTTTGTGACCAACATGGCGATCGAGAAATCGTGAAAAAACACGTAAAATTAATGATGAGAATCGGGGGAATCTAAGATCTCACTTTAATTCGCGTTATTGGTCGATCCTCAGCCTTTGAAATCACACTAAAATCACAAAAACCTTTTATGTATTTTTGGATTTGAGTGTGAGTGGAGGGAGAAAAGGTGGTGTGTCACCAATTTGGCCCTTTTATAGTTGAGGCTCCATCTTGCTCAACACACACACCCTTAGGCCCATCTAATGGCTCATAATCGCACCATCCACCCACTATTATGACTCAATTGGGTGGCTCTTTGTTGACTTGCTCCTTTGACCTTATCCTTTTTAACTCAAAATGTCGATTTCCCAGACGTTTAGGCTCTCAATCTACACCACGACGCACGACGACGTGTTACAATGATAATATTAACAAACCGCACGTGTTCCCACATCAGTTAATTATTATATTTAATTATATTTTGTCAGCGTTTTTATTTAAATTGGCCCCTTGACAGTCAATCACCCAAAAATCATTCGCCAGTACTCATTTCCCTAGGCCGAACTAATCCGTGACTCAAATACATTCAACGTACACACCCTCACCCTTTTGGATAATTGGATTAATATTCGGGTAATAAGTAAATAATACAAACCACCCACTAAACAAAAATAACATATCTCGGTGTTGATGATTGAGAATTGGACACGCGTATCCCGGTAAATGGTCCCACGTACGACCTAAAATGACACGAGGCACAAGTTAGATTTTAAGGTCATTACATGGTCTGTCATGATTGAGAAACTAACGCCAGTGCTTTGGTCGGAGCTATAGGTGTCTATCATCGCTTTCATTCACATTCCGTGTCATCTCAACACTATCAGTTGTCCATATAGTCCTCTAGTCGCTTCTCTGTTCAGCGTCTTCTAGCTATCCTTGTGAATCTTAGTATGCGATACTTTAACTATTTTTCGCTTCTTGTTACACTTTTGTAACTCTTTCTTTTAAGTCTTGTCCTCCCTGTTCTAGGAGTAACACTATACCATAGTTGCGATGTAACTACCGCAAGTCATAGTTCGATATTGACTGTCCTTTTAAATCTCTTTATAGGTCTTTCAAGTGAAATAACCCTCGACCTACTACTCTGATCTGCATGAATTCACCATTATACCCTCCATATCACATCGAGGTCTAAGCTAGGTATCCCATACCAACTAGGAAAATGTCACGTCCTCAACAACCGTGCCAAGATCTAAAATACGCATAGTCTCTACTCATAGTCATCACTATCATCTTTAGTGTGAAATTAGTACATATACTAATCGCAGTCATCCTTGTCTTCTTTAGCATAGAGTTTATACATATAACATAGCAAAAACATTAGGTTTTCACTACCTATACAAAATGACCTAGTATCCTCCATACATATACTGTGGCATAAAGATCAAGTCTTCATTAACTATACAAAATAACCTGACATTTTAGGTTCTTTTCCTCAGTGTGTTGTTTAGATGTACTTCGAACTCGGGGCTCTAACCCGTAATGGCTCCACAACTAGGCCGCATCAAGACCATTGGCCAGTCTAAGTGGAAATGTCCCCCTACTCCACAATGAGAACATATCAGACAGTTTCACTGTCTCTCAAGTGTGGTGTCACCCTGCATGTCTAGCTCTAATGCAAGTGGTGCACCAGCCGTAGTCGTCAGTCTCCGTGGACACTCACTTTTCACATGTCCACGCTAGCCACATCGAAAACACCTATGTCGTTGATTCCTTGAATTATGTCAATGATTCATTCCATGGTGCGCCAGAGGTATGGGTACTCGATCACTCTCCCTATCCGCATGAAGATATAAAAATATCGGTATGTACACCTCATGTGTCCTCTGCATGGTCCTCCTATACTCATCACTAGTGCTACACTCGTCCGACACCGTTTATGGCTGTGGTATGGGTGTGTTGTATGAGTCTGATAATTCGTATGTGCCTTGAGTAGTCTTAGAACCTCAATCAACTGTGCCTGTTATGCCACCAAGCGATCGTCAAAGCTCTGAGCAAGTATGTTGACTGTGGTCGTAGCCCTGGTAGGGTCGTTACTCTATCATAACCCTACGGGTGTAGAGGTAAGTTCGTCCATCGTTATCTGCATTAAAAAGCATGCGTCGGATCAGCCTCAGCATATACATGCGTATAGTATATAATATATACGGTAAAACATAACACGTATATAACCCTAACTCTACCCGTCTCATATCCACTTCCCAACTAGTGTTCTAAGGTAAGTACATCGGGTCTCCACATCTAGTTTTAGTTTGTTAAGATTTATGCTCTTTTATTAATTTCCTGAGGTTCCTTGAACCATGCTCTGATACCATTTGTGGTGGCCCCGCATCCTGAGGTCGCTCCGTGGTTGTTGCTCCTCGCCCTGATGGCGCTGATGCACCTGCCACGTCACTAACGAACCATTGCGTCCGTTGCGATGTCAGCATCCTCAATTTATGTGCTAACTTGTCTTGTACTCCCTCCGATCAATAATATAAGTCGTTCTAGTAAATACCTCTTGTTCAAAATTGTAAGTCGTTTTCAGAATTCGAAAGTGTATTTATTTATTTTTTACCCATTTTACCCTTATGCAATCCAAACATTTATGATTCTTCAATTCTTCCTTTCATTTAATGTCAAAGGACATATATGTAAATTACATTTGTAATTAAGGCTCTCTTAATTCTTGTGTTTTTACCTTAAATGACTTACATTTTTTATCGAAGGGAGTAATTGGTTAGGGTTTACCAATTATCTCCTTTGCAACAATTAGCTTTTTTATGACACTTAAGTTCACCAGTTATTCGATTAAGTGGTTTTTTAAGTGTTGTGTTGTGTTATGTTTTAATAGAGTTGCAAGTAGATAACCAGTATTTTAAAGCGAAAGTCTTAAAGTAATGTAAAACGTTGAAATATATGTATCATGTCATAAAAGCAAGTATCCTAATATGGAAATCCCAAAAAAGTACTATGTATATAAGGCAACAAGATATACGAAACTAGGTATATACATATATAGTGTCTCACATAGTCCCTTGATACCCATAATAAAGCAAAATATCAAATAGAAACACCTACGAGTATGTCCAAGACTGACGACGAAAAAAGATAGTCGCCCAAGATTCCCCTCACCACTACTCGTAAAAGGATCTGCACTCAATCACCCAACAAATACAGTGACGTGTCCAGTGAGTAAAATCCCAAGAAAAGTCTACACAATATTCAGCATGCATGTAGAGCATTAATGAAACCATAGCAGCATGTAATAAGTGAAGAACAGAGTAGTAAGTAAACAAATAGAAGACAGTGCCACAATTTAAATAAACATGCAGAAATGTAAACCATAGATGCATCAGAAAGAACTCGCAATTTAAAAACACGATTAAAATCAGAATAGAAATTGTGGCGGCCCCAATTTCCACATTGGTCCGCCACGGGAGGCCACGCGGGCCCACAACTGTCCACGTCACCACCAGTTGTGTCCCACGCCCAATTATCCTTTATTAACCAATTCTTATTAAATTTGATTCAATTAATATCCTATAACCTCAAGTTAGCAACGTCCCCACACGTCCATCCCGTTCGATCGTCTCGTCTCTCCGTCTGGTCGTGCGAGCTGGTCTCTACGGTGCTCGCTCCTGGCCGTCTCGGTCGCGGTTGTCTCCGTTTCTCCGTCTGGTCGTGCTACTGGTCTCGCCGTCTCTCTCTGGTCTCTCCGTCTCGTCGCGCCGGTCTCCTTCATCGCCGATATCTCTCGCTCTCTCGGTCTCGATTCGGATCCGGTTAGCAAGGAATTTGTAGTTTTGGAGTCTTACTACAATCTTCATTTCTTATTTGTTTTTTATTGTTCTTTATAATGCAGCAACACTCATGATCAAGAGCTCTTCACTTTCATAGAGATCATTCACCTTGTGACGATTTTGAGGAAATACCGAACTGCTTGGCCGTTTTCGCTAAAAATTTGCGTCTGTCAAAGTTGGCGTTCTAGTCCCCTTGTTTATCTAATTTAAAAAATTAATGGAATATTCCGTCGGGTGACATGAGAATTATTTAAGTTTCCGCTATGGTTCATTTGATAGTTCGATCTTCTAGTAAACATCGGAGTTGAAGGCAAGAAGCTATTTTATCTAGAGAGATTTTCCAATTTAAATTAAGCATGGAGACTTCATAAATTTCCATCTATCAATAAATATTTGGGGTGTCCGGTGTTCCTACGTACATTATATGCGGCATCCAGGAATATTAAAGTCGTAATACTTGTTAGCATTGCAAATATTATGCTCATGAATGAAATATGTTATAGATTTTCACTTGAACTGAAGCTATATATCTGCTAGGGAAGGCGAGTCATATATATGCCTTGATGTTCAAATATAGGAAATGAACATAATGTGGTGACCATTGTGTATACTAGGTTTTCTTAGCGGCTCAGCCTATACTAGTCTAATAAATGGATTTAAATGAAAAATTTATTTTCTTGAAAGGTCTTAGCTATTATGGTCATGGAATCCATTTTATTTTTGTATATTCGTCTTGGCAATTGGCCGTGTTATAGTACTACCTTATTGTTTATGAACTGTGAAGGAACAAACTCTTTATCAGGTGACATATTTTAAGAGTTCAGTTCTTATAATTGTTATTACTTTATGAGGTTTTATTTTAACTGTTCTTGAGTGATTTGATTTGTTCCTTGGTTGATTGTGCATTAGTTGGTGTTCTTCACTTGATCTATTAAGTTAATGTTGTGTCTTTTGTTTGGTTTAGAAGTTTTTGTTCTGCTCTTCTATTACATGCATAGTTATTGAGGTTATGCTTGTTCTATTTTTAGGTTTATTAATATGTACTATTTCATTTCAACCTTTTAATTGAGCAATTCAAGATTTATATTGATTAAGTATTTGGTTGTTATTCCATGTTTATTTTATCGGTAAAGCATGTCATCCGTATTTGGTTGTTATTCCATGTTTATTTTATCGGTAAAGCATGTCATGAGAGTCATTATAATACATTAGAATCATGTACTGAGGTAATTACTTTGTCGTTTGATGTTATAGTTAGTAATTTCATATTCATGCACTTGCTATGGATGATTGATTAGTTAGGTGTTGTTAGTTATCATGATAGGAATTCCAATATGACCGTTTATAGCCGTGTTAGGAATCCAGGTAATCAAAAATTCAAATGTAAAGCTTGATTTCCAACGATCAAAAATATATGGCAAGTGGCTAATTAGCGCGCTAATTCGTAATTAGCGCGCTAACCGCAGGAACTCAAAAAAATTATTTTATCCCTTTGTGTTAGCGACCCTTAAACTCGTCCAGGACCTAACCAACCCTTATAATACATGTTATACATGTTTATTATGAGTCATTTACAACAATCCTTTTGATAATGCCCAAGCTTCTTACATAAACAACATAACTCAATCAATTCCTTCTCTTTACATTGTGATGACTCATTAATGACTTCCTAACTTTGTCAATTTATTCTCTACCCATGAGTTTAATGTGCGAACCTCGTTCTTTCACTTAGCTATCAATTTCTTCTCTTTAGATGGTGTAGATCGCATTTCCTTTGTAAGCCTCAAAGGTCTTTGGATTTGAGGACTTAAGAACGACCAAAAAGATCTCCTATTGCTCCTTCTAAAAATTCAAATTTCTTCTCTTTGTAGATCTTGAATTTTGAAATGTGTTTCTTCTCCCTTATGTTACAACCAAGTTTGTGGTGGTTTTATCATGATAGGAATTCCAATATGACCGTTTATAGCCGTGTTAGGAATCCAGGAAATCAAAAATTCAAATGTAAAGCTTGATTTCCAAATGTCAAAAATATCTGGCAGTGGCTAATTAGCGCGCTAATACTGGAATTAGTGCGCTAACTGCAGGGACCTCAGAGTAATAATTTTATCCCTTTGTGTTAGCGACCCATAAACTCGTCCACGACCTAACCAACCCTTATAAAACATGTTATACATGTTATACAACTCAACTTACATGATAGGTCCATCTTATAGAAACATTGTTCGCCATCTCCTATGCCTAGGAAAATGCAACATTGGCACCAACTTCAGTCCGTGACTGCATTTGCTTGATGATCATGTTTTTTTTGGTATCATTCTTATTCACCAAAGTGTATGGTTTTTTTTTTCTTCTTCTTGCTTTTCTTGAATCCCAAATTTGATTTTTTTTTTTTTTTTTTTAGTAGGAACACATGGCTTGTCGCCTTTGGAGCACACAACAGTTTAGATGGGGTGAGAGGATGAGTTCTAGAATCATACTTACATGATAGGTTTGTGCTTAACTTTTAGTTTTTCCCTTTTAGCATTCTTGCACTTATGCCATTCTTCTCTTTGTAGATCTTGCATTTTTTAATGTGTTTCGTCTTCCTTATGTTAAAACCAAGTTTGTGGTGGTTTTATAGTGATAGGAATTCCAATATGACCGTTTATAGCCGTTCTAGGAATCCAGGAAATCAAAAATTCAAATTTAAAGCTTGATTTCCAAAAGTCAAAAATATCTGGCAGGGGCTAATTAGCGCGCTAATACTGGAGTTAGCGCGCTAACTGCAGGGACCTCAAACTAATTAATCTCTCCTTTGCCTACTTCTTTCAGGTGCATACTCACTGGTTGTTGCCCTCAGATGGAGATTCAGAAATGCTTCAAAGCTGCGTTTTACTTATTAGATGAAGTCCTTTTTGTCTATACTTCCAAATTTTGGACCTTTTGTGAGTGTTCTTTTTTTTTTTTGCTTGTTGAACGATAGGATTGGTTGGTTTTTGTGTATACTTCCAAATTTTGGAGCTTTTGTAATACATGACAACTTTCCGTGGATATATAAATGTTTGGGCTAATTTTCGTTTCACATTTTTTCTTTCTCTTTTGAATTTTTGTTGATATATATTTTTGATGTATGGATGCGCAATTTGGCTTCTTTGGGGGATGTTAGCACCCTCAAGGAGTTGTTGGAGGGTGCGGGCGATGGAGTATGTCATATCGGGTTGTATTTTGATTTTTAGGTTGGAGAATCGATTGGCTTATGTATACGTGCCATATTTAAACAAAACAGAAAATTAGAGACGGATTAGCAACGAATTCAAATTTTCCGTTGCTATTCCGTCTCTAATTTTCCAGAAATATTTCTATCAATCACAAACGGATCGTCGAGACGGAAATATTAATTCGTCTCGATTCCGTCTCTAATTAACAACGGAATCGAAACGGAATCGAAACGGAATGATCCGTCTCGATTCCGTTTCTAATTAGAGACGGAATCGAGACGGACACTTTGTATTCGTCTCGATTCGTCTCTCGATTCCGTTCTTGATTAGACACGGAATCGAGATAGAATTCATAAATTTATTAATTCGTCTTCGATTCCGTTGCTAATCGCAACGGAATCGAGACGAAATGCAAGTACAAATGTACCATTTCGAAATAAAATCCATTTCGTTCGTCTCTGTTCGTTTCTAAGTTCCGTCTCTAAATCCGTCTCTAATCGAAACGGATAATTTCCGTCTCTATTCGTCTCTAATCGAAACGGAATCCATATTCCGTTTACGATCGTATCGGCGACGACGTTTTGAGACGAACGAGTCGTCTATTCGTTTCGATTTCATTTCATTTTGTAGTGAGCGGAAAATTAAATGATCAACCTAAGGATTTGTCTTGTATATTATGAGCAAAAATGCCTAAGTGGAAACCATACCAAATATACATCATATACATCCCATCTGATTCTCAAAATATCAAAATGTACAACCTGTCTCTCAAACCCAAAACCCAATATAAAACGAGTAACATAAACATACGTACGAGAAGGGCTAGCGCGGTCAATCAATATAATTCTCAAGCTTGCCCTTTCCCCGGCTCGTACTAGGGTCTGCACTCAGCCATCACAAAAAGACAGATGACGAGTCCAGAGTGAGTAATCCCAAGGAAATTCACCAAGTAATTACGGAAATCAAAGTACTGGAATTAAAAATGCTATAATTTAAACATGCGGAATAAGAGAAATACAGACAACTGTAAAAAGGAACATCGCATGCATAAATATAGTGATGAAACAAAGTACGTGCACATAAAAATCGACCAAGTCATACTTCGGGTTTTCTCCCCAGGCACCAACTGTAAACACACCAATGGGTTGGCCCTAACCTTCTAGGTGGCCGACGTAGACCCACGGCGCACCCACACAAGCCTACCATACCCGGGTAGTCTATTCACCGATGTATGCCTAGACAAGTGCTATGACTTAGTGGACTCTATGGCCGTAACGAATAAGCACCAGGTGGGGAGTGATCTCAACACCGTAAAGACACTGTGTAGGAGTACACTCCACTACCGTAAAGTCACCAGTGAGAGTACTCACCACCGTAAAGCAATAATGAAATGGAGTAAAGAATAAATGGAACTGAATTCAAATAAATCAAACGGTAAATACTTAAAGTGAAGTTCAATTGGGATACTACACACCTCAATTCGCACTCCTCGTCCCACAAGTTAAATTCCCCGGCTCGATTCCTTCAATCCCCGATAATAGTCCTGGTCCGATTCCCGACTAAACCCAGACTCCAATTACTATTTCGACACTCCTGGAATTCATTTATGAGGGTTAATTATCAATTAATGGGTTCTTAATGTTAGTTTGACTCATTTCCTTATTTTCCAATTTTTGAGAGTTCAGTGAATAATTAGCGCGCTAATGAGATGAATTAGCGCGCTAATTCATCTAAGTCACTGTTCATCATTTTCCAGAGGGTAATTAGCGCGCTAGGTCCCCTTATTAGCGCGCTAATCGCGCTCTGTCCATATTTTTACAGTTTAAAAATTCACACTCCAACCCACCTCATACACCATTCATTTGGTTCCAACACCTCCAAAACTCATCATCCATCTCAGAAATACCATTCAAACACAAATTCATTAAACTTAGACATCAAAACCCAAGAATCATCAAAAATCCCATTTTCAAACCCATTTTCAGAAATTCATCAAATCTCTCTCAAATTAGCTCAAAAACACAACCATCTCTTAACATTCTCATACACACTCACTCTCAACAAAACCAAGTGTATAATCCCCCAACAAATCCGAATTTTACAATTTCAAACCCACTCCAAAAATCTCACAAAATACAAGATTATTGTATCCATACCTTAGATTCTTGTTGTTGGATGCCAAAAATCACTTTCTCCACACCTTGATGATGTTGTTCTTCTTCTCCTCTTCTTCAACGATTCTCTCCCTCAAGCTCTCTCTCTCTCTCTCAAATCTCACTCTCTTCCTCTTTTGATCGGTCACATGTATATATATATTCTTGGTCTCCATCAAGTGTGTACACAAATCTCGATAATGATCCAATGGTTCCTAATTTTCCTGTGTCACTCCAACTTATACATCTAATCATGACACTCATGAACCTGTTTTGTATCTCGAGAAACATCAACTGTTGTTGTTTTATTCAGCCTACTATTGGACTTATTGATTTCCAATTAATTTAGCTTATAATAATTATCTACCCTATTCAATAAATTCTCAAAATTTATGGGTAAACTCACCGTAGTTTCCTCGACTACCCGGCACCCCGTGCCTCGTGTCCCGTGTCCGCACGCACCCCGAGGTCATTCCTCACTCGTCAATAATCTACATTAACACACATATTGTAATGAAATTTAACTACTTAAAATATTTTCATCACAATTTACCACAACAAGCATACAAAACGGACTGTATACCTAGTTCGAGTGCGTTCCAGTCTCGCTGTGGGACCCTCGACCGTTCTCGCTGGCATCCACATCTGCCATGACATCATAATTAACGGCAATTTTAAATTTGGGCCGTTACAGAAATTCTAGTAGAAATTCGTAAATCTTATCCGTAACCCCCGTTGAACACTCAACTGTTCTTCATAACCAGACCTCCCGGTGAACCAACTCAACCGGTCTTCACCACCACACTCCCTTCATAACAAGACTCCCTGTGAACCAACTCAACCGGTCTTTACAACAAACTCCCGACGAACCAACTCAACCGATTTTCACATCAAACCAACGGTAAAATAAAACCGCAAATAAACCAGTCAGAAATTGTAAAAGATTTTAAATAAAACGAAACTAAGTTTTACTAAGCCTTCTCAAGAGTTTTACGCACCTCAATATGCGATTCGATTTCCCCGGATTCCCAAATCTGACCCCGCCTAGCTCCCCGGAACCCAAGCTACGGTCTCCTTAGTCCCTGAAGTTCATTTTATATTATTTTAATTTATTTAAAACCACATTAAGTTTATTTATAATATTATACCAAAAATTAAAATTTTATTCCAGTTTTTAGTTGTGGCACATTTTTCGAGTTACACCGAGATGCCAAACTCTCAAAAATTCTCGAACTCAATTTCTTATATTTTCTATAATTTTTCTATATTTTTCTGAATTTTCTAACTATTTTAACCTATTTTCTGTAGTTTATTTTAATTAAATTATATTAAATTTATATTAAATAAATAAAAATAAAAATAAATGTTATTTAATAGATGTGGGTCCTTAATCCGGGCCCGGTCCAACCCAACTAACTTCGGCTGGGCCTAGTTCTGGTCGACTGGGCAAGGCCCGGGCTAGCTCAGCCCGGCCCATTCCAGAGACGAATTTATCTTTGCTATATATATATATAATTTACTACCGTTCACGAGAATTTGATGGTGTAATTTAAATATTATAAAAAGAATCAATCTAACTTGAATAAAGATACAGTATATGACAAGGGCTACAAATATAAATTACTTTAATATAAATAAATATATGTCCATTAAAATATAAAAATATAAGAGTTTATTTACTTCATTATCTTACATATAGGAAAAAAAATAAGCAATAGTTAATTAAGCAAGTATACCTTGTACATTCAATAATGTATATAAAATTAATCCTAGGTCGATCTATAAGAGAACCATAAAATGTTGCGTCCATAATAATGAACATATACATATAACATATATGCCAGTCGGGTAGTGAGTCACTCATTATTTGAGTCCAACCACAAGTCAACAAATCTATTTACACATTTGTCGATCACAAGTGTAATTTTTTAATCTTGTGAACTCCAACTATCCTCTCCAACATACGATTTTTGATAAATAGTAAGTAAAACTGATCTATCTACACACTTGTCAATCACAAGTATAATTTTTTCTTCAAAATCGAAAAAACAAAGCAAAGGGAATTGCACAAATTAAAAGGGCAAAAACATAACTTCAAGTCATGAAGGAAAAGAGAAGTATTTGCACTTTTATATATTAAATATATATATATATATATGTATATGCAAACTCCATCTCTTGTGCGTTCACACACAGGAGGCGTTGGCCACCAGCATCTTGGAGGTGGTGCTGGTTTGGCCAACGCTGCCAGCAACACGTCCTCGCCGATGAGGGCACGCCTTTGTTGACCGCAACACACCTTTGCATAAACCCCCAACACAAAACACTAATAATACTCATAATTTATATATTAAATTCACCTAAACATGCTTGTTTTTTCATGAAAACTGAAGAAAAAAAAAAACACACACACACACACAACTTGGAATGATTTGGGAAACTAATTTGATCCAAAAATTAGAGGTTTATTCCTTCAGATTTGAGTTCAAAAACAATGGAAAAAAAACCTCATTTACAACATGGGATCTCATTTAAGAGCCTAAAGCTTCCATTTTTTGTGAATTTAAAGAAGATGAAGTTTGTTACCTTAATTGTAGTTAGGAAATCCTAGCTCTCCTTAGCTCAATTTGACTAAAATTAGCCCTCCCAATCACTGGAAAATCATATTTGCATGAAAAACTTTGTTGTGTTTGAGAAAAATCCCACTACCTTTGGTTTTATACTTTTCTTTTAATCAAGTGTGTTATGCGTATCTCGAGGACAATCCATGGCTCCTAATCGAGTTGTCATACACCAATTGTGACTCATATGTTACACATCTTTCTTAGTTTCATGTGTCTAGGATCATCTCAAGACTCACTATGGTACTTGATTTTTTTTTTTTGTCAAAGTGATTTGTATTGAGGTGTTCTAAGTCCAATTGGACAAACATTTATTACATATAGATCTTACAATAATGATGCACGGAATAAATTTCAAAAACATGTACACTAAAGTGCGACCCCAACCCTAACTCCAAGGCAAGGACAACCACCCCAACAATGGGGACAACAACCCCGACAACAGGGACAAGTCGCGTTTAAGCGGACAAACATATCTTAATTAACCCTAAATATCAACCACTAAACACAAACAAAAACTACTAATCTTGCGAACAACAAACAATATAAACAGAGAGAAATCCACCACTTAGAGTGGTCGTCGACGTCACGGCAGAACATATCCAAGAGATGGCAGCGTTGAAAGGATCCTCTCGGCATGGTTGCGACCGCTGATCGTAGATGCTCACACGCCACTGAACCCTAGGAAGAACTACAGAACGACCGCCGCCATCACTCCCAAAAACATCCTCTCTAGCCTCTTCAAATCTAGTTCGTCTCTACCATCCTTTCTCTACCCTAAAAACACAAACAAAGAAAAAGGAAGAACAAGAGAGGAAAGAGAGAAAACAGAGGAGAGGAAGGGGAAACAAAAAGGAGACAAAAAGGAAAAAAGGTCACATACCTCATGGGCCACCGATGACACTCATGACTGCCAAAGCGAGCCTTGGTGTCGCCGGAAGCCTAATGCACAACAGATCTAGGGGCGAAGTAGATGGGAAGAAGAAACCCTAACCCTAAGCAACACTCTCTTTCTAGTTATGAAAAATAGCCACAACGCACCTAACTATGGTTCTTGATTAAATCTTCAATCTATAGGCTTCTCTAATTCAATTGATTTATTTAATTAACTTAGGCAATAATATATATATATATATACATGGTTGGTGTACTTAGAACCATCTATTGACAATTTAGTGATTTCACCAACCCCCGACTACACGGTACCTAGTGCCTCGCGTCTCAGCACGTATCCCGAGACACGTCACGACTTTTATACCCTATTAATTTGACGTAGCCTAAGGTTATATTATTCATTCAAAAACCTATTTACCTTAATTAGATTGCTATTTGACTAGCTTAACCTTGCCTAGACTTAGTGTTCTCGTACTTCGCCTACCTAGTATCCTCATCGACACGCTATTCAAGGCGAATACCCTTCACACCATCTCACACGACATGGGGAGGTAAACACATACACCTATTATGCGCTAATGAATAAAATAATTATAAGGTACCGCAATAAGGCATACAACAGACAAAAATTACTATCATGACGTGTTCTGGTCCTACCCATGGCGTCCGCGTGGATCTGAGCTAGCATCCGAGACTAAAAATAAATTAAATACAGCGTCAATAAATATTGGGCCGTTACAAAGGTCATCAATCCATTATTTGAGCTCCCTTCCAATACGATCAATACGCAAATAGTCACATTATGGAAATGAGTTAGGGACACCTTCTCGTGAAACCTTAAGTGATGTTTGGTGCACACATCGGGGACGGCTTTAAAAAACCTACTGTTGGTTTGATGAGACCGTTGAGGGGAGGCAACGGCCATTGTGCTCACTAGTGATCTTCATCACCTGGGAAGTAGAAGAATCGGTCACCAGAATCAAGTCAATAACTAGAATGCATTGATTAGAACTACGACGTATATTATTATTTATCTATGGTATCAGATGTAGTGATGGTCTCCTATGTTATTCGAGGGAAATCGCGTAGCTGTGATGATTTGGCCTTGGAACGAGAAGGAAAATGGATCATATAATTTGGGGGATGAGTCACGCATGATATCGATGAGGATTGTCTATTTTATTTCTTTGTGTTATTAACAGTTTTTCTTTTTTGCTCTGCCAATTCTGTTTTGTGGCAGTAGCACGATAGAAACTCGTATGGTGCATGTGAGCCCATGTTTTTAGCGTTATATATATATATATATATATATATATATATATATATATATATATATATATATATATATATATATATATATATATATATATATGTAATATGAACCCTAATTTGAGGTTGGTTGTTCATATTTGAAAGTTAATACAAATAAGCTGAGAAGTTGTGCTCTGTTGAGCGTGTTTGGTCTCTATTGTTGTTCTTCTTTCACCATTAGCTACATCAACTGGTATCAGAGCTCGGTGAAGCTGGTCACCAATAGTTGATGGTGGGAATGATAGAACCCTCTCCTCTGCCATTGAGCAAGGAGTGCAGGCTCTGAGAGCATCCACGACATCCATGGAGCACCGTTTTGAAGAGTTCATTACAGAGCTTCGATGTACCCTACCACAAATTCCCCAAGTTCATGTACCTCCTGCTTCATCAGATACAGAGCTTGAGATTGAAGATGAAATACTCCCTCCTGTGGTAGGTCGTCATCCGCTGGGCCGAGGTCGTGGTCGTCAAGGAGGGGGTTGAGTACAAGCTCAACGCCACCTACGGCACAGGCCCACCTGATTCAGACTATGAAGATGATGTTTGGGTACCACAGCGTGCACAACATCCTCCTCATCCTCAACACCATCACCACCATAACCAATACCATCGACATGGATACTATGAACCTCCAGAATACAAAATGAAGATTGATATCCTTTTCTTTGATGGACATCTTCATATTGAAGATTTTCTCGATTGGATTCAAACCGTCGAAAATTTCTTCGAGTATCTTGAAATCCCTAAAGAAAAGCAAGTTAGGTTGGTTGCATACAAACTGTGAAGGGGCGCTTCGGCTTGGTGGGAACAACTCCACTGCAATCGACGCCGAGAAGGTAAGCCTTCTATCAAATCTTGGCCTCGGACGAGACAATTGATGCGCGATCGGTTTCTCCTTGCCGACTATGAGCAATTGCTCTATCAACAATATCATCACTGTGCACAAAACAATCGTTCGGTCGAGGAGTACACTGAGGAGTTTTATAGACTCAATGCTCGCAACAATGTCAATGAATCTGAATCACTACAAGTTACGAGATATGTTGGGGGCCTTCGTGAGCTATTCAAAGTGATTGAGAGTGGGAAGTGTTATCGTTGTGGGTTTCCAGGTCACAAATTCGACGAATACCCATAACGTCGCACTTTGAATCTTGCGATGAATGCCCTGATGATGCAGTGGGAAAACAATCTCAAGAGGATCACAACCATGAAGTGGAACTTGTGGTTGGTGATGAGGTTGAACCTGTCACTTGTGTTGTGCAACCACTACTATTGAGTCCCAAGCAACCGCCTACATCCCAACGACATCAGAGTTTCAGAACAAGGTGCTCAGTGAAACAAAAAGTTTGCAATGTGATCATTGATAGTGGGAGTTGTGAGAACATTGTCTCATCCTATCATGCTTCTTCCCTTACATTCAACCCTTGCCCCATCATCTTCCACCCCTACACCACAATTACTTACCATAACTGGCCCTGTTTTCGAAAACCTCATCTTACAAAACAAGCAAGTCTTTATCCTCCTCTGTAAACACCATGACCCATCTATTCCCCCCATTCCCGACTTTGTCTCATTATTACTCCATGAGTTTAAGTGTATTGCCCCATCCACATTACCCAATTACCTTCCCCCAATGAGATCAATTCAACATTGCATTGATTTACTGCCTAGAGCCTCACTTCCCAATCTCCCTCATTACCGTATGAGCCCCTCTGAGCATCACATCCTGCAATCTCAACTGGAAGACCTTCTTACCAAAGGTTTGATACAGGAAAGTTTACGTCAATGTGTTATACCTGCTCTACTCAATCCTAAGAAGGACGGAACTTCGTGAATGTGCGTAGACAACCGTGCCATTAACAAGATTACTGTCAAATACTGTTTTCCCATTCCTCGTTTGGAAGACATGCTAGACAGCCTTGAAGAAGCCACTGTCTTCTCCAAACTGGATCTTCATAGCGGATACCATCAAATCCGTATCAGACCTGGTGATGAATGGAAAACAGCTTTAAAACGATGTCGGGACTCTATGAATGGCTTGTAATGCCTTTTGGGCTTTGCAATGCCCCTAGCACTTTTATGAGGCTTATGCAACAAATTTTGAAACCATTGGTGGGCACCTCTGTTGTTGTATACTTTGATGACATCCTTGTGTTCAGTAAGGACACTACATTGCACCTTCATCTTCTTTGCGAAGTCTTTCTCATCTTGCAGGAAAACCAATTATATCTCAATCTTGATAAATGCTCCTTCCGCCAAAAGAAACTTCTCTTTTTAGGTTTCGCCATCTCAGCAGAGGGTATTCATGTGGATGATCGGAAAATTAAGGCCATTCAAGATTGGCCTATTCCCTCCTCCATCCTTGAAGTATGAGTTTCATGGTTTAGCAACTTTTTATCGTCGTTTTATCAAAGACTTTAGTTCTATTGCTACTCCAATTACCAATTGCCTCAAAAAGAACAAGTTCTCATGGGGACCAGAACAACAAACAAGCTTTGTTACTCTCAAAACCAAATTATCCATAACCATATGCTTGCATTGCCCAATTTTGACAAGGCATTTGAGTTGGAAACTAATTGCATCTATGGTGGGTATCGGTGATGTCCTTATGCAAGAAGGTCATGGCTTGGGTTTCTTTAGTGAGAAGCTGAGTGAACCTTGAAAAAATAGTCGACTTATGAACAAGAATTCTATGCTATTATTCGGGTTTACATCATTTGGAGCCGTATTTGATACAACGGGAGTTATCTTACACTGTGATCACTCAGCTTTACAATTCATTAACTCACAGAAAACTCTTAGTCAAATGCATGCTCGATGGGTGCTCTTTCTTCAAAAATTCACCTATGTTTGCAAGCACAAACAGTGCTCAAAATAGGGTGGTTGATGCTCTCAATCGTAGACATACACTCTTACTTCAACTGCCTTCTACAGTGGTTGACTTCGACTCTCTTAAGGACCTTTATGCAGCTGATACAGACTTCAAATCTATATGGGTCTCTTGTTCTTCGAACTCCCCTACTGTTAACTACTTGATTTTGAATGTGTTCCTTTTCAAAGGTTCGCGTTTTTGCATCCCTGATACTTCAATTCACCTACTACTCATCTCGGATGCCCATCTTGGTGGTCTCGCAGCCCATTTGAGGAGGGACAAGACAATTGCTTTACTTGAGGATCATTTTTTTTTTTGCCACACTTGAAGGATGTGTCTAAATTTGTAAAACGATGTGTTGTATGCCAATCTTCCAAATGAAGTACGCATGTAACGACCTTAAAAAATTAACCGTACCACATGTCCAGTAAAGGTGATACGTGGGCCCACGCCGTGATACAGTCATCAATTCTTGAACGTCGACACTGAGGTATGTTAGTTTTATATGGTGTTTGTATTATATTGTATTTCATTTGTTCAATTTCAAAGTTTTTAACGTGTAAAGACGTTTGTGTACGAGAATTGGTAGTCGGGGAACAAATTTAATTAAAAACACTGACAAAAATATAAAATAAATAATAATTAAAAGGTTGTAAAGTCCGTTTGTTACGTCGGTACGTCTGTGATGATGCGACGAACAAAGTTAGTGTAGACAGACTGGCAGAGCTTTATGAGAGAGAGATTATTATATTGCATGGGGTACCATTGTTGATTGTGTCTGACTGAGTGTTTACATCGCAGATCTGGTAGAGCATGTAGGCACAGGTTGGCACGAGGTTAAATCTTAGTACCGCCTATCACTCATAGACTGATGGACAGTCAGAGCGTTTAATACAGATTCTCGAGGATATGTTGAGGATGTGTGTGTTAGAGTACAGTGGATTTTGGGAGAAATACCTTCATCTGTGTGAGTTTGAATATAATAACAGTTATCAGGCCAGTATCGGCATGACACCATTTGAGGCATTGTACAGGAGGCCGTGTAAATCTCCATCTTGTTGGGCGGAGCCCGAGGTTGTGGCAGCGATTGGGCCGAAGATTGTGGTAGATCACATAGAGCAGAAACGCCAGATCCATTTGAGATTGAAGGGTGCGCAGGAGAGGCAGAAGAAGTATTATGACTTATATCACGAGGAGTTAGAATACCAGGTCGGGGACTTTGTATATCTGGAAGTATCTCCATTGAAGGGGCACAAGCAGTTTGGGATCAAAGGGAAACTTGTACCGAGGTTCATTGGTCCGTTCAGAGTGGTGAAACGGGTAGGCAAGGTCGCCTACGAGTTAGAGTTACCACCTCCGATGTCAGGGATTCATCCTATCTTTCACATATCGATGTTGCGACTGGATAGGTCCAAGAAGGGCAGACGACCGACAGTAGATTTGAGCCAGATAGACCTGAAGGAGGATGTCACATACGACGAGCAACCTATTCAGATTTTAGACCGTAAGGTTAAGACCTTAAGGAACAAGGAGATCATGTCAGTCCTCGTTAATTGACAGCACCACGGAGAAGAGGAGCTGACGTGGGATCTGGAGTCATATATGCGCGAGTATTTCCCCTACCTCTTCTGAGTTCGGTAAGTCTTTCCTTTAGTTTCATTTAAATTTTGAGGATGAAATTCCAATTAGTTGAGAAGACTGTAACGACCCTAAAAAAATTTAACCCGTGTCACGTGTCCATACAGGTGGTACGTGGGCCCACGCCGTGGTACAGTCATCAATTCTCGGATGTCGATGCCGAGATATGTTAGTTTTGTATGGTGTTTGTATTATACTGTATTTCATTTGTTCAATTTCAAAGTTTTTAACGCGTAAAGACGTTTGTGTACGAGAGTTAGTAGTCCGAGAACAAATTTAATTAAAAACACTGACAAAAATATAAAATAATTAATAATTAAAGGTTGTAAAGTTCGTTTGTTACATCGGTACGTCTGTGATGACGCGATGAACAAAGTTAGTGTTATGAGTCGGGTGCAAGAATACCCGAGGGAAACTTTGAGTGTTGTTTGAAATAGATGAGATCAAAAACCAAAAGTCAACAAAGAGACACCTATTTGAGTCATTAAAGTTGGTGGACGTGATTGTAAAATGACCAAAAAGAGCAATAAATTTGTAAAGGGTATGGATAAGGGTGAAGGGTATTTTGGTCATTTGACCAAAATACCCAAATATCAACACACCACCGCCACCACCTTCTCCATTTTCGATCTAGAAAAAAATTTAGAAAAAGAGAGAAATCGAAAGATTGAGCGAAAAGAAGGAGGGAGCCGAGAGATTGAGGAGACGCGGCAAATTGAAGGTGAGTTATTTAGTTATTGATTTCATTGTTGGTGTTGTCGTTGTTATTGTCACGGTGGTTGTCGAGATTGTTGTTGAGGGGATTGTGGATTTAAATGGTGAAATGAGATGTTGATGATGGTGGTGATGTGGGTATGATTGTTGTTGAATTGTTGTTGTTAATGTTGTTTAAAAAAAAAAAACAACCTCTCTGTTCGTTTTCTATTCGTTCCTAACGAATAAGAAAGTGGAACCGAAAGCCGAGTCAAGGTGACCCGACCCGGTTGGGTCGATCGAGTCGACCCGAGTGGACCAGGTTCGACCCAGTTGGACCCAAGTGGACCGGGTCCGACCCAGTTGGACCCGGTTGGACCGGTTCTGCCCAGCTCATGGCGGTCCAAACCTGAGCCGTGACCCACCCACATATTATTATATTAATAAATAATTATTTATTTCAATTAAATATATTAAAAAGGGTTTTAATTGAAATAAATTCTAGAAAATAGGGAAAATTCAGAAAAATTTTGAAAAATTATAGAAAATTATATTTTCATCAAATAAAGAGAAATTTGAGAATTTCTATGAAAAGTGAAGTATTCGGGATTTTTGTGAGACATTATGTCGGGGTTTTTGCCTTGAAAAACGTAAAATTGACAAAAATAGTTAGAAATTTGGAAAAATCATGGAAAATTAAGGAAATTGATATAAATTGCATTATCAAGATTATTGTACACACGAGGACCGTAAGGGGCGTGTCGAGTCCATGTTAGCGCGAATTAGCTTGGATCGAGGTAAGTAAACCAGTGAGGAATACTACAGTTATTTCTTAAGCTTTGAATTATTTATTGATATTGTTTCAATGCCCTCTTGTTATTCCATTCATATGAGTTGTCTTAAGGCAAGTGTGTCAAGCGTGATCCTTGCAGAATTCCGGGCTCGCGGTGTATCATATCGGGGTTTACGGCTGGGGATATGTGATTGGTTGTAAAGACATGTACAGGGTGAAAGTTCTCCACCGGATTGCTGGGGACTCTACACTCGCGTAGGGGTCTTAGAGGAGATTAAGTCCTCGACTCCTAGCCTTTAAGGAGATTTTGTCCTCGGCATAACTACTTTGATTGGTCGGGACCACTTGTGCCTTTCCTTTGTATTCCGGACACTCAATTTCTACTGCTTATATGCCCTCCCTGTCCTTTTCTTTCTATCTGCATGAATTGACTGTTCATTTATTTAATTGAAATGTTATATTTATTGTTGTTCCTCCTTGGCGTTACTTACCTGGGCTCGTCATTCTTGTGTTTGACCGAGTAGATCATGACCAAAGAAAGGAAAGGCCATGCAGTTAGGCGATATACTTTGAGCGGCCCTCCTCTGCTGACATAGGTGACATTTTGGTGTATTAGCTATTTATATTGTTTTTTTTGTACATGGGGTTATGGGTTGAGAGATTTTTGGATATTATGACTTAGATGATACTCCCCTTGCTTTACATGGTATATATGATATATGGGGTTCCCACACCCTAGTTTTTGTCCTAACTTGGAGCTTTCGAGGTTAATTGATTAGTTGAGATTTATTGCTTCCGCTTTATACTTTGATAACTCGCTAATTAATTGACTTCACTTTTAAATGATTAATAAATGATTGAATGGTAAGGATAGGCTCACTGGCCCCGTGCGACTCGGTGGGATTGGCTCTGGGGATCATGCGGGTCCAGGCCGGGAGACGCCGATTCTAGGGTTATAGAATTTGGGGCCGTCACAACGCACAACACTATCCTATACACTCCTCTCTCAATCCCTTCTTCAATTTGAAAGATATTTTCATTTCATCCTTGGTCTTCCTCGCAAATAGAGGTCATTCGGATTCTATCTTCATTGTGGTGGATCGCTTCTCCAAAATGGCCCATTTTATACCTTGCAAAAAGATTTTTGATGCGAGTCACATTGCGCTATTCTATTTTAAAGAGATTGTTTGTCTTCATGGTGTGCCTCAATCAATTATATATGACAGAGTAGTTAAATTTAGTAGTCACTTTTGGCGCACATTGTGGAAGAAATTTGATACCAAATAGTAATTCAATAGTGCTTACCACCCTCAAACGGATGGCCAAACCGAGGTTGTTAATCGCACATTGGGAGGCATGCTGCGATGTTTTATGGGCGACCATCCGAAACAGTGGGACTTAACTCTTCCTCAGGTTGAATTCGTTTTCAATAGTATGATCAATCGCTCCACTAGCCACAGCCCCTTCATGGTGGTTTATAAAAGGTTCCCTCAATGCCTATGGATCTCCTGGATGTAGCCAAACCAGCTCAGAAATCTGTTACTACTATAGCTGAGTGGATCGTTAAACTGCATTTTGATTTCACTGCCAAGCTCCACTCTTCCAATCCCAATTACAAGGCTATAGCTGACAAGCATCATCGCCTCTAAAATTTTCGCCCAGGTGATTGGTCATGGTGCATTTGAACAAACATCGCCTACAGCAAACCCCAACGCCAAGCTCTACCTCGCAAGATTGGTACTTTTTTCAATTAAGCAAGCCCTGAATGACAACGCTTATATCTTGGATCTTTCACCTAATCTCCCATACCATCCTACATTCAATGTCGCTAATCTCAGACCTTATTTCCTACCAAATGCAGCTCATGTTCTTGACATGAGCTCGAGGTTAAGCTCTTTTTCACAACGAGGCAATGATGTAGTGATGGTCTCCTATGTTATTTGAGGGTAATCGCGTAGCTGTGATGATTTGGCCTAAAAGAAAGAAGGACACTAGATCATATAATTTGGGGGTTGAGTCAAGCATGATACCGATGAGGATTGTCTGTTTTATTTCTTTGTGTTATTTACAACTTTTCCTTTTTGTTCTGCTAATTCTGTTTTGTGGCAGTAGCACAATAGAAACACGTATGGTGCCTGTGAGCCCATGTTTTGAGCGTTATATATATAACCATAACCCTAATTTGAGGTTGGTTGTTCATATTTGAAAGTTAATACAAAGAAGCCAAGAAGTTGTGCTCTGATGACCGTGTTTGGTTTGTATTGTTGTTCTTCTTTCACCATCAGCTATATCAGTATCTCTTATGGCCCCTTGCATAAATGTCTGTTTTCATTTATGATTTGTGAATCTTTTTCTTGATTATATATGATGAATCTTGAAATATGTGTTGCATGAAATGGATAAATGTTTATGTTATGATTCGGCGAATTTTAGATTGTGCTTTGTATGATATGGATGGTAGACTTGTTATGTGTTGTAGAATCATAGATTATGCCTTCATACTATGGGTGATTGTCATTATCATATCATTTGGAATTATGAAGTATTGCCTCACTTGCCATGAAAAGATGAATATTCATTTGCTATGGATAAGAATTTGACATTATGAGCCAATTTGAAGTATAATCATTGACTCCATGTTGCTATTTGGTTTTTGAGTTTACTTCCATGATCCTACAATGCATATGAACATACTTCCATGTTTTCACATGTCTTGGAATATATTGCTATGCTTATGAATGGATATGAAATATGAATTCCATATTTTCTATTTAATGCAAATGATTGGATTGCTATTTCCATGTTAGATCTGGTTTATCAATTAGATAATACTTGCATAATTGATGTTTGAGCGAGGTTTTCCTCTTACTAAGCTATATTGGTTCTTTTAGCTTACCTCACTTACAATACAAGTCCATCCACTAAAGTGGTAGATCATAGCAAGGGGAAGGTCATCGATTGAAGTCTCCTTGCACAAATGAGCCTTGGATTGCTACCATTATCTATATTTGCTTTAAAAGACAAGACAAACTTTGGGTTGTAGTTTAAAACAGTTGTTGGGTGGTTTGAACAAGACAAACTTTGGGTTGTAGTTTAAGACATTTTCAAAAAAAAGCCCAACCTAAGTTCGAGCCAAAACTAACTTAGGCCCGCTTTTAAGTTGGTTGGGCTTGGGCCACCTTAAAAAGTCCAACCCCGGCCGAATACAAGTTAGTAACTAATATATTCTAAAATAATTAGTGTTGGAGGTGGGATTTGATTCTAGGACCCAATGCTCACATTTGTTGATTCTTAACATTTGAGCTACTTTTCCTTTCTACACAACAATTGAATATATAATATATACATAGAAACACACATAGTATCGAAAAAGTCAATACAAATTTTATTAAATGAATAAATAATTTATTTGTCATATTTTTTGATATTAAGATTTTTATATATGGGCTTGATGGACCAGGCTTGGGCCTATGTATAGGCTTGCATGTATATGGTGGGTCGTAAGAGTGGGCATGGGTCGGGTTTGGGTCGACCCGACCCGATACCCGACGACCCGACTCATGTCGGGTCGTTGTAAAACTGACCCGTAACCCGACCCGACAGGTAGCAGACCCGATATAAACTCGACTCGTTTAGGGTCAGGTCGTCGGGTCGGGTCATCGGGTGACCCGGTTTCATGAAAAAAACAGCACCGTCGGGTCGGGTCGGGTCGGGTCGGTTTCATGAGAAAAAACAGCGCAGACATAATTGCATGGATTAGAGGAATTTGATCGCTTTGATATATAAACTCATGTTTTAGTGATCGTATATAGTTCGCTAGTGGATTGTATTAAACATTATCTGATTAAAAAATTTTTGACGGAAAAAAATGGAGTAAAACAAAGAATGAATGGTACATGTCATGCTATTAGAATAGAGAGTTGGGGGTCATTTTCTACCCGACACAATACTTCAGCAGGGGCGGGTTTATATCGGGTCGGGTATCGGGTCGGGTCGGGTCCACTTTGATCATACCCGAAACCCAACCCGATACCCGACGGGTCGAGTTTTTTGACCCGACTTTTTTTTTAAAACCACTCTACCCGACCCGCCACCCGCCACCCGAGTCGGGTGACCCGACCCGAGTCGGGTCATCGGGTTTCGTGCCCACTCCTAGTGGGTCGGGGCATGGGCTAAGGTTTGTAGGTCCGGACCCGGTTGGGCCCAGCCCATGAACAGGTCTAGTTTGAACCATCTCTTACGTTAGCTAGAACTATTTGAAAGGTTTTGAAGGTTTTGAAAGCTTTATGGGTCACAAAAGTTCTATAAGTGTGTTAGAAATTCATTTACCTAGACATCATCTTTTATGGCTTATGGATATTTTATCTTATTTATTTCGCACTTATTATCCTATTTGTATAATCATTGTTTTTTTAAATAAAATAGAAATTTTCATTAGTCATAATGGCTCAATATACATTCGGTAGAATAGGACAAGACATAGAATCAATTACCTTGATAAAAGCACATTGATTCGTTAATCTTAATTTTTCATCATAACATCCAACTGTCATAGAGTTGATTTTGAGAAACTTTGACTGTAATAATGGAACAGTTTGACAACCAGTGATTGTTCTCTTGACAAACGTTTGTAACACAATAGTACACAAACATATTAAGACCCAAACGAAAAATAAAACTTCTAACAATGGAAGACAAATAAAAACTTCCAATAAGGGAAGACAAACACTAATTTTCAACATTGGAAGACTAATACTTATTGAAAAAGACAACCTAATAAAATTATCAAACCAGCAACTGTAAGCGCAAATCCACGCACGAACAATAGAAGTGGAGATAAACTTGAATGATGATAGATGCAACATAGAAGGGGAGCAAGAGGTGGCGCTAATGATGAATCTGATAGCTGTTGCAGGATTGAAACTCTCAAATTTGTGTTTTATTAAAAAAAAAAAAAAATGGATGCAGTAAACACTCTTACTTATTATCCTATTTGTATAGCCATTGTTATTCCGCAAGTTTGTTTAGGAATGCTAGACTGTTACTTGGGCCTAGTTCAGGTATCAAGATTAGGTGGTGATCTAGGTCGAGCCACCCACTCCCAACTAGGGAGGGTCGTCACATAGATGGTTAGCTAGCTTCTTTTCCATTAAGCTAGCTAACCAAACACAGCTGAAAAGTCAAACAAGCTTATAAGCTAGTTTTGGCATGCCATACAGATCCTGCGTCCTATTACAGTTTACAACAAAAGATAAAAGCAAAGACAATTTCTTTAGTTGCAAGACTTCCTAACATAACTCAATCAAACCTCTCAAAAAGGATTGCCGTTAAATAGATTTTTTTCCTTTTCTAGTTCTTGATTCTTGAAATTGTACTTATATCTAAACTATAGAAACAAAAACAAAATCCTCTCTTACATCTCTTTATTTTGAATCAAATAATAATCTAATTAATATTCATAATAACCTAACATTTTACAAAAAAAAATATATATATAATAATAATAATAATAATAATAATAATAATAATAATAATAATAATAATAATAATAATAATAATAACAACAACAACAACAACACATCCTACCATTCACAATGTATGCTACCATTCACAACGTTTCCCCATCTTTATAATTTAGACCAGCCTACCAACCAACCAACCACCATCAACAATCACAAATGTGAAGGTCATTCAAGCCCTCTAGAAACCTACAAACTTACTACTTAAAAACCCAACAACAAACAAAACATTATTTTCTTTCTTGTTGCTCATAGGGTTGGGGTAGGGCTCTTAACACGGACAGTTTTAAAACTGTTTAGCTACTACTAACAATTTTCTTTCTTTTTTTTTTTTCCATCAACCAATTAAATTTAGTAATTTACTGGACTTCAACTGATGCAGACTCAAGTCAAATTTAACAAATTATTAAACTTAAAATTGAAATTTCTACTTTTAAAAAAATAATTTTAATTTTTTGTAAGGAGATGTTAATGGACAAAAAGTCCTATAGTATTATCTTTATTCATAGATCAGTAAACTTAGCAGCCCACTCACCCTATTGCAAGGGAATCTAATTCTTTGTCTGATCAGGATGAGTGATGGTATGTACCCTCATTTCTTTTTGATATATTAGCTAATGACTAGAATGAAAATTACCTATGTGGTTGTCAAAAAAAATAAAAATAAAAATAATTTTAATTTTTCTTTCATGAATTTAAATTTTTATTTAAAGGACTCAAGTATTGAACTACTTTTATCCTCGAACCCCATCTCTTGACTAATTAGAGCATCACTAATGGGGTTGTAGATTAGGGGTGGATGTGTCATGTAGGATTCAATTAGGGATGCAGGTGGGACGAGTTTGGGACAGATAATGCAATCCTCACCTCCATCCCTACTTTTGATGGGGCGGAAGATTTTCCGCTTAAGATTTTTCATAAGAGAATTTTTGACCCTCATTCCCCACCCCTACTATTTTTGATATAATATCTAAAAAAATTAAATCAATTATAAATGCAAAATTTAATCAATAAAATCTATTTCTACTAACTCGCCTTTTCAAAGCTTTTGAATTTATACAAATACTTTAAATAATATACTTACATTATTATATATAAACTTCAAGTTATATTAATTTCTTCTTATTAAAATTATTTGTATTTGTTTATAGTTGATAAACTTAGTTACATTATCCCCATTGAGAATCCTCATATTAAGGTGGGGCGGAGAATTCCTATGAGGTGTCGAGTAATATCACCCCCACCCCATCCCGCCCGCATGGTGGGGGTAAAATTCTCTCATCCCCCCCCGTGGAGGATAATTGGTGGGGAATCTGCGCCCAATTGGGGTGAAATCCTCCGCCCTACCTGCATCCCTAGAATCTAGATTCAATAGACATTGAGGTAAAAAAAAATACATCTCCAATAAGGCTGTGGATTTGGTCTATGTAGATGACACTGTCTATTTATGAAGGATGTGATAGACACTGTCTACGACACATCATATAAAAAACAGAAATCAAAAAATAAAAAATCCAACATTGTGTAAAAAATGGAAAACAAATAAAGCAACGCGTAACAACCCCAAATTTTTAATCCGACTTGTATCGCAATTGTCAAAATCGTGATTGTCCGTGCTACGTGAATACCGGCAAGATTTCGAACTTCGGAGTCGACACCGAAGTGATTTTATGATTCTTTGATTGTGTGTATTAGTATTTTAGTATTTTACGAGTCTCGCATTGTTCGGCGATTTTAAATTGAGTGAGGCCACGCCTATGTAAACGGGGAGTAAAACATACAAATAAATGAATTTTCTAATAAATGTAATTAATTAGTGTCGAGATGTGGCGAGAAAACGGGCGCGGCGAGACAATTTACTTGAGAAATATATGACCTAAGTTGAGGAAGCTACAATTTTATTAATAAAGTATAACTTAGACATGAAGAAATTTATTGGAAGTGGGACCGCCTCGGGAAGCGTGTCGAACGCGGACACGGTGCACCGAGTAGGCGAGAATTTGTGTAACTTTATTGGTAATTTAATAAAATTAATGGGGTTAATTTAATAGGTTAATATGGATAGGATTGTTAAAGTAACACAAGTGAGTGAGGAGAACCATGGGATTTGCATTGAGATGTGTGGGTGTGTTGAGATGTGATAAAGGGACAAAAGACCCATAAGGGCAACTCGTTTTGAGGTGGGTTAGAAGTAAGTTGGAGGGCAAAAGAGTCATTTCACACTTGTCTTATATATATATAAGAAAACAAAAACCTAATCCACTATTCATTCATCCCCTCCACACACACACCGCACCTCATGTTCTCTCCAACCACCACCGCCCCTCTCCCTCGTCAAAGCCGCCCACACCTCTCGCCGGACCCCTACCGGAGCCGACGTCTGAGGCTCGCCCTCTCCCCTGCCTCTCGCTCACACATTTTCTCTCTCTCTCCCTTTCTCACTCACGCCTCACTTCATCTTTCTCATCTCACCGCCACCCTCCACCTCTTCTCGACGTCGACGAACCAAAGACGGTCCCCGGACCCCAAAGAAGGGACGAACCCACCGGAGATCCGTCACTCTCTCTCGGTTTGTACTCTCTCTCGGTTTTGTTCCCTCTCTCATTTTCTTTGTCACTCACGGCCTCACTCTCTCCCACTCTCGGTCCATCCTTCCCCGCCTTGGCCGAGCCCACCACCGGTTGTCTGAGGTCCAGAGGTGGCCGAGATCCACCTCTCTCACCGAGATCTTCTCTCTCCCTCTCTTCCACTCTTTCTCTCTTTTCTCACGGTTTGTTTTTCCTTATTGTTATAAACCGTTTTCGTGATCGTTTTAATCGTCGTCACGTTTTGCCGCCGCCGGAGGCGGTGGCGCGGTCGGTGGTCGGGGATGGTCCTTGTGGTGCCCCAAGATCCCCACATCCCCGAGCACCCACGTTTGCGTCACATAGGGTGTATGTTTATCGTTTTATCAAATTTTCAAATGCTCGCTGTTTTGTACTTCTCGCCGAAATAGCCGCATATAGCAAAGACTATCGCCGACCACCGCTCGTGGGGATTGTCTGGGACCTCTCCATGACCTCGATGATGCCTCGCTGTTCTTGTTGTGATCGATTTGGTCATGTTGGAACTGTTTTAGTGTCTTGAACCTAGGTGATGTTGTTGTCATGTTGTGTGGACTGTTTTGAGTCATCGCCGAAATCCATTGCCGCTGGCGACGCCACCGTCGTGCCACCATGATCGGAGATGTCGAGTACCAAGCTAAGTCTATGCTTGTGTCTCACAACTCTGAGTGGCCTAAAACAGCGGCATTATTAATGTATTATGCCATTTATGTAATGTTATGCGCATTGTAACATTCTCGCCTGAAACCACTCGTTGTGGCGGTACTATCATCGACGCAATGACATGGGGAACTGCCGGAGACCTTACCATGCCCGCCATGGAGTCTCATAACCCCGAGCGTCCATATCAATGATGATGAGTCGTAATGGCGAGATACGCATGAGTTGTTTATATTGCGCTGAGTAGTTGTCAACGTGACGTAGGCGTGCACATGGCCTTTCCATGCCGTGTTGACATTCTACGAATGTTGGACCACACCCCGAGTTCCCTACTCACGTATATGGTCATGTTAAGTTTCGTATTGAATCGTAATTGTCGGGCGACATCGGTTGTGTTTTCGTGTCGATGAATGGTTATGACGTCGTGGTCACGCTGCCGGTCCTCGAAACTATAGCGTGACCTATTTACGACCGAGCCGAGCCTAAGATGTGTGATTAGGCTTATATATGTGTTGTGAATTCAAAATCCAAACGAGTTGTGTTTCAATGGGTTTATGGTCGTTGTATCGATTGGTTATTAAGTTGTCAAGTCATTACAAAACACGGGAAGTACTAAGAAGTTAACTTAGGGTTAGTTAATGACTCAACCCGTTAATTAGAGTTTCCAACCTTGTCAGGTAGCGGGAAACTCGGGGATACGTACTAGGAACGCGAGCGTATTGTCTACGGGTTACGATTAGTTCAGGTAAGTACACTTGTCTCAAAAACTTGTGTACGTTAGTAAGCCAGTTAAGAAAATATCATGTGATTCATCTTCATTCCATTGTGTTTGCTATTATCTATTTGTTGGCATTCCATTCCATATTCCTTGTATGTGTGTTCTTGGCATAAGTGTGTGTCTCAAGGTACATGCGCCCGCACTAGAAGGGATAAACGCGGCACTCGTGGCCACGAGTGTTTGACCACCCCTAAGTGATTGTGTGATACCATGTGATACCATGTATGTGGATTGTTGTGGATTGTTGTGGATATTGTTGTGGTATTGTTGTGGATTTTAGACCACTTATGGCCTCTCTTGACTCGTAGAACACGCATGTTTCGATTGTTATTGTTTCCAGCCTACCTATCATGCACCTTGTTTATTTAACTTCCCGTCTTTCAATTCCCGCATGATATTTAGATCGCCTTGATTGATAATTCATGAATTATCGTTATATTCTTCTCGCATTACTTTCGATTTCTTCAGCTTGCTCACCGTCTAGTTTGTGTTTGTGACGGCTGGGTGTGTATATAGCGGAGTGCAAGAGAGGCAAAGAGCTTTGCTTAGGCGACTTTTTGTGAGGATTAGCTACTGGACTAGAGTAGGTTATATGTTTTTGCTCATTTGTATATCGCTTTATATATGTATGCTTTTGGTTTATAGAACTTGGTATTATTATTGAGACTAGTATCATGTATGTTGAGTTATCGAATTGTACATGAATACCGGGGTTTTCCACAATTATAGAATTCCTAATTTCCCTTTGATTGAGTTATTTCCCTTGTTATTTATCGTTTAGTCTTCCGCCGTGTATTATTGCAATAACTCTTTCATAAACCGCTAAATTGAGTAAATATGAGGTCGACTAGGCTCACAAAGTTGCCGAGTGATAACTCGGGGCTTGAACGGGTCTAGTCGGCGTACCCAATTGCATGGGGAAATTGGGGCCGTCACAGCTTGGTATCGAGCATACCAGGTTTAAATTCATAAAACACAAGCCATTAAACCGGAAGTTAGAATGGTTGAACTTAGAGTGGAAAACCCTACGATCCTAATTAGAACTTCGGCTCAAGTGATGAGTGGGATAAGTCTGATGTGATGTTTATACATATTATGATTGTTGATTGTAATATATTGTATGCGTAGCTATCTATTGATCCGAAGTATCGCTCTCGATTCGACGACGATGGCGGATCGACTCGGTCCGGCGACGATAGCGGCACTTCGACACACGATATGCTAGTGTGGACGATGTGAACGTTTTGACGCAGAGAGTTGCGATGCAGGACCAGCAGTTACAGGATATGTTACGATTGTTGAGGACTCTCGTATCGCCTACTACTACACCATCGACTCCGACTACACCATTGCCACCTCATCGTTACTCGCATGAGTAGAGACTCCGATTGTCGCGACATCTACGACTCCGATTCCGTTAGCGGTGATTCCCGAGGGAGCTATCGCGATCGGTACGCAGATCGAGGTGAGACACCTCCGTTACAAAGCGGAGATAGTACGAGCGAGCGCCGAGACACCGACTACGCCGGTTGTCGCAGAGGTTACTCCCGTCACTACTCCGCCACTACTCCGAGAAGAGCCCTAGTGGCCACCGCCGAGGCGAGGCAATGGAGAGAATTCAAGAGGCACGATCCCGTTAGATTTTTCGGTGGTACTGACGTGGCAATGGCGTGAGCTTTTCCCGAAGAATCACGAGAAGATTCATATGATTATCGCGACCGAGGATCACATGAGAGCGACGATCTCCTCATCCATGCTTCAGTGGGGAGGCAGATGATGGTGGACCACTATTGTCACTACCCGAGGCATTCCGCGAGATCGGATCGATTTCAAGACCCGCTTAATCGAAGTATTTCCCACCGACGTTGTTACGGCGAAGAGGAATGAGTTCACTCATCATTGCGACAACAAGAGGAGAGCGGTGATGGATTACATGGGCGATTCATTCAGCCTATTACCCTATGCGGGAGGATCGCAGATTCGAGGCCGATCGTATCTACTATTTCACCGAGGGTTTGCTACCCGCCATCGGAGGTTCAAGAGTCACTACCGAGCCGAGACTCTTCGAGGGCATACGAATGAGTTTGGCTAGAGAGAGCTACCCGACTTCTCACCCCGAGGAGGATAGATCGGCCGATCGTAGTTTCGATCGGAGGAGCACCATCAAGACAAGAAGAGGAAGAAGAACAGTGGAATTTTCGTGATCGTAGGACTCGAGTGTAGTGGTCCGTTGCACAACAGTTACTCGTCCGACACTGCACCATTCCGCCAAGCATCGAAGTTTTGCGCCATCCACCACAAATGCTCTTAGTCGACCAGAAGCTAGCCGCAGAGGCGCCCATCGAGAGTAGGGTACGGATCGAGGAGACAGCAGAGGACACAGAGGTCTAGTCATACTCGACTCGCACTCGTAGTTTCGCACAGGACGAGGCCGAGCCGACTCGTGGATCGCAGGATACCCGCACATGTTTCAAAGTGCGAAAGGTTGGCACATTCGTAGGAGTGCTCTCAACCACCGAGAGCACCATCGCAAAGATCACCAAGCACTGAGGAACGTGTTCAGCCGCCGCTGAGCTGCACTGTGGGGCATCCAGACACATTGATGAGGGTATGAATTTCATTTGCGTACTTGCATGCATATCATGTTCGATTCAAGCTACGTCGAGTCCTTGGTTGTTGTGCGCTTAGTAGACATGTTAGGGTTGTAAACTTATTAGACGTAGCAGTGCACCACAATCTTAGTCACGATCGTCAGATGCGATGTACTCAAACGTGCATAGTCTTGACATTGCGGTAGTGTTGGGGCTACGAGTCGCCAAGCACACACGCGAGTACTAGAGTTGTTAGAGTTCGAAGCCTTGGTTAGTGCGAACTAGATATAAGCATTACGTGCGTTGATGGTGGATACGAGAAGACGAACGAGAGATCTTTGTGAGTTTCATACGCCGGAGCGAGACAGAGACGTTAGCTTGAGTTCTCAAGGAGTACGACTTCTTATTTGAGCACCAATCCGAGAAGACCAACGTTGTTGCTGATGCGTTGCGCCGCAAAGGATCGGACGCGGAGGTAGTCGTGTGTCAAGGAACCTACGAGCGTGGTTTACGTGAGGGCCGAGTTGACGAGTTCACGGACGTGCCGACGACTACTAGGACCGAGAAACGTGGTCAAACGATGTTGCGCACCATCTCATTTGGCATTGTGCGCGAGGGACAACAAGACGATGCGTCATACCACGGTGCAAATGAGATGGTGGATAGTTCGATTGCCCGACAAGAGTCTGGCCGACGCACTCATGCTAGAGGTATCGCGGCGACCGGGGTTTCCATGGTGGTCGATGATGTGTGTGATGAGGTACTTCAGAGATTCACCGTTTCAATCTTGTTGTGTATCCGGTTGACCTAAGATGTGCGCCGATATGCGACATTCTTTTGGTGGCCAGGGATGATTTCCAAGTTGTCTGAGTTAATCGAACGTGTGACATGCCGCACAGTAGAGGCCGGGCATCGACGACTGGAGGACTACTGCAGCACTCTACCCATTTCTCGATGGAATTGGGTACATATTGATATGGATTGCGTTAGTGGTTGCCCCGATCTCCTCGTGGTCACGATAGCACCCGGGTAGTTGTGGATAGTTTTGTTTGAGACTTAAGAGTGCCCAGGAGTGGCATAAGAAATACTTGTCGAGTATCACGATGAGCTTCAAGATGATTCGGGAGATTATGAATACCTAAAGATCTCTCACCGAAGGGTCACGAACGGTTCTGAGTCAAGAAATGACTCACTGAGTTTTTATCGGCCTCATTAGGAGATTGCGAAGAGTCGTTAATCTATTTTACTTATTAGGTTAATTTCTGGGACGAAATTCTAATAAGTGGGGGAGATCGTAACAACCCCAAATTTTTAATCCGACTTGTATCGCAATTGTCAAAATCGTGACCCGCTACGTGAATACCGGCAAGATTTCGAACTTCTGAGTCGACACCGAAGTGATTTTATGATTCTTTGATTGTGTGTATTAGTATTTTAGTATTTTACGAGTCTCGCGCTGTTCTCGGCGATTTTAAATTGAGTGAGGCCACGCCTATGTAAACGGGGAGTAAAACATACAAATAAATGAATTTTCTAATAAATGTAATTAATTAGTGTCGAGATGTGGCGAGAAAACGGCGCGGCGAGACAATTTATTTTGAGAAATATATGACCTAAGTTGAGGAAGCTACAATTTTATTAATAAAGTATAACTTAGACATGAAGAAATTTATTGGAAGTGGGACCGCCTCGGGAAGCGTGTCGAACGCGGACACTGCACCGAGTAGGCGAGAATTTGTGTAACTTTATTGGTAATTTAATAAAATTAATGGGGTTAATTTAATAGGTTAATATGGATAGGATTGTTAAAGTAACACAAGTGAGTGAGAGAACCATGGGATTTGCATTGAGATGTGTGGGTGTGTTGAGATGTGATAAAGGGACAAAAGACCCATAATAAGGGCAATCGTTTTAGGTGGGTTAGAAGTAAGTTGGAGGGCAAAAGAGTCATTTCACACTTGTCTTATATATATATAAGAAAACAAAAACCTAATCCACTATTCATTCATCCCCTCCACACACACACCGCACCTCATGTTCTCTCCAACCACCACCGCCCCTCTCCCTCGTCAAAGCCGCCCACACCTCTCGCCGGACCCCTACCGGAGCCGACGTCGGAGGCTCGCCCTCTCCCCTGGGCTCTCGCTCACACATTTTCTCTCTCTCTCCCTTTCTCACTCACGCCTCACTTCATCTTTCTCATCTCACCGCCACCCTCCACCTCTTCTCGACGTCGACGAACCAAAGATCGGTCCCCGGACCCCAAAGAAGGGACGAACCCACCGGAGATCCGTCACTCTCTCTCGGTTTGTACTCTCTCTCGGTTTTGTTCCCTCTCTCATTTTCTTTGTCACTCACGGCCTCACTCTCTCCCACTCTCGGCCCATCCTTCCCCGCTCGCCGAGCCCACCACCGGTTGTCTGAGGTCCGAGGTGGCCGAGATCCACCTCTCTCACCGAGATCTCCTCTCTCCCTCTCTTCCACTCTTTCTCTCTTTTCTCACGGTTTGTTTTTCCTTATTGTTATAAACCGTTTTCGTGATCGTTTTAACCGTCGTCACGTTTTGCCGCCGCCGAGGCGTGGCGCTGGGTCGGGGTGGTCGGGGATGGTCCTCTTGTGGTGCCCCAAGATCCCCACATCCCCGAGCACCCACGTTTGCGTCACATAGGGTGTATGTTTATCGTTTTATCAAATTTTCAAATGCTCGTTGTTTTACTTTCGCGGAAATAGCCGCATATAGCAAAGACTATGGCCGACCACCGCTCGCGGGGGATTGTCTGGGACCTCTCCATGACCTCGATGATGCCTCGCTGTTCTTGTTGTGATCGATTTGGTCATGTTGGAACTGTTTTAGTGTCTTGAACCTAGGTGATGTTGTTGTCATGTGTGTGGATCTGTTTTGAGTCATCGCCAAATCCATTGCCGCTGGCGACGCCACCGTCGTGCCACCATGATCGGAGATGTCGAGTACCAAGCTAAGTCTATGCTTGTGTCTCACAACTCTGAGTGGCCTAAAACAGCGGCATTATTAATGTATTATGCCATTTATGTAATGTTATGCGCATTGTAACATTCTCGCCTCGAAACCACTCGTGTGGCGGTACTATCATCGACGCAATGACATGGGGAACTGCCGGAGACCTTACCATGCCCGCCATGGAGTCTCATAACCCCGAGCGTCCATATCAATGATGATGAGTCGTAATGGCGAGATACGCATGAGTTGTTTATATTGCGCTGAGTAGTTGTCAACGTGACGTAGGCGTGCACATGGCCTTTCCATGTCGTGTTGACATTCTACGAATGTTGGACCACACCCCGAGTTCCCTACTCACGTATATGGTCATGTTAAGTTTCGTATTGAATCGTAATTGTCGGGCGACATCGAAGTTGTGTTTTCGTGTCGATGAATGGTTATGACGTCGTGGTCACGCTGCCGGTCCTCGAAACTATAGCGTGACCTATTTACGACCGAGCCGAGCCTAAGATGTGTGATTAGGCTTATATATGTGTTGTGAATTCAAAATCCAAACGAGTTGTGTTTCAATGGGTTTATGGTCGTTGTATCGATTGGTTATTAAGTTGTCAAGTCATTACAAAACACGGAAGTACTAAGAAGTTAACTTAGGGTTAGTTAATGACTCAACCCGTTAATTAGAGTTTCCAACCTTGTCAGGTAGCGGGAAACTCGGGGATACGTACTAGGAACGCGAGCGTATTGTCTACGGGTTACGATTAGTTCAGGTAAGTACACTTGTCTCAAAAACTTGTGTACGTTAGTAAGCCAGTTAAGAAAATATCATGTGATTCATCTTCATTCCATTGTGTTTGCTATTATCTATTTGTTGGCATTCCATTCCATATTCCTTGTATGTGTGTTCTTGGCATAAGTGTGTGTCTCAAGGTACATGCGCCCGCACTAGAAGGGATAAAACGCGGCACTCGTGGGCGCACGAGTGTTTGACCACCCCTAGTGATTGTGTGATACCATGTACCGGATTGTTGTGGATTGTGTGGATATTGTTGTGGTATTGTTGTGGATTTTAGACCACTTATGGCCTCTCTTGACTCGTAGAACACGCATGTTTCGATTGTTATTGTTTCCAGCCTACCTATCATGCACCTTGTTTATTTAACTTCCCGTCTTTCAATTCCCGCATGATATTTAGATCGCTTGATTGATAATTCATGAATTATCGTTATATTCTTCTCGGCATTACTTTCGATTTCTCTCAGCTTGCTCACCGTCTAGTTTGTGATGGGTGGTGATATATAGAGTGCAAGAGAGGCAAAGAGCTTTGCTTAGGCGACTTTTTGTGAGGATTAGCTGACTGGACTAGAGTAGGTTATATGTTTTTGCTCATTTGTATATCGCTTTATATATGTATGCTTTTGGTTTATAGAACTTGGTATTATTATTGAGACTAGTATCATGTATGTTGAGTTATCGAATTGTACATGAATACCGGGTTTTCCACAATTATAGAATTCCTAATTTTTTTGATTGAGTTATTTCCCCTTGTTATTTATCGTTTAGTCTTCCGCTCGTGTATTATTGCAATAACTCTTTCATAAACTCGCTAAATTGAGTAAATATGAGGCCGACTAGGCTCGCAAAGTTGCCGAGTGATAACTCGAGGGGCTTGAACGGGTCTAGGTCGGCGTACCCAATTGCATGGGGAAATTGGTTTGACGAAAAATAAACTGATTTTTATACAAAATAAAAATGACAAAATAAACCGACCTTGATAACAAACAGCGTGCCTTCCCCGTAGAATCTAATCAGGCTTCCCACATGGGGCAGTGACAGCTGGCAGGCCCACATCAGCGCGTCCGTGTGATCTTCAACACTTCAATGTGGTTGGGCCCACACGAGGTATGATCAGCTCACAAAGTCGCGGAAGACTGCGACACGTGGCGCTTTACATCTAATACGATAGGGGTCGTACCGCATTGGATCCAACTTTCCTTGTTTTTAATCAATTTTCTCTCTGTGGGCCCCATGACAACCACAAATCACGTCATTCCAGTTGTCCACTTCGAATAATACACCCGCTTAGCTGTCCGTCCTCCACAATTGAAATTACATCAACACCCCTATCATTTAACTTCATTTACAAACAAAAAGAATCAACAGTCACCCAATAATTGCAACAAATGAATAAACGTAACGTTTCGTTTCGTAACGTATCGGATTGACATTGATCGACAAAAATCCGAAATATCGTTTTTTGTTACAGAAATCCCGAAATCCAGGCATATCAAAGAATGATTTTTGCTCATCTTTTCAACTTTTTTGTCATGGGTTTCCTCTCCGGACAAGAAATCCACCAAAAAAAAAAAAAAAGAAAAATTACAAAATCAAAAAAAAAAACAAACAAACAAATTCAATGTACAGATTTTCCATTGTGATGATACCCATAATATGACAAGTACCATTTGACAAACTTCTTCAACCCAGTTTGCAAATCAGTGCTAGGCTTATACCCCAATTCACTCCTCGCAAGACTAATATTCGCATGCGTAAACGGCACGTCCCCATTTCCCGGCATGTCCACAAAATTCTTCTTCGCCTTCACCTTCAAATGCCGCTCCAATATCGACACAAGTGTCGGTACCGTTACGGGCGAAGTGTTACCTAGATTAAAATCCGGTACGGTGCCGGCCCCCGTTTTTTCCCTCCGGTACCTGTACTCTTCCCTGACGTATCCAACGACCCCAGACACCCCTTCACGATATCATCAATGTACGTGAAATCCCTGGCCAGATCGGCCCGATTCTTTCCCCGATACACAGTTATCGGCTTCCCTTGCAAAATGTTTCGGGTGAAGGAAAAGTAGGCCATGTCGGGCCTCCCCCACGGCCCATAAACCGTGAAAAATCTCAGGCCCGTTATGGACAGCCCGTATATATGATTATATGTATGAGTGATCTCTTCTCCAGACTTCTTCGTGGCCGCGTAGAGGCTCGCTGGTTGGTCCGTTTGGTCGGACTCCGAAAACGGTACCTTCTCATTAAGTCCATAAACAGAACTTGACGAAGCCCAAACTAACGAAGGTTGCGGCACGGCAGCCTTGCAGGTCTCCAGCAATGTAACGAGACCTGCAATGTTGCTGTGGATATACGATGCGGGATTCTTCATTGCGTAACGAACTCCGGCTTGCGCGGCGAGATGCATTACGTGAGAGAATGCGACGACGTCGAATAGCTTTGATAGTAAGCGAGCGTCGTTGATGTCTCCTTCCACGACGAAGATTCCATTCTCGTTGAGAAGCGATTTGCGGGCCCGTTTCAGAGACGGGTCGTAGTAGTCATTGAAATTGTCTAAACCCACCACGCCGTCGCCGCGCTTTTTCAGTGCAAGCGACACGTGGGATCCAACAAACCCTGCAGCTCCGGTAACTAACACAGACATGTGACGAGAATCGCGAATCTGGGCGGAGGTTCGGACCTGTTTCTCCCAATTGAGGCCGCCCCAGGAGGCGGCGAAGTGGCGGTTTCTGGGGTCGACGAAGCTTTGGAAGCTGAGGTATGACGCTGTTAGGGCGATCAAGAACAACGCCCATACGAACATTGTGCTTGTGGAGGCGAAGCAGCGGTAGAATTGGCGGTTGAGCATGTTGGTTCTCTCGATCTTCACCTTTCCGGGGGTCGACGGGAAGAGATCATCTTCAATGGAACGCATTCTATTAAGAGACAGAGACAGAGACAGAGAGAGAGGGATTGTGATTTTAATCAATGGAATACAAAGAGAGAGGAACAGATTTTGTATTAAGGAATGGTTGGTTGGTTGATTGGAGGATGAACAGATGCAGATTTGGGACTTTTTTTTTTTTTTTTTTTTTTTCTGCACCTGTTGTTGGCGGTGGGGAATGAGGGGATGATATATAGTGGAGGGCCCAGAGGAGCCGACAGTATTACGCGTGAAGGGAGCAATGGACGGCCCAGATCTAGAGAGAGAGGGCGTTGAGTCGTATCATTGACCAAACGCGCTAATTGACACGTGGAGATTGTTGGTTGGGTGAGATGGTTGTTTCGGTGGGGCGGGTATTGTTTAATGAGGGAACTCCGGTGTAGCCTGTACACGGAAATGGAAAACAAGTTTGTTTTTGGGGTTGGCACCCTGACTTGATCAATTTATGACCGCGTAGAAGTAAATGAGTTTAATTACTTAACCAAATTTAATGGAAGTGAAAAGATAGAGTAATGAGTTAAACATATCTGATAGTCTGATCCCTGTGTTTTTATTAAATCAATTTTAAAGTTTATCTGTTGTTTTTCTTAGTTTTAGTTGCCACATTATATTTTCTTATTTCCTTCCTACTTGTGTTAATTGGGCCACCCAATTAAACTCTTATGATATTAATCGAATCAAAGTAAAATGCGCTAAAAAAATTGAATCCATCAATTTTATGAATGATAAAAAATGGTAGCGCCTATTCGGACCCTCTCTTTGCTAAACGTACCTATTTACTTCTTATACCCCAGTTTAATGTTTACCTTCTCAACATCAGTTCTCAATAATATCTTTACCCTCACCCCAACACCTCTCAATTTTTTTTTCAATTTTAACTATCAATAAATCTACTTTGACTCATAAGTTCGGACTCATAGGGAGGTTTTTAAATTTTTTGTACATATTTAAGGGGTATATTAAGAATTTTACAAGTGATTATGGTTGTTTCATTAATTGTTCGAGGGTGTATTTGAAATTAAAAAAAGTTTTTTTTTCGAGTCAAATTTAACTACCCTTTAACTATTGTACAAAAAAAATTGAAATGCAAAAAAGTGAGGTACAACAAAGTAATGGATTTAAATAACAAAAAGTGAGGTCAGAATAGCCTTAACCTAAAAAAAATGGATTTCATAGATAGACCCATGTAAAGAATTTATAAATTAATCAAACCTTATTTTTCATCATTTACTCGATTTTCACATCCAAAATTCATTTTTGTTTTGCTATTTGACAATCGAAAATTGTATTGATGAAACAAGATTTTGCCTTTTCTAACCAACTTAATTACTATTGTTGCAAAATTCACTTATCTAGGGTTTTTGGACGATAACTAGATGGGGAGGGGTGCCTTTAAAGATTTGTTTCCACTAGCCTGTGTTGCTGCTCGTTCAAAGTCGAAATTGGTAGCTGAAATGAGAACATAGGGGATATGGGATTTACGAATACGGCCAAGGGTGAATGCTAATGTCAAAGAGGAAAGCCAACATATTTTGAGCCAATTACAAATAATACAGTTGAACTACAATAGGGAGGACGCATGCATATGGCACTTTGATCCTTCCGAGAAATTCACAATCTGCTCGGCCTTTCAACGTACATATGGCAATGGGTGATGGAGTAACTAAATGTGAAGAAGCGAAAGCTATCTGGAGGTTGTTGGCTCCCATTAAAGTTAAAATTTTTAGTTGACTGGTGTTATTGGAGAAGGTTAGTGTGGCGGAGGTTCTACAAAGGAGACAACATGATTTGTACATCTCCCCCTCGTGTTGTATTCTATGTCATATACGTGCGGAAACGATCAAGCACATTTTTCTAAATGTAATTTTGTATCGAAATTATGGGAGAGGCTGCGCATGAGCTTGATCTTAAATGGATGCCACCAGGATCGGTCACGGAAATGTTCGAGAGGGATCAGCTTGGCAGACTCTGTGAGAAATGCCTTGTCATATGGAGGGCGAGCTTGGCAGTGCTGCTGTAGGAGTTGTGGGCGGAGTGAAACCATCGACTCTTTGAGAATAGAGACATGAGGGGCTCGGAAGTGTGAGATAAAATCAAGCAAAGTGTGGCAAGTTTTTATTGGGGTTTCAACACTTTAAGAATTGGGAATGGTCGGTTCTATCTGGGGAGTGGAGGAGGTTGTTATGACGTGGATGTGAGGGGTGTACTGTTTTTTGGTAGGGGTGTACTTTTGATTTACACTTGTGTATTTTTTGTCCCACTTTTGTAATCATCAGGCAGCATAATCACGAGTTCAACCTAGTTGATTCGGTGAGAGTGCGACACCACTTAAAATCAAGTTTACAACATTGACTTGATTTTAAAGTGAGGTGCGATGGAGGTTTAGCCACGGAATGATGCGTTTTTCCCCTACTACACTGGTAGGGACATTTTTTAACTTTATTTTAGGGAAACACATTGTTTCTCGCCATTTTTGTATATTTTTATATTTGGCTATAATAAAATAAAGTCTCATTCCAATAAAAAAAAAAATAACTTATCTAAAAAATCATTCCAAACAATTGAATCTCTCAAATTGTTTCCTTTTAAGAATTGAAAAAAATTGTTCTAAAATAGCATATGCAAATAAGAAAGAAAAAGGCCTTGGATGCGTGAAGGATTTTTTTTTTGTTAGGAGAAGACGCGGCAAAGGATCTTAAAGCACTATTTCTACATTTCTATGACTAAATCCACCCACGTTATGATTACTCATTAATGGTTAATCAAGCTTAATAGATTTACTCTTTGAATCAATAAATTTTGGTTCTAGGAGTACAAGACCAATCACTTGGTGACCATTTGAAGCCTTTGTCATGGTTATTTCATAACCTCCTTTTTTTTTATGTACAATTTTGCTTACTACACGTGTTATTGTAGCATTATAAATTGTATTGTTACTCTTGCTTCCATCTAGATAAAAATATGGCCTCTTCTTCTATTCCGGCCTACATATTTAGATGATGGAGGTGTACAATGTACATATATTTTGCAGTGCGCTTTTAGTTGCCATTCTAGTATTTTATTTTTTTTGTGATGTAATAGTATTTCTTGAATTATATTTAATATTATCTCCTTTGTATTTTCAATATATATGGCTTCTTTCTCAATTCTCACCAAATGTTTGTTGATTCTAGAGTGATAACGAACCATGTCCTCTTTTTCTCATGTTTTTCGTCATTATTAATATTTATGTTCTTGATCATCATTATAATTCATCATTCATCATCATGAAGGTCTTTTTTTATATTTTTCTTGTCAATTAAGATAAATTTATTTATTCTATAAAGCTTAAAAATCATAACTTTAATTTAAAAAATGAACCATGCTTACAAGAAGAGAAATACAAAGAATTATTAATGTGTCGTCACTTGTAACTAATTAAATCCACAGTCTTTGCCTTGATCAGATTTGTGACGAGTTTTTCAAACATAAATTTACTATTCTATATATGAAAAATGGAAAAACAATTATATATTGACCAAAATTTTTTTTTTTTTTTTGAGCCCAAATTTTCTTTTCTTTCTTAAGAAGTCACAAGTATAATTACTTCGATTTCTGGAAAAATCTCCAATCGCTTCGATCACTAACTTATGTGAGGGAAGCACGTCTTAGGTAGTCAACGGTATGATCCAGAAAAAGTCAACCATAGCAAGTATGGATAAACAAATTCAGCGAAACTACGTGGGCTTTTTCTTCGCTGCATTAGTATTATTTAATTAAGCTGGTTTGCTAAGGAGGATGAACTAAATACCAATCTTCTCTCCACCACATGCCACACTGCCAATTAGTAATTGGAACGCTAAACACTAAACGGTAAACACTTCCATTTTTATTTTTTATTTTTTATGAATAAACACTTCCATTTATTGCTATAGTCATTATCCTCGACCCTTGTTTTATTTTAGGATGCTGCAGTTTTCAAGTGTGGAACTTTTTTCACAAAATAGTACTATATATTACTACGTTTATTTATTTTATTATTGATATTACAATAATAAATGTACTTAATAAATGAAGTCTTACGGTCCTTTCATGATGACAAATTATGTTAAGAGTATTTTAGTAAATCTACATCAAACCAACCTCCGTAGAATAGTTACAGTAGTTAAGTTATGGCTTAATATTTTCACTAATAATGACAAAGTTAGACTCTCCTACGTATATAACAAATGTTAGGCCTTTAATATTAATATTTAGTTAAAATTTTATTATAATTTTGGTGCCTAGAATAATTCAAGTCATTGTACATCAATGAGTTTTATATAATGACCGTAGCTTAATTTGTCCACTATTTTTATTTTGATAAATTCTTCGATACATTTCAGCAAGATTAGAATTGTGTCTCAGTGAGTTTATACTTATAAAGTTGCCTCATGTAGGGCAAAAACTACTCTTCGCGATTTTGTAGTAAAAGAATAAATGATTTTGTAGTAGGGGGGCTAATTCGCGATGATAGAGGAAGATGGATGAGAGGCTTCACTCAATCATTGGGATCATACTCGATCATTATGGCAGAGCTATAGAGTGGCAACAGGAGTTGGACAAGGTTTGCATCGAAACAGACTCTTTCAAAGCTTTGCAGTTGATACGGGTAATAAAGAATGATCAAAATGAGGCTTACGTGATATATGTGAGCAAGGAATACTTGCAAAGGGATTGACAAATCAAAATAGATTGGATCTCGAGTATTCTCAATTTGTACACGGATTCAATAACTAAATTGGGGCTTTTGAGTTGAGAAAATATTTTAATCTTTTCGAGACACCCTGATATCATAAAACTTATTTATGGAGGAAGAGTGTAATAATAACCCTATTACTTCAAGTTAATGAAAGCGGTGAAGGCCTATGTTTACCAACAAAAAGAAAATGAAAGAAAAATACTTCAAAAAAAAGTTTGAATGAAAATTACTATTGTTTTTTTTTTTTAGTACATGAATGAAAATTATTTAAAACAGCGTACATATTACATACAATAATTAACTGGTCGACCAGGTGAGCTGAGGAATTAAAAAAACGTGGGGAAAACTGGGAGTCGGCGGTGGAGCGATTTTCTGCAAAAATTCTTGAAGGATTTGTTTGGTCGACGGTGCTCTGTGATTGATTGCTCCTTTACTAATTTAGTACACTCTGCTCCCACTGTCCCTCCTCTTGACACGTGGACTTGTGTCGGTGCTCCTCCCTGTGGGTTCCATTAATGGTCCGGGTATAGGCCCGATCGGGCCTAAAAACTTTAGTCCAAATCATATATACAGATCTATGCATAAGTCTAAGTCGGACTCATGTAAAAAATATAAAGCTTAAGCCCAATGTATCAAACTCAAGAATAAATATTTGAATGTTAAAAAAATTAATAAATAAATAATTTATTTATTTAATAAATTTTTTATAAACTTTTATAACAACATAAATGTTTCTATGTGTATATAGTATATTCATAGATTATGTAAAAATGAAGAGTAGTTCAAATGGTAAACATCACTTAATGTTTGCATTAGGTCGTTCAAACCTTTCCTATAATACTCATTATTTTATAATATATTAATTATAAACTTATATTCTGATCGGGCCTGGATCAGACTTGAGCTTTTTAAAATTGCTCAAGTTCAATCCATTTAAAAGCGAATCTAAATGAGCTCGGACCCGGGCTAAACTTTTTTTAAATAAATAATTTATTTTGTTCAAGGACTTGGCGCGGGACGGGCCGGTACACGAGTTCATTGTTCTACTTTAGGGCTGGCAAAAATACGGGAACGGACAAAAACGGGACTGGACACCTATTTTAAAAATCCAAAAATTTGGTGCCGGTCCGGTCTCCGTTTTCAAAACGGCACCGCTTGTTTTTGTCCGGTCCGTATGTTTGTAAAACATACGGGACCCGTTTTGCCCGTTTTTTTTTTAAAGATGATTAAATATTTTGTTTATCAATTATCTTAAAAAAAACCCCTCAACTACAACTACAAGTCTACAACTACAAATCACCAATTACCAAAAAATAAATACATAATATCACAATTTTTTAATTTCCAATATAAACATCACAAAAGTTTTTTTTTAAAAAAAAAGAGATATCACCTCAAATTCTCAATAGTCCAAAATCCAAATTATCAAAGTATATCTTCACCTCATGCATCAACAACAACTACATAAAAAAGTTCATGACACAAACACTTAATAAAAAATTAAGTGTAGTTCTTCAACTCATCTCACACAATTCCACATCCTTCAACTCTCCGTGACTCCGTCTCTAACCCATCAACCTCAAGTCATTCATCTGAAAGACATTAGGAAAAAAAATGTTTTCATTAATTGTAAAAGCTCGATCATTTAAACATAAGAATAAATAAAGCAACAATACCTAAACTTTCAACTTCATCATCTTCGTCACCCACATCTTCAACCTCCACATCATTTGAAGCTTGCCCAGAAGTTGTGGGATTGAGATCTATTTTCAGTTTCAACATTTCTGCATTGATATCATCAAACTCTTTCTTTCGAGCATCTACATAAAAAAATAAAAAATCAAACACAACAAATCAATTTAGACTTATAGTTTACCAATCAAATAACTAATTATATAATGCTCACCAGATTTGTTCTTCAACTTTGCTCCATTCACCCAATCACGACAACATATCAATGCTTCAACATTTTCGTGTAAAAGAGAATTTCTATACTTGTCAAGTGTTCTACCCCATTGTACTAAAAGTCGACTCTAAGCAACAAGTAGTTAAAGGAATGGCTAAAATATCACGTGCCATCATACTCAACTTTGGATATCGATATTGAACAGATTTCCAAAAATCTATGATGTCTAAATTCTTCTTTCTATCAAGCAATGGCTCATGCAAGTAAATATCCAATTCGATTGTTGTTCATTAGAAACATCATCACCTTGGAAAAAGTCATAACCCTAACACACAATTACAAACAATAAGATAATCATAAAGTAAGAACCACAACTAAATCAAACACTAAAAATAAATAAATCATAATTGTAGAACATACCATAGCATATAGATCATCTTCTCTTATATCATTTGCTTCAACAAATTGTGGCATTTGGTTGCTAGTGGATGAAACATCTCCACTTGAATGATTAAATTCATGAGAATATGTCTCGAACAACAATTGAAGTTTATCGCGAATTATAGCAACCTTGAACTTGCCTTCATCACCATAAATCTTTGAAAAAGCAAATTCGACCACTTTTGTTTTGTACCGAGGATCTAAAATGACACCAATTGCCAATATTTCATTACAATCCTTCCAATACTTGTCAAATTTTAATTGCATTTTTGAAGCCATAGATCGAATGAAATGATTCGGGTTATTCAATTCATCCTTGGTGAGCTTGGATTTTCCACATTCCATGAAAGAAAAGATTTATTATCGGATACTTTGCACCAGAAAATATATTAGTTAGATCATAAAATATTTTCAAAAACTTAAAAACATATTCCACTTGATTCCACTCTTCCAACTCGGGACAAAATACATAATTTGTGTCACTCAAAGCAAGATGAGCAAAAGCATTACGATAATATAACGCAGATTCAATCATGAGGTATGTAGAATTCCATCTTGTAACCACATCTTGCACCAATCCTTTCTTGCAATCGAATGCCAATTGTGCAACACAATCCAAAAACTTTTTCCTTCGAGACTGTGATCCTTTTACAAACTTGATACTATCACGAACTTTGTCAAGGATCTTTTCAATTTCTTTAAGACCATCTTGGACCATAAGATTTAAAATATGTGCACAACATCGCATATGAAAGAATTCACCACCAACTAGCAATGCATCCTTAATTCTCAAAGTATTTTTAAAAATTCCAACAAATGTGTCATTTGCGCTTGCATTGTCTAAAGTAATGGAAAACAACTTCTTATCTAAGTTCCAAGACCCTAACGAAGCGTAAATTTTCTCAAGCAATTGCTACACCACTATGTGGAGGTGGCATAAAACAAAAATTCAAAATCCTTTTTCGCAATACCCAATCTTCATCAATATAATGAGCAGTCAAAGTAATATAACCATCAGATGTAATGGAAGTCCACATATCAGAAGTCAAACACACTCTCCCTGGAAGAGATTGCAACAAATTAAAAAGTTTTCTCTTCTCCCTTTTGTAGATTTTTAATATATCTGCCTTGACTGTGTTTCTCGAAACACACTTAATTTCAGGAACAAGAGAGGTATAAGAGTACTTAACATATTCATAGTCCACAAAGGTGAAAGGTAATTCATGCATGATGACTATCATTGCCATATTTTCATGATGAACCCGGAATCATAATTTATTGACTCAATCCCATATTCCCGTGTAATCGACGATTCTAATATCATTTGTGCCACATCACGATTACCAAAACGACTATAATTAGGACAACCAGATAAATGTCGTTTCATGCCATTTGTACCATTATTACCGTCACCAAAACAACACTCATACAATGTTTGCATTTCCTCTCTTCCTATTATCCAGGATACTCGAAGTGCCGGGAGGAATTACGATAAAATCATCCCACACTTTAGATCGATTTTTCCTCTTCTTTTGAGAAGAATTAGATGCAATGCTATGCATATTATCACCCATGACGCCGCAATAATATAAAATGAAAATCATATCTAAATCTAGTGAATTAATCTCATTAACAAAATATGAAAAATGCACGGTTGCACACAAAGTAATAAAATCGCATTACATTCTTTTTTTCCTAATCAAATAAAGGCAATTACGTGAACAAAAAGAAATAATGTCTAGTTAATAATGAGTAGAGGCCATAATATATATAGACAATTGAATATAAATTAAATCAAATTATGTGAAGGTATGTGGTACCGAGAGAGGAGAGACCGTGAGAGTCGAGACTCGGGAGTGAGAGGAGAGGCGAGAGACCGCGAGTCGTGAGAACCGAGAGTCGGTGGGAATTGGGGTCACATCCTCTCGAAATGAATGTCTACTTCTCGGTCATCTCTTTTGTATCCTCTTTTGCAACCTATCAGGTGCTCCGAGGAGTTGAATAACTAGTTCTTCATTTCTATGTAGCCAATTGTCATTTCTTTATTCTTATTTTTTTTTTTTTTGTTACAATTTATTTATTGAGTGGGTGCATATATAAATCTTCAAGTATGCTCCTTCAAAAAAAAAAAAAAATCTTCAAGATTGGACAATCCTTCTAATCATATGTTTTTTCAAGTGACCTTCAAATCATATGTTTAAACACGTAATTCTGAGGTTTAAACCAATTAATCAGTGGATAATTGAGTTATTCTTGCCATGCCCTTAAACCAATCAATTGTTGAGAAAGTGATAGACTTTAATTTAATAGGGTAAATAATCAGAATAATCTCAAACTTTCATTTTTGTGTCTAAATAATTTCAAGCTAAAACAATAATTTCAAGCTAAAACAATCATAAACTTTATGTTTTGTATCAATTTTGACCCATTACTTTTTTTAAGCAACTGAGGTGTGACATGAAATTGGTTAATTAAGTTGCTACCTAATTAATGAGTTGTTTTAAATTTTGAGATCAAAATAATCTCAAACTGTAGATATGATCCATATAAAACTAATTGCTTGTGTTTTTGTGAGTTGTAACTTCTTATATTTACAATCAGCCCCTTTTAGTATTTCTTAAATTTTAAACCATCTCATAAAATAACAACTTTACTAATTTTATATACCACATCAACATCAATTTGTCAAAAAATGTGATTGGATAACAAAATTGACACAAAACATAAAATTTTGAGATTATTTAGACACAATTATTAATTTGAGATTATTTAAACACAATAGTGAGATTTTGGGATTATTGTGACTATTTACCCTAATTAAGCCTATTTACTTGTAATATTGTGTTCAATCTCTACAACGGACTATGGATACCTTACTTTTTCGTTCTCAAGAATATTCTATATCCTTGAAAAAAAAGAATATTTCATAACCTATATCTAGCTAGAAGAATTTATAACTCAGTAGAAAAACAATTAATTTGTATACTAAAAAAAGAAAAACAATTAATTTTACAAACAAAACCAACAATTAATTTTATTTGGTTAAGAAATAGCATCTCCTTAATTTTAGAAACTAGTATATACCTATATTTTTTTTTTCCTGACAAGCAAAATTTGCTAACCAGATCATGAGAGAATATTCTATTATTTAAATACGCACATTGGATCTTTCTAGAGTAAATTTACAATTTGGTTTTGCTATACCCAGTAGGATTTTTCAGATTTGGCAAATTCATGATCATGACCAAAATAATTAAAAATCGCAATTTGACTGATCCAAAGAAGAAAAATTACATACACATTTAGGGTGTGTTTAATAGCAAAGAAAATAAAAAAGTTGTGAAAATTTTTTAATTTTTTTGGTGTAACTATTTTTTTTTATTGTTTGATAACTTTATAACTACCTAAGAAAAAAACTCACACCCTATAATTTTCTTCATTTACGTAGTGTTTTAGGAGAGAGAAAAAAGTGAACTTACTTTTTTTAATTTATTTGTTAGAAAACGTAAATGGAGAGAGAAAAAAATATATAAGTCACTTTTTTGTGGGCCCACATCACTTTTTCTTATTTAAAATAAAATTTTTTAATGTGCTATCAAACAATTTTAAGAAAATTTGTCCTCTAAAAATCTTTTTGAGAGAATTTTAAAATGAAAATTTTTTTTTCTCTTGAAAATTCTCAAGCTATCAAACACACCCTTAGTGCATAATAGGTATATTATTTTTCCAAAATGGTACAATTGCTAAATCATGTTCTGGGGAGCCTAGGGCAGCCTAAAAAAAGATTTTAGTACCCATTAGGCTTAAATAACTTTGAGCCCACCTCAACTTTAAAGCCAAGCCCATTTTCTTTTTTTATTCAAGTAAGTCTAATGCCCACCCCCACTTAACCTATGCGCCTACTAAATCAACCGGTAAAAAAAACCCACACACACGCTGTCACGGCCCAATTTTGCTAATCTTGATTAATTGCTTAATCAAGATCATCAACCTGTGATGTGGGGCCCACATGAGATGCGCACACTGACCGAGGCATGTAGCCGAGGTAAATTTTATATTTGTATTGATGTATTTCTAGTGTTTTGTATGTGTGTAGGTTGATTAAGTCAGTACTTGCAGCTATCGACGCCGAGACATGGTCAGGGACACGCCTCGAGTTGCGTGCAAGCCGGGGTACCGAATAGCGAGACTTGCGGTAAATTTAAATTTAGTAAAATGCAATGTAATTAAATTAGTGCACATTAGAACATAGCCTATGGTTATAAATTAATTTAATTGAATTGGATACATATATAATATAAATATATATATTTTAAATTAGAAAAGATTTGAGAAATGACAAAAAGGAGCATTGGCTTATATGGAAAAGGATAGGGTTGGAGGGGTAAAATGGTCATTTGATCGCAAAACACTAACAAAAACACCACCGCCGCACCAAAAAAAAGAGAAAAAAGAAGAAAAAAAGAAGAAGAAGAAGAAGAAGAAGAAGAAGAAGAGGAAATCGAGAGAGAAAAAGAGAGGTCATCGGAGGAGATCGAGACGACGACGACGACATTGGCGAGGTGAATCTTTGTTGTTGATGTTGGCATTGTTGTTGTAGACATTAATGGTGATGTTGATGAAGTTGATTGATTTTGAAATCAACGTGTTAATGGTGGATTGTTGATGCTATGGTGGTGGTGGTGGTGTTGTTATGTTGATGAATTGAAGGAGTGAAAGAAAGAAATCAAAAAGAAAGAAAAAAAAGAGAAGCAGAGACGCTGCAAAGGGGGAGACCTCAACAATCCAACCCCCCAAATAAAAAATTAAAAAAAATAAAATCAAATAAAATCAAATCAAATAATAATAAATATATATATATATACATACATATATATATATATATACAAATACACATGTATGTATATATATATATACATATACATATACATATATATATATATATACATATATACATATATGTATATATACATAAAATATATCTATGTAACAAAATATTAATAAATAAATAAATAAATGATATGAAATAACTTTTCAAGGACCTAGGGGTGTTACGGGAGTTTGGGAGCGCTAGTCGGAGTGTCGCGAGGCCGGATAGCCATAGCTATCATGTGACTTGTAAGTGAAAATGAGAGAACTCTCTACTTTATTTCATTCATATTAATTCTTTTTTCAGTCAATTTGATGACTTGTTATTAGTAATCTACCATCATGCTTTCATTGCTCTATTCAAGTTGAATGTTGTAATAGCATGATGCCTTATGATGATTTCATTGACTCCTTTCCTAATGTGCCATATTTGGTTGTGAATTATGTTATAATTGATGTTAGAAATGCATGCACTAGGATTACTGTAGTAATTGGTTTGTATTCCATTTCCTTTGGGGCTTTGTAGCCTAACTTATTATTGATATCGTAGAACCTTAGAAATGAAAATCATTGAAACAAAAGTTGGAGATTATCTAGTTTCCATTGCATGAGAGATGGGTGGATTCATAGGGTCACTGGACCTCGGGTTTCCGGCACTCACCACTATTACTTGGGTGGCGTCACGTAGCTTGAACTACGGGGTTGTCGGCAAGTTATATATATATATATATTCAAAATTTACAAAGTATGTTGACAATATCTCCATACGATAGTGAAAAAGGCTGGTTGATATTTCTCACCGCCGACCGGACGTAGATCATCTCGACTTAGCCTGTGTCAATCTAACTCGGTTAACTGTGATATTTATATGCATTACTTTCTCAGCACCTTTTTCTGCTATATTATGCATTTAAATATCTATCTTTACTTTGGAAATGTAGTATAGAATTCCCCAGTTATCACTTAAATATCACAATACTCACCGTCTAGTTTGTGACGGTGGGTGTAGGTTCGTTGAGCAAGCACTGACCGGGTAAGGAGAAGATCGGCGACTACCTCTGAGCTCGTAGCGCGTAACGTCGTACATGTAGGTCATATTTTTTTGTATTATATTTATATACGTCTTTTGCTTGGGTTGTTTTGTTGGGACGAAAGTTAGTTCACCCGACTTTTGACGTTCACTTTGTCTATATGATCGTCGTTTATTTCATATTGATATTGTGATTGTTATTTCCTGGTTTCCACATTTAAGATTTATATAAAATACTTTCGCTAATTTGATAATTCTTATAAAATGATAGGGGATTTTCTTATTCATGAACCCAATTCATGAGATAGTAGGTAATACAGGCTAACTAATACATAATTAGGTCATACGTGTTGTAATTAAGGCTTAATTATGGGATTAGGCCGGGAGTGCCCTAGATGAAAATAAGGGCCGTTACAGTTGGTATCAGAGCTTAGAGATTAGAACCTTAGGGACATAGTATAGAGTTGTCTAAAATTGTGATACCAACGTTATAGTTGGTATCAGAGCCTAAGCTTCAAAACCTTAGGGACAAATAAGGAAAAAATATGAACTTACATAAAACACAAACCTTAGAAGTGGAAACCAGATGAACATCGCCTAAAACTATTTTGTTGGGAATTGAGTGAAGGTGAGCTGGGGATTTTCAAAGTATATGTGTTAATTTTATTATGTATATATATATATATATGCGATACACTTCGTAGTGGCTGATGCGTAGTCGCTATCAACATGCGACGACGATGATGACGGACGCACGTGATATAGGTGATTCGAATGCTAGCAGCAGTCAACCTCCTACCACTTCTGATGATGACCAGCAGAGGCTGTCTGACCGGGTGACTACTCAGGGGCAGCAGTTGGTGAACTTCATGGCATACGTCACTGCGCAGCTCACTGCACTCACACAGGCAGTCGCCACACGTACAGTTATTACGCCTCCGACGACAGAGCCTACTATACCACAAGGCACCATTCTAGCGACTACGACCATCGCCACTCCGTTTGTCGTACGAGCCCCCATTCCTATGGCCACACCCGTAGCCGAAACGCCTACTGTTTCGACTACGACTGCGATTCCTGTTGCATAGGCTCTCCCAGCCGCCACGGTTCCGACAACAAATATAGTAATGGCGAAGACCACTCGCACCTCCACATCATCAGACTCAGCAGTGGGGATCAAGCTGATTAAGGACTTCATCAGGCTTCAGCCAGAGTACTTTGACGGGACTCGAGACTTCCAGATGATCGAGAAGTTGGTGATATCTCGGGAGAAGCTCCATAGGATATTGGGCATTGAGGATAGACTACGCCCGAGTTATCGTCATATACACTGCAGAGGGACACCAATGTTTGGTGGTGCACGATAATAGCGACGGATGGGGACTTTACATCATGGAAGATATTCAAGGACAAGTTTTATAGCAGTACTTCCCATCGACAGTTAGGATGAGACTGAGGCGAGACTTCATGAGTTTAAGACAGGGACCGGATGAGACAATTATGCAGTATCGAGACAGATACGACTACCTACGATAGTTTACTGGGGATTTAGTCAGAGATGAGCTAGAGGATGTGCACTACTTTGGGGTTGGCTTAAGAGCTGATATTGGAGAGCATGTGGTCGGCACGGGAGCCCGAACTCTTGGTGACGTTTACGAACGCGCCCTTGCCCATGAAACTTACCATCTGAGTAGAGTAGCTGATAGGGCAGCTCCAAGTCAGACTTGGTCGTCTGAGTAGATAACAGAGTATGAGAGGAGGCGACAGAAGGGTAAGGCACCTAGGGGGTGGTACCGAGAGGCATTGGGATCGGGGACGACCTCACATCACTTAGTCGTGCCTCAGGCATCATATGCCACCTCCGTGCAGAGTTCAACAACACGGATCTTGCCCCCACCACAGTCCAGACCCGCGCTACCGGCAGTGGAGAGATTGGCACTTCTGGCACCACCATATACACACCACCATCAACAACAAGGTGGTAGAGGCCGAGGCAGAGGCAGAGGCCGAGAGGGACCTCGTCAAGGACAGAGACGGATGCAAGGTCAGAGTTATCAGCGGCAACTCGATCAGTCTAGATAGGTTACATGTTTCAGATGTGGACAGGCAGGACATGTAGTTAGGGAGTATTCGCACCGCCAGCCGTAGTACATCCATCACAGGCTCAGAAGGCAGTACATATGGTGGCACAACCAGCTCAGCCAGACATCAGCGCCACACGAAATCTTATTGAGGGTACGATTTCTATCGCTGGTAGAGACTCTTACGTTTTATTTGATTCTGGCTCTACCATATCTTTTATTTCGGGTTGCATGATAGACATCTTAGGAGTGATTCTAGTGAGGTTTAGTGTACATTTGATGTTGAGTACCGCAACCAAGGATAAGGTTTATCCTAATAGCCTAGTTGAAAGAGTCCCAATAGAGATTAGCGGGGTTGAGTTTCCTGCCGATTTTACAGTCCTCGAGATGTTAGAATTTGATGCACTTTTTGGGATGGACTGGTTATCAGCATGTGACGGCCCCAAATTCTCAATGCATTTGGGTACGCCCGGCCTAGACCCGTGCAGGTCCCAAGTCAGTTTCTCAGCGAACCTGACGAGCCTAGTCAGCCTCAAATTATCAAAATTTTAAGATTTAAGAAAGAGTTATTGCAATTATAACACAGAAGAAGCAAAATCATATTCTAATCAAATATTGGGAAATAACTCAATCAAAGGGAAATTAGGAATCTATAAAAATGTGGAAAACCCCGATATAGTCATATCCAAGTCAACAAAATGAATTGATGGAATCCACCTCAAAACATATTTCCCAGTCCCAAAATAATCATATATATAAACGTCATACAAAAAGAAACAAACATGAGCCTACATCTCGGTACCTCAAGTCTAGCTGCTCACAAAAAATCTCCTAGGCAAGGTCCCTTGCCCCTACTGCACTCCGCCCTATCTGCACCCACCGTCACAAACTAGACGATGAGCAACTGAGAGAAATCGAAAGTAAAGCCAGAAGAATATAACAGTAATTCATGAAATAACAAATAAGACAGTCTAAATATCATGCGGGAATGGAAAGACGGGAATTTAAATAAATAAGTTGCATGATAGACAGACTGGAAAACAAACGCAATCGAAACATGTGTGCTCTACGAGTCAAAAGAGGCCATAAGTGGTCTATATTCCACAACAATACCACAACAATCCACAACAATCCAGTACATGGTATCACACAATCACTAGGGGTGGTCAAACACTCGTGCGCTCGAGTGCCCGCGTTTTATCCCTTCTAGTGCAGGCCGCATGTACTTTCGAGACACACACTTATGCCAAGAACACACATACAAGGAATATGGAATGGAAAGCCAATAATTTGATAATAACAAACACAAAGAAAGGAAAATGAATCACATGATATTTTCTTAGCAGGCTTACTAACGTACAAATGCTTTTTTTAAGGCAAGTGTACTTACCTGAACTATCGTAACCCGCGTACAACGCTCCCGCGACTTCTAACGTATATCCCCAAGTTTCCCGCTACCTGACAAGGTTGGGAACTCGTATTAATAGGTCAAGTTATTTACTAAACCTAGGTTTAAACTTATCATTATCCCCAATTATTTAAATGACTCAAACAACACGACAATTTAATCGAAAAACGAATACTCTCTCTTGGGTTTTGAAAACACAATATTTATAAGCCTCATCGTGAATCATAGGCTCGGCTCAGTCGTATGTAGGTCACGTTATGGTCTCGAGGACCGGCAACATGACTACGACGTCATAACCATTCATCGCCACGTGATGTTTCAATCCAAACCAACATTCAACCATAACTCCTCGTGAAAACCAAACTGACATGTACAAACAAACATGGAACTTTGTTGGTGTTGTCCGATGTTGGGGGAAGGGTTATCGGGGTATGGGTAATGTCGAAAAACCCTCCCCCAGTTCAGAAATTACGTCAAACACACAAATTACGACTCGACGACGGCAACACATAAAATCACGTCAAAACGCCTTAATAACATTGTTTCGGACTTAACCAAGGGTTGTGAGACTTCAAACAATGTTAGATGAGATCCCCGACAACCTCCACTGGTGGTGGTCCGGCCGGTAGCACCGCCGGCAATGGTGGTTTCCGGCGAGGTTCCACCACACCAAACGCATGAAATAACAACATTTTAACTCAAAATGAAACTGTTGCGGCCACTCTTAGGGCTGTGGGACCCACGTATGAGTTTGGTGGGGTCCTCGACAGCGTCCCCGTCATCGTGGTCCGGTGGTGGTGTTGCCGGTGAGGGCGTTTTCCGGCGAGAGGGTAAAAACCCTATAAAACCAACTTAATGTGTGTACACTAGTAGGGACTTTGCATGGGTCATGAGGGAGGTTGCTCCGGGACGGTCTGGACTCCAGTGAGCCACCAGAGGTCGCCCACAACCGGTCCTCGTCACGGCATCCACCACAACAGCCCACATGCACACAAAACATAATAAAATCGTGAAAAATTAAGAAGAAAAGAGAGAGGGAATGAGAGAGTGAGAGAGCTCCGACGAGGGAGTGAACCCCGACCACCACTGTCATGCAACAGTCAAGAGAGAGAGAGAGAGAAAAACCGAGAAAAAAGAGAGCTCGAGAGTATACAAGAGAGAGAGATCGTGAGAATGAATGAGAGAACGAGAGAGGGAAGGAGGTAGGAGGACCTCCGGTGGGATTCTCGGCCACCCCTGAACCTCCGGTTACAGGCAGTGAGCACAGACAGACAGGGAGGTGAGTGAAACCGAGAGGGGAGTAGTGCACGACCGAGAGAGAAGAACGACCGAGAGGGAAGAGAGAGAAACGGAGAGCACGTACCTTCGGCGAGCAGTGGGGCCTTCGGCGAGGCTCGTGTCCGATCGCCGGTGAGAGCAGGGACGGTGGTGCGGTGGGAGAGTGAGAGAGATCGTGAGTGATGAACAGAGAGAGCCCGTGAGGAGAGTGAAAAGTGAGAGAGAGAGAGAGATGAGTGAAATGAGAGAGTGAGGAGATGAGAGTGACGTGAGTGTGAGATGGGAGAGTGTGAGGTGAGGTGATGTGTGTGATAGGGGTGGGTGGTGAGTGATGGGAGTGGGTGGGGTGTTTGAAATTTAAATGGGTATGGTAGAATAGTTTAATAAGTGGGGTGTGTGTCCTAGTTGTATCCACCCATATTCTTACTAACCCACACATCTCAAGTTGAACCCAAAGGTTCCCCGCCCCATCTTGCCTCCTCTACCCGTATTTCCCCGTCACATGCACACTTTTACCTTTGTCTCACACAAATAAACTATAAAATTGTTAAATAATTCTTTTAATTATGTTTTTAGTCTCCCGTGTACCCGTAACCCAGTTGTCGAATCCCGCGCGTCCATTTTTTTTTTCCACTCGTTCATCTGCTTCACAGTCTGGTCACTCAAATACGAGTATAAATAAATATTACACATCATCATTCACAAATAACCAAATTTCTGGGCCGTTACACAGCATACCACGCCTACATTGATTGTCACAATAAGTCAGTGGTATTTGAGATTCCTGGATGTCCATTATTTGTACATCGAGGTAGTACACTGAAAATTAGCACCACGAGAGGTCGATTAGCTTCTAGTGAAAAGATGGAGACTCTAGTAGCTTTATATGCCATAACGGAGAGTCACGGACCCCGACTTGAGGACATACTAGTAGTCCAAGACTTTCCTGATGTTTTTTCGGAGGACTTACCTGGACTACCACCACCTAGAAGATAGACTTTGTCATTGATTTTGTGCCAGGCACCAAACCAATCTCGATACCACCCTATCGCATGGCACCAAGAGAGTTGGAAGAGTTGAGGGATCAGCTTCAGGATTTATGAAATAAAGGATTCATTACACCATCTATGTCGCTATGGAGAGCACCAGTTTTGTTTGTAAAGAAGAAAGATGGTAGTCTACGACTATATATCGACTATAGACAGCTAAATAAGGCCACCTTCAGAAACCAGTACCCGTTGCCGAGGATTGACGACTTATTTGAGCAGCTGAGAGGAGCATAATTTTTCTCTAAGATAAACTTTAAATCGGGGTATCATCAACTTAAGATCAGGGATGAGGATAGGTCAAAGATAGTGTTCCGCACTAGATATAGACACTATCAGTTCACGGTCATGCCTTTCGGGCTGACCAATGCCCCTGTTGTGTTTATGGATCTTATGCATCGAGTTTTGAGACTATATTTGACCGCTTCATGATAGTCTTCATCGACGACATTCTCATTTATTCGAGGACATGAGAGGACCATGAACAACACCTCAAGAAAATGTTTACAAACTTTGAGGGAGCACATACTATTTGCCAAGTTCAGCAAGTGTGAATTATGGCTTGCAGAGGTTAAGTTTTTAAGTCATGTGGTTGGGGCAGCAGGGATTGAAGTAGATCCGGCCAAGATTCAGGCAATCATGGATTGTCCAGCACCAAAGTCCGTGATAGAGATTATGGCGGCCCCAATTTCCAGGGTCGCCCCGTGCAACATGTACTTCTCCAGCACACACTCCAGAAGCACCTGCCACGTCACTCATTCATCCATCTCCTCACTATATCCACATATACTCTCTGAAGTGATGTTCCTGAATTTCATACTATTTTATCTATATATTACCATTTCACAATTTATCTATATATTACCATTTCACAGCGGAAGATCCTAATACAATCAAACACTTTAATATAGTATTGATTAGTGCACCAATAGTGGAATCCCGAACTGTACATGCATACATGCGATTAACTAAAACAGTGTTATATACAAGTACAGTAATAACAAGTTTCCCATCCCAAAATACTATAAAATATCAAAACCATATATGTACCAGCATACGTACTAACAAGTCTTGAAGTGGTAAGTCAGATGTAATCGCCAATGACCTCCTTACCCTTGCTGGTACTAGGATCTGCACTCAGTTATCACAAAAATCAGATAACGAGTTCCGTAAGAAAAATACCAAGGAAAACCACCAGGCATTTCAATTTAGGAATATGAATAGAAACCAATAAACAGAGTAAAGTAATCATGCTATAGCAAGGAAATAACGCAAACAACTGCTCAAAAAGAAATGCATGAATACCAACACGAAGATAACAAATAGGTGTGCATTAAATACGCCAGTGAAGCTAGGATCAGTGGCCCGGTCATACCCTACTCCAATAACCCCGTTAACTGTATCCTAGTCACCAAATACATTTGAGAAGAACAAACCCTACACACCGAAAAACCGCTGGAACGCTACCGTTCCCATCACAATCGGATTTAGATTGACAAAAAAATAAAGCTCAACGAATAGAATAAGTAAATGCAATAGTGGTATTCAATTAGGTTTTACATACCTCAATTCGCACTCCAACAACCCCAAAATCCAACCCCCCGGTCTACCTCTAATAAACACCCAACAATCAAAAGTATCACCCCAAATGTCCCTAAGATTATTTATCATTGAATTAGCTTCAATTTGACATATTATGTCAATTTTACATTTTTCGAGGTAAAAACCCCGGTATAAAGTCTCCTCCAACTTTTGGATTTCTCATATTCCATAAAAATTCCTTAGTTTCTATTTATTTGGTCAAAATACTATTTTTCATATTTTTCCCTATTTTTTTAAATTTTCTTTTCCATTTTCTCTTTCTTTTCACTATTTTTTTATTTTTATTTTAGGTGTGAACCGGGCTGAACCGACCCGGTTCACCACCTTCTTCTTCAACAGAACTGTGAACAATTCTTTTTTTTTCTGATTGCTGCTTTCTTCCTTTCTTTTCCTTTCCAATGGAATTAGGATGAGCTCACCACCACCTTGATAAGTCAGTATTTATAGAATTTAATAATATATTTTAGTATAATTTAATGTGGAAGTTTATAAAATATATATCTAATTATATCTACTTTTGGTTTTTAGGTGAAATGGAGTGCACGGTGGAATCCAAGGCGGAAAAATACTCAAATAGAGTATTTATTTGCATTAATCGGATACCGCGGGATTTTGTCTCGAAAAATACACTGACAGTGCGGTAATTGGGGTCCAACATTGCCACGTGTTACTTTGTTACTGATCCAGCGTTTTAAATATACACCAGCAGTGCCACGTGTCATCGTGTGATTCATCCAGGAAGCCACGTGTCGATCCGTGATTCATCAAGCCGCGTCACACATGTCGTTTCCGCCAATCACAGAGCGCCACATCACCTGTCCAGCAGCTTCTCAACCAACCCGCACCTGCCACGTCACCTCTCACAGGTTCTCTTCAAGTCCAGATCATCGATTTGCCTCGGGATACGTGCAGGTGCTGTCTCCCAGAACTTCGGTGATACTCGCGCTACTTTCTTCCGCCAGCTGTGCGCCACGTGTCGTCTTGCCGTTGGTCCAGCGTGTCACGAGCTCACCTTTCAACTTATCGGAGCTCGCCATGTGTTACGGTCACACCCCTCAGCACGTCACAGATTCAAGTCTCAGCCAATCCGGTCTCGCCACGTCAGCCGCGTCATCACCTCAGCGCCAATCAACACGCGCACGTCAGCAAGCACCATAATTCATCCAATAGCAGTCTGCCACGTGTCAAGACCGGAAAATACACCAAAAAATAGTTTTCTCTCTCTTCCATACACCAATTTTAGTAGTTTTACACATTAGGAATTTAGGTATAAATAGAACATCTATTATTCATTGAAAGTCTTTCCCTCTCTCTCTGCATTATTTTGTGAGTAGCCATGTCCGGCTAATCAAGTCATTGCCTCGGTCAGAGGTGAAGCAATTCAAGATTATGGATTCATGGCATAACTTGTGAGATCTTTTATTTTATTATTTTATTTAATTTAATTTCTTCTATTTCATTGTTCTTGATTTTAATGAATATGGTTTAAACTTAGAGTATGTATGTGGCCAATGCATGTTTTTAGGTGGATAATCTATAGTTAATTGACTCATTAGTATCCGTAATTGTACTTTTGAGACAATATAAGTAACAAACATTCACCCGATTGCCGTCAAAACCTTTCGGTTCTTGAGTGTGCAACAATTGAATCTAGGTTAAATCGAGAGCGGACGCGATCCGGTTATCTAGGATTAGTATTCTCATAGAACTTTATTACTGCGGTTAGTGTGTTAAATCTTATGGCAGATGTCTAGGGTTATGCATTAATTAGGGAAGTAATTAATGACGGATGTCCTAGCTATCGAGATTAGGGGAATTAGGAATTTCTAGCGGATGTCGATTTTCCATAGCTAATCTAGGGGAACTTGAATTAATAATTGTTTTGGGAAAGATTGACGACCATTGTAACGGCCCAAATTAATTAAATCAGGATTAGGGTTAATCACGAGGATTAACGGGTAATTTGGGCGTTACGTGGATAGCTGGGTTAGCTTGAAAATGAGTACCCAGGTTTGTATTATGTTATTTGTGTATGTTGTATGTCTATTATTGTGATGGGAAGTTATTATTATTTATATAAACATCACATGTGTGTAAGTTGACCGAGCGAGATTGAGAGCCGGGGTTTGGTTCGTGAGACAGGCCAACACGGGGGTTCAGAAGTAGTAAAGCCGGGCGTTGGGGTTTGATTAGAGTAAATTTATTAAGTATGACTAAGGTAGAGGATTTAATTTAATGGAAATTTAATATAACCTTAGGATAAAATTATATTTGGTGCACTAAGTGTGGGATCACCTCGGGGTGCGTGCGGGACGCGGGGCACCAGGTGCCAAGTGGTCGGGAGACTAGTATGACCCTATTTATAAATTTTGGGAATTTATTGAGTGGATTTGACAATTTATATAGGTCAAATCAATTGGAATTGTAAAGTCCTATAGTTGTGGCTGGAATAATCAACACCTGTTGGATGGTTCTCGAGATGCACAACAGGGTGGCTAGTGTCAAGATAAGGTGTCAAGAGATTGGGTGACATAGGGTGGTTGGTGACCACAAGATTGTCCTCGAGATGGGTGTACACAGTTGATCAAGAACCCAACGATATATACATGTTTGACCGATCAAACAATGAGGAAGTGGTCAAATGGAGAAGAAAGAGTAGAGAGAAATGGAGAGGAGAGAATCGGTGGGAAGGAAAGTAGGATTGAAAGGCTGATTAAGGCGTCCAACAACAACAACAACAAGATTCTAAGGTATGATTCATCAAACTTGGGCAATTTATGAGATTTCGATTTTGTTGAAGAATTTGAGGAAATTCGAATTTGTGAAGTGTTAAATTCTGTATTTGGTTGAGATTTCATGTTTATGAGGTTGGTATAACATGAGTCGTGTATTTGATCAAGTTTGAGAGAGATTTGATGAATTTGTGAAAATGGCTTTTGAACATGATTTTTATGATTCTTTAATTTTGAGGTTTAAGCTCAATAAATTTGTGTTTAATGATGTTTTTGGGTGTCAATGAGGCATGTGGGAAGTGGAAAAATCGATTTGAATGGGTTTAGGAGGTGCTGGAATCCAGAAATTTGAATCTGGAAATGCCTGACAGTGTGCTATTAGCGCGCTAATTTCTTTCTAGAAATGATGATGAATAGTGATCGAGATCAATTAGCGCGCTAATGATCATCTGGAATAGAATTTAGTGTGAAATTGGACATAATTGATTATAAACCAAATTATTGACCAATAAACCTTGAAATTTGGTCCCAAGAGTCTCAAGACAGTGGAATTGAGTCAGGAATTAGTTGAGGTCGAACCGGGGGTATTTTCGGGTTTGTTGAGCGCGGATTGAGGTATGTAAAACCCAATTGAACACCACTATTGCATTTTCTTATTCTATTCATTGAGCTTTATTTCTTTGTTAATCTAAATCCGATGGTGATGGGAACGGTAGCGTTTTCGACGGTTTTTCGGTGTGTGGAGTTGTTCTTCTCAAATGTATTTAGTGACTAGGATACAGTCAGCGGGGTCATTGGAGTAGGGTAAGACCGGGCCACTGATCCTAGCTTCACTGGCGGTATTTATTGCACACTCATTTGTTATCTTCATGTTGGTATTCATGCATTTCCTTTTGAGCAGTTGCCTGCGTTATTTCCTTGATTATTGCATGATTATTTAACACTGTTTATTGGTTTCCATTTATGTTCATAAATTGAAATGCTTTGTGGTTTTCCTTGGGATTTTACTTACAAGACTAGTTATCTGGTTCTTGTGATAACTGAGTGCAGACCTTGGGTATCAGTAGGAGCAGGGAGGTCACGGCGACACATCCTCACCTGTTCACTGTCAAGGACCTACTGGTATGTTTGTTGGTAATAAGTTGTTTTAAATTATTATTATTGGGAACTTGAAACCATACATTTATAGTACTGGTATATACACATGCGCTGATAGCAGTTGTCACCTGTATACTGAGTACTTCAGGGTTTTCCACTATAGGTTCAATGAATTAATCTTATGGAAAGTTATTTGGTGTTATTAAGGCTTCCACTGTAAAACTGTAAACTTTCAAATTAATCAATTAAATAGCATGGAAAGTTAAGAGTGATAGATGAGGTGGACGGATAAGTGACGTGGCAGGTACTTCTGGAGTATGGGCTGGAGAGGTACCTGTTGCACGGGGCGACCCCGGAACTTGGGGCCGCCACAACCATGATATGCCATTGAATCTTGATTTTGTCTTGTGGAACCATAGACTTAGGTATTTAAATTAATTGTTCGTAGTCTTAGATATTTATTTTAGTTATTTAATTTATTAGTAATTAGATTCATTAATTAAGTCATTTTTCTCTAAACCCCCATTCTCCTTTCTTTTAAAACCTTAGAAAGACTACCAATCTCTGCGGATCGACCCTTTGCCACTATCTACAAATAGTTGGTTTAAGGAAATATTTTATTGACACGTTCGGCGCGCGTCACACCTCCACCACACAACGTACACCACACAACCACTACAACAATGAACACAACACAAGCTCACCTTGTTCTCCTCGATCCCGACGTCACGAGCTCCCCAAACTCTCGAGCTCTTCTCCTTCTCTCCTTCTTCTCGGCTCGTTCTCTCCTCTGTTTCGATTTCACATTTAAAGAAGAAGAATACGGTTTGATGATGGAAATGACCGAAATACCCCTCATGTCTATCTCTTTCCTTATTTAAACCAATACCCTCATTGGTAATTTCACATTTTCTATTTTATTTTCTGATTTAATATGTATATATTTATATATATATATATCAATTTACCTATATATATAAATATATACACTCACCTATATTTTCGCATTTATAATTTCGTCGTGCGCGCCAACGAGCGTACTCCGGCGTGCACACTACCGTACCACCCACGCGTATCGATCACAACAAAACCCCGATTCTCAACCTTGCTCGAACTGAAATAATATACATACACACCTGTGATGACTATAATATCAATTACATCACAGAATTTAAAACCAAACATACACTGTCAAATCTACAAATCCCAAAACCCCGCCTAATCTATACGCGGCGTCCACATGTCATCTGAGCTGGCTTCCAAATCTGAAATAATTATAACAATAACTGCGTTAATAAATAACAGTCGTTACAATTCTTCCCAACTAAAAGAATTTGTCCCGAAAATTAAATTAATGTAAGACTTACTGTGAAATAGCTGAGGATAACAATCCCGCATGGTCGATTCCGACTCCCAGGTAAGTCCTTCCATACCGTGATGCTGCCATCGTACGAGAACCTTAGATATATCCCTATTACTGAGAGTTTGAACCTTACGATCCAATATAGCTATCGGTCGTTCCTCGTAAGTCGTGTCGGGTTAAATCTCAACCTGTTGCACGTCAACCATAGGTCGTGGCCTGTCCTAGCCAATCTCAACATCGAAATGTGAAACGTATGATGAAACCCTGCTAACTCCACTGGTAAATCCAACCTATACGTCATACGACCAACTCGCTCTACAACCCGATATGGTCCAATAAATCTTGGCGCTAGTTTCCCTTTAATCCCAAACCTCTGCTGTCCTTTCCAAGGAGAAACCTTTAAGTAAACCATGTCACCAACCTCATAGCTCAAATTCTCGTGGTACCTATCTGCATACTTCTTTTGTTTATCTTGCGCTACTCGAAGCTTCAGTCGAATCTGTCTAATCTTCTCTGTGTGATCAACAATTATCTCCGGCCCCACGATAACTGTATCCTCTGGCTCTGCCCAACATGCTGGTGATCTGCAGGGCCCCCATACAGTGCCTCAAATGGTGGCATACCAATACTAACCTGATAGCTGTTGTTATAAGCAAACTCACACAGTGGTAGATAACCCTCCCACGTACCTCCAAATTGCAAAATACAAGCTCGAAGCATATCTTCCAAAATCTGTATCAATCTTTCCGATTGACCATCGGTTTGTGGATGATAAGCAGTACTAAATTGCAACCTAGTGCCAAACTGCTCTTGCATCGCCTCCCAAAATCTCGAAGTAAATCTGGGATCTCTATTAGATATTATGGAAATTGGTACCCCATGTAATCGAACAATCTCCTGTTCGAATAATCTGCTTAACTGAGTGAACGTGTATCGCATCGAAATGGGTATAAAGTGTGCCGATTTCGTCAGTCTGTCTATTACCACCCAAATTGCATCATGTCATCTGGAAGTTTGTGGTAACCCACTAACAAAATTCATAGTAACATATTCCCATTTCCACTGAGGAATGGGTAACGACTGTAACAATCCACCAAGTCGCCTGTGTTTCGCCTTCACCTGCAGGCATATATGACATCCCCGAACATACTCTCCAATATCAGCCTTCATCCCTGGCCACCAAAACAATTTTCGCAAATCATGATACATCTTGGTTCTGCCTGGATGAACCGTATAACGTGATCGATGAGCATCCTCCAGTATACCATCCCGTATCTCTGGCACCGCAGGTATCCACAGTCTTCCCTGGTATCGCATGCATCCATCAGATGTTTCCGACCAATCAGTGCACACGGGATCCCGTCGAACCGCTTATAGAGCCCATCAGCCCACTGACACCCGATTACCTGCTTCGGTGACACTGTCGGTACTCTCATCTGACCACAAATTTGTACATCACTCAACGATGTACCCTCTACCATGCTCATAACCGATGCTATCTCCAACAGTCTCATATGATGATTACTGGTTTGACTATTGACTTCGCATCTACTCAGAGCATCTTCCACCACATTGACCTTGCCAAAGTGATATTTAATGGTGAAATCATAATCTTTCAACAACTCTAGCCATCTCCTCTGACGTAGATTCAGATCTCTCTGCGTGAAGATATAGCGTAAACTCTGATGGTCGGTGTAAAGTATAAATTTCTCCCACACAAATAATGTCTCCAAGCTTTGAGCGCAAATGCAACTGACGCAATCTCTAAATCATGTACGTGATAATTACACTCATGTGGTCTTAATTTCCTGGATAAATAAACCACTGGTCGTCCCTTCTGCATCAGAACACATCCGAGTCCAGTTCCTGAAGTGTCAGTGTAAACAGTCAAACTTTTCCCCGCCTCAGGTAACGTCAATACTGGTGCAGAAGTTAACCGCTTCTTCAATTCCAAAAATGCGTGTTCACACTATTCAGACCACTCAAAAGGAACATCCTTCTTTGTCAACCTTGTCATTGGTGATGCAATCATAGAAAAATCCTGCACAAAGCGACGATAATAACCCGCTAGACCCAAGAAACTCCGTATCTCAAAAATAGTCTTCGGTCTCTTCCAGTCAATCACCGCTCTAACCTTATCTCCCTCAACAGAGATGCCCTGATCGCTGACAACATGTCCTAAGAATTTCACTTCCCTCATCAAGAATTCACACTTACTGAATTTCGCATATAACCGGTGCTCTCTCAACGCCATAACACTGATTGAAGGTGACTCTCGTGATCCTCGCGCATTCGACTGTATATCAATATTTCATCAATAAAAACTATCACAAATCGATCTAAGTAAGGTTTCAGCACTCGATGCATCAAATCCATGAAAACCGCTGGAGCGTTCGTCAATCCAAACGGTAATACCGTAAACTCAAACAGTCCATATCTAGTACTGAAAGCAATCTTCTGGATATCTTCTTCTCGAATCCGCAATTGATGATATCCTGAACGTAAATCAATCTTCGAGAAGAATTTCGCACCTTTCAACTGGTCAAATAGATCATCAATCCTCAGAAGTGAGTAACGATTCTTTATTGTTACCTGATTCAACTTCTGATAGTCTATACACATCCTTAATGATCCATCTTTCTTCCTTACAAATAATACAGGTACTCCCCAGGGTGACATACTAGGATGAATGAATCCCTTTGCCAACAGATCCTCTAGCTGTCTCCTAACCTCTTCCTGCTCCACAGGTGACATCCAGTACGGTCTGCTAGAGATAGGTTGGGTCCCTGGTATGGACTCTATAATAAACTCTATCGCTCGATATGGTGGTAATCCGGGTAAATCATCAGGAAAAACATCAACAAATTCTCAGACTACGGGTATTTCCTCAATCCGGGTAGCCACTCGAGTCTCAGGCTCAACTACTGCTGCGAACTCCTCCATCTTTTGAGTAGTCGCTAATCTACCCCTAGTAATAGGTAACTCCGACGCAGTTTCGGTCAATGAAAACTCCATTAAACCAGGAATACTAAAGTCTACCCTTTTCTCAAAACAATCTATCCGTGCATGGTACGCTAACAGCCATGTAACAACCCCAAATTTTTTTAACTGACTTGTGTTACACTTGTCAAGATTGTGACCCGGCTACGTGAATACTGAACAGTATTTCGAACTTCGGGAGTCGACACCGAAGTGATTTTATGATTCTTTGATTGTATGTATTAGTATTGTAGTATTTTACGGGTTTCGAGCCGTTCGGGTGATATTTAATTAAGTGAGGTTTCGACTAGTTAAACGGGGGATAAAAACAAGTAAAGAGTACAAATAAATGAATTTTTAATTTATTTAATTAATTAGTTGGCGAGACAAGGTGAGACTACGCGAATTACGAGAGTCGGAACAAGGAAAAATGGACCGAGGAATGTCGTTTGAATGCGGGAGTTAGTTAATTACGCAACATATGGTCTATGGAATTGGATTTGTTAAATTGACACAGTTCAATGGTGAGGAACCATGAGATTGACCTCGAGATGTGGGTGTGTTGAGGTGGAGAGTTATGCAAGTGACAACACACACACTTTAATGTGTAATAAAGAGAAATAAATAGAATGGTTACACACTTTAATGTGTAATAAAGAGAAATAAATAGAATGGTTACACACTTTAATGTGTAATAAAGAGAAATAAATAGAATGGTTACACACTTTAATGTGCAATAAAGAGAAATAAATAGAAAAGTAAAAAGACCCATATGGGTAGTGTTTTAAAAGTGTGTAGGAATTAAGTTGGGGGTAAAAATGTCATTTGGCCTTATATATAATAAAAGAAAACCCTACACTATTCACCTCCTTCTCCAAACACCCACCGCCGCCACTTATCTTCTTCCTCCCTTCATCTCTCTCGTCGGTCTCCCACTCGGTCTCCCCTCGCCAGAACCTTCACCGGAGGTCCGCTTTCTCTCTCTATCTCCTACTCTTTCTTACGTTTTTCACTGTTTTTTTAATTTATTGTTGTTTTGGTTTCGCCGGAAAACGCCAAGCTTGGCGGTGCTACTGGCCGGACCGCCGCACCAGGGAGGTTGTCGGGGACTAGATCTCGCTCATACTAATGTCCTACAACCCTCCGGTGTGTCCGAAATCCAGTTGCGTTTTAAAACAGTTTTATTATTTCATGTGATTGTTTTTGTGTTGTATTTTATCTTATTTTTATTCTTTCTTTTGCCGTAAAATCGCATGTTTGAAAGGATTTGCTGGTTGAACCATCACTGGTGTGGGGGTTATCACGGATCTTGCTCATGTCCTCGATGGTCTCTCGCGGTTTTGGTTCATCTAAAATACTATTAATATTGTTATTTTGACGAATTACTTGTTACGATTTTTATTAAACAATTGGACTCGTTGTAGTTTCTTAATAATGTTGCGTGGTTTCTTGTTTTGATTATTCTTTGTTGATGACGTCGGTGTTGAGTTTTCAGTCAAAGTTTTGTCAATTTGGGTTTGATTTACCGATTGAATTGTCGAGGTTTTCGAGTCATTTAAAAGGATGGAAAAATGTGAAGGGTATCGACCTAGGATTAATTAATGCCTCGACCCATTAATTAGAGTTTCCAACCTTGTCAGGTAGCGGAAAACTTGGGAATACGCATTAGAAACGAGAGTTTATTTCGCGGGTCGCGATAGTTCAGGTAAGTACATTTGCCACAAGCATTTGTACGTTTGTAAGCCAGTAAGAAAATGCCATGTGATTCATTATTATTTATTCAGTCTTGTTCTGCTCTATTATTGGTATTCCATCCCATTTCTTGTTGTGTGTTTCCGGCGTAAGTGTTTCGTCTCGAAAGTACTAGGACCCGCACTAGAGGGATAAACGCGGCACTCGTGCGCACGAGTGTGTGACCACCTTTAGTGACCGTGTGACACCGAGTACTGGGTGGATGGGTTTGAGTCCTTTCCAGTCATAGCTGTGCCTTCGCTTGTGTCGATGCCCGGGAAGACCTCGCGAGGTCTTCGCCGTTATGCTATGAACTAGACCACTTATGAGCCTCTTTTGATTCCTTGGAACACACTTGACTTTCGATTGATATCTATTAGTCTGTTTATCATGCATCTTGTTTATTTAAATTCCTGTCATTTTTATTATCGCATGATATTTAGACTGATTTACTTGTATTATCATGAATTACTGTTATCTTCTTCTGGCATTACATTCGATTTTATTCAGTTATTCACCATCTAGTTTGTGACGGTGGGTGTAGATAGGGCGGAGAGCAGCAAGGGCAAGGGACCCTGCCTAGGGGATCTATTGTGAGGATTAGCGGCTGGATTTGGAGACTATTTTATAGGTTTCTTTATGTTTTGCTTTTATGTATATCGTTTTATATATATATGCTTTGGGATTATTAAACTAGGCAAATTTTGATGAGATTGGTATTATGTACCTTTGCATTTCCAATTGTACATGAATACCCGGGGTTTTCCACACTTATAGAATTCCTCTACTTCCATTGATTGAGTTATTTCCCCTTTATTATAATTATTTTAGTCTTCCGCTGAAGGCTGACTAGGCTCGTCAGGTTGCCGAGTGATGACTCGAGGCTTATATGGGTCTAGGCCGGGCGTACCCAATTGCATGGGGAAATTGGGGCCGTCACAAGCCAATCCATTCCAAAGAGTGCGCCAAACTCTAAATACTCCAATACTCGTAGATCGGCTGGTAACTGATGTCCGGAAACCTCATCCATAACATCACAAACTATCCGATTAGGGTAAATCTTATCCCCAGCAGCCGTGCTGAGAACAAGATGGGTCTCAAGTGTGTGTGCATCTAACCCTAACTCCCTAACTAACCGTTCGGCAATAAAAGAAAATGTACTACCAGAATCAAACATGGCATGTACAAGTCTGCTATAAATATACAACATACCTTCCACTAGCTGGCAGGTAGCTCCTGAATCTGGCTATGCTAGTGCATGCGCTCTGTCCCTATTGGGACTTGTTCCCGTCGAGGTGATGATGCTCTACACTCCTATCTCAAATGCCCTTGCTGCCACATCTATAACATCTGCGCGGATCCTGCCTTCTAGCCCGCCAGTCACCAGATCCCTGACCTTCATCCCGATCTCTCTGACCCCAGTCACGTTCATGATGATGCCTCTCCTGATGCTGCGGCGGAGGGTGTCGTTGTTGTTGCTCATTCGGAACTACCGCATGCACAGGCTGTCTAACGTCCCCTCTCCACTGCTCTGGACGTCTATCTCGTCTACCCTGATCCTGCCTCGGCCGATCAAAGTGCTCTTGCCGTCTCTTCGGTCACTGGTCTGAATGTGAACTCTGACCAAACCTATCCCCAAGCTCACCCCGATGTCGTAAGTATGTCTCACGAACTAACGCCTGATCATAAACAGTCTGGAATGTCTCGGCTCCACTTGCAACAATCACACATCCGATCCTCTCATCTAAACCTCGGATGAAATAGTAGATCTGGAGTCTTTCAGTATTTGCCACATCCATGGCATACAGCATAAGATATCTAAATCTATCCATATACTGCGGCACCGTCATATTACCCTGTTTCAAACTCAAGAACTGTTCCCTCAATCTAAACTGCACCTCCGTGGGAATATATTTATCGAGGAATATCTGCCTAAACTCCGCCCACGTTACTGGTGTAGTATGTGTGTTTGTGTAGGTGCTCCATTAAACTGTTGCCTGACCCCTCAAGCAATAACCGGATATACGTGGCTGGTCTGCCTCCGGTACCTCTAGCAGCTGGTGTAAACGTCGATGTGTCATCAACCATCGATCGGCAACCTCAGGATCACTAACTCCAATGAAATATGTAGGGTTAAACCTCATGAAATTTTTCACCATCTTCGCTGCCTCGGACATCCTGCTTATAGCAGTCGAACTATGACGGCCCCAATTTCCCCGTTCAACAGGGTACGCCCGGCCTAGACCCGTACAAGCCCCAAATCATCACTCGGCAACCTGACGAGCCTAGTCAGCCTTCAATTTAATCAATTTAGTAATTTATGAAAAAGTTATTGCAATAGTAAACAGTGAAAAACTAAAACAATTATAATAAAGGGGAAAATAACTCAATCAAGGGAAGTAGAGGAATTCTATAAGTGTGGAAAAACCCCGGGTATTCATGTACAATTTGATAGGTATATATACATGATGCCAGTCTCACAAAAGAAATACCAAGTTCAATGATCCCAATAATGTAAGTATAAAACGATATACACATCAGCAAAAGTATAAACACCTACTATAGAGTCTCTCTGATGTCACTGCTAATCCTCACAGTAGATCACCTAGGCAGGGCCCCTTGCCCTTGCTGCTCTCCGCCCTATCTGCACCCACCGTCACAAACTAGACGGTGAGCAACTGAAGAAAATCGAATGTAATGCCAGAAGAAGATAACAGTAATTCATGATAAAACAAGTAAAGCAGTCTAAATATCATGCGGTAATAAAATGACAGGAATTTAAATAGACAAAATGCATGAGAAATAGACTAATAGATATCAATCGAAAGTCAAGTGTGTTCCAAGTAATCAAAAGAGGCTCATAAGTGGTCTAAATCATAGCATAACGGCGAAGACCTCGCGAGGTCTCCCCGGGCATCGACACAAACGAAGACACAGCTATGACGGGAGGGACTCAAACCCACCCACCCAGTACTCGGTGTCACGAGGTCACTAAGGGTGGTCACACACTCGTGCGCACGAGTGCCCACGTTTTATCCCTCTAGTGCAGGTCCTAGTACTTTAGAGACGAAACACTTACGCTGGAAAACACACAACAAGAAATGGAATGGAATACCAATAATAGAGCATAACAAGACTGAATAAATGATAATGAATTACATGACATTTCCTTACTGGCTTACAAACGTACAAATGTTTTTTAAGGCAAGTGTACTTACCTGAACTATCACAACTCATAGACACTCTCACGTCCCTAACGCGTGTCCCCGAGTTCCTGTTAAAGGTTTGAATCCCAAGTATTAGTTTAAGACTTACATTTAGTGCTAAGGTGGTCGGTGTGAGTTTAGGTTAAACCCATTTATTAAGGCGAACTAAACCGTTGGTAAACAGCTCTCCGTTACGATTAACCTCTTTGTAATTTCTTAGGTATCAGACTTGACACGTTCTTGTCCCTCTTTGGGATCTTATTGGGCCCAAAGTCTAACTCCATAATCATTTAAGTGTATCACTTATAGGACCCTTACTAGGCTTAGATGTTTAAGCCCATTAATCTAATCCTATACCATAGTTATGGACCTTAAGGCGAGTTTATATTATTGGGCCCTTGTTGGTCCTAACACAATCCATTTACATATCATTTATATTTGTCATGGTCCTCTATTATGTAATGTGTATGTTGGGCCTTTATTGGGCCTTAACACAAACCTACAACAATTAATTTAAAGGTGTCCATACTTCTCCTTTTCATTTATTCACAAACATAAAATAATACACACACCCTACACATACATACATTTTCATTATACACACACATGTACAACTGTTGTGTACACCCCACTGTGGTGTACACACAGTGAAACGTATACCCCATGCACTTACACACCCACACCAAAATCACAAACACTACACACCCATGCATACACATGCATGCACATGCACACACACACATGCATGGGCATATACAATCACACACTACACCAACAGTCCAATCCCACACCCCAGCATACACCCCACCAGCGAGTGTACACCCACATACACCACAACAGTTCTCACCAAAACTCTATACAACACACCCCATCACCGTCTTCACCATGAAAGAGAAACACCTCCGGCTAGCGGTGTCGATGCCTCCAATCCACCGTGACTGGGGACGGACCCATCAGCCATGACACCCCAAAACAGCAAGGACAGAGAGAACTGGCCGTGAGAAAGAAAGAGGGACCGCGATGTGGGAGGTGTGTGAGGCCGAGAGAGAGAAAGAGAGAGAGAGAGAGTTACCTTCGGCGAGTTCGACTTCCCGGAGACCATGAAACTCGTCAGCAGCGAGTGGAGGAGGGTGGCGATGGCGGTGACGACGAACAAGGAGAGTGAGCCATGAATGTGAGTGGGAGGGAGGAGAGGCCGAGAGTGATGGAGAGGAAGGAGAGGAGAAACCGTGAGGATGAGAGATGGAGAGGGAAACCGTGAGCCGTGGTGAAAGGGGAGGCCGAGAGTGGTGTAGAGGAGAGGCCGAGATGGAAGAAGAGGGGGCGGCGGCGTGTGTGAAGAAGAAAAAGAATAGTAGGGTTTTCTTTCTTTTTTTTCACCACGTTTTTATATGTGTAACATATGTCAAATGACCTTTTTACCCCCAACTTACTTCCTACACAATTTTAAACAATTGCCCTTATGGGTCTTTGACCACATCATCTCATTTTAACGTATATACATATCTCAATACAAATCTCATGGCCCTCATTATGATGTGTTACTTTTACAGTTTATATTCCATAGCCCGCATATTGCAAGACTATCCAACTCCCACATTGATCTTACGTTTCCTCGGTCCGTATTTCTCTGTAAATTGGTTCGCCGCGCCCATTTTCTCGTCACATCCCATTAACTAATTAATTAAATTAATAAAAAAAAATCATTTATTTGTACTCTTTACTTGTTTTTATCTCCCGTTTAACTAGTCGAAACCTCACTCAATTAAATATCACCCGACCGGCTCAAACCCCGTAAAATACTAAAATACTAATATACACAATCAAAGAATCATAAAATCACTTCGGTGTCGACTCCCGAAGTTCGAAATACTTGTCCAGTATTCACGTAGTCGGGTCACAATACTGATAAGTGTAACGCAAGTCAGTTAAAAATTTGCGGTTGTTACACGAACCTCCTACATGTTGCTTAGTGGTAGCTGGTATTACTTTCGTAGTTTCAGCTATAGTCCTAAGAGGCTCAGTTCTCTATCTCTCTGCCTCTATCCCAGCTGTCTGTATGTCATCAACTGGTGCAATCACTGCCGAAGTGGTAGGTGCAACTAATTCAGCAATGGGTGCTGTAACAACCCCAAAATTTTTAATTGACTTGTGATTTCACTTGTCAAAATTGTGACCCGGCTACGTGAATACTGGACAGTATTTCGAACTTCAAGAGTCGACACCGAAGTGATTTTATGATTCTTTGATTGTATGTATTAGTATTTTAGTATTTTACGAGTCTCGCGCCGGTCGGGCGATATTTAATTGAGTGAGGTTTCGACTAGTCAAACGTGGGAGTTAGTTAAATATGTAACATGCGGACTATGTGATTAGTATTGTAAAAGTGACACAACCTAATGGTAAGGAGCCATGAGATTGGCCTAGAGATGTGTGTGTGTGCTAAGATGAGATGATGTGGTAAAAGACCCATAAGGGTAGATGTGTTTAAATGTATGAAGTGAAGGGAGAAGGGCAAAAAGATCATTTGATGTTATAAATATATACAAACCGTTTCATAACAAAACCCCACTATTCATCTTCTCCTTCGTTGGAAAACCGCCGCCCCCTCCTTCTCTTCCATCTCGACCCCTTCACCACACCACTCACGGTCTCTCTCTCTCCCTCTCCATTTCACTCTCATTGTTCTCTCTCGATCTCCCTCCCCACGCTCGTCGTCTCTCACGCTCTCGGTCCTTCCCTCTCGGCCTCACATCTCTCTCGCTCTCGGTGGTCTCCTCTCCCGGTGGAACGCCACCACCACCGCCTACGTCACCGAGGTAAGTGTGTGTGTATCTCCTCTCTTGATCGATTCATATGGAAAAAAAAAATGAAATGAGAAAAACAGAGGCGCCGTGCGCCTCGTTGAAAAAAAAAAAAAAAAAAAAAAAAACTTGAAGAAGATGCACACGTGCATATTATATATATAAATATAATATATATATATGTATGTATATATATATATGTATAAATATGTATATGTATAGAAGAAAAATAGCAAATATATATATATATTGAAAAATTCAGAAAAATATGATAAATTAGGAAATGGGTTCATAAATGAGTTTTGGGATTCTCTCGGAAATGTTGGCGGGATATAGTCGGGGTTTTAGCCTAGAAAAACGTAAAAATTTATATAATGTATCAAATTGAAGCTAATTTAATGACAAATGATCTTAGGTATAATTCGGGTGGTAATTTTGATTTGTTTGACATTTATTCAAGCTGGACTAGATAATTGGAGTGCGGTATAGGAAATCGGGAAGTCGCGTTAGGATCTCGGAGTTGTCATACGGGTCACGATAGTTCGAGGTAAGTACACTTGCCTTAAACAAGCATTTGTACGTTTGTAAGCCGTTAGAAAATGCCATGTGATTCATTTTCATACCATTGTGTTTGTTATTATTTACTTGTTGGCCTTCCATTCCATACTTCTTGTATGTGTGATTCCGGCGTAAGTGTTTTGTCTCGAAAGTACTAGGACCTGCACTAGAGGGATAAAACGCGGGCACTCGCGGCCACGAGTGTGTGACCACCCTTAGTGATCGTGTGACACCGAGTACTGGGTGGATGGGTTTGAGTCCCTTTCCAGTCATAGCTGCGCTTTCGTTTGAGTCGATGCCCGGGAAAACCTCGCGAGGTCTTCGCCGTTATGCTATGGACTAGACCACTTATGAGCCTCTTTTGATTCTTTGGAACACACTTAACTCTCGATTGATATCCATTAGTCTGTTTATCATGCATCTTGTCTATTTAATTTCTGTCTTTTTATTTCCGCATGATATTTAGACTACTTTATTTGAATTATCATGAATTATCTTGTTGTTTTCTGCATTGGCATTACATTCGATTTTATTCGGTTGCTCACCGTCTAGTTTGTGACGGTGGGTGCGATAGATAGGGCGAGAGAGCAAAGAAGGGCAAGGGACCCTACCTAGGGGATCTGTTGTGAGGATTAGCGGCTGGAGTTGAAGACTATTTTATAGGTTTTTATTATGTTTTGCTTTTATGTACGCCGTTTTATATATACATGCTTTGGGATTATTAAACTTGGCAAATTTTGATGAGATTGGTATCATGTACCTTTGCATTTCTAATTGTACATGAATGCCCGGGGTTTCCACACTTATAGAATTCCTTTACTTCCATTTGATAGAGTTATTTTCCCAATATTTGATTTGAATTTGACTTTTGCTTCCGCTGTGTTATAATTGCAATAACTCTTTCATAAATCTTGAATTTTTGATGTTTTGAGGCTGACTAGGCTCGTCAGGGTTGTCGAGAATTGACTCGAGGCTTGCACGGGTCTAGGCCGGGCGTACCCAAATGCATTGGGAATTTGGGGCCGTCACAGTTGGTATCAGAGCCTAGGTTTGAGGAGCCTAGGGATGAGGTGTAGGTTATTCTTTAACCTGATACCAACGTCACAGTTGGTATCAGAGCTTAAGGTTATAACGACCTGACTCTCAAGTTAAAACACAAACCATTAAGACAGCGGAAGTTAGGAATGGTTGAACTTAGAGTGGAAACCCTACGATCCTTTTAAAAACTAAAATGGGGGAGTTCGGGATGAGTCGAATTTAAATTTGTACATATTATGATTGTTGAGTGTACTATATGGTATGCGGTAGCTATGTATTGATCCGAAGTATCGCTTTATTGGTTCAAACAGTAATGGCGGATCAAGCCGGTCCGAGCGACGACAACGGGACGATCGATTCTCGATTTGTCACTTTGGAGGAGTTTCGCGCTTGGACACGAGATTTGAAGATCTAGTGCGGTCGTTGACGATACCCGCACCGACTATCGCGACACCATCAACTCCGACCACTCCTATACCACCCGTTCCAGGTTACTCGGGGAATGGAGACTCCAAGTAGCTACGAATTCCACCGCCCGATTCCGTTAGCGGCAATTCCCGAGGGAATAGTTGATGCGACAGTACGCCGATCGAGGCGGAGACACCTCCATTACGACGGAGATAGTACAAACGACGGAGACGCCGACTATGCCGATTGTTGCTGCAGAGACTACTCAGCGGTTACTACTCCGGTCACTACTCCGAGGAGAAAGCACTAAGGCCACCGCCGAGGCGAGGCGGTGGAGAGAATTCAAGCGACACGATCCGGTCAAGTTCTTTGGTGGTACGACGTAACGGCCGCAGAGCTTTTCCCGAAGAATCACGAGAAGATTCATACTATCATCGCGACCGAGGATCACATGAGAGCGACGATTTCCTCATCTATGCTCCGGGGAAGCGGATGATTGGTGGACGACTATCATTACTACCCGAGGCACCCCGAGAGATTGGATCGACTTCAAGACTCAATTCAACCGAAGTACTTTCCACCGACCGTTCTTCGTGCGAAGAGGAATGAGTTTATGGCACCGAGGCGAGCACCGATGAGTCGGTGATGGATTACATGGGTAGGTTTATTGCACTATTACCTTATGCTTTGGAGGATCTGCAGATACCGAGACCGATCGAGTCTATTACTTCACCGAGGGTTTGCTACCTACGATTGGAGGTTCGTAGTCACTACACAAAGGAGACTTTGCAGATTGCGTACGAACGTAGTTTAGCGAGGAGAGTTACTTACTCACACATCCGAATGAGGTTAGGGCGAACGAGAGCGGAGACCCGATCGATAGTCACTATCGCGGGACGGGAAGAGAAAAAGGAGCGAGATGGGAGAATCGTGAGCATCGGGCACGAGTGTAGGATCTCGTTGCACAACAAACCACACGTTTGGTACAAGCCGTTCCACCCGTGCCAAGCTTTGCCGTCATTCACCGCGATCTAATCGACATGACCAGCGATCGCAGAGCGGTGCGAGAACAGGGATGCTGATCGAGGAGTTAGGCAGAGGAGCACGCAGAGGTCTAGTCAGACTCAAACTCATGGTTCTACACAGGGACGAGGCCAGAGTCAGACTCAGAGGTCGCAGGATAACCGTACGTGTTACAGATGCGGACAGGTCGGTCACCTTCAGAGGGAGTGCTCTCAGCCAGTAAAAGCATCGTCGCAGCATCACCAGTACCAGAGAGAGCGTGTTCAGGCTGCTGTTGAGCCAGACCAGGAGGCACCCAGACACATTAATGAGGGTATGCTTTTCATTCGCGGTACTTGCATGCATATCGTATTCGATTCAAGTTATGTTGATCCCTTGATTGTTGTGCGTTTGGTAGACCTGTTAGGATTGAAAAAAACTCAATAGATGTAGCAGGCCTAAGTCCTAGTCACAGCTGTCAGGATGCGACATACTTGAATGTGCATAGTCTTGACATTTCGATAGTGTTAGGAGGCTACGAGTTGCCAGTAAAGATGCGAGTACTATAGTTGTTAGAGTTCGAAGCCTTGGTTGGTGCGAATTAGGTATAAACATTACGTGCGTTGTTTGGTGGATACGAGAAGATCAACATTGTTGTTGATGCATTGCACTTCAAAGGATTGAATGCGGAGGTAGTCGTGTGTCAAAGAACCTATGAGCGTGGTTTACGTGAAGCAGTCAAGTTGATGAGTTCAGCGGACGTGCCGATGATTACCAGGACCTAGATACGTGGTGAAACGATATTGCAGACCATCTCATTTGGCATTGTGTGCGAGGAACAGCTAGATGATGCGTCATACCAGCGGTGCAGTGAGATGGTGGATAGTTCCGATTGCCTAGACAAGAGTCGGTCGACAGACTCATGCTTGAGGTATCGCGGGCGACCGGGGTTTCCATTGGTGGGCGATGTGTGTGACCAGTGTACTTGGGGAGAATTCACCGTTTTGATCCCGCTCGTGTGTCGGGTTGACCTAAGATGTGCGCCGGTATGCGACATTCTTTTGGTGGCCAGGATGATTTCCGAGTTGTCGGAGTTATTCAAACGTGAGATATGCCGGCGCTTAGAGGTGGGTATCGACGACTGGAGGATTACTACGGCCTTACCCATTTCTCGATGGAATTGGGTACATATTGATATGGATTTCGTTAGTGGTTGCCCCGATCTCCTCGTGGTCATGATAGCGTCGGGTAGTTGTGAGAAATTTTATTTGAGACTTAAGATTGCCGGGAGTGGCATAGGAAATACTTGTTGAGTATCACGATGAGCTTCAAAGTATGATTCGGGAGATTATGAATACCTAAAGATCTCTCTCGAAGGGTCACGAACGGTTCTGAGTCAAGAAATGACTCACTCTGAGTTTTTATCGGTCTCGTTAAGAGTTACAAAGAGTCGTTAATTTAATTTATTTATTAGGTTAATTTCGGGGACGAAATTCTAATAAGTGGGGGAGACTGTAACAACCCCAAAATTTTTAATTGACTTGTGATTTCACTTGTCAAAATTGTGACCCGGCTACGTGAATACTGGACAGTATTTCGAACTTCGGGAGTCGACACCGAAGTGATTTTATGATTCTTTGATTGTATGTATTAGTATTTTAGTATTTTACGAGTCTCGCGCCGGTCGGGCGATATTTAATTGAGTGAGGTTTCGACTAGTCAAACGTGGGAGTTAGTTAAATATGTAACATGCGGACTATGTGATTAGTATTGTAAAAGTGACACAACCTAATGGTAAGGAGCCATGAGATTGGCCTAGAGATGTGTGTGTGTGCTAAGATGAGATGATGTGGTAAAAGACCCATAAGGGTAGATGTGTTTAAATGTATGAAGTGAAGGGAGAAGGGCAAAAAGGTCATTTGATGTTATAAATATATACAAACCGTTTCATAACAAAACCCCACTATTCATCTTCTCCTTCGTTGGAAAACCGCCGCCCCCTCCTTCTCTTCCATCTCGACCCCTTCACCACACCACTCACGGTCTCTCTCTCTCCCTCTCCATTTCACTCTCGCTGTTCTCTCTCGATCTCCCTCCCCACGCTCGTCGTCTCTCACGCTCTCGGTCCTTCCCTCTCGGCCTCACATCTCTCTCGCTCTCGGTGGTCTCCTCTCCCGGCTGGAACAGCCACCACCGCCTACGTCACCGAGGTAAGTGTGTGTGTATCTCCCTCTCTTGATCGATTCATATGGAAAAAAAAAATGAAATGAGAAAAACAGAGGCGCTGTGCGCCTCTGTTGAAAAAAAAAAAAAAAAAAAAACTTGAAGAAGATGCACACGTGCATATTATATATATAAATATAATATATATATATATGTATGTATATATATATATGTATAAATATGTATATGTATAGAAGAAAAATAGCAAATATATATATATATTGAAAAATTCAGAAAAATATGATAAATTAGGAAATGGGTTCATAAATGAGTTTTGGGATTCTCTCGGAAATGTTGGCGGGATATAGTCGGGGTTTTAGCCTAGAAAAACGTAAAAATTTATATAATGTATCAAATTGAAGCTAATTTAATGACAAATGATCTTAGGTATAATTCGGGTGGTAATTTTGATTTGTTTGACATTTATTCAAGCTGGACTAGATAATTGGAGTGCGGTATAGGAAATCGGGAAGTCGCGTTAGGATCTCGGAGTTGTCATACGGGTCACGATAGTTCGTGTAAGTACACTTGCCTTAAACAAGCATTTGTACGTTTGTAAGCCGTTAGAAAATGCCATGTGATTCATTTTCATACCATTGTGTTTGTTATTATTTACTTGTTGGCCTTCCATTCCATACTTCTTGTATGTGTGATTCCGAGCGTAAGTGTTTTGTCTCGAAAGTACTAGGACCGCACTAGAGGGATAAACGCGGCACTCGCGCCACGAGTGTGTGACCACCCTTAGTGATCGTGTGACACCGAGTACTGGGTGGATGGGTTTGAGTCCCTTTCCAGTCATAGCTGCGCTTTCGTTTGAGTCGATGCCCGGGAAAACCTCGCGAGGTCTTCGCCGTTATGCTATGGACTAGACCACTTATGAGCCTCTTTTGATTCTTTGGAACACACTTAACTCTCGATTGATATCCATTAGTCTGTTTATCATGCATCTTGTCTATTTAATTTCCTGTCTTTTTATTTCCGCATGATATTTAGACTACTTTATTTAAATTATCATGAATTACTGTTGTTTTTCTATTTGGCATTACATTCGATTTTATTCGGTTGCTCACCGTCTAGTTTGTGACGGTGGGTGCAGATATAGGCGAGAGCAGCGAAGGGCAAGGGACCCTACCTAGGGGGATCGTGTTGTGAGGATTAGCGGCTATTTGGAGTTGAAGACTATTTTATAGGTTTTTATTATGTTTTGCTTTTATGTACGCCGTTTTATATATACATGCTTTGGGATTATTAAACTTGGCAAATTTTGATGAGATTGGTATCATGTACCTTTGCATTTCTAATTGTACATGAATGCCCGGGGTTTCCACACTTATAGAATTCCTTTACTTCCATTTGATAGAGTTATTTTCCCAATATTTGATTTGAATTTGACTTTTGCTTCCATTCGTGTTATAATTGCAATAACTCTTTCATAAATCTTGAATTTTTGATGTTTTGAGGCTGACTAGGCTCGTCAGGGTTGTCGAGAATTGACTCGAGGCTTGCACGGGTCTAGGCCGGGCGTACCCAAATGCATTGGGAATTTGGGGCCGTCACAGGTGCTACTATTGGTACACGCGAACTCTGAATGTACTCCATCAGCTCAGCCATCTGAGTCTAATGTAGTAGCTGTTGATCAGTAACCCTCTGTACCATAGCTCGCAAATCTGCTACCTTCCTACTAGTATGATCACTCGGCTCCCCAACCTCCTGCTGAGTAGTAGGAGAGTTAGTAGTAGGGGTCTGTCCATTTATGTGATCTGCACCAATTTACATAAACCACTTAGTTTCCAATATACGTATGCGCATAATATGTACTTATATCCAACAAATACATATATCAAATAACAATACTGATTCTACCCCCTTCATTCACTTCCCAACTAAAGTTCTAAGCAGTTCATCGGGTTTCCACATCTAATTTGTTTACAATTTATGCTCTTTTCCACTTCCCTATTTACTTCAAGGCCCTATCAACCTTGCTCTGATACCAAACTGTGGCGGCCCCAATATCCAGGGTCACCCCGTGCAATAGGTACTTCTCCAGCACACACTCCAGAAGCACCTGCCACGTCACTCATTCATCCATCTCCTCACTATATCCACATATACTCTGTGAAGTGATGTTCATGAATTTCATACTATTTTATCTATATATTACCATTTCACAATTTATCTATGTAATATCATTTCACAGCGGAAGATCCTAATATAGTCAAACACTTTAATATAGTATTGATTAGTGCACCTATAATGGAATCCTAAACTGTACATACATACATGCGATTAACTGAAACAGTGTTATATACAAGTACAATAATAGCAAGTTTCTCATCCCAAAATACTACAAAATATCAAAACCATATATGTACCAGCACACGTACTAGCAAGTCTTGAAGTGGTAAGTCAGATGTAATCGCCAATGACCTCCTTACCCTTGCTGGTACTAGGATTTGCACTCAGTTATTACAAAAAATCAGATAATGAGTCCAGTAAGTAAAACACAAAGAAAAACCACCAGGCATTTCAATTTAGGAATATGAATAGAAACCAATAAACAGTGTCAAATAATCATGCAATAGCAAGGACATAACGCAGGCAACTGCTCAAAAGGAAATGCATGAATACCAACACGAAGATAAAAAATGGGTGTGTATTAAATACCGCCAGTGAAGCTAGGATTAATGGCCCGGTCATACCCTACTCCAATGACCCCGCTGACTGTATCCTAGTCACCAAATACATTTGAGAAAAACAAACCCCACACACCGAAAAATCGCCTGAACGATACCGTTCCCATCACAATCAGATTTAGATTGACAAAGAAATAAAGCTCAACGAATAGAATAAGTAAATGCAATAGTGGTATTCAATTGGGTTTTACATACCTCATGTGACGACCCCAATTTTCGAGGTCGCCCGTGACCCACGCCCTCTGCCCGCAAGCCCAGCAGCGCCTGTCACGTCCGGACACGTCATCACTGCTGCCACGTTTACAGCTCTGTGAAGTGATGTTTTGTGTAACTAATCCTACCATATTAAGTTGTCTGACCCATCTAGCAGGTTAGTTAATAATTTCAATTATAGCTGAAGCATTTAATTCGTATTTTATGAGAATTCATTTAACTTAAGTAGTGGAAAACCCGGATACAAACACCATGTATATAACTGAGACGAACTAAACAGTAATCCATATACATGTGATAAAGTTCTAAAGTCCCTAAAACCCAGCAAAATAGTATATACATACATGACATCAAAACACGAGCTTTCAGCAGCAACGACCTCAGAGATAGTCGCCTAGTACCTCCTTCCCCTTGCTCTTGCTCGTACCTGGATCTGCGCTCAGTTGCCCAACACATACAACAACGAGCCCAGTGAGTAAATTCCCAAGAGAAGTCTACACGTTAATCATGAAAACATGGATAACCTGCGAGGCATGTGAATATGATCCTAGCAATAGGAATCATATTCCTATGACTGGCAGTAAATAATCATCACAACATCACATTATTCACACATCAACTGTAAATGTAAACATCCAGAATCCAACGAATAATCAACTAAATGGCTCGAACGTAAACTCAACAGTAAATAAATCATCACTCGTTTAATCACGATAAAACCATGACCCGCCGGTCATATGATAACAAAACGGAGTTCTCAGCACAAACCAGTGCTTAATAACAGGCTTACAATGATCTACACCTTAACTCGAATCGGGCGTACTCCTTTCCAAGCTTTTTAGTTCTAAGAGTACCCTTAATCCCTCGAGACAGTTGTAGATACATTCTACTCCTATCTACACGGTCGCCGTCGCAGACTAGTCCATGCTCAAGCGTGTAGTCATAACCAAGATGAAAAACCATGCGTGACCACCAACAGTCATCGCATACGATAAGATAATCGATAGAATACACGCCATGAATTTAAAGTGTAACTTTCTCAAGGGTTTTACGCACCTGAAATACGCTCTCCGACTTTCGGACCCGCCAATTCGACCCGCCTAGCTCTCCGATGCCTGAGCTATGGTTTCCCAGTCCTTGAAGTCCATTTATAGTGTCTTATATTATTTAAAAACATATTATATAATTTTTTACGTTTTTATACCATATTTCAAATTTTCAGTATCTCTTCCAGACAATGTCGGGGGTTCCAAAAATACCTGGGAAGTCCAAAAACTACTTTTCTACCTTTTTCTTAATTTTCTATATTTTTCTGGAATTTTTCCCAATTTTTCTGATATTTTTAAATTATTTTTCCTATTTTCCAGCAATATAATGTAATATATATATATATATAATATATATTATTTAATTTTAAAAAAAATTATATTTTTTTATTTGGGTGGGGCTCACCTGGACCGGCCTGGCTCAGTTCGGGTGACGCACGCGCCACGCGCGTGCGTCCCCTTCCTTGGGACGAACCAGGAACCAAGTTCCTGGTTCAAACAGAACTGAATTTTTTTTTCTCTTCTTCTTTTGGTTTCTCATCATTCTCCTCTTCACTCATCCTCACTCTCAACCCATTGGAGACCTCCAAAACATCAAAATCTCACCCCCAATTCCACCAAAACAACATCAAATTATCATATTAAAATACATGTAAATAAACCCAAAATTTACCAAATCACCTCAATTTTCCACAAATTCTATCCTAATTGATAAGATTCATCAAATTAAACCTCAAGAACACCGAATTGACCTCCTAAAACCATTAAAAATAAATGAAATCCGAATTCACCACAACCTATTTTAACCACATTTTTATCGAAAATTTCCATTAAAATGATAGAGATTACCTTGGATCGATGTTGTGAGGCTCGGATTCCCTTTCCCAAAGCTCGAATTCTCCTTCTCAAATCTCAATTTCCCTCTCTCTGATCTTCCAAATTGTTTGAGAAACAAATGTTGCATTTGCATGTTGATCGATCAAGTTATATATATAGGTGGTGTTTTAATCTCACGTGCATACGCATCTCGAGGCTAATCCAACAGCTACTGATCGCCCTATGTCACACAACTTCTGAACACCCTATCATGATACTATGTATCTCGAATTTCCTTGTTATGCATCTCGAGGATTATCCTATGCATGCTAATTTTTCCTATCAAACTATAGGACTTTAATTTATTCGTTAATACATTAATTCAACCTTAGGTTAATTCACCTTAATAAATCATATAAAATTCATAAGTGCGTCACACTAGCACTCAGCTACCCGACAACCTATGCCCCGTACCCCGGCTACCCAATACCCGGAACCAGGTCCCCGACACGCACTTCGGGACATATACCTGACTCGTCGCCTTGCCCGATGTCAACTTACACACATGTACCCCAATTCACACTCCAACAACCCCGAAATCCAACCCCCTGGTCTAGCTCTAATAAACACCCAACAATCAAAAGTATCACCCCAAATGTACATAAGATTATTTATCATTGAATTAGCTTCAATTTGACATATTATGTCAATTTTACATTTTTCGAGATAAAAACTCCAGTTATAAAGTCTCCTCCGACTTTTGGATTTCTCATTTCCATAAAAATTTCTCAATTTCTATTTATTTGATCAAAATACTATTTTTTCATATTTTTTCCTATTTTTTGAATTTTCTTTCCATTTTCTCTTTCTTTTCTCTTTTTTTTATTTTTATTTTAAGTGTGAATCGGGCCGAACCGGGTTCGTCTCAATCGAGCCGAACCGGCCCGATTCACCACCTTCTTCTTCAACAGAACTGTGAACAATTCTATTTTTTTTCGATTGCTGCGCTTTCTTCCTTTTTCCTCTCTTTTCCTCTCCAATGGAATTAGGAGGATGGGGAGACGACACATATCGTCTCCCTCCTCGGACTGATTCAAATTCTCGGCCATGGCCGAGCTCACCACCACCTCCACCACACAACGTGCACCACACAACCACTACAATAATGAACACAACACAAGCTCACCTTGTTCTCCTCGATCCCGACGTCACGAGCTCCCCAAACTCTCGAGCTCTCCTCTTTCTCTCCTTCTTCTTCTCGGCTTGTTCTCTTCGTTCTCTCCTCTGTTTCGATTTCACATTTAAAGAAGAATAAGACGGTTTGATGGTGGAAATGACCGAAATACCCCTCATGTCTATCTCTTTCCTTATTTAAACTAAAACCTTTATTGGTAATTTCACATTTTCTATTTTATTTTCTGATTTAATATGTATATATTTATATATATATATATATATATATATATCAATTTACCTATATATATAAATATATACACTCACCTATATTTTCGCATTTATAATTTCATCGTGCGCGCCAACGAGCGTACTCGGGCGTGCACACTACCGTACCACCCACGCGTATCGATCACAACTAAACCCCGACTCTCAACCTTACCCGGACTAAAATAATATACATACACACCTGTGATGACTATAATATCAATTACATCACAGAATTTACAACCAAACATACACTGTCAAATCTGCAAATCTCAAAATCCCGCCTAATCCATACGCGGCGTCCACATGTCATCTGAGCTGACGTCCAAATCTGAAATAATTATAACAATAACAACGTTAACAAATAACGGTATAGAGATCGGGAGTTTTTTCGGGGTTAGCGGTCATTCTGGGAGATTTGTGAAGGATTTTTTCAAAATTGCTTCACCAATGACTAGGCTGACACAGAAAGACGTCATATTTAATTGGACTGAGGAGTTTGAGAACGCATTTGCTCAGCTGAAGAGATTATTGACTATCGCCCCTATATTGGTGTTACCAGAGGCTGGTCAGGGATTCTTAGTGTACATTGATGCTTCACACATAGGACTTGGATGTGTATTGATGCAGGGTAGTGGAGTTGTGGCATATGCGTCGAGACAGTTGAAGATACATGAGAAGAACTACCCTACACATGATTTGGAGTTAGCAGCGGTAGTATTTGCTTTGAAGATTTGGAGACATCATCTATATGGGGAGAAATTCACACTCTATACTGATCACAAGAGTCTGAAATATCTCTTCACTCGAAAGAAGTGAACACATAAGGCGTATGAGATGGTTAGAGTTTTTGAAGGACTATGACTTTTCTCTAGAGTATCACCCAGGAAAAGCTAACGTAGTTGCAGATGCGCTTAGTAGGTGTGACGACCCGCCCCGACCTAGGGTCGGGTCGCCCGGCCTAGACTGCCACTTGGACCCGATACCTGAACCAGGCCCAAATAACGATCTGGCATGCCTAAACAAATAAACTTACGGAATACACATTGGCTAAATAAAGGATAATAATTGCGGAATAAATATAAAGAGATATCCTAAAGCCAATAGATTTAAGTTCATAAAACATTAATAAAACTATACATGGGTTCATGCTCATTTAAACTAAACAAGTTTATTAAATCTTTGAAGTGGATCAACTAAAGGTAACTAGGATTCAAGCTACCCAAAGATCTATTTTAATTTTAACCCCAAGTTGAATAGTTTCAAAATCAAATATACATAATATATATCAGCAAAGGCTCACATCAAGAAGAGACTTCAAGCTCGTCTCTCCCTTACCTTAACCTAGCGTTGTCGTGGATACCTGAGATATAAGTGAGATGAGCTAAAAGAACCAACGGAGCTCAGTAATACGAAAAACCCGTTCAACCATCAAATATGCAAGTAATAACTAATAAGCATGTAAAGTCTAGCATGTACTTGAAAACAAATAAGGATTCATTGAATAATAGTATGGTAGCAGGATTTCATAAGAAATAGACTTATAATGAACCATCAAGTACTATCTATCATGGACATAAGGTTTGTAAGCAACAAATAAATAGAAATTCATCCTTTCATAACAAATACGACATATTTATAAACCATCAAGTTGTAACAACAATAATCATGCATAGCATTAAAGAGATTGACAAATCATTACATAAATTCAAGATTTCATGCAAAGGAAAGGTTTTACGAGATTATGTACTATAAAATATAGTAATACGATAAGTCGATGTTTCATTCAATGCATACTAGGTATTGGCAAGAATCCAGTGACCAATTTTCCTACTCTCGAGATGATGGAAACAACTAGCTAGCACACATGCCTTATATGCCCTTTCGTTTGTCCCATCAAATCAACAATAGGTTCGTCCAAGTCATCACCAATGCACATCGCTATATCTCAAGAGTACAAGAGAGAGGAATTCCAACTCATGTCCCTACGTGACATACTTATGAATTCAATTAGTCAAATAAAGCCCTCGGTGGTAAACTTCACAAACATCCTGGGGTGTTAACGACCCTCGGTGGTACCACAACATTCTGAGGTATTCATATAGATTTACTTGCTAATAAGGCCCTCGGTGGAACTCCACAAACATCCTGGGGCCCTGAATAACATAGATGAGAAAAACAGTGCATTCACGTTCCATAGATACGTAGATTCGAGCCAATACCACGACACAACCCATAAATCCCAAGTCTTTAATTCAAATTGTGAATCCTAAACATAACTAGTAATCATGCCATATTTGATAATCGAGCAAGCTCCCCACTTATTTGCACTCGCCGCGAATCCTAATCTCGATCCTCTCGCATTTGGGCTCGATGTGAACCGTCTCATGAATCTAGACAATTTGAAAGAATAATTACTTTATATATCTACAACCATATAAGTTTAACATCAATTGTCTAGATCTTAGAAATTCACCTTATTTTATAGCTAACTTCACTAAAGGTCATTCACGACTCTAAAATCGACACTTAAAATTAATATCGATGATTTGAGTAAAATAAGAATGCAGTGATGTAAAACAAGGAAAATCTGCTAAGACTTAATTTTTTCAACAAAAATGAAGACGTTCGATTAATTATATTTAAAAAATCCAAATAACCATACAAGACTCAATTTAGACTTTAAATTCCCAAATGAAAATATTCAGTCAAAGTCCACAAATTTATCGAATAAGTTTATTTCCCAAAGAAAAGATTCAAAGTCCTTTTTAAATCTCGACTCAACCTTAAATGCCAAATCATATTAATAAACTTCAACCATGCTCAATTTACTAAAATCATAGGGAAACCCTTTCATGTACATTCAAACCATGGCAAACAAGATTGATTCATCCATAGTACTCATTATCATAAAGCTTAAAATTTTGTATAACCCATTTCAAGACTAGATCTAAGAAAAATTGAACAAACTTTGAAAATCATCAACTTTTATTGCCAATACCAACACTAAGACAATAAATCTAGAAAGTATTATAGTCTCACCATGCCTTCAATGGAGTTTTTGACTCCAAATCCTTTCCAAAATCTCATTCTAACATAGATTAAATCTTTCTTTTCTTCTTTTCTTCTCTATTTTCCTCGCATGCTTGTCGTTATCGATGCCATCAACCCTTTGATCTCCAAATCTTCAATAATAATAAAGAAATCAAGGAGGGAGGCGAGGTTATACCTTTTTTGAGCTTGAACCCTCTACATAGGTGTTTAACAAGATTGGGGCTAGGGTTTTCTTTGATTTGCTTAAATAGTATTAGGGTTAGGGATTAGGGTTGTGATTATTTACAATTTATCTAAAATGCCATTTTGGATCATAATCTCAATTAGGCTTTATTATTTAAAATAAAACTTTATTTACTTCTCTAACTCATATTTAATTTGTCAAGTTTAGAATTGTATTTCCATATCAAACACCTAACATATTTTTATCATGAAATTACTAAAATACCCATAGATTGGGTTATGGAGAATTTGAGTCGTTACAGTAGGAGACCGGTTGGAGATATGGAGATGACCAATTGTCATATGACACGTGAGTATGAGATGTTCGAGGTAGCGGCAACATCAAGTCAGATAGATATTCCTACGGATGCTAGAGTTGAGATTTGCGCACAGTTGAGAGTACTGACCGTGTCTACCCAGAGAGTGGCAGAGGGGCAGAGGACCGCAAGTCGTATACGAAATTCAGTGAGTTAGAGCAGAGTTTAGATTGTGTTTAATGGGCAGAGACATCACATTAGTGTTTGAGGTTTATGGGCAGACTGTAGATACCCGAGGTGCCAGAGTTGAGAGATGAATCCCTTTAGGAGTCACATCGTTCTCGATTTACCGTTCATCCAGGCAGGACTAAGATGTACCATGATATGAAGAGACATTTCTAGTGGTCTGGGATGAAGGCGGGCGTGTCAGAGTTTATCAAGAATTGTGGGATATGCCAGTAAGTGAAAGTTGAGCATCGTAGGCCTGGGGACTCTTACAACCACTTCCCATTCCGAAATGGAAATGGGAAGACATAGCTATGGACTTCATCAGAGGTTTATCGAGAACTGCAAGGAGACACGACTCGATATGGGTTATAGTCGATAGACTAACTAAGTCAGCTCATTTCCTACCAATGGCATCACATTACACCTTTGATCAGTTGAGCGTGTTGTTTGAGCGAGAGATTATCAGGCTGCATGGGGTACCGTTGACTATTTTATCAGATAGAGATGCTAACTTTACATCCAGGATGTGGCAGAGTATGTAGGAGCAGTACGGAACACGCCTACATTTCAGTACGGCCTTTCACCCTTAGACTGACGGACAGACTGAAAGACTCAATCAGGTCCTAGAGAATATGTTACGAGCTTGTGTGCTAGAGTTTGACGGATCATGGGCGGAATACCTACCGTTGCGTGAGTTTGCATACAACAACAGTTATCAGGCTAGCATTGAGATGATACCATTTGAGGCTTTATATGGCAGACCTTATAGCTTTCCATCTTGTTGGGCTGAGCCAGAGAACAGATTGTCAGTAGGACCTAAAATTTTTGTTGATCATATAGAGAAGGTACGACAAATCCAACTGAAGATTAAGTGAGCCCAAGAAAGACAAAAGAAGTATGCAGACAAGTCTCACAGTGATCTCACTTATCCTGAAGGAGCCTATGTCTACCTTAAGGTTTCTCCTCGGAGAGGTCTACAGAGATTTTGTGTAAAAGGCAAGCTTGCACCATGTTTCATCGGGCCATTTAGAGTTAAGAAACGAGTTGGAAAGGTTGCGTATGAGTTAGAACTTCCCCCACAGATGTCAGGTGTTCATTCGGTCTTCCATGTATCGATGCTTCGACTGGTTGAGTTGAAATAGTAGTCCTACATTAGAAAATAAAAACTTATAAATGAAGTATATTAGAGATTGTCCCCTATCTAATAGTACCAAGGGCTTTTGAGTTAAAACCCCACACCTAAAAGATGAAGGGTGGTTAAGTTGGGGACAGTATCGATATTGGGGAGATCAATGGCTCGCAGAGAAGTGTCGCGAGTGGCCGCTTACAGGTAACGTACCATGAGACGAAAAAATTCAACAAAAGAAAATGATATTTTCACATACTTTGGATAGATACATTTGATACATAGCTGAGGTGGACAATATAAGGGTCCCACAAATATATGACACTTCCAATTTTACCCTCACCTCCTTTACACCCACTACCACCACCGCCCGCCATCCTCCACCGCCACATCCCGCCACCGATGTCCATCACTGCCCTCACCACTACCTCGCCGTTGCTAGTACTCTTCACCTTTGCCCTTCTCCGACCCGTGTCGCCGCATAAAAATCAAAACTTTATGGGAAAAGTGGAGGTGTTGAGAGGTGGAAGAGACAACAGAGGTCGACCACGGTGGGGAAGGGCAGAGGTCGTGAGAGTAGTGGTGACGAGGCAGTGGTGAGGGTGAGGGTGAGGGCGGGGTGGACATCTACGGTGGGATACGGTGGTGGCCAATGGAGGGTGGTGGTGGTGGTGGTGGTGGTGGTAGGTTTGAAGGAGGTGTGGGCAAAATTGGAAGTCTAATATTTGGGGGACCCTTGTATCGTCCACCTCAGCTATGTAGTTAATGGATGTATTCAAAGTATGTCCTTCCATGATTAAAATTATGAATTATCAATTTTTGTCTCTTACTTAAAGAGATGAACAATCAACCTTTTCATTTTAACTTAAACTAAAATTTGTCCCACATGCTTCTCGGCCATTTTTTGGTGGGTGAAGGGCATGCATGTTGAGTAGATTTAACTCAAATGCTAAAAAGTATCTAGTCATAAATTTAAAGCTTTTGGTTAAAGTTATGTGTATATGTGTGTTACAAATATATAGGACACAACAAACATCCATGTAAAAGGTGTAGTAAAGCCATCTTCATCAACATGTCTTCATCAACATGTCACCACTAAATTTGTTCATAGTGCAATTGTCATTTTGTTTTGGCTTGTTAACAATACCATGGTATGACAAAAGCTTATTTCCTCAATTTGATCACTCACCTATACTCTCATATATAGGAATTTCATGAATATGACTTCCTAAGCAATGGAAGCATGTTACGTCAAAATTAGAATATTCAAATTGACATGAAGAAACTTGGCTAAACTTCCCAACGCTTGTTTTCATATAATGTATGTTGATGTGGACAGTATAATTAACTTTGTACTGTTGGAACAAATGAGTTGTTCTTATGTTTGAAAGAAAACATATTAGTCCCACATTGAAAAATTACAAGTCTTTATATACTTTATATGCACAATCAATAATCATTTAGAAGCAAATGGTTGGAGCGACCCAATAGATGTATATAGGTAGCATGGTAACTTAACAAGTATTTTAGGTCAGAAAAGGGACTGGGGCCTTCGGGATTTAGCTTGGCTTATTTGTTTCAAACAAACTATAATTTTTTAAATAATTTTTTAATTTTCAAATTTGTTAATCAACGGTTAAATTTGTTTTTTCAATTTAACTAATTGACTGTAAATTAGTTAACACATGCGACTGTTAATTTTCGAATTCAATAGATGTGTCTTTTTGAAACAACTATTCCAAGTTTATTTAAGTCCTACTCAAACATAAATTTTAACACTAAATTTTCAATTCTAAAAATAAGTCATTGTTTGTTATAGAGAAATATAATTCAACATACTTTCAAATTGGTGATTTGTAAATTTGGAAGTGCACTCCGATTGAATCTTGGGTCAGATTTCTGAAGAAGATTTATTACTAAATTATGAAAAAATTCTATCTTAGGTTATTGCGAAAGTCGCAAACTTCTAATTAAAATTTTTAATTGATATTTATTTATTCAGTTATATTTTCAATTTATTGCAATTCTATTTTATTTATAATATAAGAAATCATTACAGATTAACATGTACAACCTTGTTAAAAAGATTCTTATAATTTCCTGACAAAAAAAAAAGAAAGAAAAGATTCTCATAATTCATTGGTTTTTTTTTGAGGTTTAATTTATTAGATTCAAAATAACAATAAATGTCAACCATAAATAGGTATGTTTTCACTCCTATGAGATGGGCTGATGGAATCCTAAAAAAAAATGATGATCGATAAATAATGCATTGATTAACTAAACGATTATTCATTACAAAACCATAGGATTCGTAGAGTTTAATTCGATAAAGTTCAGATCACCATCTTTATTTATAGCACAAAATACTACTTGTACCATCATTCCTTCAATTCATTTGCGATAAATTAGTTCCCACCCGAACCCTCACCACTTCCAGAGCCAGACCCAACACCAATGCCCGACCCGGAAGCAGAAACTGAACCAGACCTTGATCCGGACCGAGAAATGGACCCAACAACAGGAGCCGAAAGAGAGCCCGAACCCGAACCGGACCCAGATGCGGACACACCCCCTGTGCCCACTCCGAGTCCGGCCCCTGTTCCTACTCCAGTTCCCACACCCGCACTGGGCAGTCCGGCGCCACTCCGGCACCTCCTCCGGTTCCGACTCCGGCTCCAAGCCCACTAGCCGCATCAGAATCTGCACCCGCTCCGGCTCCGGTTCCCGACCCGCTTCCCACACCCAAGTCCATTCTTTCAAGCCGACTTTCTACTACAAGAATTGAGAGAGCTACAAGAAAAACAAGAGCTAAAGACCTGCTTGAAGCCATAAGTTTGATATTCAAAGCTCAAGTGTTCAAAGTGGTACTCTTACTAAAGTGTGACAACATTAAGGTTCAATAAGGACTTATTTATACTGGCACATATAGTGCGCCAACTATACACGTGTGACATTCATAAAAGTGGCCATGTTATAGACGTCTATGTGGTTTGGGTAATTAGCTTTTGAGTTTGTGGTCACAAGTATGTTCAGAAGGTAAGTGGAACCTCCACATTGCCCTTAAATTTTACACGTTTTGCCTTGATAATATTAACAATTAGTACACATTGCACTCTCCTCTAAAAATGTTCAAAATATATGTCCAATGTTGGTGCCTCCCATGTTGCACATTTTTAGTGGAAGCTCCACTAAGTAACACAATATAGGTACTAAATGGCAAGTTTTTAGCCACAAAATAATTAATAGAGTGTACACATTTGCATATATATCTTCTTTATACGATTCATGTTTGATTTTATTAGGTTCATGTAGAACTGTCCAGAACCACAAAATTGGAATGTTTGCACCAACATTATGTGAAATTTCTCCACGTATACAAAGTAATCTAATTTAATAATGGGAACCTTATGATTGAACACAACTATATAAATTGGAAATTCTCTATGTTGTTCCTTAACAAACAAGAATTAGTACAACTACACTGCATAGGTTTCTTAAAGAGTCACTGATTGCATCTCTTGTACAACATTAATTGAGAGTTTTTTGTTTAATTAATTTGGGCTCTTAGTATATAATTGAAAGATAAGAGAATGGAGAGATTCAAGGGTGTAGTGCTTGTCCTGTTTCTTGCATTGTTCTTGGCCTTATGGCTGAAAGCAGGGTTGAGAGGAAGGACTTGGGCCTGGGCGTGGGCGGCGGTTTGGGCCTAGGTGTGGGTGTTGGGTTGGGAGGAGGTGGCGCTGGGTCAGGGTCTGGTTCGGGATCGGGCTCAGGCTCAGGCTCGGGGTCGGCTTCAGGGTCTGGGTCTGGAGCGGGATCCGGAGCAAGCTCTGGTGCGGGTTCTTATGCCGGGTCAGGTGCAGGGTCTGGAGCAGGATCTGCAGCCGGTTCCGGGGCTGGTTCGGGAGGTGGTTCGGGTCGAGGTTATGGTGAAGGAACAGGTTCGGGTCGTGGGCAGGGATCGGGATCGGGCCGTGGCTCAGGGTATGGACGTGGTTATGGGTCTGGATCTGGATCGGGCAGAGGTTCGGGATCTGGTGAGGGCTATGGAGAAGGTTATGGAGAGGGTTCGGGCGAAGGTGGCAGTGGCAGAAAGTAAATTTAAGAGTTGAATAGTTAGAATAACTTTTAATCTATTATTATGTAATTAATAATCACCAGTTTGTAAAGTAAATAATGAGATGGTGTATGAAAAAGTAAGTTAATGAGAACTAAATACCTTTTTTTTTTTTTTTGAGGACAGAACTAAATCCTATTTTTATAAATATAATAGTGTGTTACTTTTATGTAAGCTATTGCATGCCTTTGAAATTAGTCATAAATAGTGTGACGATGTAAAATACCATGGCAGGCTTTTGAATGATAAAATGGGCCGGGCGGGCTTAGATGACTGATGATCCAATAAGGTTTATTTTTAGGCCAATAAGATATGGAAAATTATAATTTAACACACTTTCAACCCATACTTTGGGCGCACACCTTTATCTTTTAACTATTTATGATATTTTTTCAGATGTGAGGTCACGCCTGGGGAGACAAGCAAGAGTCATAAATGGCTAAAAAATAAAAGTGTGCACCCAAAGTGTGCATTGAAAGGGGGTCATTTTATCATTTTCCTAAGTTATGTATAAATTAGCAGACTTCTATGAAGTGGGGCGAAAAGTGAGCTCGTGGTAGGGGTGACAATTCGTGTTAATGGGTCGTGTCAAAACGGGACGTCCCATATAATTAAGGCAAACTCAAACCTAACCCATTTATTAATCTTTTGTTTGTGTTAAAATGGGTCGTGTTAAACATGTTTAATATTCGTGTCACCCATTTATTAAATATTTTATTTTAAATTTTAAATTTATTTTAACTTTTATAACTTGTTTACAATTTTTAAAAATATATAAAATATAATGGAATTGCATTCTTTAAGTTTTACTTCACTTTTTTATTCAAGTCTTATATAAAGTCTTAACAATAAAGGGGAAATAACTCATAACAAATAATATATACTCCAAAAAACTTTTAAAAAACATATAAAAAGCTATAAAAATCTTTCAAAAAAACATCTAAATTTTATTTTGAGAAGATTTTATAATTTTTAATAATAAATAATTATAAATAAAATAAAATATGATAAAAGATGTTTTAGAAAATAAAAATAAATCATGTTATTAAAATGTTATCAAATAGGTGGATTTTGTACTAATCTATTTATTATAACCTATTTATTATTTATATATTATTCTTTAATCATGTTAAACGTGTCAATATCGAGTTGAGCAGGTTAACTTGTTAATGACCCACATTTTAGACATGTCTAATCGCGTTGACCTATTTATGCCAAACCCAAACCCATTTATAACATGTCATGATCGTGTCAGGTTATCATGCCGTGACTTAAATTGCCACCCATAGCTCGTGGACCTCTGCCAATATTGATAAGAAAAATGTTGTCATGCCACTGGTGAAATACAGACCTTGTCGGTGCCCTTGATTTAATTAAGGACGTGCCCCGAGTGGGTCATTGTACATATATACCATAATAACTCAAAAAAATGACTACTAAGTTTTTAATAGATTAATGTACAATATATATATATATATATATATATGTGTGATTTTATGGATTGCAATGCTAATGAGTTCTCATGTGTAAAAAGGAAAACTGGTACAGAGCTTATTAGGGTTGGGGACAGGAAGTGGTGGGGGTAGTGAAAGCAATAGCACTTTAGAGAGTCCTTTAAAACTTGGGACAGTTTCTCCCTTGGTGCCGACCCACTCTTCTTTTTCACAGCGCCTACAACATCATTTCTCACTTTTTTCTTCTCACTCTCTCCTTTTTCACTTTAGACATGCATCATATTCACCTATTTCAAAGTGCACTTATACATGTTGACATATAGAGCCACTAATGATAGATCTATATCATGATGTGTGAGTACGCTCTATATTAATCTCTTGTGCTGTGGACTTTTTGCAACCTTATTATTTTTCTTCTTGTCTTTATTTTTCATTGTCAAAGTCTTGTTTTTGTTTATTACTAACTCCCTTTGGCATGTGTATATCTTGCTTACGCGTTCCCATTGATTTGTGGAGCAAGTGCTATCAATGTTTGCACACATGACACATAAGGTGAAAATGAAACCACGTTATTAAATATTGCATTTTGATGAATATCATATAAGTAGTGGTGATGTTATATGGTACTCCTCCAAGACTTTTTGCTCAAAATATACATATTAAAAAAGCATAAAACATACATATTAAGAAAGCATTAGTTGCGAGTTTAAATTATATTCTTACCCTCATTTAATTCTTTATTTCATCTAATAAAAGAAAGACAAGTGTTTAATTATAATTAAATATTAAATCAAAAGAAGGGTAAAATAAGTATAAGAGATACAAAGTTCTCTCGAAATCGAAAATGTTATATATTTTTTAAAACCAAAAAATTTCAAAACGTCATATATTTTTTACTGGATGGAGTACTATTTATGTCGTGAAATAAGATTTGTCGAGTTTAAAACTAAAGTAGTAAAAGATAAACACTAATTCAAAATTACACATTAAAGAATTTGTCTTTTTTTTTACCACAATTAACTAAATTATTGGAAAATGCTACAATAACACGCAGGGACATGTCTAGGGTGGGGCAAGAAGGGCGATCGTCAAGGCCCCTACCCAAAGGAAGGACCCCGCCCATACATTAATAAGCATACATATATATATATATATATTTTATTTTTCAAATAAATTTAAAATTTTGTCTTAGACTCACCAAAAAGAGAAGATCATATCTTGTAACTTAAACTTGAGGTATAGGGTACTTTTACATAAACAGAGAATTACGAGATAATTTTTTATTCCTATAAAACCTCATCACTCAATTTATGTAATCTTAACTTGCAAGTGAGATTGCATCATTTTGACTTACTCACATTTCTTGTCTCTCACCCCTTATGTACTCTGTCATTCTTCTAATCCTATTTAACTTTAATGATTTAGAAGATTTTTACACTTTTTATTATTGATTTCAAGTTCGGAGAATAAAACATGAAAAAAGCCTTAAAATAATTTTTTAAGTATAATGTTACTATAAGATAAAAAAGAAAGTAATTTTATTGAGGCCCTTTTTTCAAGGTTTCAACCAAGGCCCCCAAAATGATAAAATCGATCCTGATAACACCCCAAAGTCACACCTTGTGATATGGCGCACGGCCTCTCAATCTTGCTCGAGGAATTATTGACTCTTTCTTATTATAACCTTTTGTCTATCAAAAGAAAGTATTAATTTCTATTTTTGTTAAACCAACTACTCACCCCTCAATCTTGCTCGAAGAGACGCAAACCTTCATCAACTGCTTGCCTAAGTATTAATAATTGCACACAAAACTTTTTTTTTTTGATAAGAAAGAAACACATTGCCCCACTAAGGTTCGAACACATGACTTCTTACTCTCAAGCCCTATGCCAAATCATTAGGCCACCTAATGGTTGCTGCGCACACCAAACCAATAGATACCCTTGATTGATATAAGAGAAAGTTATATATGATAGTGCATGTTATGTAAATTGTATACTCCTATATATATTGGTAGATTGTAGAGTGAGTTAGTTTTCAGTTTTAACTGTAGGAGTATGTTGACGACCATAGGGGTGAGGAGGCCGGAACAATTCTAAAAGGCTACAAGTGACAAATATCTAACCAATTTTTTTTTTTTTTTTTTTTTCAAATCTTATCGATCTTATTCAAAATTTGAAAGTGAAGGTTTGAAACAAAAGAACATCTTATACAAGTAATGGTTATATTACTTTCTTGTTCAAGATTGCGTACAACACATGTATACTTGCTTCAAACCATGTCCTTGTTCCAAAGCCAAGTATATATTAGCTTCCTCTGAACCATGCACCCAACAAATCTTCCTTAGTGGGCCACCTAAAACACCTCTCTTTTTACTTGCTTAAGCTAGGAATCTATCACTTTAACCAATCACATACTCGCATCACCAAAATAAATATAGTTCAATCCATTATATCAAAATAATTTTATTTATTTTTGATAGGATAAAAATAACTTTGCCCCACCAAAGTTTGAATTTATGGCCTCTTATTTCAAAATTTTATATCAAATTATTAGACAACTCAATTAGTTAGTATTTTATCACGATAAATTAATAAATTGCCTATATAAAATTGAAGTGTGGTAAAATTATCAAGATGCGCTTATTGATAAAAAAACATTGACTTGTCGTTGTTTGACTTAAAATATGTTTATTTTGTTCCAATTAAGTTATTGGAAACTCACGATAACTAAAATAAGTTAATAAATGAATAAATATTTTCTTTTTTGATTTCTATGTGATATTTTTTTTCGATATTTGTAAATGTATGAGCTTCTTTTTTGTCCCTTTTTACTTAAATTTAACTATTTCTACGAAAGTCAGTCATACGCCTTAATACCTACCACACTAATTAATTTATATTTAAATAGAGGCCAGCTAGAGTAATCCATTTTTTAATCCACATTTAAAACTAACCTTATTAGATCTTGTTCAAATCAAGTTGACATGGGTGCACACACATCTCGAGGCAAAAATGAATGATACTCAATAAGTCGGTGCCAAATATAAATATCAAAAGTGAGTTACTCTAACATTTTTCATTTAAATACTATCATGCCGTATAGAAGGTACCTTTAAAATTTAAATTATTTCATTTATAAGAATTGAAACCAAAACTTTGCTCAAGAAAATTCAGTTCTTTACTAATTAAATCATTTTTTACTTAGTAAATAAATAAGAAAAATACTAAGATTATTTGGTGAAGTGACGCTTTTATCCTTCCATTCGTGCATCGATGTAAATGCTCACAAATCTCAGTTATCCAATCCTTGGTCACCGCATCTTCCAATAAATAAATATATTAGTGAATAAAAAATAAATTTCCCTGATGTTGGTGACGTGGAAGTAGATAGATGTTTAGTAGAGTTCGCTAGACAACTACCGGGACTATCCAACCATAACTAAAGCGCAGACAAGCGAAGATCAATTCCGCAACTTTTGTAACCAAAAGAGGCTATTCTCGTCATTTCACAAGTCAAAGTAAAAAAAAAAACAACAAAACAAAAGAAAAGCAAAGAAAACAAACCGCTTTAATGAACGACTCGGTCGACTTGTCGTTGATTGATACTCTCTCAAACTCACACACACACACACTTACTTATCTCCTCTGTTACAAAAACAGAGCAAAACAGAGTCCTCTGTTTCTGCTCTGGTCCAGCTCTGCAATCCTAGCTTTTGTGACTGCAAATCCTGCAAAAGCAAAGACTCCCAGGAAAAATTAGCCCAAATTCATCACAGACCCGCAAACCCCATTAACGAAGGCTCAATTAAATGACACCAATCGACGCAAATCGATGAGGAACAGTCGACAATGGGGAACCGGATTTGCAGAGTACGGAGGGGGATGGTGGAGGAGAGGTACACCAGGCCGCAGAGGCTGCTCAGGCAACCGTCTAATGTCGATTACAAGAAGCTGAGAAAGCTGATTTTGTCTGAGAAGCTCGCGCCTTGTTTTGATGGGGCAGAGGACTCTGCCACCAATTCTGATCTTGAAGAGTGCCCTATTTGCTTCTATGTGAGTTTTGGCCTCTTTGAGGGGGTACCCTTTTGTGGGTTTGTGTTTTTTGGGCTGTTTTTGATTTGGGTTTTTGTTTGTTTTTTTTGGGTTTTCAGTTCTATCCCAGTTTGAATAGGTCAAGGTGTTGCACTAAGGGAATCTGCACTGGTGAGGATTTACAAAATTACATGTAGTTTGATTAGTTTGATTTCTGCCCCAAAATTGGATTTTTTATTTTATTTTATTTTATTTTTTTGGGGTTGTTTGTGTTGCTTTGACATGGTTTTTGATTTATTAATGCAGAGTGTTTTCTACAGATGCAGAATTCTGCAGCTCATCCTGCTCAGTATCCTCTTTTTGTTATGTTTTTGAGTTGAAATGTGTTGAAACTGTTGTAGTAATTTATGGATGAAGAGCTTGTTGAGTTGTAGAATTGCTTGTACAACATGGGTTTATTTAGCAAAAACAATAGGGCTATGTACCAATTGGGAGTTTTTGAAGTGCCTACTGCACTAAACCGAGCACAATGGAAGAGTTTGATTCATGTAACCGACCCCAATTAATTTGGAATTGAGGTTTTATTGTTGTGTTCTCAACATACAGTGAGATTTTTAATGAACTTTGAACATTACTGCATCAGAGAGGTGACTGATGGCTCTGATAATTCTTATAGATTGGGGGAAAATATAAAAGGCAAAAAATTTGGTTATGAGACAGAATTATTTGCTATAGTTTTCATGTTTTTATAATAATGTGATCTGAAACTGTTTTGCATTTGTATTCTCTATATTCTGGTTGCAAACTCTACAAAACCGTGGAAAATGGCATTTTCCTCAGCTATTACAAGGTGCCCGTTTTGCAAGACCTCTAAATATGAAGTTGACTACCGTGGTGCGAAGACCCTTGAAGAAAAGGGCCTAGAGCAAGCTGTATGGATTTATATCTCTCATTAAGATTCTATTTTTCTTTCGATTGAAAGCTAATTGCTTGTTATATATATTTTTTTGATTTAAGTGGGAGTCGAACTCACAACCATTCCAAACCTTGCTTTTTGGCAAATTATGCCTCTACCATCTCACCAGAGATGTTTTGGCAATTGCTTGTTATATTTATTTAATTGTTGTTTTTGGTTGATTTTTATTGAAGTAATGGATCAAGAGAGGTTATTTATTCAGCTCCCTTTGAATGATGCAGGAAGAGCAAAAGGTCATCGAGGCTAAAATAAGAATGCAATGTCAAGAATCAGAAAATTTCGAGCAAGTCGTGACTGCTGCCCAAAATCTGCCTCCAGTGGTAGCCCAATCAACCTCAGATTGTGAGGAACGGGCCAGTGGTGCACCTTCGACCTTAGATTGTGTTTCGCTATATTGCTGAATGGAATTTGAATTGTTTTACATTATGTTTTACTATCCTCATTCTTGATATTGGTTCAATTCAATGAATAGGCAGGATGGAAAATGAAGGAGAATCAGATTCGTCTTCTGATGGAAATGGTGTTGAGTTCAATGGTTCTGCATTTCTGAATGATTGGAATCAAAGGTTTGTTCTATTCATTCATTTAAGATCTCCCTTATGTAGGTGTATGAATCGTTGGATTGTAAATACAGGATCGATTTGGACATACTGATCATTGCATTAGGAATTTACTACGAGGGAACAATTATTTCAACACGACTTGTTTTGCTTCGATCTTCATGTAAGCAGAAGGGTTATAGGTTTTAGGCTCGTCGCTCAACTATCTGCACCAATGTTCCGTGATATAAATTCTTTGGCTACTATATATCTTCTTGTAGACTTGACGTATCTTAATTGCTGAGTTGTTAGAATTAACAAATGTTCTTTGGGACCCTTGTGACTAAAACATGGTACTTATTAATGACTTTGGTCAGTCTCCTGTTTGTCATTTAATTTGGTAGAAGTTTTGAATTGCATTAGCTCTATTCGAATTCTTTATGATTAGGAGTGCCTGTTGTGCTATTTAAATTGCCTGGATTGACTCTGATTAGTGTTTCGTTGGTTAGTTTATATGGTCATTTGAATGGACTACAAACAAGTTCATGAGGTTTGGTTCCTGCAAAAATATAGCTCCAATCTTTTTGAAGTCTTTGACATGTGCTAAATTGTTTAATTGGTTTATCCATCCTCAAGTTCATTAGTATGCGACATTATCATGTTCGGATGAATCCTATTCTACTAATCACTAGCATTCATGAAAATGCATATATGATTTTTTATTTAACTTAATTTATTTTATTTTTTTATAAGAAACCCACATAATTACAATATTTCCAACATAAGTCGAGCCCCCAACTCTTTGCCTTTGGCAAGTGATGCCTCATCCATCTTGCTGGAGATGCTTTGGCCATTTTAATTTTTTGTATTCACATGTGGTTACTTAGTTTCATCTCCTTTTATCGGCTGGTACATCATCATAATGCTCTCTCATTTGCAGACATGCAGAATTTGGTCTTGATCTCGAAGATATAATGTTGATGGAAGCAATTTGGCAATCCCTTAAGGTCAGCTATGATTGGAAATTTGGTTTGTCTGTGCTTTAGATTTTCTAAAGTGGAGCAATGACTGATCGACTGACTGAGTTGATTAATATTTGTGAGGTCTCTATACTAAACTGCTCGAATACCTTGTCTTGCAGGATTCTACGTTACAGAAAAGAACTGCCCGACAAATTTCGGGATCCAACAGCAATGGTGGATCTCGAAGAGAATTACACGCACCAAACCAGCAGCGATTTTCGTTAGATTTGGTGACAGGTGGAGTTGCAATTGCAATTGCAAGAATGGCGGAACACAACATTCTTCAATCGGTAGCATCACATTCGTCTACAGACAGTACTGGTGAGACTGATCAAACCCAAGATGCAAGTTATTCAGACCATCAGAGCCATATGTTAAGCACCATGCCCGAGGAGGCTGTTACACTTCTCATGGAACCAACTGGATCTGCCGAAGATTCTGACTTTGATGAGGCGAGGTCCGAGAATTTCCATCACTCGTGTTCTTCAACAACTGAGGATGATGATTGGGATTCTCACTCTATTAGTAACCTAGAGGGCAGCCAAGTCTCCGAAGATGAGTTCGAACTGGAAGATCGGATGATGGAGGACATCGACATGGCATCATCATCTTGCTCAAGTAGTGTTCACTCGTTATACAATGGGTCTTGTGGATATGCATAGGTCTAATGGGCGAAAGTTATGAGGCATCGTCGAATTAAACCTGCAGACTCTCATTCATGTTGTATTGTCATCCATTTTCGAGCAAAGGAGCCATGGTTGTTTAAAAATATATTCTTGATTACTCTGCTCTTGTGGTCAGTCTTATTAGGTGTGGTCAGCGATCGATAATCCATATCGTTACGGAACTTACAGCCCTGGCGAGAAGCTGAGCTGCTGCAAACCTGCAAGCACTTCAGTTGTAATTGTCAATGATGAAGAAAGTTAATATGGATGGCATTAAATTATAGTAGGCATATGTGAAGTTCTTTGGGGGTGTTATGATCTATACGAGCAAATAGTTTTAAAATGCTGGTTGGCATTTGTTCATGTGTGTTGTACATTATTGCTGTGTGAATGAAGAGATATTTACAAGGATCATTGCGAAGTCTAGCTTCATAATTTATTTCTCTTAAGATTTTACCCAAAAGTTGGCATTCTCATGATGTTCCTAGTCACATTGACAAGGTGAATTGCAACAGTTAGACAATAATCACGTAGTTAGATGTCTTTTATTCCACTTGAAATGTGCTAGCTAGCCACATCAATAATCAATGTTTCAAGTTTAGTTTCACCAAAATCTTACGAGAAACAATTCTAAGTAACAGTTAAAAAGCTGCTATAACTGCGTCCTAGTGCATTACAATCGAAGACTAAATTTATAAATTACGAAGAAGCCCAAACAATAACAAAAACTTGATTATAATAGCATCTCCAATATCATTTTTCATTGTTTCAAATCTTAGGAACACAAAGAAAACTTCAAAAAAGGGGAAATTCGTTTGGAAATTATGGTTTTTAATCTCCATTGCTTTACAAGCAAAATTAAGGTTTGAGAAATATAAAAAATCATAGTGAGGTAAGTTCATAAAATCCAAATCAAACTTGTACATTCTTTATTTTAAAGTCATTCTTAACCAATGTAGGATTATATTTCAGTTCACATGTCCCAGGCAGATATCTACAAACACTCATATATGATGTACACATGAGTTTGAGTGCGCATGGAGAATGTGGCCTCAACAGCACAACCACCATTCTTTGCCCAAAATAATTTATGCAGCCGCCCCACTCACTCCCACTTCTCTGCCTTATCAGTTAAGCCCACAAACCTCACACTAGCTAGCTAGTTCACAGTGTACACTGCCAACTTTTCTTCATTGTAAAGCAATGTGAGAGGATCAAAAAGCTTTGTTTGCGCATGCATCATCATCACTTCGATCATCTCACGCGCCCTTCCTTCCAATACAATACTAAATTTAGTTTTACTGGCTATTTTCAATGCCAAGTGTCACACGTACAAAAAAAATGAGAGACATAATAAATGTACATTCTTTGCTATAAATACCAACTAGGCTCATGCATTAGTGCTCAACAAAACGCTTGACTACTATTTTTTAATACACAATTAAATTAAGCAAGATGTGTGCCTTCAAAGCTGTTACTATGGTTCTCCTCGTGCTCTCACTTGCCTTCATCGATGGTGAGGGCAGGGTAGCTAGGAAGGATTTGGGCTTGGACCTAGGAGGCAATGGTGGCCTAGGCCTTGGGCTTGGACTTGGACTTGGGCTTGGTCTTGGTGGTGGTGGAGCTGGGTCAGGTTCGGGCTCTGGCTCTGGATCAGGTTCAGGGTCAGGATCTGGTTCTGGGTCTGGATCCGGGTCCGGGTCGGGCTCTGGTGGTGGTGGTGCCGGGTCTTATGCGGGTTCCGGTGCTGGATCTTATGCTGGTTCTGGGGCAGGTTCGGGTGGCGGCGGCGGCGGAGGCTCAGGTGGAGGTGGTGGCCGGGGATATGGGGAAGGATCAGGGTCAGGCCGAGGAAGCGGGTCGGGCTCCGGTGGAGGCTATGGAGAAGGTCATGGTGAAGGGTCTGGGTACGGGTCTGGTGGTGGAAATTAATTAGAGAATTAAACTTCATTTGACATGTGTTATGTATCATCCGTATATAGATGTAGAATGAATAAATGAAGATGTGTTTATGTAGCCTAAATAGACTGCAAAAACTATCTTCTTCAACGTAAATATTTTCTTCGCATTGCTGAAGAAATTAAAAAGATGCTACTTCAAGAGAAATAAGGCTCAGTCTTGACTTTAGTGGGGTTATATATATATAATATATATTATATATATATATATATATATTACTGCATCCTATGTGGCAAGACCTAACAAGAATGGCGCCTTTTGTAAAGGCGCCATTCTTGTTAGATGGCAGCAACGTGGCGCCACACCAGACTAATTACGCATTTTCAAAAGACGATATACTGTAATTAAAGAATAAAAAAAAATCACAGTAATTTACAAATTTTAAAAAAAAAACCGTACGGATGTAATTTTTTCTGTTGCTCATTTTGTAATGTAAAAGATTAAGATCCAAGGGCTCATATCTCTATGCACAAATTGAAGGGCTCGTGTACATGTCTTCTTTAGTCATTTGAGCAACTTTTGGGGAATTTTTATTTGAGAGTTGTTGGAGTAACCCACTTTGGGCACCGACTTAATTGCATGTCTCATGCCGCTGAGATGTGTGCATATGCATCTTGAAAGCAAAAATGTAAGACATCTAATTGGGTTTGTGATCAAAATGGGTTACTTTTCATTTTCTTTTTCCTTTATATTTTTTATAAGAAAGAACCACAACTTGCCTACTATTAAGCTCAAACTCTCAATCTCTTACTCAAATAATCATATACTAAACTAGTGAGTTATTCACTTGATTACTTCTCAAAAAATTATTCTCATAGTTGATTGAGCATTTTACTCCCAAAAAGTTGGGTATTTAAAATAATAAGTATTTTGTGACTCATTATGATATTTCTTGAAAAATTATTTTGTTAGCAAATGTTATATTTATTCAAAAAGTACAAATTCTCTTTTAATTAGGAATTGCATTTCTGCAAATGCATTCTATGCTCTATAGTGAGATGATGCATGATCACAAGACAAAGTTTGAAGAGGTTATGGGTTAAAAGAGGCTTTTGAAATCAAAACAAAAAGTACACTTTTAAATTGTCATTACCAACACCACCTAAGTCGCCAAAATGAAAAGTTGAATAATTACAAGATCGTGATAGGCACACAATTGACAAACACCCTAAAATCGTGAGATGAACAAAAGATAAATTAATCAACACAACCAAATACTAATCAATCAATCGTATATAATGAAATGAAAGAATAAAGAAATCAAACAACAATTAAGAAAATATACAATGACCACTTATCTATACACATACATACATGATTCATGACGATACATATCGATCACCAACCACGTCACTATTATTGCTGCTTATTGACTCTATAGCTAGTGCTATTCCTTGGCGACAAGCTCTGCGATGACGGGAACGAATCCCCAGGACTCGTCAAACTGAACTCATCCATCCCTCCCACCATCTTCTGCTGCATCGCAGCCATCCCTTGCAAGTCCGGCATCTCCTCGAACACCCTCCACACCTTCACCGACTTATCAAGACTCCCACTATACACCTTCCACCGTTGATCACTCCCTCGAGATTCCCCATCCTCCTCCACCCCCAAACACTTGACCGGCCCCGTATGCCCCGTCAGCACTGACAAACAGGCGTGGACCCCACCGTCCCTCCTCCACACACATATCGTCTTGTCAGCCGACCCGCTGAACAGCAAACTCCCTGTCGCCGCTAAACACAGTACCGCCAATTTATGCCCCCTCAACACCCCTCCGTGCCCCAAATGCTTCTCACGCTCCCAAAAGTTAACGACGCCGTCAGACGACCCTGCATATAAGACACTTGACGACGGGTTGACGGCCAGCGCCGTCACGGCCGACTCCTGCTTTAACAGCGTGTTCAAAAGTGGGTGCTTGGTGCCTTTGGGTTGGATCTCTCTCCGCCACACCTTAACGGTTCCGTCAGCCGAGCCGGTAAAAACTAGTCCGTCAAAGCCCGTAACGACCGAGTTAACGGCGTCGTTATGCGCGTTAATCGACTCCAAACATTTGGAGTCCGAAATTCTCCACACTTTGAGAGTCTTGTCCCATGAGCCTGAGTAGAGTAAGCCTTGGTCCTCGTTAAGGCTTAGACATGAGATTGCGTCGTAGTGTTTGATCCAGAGAGCGTTGCGGCGGCGGCGGACTTCCACGTAATTGCTCGGCTTGATGGAGCTTTTGATCAAGTCTTTCAGTCTTGGCAATGTGCCTACTCGTTTGTGAATTGCAGGGTTCTTGGCTGAGATTCTCCACACGCGGATTTTTCCATCTTGATGCCCCGTGAATATCTTCTCCCCGGAGATTACTATCGCTTTTACGAGGCCGCTGGCGGACTTGAAGCCGGAGAATTCTTTCAGGTTTTTCCATACGCGGATGTTCTTGGAGTCGGAGCCAGTGTAGAGGAGGTCTCCGGTGCAGGCGAGGGAGTAGATGTGGCCCTCCTCGCGGACGAGGGAGCCGATGAGGCCGTTTTGGGGGAAGTTGGCGGGGTCGTTGATGTCGCCGAATTGGTTCGGCATTGGGGCTCTGCTAGACCAGGGGGACTTCGCGAACGGGGAGGTTTGGTTCCACGGGGACATGTTGCCGGGGGAGCATTCGGAGCCGGCTTGGTCGTAGTAGTAGGGGCCGATGGTGGAGGAGCTGCTGTGGCGGTTGTCTTCATCGTTGTCTGCTATCGCGTTGAATTTCGATCTGGGAATGGTGGTCGCCTCCGCAAACATTGTGCCGGGCAGTGGCATATATGTACCAGATTAATATATCACTACAAGAAAATTGATCTTTTAATAAGCTAGTGTTTGAATTGGGAATGAAGGAGAATAAAAGAGCTAAACGTGGGGGAAGGGTTGGGCGGATGCATAAATAGGTAGTGATGGATGGATGGATGGGAGAGTTCCACGTGGATCTATTTGTTAAGAGTGGAGAGATCAGGGACGTTGGTTGGGATAGTTAGTTAATTAAGATTAAGATGATGTTGAGATCGATGGATAAGTTGTTGGCGAGGCGTATAACTTGGTTGGCTTTGTTGTGTGCGCGCCAACTTTAGCATCATCGATTTTTGACTTTTTTTTTTTACTTTGACCTGGTCCAACGCGCCTCCCACCCTTGATGGGCCTCGAAGGACACTCATGTCTTTAGGCCCTGTTTGTGTTGATAAATAATGGGGTTTAGATTTTGTCTCTTCAAAATGCGTTGCTCTCAAGGTGGATATAGTGGGCTGAGCCTTAACCAATAATGATCTTAATTATGAAATCTCACTAATTAAATAGCCTTTGAAAGAAGTTGCCATCACTCAAAACTCCTTTCCTTCTTAAGTATGGGATTAGTCGGAGCACCCAAACGAAAAATTTAAATAAAACAATGTGTAGTTATTTTGAAGATATCAACTTTTCAAGAAAAGTGTAATAGCAAATTTTATTACCAAAGTATACCTTTTAAATAAATTAAGTTTAACTATTTTTAAAAGACATTATAATCAAAATTATAAGAATTTTTAATATTTATATCTATCATATTTTAGACATAGATTATTTTTAAAAATATTATATATTTGAATTTTACCTTTTATCAAGTGATGTTTTCTATTTTCATTTTCATTGAAGATGCTTTGGCTGTATCTAATTTTTTAAGAAGTAGAAAGTTAAAAACAACACTAAAATATTGATCGACTTCCCTTGAAGTGTACATCTTAAAAAAACAACTTTTCAATAAGTTACACAAACAAACCAATCGAGGCCATACTGTTCTGTTGGTCATGGAATAAAGCAAACCATTTTTAGAGCTTGAAAATTATGGATTTTAAGTCTCGAAAACTTAGGGGCACGTAATGTGCTGGTTGGCAATAGTGTGCGAGGCAAGTTCTATAGTTTGGAATTGAAGCTTTAATGCCGGTATTTTTTTTTTTTTGAAGGGGAGGAGACGAAGTTCCCTGAGATTTTATTAATCAAAAGGGGGTTGTTACAAGTGTAGATTGCAAAGATCGAAATTACAGAGGTGGCCTTGAGCTTTAAGGCAGGTATTATATATATATGTTCGGCATACACCTAGCTACCAGATTCAATAATTGATATGATCTTGAAAAACAAATCGATATTCAATGTTTATTATATTATTAGCTTGATTTGCATATAATTAAGGGAATCTAGCTATAAGACGTGGGTGTACATTATACACTACAAATCATGGTTAATGGCCTCAATCAAGAAAAATATATCTGTTATACCTACTACAAAAGGTTAATCAATTACACCACTAACATTTTGATTTCTTACAAATAGTATCCTCATTGCCATTATTATGTGTCGAATCACAATGAAAATGATAAAGAGACACTTGAATTACATACTCTTTTGCTTAAATGAAATAGTATTCTCAAGTTTTTGCATAATTTTTTACATTTTGTATTTTTTTTTTTTTTTTTGGTAGGATTACATTTTCTATTTAAGAAATAACAAGCATGGATAAAATTTGCAAGAAATAAAAACTTCAAGATACTTTTGTCAAAATCATGAAACATTATGATATTTTCGACTATCCCTTCTTAATATAAGAACATGTGACTGAAAATATACATCATGCCTATTCCAGAGATTTTGTATTTTACTATAATATTAGACCTGATCGAACGCAAAGAAGAAAGCAGTGATTAATTTATGTATGTGCTTAACTAGTGTGGAAGGGAGAGTATTCTAGCAAGAATTAGGGTGTGTTTGATGTAAGCGCAAATTTTCTCTAGAATTTTCAAGAATTTCTCAATGAGCTCCAAAAACTCCTACCATCTACATAGCATTACCATCATAGCCCAAAAGAAAACAAATTACACATCCACCTCATTTCAGTTAGCAGAACTTTACAAGTATTGTGCTTGATGAAGTAATCAACAATATTCATCAAAATTTAATTGACAACTATCTTTGATAACCATGAATGAACTCAAAAGAATCTTAAGTGATAACTAACATCAATGAAAGAAAATAACTAATGTTTCAACGTTCTTCAAAAAAACTAATGTTTTCACTTTCAAAATTAATCTAAAATTTTCCTACCATCCCAAAAAAAAAATCAATCTAAAATTTCCTCTGTAAATATAAGATCACCCAATCCTTCTTCAAGTCTTCGTCCAACTGAAAAAATATATTTGCATCCTTAACTTCACCTCCCAACAAAAGCATAGCCCGCATTATATCTTCTCTACTTAGTTCAGGAATACTACGAAGCTCCTTCTGAAGACGTGCACAATCTGTGTGCGCAAATGCATCTGCTAGTCGGTTGGCAGCCGCAGTTAGTCCTTGGTTAGGATCAACGTCACTACTCTTCTTCCTTTTAATCCTTTCGCCATTTGTTGCCATACAACTTGAACTATATGACGAGCGATTTACCTCCTCTCTTTCTTCTTTAGTTGGAAGTGACTTCTCTACATTGCCTGCAAATAATAATAAGTCATGCAATATATTTCTTCTAAAAATGCAATGTGAGCCTAAAAAGTGTAATAATAAACAATTATTTCTACAAACTTTACTCATTTCTTCCAAAGAAGGCAACTCTCTGTCTGCCTCATTACTAGTCATTGCATTCCTACCATTTGCTTGATCATCTCCAAATATGATAGACAACTCATTGTAGTACGACACACGCGCTTCCTGCGGTATGATTCCTTTTTTGGATGTTTCTGTTACATGTAAACATATACACCAACACACAAAAATACATAATTAGCTAATATACATCAATAATACGACTGTATATTCTAATTAAGAAAACCAAAAATGTACCTCAAGATAATCTTTCCAAGTCAAAACATCTGCCGTGGCAAGTTGTGTATCTGGATCCCATCCGTACCTACTTTGAGAAATTATCTCCTTTGCAAGGAAGTAATTGGTTCTAAATGTTTTGATTCTACCCTTCACATTTGAAGGGTTCACTTCTAGTTTTAATTGCTTTAGCAATTCTACGCACACTCGGGTATAAACCTCAGCCTTCCATGAAGTATTTGAACCGTTACCCAATCCATACTCTTCCAAAATAATTTCAAGCAATATTTTATCCATTTTGTCGTCCCATCACAATTGCCCCTTTGTCACTACTTTCACGCTCCCAATTGATTCTTCCATCACTATTTTTATATGATACCAAAGTTGTATATATGTTTAACAAAAAAAATGGTAAACTTGATAATATACGACAAAAGACTATATATGACAATCTATTAATTAAGAAAACTTTCAAATAAATCAAATTCAAGTAATAAAAAGTTCATACAACCTATATTACTAACCCATATACTCAACATTATATCATTTCATCTAGAAAAACTAAATAAACTTATATAAATTAGTGATACTCATTCCACATTAACTCAGCCAATGCATCTCGTTTAGTTACCCAAATTTGAGAATGATGTATGGAGACATAATCTTTATGTGCACTGTAACCATCATCATCATCTTCTTCATCTTCATGAATATCTTCCTCATCTTCGCATAGATCATTTGGATCTTCTTCTCTCATAAAGTTGTGTATCGCATAACATGCTAAAATGACACTTGATTGAGTTTTAACGTTATAAAATGGTTCGTGCCTCAAAAATGCAAATCGTTTTTTTAGAAGCCCTATTGTCCTTTCTACTACATTACGCAAGGACGAATGTCGAAAGTTGAACAACTCCCTTGCATTTCTAGGTGTACGACCAACTTGATCTTTTAAGTGATACTTTATACCACGATAAGGTGCTAAAAATCCAAGAACATTAGGGTACCCAGCATCAACCAAATAATATTTTTCTACATTAAAATGATATCACGATAAAAAGTTACTAGTTGAAAGTATCACAAGAACGAAAAAGTAATAACAATAATTTTAATACGAATGTATCTAACCTGGTGGTATAGTTAGTCTATCTACTCGATTTGGCCTAACAGCATCTCTTAATATACGACCATCGTGAGTGAGCCCTCCCAAAGCAAAGTACGTATGTAAATTTCATATCAAATGTACAAGCCACTAAGACATTTTGGGCTATAAAAGTTTTTCTATTGCGATACTTCCGCTGCTCTTCAATCGGTACTGCCACTGGAAAATGAGTTTCATCTAATGCTCCAACCGCATCCTAATATTAAATATTTATTTAATTTATACACACAAATTATTATAATTTATTTATTATTATGCTATATACAGGACAAACTTAAAAAAAAATATCCTAAAAAATCAATTACCTCAAAATAGTGATACCAAACACTTGGGCTCGATTCTTTATCTTGTGGAGAATTATTTATATTTGCAGGTTTGACATATATACATATTGATGAGAACTCTTGTAACAATGTGGAAGTAGCGGCTAACTGTCTCACCAGAACGAATAAATTCAAAGTTCGTCCTTCTATTTCGATTATCGTGTCCAACTATCAACAAAAACATAGCTACTTGTTCTTTTACTTTTACGTTGCGTCCATTAACTAGTCCATGTGTACGAAGAATTCTGCAAAGCTCTTTAAATGGACCTCGTTTCAATCGCAATTGTTCCTTACAATTTTTGTCAGACTCTTTGTAAAAACGTTTTAATATTAGTTTCCTTTCTTCATCTCTATTGACTCGAGGTTGTATGTTCAGTGAATGACGACGTCGTACGTAATCAAGTAGCAACATCATCATCATTATAGTTGCTGCTTTTTTTCTATCTTCTTCAACGGGCATCTATGTAAATGTAAATTTAATCAATGAGGATATGACAGTAAAACAATTCTTGAAACAAAATCTAAAATATAAGCTCCCTAAAAAAGTTGAAGCATCATTTTAGTATTATATGGATCTAACACAAACTGAAAAAGTTCGATCTGAATCACTTTGCACATCTTAACTTATCAACAACAATGCAAGCAACAGGGACATGATTTGGGAGTCTACAAATATGAGGTAGCTCAATGAATATCAACAACAACGCTATTTACTTTTTCCCGTTAAACTCTCTAGTTTCTTCTATTCCATAGTTTCATGTGTTTTATTTCAGTGAAAAAAAACAAACGCACGAGTGAAAACAGTTTGGGTGCTCTGCATAGAATTTCTAGAAAGAATCATGCTACAAACGAAGTGCACAAAACACAAAACAGTAGGAAGGAGACCTTTATCCGAAAGAAAATGGTTTTATCATTAAAAACTCTACAAGTCCTTTCCATCCGAATTGTCCATGTTGCAAAGACTTCACATAATCTGATACAATTTCCTTTCCCTTTCAAGTGGTGTCTTTCAGAGACAGTTCCCTTATTAAGGCATCAAAAAGACCTTATAATTTTTGATGGACCCGATTCTTCAGTTGGCAATCTCACCATGTTAAGTCTTATACACGCTCCACATCCCTTTTCTTTCTACGTATTAACACATAATGCAACTCGCTTGCCTTACAAACTCTCCCTTTCTGATGTTCTAATTAGTAAATGCACATGCTAAAGGCGCCATGGATCTCCACCTGCTCCTTCACCTTTAATTGAACATCCCAATGAAACAATGAATGATCCTCACATTTGTACTTGAATCAGTGTCATAATAAAATTTTCTGCAGTTCCTCGATATTGCAAGCTGGTCCATTTCAGAAACTTGAATATCTGCAACTGATCCACGGCTCTTTTGCCAATTGTTTGATTCTTTATCTCATGAAAGATAAGTATATCTGGCTTTATCATGAGAATCATTGTTTTTGATGGTTCATTTCTTGGCTTCAAGGCCACAGGCTATGGTGTTCCATGATACTATCTTCATAATGAAACAATACTTTCCTATTGCCTCGCCATGTCCCTCTGACCATATCACAGTCTTCTTTTGAAGTGCTTTCACTTTCTTGAATTTGTTTCCTCCTATTCCAATCTAGGAGCTGAAAAGCAGATTCTCTTTTCCATCTAGAAGACACCATATAGCGACTCTCCTATTAATTTTTGTTTATAGAAGGAAAATTTTCTTTCTTCCCTCTAATTTTATGCAGGTCCTTAACAATTAGATCTCAATATGTGTCAATGAGAAATCTACACATAATTATGTTTCCTTCATTTCTCTGAAAAACAAAAGATAAATGCAATACTCATAGTGTGCTGTAACCCATCTTTCTTTCATACTCATGGGCACTGTGTTGAATAGATGCGTTAGAACCTTTTCCTTTAATTCATGTTTTTACCCCCATGATGAAGCAAAGAAGCTAAAATGGTATGCTCAAAGTTCTTTGAGTTTTCTGTTTTCTTCCCCATGATTAGTTCTTTTTTCTAAAACTATAATGATGCGGTTCAGTTTTAAGTTTGTAAAGATAATAGTGGGCACTTCACCAAGCAAAGAGAATCTCCAGCTTTTGGTTTTGTCTAATAAGAGAAATGGAAAATAAAAGGAGGAAAATCATATCGATCATGTAACAGGCGTTCTGTTTTATGTAGCATTACCATTTAGTGCAACTGTTACTCTTTATTTTTAGTTCATCTAAATTGTATTTGAGAACATTATACGTATGTTCGTTGATAGGTATGGCTCTTGGGCGGTTTGCTTCACCTATGCAACATGGTTTGGGATTAAGGCATTGGTGGCAGGAGGAAAAAAAGTAAATCGACAAGGCATTTAATCAAACACATTGTAAATCGACAAGGCATTTAATCAAACACATTGTAGACAACAATGTTAAGGGGATTCTATAGACACAATGTTAGAGAAGCATATAATCAAACAATATCAGAGCATAGTTTACAACATCAAAGAAAACCACATAGGAGAAGAAGCTCAGCAATAGCATCCACCTCAAAAATAAGAAACATATTTTGAGTGAGAAATTAACCACAATAAAATTGAGAATGTGTTGTGTACCTCTATGTGCTTTCAAAGTCTCCAAGAATTCTGAACTCCAAATTTGGTGACAGCAGCGACAACGACGCACCGAAATCTCAACTAACAATAACTGAAATCAGTCAAAATCAACACACCACTGTCACTAAATCAAACAACAGAAGAGAACGATCTCTATGAAATGCAAAAAACACACAAAAAAAACACTAGCACGATCCTCACCAAAACTGCGCAATGGATTGAACTGTGCGATGGAGAGAGAGGGAAAACTGCACGATGGATTGAACTACGCGATGGATCAGAGGCAAAACTGCGCGATGGACAGAAAGTGTAAGATCAAAACCTTCACAGTGAGCAAGCGATGGATTGAACTGCGCGAGAGAGAAGGATTAGAGGCAAAACTGTTGTTTGAGAGGAGTTAGTTATGGTTATAAAGAGATTTGGTAGAGATCGGTATCAAACAATTTTCCATAATTTTTGTAGTGAGTTTCAAACACTTAGTGTAGTGAGTTTACACTCTAGACTTGTAAGCCATTTCTCAAAACGAAGTTTATACTAAAAAGAATTATAAAGTTTTTTTCTTTTTTTTTGCAAACAAATAGAAAATAGTAATTTTTTTTTCAAACTTTGTTGCATTGATGTTCCTCATACCTAAAGGGGTACAACAACTATTACATCTGAAGCATGGAACAACATCTCGCTAAGAGGGCAACAACCCCATGAAGGAGGACAACAACTTCCCTAAGGAGGACAACAACCCAGGCATGGGGCAACAAACTGAAACAAAAAAGCTTAAATCTCTAGATTAAAATGAAGAAAAAAAGACTACAAATTTGTCGGTGATTATGCTTGCAGGACTTCACGCCACACCGCTCACTTTCTGGAGGTTGGTGACATTGTTGGGTTTTGGGGTTCATACAACAAAAAATTCAAAATAATTTAAAAAAAAAACCTAATAGATCACAAATAAGTTCCATTAAACAAGATTTACAAAAGTAAACCATATATTGATTCATTATTTCCTTATCTGATTGTTCGATTTTCAAGACGTTCAAGCGCGCGTTCTCTATCAAAATTCACACACGAACGGTGACCACAATTTGGATTGCTAGCCCCAAAAGAGATTGAAAATGATTTTCTTTCTCTCCCAAAATCTAGAGAATACAAAAATTGAAAAAATGAAATTCTTATTGTGTTTTAAGTATCACCCTTTATTTATATGTATAGATAAGCTCTCACTTAAAATCATATTCGTAATACAACTATTGTATTTACGATGTTTAAGTAAATTCGAAATACAACTATTGTATTTACGTTGTTTAAGCAAATTACATATATACCCCTATTAATAAGTTATCATATAACAAAGCATAAGGGCTTATATATCATGAATTTTATCTTATAAAATTCAATACTCTTGACCATTTGAAATTACGCAAAGCCATTCTTTATATGCAACCCAATAAGTTTATGCGACGTTGGTAGTAAACCAAAACTATTTTGGTATACAAGTCATAAGTGGTCTCTAGCAAGGCATTATGACTATCCAAGTAGCGTGAATATCAAAATCGATACAACCTAATGAATAACGTATATCATATCATTTTGTCATGCAATATCCTTTGATTAAATATAAGGCATGGAAAGTCACCTTTAATGTTCAATCGTACTAGTTTCGATCTTTAGATAGATTGTAAACATCCAAGTGACATTGATCATATCAATTCATTTGGACTTGGTCATTTAACAATCTAACACATCGAGAGGATCATCGATATCTCTCTTTACGAGAGCGACAAATTCTTTTTAATTATACACCTTCATATATTGCTCACATGATAATCAATCATAATCTTTATAATCGTCCAGTTAAAGACAACATTTGATCGTGTCAAATTACTATGCTCCTAATATTGAAGTATATGGTAATCTCAAGTCGAAAGACTAAATGATATAACTATCAAAAGTAACACCTATGACTTAATCCATGTGGTGTTTTCATAGCGGGTCAATCCAGTACTTTGTTCCTTAACAAGTACTCATGATCTCGATTCGTATCCCTATACGTATGATCATCACATGACCATCAATTAAGACTCACACTAGTCTTAATTCATTATAGTTCCCAGTATAATGACCGACTAGGGACATTTAGGATATTTCAACAAATACCCATGGATCTAATTATAAGGTAAACATGCAATCACTTATAATAAAACAACAAATGAAAAACCTCTATTTTATTAACTAAAAATTGTAAGATAAACAATGTTTGTAGATTGACCTAGGACACATACCCCACATACATCATTCTTACCGCTTTAAAAGAAGGCTGACAAAATAATGTGCTTCCTTCTCCATTCGCTCTAGAGCCCAGTCAAAAAAGGATTTTAGCATCGATCGCACCAAAAACTGCTAGCATCGCGACCATTAATAGGGAACCAAATAAAAGTGATGGGAGAGAAGGGGGAGGGGGAGAAAAGAGAGGGTTGTGGAAATAGAGGGGTTACGGTGGGTGGGGTGGGAAAGGGGGAAGGAGGATGGTGGGAGGAGAAAAGAGACATGGTAAGGGCACAGAGGAATGAGAGAAACACCATGGAAGGAAGTGGGAAGAACGGAACAATCGAGAGAGAGTCGTGGTTTGAAGAAAGAGAAAAGATAAAGGACAAAAGAGAAAGAGAGAGGGCTTGGATTCATCGAGAGGAAGAGGGCGGGGGAGGGGGTCGGTGGCAAAGACGATCTGCGGCATTGCCGACCCCTCAAACAAATATGTTTTTATGGCGGCGCTAAAGTTTTGGGTTGGAGAAGACGAGAACGCTAATGTGACGGCCCCAATTTCCCCGTGCAATTGGGGCAGCCCCAAATCATCACTTGGTAACCTGACGAGCCTAGTCAGCCTTCAATTTAATCAATTTAGTAATTTATGAAAGAGTTATTGCATTTATACACAGCGGAAGACTAAAACAATTATAACAAAGGGAAATAACTCAATCAAAGGGAAATTATGAATTCTATAAGTGTGGAAAACCCCGGGTACTCATGTACAATTCGATAAGCATATATACATGATACCAGTCTCACCATAATATTAAGTTCAATGATCCCAATAAAATAAGTATAAAACGATATACACATCAGTAAACAAAATATAATCACCTACTATAAAGTCTTTCAGATGTCGCTGCGAATCCTCAAAGTATATCACCTAGGCAGAGCCCCTTGCCCTTGCTGCTCTCCACTCTATCTGCACCAACCGTCACAAACTAGACGGTGAGTAACTGAATAAAATTGCTAGTAATACCAGAAGAATGAAACAGTAATTTATGATTATAACAAGAAAAGCAGTCTAAGTATCATGCGGTAAAGAAATAACTGGAAAGTACATAAATCAAATGCATGATAAAGAGACTGATAGATAAACAATCGATATTTGCATGTTTTAAGATTCAAAGGAGGCTCATGAGTGGTCTATTTCACCGCAATACGGCAAAGATCTCGCAAGATCTTCCCGGGCAATTTCGCAACACTAGCGCAGCGTAAAATCGAGAGGCATCGCAACACCTCTCAAATCCAGTACCCAGTACACACATCACTAGGGGTGGTCAGTTACCCCTGCAGAGGGAACCCTCGTTGTCCCAGCTAGTGCGGGACCACATGATACTTTCGAGACACACACTCATGCCAAGAACATACAACCAAGGAAATCGGAATGGAATATCAAGCAAAGGATCAATGCAACAATAGCAATAAATAGAGGATGTATAAATCACATGTTATTTTCTTACTGGTCTACTAACGTACATACATACGAGGCATGTATGTACTTACTTGATCTAACGTGACCCAGTACTCACTCCGAGACTTTAACGCGCTTCCCGTGTTTCTTGACTACCTGACAACGATTTAAGTCCCGAATATAGGTTTAAGATTAGTATTTAGTTTTAGGATAATTCTCATAAACTTTGTTTCAATTCATTCAATTAATGCAACCCATATTATCGTTGATGTCCTTTATACACTGGTTAGGCTCTTGGTGGGTCCATGTATTAAGCCTATATCCACCTAAGTAGGCTCGATATGTGGATAATTATTAGGCCTGGACATATGGGCTCATCATTACATTTTATGTATTTGTTTTGGGCCTTAAGTTGTGCCTATCATATTACTCTCTTATTGGGTTTTACACAAACCATATACACACCAATCGAGACTTGTTATGGACTTATATTAAAATGAGTAGATTGGGCCCTTGTTGGGCCTTATTATAAGTCCATATTCATTTAAAACAAATGTCTATACTTATAATCTTGTTTACTTATTCTCAAACCTACAATAATATACATTATGGTCACACGCACACAATTGATGTGTACACCCCACTGGTGTGCACACAACACTTCACACACACTGCTGTTTTGTGCACACATACCCCGTTGTTGTGTGCACCCCACTGTGATTTTCCATGTTCACATGCATTAGTACATCACTTTATTACTTGAAACTATGTTATATACACATTTTCTAACATGCACCCCATATACAACTACTGTGTACACCTCACTGTGGTGTACACACCCACTGTTGTGTACACCCCATTGTGGTGTACACACAGTGTACACCCCTTACACAACATTCACACCTACATACACTTATGTAAATCGAAGTCCATACATATACAACTCATGAAAAACATTCCCATACATTAATTATAGTGTACACACCCACACCCCAACAGGGGTGTGTACACACACTGTACGCACCCCACTCCATCACACACACCCCACACAACACACACACTTCACTGTTTCCATTAACATCCCACATTACAACTGTTAACGTTTTTCATCAAAACATCACCCACCTAAAACTGTTGTGTACACCCCACTGTGGTGTACACACAGCAGTGATATGTACACCCTGCCATCCCCATACATCAAAACAGCCACACACACACATATCAAAATTGTCATACACTACACAAACTTGTCAATACTGTGTCCACCAACTGTTATACATAGGGGTCCCCTCCGGCCAGCAGAGTCACCGGAGGGTGGCCTCTGGTCAGTCTCCACTGGCACCAGGGCCAGTCATCCCGGCGGTGGTCACCAACGCCCCAACAGTTCCAACAAATTCGGAAAAACAGTGAGCAAAGAGAAGAAGAAGAGAGAGAGGACAGTCGAGGTGGCTCACCTTGCGTCGTCGGTGGTGTGGAGGGACGTCAGGCTCGGCGACGGTGGCGGTGGTGGTTGTCCAAGGACGGGAGGACTGTTACGTGAGGGAGCCGAGAGCATGGAGAAGATCAACCGAGAGTGAGTGACAAAACGAGAGAGAGAGAGAGAGAGAGAGAGAGAGAGAGAGAGAGAGATCGGAGAGAAAGAGAGGGAGACCCACCTCGTCGGGGTCCGTGTCGCCGGTGGGAGGCGGCGGCCGTGGCGAGAGGGAGAGGACGATGAACAGTGACGGTGGTAGCTTGGAGGAGATGATGAATAGTGTACATTAAGGTTTTAGGGTTTCCTTTGTTTTTATATATGTGACTTAAGGTGAAATGACCTTTTTGCCCCTGATTTTTAAACTTCCCCAACCCTTGGACAGCTACCCTTATGAGTCATCTGGTTCATCATCATAATCTAAACCATGTATACATCTCTATGACCATCCAATGGTTCTCCTCACTCACTTGTGTCACTTTAACAATCTTATCCTACATTAACCCATTAGATTAATTTTATTAAACTACAATTAAGGTTACACAAATTCTCGCCTACTCGGTACACAATGCCCCGCGTTCGACACGCTTCTCGAGGCGGTCCCACTTAGTATTCAATTAAATTTCCTCATGTCTAAGTTATACTTTATTGTTAACCTTGTATTTTCTCAACTTAGATCATATATTTCATTTGACTTTGTTTATTAATAATGCCCACTAAAACGGTTCCTGAAACCCCCGTTTAACTAGGCGACACTTCACTCAATTAAAATATAGCCCGAACGGCTCGAGACCCGTAAAATACTAATATACTAATACATGCATTATCATCCTCAAATAACCAAATTTCTGGGTCGTTACAGCTAGACAGGAACTACATATTACAACATACACATTGCTCGCATACATATTAGCAAGAGATTTCGCTTCCTAGTCTCGTGATTGAAGAAATTAAAGCAAGGAAGGGTCACCCCTTTCAAGAAGCCTGATAGTTAAGGTGTACATGGATCGAGTAATCCGCAGATTCAATTCAACTCGGTCCAACTATTGTGAATTGAATCGAATTTTATATCTAGTTGTACCGGATTGAATTGTAAAAACGTTAATCCACACAGATTGAATCAACTTGCGGATTTTACATGTACTATCCACAGATCCAATCCGGTTCGATCCGCAACATTATATACATCTAGATCTAGCCTTATAGATATACATCTAGTTCTCAAAGGTTGTTTCATCTACCTATACTTGATCTTCCTTTTTGTTATATTACTTAGTTTTTAAACTCCAACTTAGTTTTTATTCCAACTTAGTATGATCATATAATTTTTGTATTAAGTTGAATCGAGTCTAATTTGTTGTATAATCATGCACTTTGTTTTATGTTGTTTAATGATATTATGGAATTGTTCTTAACCAATGTGCATATTCTTTTTTTAAAACAATGTGCATGTTCTTAATTATGAGATAACTATATCATGACAATCCACGAACTTAATTCGGTCAATCGCATTTTATTAAATGGATCGAATCGGACTAAAAAGTTAAATGAGTTAGATCGAATTGAAATTTCTCAATCCGTAATAATTGGATCAAGTAGCGAGCTGAACTTAAGTGGATTAGATTTGACTGTACAATTTAGTACCCTTAAGAAAGGTCCCCCCAATATGGGGATTGACAATGCTTGATCATGAATCAATCAAGTTGGTGGTAGATAACACGTAAGAAACCCAAAAAAAGAAGAACGAAAAGCTAAAAAAGGGTTTTGGCATGATGGCTTGGGTTCCGACATACCCAATGGTCTTGACTCTCGAGTCTGAGCCATTGGTATGAAGTCTTATAAAACTCTTGAGGAGGTTAGTGGTTCTACTTGTCTCGAGCATAGACTAGTCGGAGCTTAGGCTACAAATATGAGGTGACTCAAAGAACAATCTATACTATATATAATGTCAATCCTCCTTATAATCCTATTAATATAAAATTTAACATAATTCCAACATTGCCCTTAAATGCATTTTTCTATTTGTTCGGGACAACTTTAAAAAGTAAATAATTAGGGTATTTTTGGAAAATAATTAAAATAGTTTTAATTAGATTTCAAAACGAAAGTTTATCTAACTTTTCCTTATTTCACCCCATTTTTCTCTATCTCTCCAATTAAAGCCGGTTTTAAATTCTTTCAATAAAAACTGCCAATTTAATTAAATAGCTTTAACTATTTTAACCAAAGAATTAGATGAAAAGGACAACGAAATTGCTTTGTTTTTCTCTACATCACATGCAGAGCACGTGCCGACTGACTAGTATAATTAATGGGAAAGATAGAACGTGTAACGAACCTAATATTCTAACTCGTGCCACGTGTCATTTCAAGGTTGTATTATGGGCCCAACTAGCTGTGATGTACTTATTTTGGTCATCGAGAGTTGACACCGAGGTATGTTATATTTGTCTGGTGTTTATACTATTTATTTATTGTCTGAATGTTAATTACAATGTTCCAAATGTGTGAGGGCGTCTGTGTGAGTGCGTTAGCGTCGTAAAATAAGTTTGGCTCGGAAAAACGTGTGTTACGGGTGCCGGGCAAACTGTGACAAGTAATTAGCAATATGGAGGATTAATTGAATAAAAACACAAACAAAATAAATAATAAAATTAGTGGGCGCGAGTGATATACGGGGTCATGGGCGACACGTGAGGATCGTATGGTAGTGTGCAAGTGAACTCGTAATAATAATAACAATAATAACATCAAAAAATATTAACAAATGACAAGTTAGGTTTTGCGAAAAAAAAAATGACAAGTTAGGACCGTCGGATCACGTCGAGATGGGCGAGAAGTAAGTTTGAAGACCCAAAGCTGACCTTTTCGTATCACACCATTAATCGAAAAATTCATTTGGATTGAAGCCCCCCTTCTCTCTCTCTCTCTCTCTCTCTCTCTCTCTCTCTCAATCGATTTCAATCGCTCTGGTGTTTGCCGATTCGCTAATGGCGGAGGTAAGGACTCTTAATCTCTTCTCCATCAGAATCTGATTTTCTTTCGTCTCATGTTTCATCTTCTCTTTGATGTTCCAAATCCCTATTTCCCAACCTTGATTGATTTGATTCATGTATTCGGTGAAATCTCATGCATTTGGTGCTGAAGATTATGCCATTCGTGTTCGAATCTGTTTATTGATCGATGGAAAGGCTTGATTTGTTCTTCTAGGGTTAATGATCACATATGGCCTTTTTGTCAAACCCTAGACCATGTGTTGTCCAATTTTGTGCTTATCTGTAGAGAATGAATTGACAATTAATGCTTTTATTAGTATATTCAATTCATCCTTGATAGGCCTCCTTTATTGCACGGCATTAGGTTTCGTCTACTATGTTTGTTGGCACTGTCGAATGTTCGTCTTGTTGGAAGTGATGCTAGGGAAATTTAACTTGGTAGAGAATGTTGATTGAAGGCACATAGAATGATTAATGATGTGTAAACGTTTGCGACTAAGTTGTTTTTTGGTTGACTAAATGTCTTTAAAGTGTTTGAATTTGACAAAACTTCCATCGCGAGGAAACTAATGCCTAAGTAAGCCACCTTGAGGCTTGAGTGAGGTCTTTCCCAATCTAGAATCCATTATCTTGCACTTAGTAGAACTATTGCTTATTTCTGTTCCAAGGGTGGGGATGTAAATAGAGGTTCCTTCTGGTGGGAGTTTCAATCTTCAAATGTTTTTTAGCGTAAATTTCTATACCTAAGCTACTTTTTGGTAATAGCTTTGAGACAGTCAATATCAAGAAAGGTGGGGAATTGTTGGGTCTAGACAGAGTTATTGAGGCACACACATGAGGCGCAACCTTGGGCCTCAACAACACTAAGGCGATGGGACTTCAACAAGGCGCATGCCTCACTGTGCCTGAAGCAGCTCTAAGGCGCACGCCTAACCTATTAAATCACTTTTATTTGCATTTTTGTTTGGGTTTTTATGTTAATTCAATTTTGAAAGCCATGGATTTACCTTATTGGATAAAAATATTAAAGAAAAAGAAACTAAGAAAGAGAGGGAGAAAGTTGATTGGACAATTTCCATAAAAAGATACTTAAAGAGAAGATAGAAAGTTTGCATAAAGAAGGAAAAAAAGGTGAGGGTTTCAAAATCCATAAAAGAAGGAAAGTTTGCATAAAGAAAAAGAAACAACAAAGCCTTAATCCAAAGAAAAAAAGGAAGAACAAGGAAAGAAAATTACTAATCACAATGATATGCTATTGTCATGATTTTCTTTTCCTATCATAATGTTCTTATAATTTTATTTTTACATAATGTTTTATACTTTGATTTTTCATGTTTGTTGGTCTTCGTTTTCTCTTATAAATTTTTAGTAGTTCATAACTTTGATAAGATGCAATATTATGTAAAATATATACATAAAATATATGCATAATTTGTTTTTATCATACATTAATAATTAAGTACAGTTGGCTTCACTCGGGCGTGCGCCTCGCCTTGTGCCTCAGGCATTTGACGCAGCCATCGCCTCAAGTGCGCCTCTTGCCTTCGATAACATTGGGTCTATATTCTCAAACTATAATTGAATCACATTTGTAAAGTCCTACTTTATTGAATTGGTCTATTTAGTGTTAGATTAGATTCTACAATTTTCATCATGAATTAGGTTTTGTAGTTTGTTATATTAATGTTGTATAGAATGCCAGTTTGTCATAATTTTTTTTTTCTTTTTAGGTAAGCTTGTCTTAACTCCACCTATGCAGAACATTTTTTTTTTTTTTTTTGATAAGAAAGAAACAATTGCCCCCACCAAGGTTCGAACTTGTGACCGCTTACTTCTAAACACCATACCAAACCATTAGGCCACCCAATTGGTTGCTACGTATGTAGAACATTATATGCAACACATAGTTGGTCCCAAGTCCGGTGCCTCTATATTTGGGAAATGGGGGAGGGTTTTAATAGGTTGACAACTAACGTAAAACTTTTCGTCATTCTTTGTGAAATGGATTAAACACAAACGTTGAAGTGTTTCCACCTAGGGACACGCAACACGAAGGTTTAATGAAAAATGAGCAAGGGCGTACTTCACATCGCCGTCTAGATTTGAAGAAAATGAGCAAGGGTTCCCACATAGGGGTAAGTGTGGGTAAAGATTAAAGAAGCTAGTTCAAAATGAAAAGGAAAACAAAATAATAGATAATGAGACTAGATCTTCCATATGAGATAGAAATAGAAGTAGAAAATGAAAACAAGCGCAAGTGGAAGAAATAATTTGTTTAGGGATATGGAACATAGGAACACTTTCAAGGAGGTTAATGGAGTTCATGGATGCTATGATTCGAAGGAGAGTCAATTCAATATTGCTTGCCTTTAAGAAACAAAATGGGTAGAAGAAAATAGTAGGGAAATATGAAACATAGGGTTTAAGTTGTGGTACACTAGCATTCATGAAAAATGCAATTGAGTAAGAGTTCTTGTAGATAATGGTTATAATGAAAGTGGGGATGGGCAAAGTCACGGTTTGGTGGTGAAAACCTTCAAACAACCATTGAACCAGGAGTTCACGGTTTGACAGATTTGCAAACCACCACTAGACCGCAAAACATTAAAATCGCAACCAAACCAACCGCGGTTTGTTCGGTTTGATCGGTTTGGTTTCACGATTTTTCATCTAAATACAACTACGGTCCTCAACAAACCAACAAAGTATAGAAATCAACTTGCAAGACCTATTGATAGCCAAGTTTTTGAACAGTGATTGAAGCAAAATTCAGAAATTTAACTTTCTTTCTCAAAATTTTTACAAAAAAAAAGTATACATAAAACCATAAAAAATTAACAGAGAGATTAAGCAAACAAAGCAACCTTAACCTAAAGGAGCCCTATCATTCTTCGATTTGTGGAGTTTGGAGAGTTTATTTGAGTGAAGATAAGCGAGAGTTGAAGAGTCAAGAAGTGAATCGAGAAAGATGAAGTCGAGAACCAACCGTATAGAAAGCTGTTAGGTACATTGCAACGTCATGAGAATCAATCATATGCAAAGGCTTGTAAGCTTGGTGGTGACAAGGCACGGAGACGCAAAGCAACCAACCTTGTCGGACGAGGGAAGAGGTCAAAGGGATGTGAGGGCGGCGGCAACGAGGAGAGAAGGATGCGAGAGCTTGGAGGCGACAATAAGGGCTTTACGTCAATATAAGTACTTGACTTAAAAGTAGTAGGGTTAGGGTTAGGTTAGGGTTTTGGGTATGAAGCAACTATAAGGTCCATAGTACCCTTAATCCGGTTTGGTGAACCGTGGTTTTTGAAAATAAAAAATTGTAAACCAAATTGGAGTCACGGTTTTGGGGTTTTTCAAACCACCCCAAACCATTGAGATAGAAACAGACAGACAGACTCGTTTTGGGCTGTTTGGTAGAAATCGTTGCCCACCCCTAAATGATAGGGTTGTAAAGGTTAAGAGAATTTGAGATAGATTGATTCTAGTTAAATTAATTATTAGAGATAAAGATTAACCTAGTTAGAGCCTATGCACCACAAATAAGATTAAATGAGAGCATCAAACGCAAATGTTGGGATGATATGGATGGACTATGTGTATCATTAGATGAAAATGTTTTTTTTTTTATTGGAGGTGATTGAATTGGGCCTATAGGGGCAAGTAGTGAGGGGTTCAAGAGTGTTCATGGAGGATATGGTTATGGCAATAGAAATGAAGAAGGATAATCTATCTTAAATATGTGAATACTAGTTTTAGGAAAAGGGAGTCACACTTGATTACTTTTAGTAGTGGGCAAAACAAGATTCAAATATTTTTTTCTTTTAACAAGAAAAGCAGATGTTCCTCAAAAAAAAAAAAAAAAAGAAAAGAAAAGTAGATAGAAAAATATTAAAGTTTGCAAACTCATACTTGGTGAAAGAGCTTACTACACAACATAAGTTCGTAGTAGTTGATATTAAGCTAAAACAATGATATAATAGGAATAAAAGAGACAAAGATCCCAAAATAAAGTGATGGAACCTAAATTTTTTTTTAACAATAGAGTTTAGAGAAAAGCTACTTAAGGAAAACGTTTGGAACTTTGACGTAGATGCTAATATGATGTGGCTATAAATGAGTAGTTGCACATGAAAAGTTGCATTTAACGTGTTATGTGTATCTAAATGCTTAGGACCTCCAATGAAGCAAATGTTGTGATGTAATGAAGATGCGTATAATCAATATAAAGAAGCTAGAAAGAAAGCTACAAAAGTAGTTAATGATGCTAAAACAAACTTCATGGAAGATTTCTATACAAAGTTAGTAAATAGAGATGGTGAAAATATATTTATAGCAAGCCAAAAAAATGTTACCTTGCAACATGCCATGTGTCTCCACCTAATAACTCTTCTTAAAAGATATTCCCTTATATATATAGGGTAATTATATGATGGAGCCCAAATATATACTCATGTGATGAGAACTATGTTTTTGTGTGTTGTCAAGCATTTAATGGCACATGTATAGTAATTAACGCACAAGTGTATCAATCATTAGATTAAGACATAATGGTCTTAAATAAAGTTCCCATGGCATGAGTATCTTTTTGACTCCCATTGTAAAAGTACACACACATACTTTTATATATAAAGGAAGATCTTTTAAGTAAGTTATTAAGTTGGGACACGTGACATGTTGGGAAACAATTTTTGTCTTTGGTTCTATTTTTAGCTACTTTGAATATTTTTAGCTTCCTAAAAAATCAATATCAGTGTATTCAAGAAGATATACTATCTTGTATGTTATTTGGAGATGATGGTGTTTGGAGAGGAAACAAGAGATGGAGTGAATGAAAATTAGAACTTTGGAGGAATACATTAGAATCTAAGGACTTCAAGTTGAGTAGAACGAAGCCCGACTACATGCATTGTGAGTTTAAAAATACTAGACATCATGGTGATGGAGTGGTAAAATTAGGGGAAGTTGAAGTCTCTCAGGTGAACCACTTTAGATGTCTAGGATCAATCATACAAAATGATGGTAATATGGAGAATGATGTTACACATAGAATTTAAGCTGAATGGAAGAAATGAAGGAGTGTACAACATGTGTCATCTGTGATCAATTTTTTCAATGCGGCAAGGCGGTGTTAGGCGGTTTAGCCCCGCCTAATTGAGGCAAGGCCTAGGCAGGCAAAAAAATATTTACTTAGAACTCCCTAAGAAATAATTTAATTATTTAAATACCTCTCAATATTAAGGGGCATACTTTCTCAACTACACATTCTCACCACCATATTTTCAACTCACACTTTTCCACACATTTTGAGATAATAATATATTTTTTAAAAATAAATTATATTTTCAAGAAAATAAATAAATTATATTTTCAATAAAAATATTTTCTAATAATTATTTTCAGGCCCACCTCCTGCCTTATTAAGGGCTAGCGGTGGAAACCCCCAAAGACCTCAGGCGGGGCCTAGACACCCCTTTGAAAACAGTCTGTGATCGAAATATTTCTACCAAGTTATAAGCAAAACTTTATAGGACAACAATAGGCCAATTATGTTTTATGGAAATGAATATTGAGTGGTAAAGAAACAAGAACTACGTAAAATGAACGTAGCATAAATGAGGATGCTTAGGTGAATGTGTGATAAAACACAAAAAATATTAGAGTAAGAAATACATAAGTTTAAAGAATAGTAGGGGTAGCACCATTCGACACAAAGATTAGGGAAAGACGGTTGTGATATGTTTGGACACCTCCAAAGACGGCCTGCAAATGTCGCTCTAGAAAACTCGACTCAGGAGAAACTAAAGAAATTCGACGTTGTAGGGGTAAATCGAAGTTAACTTGGGACGCATTGATTATGAGGGATTTAAAGGTATTTGGAAAGCACCGTATCAATTGCACTAAATCGGGCACAATGGAAGACTAATATGGGGTTGAGTCTTGTCCTAATTATTAAAATTTTTGTATTAGTAGTAGTTCAGCTTGTCCTAAATTATTGAAATTGTTTTTTGTTCAATTTTCTTCTACTGGGTGAAAATTGTTTTATGTTCATTTCTTCTTGTTAGTGAGTCTTTATCAAGGCGATGTTCATATTAGAGCTTTTCACCAGCTACAACTACAATCCAGTGTGAGTATAAAAATTTTAGTGATTAATGTGCCATTCTCTTCCTGGAAGAATTCCTAGGTTCCATTGGATTTTGTGAATGAATTAGTAACCTACACCTTGGAATCTCCATAGTTCTTACTACTTGCTTGTTGGTCAACTACCTTATAGGTTTATTAAACTCATTCTCCATCTTTTTAAAATCATTGCCTTATTTATTCAGTTATTGTGTTTGCCCTTCCTTATGAAACAAATAACTGCCATTATCAATTAATAATAAATCATTCGTATAATTACTATAACTACTGCTGAGACCTCATGATATTCTTCTAAACTATAAGATTGTAATTAAGCCAATGATGCTTTATGAAAGTGAATGTAGGGAGGTAAAGGAATGATACATTCATAGAATAAGTGCAATGGAGACATGGATGACTAAGTGGATGTGTGGTAAAATTTATTAATATAGAATTAAAAATACAGATATTCAAAGAAAACAGTAACACCAATATATGCAAAAATTAAGGAAGGAGAGTTTATGGTGATTTGGACACATCCGAAGATGGCTTGCAGAGTGCCCTAATCAGAAAACTCGGCAAAATTGAAATTGGAGAAATTCAACGATATGGAAGCAAACCTAAGACATCTTGGGATGCATTAATTATGAAGGAATTGAAAGATTACAAAAGTATATGCATTAAATTGGGATGAGTGGAAGTGTTTGACCATATAGTCGACACCAACTAATTTGGGATTGAAGCTTTGTTGTTTTTGTTGAATTATTGCTACTGCTACCACAACCACCAAATGCATGGCATTATTATTCTCATCACCTTACTCGTGTTTATTAGAAATTGTTTTATTTATTATTTATTATTTATTTTTAACGGTGTTTTAATCCTGTTTTTCCCTTCCAGATTGAACTGAAAACTGCCCCTGCTGATGTCCGGTTTCCAACAACTAACCAAACCAGGCATTGCTTTACACGCTATATTGAGTTCCACAGGCACGATTTCTTGATTTTTTAAGCTGGTCATTGTGATTTTCCTTTATGGGTGTTTTCTCTATCCTAATGATGCATTGGAATTGATAAATAAGGTGGATTGTCAACATTATGTAGGTGCTTGTCTGCTAAAGGTGAAGAGTCTGGTGACTGTGCAAAGTTTGCTCATTACTACCGTTCTCTCTGCCCTGGCGAATGGGTGAGAAGTACTTTATATTTCGCAATAGTTTCTCCTATTTTAAGTTTGATTGGTAAGGGATCTTACTAGGTGCTGTTAGATTCTGGAATAAATTGATAGAACACCAGTTCTATCAAGGATTTCAAGAGTTGGATCAAAACAGACACTCAGATTAGAAAAAAACAGATAAAAAGAACCATGAATTGTGAAAGAAGAATGATTTGTATTGATGAGAAAGAAGAGTTACGGAGATACAAGAACCAACAGAAACTATAGATGGGAAATCCAAGAGTGTTGTTCTCTCCCAAATCGGTCTAAGAGTGCCCAGCATGACAAACCAATTTCTCAATGCCCACTACAACCCAGTGACTCACTCACACTTATTTATATCTAATAACTCTTGTATATTCCTCAAAATACTCTTGTGATCTATTTAAAATATTTTTGTACTGTTTTTGGATGACTACAAAAAAAATAACTACTACCCAGTAATCACTTCTTTTTAAATGTTAGTTTGTTTTAATGATGCCTTTACCTTGAGGCATGAATCTTAGATTGGTGGATACCACTTTGATTGGAAAGACATGAGACTCTCATTTGGGACGGCCAAATCATGCTTTCTATTTTCATTCCTTTTTTCTTACTAGAAGGATGGACACACACTTGCATTATATACATATTTGTAATTGGAGGTAATTTGCAGATTAAAGAACAACAATAGTACTGTAAATGAAAGCATATTTTAGTTATTTACTTTATTAACCATGAGGGACTTTTATAGGAACAATTGAAAGTTATTTTAGTCGTACTTGCATGTACAATTTATCTCTTGTACGATGAGTTGATAAGTTACAGAATTTTTGTATAAAAGAACAAAATAGGTGTAAATTTCAGTTAGTGCTACATTTTGGGTCTCAACAGTTTCAAAAACGTGTCATATTTGTTCTAGACTTTAATTTAAAGTGTCACTTCCACATAGTCCTTAAGAATTAAGAATGACGTTCAATTCATGGATGTGATATAAAGATTTTCATTCCTCTAAATAAAAGTCTTGTTAATTTTCTTTGCTCAGATGCTAGTGCTACCTTCTTCATTTTATGGTAATTGCTATTATTTTTGGATGGATTTTGTTTATTAAATGTGCTCGAGCATATAGGTTCTGTCGGTATTATTTGTAATGATTCTTGCATGTTGAAGGGCGGGTCATTCCGGTTTTCTTAGTTATATCTATTACCTTCTTATTTTTAAGAAAAATTTTAAATTTAATAGTTACTGTCAATTTATGGGCATATAATTAATGTTGGCTGCTTTAAGATTTTTTTTTTTTCCTCACCATCAAGGTAAATATGCAGACCCTTTTTTTGGCCCAAAAAATTAATGAAATGCAAATCTTGTTTGTTTACAAACTGCTGCAGGTTGAGAAATGGAATGAGCAGAGGGAGAATGGAACTTTCCCGGGTCCTCTTTGATGTCGCTACTGACTTGATTTTCTCCGAGTTCCCCTAAATGGGAAGTCACATCTTTTAGTTCTTCGTTCTGTTGTTGTAGTTTTCGTTGTTGTTAATAAATGGTTAGACATGAACAGCTGAAGACTTCTTGTCATCTGTCATTATCATGCAATCTTCTGGTGTTTAAACCCTTCAAAGCATTTTTGAATTTCTCGTCTGGTATACGCATATATGTTTTAGCATATACAATTTAACTTTCGAAAACACTTCCCGCTTCTTTTACGAAACCGGATCGTTATTGCACTGGCATTTCTCTTTTGTTTCGAGATTCAGTTATCAGTGTGATGGTCTGCAGGTTTCGCGTTTATTTTTTCGGGTATCGGTGTGCTGATATCTATTATTTCCCTATACAGGATCATTATGTAAGGGTTATTAGGTTTTGTAAGAAAACTAAGTTCAATAACGCTGACTGACTACGTGGGGTACTTGCATTAGTTGCATACTTCTTGGTAGCGAAATGACTCAAAAGTCAAACCTCTTGTCTTGATCATACGTTGTTGAGGTTCACTTTCCTTCCAGGAAGATGATACGATGACATTGCATGTGATACAAATCGGTTGCACGACACATGTGCACACGTGTTCAACTATTGTCTATCAGTGGGCACCACCAACAATCACTTAAAATTGAACATTTGTGCTTGTGCAGTCAGTTTGTGTTCACTTGCCAAATCATTTTCCTTTCATTTAAGCCTGATCTGTTAAGTCCAATCAACCATCTACTATGTATAGAGTAAAGGTAGGTCTGTAGACATCAACGTGTGAGCTCTTCCCTCTCTCCTCTTTTCTTCTCCAACAAGAAAACTAGATTTAGAGTTTCCAATGAGGGGGGTTTTCGACGACGCCGAAGTGCCCCGGCGGCTTGACTTGGCCAGTAACCTCCTACCCCTCTTTTGCTTTCCTTCGTCTTTCTTCTCTTCTTTGCTTTCTCCCTCCCCCCTCCCCGTCTTAGCTCGCTGGGTGGGTGGAGGGACCGTGAGGGAAGGAAATCGATTTGTATAGCGCGGGGAAAAGAGTTTTTGGGAGAAGAGTGATTTGTTCACGATCCTCATCTGCTTTGCTGATTCTCCAACAAGGTACCATGCACCAACAACGACATCATCATTGTTTGGAGGCAAACACACGCTGTTGTTCATCATGGCGCGACTAGATTTGAGATTGTTCTCATTTCCTCGACTCTGTGCGCGGTCAGATCTGGTATGGCTTACACCTTCTCGACTTCGTTAGATCTCTTCCCTGTTTTGTTTGGGTTTGCAGGGGTGGATTGCTGCAAAAGAGTAAACGGTGTAGTTCTTGAAGAAAAGAGATTGAAAAAACTAAAGCACCACAACAATCTTAGATGGATGTGTTTTATGTATATTTGTTTTGTTATATTTTTAGTGTTATTTGTCTGTCCCTTGTTGGGTTGTTTTCCCTTTGTCTGGGCATTTCTTCGGTTGGATAATGGCTTCCTTCCCCATCTACTACGCCCGAGTAGCTTCAATGGCGGTATAGATTGAGGCTTTGTGTGCCTCTGTTTTACTCATGGAGACCAAGTGCAATTGTTGTATTGAAATTGTAATGGTTCTTGCAATTCATCAATGAATTTCATTATGCTTTGACCAAAAAAAAAAAAAGCCATCTACAGTGTTTAAGTTGTTTGTAAGATAAATTTGAATGCAGTAGGACAATGAGGAAAAGTTTTGTCTTGAATCATTGTTGTGACTTGTCATATTGGAAATATTGAGGACTACTGCTTACAAGTCTCAAGCCAGCAGTTTGGGAGATTAACCCCTTTGTGGCCAACTCGACTTGAGTTTGGATTAGTTAAGAGTTGCGCTAAGGGCACCCTGCAATTTCTCAGAGCACCCCGTCATTTTTAATTAAAATTGGTTTTATAATCAATTAACAAAAATGTCCTCATCCAACCCAACAAATCACATGCCCATCTCAGGGCACCTCACTTTTGAAAACTAAATTTTTTACGAAGTCAAGTCGATCCGTCGCAGGCCGAACATCGCGTTTGTCGATCAAAGAATGCGCACTAGCTCTTATCAATCGGGTTTGTTGATCCGTCATCGCCTGGAGATTCGATGAGTTTTAAGTGTTTTTAGAGTCTAATGATTGAAGAAAATGAGTGGGAGGCGGACGTCGCACAAAACAAGTTAGTTTTCATGATTTTTGTGGAGTTTTTTTTTTTTCATTTTCGAAGGTGAACCATGGACGCGAAATTTATGGTCACACAAGATCGAGACATGTTGAAGTGTCTCGGTACCCTATAACTAATAACTAACAAAGGTATCGATTATTACCAACCGAGTTTAATCTCAAACGTAGTTTTTTATTACACTTCGGTTGGAAGTAATCGAGACATAGCTTAAGCTATGTCTCAATAACAGGTCATCGAGACCAAAACCAATAGTCTCGGTGATACACAACACGTAGTCTAAGGGTCCTTCTCACTTAAGTGTCGGTTGATATTAACCGACACTTACACAATGGTATCGGCAATGGACGTTTAAGACCAAAAGACAGATCACGGATATGTGTGATTGAACACTACGAGATTGAAGTTAAACATATCGTCTGACCATAAAAATAACAAATCTATCTTAAACAAGCAAGAAAGTGAGAGGATTTGGTATATTAAGGCCTTGATGTTGTGATGAAGGAGAGAAAAAAGGGTTTCATTTGATTTCGTGGTGGGGTGCTCACACTTCAAACAAAAGGACATTTTGGTAAAAATACTGGGGTGCTCTGATAAATTGCTAGGGTGCCCTTAGCGCGACTCTTAGTTAAAAAAAGCTCAATGGGCTTCGACACTGGGCAGTACAACAAAACAAAAAATAAAAATAAAAAAAAATAAAAAAAAAAATAGATGATGATTTTAACAACTTTAAAATCACTCTTAGGTGGATTATGATTTCCTCCTAGAGCTCTGCTAGCTTTAATTCTGAAAAGTACGCTTTATTCATCTAGTATCATAATTTTAATTACTTTTTCTCAACTTATAGTATCAAACTTATTAAGGTGTGATATCTAGTGAGATGCGTGAGGCATTGCTCGTTGAAAGGCATAATTGAGGGAGGTTCAAGATTCTTTGACTCGTGTTGGAGTCATTTTTTTTTTGGGTAGTGCTATTTGGACTCGTGAGTCCGGACTCAAAATTTTTTTAATTTGTGGCAATTAATGAAACAACCATAATCACTTGTAAAATTCTTATTTTTAAATTTCCAAAAAATTTAAAAATCTCCTTATAAATCCGGACTCTTGAGTCCAAGTAGATTTATTGATTTTTTTTTTACAAAAAAGTTGTTTATTAGTCAAAATGCACATGCTTGAAAATTGAGGTGCTAAGTATTAATGTGGGTAAGTCTCTCTTGAAGTTGCAATTTAAGGCCATTTAGTTGGGCCTTGTGAATGTGAGTATGGCAATCTGTTTGGAAGGAAGAAACGACACTTGGTGCTGTGAGATTGGGTTGCAAGTGGGGCGGGGCAGGGCAGGGCAGGGTGGGGTGGGGTGGGGTGGGGCGGGGCGGGGTGGGGATTGAAGATACCGTTTCCGCATCTGTTGGGGTGCAAGGCGAGGATTTATCCTTGAAATTTTTTGCAGGGCAAACTTCGCCATCCCACGTCTCGCCCCGCCGAATTCTCCGAGGGGCGTGGACTTTATATAAGTCTATGTTTTGATCTGCAATTTTTGGTTTTTTTTATGTCTTTATTTGATGCATATACAACGCGTCTATACTTAAATACTACTAGTTTCAAATTTTATATGATTAATTACAATAAGTCAATCATACAAATTAACAATTGAATATTTGTCAAACAAAATTTTTAATCAATTGTATGCTAATGATATTTCAAGGGGAGACTTAATTAATCAATGTTTGACGCGCGCCGAACGCGTCAATAAAATATATTTCCTACACCAACTATTTTGTAGATAGTGGTAAAGGGTCGATCCCACAGAGATTGGTTTCTTTCTTAGGTAAGAAAAAATACAAAAAAGAAGAATTTGAGTTTTAGAGAAAATATATAAATATTTAAAAATAAAGAAATTAAATGAAAATAAATTTAGGTATTCAGTTTCACAGTCTCACCATACAACTTGGAATTGAGTTTATTAATTGTTGGTTTATGAAAATTATGAAACTAATCTATGACCTTGTGCAGCTATAGATCCGGTGGAGCACTCGGTTCCTCGCACTTCCTAATCTTGATAGCCAAGGTACGACCGTTGACTACTTCCCTAACCAAACACGCAACCTGATCGCTAGTGCTCCAGATTTAACGCATTGGTCGCATTACTTCAATTCGTGAAGGCACTACACCTAGACAACCGGATCGCTAGTGCTCCCGATTTAGCCTAGATCTCTATGGTATTTGACTGGTCCCAAAAGGGTTTAATCAATTGGTAAAGTCAATTGCCACTAGTGTGGTCTTATCGCACAAGCACGGGTGCTTACGACTCACTAACATGTAAATCAAGGTCTAAACTAGTGTTTAACCTCAATTGTTCAAATAATACCAAAGAAAATAAATCACATAAAAGAATCAATAATAATTAAAAATAAATAAAGCTGATAAAGGATTTCCAAGTTGTAGGCTTGAGTGATCTACCTTCAACCTAGATGAAAATCTAGTTAGACATAATAAAAGTAAACCCTAGTACTAAACTATGACTAAACAAAACTAAAAACAAGGTCCCCTTTCTTTTTAGAGCCTACTGGTATTTATAGGAATATTTTTAAGTTGGTTGGAATTCCTAAGATCCCCCAAATCCTGCTGGTTGGCGTGGTTCCACAATGTGTATAGCATTGAGTTGAGAGTTTCTAGCCACGTGGCAGCGCCTTATTGGATGAAAATGATGGCATGCTGACGTGGCGTCGTCTCATTGGATGGAAGGAGGGGTGATGACGTGCTGATGGGTGGAGAGGATGACACATGGCAGAAGCAGGAGGCGCTGGAGTGAATTCGCGCGAGTACGTGAAGAGAGAGCACAGCTGACGTGGCGCGATTTCATTCGTTGGAGGTGATTTTCGAACATAAGTGCTGGCTGTAACTTGTACTGCAATTTTGAGCCCCTTCGACTCCGAATTTCGTGATGCTTGTGAGAGAAGAAAATGTTCTTCTCAAGGTCTTCTTTCCAACAAGACCAACGGCGAGTCATTCCAACTTTGGATGTGAAAGTTATGCCCTATAAACCGAACAACTGTCAATTAGATCCCAAAAATGCCCAACTCATATAAAATTCCTGAAATACATAAAACACACATTTATCACTTTAAAACAAGATAAATATAGTCCATTAACTACTAATAACCTACACTAAATCATGTCTAAATGAACACTTATCAATGTTTGTTCTAGAATATTATTGAAAACTTCGTACTGAGGATTAATTGATTTAATTCGCTTATTGATTGTGATTATATAATTGGTTTCTTATGTAATTTCGTTCGTGCACTTTATGTCTTGATCCTTATCTTTAGTCTTCTTTTTGTCACGTGGCTACTTTATCAACTATTTTTTTTTTGCTCTTTTCGAATTTTAGATAGCCATTTGGTTTATGGTATTTTTTATATTCAGATTTTTACGTTTGAGTTTTTATTCCGATCTCTTTTTTATTTTTCTTTTCAAGAGCAAATAAAAATATATTTTAGAAATGATATATACTGATCGACAATCTCTGAATGCATTGTTTAGATCAACAACCTCCCTTTTTTTAGTTTATTCTACTGGATCAAATTGTTATATATCTTTTAAAGTAGCAATAAAATTTTAATTAATCGTTTTTTTAAAAAAATTATAGCTTCTATTCATAAAGTATTAAATTGGAATTTCACTAATATTTACATAAGTTTTTTTTTCTCTTTTTATTACTTCCTTTTTCTCATCAAATTATTTTTTAACTAATATATTGACATTAAGTTAATTATTTTTTAACTAATATATTTTTTCAATTTTTTTTTCTCATGGGGCGAGGTACAGGGTGGGCGATGGGGATTTCCCGTGGGGCGAGGAACAGGGCGAGGCGACGGGGATTCTCCGTGGGGCAGGTAAGAGGTGGGTCTACGGAAAAACCCACGGGGCAAGGGTAATCCCCACCCCCGCCCCGACCCTGCCCCGCCATGCAAGGTGAACTTTCACCCCGCGCCCCACCCTAGTGGGGGCAAAAATACAGAGAAATTCCCACCCTGCCCGTGCGGGGCCCCGCGGGGACGGGAATTCTTCGCCCCACTTACAACCCTAGAACACGTTTTTATTTTATTTTTCCGAGGTTAGAACGCTTGTTTATTCCCTCCAGTCACAACCAACACTATAATTGAATGAAGAATGATAAATATTGTGATTGCTTATTCTATGAAAGCTAGTGGAGTGCTCCAAATTCATGATCAATCAGAATAAGTTTAAGATGAATGGAGAGCTACGTTTCAACCAAATAATGAAATATTGTGATTGATTATTCTTTAGGACTTTATTTGGATAACTTAATCCAGTTTAATTAGCTAATTATTAATAGCGATATTGATGGGTGCATTTCCTTAATCGGTTCGAATCGTAATCTGTTGATGTTTATTAAGGTTTAATAAGTTTAAGATGATGGAAAGCTATGTTTCAACCAAATAACGAAGGCCAGGCTTTTAAGATAATTAAATTTAGAATATGTAAGATCGATAGTCCGTCAGTACTGTTCATAAATTTTAGGCAGGTCCTGTAATACTAATACTAATCACACTTTTTGATATTCAAAAGTCAAATACTATGTTTTTTTTTTTTTTTTATCAAATACTATATGTTAGAGATTAGTTAAAATATTCAAACTTTTCACAAATTTTGTTATTATTTTCTAACTTTTTAAGATTTGTTATTACTAAAAAATATGAGATTTTTTCTCAAAGCACACATATTAAGAAAGCATTAATTATGTTTTCAAAAAACAAAGAAAGCATTAATTATGAGTTTAATTACATTTTTACTCACATTTAATTCTTTATTTCATTCAATGAAAAAAAAAAAGTGTTTAATTATAATTAAATATTTGAGTTAAAAAGAGGGGTAAAATAGATATAAGAGCTACAAAGTTCTTTCAAATTTTGAAAACGTCTTATATTTTTGAAGCTGAAAAATTTCAAAACGTCATATATTTTTAATTGAAGGGAGTATATCCTAACATTTCTAAATTGTTTAATTTGTATCTCAAGTCAACTTTTAATTTAAAATTTGATGAGATAACACCTTAATATGAATTTAAAAAAGTTATTTAATCACTCTTAGTTATTAAAATGATTATTAATTTTATGATTTAAACTCATTATTCTAGGTGCCACATTATTAAATTTGGAGTTCAAAAGTGGTTTAGGATGCAAATTAAACAATCTAGAAAGGTTAAGATATACTCCCTCTAGTTATAATTATATAACATTTTGAGCAAAAAAAAAAAAAAGGAAGACTTTAATTACATGTTGAGATTACTCTATTAACCTTGACATAAAAAAGAAAGAATGCTTTAATTAAGCAATTGAAACCAAATTAGTATTAAATTAAGGGTAGGATTGGTAAAAGTTGCATCAAAATTGTAAAATGTCTATATTAATTGAAATAAAAAAATCTTAAAACGTTATATAATTATGATTGGAGAGATTATATAATAACAAATTTTAAAATTTTAAGATATAATAACAAAAGTTGTGAAAGATTATGATATTTTAATCAATTTAGCCTAGTATAAACATGAACCGACTAATTAAATGGAAGGTAAATATAAATCAACTTGGCCTTCAACCTATTTTTTTCCTTCTTTTATAAGGACCTAACAAGCAATGGTGAACTAGTGGGGTCGATTTCTCCCAAAAGAGGACTCATGCAAAGTTGTCCTCTTTCCCCCTATTTATTAATTATGTGTGCAGAGGGCCTTACATCACTTTTAAACAGGGCAGAGAAAAGAATAAATGGGTGTAAGGTAATAAGGAGAGCCCCCTCTGTTACTTATCTCTTATTTGCGGATGACAACTATTTCTTCTTTAGGGCCATTAGTGAGGAAGCTACATACGTTAAGACTCTCCTCGACAAGTATGAGCAAGCTTCTGGGCAAACAATAAATCTCCAAAAATCAGTGATGTATTTTTCATCTAATGTGTCGGGAGGCTTGGAAGCTAACATCAGACATGTAATTGGTGTTCACACAAATATTGAGAATGGTAGATACTTAGAGTTGCCATCTTTGATTGGACTATCCTCGTGGAGTTATAGATTTTTCTCGAAAGCGGGAAAGGAGGTGTTACTCAAGTTGATAGGTCAGGCTCTATCTACGTATTGTATGGGAACTTTTCTCATTCGCTATCGCTATGTGACTCTCTACAAAAGATGATGGACTCTTTCTGGTGGGGAACTAAGAAAATAGATAAAAAGGGTGTGAACTAGATGAGTTGGTCTCAACTGTGTGTTGGAAAAAAAAGTGGGTGGAATGGGCTTCAAAGATCTCCACAATTTCAACTTGGCTCTATTAGCGAAACAGGGATGGTGAAACTTAACCAATCCTAATGTTTTAATCTCAAGAATTCTCAAAGCTAAATACTTTCCAAACTGTAACTTCTTACAGGCCAAATTGGGTCATAATCCTAGTTACACTTAGAGAGGGATTATTGCATCAAAAACTATTCTGGAAAGGGGATGTCGGTGGAGAACAAGAATTGGAGATAACATTGGTGTCTAGTCAGATCCTTGGCTGAGAGATGAACAAAACTTCAGGGTGACTACTTCCTTATCTGAAGATTTAAAGAATATGAGAGTGAGTGATCTCATGATCCCTATGAACCGCGAGTGGGATGTAGAGCTAATTGAAGATATTTTTAATGACCGGGATGTAAAGCTAATCAAAGAGGTATCACTGAATAGATAGGGAAAGATAAGGTGATCTGGCATTTTTCAAAAGATGGGCACTACCAATTAAAATCAGGTTATAGAGTTGAAGTGGACAATTTCACAACGATTAACAATCACAGATCAGAGGGAGAGTGGATCAATTTGTCGAGTTTACATTTGCCACCAAAGGTGAAACATTTCATATGGAGACTCACTAGAAGGTGTTTACCTCTTAGAGCAAGATTGGAGAGAGAGAGAGAGGCATACAACTCGACATAATATGCATTTATTGTGAACTTGAGAAGGAGAATGCTCTGGACCTATTCCTTGAATGTGCGGCTACAAAGGGTTGGTGGTCTTCAAAGTTATAACTCTCCACTGCTATAAGACACCAAATATTAAGTCTTGGTTTTTCAACCTGTGGAATTTACCTCACAAGGAAGAGATCCCAAAGATTTGCATAATTCTGTGGAGTTTGTGGGAGTTTAGTAACAATAAGATGTATGGTAACAGTAACCAGTTACTTACCCAAGTGTTGTTGGTAGCATTTCTTAGCTCAATTCCTAGAAAACTATTAGAGGCAAAGAAGCTGTGAACCAGATACCTCGATCCCCACAAGATCAGGCCAATGGAAAGTGCCTCCAGCGAATTGGCTCAAATGCAATGTCGACATCGCCATCTTCAACAATACACACCAAATGGGGGTGGGAGCGGTATTAAGAGATGAGAATGAAAACTTTGTTAGCGATTTTACCAGGACTCTCCATGGTAGCCCTCAATCCACAGAAGTGGAATCGGTGGCCTTGCGAGAAGCTCTATTGTGGGTACAGAACATGGGCTTTCCACAAGTTTTGTTCGAATTTGACTCACTAGCAACAGTTAAAGGGGTGACCAACTTAGAAGTAAATGACTCAGAGGTGGGTCAAGCATTTGAAGATTGTAAAAGTGTTTTTAAAGCTAATCCATATTGAAAAATAAATCATGTAATCAGACAAACGAATGAGGTTGCACATGTTCTTGCAAAGCTCTTGCGATGTTACGAAAGTCCTAAAGTCTGGGTCGTAACTCCTATGTCTATTCGTTCTCTGATGTAATTTTATGAACTATGAATGAAATCGATTTTTTTGTCAAAAAAAACAAGCAATTTCAATTTCATTAAAAAACACTCACCTAAAAATAGTTAAAAATATTTTCGACTTACGAAGGGAGACTAATTCCACCACCTCTCTCTTTCACTCTAAAAAAAACAAAAAACTTAAAATAGTCTCCTTTGAAGCTTTACCATTGTTCGGTCGACGGCTTTGCTCTGGCTATGACAGTCCGCTGACCTCTTTAAAAATGCTTTTTCTTTCATCAAAGCCTCCCCTCCGATGCTTTTGGTTTTATTTATTTTTGTTGTGTTTAGTATCTCCTCCTCCCTCCCACTTTTGTTTTTTTGTTTTGTTTTTTTTTTTTTTTTTTTGTTTTTTGTTTTTTTTGTTTGTTTTTGTTTTTTTTTTTGTTTTTTTTTTTTGTTTTTTTTTTTAAAAAGGGAAGGTGATGATGGAGTTATGGTGATGTTGAAAAGATTGAAGTTATGAGCAAGAAAAATGGAAGACATTTTGGGGGACGAAGGTGGAAGGGGTCGCCGATCTCAACTGAAGAAGATGTTGAACGCAGTGGTGAACGAACTACTAGATGTAAACAATGATGTGCAAGAGCAGTTGAGGGTCAGCATTGGAGTTTTGGTATCTAACCACTAGTGGTGAAGCTCAATTGATGCTTCGTTGTAGCAGTGAATGAACAATGATTCCATTGTGGTTTTGAGCATATGGGGGATCAAGTGCAGTGGTGTTTCAACAGCGAGTGGTCATAGCGATTCTATGGTGAGGTTGTGGTGGTCTAATTCTCCATTTTTCACCTCTTTTAATAGGTTTAATTTGGTTTTCATTTTAAATTTATTTTGTTATAGGTTTAGTTTATGTTTAATTTAAGTTTGTCTCATTAGGCAAATGTTTCGTTGAATTGAGGTAGTTGTCTGCTCTATATAGAGGAAGTCTTCCCTTTTGTAAGCTAGTTATCCCTATTTTAATTAAGGTAGTTTCGAGCTTATGTAATGTAATATCGTTGAAATGTTGTGAAAGGTTGGCTTACAAAAAAAAAACAAACAATTTAATTTCATCATTACTTTAACAATAAATCTATGACTAATGTAATATCGTTTTTAAAATGTTGTGAATTTTACAAGTGATTATGGTTGTTTCATTAATTGATGGAGGGTGTATTTGAAATTAAAAAAAAAAAAAAAAATTTCATCATTACTTTAAATCATAGAGTAAGTGGAAGAAATAGTAGAAGAATGGCTTCAAACCAATTCCCACACTTATTTTTAGACACGGCTAGACTAACTAATTTATGGAATTGTGGGCGACAAAGTTCCCAGTCCTTGGAACTAGTTTTTATTTTTTTGAAAAAACTTCCCAGTCCTCGGGATACGGCTAAAACAATCTCATGGCCAACCTTTCTAACACAGGATTTAGTCATTTTTTATGGACAAAAGATGTAAGACTTTTGGAAAACGTTTTTTTTGAGCCCCACATCAAATAATTATACAACCTCAAACTAATTTCGCGTAAAGTCAAAGCTTTTCAGGTGAGATGGTAAAGACATTATTTGCTAAAAAGGTAAGACATCGAGAGATCGTTATTTAATTTCCACTGAAGTAATAAAAAAAATAAAATAAAAAAAAAAACTAATTTGGAGTCGAGACTCTCGAGCTAATAAGATCCTTCAAAAGCATTAAAGCTCTCTATCAACATGTAAGTTTCTTTTAAGTCATGGAGTGGGGAGCCCGACGTGATTCTCCTTAGAATAGTTGAGCTCAAGTAGGAAATGTCTGAAAAAATGATTTGGACATCACCCGATGATTATACAAAAAAAGGAGCCTGCTAGATTGGGCACCTACCCACTTTGACCATGAAATTGAGCATTTACATACTTAGTGCCCATGTGATACACCTCGAGGCACGTGCACACACATTTTAAAGTGTATCATCACCTGGCACCGAATGGGTAGGTACTCAATTACGGTGTCCAAAGTTGGTCAACCAATCTTAAATGACGTTGACCCTACGACGCACTGGAGTCAAACAACTGTTGATGAAAGTATAAGTTGACCTATTTATACTTTAAATGACGATTCAAAACTTTTTTTAATTTCAAATACACTCGAGCAATTAATGAAACAAACAATCTGTTGATTAAAGTATAAAAAATTTAATAAAGAGTCCAAGCATTTATTGATATATAAAATGAACCCGAGATCTTGTTTAAGGACTCACACCTACCACTCGAGCCAACTACGTCGGTAAAAGTATTGTTTTTGAAAGGCTAAGTGCCTTTTGGGTGGTGATCTCCAAAATGGAATGCTAGTTCAACTAACTAATCAATTGAATCATCAACCTTCATTGAATCTTCACTCTACATGTCGGTTGCATTTATTATCTCTCAGTAACAAGCATAAATGTGGCATTTTCTCCCTCGAAGAACTAATTCTCCGTTCTAACTTTGTGTAACAACATGATTGCCTTAGCTGCTGAAGCATCAATTTTCAGTTTTTGCGTGGATACAACTTTAGCTGTACTTGTCTATTGGATAGATGTCACATTCAAATTTAAGTGTCCGTTCTTTGATAGTTACAGCTTCACCTAGAATTGGTTGTAAGTATTAATAGTGTTGGGAACACTGTCCTCAAAAGCAGAGGAAACAGGGCAAATAGTAGAGATAGAAGCACTTCTTCTACTTGTTTTTTTATTGTAGCATTTTTTGGTTCATTGTTGAAATATATTTTGCTTTCCTAATAGAAAATGGTGGCTCCTTTGTCAACTTGGCCATGGGAGAACTTGGGGAACTTCAAGGTATGAACATTGCTAATGATTTTCCTTTTTACAATCGTGGATACCTGAACCTTTTCTTCCTTTTATTTTTAGATCCCCCGAAATTAGGGGACCCCTTTGCTTTTCTTGATATTATATATATGTAGGTATGATTTGTTCATTAATAATGTTTGTTGTCATGTCGGCTTTTTGTCATGGATGTAGTACTTGTTGTATGGACCTCTTGTTGCTCAAGTTATATATTCAAGGATGCATGAAGAGGCCCCAAAGATGGAATGGTGCCTACACATTCTCGCCATATGTACTCTCAGACTCTACATATATTTACTTTGCTGCATCTATGGTCGCATGTACTTCTTTACCAAACAACGTCTTATCGACGGCAAAACCGTTGATTTCAATCAAATAGATAGTGAATGGCACTGGTAAAACCAAACATTTTTTTTTTTAAATTCAATATTATTTTATCAGAGTTCATTTATGTATGGTTTGATTGATTTCTTGCTTTGTTTTTCTTTGGTCTCAACAGGGAGAATTTTCTTATTCTTCATGGTTTGATTGCAAGTGTGGCTTGTTATAGCTTGCCTTTCATCAATGTTCCTCTATGGAACTTGAAAGGGATTATTTGTGCTCTCATCTTTCATGTTGGAGTCTCAGAGCCACTATACTACTTCATACACAAAAAACTACATAGTAACCAATATCTATTCACTCATTATCACTCTCTTCACCATTCCTCTCCAGTTCAAGAGTGTCTTACAGGTATACTTTTAAGTATTATTTTTTTCTGTGGAAAAAAACTACCTCGATCGACATTATCGATCACAACATCGATCACAAACAAAGAACTTTAATTTGTGTTGTCAGATGCGTCTCGATTTTTTTTTTTTTTTGAAGAATATATTAGGCCGTGATTTAGTACAAAGAAAATGTTCTATAGAAAAATAATATTTTCTTAAGAAATATTTCCTGCGTAAATATTCATAAAAAATTTTCTTACATAGGTTTGATTGACATAAGAGTTTTTTTTTTTTTTTTTTTTTTTTTTTCTCTAAAACTCACCAACAAAAGTTTTAAAATAAATATGAAAACTTACCGTATAGAATAAATATATAAATTTTTATATTTTAAATATAAATTTATTGTGTCTTAATATGAAAACTTATTTTCTCAAACGAAAACTCAGAAAAATATATTAGTCTTAATATGAAAAATTGGAAATTATGAGAAAATGTTTCGTGATAAAATTAAGACTAAATATAGTAGTCTTAATATGAAAAATTGAAAATTATGAGAAAATGTTTCGCGATATCATTTTCCTATAGATTTTTTCATTTTCTTTTTCCGTCTAATCAAACAGGGCCTTATTTATTTATTTTAGATCAAGGCCTTTTTTTTTATAAGAAAGAAACCATAACTTATCCGCTATAAGGCTTGAACTTTCGACCTCTTACCCGTGTAATCTATACTAACAAGTGACTTATCCGTGTAATCCATACTAACAAGTGAGTCATCCACTTGGTTCATATAGAATTTAGAATTTTATTAATGTGTAATTGAGGCATGCCCTTGTGGTTATAGTACAAAAGTACCTTGTATGTGGTTGATGGCTCATCACTTAATGTCAAAAAAAGAAAAATCTATATTTTTCTCTCTAAATTAAATTGCTTACCTACCAATGCATGTGAAAACATTAGTGCACAAATCTAGGAGTAATGAGCAAGTCTTTTTTTTTGGAATTTTTGGTCAAAGATAAGCAAATTTATTGTACACACCGTTTTTTTTTTATTTTTTTATTTTTTTTCAAATTTGTATACACCCCTTTACTCTATGTGCACGTGGTTCAGCTGGGCATGCAACGCCATTGGAGCATCTGATATTGGGTGTGGTTATGGGAATCCCAATGCTCGCGACTTGTTTGATGGGGCTCGGATCTCTAGGCATGATCTACGGTTATGTTTTCTTCTTTGACTGTCTGAGATGCGTGGGTCTATTCAAATCGGAACTCGTTCCTTGCAAGATCTTCGAGATACTTCCTTTCCTTAAATATGTTATCTACACCACATCGTAAGTATCGCTAATTAATAATGTTTTCACTAATCCAAAAAAAAAAAAAATTGTTGTTGTGCCCCAACGCAGACAAGACACGACGACACATATAAACATATATCAGGGTACATTTGCATCGAGATTCAAAACTTTTTTTAATTTCAAATACACCCTCGATGCAATTAATAAAACAACCATAAGCACTTGTAAAATTCTTATTATACCTCTTAAATATGTACAAAAAATTTAAAAACCTCCCTATAAGTCCGGACTCATGAGTTTAAGTAGATTTATTGATATCTTAATGTGTATTATACAAATATCGACAAGTGCATGTCGGTTGTACGTGTCCGTACTGAGACACAATAATAAGTTACAAAAAATAAAGTAATCACTAAAATTTTTTTTTATACTACTAATTAAGTTTTTTTTTTTTAAGTGAACTCTAACCAAAAAAATATAATATTCCGTAAAGCAGCTATTAAGAATTTGAGTCCAATAATTCATGTCACAACTTTAAATATGACAAGATATAGGAGTAATCACCAAAAAAAAAAAAAAAATAATAATAATATAGGAGTACATTATATCTCGATGACTAGACTACCTCCAAATAGGTATATAACTTGATATGTGACATCAAGTGTGTACCAATTTTCTTTTAATTACACTGGACGTACAATATTGTATCTCATTGTTTACACGATTCAAAGTATGCATAGACATTAAAGCTTTTCATTTAACTTTTTATATTCAATTTCTATGATGTCTTGGAACAGATATCACAACCTGCATCGCAAGGAGATGAACACAAATTTCTGCCTTTTTATGCCAATCTTTGATGCGCTTGGAAACACACTTAATCCCAAATCATGGGAATTCCACAAGAAAATTTGCTCAGGTGATTCGATACTAACAACTCTTTAAATTCTAACTAATGCTCCCACCCAATATATAGCAAAACTAATCAATGTTAACTAATCAATATACGTTTTTTTTTTTTTGTTTAATAGAAACAAATTAATATCCTGACATTTATAATTTTTTGCAAAATAATCCTATCTTTTTAAAATAAGTTATTTATTTTTAATCCTTTGATGTGGGTATAATATATATTTCCATTGAATATATAATATCGCTTGTTAAAGTATGCACTTTTTTTATAAGAAAGAAATTAACTTTGTCTAATGAGACTCGAACGCTCAACCTCCTAAACAAAAACTTCATACCAAGCTATTAAGCTCTCACTTGATTGATTATTCAGTATACACATACACAAGGCTAACATTAGGTTTTTTTGATGAATATCAATATCAAATCAAAAGATTCGAATTAAATGTCAATAATTATTAAAAGTTAAGATTATTTTGCTAATGAATGTAAATGTTAAGATATTTACCTATTAGGTCTCGCTCTGATCACAAATATATATATTTAGTTTAAGAAAATGCACAAAATTTAAGAAATCATTAAATTACATGCTAATATTACTATATTACCTCTTATACTAAAAAGAAGATAAACATGATGTTTTTGAATTTTAGTCAAAAGAAGTTTGATGGTTCATTTAAGTTATAAGTCAATTTTTGGGGTTATCTTCAACTTCTTTTATCCTTATTAATAAGGACAAAATAGATAAAATAAATTTAAAATAGTGAGAACAACTTATATTTTTGGACGATGAAAGGTTATAAAGGATTTACATTGCTGACAGGAGATAGTAATAATTTTAGAACTAGGCTATACGCACCCCATTGATCTATATATAAGGTCAACCCAGTTTTAAGTGCACCCCAAATTCAAATTTTGTTTTATAAGGACACCCTAACTTTTTACCAAAATGCCCTTTTTTTTCAACCGAAACACCGAACTATAACAACCTTGGCCGAGATATCTATTTTATGTTCGACAACACATGACCGAGACTTATATTATAAGTTTAGTTTTGTCCAACCGAACCTCTTTGGTGAAACTTGGTTAGCAATTATTGACCTAAAAGTTCAGTGGGTTCCAACTGATTCTTTGATTAAAAGTTCAGTGCAAGCAATGTGCGACCAACTCTCCAATTAGAGATTCGAACCCGCGAGGCTGAGCCACTCGACGATGCCCTACAAATCACAAGAAGATGTATGTATGTGGAGGGATGAATGTGGTGCACAAAACGAGAGGAAAAGGGGGGGGGGGGGGGTGGGGCAAGGCGGGGTATACAAGGATCATTTTCATGAGAAAATAAATTTTTGGAGCGGCTAAATAGACCCCAGTTTTGATTTTTTACTTCCTGTAACCCATTTTTACTTAGTTTACCCCACTTTTTTTCTTAAAATTTTAAAAATACCCTTGCTCACCCCATCACCCTCGCCCTCACCCCAACACATTTTAATCTTCTTTGTTTCTCAGTTTTAGTCATTGTAGAACACTTATATTAGATCACCAAGTGTCATAAAAGTATTTTTTTCATTGAACAATGTCGGATGTAGTTGCGTCGAGTCCTAGAAGTGAAGAAGTATCGCCGCGAGTTTTGGACGAACAGAGGCGACACCTCTGAAGAGGTGTCAGATACACAAGATTGACACCTCTAAAGAGTTTTTGGACACATATGATTGACATCTCTTTAGAGGTCTTGACCGACAAATGCGAAGATAACTCAATCTCAGTGGGTGACAGAGAGATCCACCAAAACCTTTTAGAGGTGTCAGTTTTGTTTGTTCACGATCTCTTCAGAGGTGTCAACTTTGTTAGTCTGAAGGGTTTGAGTTGTCGATGAATGCGATTTGAGATAGAGGTAACTTGGGGCATGGGTGAGGGGTGAGTGGGGTATGAGTGAATAAAAACCCTTTTATATAAAGGGTTAGTTAGGTAATTTTATAAAATTAGAGTTCGTTTAGTAAAAATTGAGGTTCGTTTAGCCGCTGCCTAAATTTTTAAAAGTTTGACGTTTTTGGCTGAGGTGCCTCATGGATAGCTGGAGTAGCTTTAGCCTGGCTCTAATTTTACTTCTAATTGACTTGTGTAGAATAAAGAAATTACATTTGATTTTTTTTTCAAATATTATTATTATTATTTTGTGCAGGTTTGAATTACAAGGTACCAGACTTTGTGTTTTGTGTCACTGTGTGGACGTGACATCCTCTTTGCACTCGCCATTTTATTTGAGGTCTTTTCTGTCTTTGCCCTTCAAAGCAAAGTGGTTTTTGTTGCCACACTTGCCCACAGCCTTCATCACGATGGTTGCATTTTGGATTAAGTCCAGGCCTTTTATCATCACTGGTTACACCCTCAGAAAACGGTTGCACCAGTCATGGTGCGTGCCCAGATATGGCTTTCAGGTAGGCTCCACACTTATCCTTCTTATCTTGCTATATATGGTCACAAGCTATAGCTTTGGGACATGAAAATTATTTGTGTTCTACCACTGTTTAATATATAACATTAATGATGACCTTCGCTCAAAAAAAAAAAAAAAAAAAAAAAAAAAAAAAAAACAATAGTGATAACCTCTAAAAAAAAACATTAATAGTAACATTTTTTGCCAATGACAAATAGTAACAAGTTATTAATTTCATCTCACACTTGATTAGTATTGTATTTATTGTAAATATATATATATATATATATATATATATATATATATATATACTATCATGAGAATCAAATATATACTTATGCCATGGGTATACTATTTACAACTATTAAATTTTAATCCAATATATTAATGAGCGTCATAAATGCACAAAACATTTAATGCATAATACATTATGATAGATTCCCATAACATAGGTATATATTTGGGTTTCATTGTAGAAGAACCAACACACACACACACACACACACACACACATATATATATATATATATATATATATATATATATATATATATTTGAGCAAACATTTTTGGCATTCTTATATCGATTTAGGGTTTAAGATTAAGAAGGAAATAAAGTTTTCTTGCAATAAAAAAAATATTTTTCTTAGAAAAATGCTAAAATGACATCACGAAATCAAACTAGAGCGCACATTGGACCCTCGACCCACTTGTTTTATATTGAGATCTACATATGCCTATATATCGAGGCGCGCACATATAGCTCGTGTGGTCTTATGTGCATTATTTGTGATGTCTATTTTCTTATTATTATTTTGTGCAATGGATCCATCTCTCTCAAAATGGAAAATACTAGAATACAACAACTATGTCACATCGGAAGACACATTGATCACATGAGTTGTCTATACAGCCTCAACTCGCGTGTTATGTATTGGGATTTATATATACCGTATCCCGAGGTTCACATGGACGGTTCAAAAGCCTGATATGACTTTAAAATTTATCATAATTTCTCAAATAGGTGGGCAGTGACCTAATGTGCCTCAAGTGTGTCAAGACAACTTTTTCTTTAGTTTCTAATATAAAAGCTCAAAACCAAAAGCTGATTTACTTCTCTAATTTTTTATGATGTTTTGTTGCAATTAGTATTTCCTGCCATTTGCCAAAGATGGGATTAACAGCCAAATTGAAGATGCCATACTTGAGGCTGATAAATCTGGAGTTAAGGTTATTAGCCTTGCAGCACTAAATAAGGCAAGTCATAGTTTTATTTTTTCTTCTTTTCTACATTTAATGCGACTCTACACACTATCAATGAAAAAAAAAAAAAAAATGAAAACAAAATGTCTGAGCTCGGGTTCGAACCGGGGACCTCTAGTGTGTGAGACTAGCGTGATGACCAACTACACCACCCAGACTTGCTTATGTTTTTAAATTCACAAATTATAAATATATTATTTTGTGTATAGAATGAAGCCCTCAATGGAGGTGGAGCACTATTTGTGAAGAAGCACCCAGACTTGAGAGTGAGAGTGGTTCATGGAAACACATTGACTGCTGCAGTTATTCTAAATGAGATCCCTAACGATGTACAAGAAGTGTTTCTCACAGGGGCCACTTCTAAGCTAGGCAGAGCCATTGCTCTGCATCTCTGCAGGAAGAAAGTCCGCGTTATGGTACGTTACTAGCTCAATTTTTACATCTAAATTAAGGGTACTATATATATATATATATGTTTAATTACTTGCATGCACTTTTAATCAAACAGAAATTATAAGTGTCTCACGTTGTATATATATTGAATCAATTAAATTTATTTTTTTGGTCTTATTTAATCAATTAATTGAATTGCAGATGATGACTCAGTCGGAAGACAGATTTAAAAGCATTCAAATGGAAGCCCCTTATGAGTACCAGAGCTACCTTATTCAAGTCACCAAATACCAAGCAGGCCAAAACTGCAAGGTAACCCAAAAAAAATGGAGGTTTGGACTTTATAATATAAATTGCTTATATCAATAGTTAACTAGTACTGTAACTAAACTTGTATTTGTGTCTTTATTAAGAGAATTAGTTTAGAAAGATGTAGCCACCACTAAAATGGGGTCCGATAGAGCCCGACCGTAGAAAATACGTGAGAAATATATAAAAATAAAAATAATAAAAAAAGATGTAGCCCATTATTTTCAATATTTTTAAAAATTTGAGAACATGAATTGCAATATGTCATCTTTTTGAAGCAAATAATTTTGGTATTATAGAATGGGACTAATGGAATCATCATATAATTCCATATTCAGACATGGATAGCAGGAAAATGGCTTACTCCCAGGCAACAAGGTTGGGCACCAGCAGGGACTCATTTTCATCAATTTGTGGTTCCAATGATCATGTCCTTCAGGAGAGACTGCACTTATGGCAAGCTCGCCGCGATGAAACTGCCTGAGGACGTTGAAGGTCTAGGGTCATGCGAGGTATATATGTGTTGTATATATAACGACAACGGCGATATATATAGCTATCTAGTAAGAATGTATGTTTAATTGATTTCTAACAATGAGTGCTTTTGCTTAATACCTTGAACAGTACACAATGCCAAGGGGGGTGGTTCATGCTTGTCATGCTGGTGGTCTGGTTCACTTCCTTGAAGGTTATAAGCACCATGAGGTGGGAACCATTGATGTTGATATGATCGATGTTGTGTGGGAAGCTGCACTCAAACATGGGCTCAGACCAGTTTGATGAAAGCCCTTTCTAGCTATTTATAAACAAAGTTCACATGTTAGTTAAAACATTAATATTTTTCTATCTGATCTTCATCAACCTTCTCCATCTTCTCTTCATTGTTTTTATGATACTCGTGTTCACAATAATATGTAAGTGACAATATGTTGGTGGCATACAAACTGCTCTGTTAGTGATAATTAATTAAATATGATGTTTGCAAAGTGTAGAAAGATTAAGTTCTTACATTTCTCAAAAAAAAAAAAAAAAAAGATTAAATTTTGACATGCTAATGTCATTTTTGAGGTCAAAATGAAATCCCTATATATTAAGAAAGATCTTTGTATAATATAACCATGTTAGGTGGATGAAGCATTGCTTTCAAAGGAAAAATTAGGAGGTTGGGGGTTTCACTCATGTTGGAAGTTGTTGCATGGTGTTGGACTCGCCCGCGCTTGTATCTGCAAGTCCGTGGATCTCAAGTGTCCCCATCTTAGCCACCTTCAACTCATATGCTAGGCCTTTGAGTTTTACTTCAAAATACATTGGTACGAACTATTAGGAGAGAGATCCATACTTATATAGTTATATCCTTTATTATGAAGTCTTACTTAACCTGTGGCTGTGTGGGACTATTAGATGGAAAATAGTAGCTAGAATGCCAACCCTATATCACACTGAAGAACACATTAGCTCACAAGAGTCGACCTTGCCGTCTCGATGCCCACATCCAGAGGCATGGCTCATGTGAGCCAATGTGTCTTACGCTGTGACATATTCATCCTCATTCAAAAGACCTTGGTACCATTTGGGGAGATATTACACTTATATCCTTCATTATGAAGCCATACTTTTTATAGTGTGGCTATGTGAGACTATTATTTTAGTGTACAATGCACACATCCCAAGCAGTTAGTTTCTTATAACACTCAAATACTCTTTTTTTTTGGTTTTCCACGTAGTTCTTGTCGTCAACCGTACTACTAATTCACGCTCGGGCACTATTAGATCCCATATAGGGGTGGGATGTGGCCCTTTTAACTCAACTTTTTCGATTTACAATACTCAAACTCGAGATCAAGTCTTTTACCACTTGAACCAACGGGTTGCTGGTAACAAACAATCGTCTAACCAAACAGCTAAATTTGCTATAACTTTCGTAGAACATTGGGCACCATTATTTGGAAAAGTAGGGTTCCGTCCAGTATCCGCATAGCCCCGCCCAACTTGGGTCTTAAGAATGTTACATAGATATGTCCCCGCTAACGTTAATTTGTTAAAGCCCAAATATTTGATTATGTGACAAAATTAGCCCAAATGTGTAAACAACTTGCCCAAGCTTGATCAGATTTATGTTTTAACTAAATTTTGGCTCGTCTCTTGAAAGGAGACTAAAAATGTCGAATTGACGAGCCATTCAACTTTTACTTGATTAAATCTATAAAATTAAATACTGTTTTTTTAATAAATTTAGACACTAATTTAATAACAATTAAGTGATAGTTCAATAATTTTAATAATTTTTTAAGTGTTTTTTTCCCTTGTTACTACAACTCAAGAAAGACACATAAATAACACGCATTTGCTGTCATTTGTTTGATGCACCTATGATATGTATACACCAAAACTATAAAGCCGCCAGACAAGTGAGTGGCCAATAGAAATGGAACACGAGAGAAAAAAAATAGATGTTAGGTGAGTATTTCAATTAGAGAAAATATCTTATACCAATAATTGGTTGGTTCAAGTGGGAAGAGATGTAGTTCCCTTAAATAAAGTCTTATATTTGAGTTTTATGAATAAAAAGAAAATAATAATTTAACACATTTTGATGTACACTTTATTTTTTAATTATTTATAACTCTTTTTTATCTTCTTAAATATAAATCTCATATCTAATAAAATATTATAAATAACTATAAAATAATATGTGCACTTAAAGTATGTTATATTATTATTTTTTATGCGATTAATTTGTTAAAATTAATTGTTTCCATAGCTTGCCTCACATGTGAGACCCGATAATGTCTTATCGTGAATTAGTTGATACCGTTATTGCCAAACACCACATGTCTTCCTAAAGTAGAAAAACATCCATTTTCTTTTTAATTAATTAGTAAGACTTTAAGATAAATGTAACATTAGTAATTCTAATTCATTATGAAGAGGCGGTGGGACCTAGCTGGCACGCACGAACGGATAGAAAATATGCCACGCGTAGAAATGAGTGGAAACGTGTCAGATTTATAGATAACCACGTGTTTATTTCAATGGGAGAGAAGGGATTGAAAAAAAGTACAAAAAATTTCTTCTATTGTCAAATACTCTCAATCTCAAAAAAAAATCCTCTGTAACCAAAAAATTTAAAAAAAAAATCCTCACCATGGCCCCATCGTTGAGGATGAGAAAGACAAACAACAACAAATGAAGCAGAAGATGATGAGCAAAAACAAGAGCAAAGTCATGAAGAAGAAGAAGAAGAAGACTTTGTTGAAGAAACTTGTGGACTATCTAATGTCTGATTCTTACATGTATGCCCCCTTGATCAATTCTCGTCTGTCCGATGTTGCTTCGACTACTCCAAAATTCATCAGATCTCCTCAATCAGGTATGTGAAGTTTGGAATATTTAATGTTTATTGCTTTTTTTTTATATTTTTAATGGATCTATTTATCCTTCAAGAAGAGAAACCTTGGGCTTGGGCTAACATTTAATTTTTGATTAAAGTGGGTTTCATTTAAGAATATATGTCACAATGTTAAGCCCAACAAACATTAACAAATGTATTGATTCCCATATATACGTATGGGACCAAGGGTCTTGTTGATTTTGATCACAAGTGTGCATGTGTTGGTGGTGAAGCATTTGGTTAATTTGTCAAGGTTAATTGTCTGCTCAGATTAATTGGGATATTTTCCATACTTTGGATTACTTTTTTTTTTTTTGGCAAAATAACTTTTAAGTTTGTTTAAATTAGATGACTTATCCTTGACAAAAAAAAAAAGATGACTTGTGAGTTGTGACTCAAACACAAGTGTAGATGACTTATTTGGACCAGTGCTTGTATTACTATTTCAAATGAGCCCTTTTATTTTGACTTACTTTGAACACTCTAATTTGACACGTATTTATTGGGAGTCCTTAAATACACATCGAGTTTCTTGTTGATGCAAAGGGTCACGATGAAGAGCATAACAAATTGGCTGTGCCCCAAAGGGGTAAAAAGCATTGTCCATTTCATATTAGAAATTAGCTCAAATTGGACCAGGATTAATCGGGTCAAGGCTTCAGATACCCTCACAATAATAATAATAATAATAATAATAATAATAATAATAATAATAATAATAATAAAGCTTCAATTCAAATTAGTCAGGTCCGCTACATGGAACAAACTCTTCTTCTCTTGATTCAAGAAATAAATGTATATACATGCAGTTCTTGAGATCCCTTAATGGATTCGTATCAAAAGAAGCTTAACCTCCAAAAACACGAGGACAAAAAGTCTATTAAAGACTTGGCATATGCACTAAAATGTTCACCAATGTGACCTGGCTTAATTTTGACGCCTAGCTAGTGATGGGAAGTACCCATTTATGGAGCATTTGTGGTTCCAGTTAAAAGATAACTATATGTACATATCTTTCCTTATGTTGGGCAAGAATTGGATGCTACCTTAATTAAGCACATGGGGATGTTTGGAGGTTTAGAGTTTGGTACAAAAAATGTAATTAAGTTAGAGAAGAGTTTATCAAAAAAAAAAAAAAAAAGTTAGAGAAGAGTCAGTTATAGGTTTGAGAAAAGTTTTTTTTGTCTGTTGCTTTGGAAAGCCAAGAGATATGCAAAGGTGCTTATTAGTAATGTACGGTCTCAATGAAATTAGAAGTTGAGTAGTCACGGATTTTCTTGCTCTTATTTTTATATATATATATATATATATATTGTGTTTGGTATTCACTATCTTTAATCTTGGATTTCATCCATTAAAAATCTTGGCCGTATCTTTAGTACTATATTGGAAATTAGTCAAAAAATTCATGCCTTAATTTTTGTTTGAGGTGATTGAAAAGGTTGCCTAACAGTTTTTTATTATTTTTTTATATTTTTTGGTTTTCCTTGTGACATGAGGTGCCAATTATCATGATGACTAATTAAATAAGGCAAAATATATTTTTTAGTCCTTGAACTTTTGTTAGTATACATTTGGTCCCTTAACTTTTATTATTGTATATTTGGTCCCTGAACTTTTAATTTTATGCCTTTGGTCTCGAAACTTTGAACTTTTGAATTTTATGCCTTTGATCTTTGAACTTTGAGTTTTTTTTTTAGAGGAAATTAATTTTTTTCTAAAGCTTTTGTTTGTCGATGTAAGTCGTTTGGTTCAGTAATATAAACCACTTTACTCTTCTTGATTAATCACGCGACACTTTTTTTACTTACGTCGGCAGAATTTAACTATTTAAATGGTGGAAGGACCTTGTGAAAAAAACATAACAAGGACCAAAAACATAAAAGACGCAAAGTTCAAGAATTAAATAACGAGTTTTGCCAACAAGAATGCTCATCTGTTGACGTATCATCTCCAACTAGGGGTGGGCAAACCGCGGTTTGGTTTGGAAAACCACCAAACCGCGACCAAACCGAGGGTCTACGGTTTAGTGATTTTCCAAACCGCAACCAAACCGTAGATCACCAAAACCGCACCAAACCGAACCGCGGTTTGCACGGTTTGGTCAGTTTGGTTTCGCGGTTTTCATGCAATTTATTTTCAGGAAAAAAAAAACCAGCAAGCAAAAAAAAAACAAGCAAAAATGAAAAAAATAGCAAGCCAAAATAAAAAAACAGCAAGCAAAATGTCCTCGGTTTGGTTTGTATTTACCAAGATGTGAGATTTGTGGTTTTTTTTTAATTTTTAGGGTTTTTGGTTTGTATTTACTAAAATGCCCTCGGTTTGGTTAAACCGCGGTTTTCTCAAAATGAAAACCGCGACCAAACCGCGAATCTGCGGTTTGGTCGTTTTCCAAATCGCGACCAAACCGCGAGCTTCAAAAATCAAACCAAACCGTGCGGTTTGGTCAGTTTGAGCGGTTTGGACGGTTTTTTGAAAACCGCTGCCCACCCCTATCTCCAACCATATACACTGAATTGACAGAATTCTAAGCAGGGGCTTCTTATTTTTTATTTTTTTTTTGAGGCCGGGTTTCTTAGTTTTAGAGTTGAAGTTTAGTTAAAATTGTTGAGATATTTGAAATGAAGGGGCAAACTTACATTCCTCAAAAAAGGTTATATTTACAAGGCTAAGAAGATTAGGCTGAAAGTTAAAAAGAAAATATCACAGTGCAATATTTAGTATGTTAACTGATCAATCCTTTACCATATGTACACGAGAAAATATATGTTCTTACTTTCTTTTTTTGTAAACAATATATGTTATTTTTTTTGATAGGAAAGAAACAACTTTGTCCACCAAAACTTGAATCTATGACTCTTACAACAATATAGGTTCTTACTTAATTCAAAGAAACAATTACAATATTTTATTGTATGCAGAGCATTTCTTGTTTAATGTTATCATTAAAATGTGCAACTGGCAACTGCCACATTACGTACCCCTGTTAATTGGAAGATATATAATATGGAACTACTTGAATGAAGGGAACAAAAAGGCAGCTTTACATTTGATTTGAACTCTTTTGCATGCATTATAAACATAACTTTATAGATTGTTACAACAATAGTCATTATTGATTCTAGGATAGTCAATTTTGTGTGCTTAGCATGTATAATTTGTTGCATTTTAATGGACACCACAGGGGCGCCTTTGAATAAATCCAAGGGAGTCACTTCGGCCTTGTCAGCCAGAAAACCATAGCGAAGAAAACAGAACAAGCAAGCAGACACCAACAACCAAGTTTAATTAATATTGGCAATACGGACCACTCAATATATAAGAACGAGGAACTTGCACACCGATCAAATTAATACTCCAACAACCTCTTAATAATGGCCGTCCTGAAATGGTGAAGCACATGGTTCACTTCAACTCTTGCATTTCGTCGGGGCCACACCACGGCGTAGAGTACAAAAAATGTCCTCCGTCCTCCGAGGCCGCCAAGCCGAAGTCTCTTCTCAATAATCTAGTGTGCTTTCCTGCCAAGTGATCAGATTTGGAAGTTACATAAAATATATCAGTGGGGAAAGTAATAGGGACATATTTGTTCATATATGCTTTGTAGTTTTGTAAGATGAAGACAACTTGTTATGGAACTAGAACCTTTTTTTGTGTATGTTGGATGCGCATTGAGATCTGTTGATACATATCTCGATCCGTAATCCGAAGGACTTCAAAAGAATGTAGCAGCTGTGTAGTAAAAAGAAGGCTTAATTGGTTATAAAATATCCTAACTTTTTACAACTTTCGCTATTATATTTTAACATTTTTAAATTTGTTATTATATTCTCAACTTTTTATATTGAAAAAATTGTATTATAAGTCACTTTTTTACTTCAAATTTAATGATGTCATCCAAATAATAACTTTTAAAAGTCACCTCATCATCTATAATTATTTAAAATTATTACTTAATTTATTTTTTAAGCTCATTAATTAAGTGTTACCTCATCAATTTTTTTTTTTAAAAACCTTAAATTTGACAAGGTAACACTTAATTATTAATGAGCTTAAAGTTAAAAAGTGAAGTAGGATACAAATTTATCAATATATAAATGTTGAGATATAATAACAAGTTAAAAATGGTTAGAATATAATAACAAAAAATATAAAAGGTTATGATATTTTAACTAATTTGGCCTAAAAAGAATGTTGTTTACCCTTTTTCAGTGGAGATATAAATGACTGGAGTAAGGTTGGGCTGTTGGGCCTATGAAGGTGCTGTTGAAGACCCAGGTTTGGTCCATTATTCACTGCAGCGAAACTTTGGAATCGAAGTATTCCTTATTTGACCAAACAAGGTATGGTAAATTCTTTCTTTTTTTGATGAGAAAGAAACAACTTTTGCACCCACTAAGGTTTGAATCACAATCTTTTACTTTTAAATCCGATATCAATTTATTGAGCCACTCAATTGGTTAAAGTACTGTGAATTCTAGGTGAAAAGTTTGAAATAAGATCGTATGCTACTCTCGACTAGGGGTGTACATGAAATCCATGAATGCGGGAATGTGATCTAATTCAATTCTTTGTTAATAGTTTATTAAATTAGATTGCATTGTAAAAGTTGTAATCTTCACGAAATAGACTGAATTGCGGATTGCATATCTTAATCGGTTTGATCCAATTCACAATCTAATCCAATTCACGATCAGGTCTTATAATTAATTTTTTTATACATTACATTAATATGTTTTTAATTCGTCTAATATTTATCGTGTACACTTGAAAATTTAGTTTTTTGCAATTTTTTTTGGTGAAAAAAAATAAAAATAAAAATGAGTACACTATTTTGGAACCGTCGAGGATTGGGCTCTCCGCAGTCATAAGAGTTATATCGGACCTTGTCCAAACATATAAACCCATTTTGGTATTCCTTATGGAAACCTTTGTAAATCATGAGTTTGAATGTTTGCACACAGAGAAAGACGAGAATCACGGGGGAGGCATAACACTCTTGTGGAAACAATAAGAACAGGTGCAAATCAGGTCATCTTCTTTAAACTTTATCGATGCTACGATATCACTGCGAGGTATTGAATCGTATCAATTCACTGGTTTCTATGGATTCCCAGAGATCTTAAGAAGGTGAACGTTTTGGAACCTACTTCGATCACTTGCTGACCAATCCAATGTACCATGGGTTGTAGTTGGTGATTTTAATGATATGGCACATACAAAGGAAAAAAGAGGGGAGAGAAGGCATTCACAGTGGTGCTTGAATGGTTTTCGAGGGGTATTGGATGATTGTTTGCTTACTGATTTAGTGATGGAAGGGTATCCTTTCACTTGGGAAAGACACAGGGGCTCGGTTAACTGGGTAGAGGAGAGATTAGATAGGGCAGTGGCGACATCAACATGGAGACAAATATTTGATGGGGTAAGAGTTCAAAACCTAATCACACCATGCTTTGATCATAGAACATTGTTTCTGGAGATCTCGGGTTGGCAAATCACCAAGAAAAAATGTATATTTCAATTTGAGAACTTATGGTTACGTGAAGAGGGATGTTCAGAGGTGGTTCAGAGAAGTAGGGAGCCGAATTCATTCTTACCAGTGACACACCGAATCATTGAATGTGGAAGTAAACTTAAATAGTGCGGAAAGAACATAGCGTGCTTATTTACAGATAAAGCGAAGAAGTTGTGAGTAAGACTGAATGCCTTCCAAGGACTACATGATTCCTTTTCAATCAAGTGTTACAAGGAGATTGAAATGGAGTACTTGCGTGTCCTATTTCAACAAGGTGAATTATGGAAGCAGAGGGCTAAACAACAATGGCTTCAAGGAGCCGACTTGAACATCAAAATTTTCCACTCCTATGCTTCAACTAGGAAGAAAAAATGCAATTCAAAGGCTTAAATATTAGAATGGTGTATGGCGTGATGGGGAAGCTGGTTTGGGTGTATTAGTAAATGACTATTTTTCTTCACTATTCAATTCAAACCAAGGGCATGTTGATGTAATAATTAATTGTGTGTAGGAGAGAATAACAACTGAACAAAATGCATTACTCCTTCATCAATTCTTACCTAAGGAAATCAAGGAAGCTATTTTCTTTATGCACCCTGATAAGAGTTCGGGACTGGATGACATGAATCCAACTTTCTATCAAAATTTTTGGCCTATTGTGGGATGTGACATCTCTCAAGCGTGTTTGACATTCTTAGAGGAGGGGCGACTACTAAAGGACTTGAATGATACACTAGTGGTGCTCATCCTATAGAAAGATAAGCCAAAGTTTACCATTGACTTGAGACCTATCTCACTTTGTAATGTCTTTTATAAACTTATATCTAAAATGTTAGCAAATAGGCTCAAACTTGTATTACCGGGAATCATTTCTGAATGTCAAAGTGCCTTTATCCCGGGAAGGCTGATTACTGACAACGTTATCTCTGCTTTTAAGGTAAATCATTGGCTTTAGAGAAAGACACAAGGAAAAGACGGATATGCGACTCTGAAGATTGATATGAGCAAAGCCTATGATCGAGTTGAATGGGCGTTCTTCGATGTAATCATGATCAAAATGTGGTTCGCGAGGCGGTGGGTGGACTTGATGATGATGTGTGTCTCATCGGTGAAGTACATTTTTCTTGTGGGTGAACTTGAAGTCAGTCATATCATCCCCTCTAGAGGTATTTGACAAAGAGGTCCTATCTCTCCTTACTTGTTTCGATTTTGTGCGGAGGGGCTCTCGTTAATTATTTCAAGGCAAGAATCTATAGGAAATCTAAATGGTTGCAAGATTGCTAATTATGCACCTGTTATTTCTCACTTCTTTTTGCCGATGATAGTTATTTATTTTTTAAAGCCAATTTTCAAGAGACAAATACAGTAAAGGAGTGCCTGAGAGTATATGAAAAGGTGATTGGCCAGACTATTAACTTCCATAAATCATCCCTACACTTTAGCAGAAATACTCAGCATGATGTTGCAGAGAATATTTGCCAGTTACTTCATGTCATATAGACCGATGCGGCTGGATTTTACTTAGGACTGCCAAGTAAAGTTGGGAGAAATAAAGAAGAATTATTCTCATATATTCACGATAAGGTTCATCGTCGATTACAAGGGTGGAAAGGGCGAATGTTGTCTAGAGCTAGAAAAGAAGTACTACGAAATTAGTTGTTCAGAGCATCCCTACTTATGTGATGAGGGTATTCCTTTTGCCGACGAGATTGTGTGACAGTTTGGAGAAGATGATGAACAAATTTTGGTGGCTATCAGACGTGGATAAGAATGCCGGGATCTGATGGGGTAACTGGAACAAACAATGTGTACCAAAAAAGCTAGGTGGATTTGGAATGAGAAAGGTTCGTGAGTTCAACATTGCCATGCTGATGAATCAAACATGGCATCTTCTTGAAAATCCCACATCATTGTTAGCGAGATTAGTAAAGGCGCAATATTTTTCAGACACACAATTTGCAGATGCTAATTAGGGAAGGAACCCGAGTAATGTTTGGCGAAGTATTATAGCATCAAAGGCAACACGTAGAATAGGAGATGGAACTTCAATCCAAGTGTTCGGTGATCCGTAGCTACCAGATAAGGAAAACAAAAAGGTTCAAACAATACCCCCGACTAAGTTCTTTAACCCAACAGTCGATACTTTGATGCATGAAAATTCTCGAAGGTGGGATGAGGATATCTAACATGACATGTTTGAGGAAAGAGATCAGAAGCTGATAAAGGCAATTCCAATTTCTTATCATTGTACCAAGGATGAATGAATGTTGGAAAGTAACTCAAAAGGCACATATACTGTAAAGACTGACTATAAAGCAGTTGCGATGAATGTAAATAACTGTACAGCGCAAAGAAGGGTAGAACAGTGGAATGGGATTTGGAATTTGGGGTACCACCGAAAGTTAAAACTTTCTTGTGAAGGGCAATCCTCGACTACTTGCCAACGACGATGAACCTGATTAGTCGGAGAGTCCCAATTGAGCCAATGTGTGTGGTATGTAAATTGGAAGCTGAAAGTGTATTCCATGCTATAGTAGGATATGTTAAGGCAAGAAAATGTTGGGAAGAATTGAGAATTGGTACAACTCAAGCACATAATTCTTTTACATAATGGATGAGTAAACTGTTCAATGACTCTACAAAAGAAGTGATGGAAATGATGGCAATGGTAACATGGAGCGTATGGAATAATTAAAACTCTACAATTTGGAGTAATCGACATCAGTCACATACATATATTGTCGAGGTAGCGAAGTCACACCTAGCAGCATGGAAAACAGTAAGGTAGAGAAGGCATACCCCCTAGGTTGAGCCATCCACTGTGATCCCAACAAGTTGGCAACAACCGAGGGAAGGGTTTGTCACTTGTAATGTTGATGCAACAGTGTTTGACAAGAGAGCGGTTAGCTCATATGAAGTGGTTCTAAGGGATAATGGTGGACGATTTGTGGTTACGTTAGCAGAAAAGTATGAAGGGGTGTTCGAGGCAAGGGTAGCTGAGGCTATTGGAGTTAGAGAGACTATCATGGCTGAAGGACAGAGGCGAGAGAAGAGTAAAGTTGGAGTCTGATGCACTTGAGGTGGTTCAGGCAATCCAAAATAGGCACAAAGATAAATCCTATTTTGGAGCTATAATTGATGATTGTGTAAGTTGGTAACGGACTTGAGGTCCTATATTGTTTCTTTTGTTCATCGATTAGCGAATTTAACGGCCCATACATTAGTAAGAGAAGCTAGTTCTATGTCTGGTCGAAACGAGTGGAATGTTGTACCCTCGTTTCTTTTGGATGTACTTGCGAGAGATTTGGAATGAATAAGAGTTGGTTGTGGTTTTTTTAAAAAAACTATAAAATTAAATAAATATAGTGAAATCTAAAATTTGATTATTTGAACTTAAAATATTGTTCATAATTACCCATACTAATAATAATTTTTATTTTTACTCATTCGAATTTGTTAAAGTTTTAATTTTAAAATAATAATTTTATAATTTTATAAATATTAACCTATAATTATCAATCCTTGTGATTTAATCTAATTTGATTCACGTTTAGTAAATTGGATCAAGTTGTCTGAATAAGTATTTTTTTAATTTGTGATAATTAGACTGGATCTATACGTGTACATGTGCATCGTAGTTGTAGTAGTTTAGACACCTTCAAATAAGACTTACAAATGTTTGATAAAAAACCTGACTCAATTAATAGAAACTGAAGAAATTTGATGATGTATGAATAGACTGAGTTAACTTGAAACACATTGATTATGTTGGGGTTCCACCCGAGTGTGCACCGGACGGGCACGTGGATCTAGTACCGATATTGTCCCCAACTTAATCACCTTAATATTAGGTGTGGGGTTTTACTCTAAAAGACCTCGGTACTAGAGGGGAGGCAATCACTAATATACTTCATTTAGAAGTTTTTATTTTCCAATGTAGGACTATTATTTCGGTCCACACAACCCAACAATCTCCACCTTGGACCGAAATCCATTCAAGGTGGGTACACCGCATGATCCGTTGTCGCTACCATCTCGAGGGAGAGCAACTCGAGGCACACATGCGACCATCAACAGACATGCCTTGTCCCAGCCGCACCATCGGCTCTGAAACCACTTGTTGGGGTTCCATCTGAGCGTGCGCCGCACGGGCACGTAGATCTCCGCTAGTACCGATATTGTGTGGGATTTTACTCTAAAAGGCCTCGGTACTATTAGAGGGGAGGCAATCACTAATATACTTCATTTAGAAGTTTTTATTTTCCAATGTGGGACTATTATTTCGGTTCACACAACCCAACAGATTAGGATGAATTTAAGGGAAAGGAAGAATACAATTGATATAGCCGAAAAAAAGTAAAAGCAAAAGATGAATGAAAAAGAGTTAGAATTATAAAGGTTATTGTCATCAAATACATTAAATCCAGTTGAATGGTTGTATTTGTTGTAAATTGAATTGAAACTTGCTAGAACTAGAGAAGGAAAGTAGAAGAACTACTAGATTCTACTACTACAAAGAACTACAACTACAAAGTAGAAGAGGAGAAATGAGAGAGTTGAAATGAGAAGTTGTATTCAACTTGGTGTGTTTTTACAATGAGGTTGGCACCCTTTATATAGGCCCTTTAGTGATAATGATAAATGTACTTAGACAATGTTTACAAGTAATACATACATCACATGTCATACAACTCTTCACAAGCAACATTGACAATACATGGAATAATGAGTACATTTGATATGGATACAAGTAAGGGTTATGCTTGATACTACCACTCAATGTAAGAACCATGCTTGACAATGATTAGTCATACAAAGTCTTGATCAATTGTTCATCCATATCATAACACTCCCCCTTGGATGACAATTGTTGAGAGAATGTGCCTCGTTAGAACTTCTACTAGAAAAAACCCTATGGGAAAAAGTCTAGTAAAAGAAAAAGAGTACACATTTCTTATTAATCTTAAGATGAGTATAATATTGTTAGGATTGCCTCATTAAAAAAACCTTGCTAGGAAAACCCAATGGGATAAAACTATAGCTAAGGGAAAAAGAGTGCAATACACTAATCAATAACTCCTCCTCATCTGAACATGGGTAAAACTTGTTCAGTTTCTTTACTTGCAATGTCTTTAAGTTTACGCAAGCCAATACCATATGTAAGCCTTTTAAATGTCGTAGTTGGTAAGGCTTTTGTGAATAAATCAGCAAGATTATCGCTCGATCGGATTTGCTTGATATCAATTTCACCATTCTTCTGAAGCTCATGTGCATAAAAGAATTTTGGTGAAATATGTTTTGTTCTGTCCCCTTTTATGAATCCTTTACTTAATTGTGCAATACATGCTGCATTATCTTCATATAATATGGTTGGAGAATCTTTTATTGAAGGCAATCCACATGATTCTTGAATATATTCAATCATGTTTCTCAACCAAACACATTCACGACTTGCTTCATGAATTGCAAGTACTTCAGAATGATTGGAAGAAGTGGCAACCATAGTTTGTTTTACTGACTTCCATGATACAACAATATTACCACAGGTGAATATATATCCCGTTTGAGAACGGGCCTTATGGGGATCTGATAAAAATCCAGCATCAGCATAACCTTGGAGATTCAATTTTACCCCTCTCGAGTAAAATAAACCCATGTAACTTGTTCCTTGAAGATATCGAAAAATGTATTTAACACTATTCCAATGTCTTCGAGTTGGTGAAGAGCTATATCTTGCAAGTAGGTTGACAACAAAAGCAATATCGGGTCTTGTACAATTTGCAAGATACATAAGTGCACCAATTGCACTTAAATATGGTACCTCCGGACCAATTAGCTCTTCATCACTTTCTTGAGGTCGAAATGGATCCTTATCCACTTCAAGTGATCTGACAACCATTGGAGAGCTCAATGGATGTGCCTTGTCCATATAAAATCTTTTTAATAATTTTTCAATATAATTTGATTGATGGACAAGTACTCCACTTGAAAAATGTTCAATTTGCAAACCAAGACAAAGTTTTGTTTTTCCAAGTTCTTTCATCCCGAATTCCTTTTTCATGTATTCGGATGTTCTAACGATGTCGTCGTGATTTCCCACTATATTTAAATCATCAACATATACAGTAATAATCACAAATCCTGTTGATGATCTTTTAATGAAGACACATGGGAAAAGCGAATTATTTACATATCCTTCTTTCAGTAAATAATCACTAAGACGTTTGTACCACATTCGTCCGGATTGTTTCAACCCGTACAAAGACCTTTGTAATTTTATAGAATGCATGTTATGAGGTTTTGATTTTATTTCATCGGATATTACAAATCCATCAGGGATTTTCATATATATCTCACTGTCTAGAAATCCGTACAGATATGCTGTAACGACATCCATTAAATGCATATCAAGCCCTTCAGAGACTGCAAGGCTTATCAAGAACCGAAATGTGATTGTATCTATAACAGGAGAATATGTTTCCTCATAATCGATGCCAGGTCTTTTGAGAAACCTTGAGCTATAAGTCTTGCTTTGTACCTTGTAACTTCATTTTTTTCGTTTCTCTTTTGTACAAATACCCATTTATATCCAACAGGCTTTACGCCATCTGGCGTTTGGACAATTGGTCCAAAAACTTCTCGTTTCCTTAACGAGTTTAGCTCTGCTTGGATAGCATCTTGTCATTTTTACTAATCAGGTCTTTTTTGACATTCGTCCACTGATCGTGGTTCTGGATCATCATCATTTTCACATATTTCAAAGGACACATTGAAAGCAAATATATCATTAGGAGCAATTTTATTTCGATCCCAAATCTTACCAGAGTTTAAATAATTTATTGAGATCTCATTTCTTTCATCTTTTTCTAGAGGAAGTTGTTCCACATCAGAATCAACTTGTTCTGACAAACCCTTATCAAAGGATTCTTGTGCTTTCTCAGGAGTATTTTGATTTGTATTTATTTTCACTCCCGTTTTCCTCTTTCGAGGAATTGTATCCTTTGAACCAACCGGTCTTCCACGCTTTAAGCGTTTCATTGGTTCTTGTGAATTTTGTTGCACAGAGACATCAATTCTTGCAGGAGCATTTACAGCTGGAATATGTGATTTTGTCACTTGTTTTACATCATTAAATGCATCTGGTAATTGATTTGCAATTTGTTGCAAATGAATGATCTTTTGAACTTCAAGTTCACACTGATTTGTTCGTGGATCATAATGTGATAAAGTTGATGCATTCCAAGCAATTTCGTGCCATTCCTTTTGAATTGACTTCTTATCTCCCCCTAATGGTAGAAAAATTGCTTCATCAAAGTGACAATCAGCAAAACGTGCAGTAAATAAATCCCCTGTTAAGGGCTCAAGGTATCTTATAATGGACGATGAGTTAAATTCAACATAAATCCCAAGTTTTCGTTGTGGACCCATCTTAGTTCTATTGGGAGGTGGTATAGGAACATACACTGCACAACCAAAAATTCTTAAGTGCGAAATATTTGGTTGTTGACCTAAAATGAGTTGCATGGGGGAATGTTCATGGTATGCAGTAGGCCTATAACGAATGATAGATGCTGCATGAAGGACTGCATGTCCCCAAAGTGAAGTTGATAACTTAGTTCTCATGATTAAAGGTCTGGCAATTAATTGAATGCGTTTGATTAGAGATTCTGCCAAACCATTTTGGGTATGTACATGTGGAACAGAATGTTCAATGGTAATTCCTATAGACATGCAATAATTTTTAAATGCTTGAGATTGAAATTCCCCGGCATTATCAAGACGGATGGTCTTGATTGGGTTGTCAGGGAATTGTGCTCTTAACTTAATTATTTGTGCTAAAAGTCTAGCAAATGCAACATTGCGGGTTGAAAGCAAACAAACATGTGACCACCTAGTTGATGCATCTATCAAAACCATGAAATATCTAAATGGTCCACAGTAAGGATGAATAGGTCCACATATGTCTCCCTGAATACGTTCTAAGAAAACTGGGGATTCCACAACAATTTTACTTAGGGTTGATTTAACTATCAATTTACCTTGAGAACAACTAGCACAATTATAATCACCAGCTGAAAATATATTGTAAGTACTTAAAGGATGTCCATGCGAATTATTAATTATTCTTCGCATCATTGATGATCCTGGATGACCAAGTCGCTCATGCCATAAAATGAATGTCTTTGGATCATTAATTTTCTTATTTAAGACGACATTCGTTTCGACATGCCTTATATGAGTAAAATATAATCCAGAGGATAAAGCTGAGAATTTTTCTAACACTTCTTTTTTCCCATTTGAAACCAATGTGACATAGAGAAATTCTTTATTATTTTTGTTCATGGTTTCAATGTGATATCCATTTTGTCGAATATCTTTAAAGCTGAGTAAATTTCTTCTGAATTTTTCAGAGTATAAGGCATTGTCAACATGAATTATTGTTCCCCTAGGCAACATAATATTTGCTCTTCCAGAGCCATTAATCAAATTGGAGATGCTAGATATTGTTTGAACATTAGCCTCAACTAAGTTCAAATTGGAGAAATATTTTCTTCTTTTGAGGATAGTGTGCGTTGTAGCACAATCAACAAGACATATATCGCCATAATCTGAACAAATAACTTGATGATCCATTTCTACATTGAAAAACAATATGGTATTAAAGAAATACCCTTTTCGTAATAAAATACGAATATCTCAAACTTTTTGGATCATTAGTCAACAAAAGCATGGTAAAATATCACAAAAATATTTGGGTATTGTATATATGACAATATTTAGGCAGCATAGCCTTTCATATGTGACAAAAAAATGTCACAATTATGAGCGCTTCTTGTCAATACTAATTTACCCTTTTTAGTGGTGCACCACTTTTTATTTTGACTATCAATGGAATTGTCAATATGACTTTTACCATATCTTTTCACCTTTTCCACGTCTATAAATTTGTAATTGCGACCATGGTCATTATATGCAACATATGCTTCTTAATTTGAAGCTAAACCAATTGGACATAAGTGATATTATATTTATAATATCTTATTATTTTACTCAGCTACCACGAGACAAGGATTCAATCCATAATTAATATTTAATGAATTGATGTGCGCGCTCGATAATTTGTTGCAGTAATACATCGAGGCGAGTCATGTGGCTTTTATTTGTCTCATCAGTCGTATTTCTGCATAGCCTCAATATAGAGGTAATTGAAATTGCAGAATGATATTTGACTGATATAAATTTTGTAGCGTTAGACCCAACCGCTTATTTTGAGCCTTTTGAAGCATCACCAATTTTGGCCTTGATATAGATAGCTCCATGAGGTGAAATGATAATATAAAGTGAAATATTCACTTTTCAAATCTCTAAAGAGTCTAAAGAGATATTTGACGAATAAATATTTATACGCATAGCCTTGCATAGATACTTTATATATAATTTGAGCATCCCGTTGCCTTGACAAGTAATTAGTATTGTCAATATTGTTAAGGTAATTAATTCAATCATAATTAAATAAAATCTTTATGAAAATAGGGATAAACTATATAGTTTTCTTTTTATACAAAATAGATAATATACCATTAAATATATGTTCACAACTTGATTATAAATACGCAAAATGTAATACTTGTATGAGTTGGTGGGACAACCTCCAGGTTGGGTGGCGAGACGAAGTCTACTTAAAACCATGCCTCCTCGAACAGGATAACCCGTCTCCCTTTCAATGTTTAGCTTTACCGGGGACAAGACTTACCCACTATCAACCCAAACTCATAACACTATTTGCAATATAAAAAATCAAGAATGGAGCATAATTAATCGTTTGTAGTATAGCGAGAAAACTAGTTATGTCACATATTGACTTTTGATTTCTGATGTAGAAGATCGTACAAGACGCGACTACAGAGCATACTTTCACAATCGGTGACGTTATAATGCATAATATATGAATAAAGCATGCATATAAAAGTGAAGCAACCAAGATAATATAGAAATAAACCGAATTCATAAAAGTTATACCTTCCTAGCTTTGTCTTCTTAACAAGCCTTCTTGAACTTCAAGATCTCCTTAATGCTAGAGCAAGCTCGTGCCGATAACGTGTTGTAAATTGAATTGAAACTTGCTAGAACTAGAGAAGGAAAGTAGAAGAACTACTAACTTTTACTACTACAAAGAACTACAACTACAAAGTAGAAGAGGAGAAATGAGAGAGTTGAAATGAGAAGTTGTATTCAACTTGGTGTGTTTTTACAATGAGGTTGGCACCCTTTATATAGGCCCTTTGGTGATGATGATAAATGTACTTAGACAATGTTTATAAGTAATACATACATCACATGTCATACAACTCTTCACAAGCAACATTGACAATACATGGAATAATGAGTACATTTGATATGGATACAAGTAAGGGTCATGCTTGATACTACCACTCAATGTAAGAGCCATGCTTGACAATGATTAGTCATACAAAGTCTTGATCAATTGTTCATCCATATCATAACAGCATTAGATTTTATTTTATTTTTTGATAAGAAAAAATTTACTTCGGGTGTAAATTGATCCCAACCTCTAACATTCATAATCAAACACTTAACTATTGAGCCACCCCACATGGTTGAATGGTAGCATTAGATTGATGTAGCTGATCTTAATTAATTTATGATTTAGGCTTTGATATTGCCTTAGTCGTCGTAGTTGTCTTTCCAATGTTTCTGATTGAAAATTTTGGCACCGGCAACCGTTATGCAGAATGCATATATGAAGGGCGCCAGTGTTCATTTTTATTTTCTCCTTAAATGAAGGAAGTTGTTGGAGAGAAAATTAAGCATGATCACATGTTCCCTGAGACAGGGACTCATGGTAGGACAGCCGTGAATCAGTGGTGCACGTGCGCCTCATTAATTCTGCAACCCACGAGAGACAACGATGTCCGCGTGATTTCCTTCAATCGCACGGTCCCACTGCCCCCATGTGGCTCTGCCCCACACTCTCCTCCATATCCGCTCTCTCCAACATCCAATCAAACCCCTCTCACTCTCACTCTCACTCTCACATGTTCCTACCTCGCCTAATTAATTAATTAATTTGCTGTTCCTTGTAGATTTCATTCCTTCCAAGATAATTTCAGTTCACCTGTTTGGAAGATCTACTTAACCTAAGTAAAACAACTTGGTTTAGGGTATAATTATACATAGTTTTTATTTTAATAACCAAGCAGGTAGTTCATTATTGGTTGGGCATTGCTAGGCTGGGCATACATCATGCGTTTTAATGTGCATTGACGGTGTACACGTAGTGATACTAGTCTTAATAATGTATGAAGTTGGGAGTTTGAGTCTTTAGAAGAGATAAGTTAGTTTTTTCTTGTAAAAAATAAATAATTCTATCCTAAGAGCATCTCCAATGGAATATAGATTGGATGTCAATATATGCCACCTATGACTAAATAGACATTGAAGTGAAAAAATTTTTTAATGGAATGTGCATTTTAAATGTTGAGCTGACGTGGATAGACATTGTCTATTTTGAATGTCACTTCTTGACATTTAAATTGACATCCACATTGAATAATCGATATTTTTTAAATATTTATCCATTTTATTTCGATTTTTATTTTCACATTTTAATTAATAAAATTATAAAAAGAAATGTTACCTTATCAATTGAGCCACAAATCCACATTTACTATTGGAGACTTGTTTTGAAGTTTAATGTCTATTTGAGTTATATAGGATGAACATCTTCTCCATGTTGAGAATCCATACCCAACAATCCACATTTATCATTGGAGATGCCCTAACGATGAGTTATTAAAGGTACTATAAATAATTAAATATTGATGGGATTATTAGGGATTGAAAATGGATTTCAATACTGTAAATTCCAATTTCCTCCATGAGATTTGCCATATAAATTTTACTTTTTTTTGAAGAACATGTAATTTAATCCCTTTAAAATATTTTCATTAATTTCATAGGAAATCTTTTTATAAGAAAAAAAGTAAATTAGGGGAATTATAGTTTATACTTTTCAGAAACAGGGCAACATATATAATTGACGATTAGTGGTTGAAAAAAGTCTATTTTTGATCTCATAGAATCGCGATCTCAATTATCACTCACCAAGGCAATGTTTGATTGAGTAACAAGAAACTTAATTACAAAACTGACTTAATTGTATATATATTTTGGAAAGAAGGATTAAAATGCATATCAGAATAAACCTAGTGAAAAGAAATATAAGGATATTAATTTTTCAATAAGTACATATGTAAAAAAATATGCTTAATTAACGAATGAGATAAAGTCTATTTCACACCCAATTTTGTTCAATACTATATCAGTAAACCATATATATATATATATATATAAAATATGCTTAATTAACAAATGAGATAAAGTCTATTGTGATAGTGTTGTCATCCTAGCATTTCCGATATAAGAAACCAACTTCATTCCTTAATAATGGACGGATTTAATTGGCGGTCAAAGTAGGCTCATCATCTAGGCTCTATGAATTTTATGTGTCAATCCATGCACCTAGGTTTTATGGGTCTATATTGATCGATTAATTAAGTTTGTCCATTGAGTATTCGTAAGCTTATAATTGTTCTTTGTGAGCTTGTAATTGGGATAAAATTGCTTCTTGATAGGGCAAGTATGAAATTGCCTATTTGAGTTTAAAAAAAATTAACCCTTAATTAATTCATGCTAATATATATATTGTTAATTGGATACAAAACTATTGGGCTACTAAAGTTGGTTAAAACAACTATACAAATAGTTGTACTTTGTACGTAGTGATAACAATAACACAATAATGCAAGTTTGTTTTGTCAAAAGATAACAATGCAAGTTGAGAAGAGAATATGCAGAAAAGGAGGAGATCGAGCGAGAGTGCACGCATGTTCCCCTTGAAAGTAGGGGTGAAAGTAGCATATCATGCTTGATGTACACCCATCATGCCCCGCACGTGTGCCACATTTATTCCGACCCATCACAATTAAACTCAACTAACAATTGATAAAGACTTCCACATGGTTTTCACCTCTACTTTCATCCGACCTAATAACCTATATAACTCTTTCTAGTCCCAACCTCGTTTGCACATATATATGCCCACCACCATGTACTTGCTTTATCTTCAGCATCCACATATATATACAGCAAGCTATGTGCATATCGATCTGACACGATAGGGAAACCAATTTACAATAATCAATTAAACCTATGTCGACGACGCCAGTTGTACAACAATTGTAACAATGCCTCAATCTGAAATTAGTTAGGGAAAGTTACATGAATCAGACACGAATCAAATACGAATCAGATACTTCCACTAGTAACAGTTATTCTCTCTTTGTTTTCACATCTTTGACGATCAAAATCATCTTATCTTTTCTCAAAAAAAAAAAAATAAAAAATAAAAAATAAAAAATAATAATAATAATAATAAGAGAACAAATTAAATTTGTCACATACTTAACTTAATTTTCTTGTTCCTAGAGAATAATATATTTTACACTGTCAGCCTTCAGTAACCCGCCTCTTTTATTATTAGGATTGGTGACCTGGTGGCTGCAATATATGCAAAGCATAAGAGAACACAATAAATGAAAATAGTTACTAATATCTTCCTCAAAAAAAAGAAAGAAATGAGTTATTAATATTAAAGGAAATTGATCGGTGATGCATGAATTTGAATAGCCTTTTTCACCCTTGCTATATATGTACGTCTACATAAGCATTGTATGCTATAGGGTAGTAGGCTTAGAATGTTAATATCATGCATGAATTTTGGTTAGCGTCTATTCAAAATAATGGGCGATCTATATAGCTAGCTTCATTGAATCAATTTGACAAGTCCTTGTTACCAAGGATAATCAAACAGTAGGAAAGATTGGTTTTAGCGAGGACACATGCATGCATGATTGTACGTTCGATCTTAATGATTCCCTTTGATACTTTGATTGATTATTGACTGATAGATCCATCTTTCAACTAATATTGATTGGTCTTTTCATCCCATTAATTCTTTTTGGGGCTACTTAATTAGTTGCTTTTAATGTTTTTGCATGCTTGCTTATAATTAGAACAATAATAACTCCTCGACCACCATTTTTACACAATCATTAATTCACAATTGTGCATGTGTGGGTGGGTAAGAGTTTGTTAATTTTCTCAAATTATGACTATAAATTGTTTTATTTGGTCCCTTAATTATATGATATTATTTGTAGAACTCAACTATGAGATTAAGTGGTAGCAGCTCTTCAACAAAAAAAATAAAAAATAAAAATGGTGTTCTTGGTGAGAAGAAGTTAACAAGGGTTTGTTGGAATTTATGATTTTGGGTGAAGAAGCTAAGAAGTGTTTGGTGGAATTTATGATTTAAATTTAATGTATATGGAGTATGTAGAACATGTTTACATAGTTAGATCAAATTAAGTGAATGTGTATATGTGGCATACACAGAGGGTTGGTGTTACTTATGAGAAGTTATCATGTAATGGGCAGTTACTAGTTAGTGAAGTGGGGGCATGTATGTAGTGGTGTGAATGGGTCATGTTGACCTAGTCCATACATGTGTAATATTGTATATAAATATGTGTGATGGGTGTTAACATTTATCTATCAACGTAACAATGTAATCCATCAATGCAAATGAATGTTTTTTGATATGTAAATCTAATTACTTTCTTTCCTTTTATTTATTTATTTTTATTTTTAAAATGGTATCAGAGTCGACGGTTCAATTGTGAGGCGTGTTTCATTCAAGAAGTTGTTGCGAAGATAGTTCATGTAGAGGTGATGCGATGAAAGTGAAAAAAATGGCAGTATCCAAGAAGCTTCAACGTGAGAATGCAAATACTCCGGCGCCATTGATGATGAAGGGATTGTTGATCGTGTATGACACGATGAAGGTGGAAGTGACCACTGAAAAAGATGTGTTTTAGAATGTGCTGACAAGGGCATCACATGGGGTTAATAGGAGACAAGTGATCTAAGAAGGATGATGACAAAGTGCGTCATCGTTGTGAAGACAAGTGCTTTACAAAATTTAGGGATTTGATTTTTTGTGACGGTCCCAGTTTCTAGCCAAACTAGACCCTACTCGGCCTAGAACTACGTGGACCCCCAAGTCAACCTTGCAAGGTCTATGCAAGTCTAGTCAGTCTTCCTTACCATTATTTACCAATTAAGCAATGAAATTTAATAATTAAAGTTGAGTTATTCAAATTTGCAAGTTCTACAAGTTATGCGGAAGTGTTTTAACTTAAACAAATCGAACAACTCTAAATCAATGAAGTCAGGACAACCTAGAGTGTGGAAACCATGCATAAATACAATCAACATGTATATCTAACAAAAGGAGAATATAATAAAATCATATACATGTCCCAGTATATCTCACAATCCCAATGTAAACCCCATGTGACAAAAGCATATACATAATACAAGATAACCTACTCAATAAGCGAGAGGATGCCGCCACGATGTCCTTAACGAAAGTCGCTTATTGTTGGCCCTTTGCCCTTGTCTGACTGTAGATCTGCACCCACCGCCACAAACTAGACGGTGAGTATAGTTATAATGACCCTAAAATCTAACTCGTGCCACGTGTCAATTTAGGTCGTACGTGGGCCCACTTACCGTGATACAATTTTTCAATTCTCGGTCGTCGATGCTGAGTTATGTTATTTTTCTTTGGTGTTTATATTATATTTTATTACCCAATTGTAAATTCCAATGTCCCAAACGTGTGAAGACGTTTGAGTGTGAGCGTTTAAACCCAAAACTCAAATTCACAATTGATTCAAGTCCTTCCAATTTTTTCCTTTAGCAATAGTTTTTTGTCTATTCAGTTTCATCTTTTTATTAGATTCCATGATTTTTTTAATAAAACACGATTTGTATTGTTGTTTTTTTTGGGAGATTTGGTTGTTTTTTTATCGTACTATAAAGACACAAAAAAGAGAATTTATATTTTCATCAACTTAGTTCGAGTGAACCATAAAAAAATCGATTTGTTTGCTCAAATTGCTCTCCGTGCCAAAAATGAAAAAATGTTGAAACTTCGTGTTGTTTCTAACGAAATCAAAAGTTTGTGTTATTTTTTATAGTTACCCCTATTTTAAAAGTACAAAAGCATCAATAATATTGTTGGAAAATTAAGATCGATCTTAGAAGAATTTAATTAAATGAATATTTTCAAAAAAAATGATGCGAATTAAATGAAATGCATCAAGTACATATTTTTAAAAAGGAAAAAAATTGCAAATTAATTGTAGTATTGTAACTAAAAATATTGACCAACCAAGTCATATATAAATATGTATTTTTTCCCATATTTATATGATAACACATATGGGCAAAATCTATATTCATTAATTGCATTAATGAATTTATATGTTCGCAAAAATCGCACATATTTAACAACTTGAGATTTGAAGTTTTTAGTACCAATTACACATTGAAGAAAAGGGGGACACTAAAATTTTCATTTGATTTTTTTTTGTGATTATAGATCTTGAACTACTATCGACGTTCTCTTTTGATTGTCAATCACATCTTTGAAAGTCAGTTTCATTCTTGTTGTAGTACATCTTTTTGAACAATTATTTATAGAATTATGTGGTTGTTGGGTTGGTAGTTTTCAAAGGTTTTTTCATTTGATATATATCTAGTTTATCTTCTTTTTGTTAGAAGTTTTGGATTGTTTTCCGATGTTGAAAATTTTATATTAGTTCTATTCCTTTGTTGACAGTGTATTTTTTTTTTTTTTTTTTTTCATTATGTTGTTCTAGTGGTGTCTATGTACCATTATATATATTCCAAATATTTGTAGTGAATAGTTTTTTTCTTGAAAAAATACTGAGCAGTTCTTGATTGTCCTATTGTTTCAATAGTACGTATATTCGCATTCAAATCTAAATTCATAACAAATATCTTTTTTGATTCACTTTTGTGATTTTTATTCTTGAACCACCGCCGATTCTCTCAACGATCGGCGGTGGTTCCAATCAAATCCCTTTTGCTCCTTGTTCATTTAATAAACAATATATCTAATAAGATTTATAGAGATTGGTCCATCCTTGTTTCGGTGCATCTTCATCAACAGTGTTGCGTGGATTTGTGCGGCGTGCTAGATTGATTTATCTTTAGTTTTTATTTTATAGTTAGTTTTCTTCCTTAGTTGGAAGTCTTTGATTTGTCTTCTCCTTGTTGGAAAGTTTTTAGGTCTTCTTCTTATTGAGAAGTTTTAGGTCTTCTCCTTGTTTGGAAGTTTTGTTATTCGTTTTGTGGTTATAGTACTTTTATTTATTGTCATGAGTTTCTACATTGTAGAGAGTAGTCCATGATTGTCAAACTGTTTCAATTTCGGTAAAAAATCAAATTAATGATAGTTTGTTTGCACAAATAGGATTAGCGAATCAATGTACTTGATTCTATGTCTAGTCTTGTATTGATGTGACGGCCGTTATTTATTAATGCCGTTATTGTTATAATTATTTCAGATTTGGAAACCAGCTCAGATGACATGTGGACGCCGCGTATGGATTATGCAGGGTTTTGGGATTTTTAGATTTGACAGTGTATGTTGGTTGTAAATTTTGTGATGTAATTGATATTATAGTCATCACAGGTATGTATGTATATTATTTTAGTTCGGGCAAGGTTGAGAGCCGGGGTTTAGTCATGATCAATACGCGTGGGGGTACGGTAGTGTGCACGCTCGAGTACGCTCGTTGGCGTGCACGACGAAATTATAAATGCAAAAATATAGGTGAATATGTATATTTATATATATATAGACAATTTAATATATATATATATATAAATATATATATTAAAAAATAGAAAATGTGAAATTACCAATAAGGGTATTTAAGTTGTAAATGAAAGAGATAAACATGAGGGGCATTTCGGTCATTTTACCTGAAAAATTGATAAACTTGTCACCGCCACCACATTTCTTCATTTCAAAATCGAGGGACAGAGGGAGAGAAACGAAGAAGGAGACCGAGAGGAGGAGAAGGGAGCGAAGAACTCGGGAGCTGGAGGACGTCGATGTTGAAGTAAGTTTGAATTGATGTTCTTGTTATTGAGGCTGTTGTGTGGCAGTTGTTGCCATGGCCGAACCGAGAACAAGGGAAGGGAGAGTTGTCTCCCTGTTGAGGTTGAGATTTTGAGTTGATTGGGATTGGGTTGGGAGCCAATCCCAATCGATAAAAGAAAAAAAAAGAAAGAAAAGAAAGAAAAAGGAAAAGAAAATCCAAAAAAAAAGGAAAAAATATGAAAAAATAGTATTTTAACCAAACAAATAGAAATTGAGGGATTTCTATGGAAAATGAGAAATTCAAAAGTCGGAGGAGACTTTATATCGGGTTTTTATCTCGAAAAATGTAAAATTGACATAATATGTCAAATTGAAGCTAATTCAATGATAAATAATCTTAGATACATTTGGGGTGATACTTTTGATTGTTGGGTGTTTATTGGAGCTAGACCGGGGTTTGGATTTCGGGGTTGTTGGAGTGCGAATTGAGGTATATAAAACCCAATTGAACACCACTATTGCATTTGAGCTTAATTCTTTGTCAATCTGAATCCATTTATTATGGGAACGGTAGAGTTCCCACTGTTACTCGGGTGTGTGGGTTGTTTTGGAGTATATGGTGACTTAGGACACAGTCAGCGGGGTCATTGGAGTTGAGTACGACTGGGCCACTGGTCCTAGGTTCATTGGGGTAGCTGTTTCACACCCAGTTTGTTTTTCTTAGTGTTGGAATTCATGCATTTCCTTTTGAGCAGTTGACTGCGTTATTTCCTTGTTATTGCATGATTATTTAACACTGTTTATTGGTTTCTATTCATATTCCTAAATTGCAATGCCTGGTGGTTTTCCTTGGTGTTTTACTTACTGGACTCGTTATCTGGTTTTTTGTAATAACTGAGTGCAGATCCTAGTACCAACAAGGGTAAGGAGGTCATTGGCGATTACATCTGACTTACCACTTCAAGACTTGCTAGTACGTGTGCTGGTATATATATGGTTTTGATATTTTGTAGTATTTTGGGATGGGAAACTTGTTATTACTGTACTTGTATATAACACTGTTTCAGCTAATCGCATGTATGCATGTACAGTTCGGGATTCCACTATAGGTGCACTAATCAATACTATATTAAAGTGTTTGACTGTATTAAGGTCTTCCGCTGTGAAATGGTAATATATAGATAAAATAGTATGAAATTCAAGAACATCACTTCACAGAGTATATGTGGATATAGTGAGGAGATGGATGAATGAGTGACGTAGCAGGTGCTTCTGGAGTGTGCGTTGGAGAAGTACCTATTGAACGGGGTGACCCTGGAAATTGGGGCCGCCACAGTTTGGTATCAGAGCAAGGTATATAGGGCCTTGAAGTAAATAGGGAAGTGGAAAAGAGCATAAATTGTAAACAAATTAGATGTGGAAACCCGATGAACTGTCTAGAACTTTAGTTTGGAAGTGAATGAAGTGGGTAGAATCAGTATGGTTATTTGATATATGTATTTGTTGGATATAAGTATATATTATGCGCATACGTATATTGGAAACTAAGTGGTTTATGCAAATTGGAGCAGATCATCATGGATGGACAGACCCCTACTACTAACTCTCCCACTACTCAACAGGAGGTTGGGGAGCCGAGTGATCATACTAGTAGGGAGGTAGCAGATTTGCGAGCTATGGTACAGAGGGTTACTAATCAACAGCTACTACATCAGACTCAGATGGCTGAGCTGATGGAGTACATACGGAGTTCGCGTGTACCAGTAGTAGCACCCATTGCTGAGTTAGTTGCACCTACACTCCGGCAGTGATTTCACCAGTTGATGACATACAGGCAGCTGGGATAGAGGCAGAGAGAGAGAGAACTGAGCCTCTTAGAACGATAGTTGAGACTATGGAAGTAATACCAACTACCACTGAGCAACGTGTAGGAGGTTCGACCGCAAGCAGGATGTCCGAGGCAGCAAAGATGGTGAAAGATTTCATGAGGTTTAACCCTACATATTTCACTGGAGTTAGTGATCCTGAGGTTGCCGGGCGATGGTTGATGACACATCGACAGTTACACCAGCTGCTAGAGGTACCGGAGGTGGACCAGCCACGTATATCTGGTTATTGCTTGAGGGGTCAGGCAGCAGTTTGGTGGACCACCTACACAGACGCACATACTACACCAGTAACGTGGGCGGAGTTTAGACAGATATTTCTGGATGAATATATTCCCACGGAGGTGCAGTTGAGATTGAGGGAGCAGTTCTTGAGTCTGAAACAGGGTAATATGACGATATCGCAGTATATGGACAGATTTAGATATCTTATGTTATATGCCATGGATGTGGCAAATACTGAGAGACTCCATATCTACTATTTCATCCGAGGTTTGGATGAGAGGATCGGAGGTGTGATTGTCGCAAGTGGAACCGAGACATTGCAGACTGTTTATGATCGAGCATTAGCTCGCGAGACATACTTACGACATTGGGGTGAGCTTGGGAACAGGTCTGGTCAGAGTTCACATTCAGACCAGAGGCCGAAGAGACGGCAAGATCAGTTTGATCGGCCGAGGCAGGATCAGGGTAGATGGGATAGGTGTCCAGAGCAGCGGAGAGTGGACGTTAGATAACCTGTGCATACGGTAGTTCCGAAGGAGTCACAACAACGATAGCCTCCGCCGTAGCATCAGGAGAGGCGTCAGGATGACCATGACAGGGGTCAGAGAGACCGGGGTCAGGGTCAGGGATCTGGTGACTGGCGGACTAGGAGGCAGGACCCACGCAGATGTTATAGATGTGGTCAGCAAGGGCATTTGAGATGGGAGTGTAGAGCATCATCACCTCGACGGGAACAAGGTCCCAATATGGACAGAGCGCAGGCATTTGCACAGCTAGATTCAGGAGCTACCCGCCAGTTAGTGGAAGGTATGTTGTATATTTACAGTAGACTTGTACATGCCATGTTTGATTCTGGTAGTACTCTTTCTTTTATTGCTGGACGGTTAGTTGGGGAGTTAGGGTTAGATGCACACACACTTGAGACCCATCTTATTCTCAGGACGATTGCTGGGGATAAGGTTTACCCTAATCGGATAGTACGTGATGTCATGGTTGAGGTTTCGGGACATCAGTTACCAGCCGATCTACGAGTATTAGAGTATTTAGAGTTTGACGCACTCTTTGGAATGATTGGCTGTCAGCGTACCATGCACGGATAGATTGTTTTGAGAAAAGGGTAGACTTTAGTATTCCTGGTTTAATGGAGTATTCATTGACCGGGACTGCGTCGGAGTTACCTATTACCAGGGGTAGATTAACAACTACTTAAGAGATAGAGGAGTTCGCAGCGGTAGTTGAGCCTGAGACTCGAGTGGCTACCCGGATTGAGGACATACCCGTAGTCCGAGAATTTGTTAATGTTTTTCCTGATGATTTATTGGATTACCACCATCTCGAGCGATAGAGTTCATTATAGAGTTGATACCAGGGACCCAACCTATCTCCAGCAGACCGTATCGGATGTCACCTGTAGAGCAGGAAGAGGTTAGGAGACAACTAAAGGATCTGTTGGCAAAGGGATTTATTCATCTTAGTATGTCACCCTGGGAGCACCTGTATTATTTGTAAGGAAGAAAGATGGACCATTAAGGATGTGTATAGACTATCAGAAGTTGAATCAGGTAACAATCAAGAATCGTTACCCACTTCCGAGGATTGATAATCTATTTGACCAGTTGAAAGGTGCGAAATTCTTCTCGAAGATTGATTTACGTTCAGGATATCATCAGTTACGGATTCGAGAAGAAGATATCCAGAAGACTGCTTTCAGTACCAGATATGGATTGTTTGAGTTTACGGTATTACCGTTTGGATTGACGAACGCTCCAGCGGTTTTCATGGATTTGATGCATCGAGTGTTGAGACCTTACTTGGATCGATTTGTGATAGTTTTTATTGATGACATATTGATATACTGCCGAACGCGAAAGGATCATGAGTCACTTTCGATCAGTGTTGACGATGTTGAGAGAGCACCGGCTATACGTGAAATTCAGTAAGTGTAAATTCTGGATGAGGGAAGTGAAGTTCTTAGGACATGTAGTCAGCAATCAGGGCATCTCTGTTTAGGGAGATAAGGTTAGAGTGGTGATTGACTGGAAGAGACCGGAGACTGTTTTTGAGATACGGAGTTTCTTGGGTCTAGAGGGTTATTATCGTCGCTTTGTACGGGATTTTTCTATGATTGCATCACCAATGAAGAGGTTGACAAAGAAGGATGTTCCTTTTGAGTGGTCTAAAGAGTGTGAACACACATTTTTGGAATTGAAAAAGCGGTTAACTTCTGCTCCAGTATTGGCGTTACCTGAGGCAGGGAAGAGTTTGACTGTTTACACTGACACTTCAGGAACTGGACTCGGATGTCTTCTTATGTAGGAGGGACGACTTGTGGCTTATTTATCTAGGAAATTAAGACCACATGAGTGTAATTATCCCATACATGATTTAGAGCTTGCAGCTGTTGTATTTGTGTTCAAAGCTTGGAGACATTATTTGTATGGGGAGAAATTTATACTTTACACTGACCATCAGAGTTTACGCTATATCTTCACGTAGAGAGATCTGAATATGCGTCAGAGGAGATGGCTAGAGTTGTTGAAAGATTATGATTTCACCATTGAATATCACCCTAACAAGGCTAATGTGGTGGCAGATGCTCTGAGTAGATGCGGAGTCAACAGTCAAACCAGTAATCAATATATGGGACTATTAGAGGTAGCATCGGTTATGAGCATGGTAGACGGTGCATCTATGAGTGATGTACAGATTTGTGGGCAGATGAGAGTACCAACAGTGTCATTGGAGCGGGTATCGGAGTGTCAGCGGGCTGATGGGCTTTATGAGCGGTTTGGCGGGTTAGCACAAGATCCCGAGTGCACTGATTGGTCGGAGACATCTGATGGATGCATGCGATACCAAGGAAGACTGTGGATACTTGAGGTGCTAGAGATACAGGATAGTATATTAGAGGATGCTCACCGATCACGTTATACAGTTCATCCAGGCAGAACCAAGATGTATCACGATTTGTGGAGATTGTTTTGGTGGCCGGGGATGAAGACTGATATTGGAGAGTATGTTCGGGGATGTCATATATGTCAGCAGGTGAAGGTGGAACACAGACGACCTGGTGGATTGTTACAGTCGTTACCCATTCCTCAGTGGAAATGGGAACATGTTACTATGGATTTTGTTAGTGGGTTACCACAAAATTCCAGACGACATGATGCAATTTGGGTGGTAATAGACAGACTAACGAAATCGACGCATTTTATACCCATTTCGATGCGATATACGTTCACTCAGTTGAGCAGACTATTCGAGCAGGAGATTGTTCGATTACATGGGGTACCGATTTCCATAGTATCTGATAGGGACCCCAGATTTACTTCGAGATTTTGGGAGGCGATGCAGGAGCAGTTTGACACCAGGTTGCAGTTTAGCACTGCTTATCATCCACAGACCGATGGTCAGTCTGAGAGATTGATACATATTTTGGAAGATATGTTTCGAGCTTGTATTTTGCAATTTGGAGGTACGTGGGAGGATTATCTACCTCTGTGTGAGTTTGCTTATAACAACAGCTATCAGGCTAGTATTGGTATGCCACCATTTGAGGCACTGTATGGGAGGCCCTGCAGATCACCAGCATGTTGGGCAGAGCCAAAGGATAAAATTACCGTAGGGCCGGAGATAGTTGTTGATCACACAGAGAAGATTAAACAGATTCGGCTGAAGCTTCGAGTAGTGCAAGATAGACAAAAAAAGTATGCGAATAGGTACCACGAGAATCTGAGCTATGAGGTTGGTGACATGGTTTACTTAAAGGTTTCTCCTTGGAAAGGACAGCAGAGGTTTGGGATTAAAGGGAAACTAGCGCTAAGATTTATTGGACCATATCGGGTTGCAGAGCGAGTTGGTCGTGTGGCGTATAGGTTGGATTTACCAGTGGAGTTAGCAGGGTTTCATCCTACACTTCACATTTTGATGTTGAGATTGGCTAGGACAGGGCCACGACCTATGGTTGACGTGCAACAGGTTGAGATTCAACCTGACACGACTTACGAGGAACGACCGATAGCTATATTGGATCGTAAGGTTCAAACTCTTAGAAATAGGGATATATCTAGGGTTCTCGTACGATGGCGCATCATGGTACAGAAGGACTTACCTGGGAGTTGGAATCGATCATGCGGGATCGTTATCCTCAGCTATTTCACGGTAAGTCTTACACTAATTTAATTTTTGGGACGAAAATTCTTTTAGTTGGGAAGAATTGTAACGACCGTTATTTATTAACGCCATTATTGTTATAATTATATCAGATTTGGATGCCAGCTCAGATGACATGTGGACGTCGCGTATGGATTAGGCGGGGTTTTGGGATTTGTAGATTTGACAGTGTATGTTGGTTGTAAATTCTGTGATGTAATTGATATTATAGTCATCACAGGTGTGTATGTATATTATTTTGGTTCGGGTAAGGTTGAGAGACAGGGTTTAGTCGTGATCGATACGCGTGGGGGGTACGGTAGTGTGCACGCCCTAGTACGCTCGTTGGCGCGCATAACGAAATTTTAAACGCGAAAATATAGGTGAATATGTATATTTATATATATAGGTAATTTAATATACGTATATATAAATATATATTAAAAATAAAAAATGTGAAATTACCAATAAGGGTATTTAAGTTGTGAATGAAAGAGATAAACATGAGGGGCATTTCGGTCATTTTACCTAAAAATTGATAAACTTGTCACCGCCACCACATTTCTTCATATCAAAATCGAGGAATAGAGGGAGAGAAACGAAGAAGGAGACCGAAAGGAGGAGAAGGGAGCGAAGAGCTCGGGAGCTGGAGGACGTCGATGTTGAGGTAAGTTTGAATTGATGTTCTTGTTATTGAGGCTGTTGTGTGGCAGTTGTTGTTGTTGAGGTTGGTGAGGTTCGGCCATGGCATTAGCCATGGCCGAACCGAGAACAAGGGAAGGGAGAGTTGTCTCCCTGTTGAGGTTGAGATTTTGAGTTGATTGGGATTGGGTTGGGAGCCAATCCCAATCGATAAAAGGAAAAAAAAGAAAAAAAGAAAGAAAAGAAAGAAAAAGGAAAAGAAAATCCAAAAAAAAGGAAAAAAAAAATGGAAAAATAGTATTTTAACCAAACAAATAGAAATTGAGGGATTTCTATGGAAAATGAGAAATTCAAAAGTCGGAGGAGACTTTATACTGAGTTTTTACCTCGAAAAATGTAAAATTGACATAATATGTCAAATTGAAGCTAATTCAATGATAAATAATATTAGGTACATTTGGGGTGATACTTTTGATTGTTGGGTGTTTATTGGAGCTAGACCGGGGTTTGGATTTTGGGGTTGTTGGAGTGCGAATTGAGGTATGTAAAACCCAATTGAACACCACTATTGCATTTACTTATTTTATTCGTTGAGCTTAATTCTTTGTCAATCTGAATCCATTTATCATGGGAACGGTAGAGTTCCGGCTGTTACTCGGGTGTGTGGGTTGTTTTGGAGTATATGGTGACTTAGGACACAGTTAGCGGGGTCATTGGAGTTGAGTACGACCGGGCCACTGGTCCTAGGTTCATTGGGGTAGCTATTTCACACCCAGTTTGTTTTTCTTGGTGTTGGTATTCATGCATTTCCTTTTGAGCAATTGACTGCGTTATTTCCTTGTTATTGCATGATTATTTGACACTGATTGTTGGTTTCTATTCATATTCCTAAATTGCAATGCCTAGTGGTTTTCCTTGGTGTTTTACTTACTGGACTCGTTATCTGATTTTTTGTGATAACTGAGTGCAGATCCTAGTACCAACAAAGGTAAGGAGGTCATTGGCGATTACATCTGACTTACCACTTCAAGACTTGCTAGTACGTGTGCTGGTATATATATGGTTTTGATATTTTGTAGTATTTTGGGACGGGAAACTTTTTATTACTGTACTTGTATATAACACTGTTTCAGCTAATCGCATGTATGCATGTACAGTTCGGGATTCCACTATAGGTGCACTAATCAATACTATATTAAAGTGTTTGACTGTATTAAGGTCTTCCGCTGTGAAATGGTAATATATAGATAAAATAGTATGAAATTCAGGAACATCGCTTCACATAGCATATGTGGATATAGTGAGGAGATGGATGAATGAGTGACGTGGCAAGTGCTTCTGGAGTGTGTGCTGGAGAAGTACTTATTGCACGGGGCGACCCTGGAAATTGGGGCCGCCACATTGAGCCATGAATGATTAATGAAAATTTAATTTCTTTTCAATTTTTTTTTTGAAAAAAAATTCATAACATATAATTAAATTTTTTTTATAATATCAACTTTTAGATATTCTTTTGAACAAATAGAATTAGGTGAGGCAAAAATTTGGATCCGGAAGTGACTTCTGAATCTGGAAAACCATTCTATAAAGATGTATATTCATTGTTTGGACCTGGGCTGATTTTAAATTAGGACTAGACTTACTTAAAATCCGGTTCTTGGATTGTAGTCTGGATGTCGCAGTCATGAAAACTAACTTCTTATATTGAAATCTTGTTTAAATGTTAACAAATACTATGAACTATGAACTATAAATCATTTGAAAAAAAAAATTTTAAATATGATGAAATTTGAAAAAAAAAATTTATGAAATTTGAAATTTGAAAATTTTTTTTTAAAATCTTAACAAATACTATGAACTATAAATCATTTTAATATTACTGCAAATAATTTATGTTATTAAACATTTAATGTCAAGAAACAAATGTTTAAGTATGAAAAAATTGAATTCAAATCTCTTCAAAACAAAAAAAAAAATTATTCATTTTAAAATCAAATACATCTTTATTACATTAATTCTATGTGTATTAGAGTAGATTGATGTTTGTTAATCTATTTAATAAGTATTAAGTGTCCAATATACCCTTTTGTCAAAGATAATTTGAGCTCTATTTAAAATTCAAATCGGGTCTGGACCGGTTTTGGGATTATATGGCCTTGTCCACACTGGTCGGTTTTAAATTCGGCCAAAAAGTCTTTAGCCAGCCCAAATTTGTTAAAACATTGTTCGAACTCTTTTTATTTTGGGTTGGACAAAATCGAGCAAGTAGGTTAGGACACTTAATTGTCAGCACTAAACAGAATTAACAAATTAATGTATTTTCATATATTGTAAGACAATTGATTTCATATCTGGTCTTTTATCGAGTCACTAATTATTAATAATGAAATTTGTATTTTACTTCAAAAATCTAGATTTGAGCGCAGACATTTTTTTTATTAGCAAAGACCAAATCTAGTCCAGGTTACATATGTAACTGCAAGATATCCTTCTCTAGCAACATGAAAATTTGATTGGAAATCCACATCTTAAAATTAACATCACACTAAAAAGCTTCCTTAGCTAAGTGGTTTGCACATACATTGTAACGGTATGAATTTAATTCGCCATTATTTGTGACATATTGCAGATGTGGCGGACAGCTCAGACACCCGTGGGACCTGCAGCTAGGCTAGAGCACGCCTGGAGTTAGGTAAATAGTTATTTTGTGTGTTGTTTTGTCTAATTTTCGATGTTTATGTTAAAATAGGTTAAATGACATCGCGATGTGTGTAATTATATCTCAAATGACGAGTGAGATTGTGTTAAGTATTCGTCTTGATATGCGTGTCGATGTGGTACCGGGTAGACTAAAAAATAAAATATTAGACCAGGAGGAAATAATACACACATTAAATGAATTAAATGTGATAAAATAGTAAATTGGTGGGCACCTTGGGACACGCGGGGTCGTGGTCGATACGCATGGGTGGTACAGTACTGTGCACGCCCGAGTACGCTCATTGGCGCGCACGACGAAAGTGTAGGCGCAAAAATATAGGCGGATATATTTATATATATATATATATATGTAATTTAAAATATATATGTATATATATAAATATATATATAAATCAGAAAATAAATAAATAATTGTGAAATTACCAAAAGGGTATATGGTTGTTTAGAAAAAGTGGATGAACACAAGGGTATTTTGGTCATTTCCTTAATCCAACCGCCTTTCTTCTTCGATAAATCGAAAGAAAAAAAAAATAGAGAAGAGAGAGACGAAACGGATGAAGAAGAAGAAACGAGAAGAGATTGGCCGAGTGATCGCGAGCACGACGACGTGAACAAGGTGAGTTTGCTCTTGTTGTTCTTGTGGTCGTTGGGTGTTGTTGTTGTGTATGTTGGTTTGGTGATGAGCTCGGCCATGGCGGAGCCATGACTGAGAATTGAAATCGGTCCGAGGAGGGAGACGACATGTGACGTCTCCCCACCCTCCCAATTCTATTAGAGAAGAAAGAAAGAAAGCAAGAAAGAAATAATGAAAAAAAGGAGAGGAGAACCAGAGCCGTTATTACAGCGCCTCTGTGAAGAAAATGGGGGGTGCACGCACACCGGCCCATGCCCGACCCGGATCCGGTCCAGGTGGACTGAGCCGGGCCGACCTGGTTGGGTCGGGTCAGACCTGGTTCAGGGGACCCACCCCCATAATATTTAAATAATATATTTTTTTTATTTTATTATTTTATTTAAATAAATTAAAAACAGTTTTAAATAAAATAAAATACAAAAAAATAGAGAAAAATAGCTAAAAATTATGGAAAATTCAAAAAAAATCCAGAAAATATGAGAAATTAGAAAATGGGTTAATAAATGAGTTTTTGGAATTTTCTCTGGATTTTGGCGAGATGTTGTCGGGTTTTGCCTCGAAAAACCTAAAATTGGCATTATATATCCAATTGAAGCTAATTCAATGACAAATGGTTATTAGGTACATTTGGGTGATAATTTTGATTGTCGGGTGATTATTGGAGCTAGACCAGGGTTTAGATTTCGGGACGCGGAGTGCGGATTGAGGTGTGTAGCATCCCAACTGAAATTACTTGAGTATTTACTTCTTTTGGCATTTAAATTCAATTTCTTTCATTTCAATACTTTATTCTTGGTTATGTTTATATAGGCGGACGTTGAGCGGGGCTCCTCCGTTCCATTCTTGTGTGTATGTCCACTACACTATAGCACGTGCTACCAGATCGATCTCGGTGAATAGTACGACTCGGGTATCACGTCGTGGCATGTGTTGGTACGTCGTAGGTGTAACGTCGGCCATCGAACGGATCCAGATGCTTTCCCTGCTTGAGTTGGACTTGCCGGCAGTATTCTGTGGAAGAGTTCGAATTATGGTGTAGTTTGACCCTAGGGGCTAGGAACACACTTTGAGTTTTTCCTATTATTTATTCATGCGATGAGCGTAGTTGCCTGTATTTAATTACGCATATTTATTTAATAGCTTTATTTAAATTCCAGTATTTACTTTCAGTGATGCTCACTTAATTTTTTTGGGAATACTCACTCTGGACTCGTCATCTGCCTTTTGTGATGGCTTGAGTGCAGATCCTAGTACAAGCAGGGGCAAGGGCAAGCTGCCAGAGTATTGTTGATCTGAGAACTCCTGACTCGTACGTTTGTATTATATTTATTTTGTTTTATTACGGGTTTGGGATTTTGAGATACTTTATATATATTGATCTTTTTGGTGACTTCTGAGGTATTTATGGTTGTGTATGGGTTTTCACATTAGGTTATTGGTTTAGGTTACATATTTATAGTATTATTATCCGAGTAAATGTGTTAGTAAGGCTTCCGCTGTGTTTATTGAGGATTTTAGGATGCTTTAACATATGATTTATTTTCAATACAACTTAATCAATAAATGGACAGTTAATAAGGTTTAAAAAGATAAAATGGAGAATATAATCCAATGTAGAGCACATCTATCGCTGGTAAGATGAACTGTGGGTCCACATTGGCCCCCGTGGCAGTCTATTTGGAAAATGGGTCGTTACATATATTATTCTCTCGAAATGTGTGGTTGAAAACTACACTCCACTTCACTTCTTGTACGTCCCCCTTAGAATATCATGAATCAGTGGATCCCGAAATTGACTCTGTGATGAGTTCAGAATAAGGTTAATATCTTCCTACGAGTCTAGCTTTACAACGAGTTTCCTACATCCTTTATCCTACGCCAGTTGCAAGCTATGTTTAGCTCCCCATAGTTCGTCGTAAAGAGGTGAACACCAACCTAACTTTGCTTGAAATGCTGCTCGAAAATCGCATTTCATCCCCCGTATCACTCCTGTCGCTGTGGCTTCCCCATCCTCCCTTCGTACTACCCTTCACAAATTATTTTCAACTACCCCTCTCCGGTGCTACCCAATGACAATATTTTCTTCTTGCTAAAGCCTTGCTCGAGGTCGACCACAAACTTTCCAAACGAAGGATCTCATCAGTTCTGTAAATAATGGATCGCTTGACCTCATATCCTATATCAGATTGATTCCTAAACATAGTGTTATTTCTTTAGGACCACAACTTCCAATATAAGATACCAAACGTTACCTTCTTGCAATGGTCTTTCTGACTGAGGTTCGATACTAGCTAATCCACCAATGTTGATGTATAAAAGAGTGGAGATGATATCATTTAGAGTAGGGATTCCTAGACCAGGCGAGCGAAGACATTTTAAAGTATGTCCAATGAATCTCAACAATTCATTACAATAAAAGCGGTCTATAGTGACCAAAAAAATTTTGTCGCTAAATAAGTATTCGTCGCTATTAATCTTTTGTAATGAAATTTTAATCACTAATTGTTCAATGCTATAGCGTTGTTGGAAGACATTGTGACAATGACAAAACCTTGTTGCTTAAGAGTAACTCTAATAATGAATTTTTGAACATGTTGCTAAAGATTTCATGTATTAAATAATGGCAATGGACATCGTCGCTAAAGGGTAGCCCTAGCAACGAATTTTTGAACACGTTGCTAAATACATCATGCATTAGAAACAGAATAAAATGCGTTGCTATACATAGTTAGGAGTGACAAATTTTATTCGTCACTATATTGTATTTGGAACAAACTTCTTCAGTATGTCGCTATGAGGTACATTTAATCATGAGTTTTTTAGTTGTAGCCAAAGACAGAGTTTTAGTAACAATCATGTTGCCGCGGTAAAAGTTATCGATAAAGAGTATGTTTACCAACAAATTTGATTGATGTTGCTAAAAATACAAAGCATTGGCAATGAATGTGGTTGGTCGTCACTTTAAATGGTTTTAGCAACGAATTTCTATTTGTCACTAAATATCTCGTAAGTCCAAACCTGTTTTAGTGATTATTGGATAGCAAGCAAGTCTTCAAATCTCATTCAATCCAATTAAAAACCAACATCTGAAAAAATCAACTAACACAAGAAAGAGAGCTATCGTATAGGTTTTCGGTGACTGTAAACTCCAATATAGCCCCCTCCTATGTAACTTCTTTTTTTCTTTTCTTTTTTCTCCTCATCCAGGTTTCCTTCGTCCTTTCCTTTTTTTTTTTTCTTTTTTCCCCTTAGCAATCTAAAGGAAGATAGATTTCGAGTATTTTGGAGTGGTGGCAGTAGTGTGTTGTAATATCAGGTAAGCGGTGGAATAAAATGAACAAAGGCCAACATCGACAAAATCTGACGAGCGGTGTTGGTGCCTGGATAGTTACGACGAGAGCGGTGTCTTTGAAAATGTCGGTATTGTTGCACTGATTTGTTTGTGATGAGCCGGTAACTACAGTCTAACCACCTCACCATTTGGTGCGAGATTTTACTCTAAAAGGCCTCGGTACTTTGAGATGAAATATTCACTCTTATGAACTTCTTCAATAAGTCATAGATAACCAATGTGGGACTAAATTTTTCGGTCCACACATCCCAACAATCTCAACTTTAGACCAAAATCCATCCAAGATGGGCACACCGCATGATCCGTCATTGCTAACATCTCGAGGGAGAGCACAACTCGAGGCACACATGCGACCACCAACAAATATGCCTTGTCCCAACGGCACCATCGGCTCTGATACCACTTTATTTGGTGTCATTTTATGTAATTTCTCTTCCATTAGGATTTAACAAGTAAAAAGTCGTGTGAAAGTGATTGAAAATAAAATAATGCAGAGTAAAGCACAATGCACATGGATGATTAGAACACTTGTTAAGACAAAATTTTCTTTAAATATATGATAGGTTTTATACATTGTTTCATTTTCTTTCTTCAAATTGTGTTTTTGTGTTTTTTTTCCTTTTTTGTTTTTTTCTCAAGAGAAATCAAAATTTCATTAATCATTCATAGCTCAATATAAGACTAGACATAGAATCAAGTACATTGATTCGCTAATCCTATTTGTGCAAACAAAGTGCCATTAATTTGATTTTTTTTTAAATTGAAACAGTTTGACAATTAGGAACTGCTCTCTACATTATTGAAACTCAAGAAAATATACAAAAGTACTAGAACCACAAAACGAATAATAAAACTTTCCAAAAAGGAGAAGACCTAAAACTTCCCAACAAGGAGAAAACAAACCAAAGACTTCCAACCAGGGAAGAAAACTAACCATAAAGTAAAAACTATAGACAAATCAATCCAGCGAGCAACACAAATTCACACGACACTGTTGATGAAGATGCATCACAACAAGAATGAACCAATCTCTACAAATCTGATTAGATCTGTTGTTTATTGAATGAACAAAGAGCCAAAGAGATTTGATGGAACTATTGCCGATCGTTGAGAGAATTGACAATGATTCAAGAACTAATAAAAACGAAAAAAAACAAGTTAACAATTATGATACTAATTTCTTTTTGGTTAGAGTGTTGTATTTATGTTGACAATTGTGTAATTGTATCCCCACCCTATAATTTAAATGCATTATTGTAGATTGATTTTGTTAATATCTTTTCTATTTGAAACATAAAGAATTTGGATTTAATAATCGATTGTCAAATACATTAATTATATCAATAAAATGATGATCTATTGTTAAGGAATATTGTGCAATTAGGAAATATGCATAAATCACTCCCGTAATTATGTTGTGCACAAATCACTCCCTTGATTATGTGCTATCTTATTTAGATGTTTCCTTTTGTATGTAATTACATCTCTATATATAGAGACATGTAATAGATTAACGATACATAATAAACTTATTTTATTCTGAAATTATCATGGTATCAAAGCTTGGTTTATAGTCTTAGGTCGGTCAACTTTTGAGTCGACGACCATATCATGGTATAAGAGTTTGGTTTCTAATCCAAGGTCGGTCGAACTTTGAGTCAATGACTAATCCTTGATACATCTTAGTGCTTGTTCTTGTATTCGATTATGCTCTTGTTTTGATTTCCTCTTGTTTCTCTTATGCATCTTCACACACGTCTGTCGGTTGTACCAATCCATTTGCCTCTTCCACGTCGCTCAGTCAGCTAATCCGCCTACCATGTTCGCACAAATTTGATGCCTTCCAACTCGACTCAGCTTCGATAGTCGTTCCGCCGACTATGCTCCGTTAGTCATTCCGTTAACTCCACTCCGATAGTCGTTCTTGAAACCACACTCAAGAGGGGGGTGAATTGGGTGTGTCGAGAGGTTATTGCCTTTTTAAAACTTTTTATTAAAACGAATGTCTATGCTATGCAAGTGAATGGGGTAGAGGAGATGGAAAGCGACACACGATTTATAGTGGTTTGATCAAATGATCTACATCCACTACCTAACCTTCCCGGTTAGGATTTTTAAACCCTCACTTATATTCCAAATAAGTGTTACAACCTAAGCATACAAGCCTAGAATGCCTAATTACAATTAGGACTTCTTATCTAGTCGCAACTAGAGATTGTGCTTAGCCTCAACTAGGTCTTCCCCTTTGACTTAGATTCCACTAAGTCTTACAATCATACTCTTACAACAATTTGCTAAAAAGAAATGAGATACACTTTACAATATAAAGTGGTATCAAATTCAAACACTAGCAAGCCTCCTAGCCTAACAACTCTAATGCATGCAAGTATGAGAATGAATGAAAAATGCAAAATGTGTCACTGATTTTGTTGCAAATTCCAAATACGAAATCGTTTTAAAATCCAATGTATTTGTGCAAAACCGATTTCAAAGCAAAGAACAATAGTTTGACAAAAATTAAGTTTAAGTGCAAAACTCTTGTTCAAAACACTCTTAGGGTTCGATGAAATAAGTTTAAGTGCAAAACCCAAGATGATGGTGTTCAAACACACAAAACTATGTAGATTAAGCTCAAGAAAAAGAATCTAGAACAAGGACTTGCTTACAACCAAGAAGATGACAAAAGAGATCAGTTTTGAAGAGATTCTTGTACTCCTTTGAATGCTTCAAAGTGCTGGATAGTGCTAGTGGACAGCCCCAAGAATCTCCTTTGTCTCCTTCACAAAAATCAAAGTTCTCCTTTTTGAATCTTTTGAGCTTTTGAGTGTGTTTGTTCCTTGTTGTGAGAAAACCATGTTCTTGGTGTTTTTATAGTGTTAGGTATCCCATTGTGACAGTTTATGACCGTTCTAGAGATCCAAGGGTCCAGAATTCATTAAGAATTCAAATTAAAGTTCATTTTTCAGCTTTTTAAAAAAGCTGTCAGGTGGGCAATTAGCGCGCTAATACTGAGACCTAGCGCGCTAACTCTGCACTTAGCGCGCTAATGGCAGTATTAGCGTGCTAACTGCAGGGAGCTCAGAATAAATATTTTATCCCTTTGTGTTAGTGACCCTTAAATTCGTCCGGGACCCAACCAACCCTAATGTAACATGTTATACACGTTTATTATGGGTCATTAAGCCTAATTGGATGGTCCGGATATTTTTACAAACCCCGAAAACAGAAAATCACGATTTCATAACTTGCGAGGGACTTTTCTGCAAATTTGCAGTTTTTCTTTTCAAAAACCTTTCAAAAACAAGTTTTTCAGTTTTGAAAACTTCAACAATGATCTCCAAAATGCAAATGATCATTAGCACACAATCTCACATTGTTTGAATTCATGGGCCTAGTCATGTGTTAAAATTTCATTTTGAAACTCCAAGTTACTTCATGACTTTTGAAAATTGGTTTTAAGAAACTTGATATGCATGAACTAATGCATTTGGCTTGCGTGAAAGAATTTGAATACCTTACATCAAAATTACAAATTGCGATATGATCTTTCATCTTCATTCCTTCATGAATGCCGAGTCTTGAACTTGTATGGCTTGAATACCCGTGATGTGTTGTTTTGCATCCTTTAACAAAAACTGAAATACACTTGATATTAATTAGTACATTTTCACCTTATTTGTTTCCATCAAAATCACGGTCGGAGTTAGAGTGCCTAACCACTTAGTCCAACAATCTCTGCCTTTTTGATGATAACAAATAATGTGAACTTTAAAAGTGTAAAACATAATCTAAGTGTGTATTGCATTCAAGATTATACATTTCATTTGTGCAAGTTCAAACACATCAACATTTTCAAGTTCAACCACATTTCTCCCCCGTTTGATAACATCAAAAAGTGGGGCCAAACTCCCCCGTTTAAGAAATACAACGATGCATAATAGAATCAATACAAGAACATATACGCTCCCCCTTACTCTATGCATATCAAAAGACAATAGACGGAAGCGGTACACGATCAGATATGATAAATCATAGTGAAGCAGGAAAAAACTATATATAAACTCAGAGATACGCAAAAAATCATGATATAGATAGCATAAAGCGATGTGAACATAGTTGTGGCTTAAACATGAGCAAAAGAGAAATGTGTAGAACATCAAAGTCTAACAGTTTGGAGCCTAGTGCTCACCTACATATAGTGTTTCTATACACCTAAAAAAAACGACCAAATAGAACCTGATGCTGAACAAGCAATGAAAAGTCTAAACACTCCTCCTCAAGGATGATGGTCGACGTGCAGAGCTGGAGGAACGATCATTGCGCGCGGTGTAAGCTTGAAGCAACTGACCCTCAATGCGACGAAGACGATCATTTTGATGCTGGATGCTCGCCTCGACGGTAGCGAAGGTCTAAGTCATGTAGGTGTGCAGGTAGCCCAGCTGTGCAGAGACGTATGCCGACGAGGGGGACATATCCGGTGGAGGCGTGAAGCCGCCAAACGTAGAGGGAGGTGGAGGCGGGGCTGTCTCGTAGTGCTGCGGCGGCGGCGGTGGAACTGCGGAGTCATGATGGACTTCCTTATCGCCATCATGGTCATCATCGCCAGCAAAGCCTTCATCATCGGCATGGTCATCATCACCAAAACTGTAGCTATACTCCAAGTAGTCGGGCACATCAAATGGAGCAACTGGAGGGTCCGTAGGCAATGGAGACTCATAGCCGCCGTAATACCAACCGTCCGGGATCGCATCTTCTCGTGTCCACCGCTGCCTGTCGCGCATGTAGCGATACTTCATGGCCTTCAGCGTGGCCATGTCGATGGTTTCATAGACAGTGAGGGGACGACCTCCTAATGCAAGATCCACTTGGGCGGACTCCAAGTAGGATGTGATAATATCGGCATAAGGAAGATGACGACCCGAGCTATACGTGCTCGTAATATAGCCAATGATAATGTGGGGCAAGCTGAGAGGAATGGCTCGAAATAGATGCCCAAGGACGAACATGTCAAGAAGAGTGACATAGTTCTTACTCCCACCTCGAGGAAGAATAACTTTGTGAAGTACTTTATGAAGAAGGTGGGGCATCAGTTTAAAATCGGTATCCGTTATACCAGTCGGATATACAGTTAAGGTTCTTTTTGGCCTTAGAAAGGAATTAAGTATTTCGAGACGATCAAAAGGACAACTAAGAAATTTGCACACTATCGTAGTGGTAGGAGGGTGCAACGGAAGGTGAAGCCGTTGAGCGAGATTTTCAGGGGTGATCTCAATGGATCGGCCACCAACAGAAGAACGTAGGACAAATTGGGTCATTATTTCAAGATTGGAATAAAAAACATGAACCAATGGGGCGTTTTAATTAGCGTTGTGGGCACAAAAAGTAGTCCATCCCGCCGTATCGAAAATCTCCCGAATTGGGAGATGAGCCCTATCAAAGAAAGCGAAATCGACAACGGTGGGTCGAAGGATTTTGGCGTCCGTTAATCGGGGAGCCACGGACTCGAGAACCGATGTGGCCTCATGAACAGATTTGGCGCGACCCTCACGATATGGGGCATTCGCCGGAGTGGGGGCGAGGTGTGAGGAGTCAGACTCATTATTGGAGGAGGAAGATGGTTGGACAACACGGCGTCGCGATGGACGACGAGAGGACGTGGCTTGTGTAGGACGAGATGTGGTGGGGGCGGTTGGACGGGGATTGGTGTTGGCGGCCGGACGGGAAGATGGGCGAGGCGACGACATTGGTGAAAAGAAAATGAAGAAAATGACAAAGAAGAGGGAAGATTGTTACCTTGTGGGAGAGGAATCGTGGTGGAGACGTCGAGAGAGGGGTGGGGAGTCACCGGATCGAAGAGAGGAATCGTGGTCGAAGAGAAGAGAGGAGAGATGTAGGAGGTGAATAAAAAAATAGGGTAATTTTGAATTTATAAGCCCTGGCCAAACGGCATTAGGGTGCTAATAGCAGAATTAGCGCGCTAATGTGTCGATTCGTATTCTGGGCTAGTACATTATTAGCGCACTAATTTCCCTCTGGAAATTTTTGGTCACTCAACTATTAACACGCTAATTCCCATCATTAGCGCGCTAATTTCCCTCTGGAAATTTTGGACATGAAATTTTTGGATTTTTGCCATACATCTCCTATTGACCTCAAACTTCTTGGACACTTCAAAAACACCATATAAATAGGTTTAAAACAACTAAAACATGTGTAGAAGGTCCGATTCTCGAACCATGCCTAAGTCACACCGAATCTTGGAAAATTGATCTCTAGGCAAAGGCTTAGTAAATATATCGGCTAGTTGGTCCTCTGTGGGCACATAGACAAGTTTAACATCGCCCTTTTTACATGATCACGAAGAAAATGATGCCTAATCTCAATATGTTTGGTTCGAGAGTGTAACACCGGATTTTTCGATATATTTATAGCACTCGTATTATCACAGTAAATTTCAGCACATCCGACTAGGATTTGATAATCCTCAAGTTGTTGTTTCATGTATAGAACTTGAGCACAACAACTCTCGAAAGCCACATATTCGGCCTCCGCCGTAGATAAAGCCACGGAATTTTGCTTTTTGCTAAACCATGAGATAAGTGAGTTTCCTAGCAAATGACAAAATCCGGAAGTGCTTTTCCTATCAACTAGACTTCCCCATAATCAGAATCAACAAAACTTCGGAGTTCAAAACTCTTGGTTTTGTTGAACCATAATTCTAAGTCATGTGTTCCACTTAGATATCGAAATATGCGCTTTACACATTTTAAGTGGGACTCTTTAGGATCGGATTGAAATCTAGCACATAAGCACACACTGAACATAATGTCGGGTCTACTTGCGGTCAAGTATAGGAGGCTACCTATCATTCCACGGTAAAGTTTAGGATCTATGGATTTTCCTAGTTGGTCTTTGTCCATTTTGATAGTTGAACTACTAGGAGTGTCACATGCTTTCAGATTTTCGAATTTGAACTTCTTTAGCATGTCCCTCACATACTTTGCTTGATTTATAAAAATGCCATGCGTGGATTGCTTTATTTGCAAGCCTAGAAAGTATGTTAGTTCACCCATCATGCTCATTTCAAATTCATTTGTCATCAATGATGAGAATTCATCACATAAACGTGTGTTGGATGACCCGAAAATGATATCATCGACATAGATTTGAACAAGTAGCATATCATGTTTTTTGATCAAAATGAACAAAGTAGGGTCTAGTGTTCCTTTCTTGAACCCTTTCTCAAGTAGAAACGCACTAAGTATATCATACCAAGCTCTAGGGGCTTGTCTTAGTCTATACAAGGCTTTTTGAAGATGATAGACATGGCTTGGATGTTCATGATCCTCAAATCCCGGTGGTTGTTCTACATATACTTCTTCATGGATGAAACCATTTAGAAATGCACTTTTAACATCCATTTGGTATAGTAGAAACCCGTTGTAGCAAGCATAAGCAAGCAACATGCGAATTGCTTCTAGTCTTGCTACGGGTGCAAAGGCTTCCTCATAATCAATTCCTTCTTCTTAATTGTAGCCTTGTGCAACCAATCTAGCCTTATTTCTTACAATTTTACCTTTTTCATTCTTTTTTTTTCTAAAGACCCATTTGGTGCCTATGATTGTGTGATCCTTAGGTCTAGGAACTAATGTCCATACTTTGTTCCTAACAAAGTGGCTTAGCTCTTCTTGCATAGCCATTATTCAAAACTCATCTCCTAAGGCATCATCTATCTTGGTGGGCTCGGTTTGTGACAAAAACGCTAAGAGTCCTTCATCTCTTTGCAATGTTGACCTAGTGATTATTCCTTTGTTTGGATCACCTATGATTTGTTGAGATGAATAACCAATGAGGAGTCTTGAATTCTTAGGCACACTTGTTTCGAATTCCTTGTTTAACTCAAGCTCTTGACTATTTGAGGTTTGTCCTAAAATGCCATCATCTTCATCGTCAATCCTTAATTTTTCAAGATTTTGCATTATCTTAACTTTGGGATCTACTTCATCAAATTTCACATGAATAGATTCTTCTATGGTTTTGGTTGATTTATTAAACACCCTATATGCTTTGCTATGTATGGAGTACCCTAAAAAAATGCATACTTTGGACTTTGGGTCAAATTTGTCTAATTGATCCCTATCATTTAGAACATAGCAAGTGCAACCGAACACCTTAAAATAACTTATGTTGGGTTTTTGGCCTTTCCATAGTTCATAAGGAGTCTTTTTCACTTGCTTTTGGACATTTACTCTATTTATAACATAGCATGCCGTGTTAATGGCTTCGGCCCAAAAGTGTTTAGCTATGTTGTACTCATTTAGCATAGTCCTACACATCTCTTGAAGTGTTCTATTTTTTCTTTCAACAATTCCATTTTGTTGGGGTGTTCTAGGAGAGGATAATTGGTGTGTATAACCTTGTTTATCACAAAAATCCTCCAAGTTCCTATTCACAAACTCACCACCTCTATCACTTCTAATGATGGTGATTTTGTATCCCTTTTCATTTTCTACTAAAGCACAAGACTTTACAAACGCATCAAATACTTCATGCTTGTGAGATAGAAAATACACCCATGTATACCTTGTAAAGTCGTCAACAATGACAAAGCAATATGATTTACCTCCTAGACTTTGTGTTTGGGTAGGTCCGAACAAATCCATATGGATAAGTTCTAAGGCTCGAGTCACATTACTTGTTACTTTTGTCTTAAATGACGATTTCACTTATTTACCAAGAATGCAAGGTTCACATTCCTTATCTTTCTTAAAGGTGCACTTGGGTAGGCCCTTAACTAAATCATGCTTAGTCAATTTTGACAAATTTTCCATGCTAGAAGTCCTAGTCTACGGTGCCACAACCATGCATCACAATCAATTTGTGCACTCAAACATGAAACATTTTGCATATTCATCTCATCAAAGTTGATGGCATAAACATTCTTATCTCTATATGCGATAAACAAAGTTTCATGCTTCTCATTCCTAACAATGCATTTTGATGATTTAAACAAGACATGAAATCCTTTGTCACACAATTGGCTAACACTAAGCAAGTTATGTTTCAAACCGTCAACAAGATAAACATTAGAAATAGAAAGTGAATGGTTACCGACGGTTCCGAGACCAATAACTCTTCCTTTGTTGTTGTCTCCAAATGTAACCTTTCCACCGTCATGCCGCTTTAGCTCAATGAATTGATGTGCATCTCCGGTCATGTGTCTTGAGCACCCGCTATCTCAGTACCATGGGGTGCTCTTCCTTGCATCTTACACAATGGGAAACACACTAGATTTTGGTACCCAAACACCTTTGGTTCCGAGAAAGTTAGTGTCATAAACATTTTTAACTACCCATGCTAGTCTACGCTTTTTGGCCTTTTGTAGGGCACATTTCCCCACCACATGAGACCTATTGCACTTTGAACATCTACGATCATAATTTAGTAATTTCTTATAACTTAACAAGTTTGCTCCATAACCTATGCCCCTTTTGTTGAGTGCACGTCGTTGTGCTCCCAACATCATGTCAAACATTTCTTTGCCATTGGTGAACTTGTACAACGTGCTAATCAAGTCCTCTACTTCCTTGACTAAGGCATCTCTTTCCTCTATGACTTCATTCAAGTCATTTTGGAGATCATTAATAGTCTCATTTTGTGACTTTATCTCACTAATTGCTATGGTCAGGCTCTTTTTGAGTTGTTTAGTCTTTTTGACCTCCTTTTCCAACTCCTTCCTAAGTTCATCAAAATTTGGAGCATTATCCAAATCATCAATATCATCAAAATTAAAAGGGTTAGAATTTACCTCGCCTTGTGCCATAAGACAAAGTATTGCCTTTTCACTCTCCGATTCGGATTCCGAACTTGATAATGATGAGTCATCCCAAGTTACCTTGAAGCTCTTCTTTCCTTTCTTCTTGTCAAACACCTTCTTAGATTTGCAATCCGCCTTGATGTGACCCGATTTGCCACAACCAAAGCATATGGTTTCGTTTGACTTTCCTCCCTTGCTTCCACTTCGAAACTTCTTCTTATACTTGTCTCGCTTGTATATGGCCTTGTTGAGCTTTCTTGAGAGCATGGCTACTTCTTCCTCAAGATCATTGTCATCACAAGATTTTTCATCTTCAATGATCTCTACCGATGCACTAGGGTTGCTATTTGCCTTCAAGGCGATCTCTTTTCTTGAACTCTTTGTACCTCCACTTAATGCTTCCAATCTTGCGCGGTCTTTGAGTTCGAATTCATGGACCGTTACCTCTCCACACAATGCATCGAATGTGTAGTCTCCAAGATTTTGTGCCGATTGGATAGCATACTTCTTGGCATCCTATTCCTTAGGCAATCCTCTAAGGAATTTGTATACCGATGTCTCTTGATCATAGTGCTTTCCAAGATTCTTGATCTCATTTAACAATTTAGTGAACCGTGTGATGGCGGTGGCGATATCTTCATCGGATCCAACTCGGAATGTCTCATAGTGTTCCTCAAGGATCCTCAACTTTGTCTTTTCACTTGCATGGTACCTTCGTAGTGGACCTCAAGCTTTTCCCATACTTCCTTGGCCGTTTGACAAGCACTCACTCGGTTGAACTCATTTTTCGCTCAATGCACAAAATCGGTGATTCATGGCTTGATCATTTGAAAGCTCACTCTTGATCTCCTCGGCGGTGTATTCTTTCAATGGCTTGTCGGGTGGAGTGTAGCCACTTTCAATTGCGTCCCATAGGAATCTATTTTGCGCTCTTATGTAGAACTTCATTATCACTTTCCAATGAGCGTAGTTGGTGCCATCAAAATACGGAGGCCTACTCGAGGAGTTACCTTCCCTAAGGCGAGCCGGATCTAGACTTTGCATCCTTGCACAAGAACACTCAAAGATACATTAGTAATGCTTTGAGCAATAACCCGCTTTGATACCAATTGAAACCACACCCAAGAGGGGGGTGAATTGGGTGTGTCGAGAGGTTATTGCCTTTTTAAACTTTTTATGCACAAATAACAACGAATGTCTATGCTATGCAAGTGAATGGGGTAGAGGAGATGGAAAGCGACACACGATTTATAGTGGTTCGATCAAATGATCTACATCCACTACCTAACCTTCCCGATTAGGATTTTTAAACCCTCACTTATATTTCAAATAAGTGTTACAACCTAAGCATACAAGCCTAGAATGCCTAATTACAATTAGGACTTCCTATCTAGTCCCAACTAGAGTTGTGTCTAGCCTCAACTAGGTCTTCCCCTTTGACTTAGATTCCACTAAGTCTTACAATCATACTCTTACAACAATTTGCTGAAAAGAAATGAGATACACTTTACAATATAAAGTGGTATCAAATTCAAACACTAGCAAGCCTCCTAGCGCCTAACAACTCTAATGCATGCAAATATGAGAATGAATGGAAAATGCAAAATGTGTCACTGATTTTGTTGCAAATTCCAAATACAAAATCGTTTTAAAATCCAATGTATTTGTGCAAAACCGATTTCAAAGCAAAGAACAATAGTTTGACAAAAATTAAGTTTAAGTGCAAAACTCTTGTTCAAAACACTCTTAGGGTTTGATGAAATTAGTTTAAGTGCAAAACCCAAGATGATGGTGTTCAAACACACAACAAACTGATTTTCATTCAAAACACACAAAACTATGTAGATTAAGCTCAAGAAAAAGAATCTAGAACAAGGACTTGCTTACAATCAAGAAGATGACAAAAGAGATCAGTTTTGAAGAGATTCTTGTACTCCTTTGAATGCTTCAAAGTGCTGGATTATAGTGCTAGTGGACAGCCCCAAGAATCTCCTTTGTCTCCTTCACAAAAATCAAAGTTCTCTTTTTTTAATCTTTTGAGCTTTTGAGTGTGTTTGTTCCTTGTTGTGAGAAAACCATGTTCTTGGTGTTTTTATAGTGTTAGGTATCCCATTGTGACAGTTTATGACCGTTCTAAGAATCCAAGGGTCCATAATTCATTAAGAATTCAAATTAAAGTTCATTTTTCAGCTTTTTAAAAAAGGTGTCAGGTAGGCAATTAGCGCGCTAATACTGAGACCTAGCGCGCTAACTCTGCACTTAGCGCGCTAATGACAGTATTAGCGTGTTAACTGCAGAGGAGCTCAGAATAAATATTTTATCCCTTTGTGTTAGCGACCCTTAAACTCGTCCGGGACCCAACCAACCCTAATGTAACATGTTATACACGTTTATTATTGGTCATTAAGCCTAATTGGATGGTCCGGATATTTTTACAAACCCCGAAAACAGAAAATCACGATTTCATAACTTGCGAGGGACTTTTCTGCAAATTTGCAGTTTTTCTTTTCAAAAACCTTTCAAAAACAAGTTTTTCAGTTTTGAAAACTTCAACAATGATTTCCAAAATGTAAATAATCATTAACACACAATCTCACATTGTTTGAACTCATGGGCCTAGTCATGTGTTAAAATTTCATTTTGAAACTCCAAGTTACTTCATGACTTTTGAAAATTGGTTTTAAGAAACTTGATATGCATGAACTAATGCATTTGGCTTGCGTGAAAGAATTTGAATACCTTACATCGAAATTACAAATTGCGATATGATCTTTCATCTTCATTCCTTCATGAATGCCGAGTCTTGAACTTGTATGGCTTGAATACCCGTGATGTGTTGTTTTGCATCCTTTAACAAAAACTGAAATACACTTGATATTAATTAGTACATTTTCACCTTGTTTGTTTCCATCAAAATCTCGGTCGGAGTTAGAGTGACTAACCACTTAGTCCAACAGTTCTGTCGACTATGCTTTGTTAGTCGTTCCATCGACTCCGTTTCGATAGTCGTTCCACCGACTATGCTCCGTTAGTCATTCCGTTGATTCCGCTCCGATAGTCGTTCCGTCGACTATGCTTTGTTAGTCGTTCCATCGACTCCATTTCGATAGTGGTTCCGCCGACTATGCTTTGTTAGTCGTTCCGTCGACTCTACTCCGATAGTCGTTCCGCCGACTCTACTCGATAGTCGTTCCGTCAACTCTGCTCCGATAGTCGTTCCGTCGACTCCTCTCAGATAGTTGTTCCGCCGACTATGCTCCGTTAGTCATTCCGTCGACTCCATTGTTTAAAATTCTAGACCGAAGTCAATCTGAATTCTGCCCGGAATTAGTTTTATTTTAGTTTACAAACTCAAAGTGGTTCCATTGTTCCCACTTTGAGTTTGAGGGGGAGTGTTAAGGAATATTGTGCAATTAGGAAATATGCATAAATCACTCCCTTGATTATGTGCTACCTTATTTAGATGTTTCCTTTTATATGTAATTGCATCTCTATATATAGAGACATGTAATAGATCAACGATATACAATAAACTTATTTTATTCTGAAATTATCATCTATAACATTTATACATCTGAATCTTAACTCGAAATTAGTGTTTAAAAATCTTTATAAAAAAGGCCAAAGTACATGTAATTCTTTTTTGAAGACTTATTGCAACATAATAAATTACGTAGTTCAGCCATCTAAAATAAAATAAAAAATAACGTAGATTATAGTACTTCTCGCTAAAGTACTTTCTATTTGGTTAAAAAAGCTAGTCTCAATTTATCGAAGTATCTGAAAAAAAAATAGTGCATTTTAGTACCTTTACTTTAGCCCAGGGTAACAAAAATTTTTGGGTCCGCCCTTGTTGGTATCTCAACCTTAACAATCTTTAACTTATAGGGGTTTTAACTCAAAAGGTCTCGATACAACTTCAATCTGTTGATCCAACTAGTAAGGGAGTTGGTCCCCTTAAACAAAGTCTTGGATTTGAGTCTAGCAAATGGAGAAAATTGAGTGGAAGAGCTGCCCCCATATGAGGCACGACAATTCCCGAATGTGGATTAGTCGGTTCGTCGAATGCCACATTGGAAACCAAAAAAAAAAGTCTCCGTAAAAATTGGGAGGAAATTATCAATTATATTTTTTATAAAATTTTATTTCACTAACATGGGATTAACTTTAGGTACACACATCTTCAACATGCACACACCCAAAGTACTGATGATATATGCATTCCATGTACTAACCAATACACTTCAAAGTACTTAACTAGTGGTGATGCTCTCTATCTATTCGTTCATTCTCTGGAAATTCAAGACCAATCAATCAATCATAGCTTAGCCTTATTGATTTCTCTTTTGAAGATGCTTTATCTTTTTAACTTTTTGGAGAGGCTGTCGCGATAACATGGCAAGTATTGCATACTGTCCTAGTGCTAAAAAGATCGAATGATGTCTTGCACATATTGACGTGTGCAACCATTATTCAAAGTCAATCAGCTTTCCAATATTTGACCCATTTGTTGCCAAAATGCCTCACAAGATGGCCTTTAATTTTGTTTGGCCGGTTATTTAGTGTTGGAGATGTGGACTAACTTTCGGTCAACTGCACCAATTCATCTTTTCTTTATTTTGTTTTTGACTTGAATGCTAACCACGACTTCTCAAAGTTTTACCTTTTTGACAAGTAATTTATCTTTACTATCTCACTAGATATGGTTTGACCTACTTCACCTTAGATCGAAATTAATTCAACCATGTTGTTGGGCCCGCTTGTGACAACTAATTTCAACTCATATATTTGAGTTTTTATTCTAAAATGCCTCAATATTAATTGGTCGAGATCCACAATTATATACTTCCTTACGAATTAAGTCACGCTTATTTGATATGGGACTAACTTTTGATCCACGCGTCTTGAAAAAATAGAGAGTCGGCCATGCATGCATATATACCTACTCTAAACCACTAACGTACGGTGGTCGAGGGTTCGAGTCTCAATAGAAACAATTAATTAATTTCCTTGTCATCAAGGCGCTAAACCATAATACAGAGTACTACTAAACAAACAGGTATGCTCCAAAGCATTGTGGGCATTCGCAATGAGATGAGAATCATAGTTCTATAAACTAGTGTTGAAATTGTGGCTTTTAAACTAATGTGGTAGTTGTAGGGCATAATGTCACATTGACTAGTTTGAAAGAAAAAAAAAAATAAGGCTTAATTATAAGTGTAGTAGACACTCCACATCTTTTCTTGTTATTTTGGAGTGAACAATGACACTTTCGCACTAATTAAAGTGCTATACATATATATATAAAACTAGTTACTACACACTTCTCACTTTGCATTGTGCCCAATATTACAAAATAGAATAGCAGCTGCATAGCCTACACACATTTCCTTTAATTCAATTTCCTATATATATGTACACGTTATTGGCAAATTGCGAATCTATACAACAAAATATGTAAAGATCGATCGAGCTGTAAGAATGAATCGAAACAAAAATTTGTATACAAATTAATATTGTTAAGGAAAATTTACGAAGTTACTACTGTAGAAATAAGGATTAATTAGTTAAAATATTATGACATTTCATAACTTTAGTTATTATATAGTATATCATAACATTTTGAGATTTGCTATTATATCTTAATCTTATTTTTTTATAGGAACGAGACTTTATTTTTGTAACGGCCCAAATCTAATTTTTCAATATTTATGACGTAATTACAGACGTGGACGCCAGCTCGGACGCTCTTGGACCCCGCAGCTAGGTTAGGACACACCCACATTGGGTATACAATCCATTTTTGCTTGCTGCTTGTCTGTTTTGCAATGTGTATATTCAATTTTGTTAAATTACATTGCAATGTGTGTGTTTATGTTATTTATTACCGAGCGAGACAGTGTGACGGGTATTCGCCTCGAATAGCTTGTAGACGCGGGAACTAGATAGGGAATTATAGTACACTAGGTCTGGGGATTATACACATATAATAAATAACTAAAATGTGTTAAAGTAATTAATATAGAACACCATTTAGATGATTAGTGATGCTAGTGTACGCGATTGACACGCAACATAGTGCATGACTGGGTATCGATTACGCCCGAGAGGCCAAAGGATTGTGTTGAGCAAGGATAAAAACAAGGGACTAAGTCATGCATTTGAGTCAATTTAAAATGAATTTTGGCTCAATCTTGACCACACAATATGCCTAGGGATGGCCACAACTCATGAGATGAAATTTTAGTATAAATAGCATTGTTTGACTTCCAAACCACTACCTTTTCTCTCTCATCACAATCAAGTCCAAATATTGAGTTCAGGAGGAGGGTTTGGTGAAGTTCAAGAGCTCATTTGATGGATCAAACGATGTGGAAAATTGTTAAACAAGGTTATATCCTCGCTCTCCTCGTCATTGTTTATGTTTTTGGTGTAATTTTGAGTTTTTTGACGTGAATTTTAGGGGCACGAGTTGAGCACACTGATTTGAAGAGTGTTGCTATGGTTTTAGGGTTTTGATTTGGAGCAACTACAGATGAATTGTTGATGTTTTGGTTGTTGTTTTGGCTTTTAGTTGAATTATTGGGTTTTTTGCCGTAAAATCTCGAGGTTTTCGCCTCGGACAAGTTTTGTCGAGGGTATTTGGTTTATGATAGTTGGTTTAGTGATTCATGAGAGGTTGGGATGGGTTCGTACCGCGTTGACAAGCCAGGGTGCCCGAAAACCCAAGGAGTGAATCCCTAGTTCATTCGCCATCAGGAATGTCGTGGGGAATAAACCCCCACGGCGTCCATACTAGGGAGACACTACGAACTTACATTTTAAGTCACGTCATGGACACCAACACATGGCGGCGCGCATCACGATGCCAAGGACATTGACTTATTGTCTTGGACGCCGTGAGCATTTGCTCACGAGGGCGCCACTCACGGTATCCAAACAAAAATTTGTAAAATAAAATTTAAAAATAAGTGGGTCATTGGGGGTTCATCTAGGGGTTTATACGACCTATATGGTAGGCTTAAATGATGGAATTGACATCGTTAATGTGAAATGGGGGATTTTGAAGGTTTGGGATTTGATTTGATTTATCGGGAATAAGGTAATTAGTTTCGTTGACGGGTAGTTGGCATACATTTGGAGGCGTGCATTGTTGTAATCGGACTAGTTGCAGCGTGTTTTGAGGTGTTTAGTAACCCAATTGAAATTCACCTTGAGTATTTACCTGCTTGATTTGTTGAATTCATGTCATGTTATTCATTTACTCTTAATTCCGAATATCTATTTATGGTTGGTTGAGTTTACTCCCGCTAGGTTATTTAGTTGTGTTGGCATGTAGCACACTAGACCATGACATATGTTTTAGAAGTATATTGGTGGATAGTCGACCCGACTACTATTTCTTATGCATATGTCAGTGTGTCGTGGTCTACGCTGGCCATCGAACGGATTCAGGGATTTCAGTCAATTCGAGTTTACTCACTAGTGATGCCTGGGGATAGTCCAAAGTATGGCTCTAGTTTAACCAAGATCGTGCACGCATATTTGTTTCACTACTATTTGATATTCATGCAAAGGTCCTTTACAGTTGTCTGTATAATTTTCTTCCGCATATTTATTTAATAGTCTTTTAAATTCTTGTATTTATTTCTGTATTTACTCGGTGAAGTTCCTTGGGATTACTCATTTTGGACTCGTCATCTTTTTTGTTGTAATGATGGATTGCAAACCCCGATACGAGAAGGGGAAAGGGTAAACTTAGGGACTTTCTGTGATCGATTTTCCTGCACCTGACTCGTATGTTTGCTATTTATTTCTCGTTTTTATGTTAGGTTGGGACTTGAGAGATTACCTGGAAGGTATATGATACATTTTAAGGTACTTTTGATATTTTTAAGGCATTTTTGATATTTTGAGATACATGGATCATTTTAACTTAATGGTACTTTAGTTGGGTTTCCACACTTGGAGAATGCTCTTATAACATGATTTTTTTATTATTACTATTTTATTTTGATGAACCATGTTTATAAGTCTTCCGTTGAAAATTTAATGATAAATATTATGATAAATAGATGAAATTGAGTCCACTAGCTAACTTGACAAATTATTAAGGAAAATGATATAAAAGTTAGCGATAAAAGGGTTGTTAAATGGTACACAATGCGTGTGGGACACAGTTGGGCCGTGATGTGGCAGGGTTGTGGGCCCACGACACATGATTTAGCGGCCTTGGGTTTTTAGGGCCATAACATTTGGTATCAAAGCAAGGTTCTGATGAACATCGAGAAGTTAAACAAGTGCATAAGACTTAATAAAATTTAGATGTGGTAACTTGAAATGATATCCTAGAAACTTAGTAGGGAAGTAATGTAAGGCGGGTAGTTTCAAGATTGTATACGTGTTATGTTTTGATTGTATAATACATATGACATATGTATATATTAAGGCTAATCCGATGCACATTTTCGGTGCAGATTCAGATGGATTAATAGTTTCCTACTACTACCCCGCCGACGACTCAGCATGAGGTCGGTGACACGAGTGACTCTGCACTCCTTATCGCAGAGGTCGAGGATCGTCATGTTGTAGAGCTTGAACAAATGGCGGTGATATTAGAGTACATTCTGGGCCAGAGAGTGGCAATAACAACAACGACGACTACGCTAGCTGTGCCTACTACTTCGACAGTTTTATCCCGGATCATTAATACATAGGCACCAGTTCAGGTGGCAGGGTCTGAGACTTTGGTTGAGGGATTAGCTTCAGTTGTGGCACCTATAAATACAACTATTACTCTTGCCACAACTGTAACGTCCCTAAAAATCTAACTCGTGTCACGTGCCAATATAGGTGATACGAGGGCCCAAGCCATGGTACAATCATCAATTCTCGGACGTCGACACCGAGGTATGTTAGTTTTGTATGGTGTTTGTATTATATTATATTTCATTTGTGCAATTTCAAAGTTTTTAATGTGTAAAGATGTTTGTGTACGAGCGTTGGTAGTCCGGGGACAAACTTAACTAAAAACACTGACAAACACAAATTATAAAAGTATAGGCGTATTGGCACGTAGCTACGATAGAGTGCGTGCGACGCGCGAGTCGCGATGCGGTTCGAGTTCGACAACACTAAGGCGGAGTTGGAGATGACCAAGTGTGGAGCTCAAGTTACATAATGAAGTCAAATATGAAGTGTTGGAGTTGTTGGGACAGCTGAAGGGAGGACCCTTGGATGCGCCTTGGAGATGAGTGTGCATAAGTGGATGAGGAGAGGGGTATAAAAACCCAACACCCACCTTTTTCTTTTCTTCCTCTTTCATTTCTCTCTCTCTTCCTCTTCCCTAACTTCCTCCCCAAGTAACCACCGAACTGGTGTGGCCGGAGCAGCGCCGGAGGTGGCAATTTTTGACAATCCAAGGTAAGATTCGGACTCTCCTCGTCGTTCTCTATGCGTTGGTGCGTAGTTTGCTTGTTTTCGTCGCGGTGAGATTTGGATGCCACATCGAAACTTCGAAATCGATCGAAGTTTTCTACATCCCAACGATCCCCGTGACGATGAATAAGTTATTTACAAAGGTTGTAATCGATTTGGGTAAGTTTTGGATTTTTGACAAATTTTTGAAGATTTTCAAGAATTTTTGTTTGAATTTAAATGGTGGTGATTAATGGTGAAAATGAAGTGTTGATGATGGTAAATTGTTGAGTTGTTGTTAATGTTGTTTATGGAAGAAGGAAAAGAAAGAAAGAAAAAAAAAAATGTGTTGCTGTGTTTCTGGAATTCCAGCAAACAAATGAAGGAAGAAGAAGAGAGAAATGGGTCGGGTTAAGGTGACCCGAGCCGGTTGGGTCAAACCGTGTTTGACCCCGTTGGACCGATTTTGACCGGTCAGGGCGGTCCAATCCAGACCAGGACCCATCCACCTATTATTATATTAATAAAAAAATTATTTATTTCAATTAAATATAAAAAGGATTTTAATTGAAATAAATTCCAAAAAATAGGAAAAATTCTGGAAAAATTCTGGAAAATTAAAGAAAATTATATTTTCATCAAATAAATAGAAATTTGTGAATTTCTATGAAAAGTGAAGTATTCGGGGTTCTTGCGAGACATTATGTCGGGGTTTTTGCCTTGAAAAGCATGAAATTGGCAAAAATAGTTAGAAATTTAGAAAAGTCATAGGAAATTAAGGAAATTGATATAAATTGCATTATCAAGATTATTGTACACACGGGGACCGTAAGGGGCATGTCGGAGTTCGTGTTAGCGCGAACGTGAATTAGCTTGGATTGGAGGTAAGTAAATTAGTGAGGAACAATATAGTTATTTGTTGAGCTTTAAATTATTTATTGATATTGTTTTGATGCTATCTTGTCATTCCATTCCTTTTGAGTTGTCTTAAGGCAAATGTGTCAAGCGTGATCCTTGTAGAATTTCGGGCTCGCGGTGTATTATACTGGAGTTTACTATGGCTGGAGATACGTGATTGGTTGTAATGACATGTACGGGATGAGAGTTCTCTACCATATTATTGGGGACTCGACACTCGCGTAGGGGTCTTAGAGAGATTATGTCATCGACTCCTAGCCTTTGAGGAGATTTTGTCCTCGGCATAACGACTTTGATTGGTCGGGACCACTTGTGCCTTTCTTTTGTATTCCGGACACTCAATTTTCTACCGCTTATTTATTTGTTCACAGTCTTTATATATTTATGCCCTCCCTGTCCTTTTCTTTTTATCTGCATGAATTGACTGTTCATTTATTTAATTCGAAATGTTGCATTTATTGTTGTTCCTGTTTGGCGTTACTTACCTGGGCTCGTCATTCTTGTGTTTAACCGAGTGTAGATCCGCAGTCTAGTAAAAGAAAGGCCGTGCAGTTATGCGATATACTTTAAGCGGCCCTCCTCTGCTGACATAGGTGACTTTTTTGTTGTATTAGCTACTTATATTGTTTTTGTACATGGGGTTATGGGTTGAGAGCTTTTTTTGGATATTATGACTTGGATGATACTCTCCTTGCTTTATATGGTATACATGGCATACGAGGTCTCCACACCCTAGATTTTTATCTTAACTTGGAGCTTTCGAGGTTAATTGATTAGTTGAGATTTATTGCCTTCGTTTTATACTTTGATAACTCACTAATTAATTGACTTCACTTTTAAATGATTAATAAATGATTGAATGGTAAGGATAGACTCAGTGGCCTCGTGCAACTCGGTGGGATTGGCTCGGGGATTCACGTGGGTCCAGGTCGAGCGGCGCCCGAATCTAGGGTTGTGGAATTTGGGCCATCACAACAACCGAACAGACTGCGGTAGCTTCAACATCAGGTAGTGCGATGTCGGTGGAGGCGAATAGGGTTAAGGACTTTTTGAGGTTTAACCCTAAATACTTTTACGGAGTTGGCGACTTAGAGTTGACTGGACTTTGGTTATTGATTCATCAGTGGCTACACAAGTTACTGAAAGTTGAGGAGGCTAACCAGGCACAACTCTCCAGTTACTATCTGAGAGGACAGGCATCAATTTGGTGGACTACCTACACTGACACACATCCGGAGCCATCGACTTGGGCTGAGTTTCGACAATTATTTCTCAATGAGTATATCCCAATGGAGGTTCAGCTGAAACTCAGAGAGTAGTTTCTAGCTTTGAGGCATCCATGTCTGTATTTTAGTATATGGAGAGGTTTAGATATCTGCTTCAGGACGTGATGGATGTAACGGGTACGGAGAGACTCCTGATTTTTTACTTTGTTTATGGTTTGGATGAGATGACAACAAACATCATAATGTCGTATGGAGCTCTCCACTGCAAAAGATATTTGATCGAGCTTTGATAGATGAGGCATATCTACTGTAGAGGTCTGGTCGACCTTAACCATCAATATATCAAACTCAGCCTAGTCATAGTTTTTGGCTTGAGCAAAGGCCGAACAGTCAGCGTGGTAGTCGAGGTGATTGGAAATTTGATCAGGGTCTTTGAGGTGCTAAGGATCGACGAGAGGATCAGTCGAGGTACGATGACTGACAAACAGTCTATGTTGTTGCACCGACGCCTATCGAGCATCCTAGACAGTAGTTCCAGCAGACCATGGACGATGAAGGCCATGACAGAGGGCACATGTAACAGCCCGATTTTCAATGGCCATTATTAATAACGTCATTGCGGGCGTCGACGCAACGGAACGTTCGTGCGCCCCATAGTGAAGATGGAGCACGACCGGATAGGGTTTACAGTTCGTTTTGTGTGCTCTGGTGGTGAAGTTGCGATGTATATGTCTAAGTTAGTTAAATGGCATCGCAATATGTGTGTTTATATTGTAATTGACGTGCGAGATTGTATGTTAAGTATTTGCCTCGATATACGTGTCGATGCGGGTACCGGATAGGCTAAAAGACGAAATTTAGGTCGAGGGGAAATAATACACACATAAAATGAATTAAATGTGACAAAATAGTAAATTGGTGGACGCCTAAGAGACACGCGGGGTCGTGGTCGATACGCGTAGGTGGTATGAGTAGTGTGCACGCCCGAGTACACTCGTTTGCGTGCACGACAAAATTTTAGGCGCGAAAGTATAGGCGAATATATATATATATATATTTATATATGTATATAGGTAATTATATATATGAATATATATATTAAAATCAGAAAATTTAGAAAATAATTATGAAATGACCAAAAAGGGTATGTGATTGTGAAGAGTGAGGATAAGAACATAGGGGTATTTTGGTCATTTTAGCCTAAATTGTTGATAACCACATCGACACCATTATTTTCCCCATTTTTTTTATTGAATCCGAGAAGAAAGAACAAAAGAAGAAGAGAGATCAAGAGATCGAGGTCGGAAGCTCGTGGAAGCGGCGTTGGCAAAGTTGAGGAGTTGTTATTGTGGTGTTGTGTACGTTGTTGTTGTGGTGGTGGTGGTGGTGATGTTCGGTGGTTCGATGGGGTGGAGCTCAAGAGCTTGGACGAACTGCGAGAGTAGTTCGTCCGAGGAGGGAGACGACCCATGTCGTCTCCCTCTCCCTCTCCCTCCCAATTCCAATCCATAAATAAAATAAAATAAAAGTTTTAAAAAAAAACTAGAAAATTCATAGAAAATTCGGATAAAATAGGAAAATTTTAGAAAAATTATATTTTGATCAAATAACTGAGTTTTGAGATTTTCTCGGAATATTTGCAAGATATTATCAAGGTTTTTACCTCGTAAAACGAAAAATTGACATAATATGTTCAATTGAAACTAATTCAATGACAAATGGTCTTAAGTACAATTGGGTGATAATTTTGATTTGTCGGGATGTTTATTGGAGCTGGATCGGGGTTTGGTTTTTGGGACGAGGAGTGTGGTTTGAGGTGTGTCGTAACCCAACTGAAATTCACTTTAGTACTTACTGCTTGATTTATTTGAATACTGTCCTATTTATTCAATACTCTCTATTTCCTATTATTTTATGGTTGTGTTCATTCCCACCTGGTGCTTATTTCCTATTACTTTATGGTGGTTGTGTTTAGTTTTCCCCTGGTGTCTTTGGTGCTTATTCATTGCGCTATATTTATGCATGCGATGATCTTATTACTTTTGTTTTTATGTTTATTTATGGTTTCCGGTAAATTTATTTCTCATTTACTTGGTGTGGGATTTCACGGACTCGTATCCGCCTTTTGTGTTGAGCTTACTCCTACGAGAGCGAGAAGGGCAAGTGAGTTTCTTTACGGTGTCTTTACGGTGTTAAGATCACTCCCCACCTAGTGTTTATGCACTTTGATTCTTCTGCTATATTTATGCATGCGATGATCTTCCACAATTGCCTGTATTCTTTTGTTTCGCATGTTTATTTATAGTATTTTTATTCCAGTAAATTTATTTATGTATTTACTTGGTGAATTTCCTTGGGATTACTCACTCTGGACTCGTCATCTGCCTTTTTGTGATGGCTTGAATGTAGATACTGGTACGAGAGCGAGAAGGGCAAGATTGAGGATTATTTATGATTGACCGTAGACTGCCCTACTCGTATGTTTGTTTATATTTATTTGTTTTATGCTGGGTTTTGGGGGTTTGAGAGATAGTCTTGACTTATATATAACTTGAAATATGTATTTTGATATTTTGAGGACCACACTTGATATATATTTATGAACTACATTTTGGTATGGTTTCTACATTAGATCAATTGATATTTAAACGTGTTACATTTGGTATCATTTAATGATTTGAGACTTCTATTATGTACTTTGAGGTTAAATGATAATAACTAGTCCATAAGCTAACTTGAACTATAATTTAGGAAAATGACATTAAGTTAGCAATAACAGATTGGTAATGGATAATGAGTGGCCATGGGACGCAGCTGGATGGTGAGTTGGCAGAGTTGTGGACCCGCGGTGCACGGCGTAATGGCCGATGGATTTGGGGCCGTAACATTTGGTATCAAAGCCTAGGTTTGAGAAGCCTAGGGAATGAATTGTGGGTTTATTGATAACTCTGATACCGCTACTGTAACGGCCCAATTTTCAATGGCCGTTATTGATGATGAAAATGCAGACGTGGACGCCAGCAGGAACGTTCTTGGGTCCCTAGTGAAGACGAAGCACGACCTGATAGGGTTTACAAATCCGTATTGTGTGCTCGGTGGTGAAGTTGCGATGTATAGGTCCAAATTAGTTAAATGGCATCGCAATATGTGTGTTTATATTGCCATTGACGGGCGAGATTGTGTGTTAAGTATTCGCCTCGATATGCGTGTCGATGCGAGTACCTAAGCGACTAAGAGACGAAATTTAAGCCGAGGGGAAATAATATATATATAAAATGAATTATTTGTGATAAAATATGTAAATTGTTGGGCGCCTAGGGACACGCGGGGTCGTGGTCGACACGCGTGTGTGGTACGATAGTGTGCACGCCCGAGTACTCGTTGGCGCGCACGACGAAATTTTAGGCGCGAAAGTATAGGCGAATATATATATTTATATATATATATATGTATATAAGGAATTTAATATATATATAAATATATATATTTAAAATCATAAAATAAATAAATAATAGTGAAATGACTAAAAAGGGTATCAGAGTGTGAAGGGAAATGGATAGACATGAGGGGCAAAATAGTCATTTTACTTGGAAATTTGATAGCCATCACCATCTTTCCTCTTTCTCTCGATGAATCGAAAAAAAAAAAAAAAAAAAAACAGAGAAGAACGAAGAAGAAGAACGAGAGACCGAGAGGTGGAGAGTTGGTGAGCTCGTGTTGGAGAGGCGAAGGAGGTGAGTTGATGTGTTATTTTTGTTGTGTTGTTGTTGTTGTTGTTGTTGTTGTATGTGTTAGTGGTGATGGCGGTTTGGTGCATCGATGGTGGAGGTGGGGTGAGCTCGAGAGCTCGGACGAATCTGCGAGAGCATTTGTCCGAGGGGGAGACGACCCCATGTTGTTTTTTCCTCTTCCTCTCCCTCTCCCGATTCAAAAAAAAAAAAAAAAAAAAAAAAAAAAAAAAAAAAAGTGAAACAGAGGCGCACGGCGCCTCTCGTTGGGAAGAAGAAGACCCAACCGGGTCGGGCCGACCCGACCCTGTCTGGGCGGGTCAGCCGACTCGGTTGGCCGGTTCGGTTGGGCCGAACCGGACCCGGGTGAACCGGGTCCGGTTCAGCCCAACTCTATTTAATAAATAAATAAAAAACAGTTTGAAAAAAAAAAATTCTGGAAAATTCATAGAAAATTCATATAAAATAGGAAAATTTTAGAAAAATTATATTTTGATCAAATAAAGGAAATTTTGGGATTTTCTCGGAATGTTGACGAGATATAGTCGGGGTTTTTGCCTCGTAAAATGTAAAAATTGATATAATATATCAAATTGAAGCTAATTTAATGAAAAATGATCTTAGGTATAATTCGGGTGGAAATTTTGATTTGTTGGGCATTTATTCGAGCTGGATCGGGTAATTGGAGTGCGGTATAGGTGCGTAAACCCCAACAGAAACACATCTGGAGTATTTAATTCTTTAAATTCTTGCGTTTATTACTCTTGAAATTCATATTCATTGTGATCATGTGTTGGTCTGGTTATTGGTTGGTGTTGGATTTGTTTTTATTTTCGAAGTTTATTCGGGACGACTGTGGCACGTAATCAAGCATACTAGATTGTAGCACGTGTACTTGCGCCGCCGGTGGAGTGTGACCCGAGCCGCGGGGTGCACGTGTTCGGTGGGTTTGTGATTTGTTCCGGTCACCGTTAGTAGTTCGGATGTGGTTTAGACTTGATGTGCTTAGTCGGGGTCATCCGAATCTACGAAGTATGATCTAGTATGTGAGATTGCATTCTACTTTTGTCTGGTTTTATCGTAATTGTTGTGGAGCATATTGTTGGCATTACGATTATTCGTTGATCATCTTGCATGCTTGTTACCTACACATGCAAGGTTTTATGGCTGCCCATACTCTTTGCATGTGTAGCTAACGTTAGTTATTGGCCTCTGAATCTGTTTATTATTTACTCGATGGTTTTCTTTGGGAGTTTACTCACTGGACTCGTCACCGTATGTGTTGGGTGATTTGAGTGCAGGATTTGATATGTGAAGGAGGCAAGGAGACACTTTAAGATTTTCTGTGACTGACAACGGAGACTACTCCTCTTATACGCCTGGTTGGTTGTATGTATTTATTTGATTTATCTTTGGGTTTGGGACTTGAGAGATAGGTTGTATATTTTGATATTTTGAGGATCTTGGATGATATGTATATGATTTACTGAGTTGATATAGTTTCCACTTAGGCATTATGCTCATAATATATATGATAAATCTTTATGTCATTAGTAAATCTTCATTATTGCGTAAATTGAGGTTAAATGATATTAAAGGAATAAAAGGTAACTTATAACATCAAGGTTAACCGGAAATTGATTAATAATGGAAAATTGGGCGTGGGACACAGCTGGCGGTGACGTGGTCAGTTGTGGGCCTGTGTGGCCTCCCGTGGCGGACCAATGTGGAAATTGGGGCCGCCACAGCTACAATTAATTGGTCTCATAGGTATCATTTTAAATTGAGGATAAACCTGATTATAAACTTAATGAATAAATCTTAGATGTGAAAACCACAAGTGAATGATTAGAGCCTTAGTTGGGAAGTGAAGTAAGGCGGGTAAATTCAGGAAATTTATATACGTGTATGTTTTGATTATGTACTACATATTATACGCGTATATATTGAGTCTGATCCAATGCACGTTGGTTGTGCAGTTTATGATGGACGGACTGACTCCTACTACTACTCCGCCGAGTACTTAGCAGGAAGTCGGGGAGACCAGTGACCTCACTAAGGAGGTAGCTGATATGAGGATTATGGTGCAAAGAGTTACTAATCAACAATTGTTACAGCAGGCACAGATGGCGGAGCTTATGAAGTATATACGATGCCCGAGATGCCTGCAGTGGCGCCTATGAATACCACATTGGTTCCTCCTACCACACCGACAATCATGGCGGCAATTGTTACCACACAGGCGGCAGGGTCAGAGACAATGATAGAGAAGGCCGAGCCTGTTATGGTGCTAGCGAAGATTACTGCTGTGACACCGATTACGATAGAGTAACTGGTAATGGGTGACACCTAGGAGAAAGATGTCGGAGGCAGCGAAGATGGTGAAGGACTTCATGAGGTTTGACCCTACCTACTTTTATGAAGTCAGCGATCCAGAGTTAGCTGGACGTTGGTTGATGACGCACCAACGGCTTCACCAGTTGCTAGAGGTGCCAGAGGCGGATCAGGCACAAATCTCAGGATATTATTTGAGAGGCCAGGCGGCGATTTAGTGGACGACATATATAGATACACATCCGGAGCCGATGTGTAACAACCCCGAATTTTTAACTGACTTGTGTTGCACTTGTCAGAAATTATGACCCGGCTACGTGAATACTGGATAGTATTTCGAACTTCAGGATTCGACACCGAAGTGATTTTATGATTATTTGATTGTGTGTATTAGTATTTTAGTATTTTACGGGTTTCGAGCCGTTCGGGCGGTATTTAATTGAGTGAGGTTTCGACTAGTTAAACGGGGGAGAAAAACAAGTAAAACATACAAAATAAATGAATTTTTAATTAATTTAATTAATTAGTTGGCGAGACAATGCGAGACTACGCGAATTACGAGAGTCAGAACAAGGAAAAATGGACCGAGGAATGTCGTTTGAACGCGGAAGTTAGTTAATTACGCAACATATGGTCTATGGAATTGGAATTGTTAAATTGACACAGTTCAATGGTGAGGAACCATGAGATTGACCTCGAGATGTGGGTGTGTTGAGGTGGAGAGTTATGCAAGTGACAACGTAATAAAGAGAAATAAATAGAATGGTTACACACTTTAATGTGTAATAAAGAGAAATAAATAGAATGGTTACACACTTTAATGTGTAATAAAGAGAAATAAATAGAAAAGTAAAAAAGACCCATAAGTAAAAAGGCAATGGTTTAAAAATGGTGTAGGAAGTAAGTTGGGGGTAAAAAGGTCATTTGACCATATAAATATAACAACAACAAACAAAACCCTACACTATTCATCTTCTTCTTCAACATAACCGCCGCCCACCCTCCTTCTCTTCCATTTCGGATCTCTCCCTCACTTTCGGCCTCTCCATCTCTCTCTCGGCCACGCGATATCTCTCTCACTCACGATCTCTTCTCTCTCACTCTCGTTGCTCTCTCTCTCGGATCTCTCCTTCCTCTCTCGGCCTCACGTCACCTCTCCTCTTCTCGGCTTCACGTCGCCGCCACCTCCTCGCCGTCGGAGACCCCCGTCCCACCCTAGGTGAACCTCTCCTCCTCTCTTGTCTCTCGGGTTCATGATTTTATGTGGATTTTTGTAATTTTTGGGGTGTATGCATGACGATTTGGTGGTGGGTTGGTGTACATGGGGTGCATGAATGGGGGTATGTGTACACCATCATGGGGTGTACACACCGATGTGTATGTGTACACCACAAGTGGGGTGTACACAATGGTTGTGGGTGTAAAAGAATAGATTAATGTATATTATATAGTTTTAATTAATAAAGTGACATTAACACATGTAAATATGGGGTGTAAATACAGTGGGGTGCACACAAGCGGCGGGGTGTTGTGTGCACATAAAGTGGGGTGTGTGGTGAGTGGGGTGTACACAACAAGAGTTGTACATGTGTGTAGGATGTGTGTATTATGTTATGTTTGAGAATAAATAAAAAGGATAAAAAATATGGATACTTGTTTAAATGAATATGGATTTGTATTAAGGCCTAATACACTCATGATAATATGGGTCTATAACAAGTTACAAATAGTGTGTTTATAGGTTATGTAAAGCCCAATAAAGGCCCAATAGAATAAATACAACTTGAGGTCAAGACGAAGGCGTAAAATATAAGAATAAGTTTATGTATCTAGGCCCAATAAGTGTTCACATCAAAGGCTTACTTAGGTGAGTATAAAACTTGATAAATAGACCCAACAAGAGTTATGTTTGTAAAAAAAAAGGGAACAACCATAGAGATGGTTTAATCCACAACGGTTTGGGTCATAATCAACAAATGATTGTAAAACAAACACCTTAAGACTAAATGCGAGCCTTAAACTAATATTCGAGATTCAAAACTTTATCAGGTAGTGGAGAACGCACGGGGAACGTATTAGAGTCTCGGAGTGAATACCGGGTTGCGAATAGTTCAGGTAAGTACATTTGCCTTAAAAAGCATTTGTATGTTTGTAAGCCAGTAAGAAAATGTCATGTGATTCATTATCATTTATTCAGTCTTGTTATTCTATATTATTGGTATTCCATTCCATTTCTTGTTGTGTGTTTCCCGGCGTAAGTGTTTCTTCTCAAAAGTACTAGGACCTGCACTAGAGGGATAAAACGTGGTCACGAGTGTGTGACCACCCTTAGTGACCGTGTGACACCAAGTACTGGGTGGATGGGTTCGAGTCCCTTTCCAGTCATAGCTGTGCCTTCGCTTGTGTCGATGCCCGGGAAGACCTCGCGAGGTCTTCGCCGTTATGCTATGATCTAGACCACTTATGAGCCTCTTTTGATTCTTTGGAACACACTTGACTTTCGATTGATATCTATTAGTCTGTTTATCATGCAACTTGTTTATTTAAATTCCTGTCATTTTTATTACCGCATGATATTTAGACTGCTTTACTTGTATTATCATGAATTACCGTTATCTTCTTCTGGCATTACATTCGATTTTATTCGCTTACTCACCGTCTAGTTTGTGACGGTGGGTGCAGCAGATAGGGCGAGAGAGCAAGGGCAAGGGACCTTGCCTAGGTGATCTATTGTGAGGATTAGCTACTGGATTTGGAGACTATTTTATAGGTTTTTCTTATGTTTTGCTTTTATGTATATCGTTTTATAAATATATGCTTTGGGATATTTGAACTTGGTATTTTGATGAGATTGGTATCATGTAACTTTGCATTTCGAATTGTACATGAATACCCGGGGTTTTCCACATTTATAGAATTCCTTTACTTCATTTGATTGAGTTATTTCCCTTTGTTTTAATTGTTTAGTCTTCCACTGTTTACTATTGCAATAACTCTTTCATAAATTACTAAATTGATTAAGTTGAAGGCTGACTAGGCTCGTCAGGTTACCGAGTGATCACTCGGGGCTTGTACGGGTCTAGGCCGGGCGTACCCAATTGCATGGGGAAATTGGGGCCGTCACACGATGACTTGGGCTGAGTTTCGTCAACTGTTCTTAGATGAATATATTCCGATAGAGGTACAACTAAGACTCAGAGAGGAGTTTATCACGTTGAAGTAGGGTACCATGTCTGTGCTTACATACATGGAGAAGTTCAGGTACCTGTTACAGTATGCCATGGATGTGGCAAATAATGAGAGACTTCAGATTTATTACTTTATCAGAGGTTTAAACGAGCGGATTGGCGGTGTGATTGTCGCAAGTGGAGCCCAGACTTTACAGTGCATTTATGACCAGGGACTGGCTCGTGAGACATACGTGCTGCAGAGTGTGGAGCAATCAGATCATCGAGCACCCAGAGTTGATTTGTGATTGGATCATGATTTCAGTGATGGTCGTGATCTGAGAGATGATCAGTACGACTATGATGACGGGCAGACAAATTGGAGTCGCAAGGACGACTAGGATCAGACTGATGATTAGTTTAGCGATGACAATTGTCAGGCGGTACATGAGATTGTACCCATACTGACACAACAGCCGATATTGACCGCAGACTGCCCTACTCATATGTTTGTTTATATTTATTTGTTTTATGTTGGGTTTTGGGGGTTTGAGAGATAGTTTTGACTTATATATGACTTGGAAGATGTATTTTGATATTTTGAGGACCACACTTATTATATATTTATGAACTATATTATGGTATGGTTTCCACATTAGATCAATTGATATTTAAACGTGTTACATTTGGTATCATTTAATGATTTGAGACTTCCGCTGCGTACTTTGAGGTTAAATGATAATAACGAGTCCATAAGCTAACTTGAATTATAATTTAGGAAAATGACATTAAGTTAGCAATAATTGATTGGTAATGGGTAATGAGTGGCCGTGGGACGCAGCTGGATGGTGAGTTGGTAGAGTTGTGGACCCGCGGTGCAAACATAATGGTCGATCGATTTGGGGCCGTTACAGCACATGATTCAGGGTTAGGGTCAGGATCGAGGTCAAGGTCAGGCATAGTCTGTTGTAGACAGAAAGGATGGCAGGAGAGGCAATGCTGCTTTCGATGTCGTCAGACTAGGCATCTGAAAGCTGATTGCCCTGAGAGTATCGCCACTACCACCACCACCACATACTGATCAGGCCAGAGATAGGAGCCATGAATTACCATTTGAGGTCGCTTAGCCAGACCGGGAGGCGAATCGATAGCTGGTTAAAGGTACATTAGTAATTTATGGTATTCTTATGCATGTTATGTTCGATTCTAGTAGTACTTTGTCATTTAATGCGAGATGCATGGTAGGACAGTTAAGGTTATAGATACAGAATTCAGACACGCACCTTATTCTTAGTACAATAGTTGGGGATAAGATATACCCTAATCAGATATGTTGGGATTGCATATTAGAGGTTGCGAGATACCAGTTACCAATAGACTTATCAAGTTTTAGAGTACTTAGAGTTTGACACCTTACTTGGTATAGATTGCCTGTCAACGTATCATGCATAGATATATTGCTTCAGTAAGAATGTGACATTTGATATTGAGGGTATTCTAGTGTTTTCTTTTGTTGGGGTAACGACAACTTTACCTATTACTAGAAGTCAATTGATGACAGTTATAGGTGTCGAGGATGTCCCAATTGTTTGTGAGTTTCCTAATGTATTCCCCGATGATTTGCTAGGTTTTCCACCACCTAGAGCAGTTCAGTTTGTCATTGAGCTGATATCAGGGACACAACCGATTTAAAGTCGACCATACAGGATGTCAGTATCCGAGAATGAGGACTTGAGGACCCAATTAGAGGAGTTGTTGTAGAAGGGTTTCATTCACTCTTGTATGTCTCCTTAGGGAGCTCCAATCCTTTTTGTGAAGAAGGACGACTCAAGTGTTCGAATATGGATATGTTTGGATTCCTATGATCGATAATTTACTCGACCAGTTAGGAGCCAAGTTTTTCTCGAAAATTGATTTACGCTCAGGTTATCATCACTGAGGATTCGAGAGAGTGATATTAAGAAGACTGCCTTTAGCGCGAGATACGATTTATTTGAGTTTACAGTCATGTCGTTTGGGCTGACTAATGCACCGATAATCTTCATGGACTTGATGCAGAGTCCTGTAGCCATTTTTGGATCGACACGTCATAGTACTCATCGATGATATCTTGATATACAGTAAGACTCATATGGAGCATGAGTGGCATCTTAGGGAGGTTTTGATGACGCTGTGAGAGCATACGCTGAGTTCAACAAATGCGATTTTTTGTTGAGTGACATGAAGTATCTGGGGCATATCATTAGTAGACAGAACATATCTATTGATGGAGACAAGATTCGGGTGATCATTATCTGTAGGACACCTATCTGTTTCAGATATTCGCAGTTACTTGGGATTGGCAGGTTATTATTGGTGGTTTGTGTAAGATTTCTCTTCGATTGCACCGCCGATGACGAGGTTTACTAAGAAAGATGTTAAGTTTGAATGGTCCGAGGAATGAGATGATTCCTTTTGGGAGCCGAAGAGGAAGCTAATTTTCACGCCTGTTCTAGCATTATCAGATGCAAGGAGATGCTTCTTAGTTTATATTGATGCTTCAGGCATTGGGTTGGGATACGTGTTGATGCATGATGGACACCAGTTGCATACTTATCTCGCGATTGAGACCCCATGAATGGAATTATCCGGTGCACGACTTAGAGCTTGCAGCAGTCATGTTTGCACTAAAGATCTAGAGACACTATCTCTATTGAAAGTGATTCGTGTTGTTCACTGATCACTGAGTCTGAGATACCTGTTTACTCAGAGGGATCTGAACATGCGATAGAGGAGATGGCTCAAGTTACTGAAGGACTATGACTTTGCTATTGAGTACCATTTTGGTAAGACGAATTTTGTACCTAATGCATTGAGCTAAAACAGCATTGAGAGTCAAACTATACTGCGGCATATGGTACACGAGAATGGATTGTTTGAGACAGATTAGTGACATGTTTGACTAAGGCCATAGTTGAGCTGCAGATTTGTTTTCATACACGGGTTCCGACTGTGTCTCTGGAGCGGGTTGCGGAATGTCAAATGGTTGATGAACTTTTTGATCGCTTCAGTATTTTGGCTTAGGATTTGGAGTGCACAGATTGGTCTGGTTCTTCAGACGGGTGTTTGAGATACAAGGGCAAGTTATGGGTACTTGGGGTATAGGAGCTACGGGACAACATTCTGGAGGACGCGCACACCGTTCGCATACACTTTATCCTGAAAGGACTAAGATTTATCACGACTTGTGGCATTTGTTTAAGTGGCCAGGGATAAAGACTAACCTAGGCATATACGTCAAGGGCTGTCATATTTTGCCTGCAAGTGAAGGCTGAGCATAGGAGACCAGTCGGATTACTTCAACCACTGCCCATTCCACAGTGGAAAGGGGAACATGTTACTATACTGATTGCGATGAGATATTCATTCCCACAGTTGAGCATTGTCTTTGAACAAGAGATCGTTAGGCTTCACAGACTGCAGCTATCGATTGTGTCCAACAAGGATCCTTGGTTGAAGTCGAAACTCTGGAAGAGTATGCAGGAGCAGTTCAGCTCTAGGCTACAGTTCAGCATAGCTTATCATCCTCAAACACACGGTCAGTAGGAGAAGTTGATTCAAAGCCTAGAAGATATGCTTAGGGCTTTTATCTTGCAGTTTGTAGGTTTGTGAGAGGATTATCTACCGTTATGCGAGTTTGCATACAACAACAGCTATTAGGCAAGCATTAGCATGCCACCGTTTGAGGCTTTATATAGTAGGCCCTGCAGGTCAAGCACCTACTTGTTGGGCGGCACTAGAGGATACGATGGTTATTGGGCTCGAGGTTGTTGTTGACTACACAGAGAAGGTTAGACAGATTCGATTGAGGCTAAAAACTGCCCAGGGCAGACATAAGAAGTATGCGAACAAGTATCTTGAGTGTCTGAGCTATGAGATTGGGGACTTGGTGTACCTAAAAGTTTTGCCCTGAAGAGTCATCATCAAGGGGAAATTGACACCAAGCTTCATCAGCCGTTTAGGGTCAAGGCACACGTCGGTAGCGTTGCGTACAGATTGGAGTTGTCACCAAAGTTAGCGAGGTTTCATCCGTATTCCATATATTTAATTTGAGGTTTACTAGGTAAGGACCGAGATCGATGGTTGATTTTAGACAGATTGACATTCGAACTGATGTGACCTACGAGGAGCAACCGATGCAAGTTATAGATTGCATAATATAGACTTTGCGGAACAGGGAAACACCACAGATATTAGTTCCTTAGCAGCATCACGGGACTAAGAGACTCACTTGGGTGCTCCAGTCTATTATGCAAAGTTGTTATCCCCAGCTATTTGTCGGTAAGAATTTCGTTTTGTTTTTAAATTTCGGGACGAAACTTCCATTAGTTGGGAAGAACTGTAACGACCCAAATCTAATTTGTCGTTATTTATGACATAATTACAGACATGGACGACAGTTCGAACGCTCATGGACCACACAGTTAGGTCAGGACATGCCCGAATTAGGTATAGAGTATGTTTTTGCTTGCTACTTGTCTGTTTTACGATGTGTATATTCAATTTTGTTAAATTACATCGCAATGTGTATTTTATGTTATTTATTACCGAGCGAGAAAGTGTGACGGGTATTCACCTCGAGTAGCATATAGACGTGGGTACATGGTAGGCGAATTACAGTACACTAGGCCTGGGGATTATACACATATAATAAATAACTAAAATGCGTTAAAATAATTAATATAGAATATCGTTTAGATGATTAGTAACATGATTGTATGCGATTGGTACGCAACATAGTGCGGGACCAGGTATTGGTACGTCCAGAGAGGCCATATGATTGTGGTGAGCAAGGATAAGAACAAGGGAATATGTCATGTATTTAAGTCAATTTAAACTGAATTTTTGGCTTAATCTTGACCACACAATTGCCTAGGGATGGCCACAACTAATGAGATGAAATTTTAGTATAAATAACATTGTTTGACTTCCAAACCACCACCTTTTCTCTCTCATCACTCTCAAGTCCAAAAATTTAGTTCAAGATGGTGAAGTTCAAGAGCTCACTTGATGGATCAAGCGACGTGGAAATCGTTAAACAAGGTTAGATCCTCGCTCTCCACGTCATTGTTTACGTTTTGGGTGTAATTTCGAGTGTTTTGACTGGAATTTCCGGGGAGACAAGTCGAGCACACTAATTTGAAGAGTATTGCTATGGTTTTAGGGTTTTAATTTGGAGCAACTATGGAGGAATTGTCGGTGTTTTGGTTTTTAGTTGAATTATCGGTTTTTTTGCTGAGAAATCTCGGGGTTTTCGCCACGGATAGGTTTTTTCGAGGGTTTATGGTTTTTCATGGTTGGTTTAGTAATTCATGAAAAGTTGGGACGGGTTCGGACCGGGTTGCCTAAAAATCAAGGAGTGCGTCCCTGGTTTAGATGTTTCCATGGACGTTGTAGGTAATAAACCCCCACGACCTCACCCATGACGTCCAGGTCAGGGAGACACTACAAACTCACGTTTAAAGTCATGCCATGGACATTGACACACAACGACATGCATTACGGCGTCAAGGACATTGACTTATTGTGGTGGATTCCATGAGCATTTGATCATGGTGGCGCCACTCACAACGTCCAGACAAAAGTTTGAAAAATAAATTTTAAAAATAATTGGCCTATTGAGGGTTCACTTAGGGGTTTATACGACCTATATGGTATGCTTAAATGATGGAATTGAATCGTTAATGTGAGATGGGGAATTTTCAAGGTTTGGAATTTGATTTTATTTATTCGGAATTAAGTAATTATGTTCATTGACGGGTAGTTGACATGCATTTGAAGGCGTGCATTGTCGTTATCGGACTAGTTGGAATGCGTTTTGAGGTGTGTAGTAACCCAATTGAAATTCACCTTGAGTATTTACCTGTTTAATTTATTGAATTCATTTCTGTTATTCATTTACTCTTAATTCTGGATATCTATTTACGGTTGGTTGAGTTTACTCCCATCTTACTATTCATTGTTTGCATGTGGCACACTAGACCATAACATATGTTTTAGAAGTAAAACTTTTTCCTTAAATATAAGATATACCAAACTGGTATACCATTTTATTATTTAAACTCGTATTCCCACCTTGATTATTACAAAATAGTATTCTATACAATTCTTATATAACAGGGAAGCTCACCTCATGAAAAGAAGACATTATGCTCCTACACTTCTCCAATCCAGAGTTCCAGTGCAAGCCAATTTTTTGGAGATGTTAATGTGAGTGAGCCCTTACATGCTCAGTAAGTGACTCTCATACCAATCATCAATTATCGACTAATATTCAAAAGATAATATATAACAACATGAATCCAATGCATATTTAAGGGAGCATTTGAATCAATATAATCAATATACAAACAAATGCAAGTTCATTGGTCCATTGCAATGTACCTATAATTTGAATTTTCAATTTCAACATTTGAACAGAGTCGCACTCCTTCATCATCAGAAATAATCATTGGGCATCTGAGTAGTTCACCTTAATGTGTCGTCAACTCAAATAAATAGAGTCACACTATCACATCGTCACTAAACCAATCAGCTGACCATTTGATTGGTTTATGACCAATGTGTTGCTAACTCAATAGGAAAGCATTGATCGAGATATTCTCAGGTCACTAGGGGCACAGTGATGGGAGGTCATCCTAAACACAGTTCTAAACCCCAGGCCGATTCGTCCCGCCAAACCTCTTCTTGAATTTCATTTTCATTTAAAACATTTTTGTACAACCAAAGCCAAATCACGGTACATTGCCCCATTCCCAATTCGGAACACTACATGCTTTAATAATACTAATTTACATTGCACAATTAATAAAATATATGAGTCTCACTTATCTGTGCTGAGATTTCCTAAAGTTTTCTCGAGGTTTCCCTAGCTTTTCGGAGTTCCATTACATTTCCCATAGCCCAAACACTCATGTCATACCCACTGGTATCATTATAGGTCTAATGAATACTAGTTAAAACCAAAGTTCACACCAAATCACATAACCAATACAATTAAATAATTGTTCCCCCATTTTTGGAATTTTATCATATAAAATTCATTTTTCTCGAACCATCGCTCGACCATTGCGCTAGGCTCGATGTCAAGCCGCGCTACTGGTCGACCGAAAGGCAACCCTAACTTCGAATTTACAAAATCTGACCCAAACGAGGTCTAAAAACCTGCAACCTTAAAGAGGGCCTCATATGAGGACTTACTACCTCCATGCATGATCACAACACTAATGGATCATTACGGCCATTAACCCGAAACAACAACCATAACAGCAAACCAACAGAACAGCAAACTCACCACGCTCATCATCACCACCATGACGTCCTCGAGCTCACCATCACGAGCCCATGAGCTCTCCTTCTCTCCCTTTCCCCAACCTTTATGTTCTCTTTCTCATCCCTGTATCTTTCTCTCTCTCTATGTTTATAAACACAGAGAGGCGGTGGTGGTGATTATTCAAATAAGTAATTGCCTCGAGATACGCATCGCATCATCTCAAGGTACCCAAAGTTATCCCTTTGACCTTATTGGCCAACATGCTACCTAAAACGCCTAACGTACTGCCTAATTCTCTTATCCGACTTATCACTTGCGATTAATATTTATATATATATATATATATATTATTTGTATATAACTTAAGATACAAATATAATATATATATATATCAATATATATATATACATCCTGGCTTAATCGTCATTTCTCGATTCTCGGGCACGACACCGAGTTAACTCGGTGTGCACCCGTACTTGCAACTCTCGCGAGTCAACTCGTGACTCACTCATGGTGTCTAACGTCCCACCATTTACAATTTATTTTCATTTCAATATATATTTATATATACTCAACAATATATATATATATATATATATATATATTTGCGTATGATTACGCATACACTTGCATAATACATGCCAATAAGCATACTCAGGCGTAAACGCTCTCACGCGTCTCATGTGTGTCATCCTTGACCCCTCATGGTATTGGCATCCCATTATTCATCCATTTTCTCATTTATAGGTTCGTTAATCATATTATTTCCATCAATACATACTAATACATGCCAATCAAACACAATGCAACACTCAAATCCACACACCCACTAATCATCACTATTAGCCAACTTAATTACGAGCTAAACTCAGATCAATTAGTGATCAAATTATCACTAATCACGTGCTTAAGGTAACGAGTCGTTACAACACCCCCTTAATAACTACTAGAAATGGTGTCTGGACTCGTACCCGTTTTTCAAACAAACATTTTTTTTGTCCGAACCCGTATGTTTATAAAACATACAAGACTCGTTTTTTGTCCCGATCCATTTTTCAATATAATACATTAATTTTTTTGCACTTAATTATTCACAAAATACATTATTTTCATGTCACAATACATTCTATTACTATAAGAAAGATATATTATATATTCAAAATTCAAGTCTTACAAGTTTCTATATAAAAATGACATTTGCATGGGTGAAATTACAATACATACATCATAAAAGTTTTTAAATGCCCCTATGAATAAATAAAATACCATGCAAGTTAAACGCTAAATGGGAACCCGTTTTTAAAAACTTTGTCCAGACTCGGACTCGCTTTTTAAAACAGACAAGTAATCATGTTTAGACCCGTATTTATTTAAGAAAATTATGTCAGACATTTGTGGACAAATGGATCCGTACACTTTTTGCCACCCTCATAATAATACTTACAACCATACAATGGAAATGATATTAATACCCTTACAACCGAGACACTAATGATTCTCCTTAACACACATTAAGCTTTTTCCTTTTACTTAACTAGCTTATATGGCCAACCAGTTCCTTTTTTTTGAGATCAGAGGTATCCTAACCTTCTGGCAGATTAATCCCCTGGCCGGGAGTAGCCTTAGGGGACGGTTGTTAACCCCTCCCTCCCCAGGGACGGGAGTAAAAATTTGAGATTGGCGAGGATCAAACCCGGTACATAGCCACGGAGTCCGCCCACCTCTTACCAACTCGTATACCCAGCCTTGGGTAGGGCCAACCAGTCTTTCATCAACTGATTTGAATTATGAAAAGAAATTAAAGCTAGATTAATTGCTGATTTGAATTGCGAAAAGAAATTAAAGCTAGATTAATTGCATTATATAGTAGTATGTATTAGTTTTTTTTTTTTTTTGTGCAATAGTAGTATGTATCAGTTAATATAAATGTTTAGAAATCAAAGACATGTAGATTAATTCAAGTTAGAAAAGTGCAAGCAATAGCCCCCACCATATCTATAAATCTCATCAAATTGAGAATGATAATTAATAAAATCACCGACTAAGTAAAACTTTGACTGAGTTGGGGCCCTTATAAAGAAAAGCTTGCCTAACCTTTGCATTGCATGGCATGGCTTTTGCTTTAAATCAATTAACTAAATTGGCAACCTTTTGAGAACAATTTATAAAGAGTATGGTTTTTCAAGGGACAACCTACATGCATACATAGTAACTACTTACTAGTAATCACTCTCGCACTTTTGCACATAGAGGTGAGAACATGTCAAATAATTAGTGTGGCTGATATTAATTAAATGTCAATTTCTTGCTCTATTTTTTCTTTACGTTTTGGGAAAAAATAATAATAAAAAAAAAAACCTTTTTGGCCTCCCAGTGTTCGAGATAAGTAATAACCTTATATATAGTCGGAAAAAAAAGGTTTTTCAATTTGATTTTGTAGTTGTCGGAGATATTTACTCTTAATATATTTTAAGAGTTGCGTTTTGTTAAAAAAACTAATATGTGCATACTATTTTTGTCTAGGCATCCTTAGTGGATAATATGTAAAACCAAAAAATTAGGTGAATATGAGAACTTTAAAATATTATTTGAAGATTACTTTTTCCCCTAAAATTGAGTGTAATGAGTTTGGTTTGAATTAAACAATTGTGTGAAGAAAAATTAAAAAGCAGTAATTGAAAGGGAAAGAAAATGATAGGATTTGTAACTTTCCAGAAGCTTAGCTAAGCAGCAGTAAGGACGTGAGAGTAATGAAATCATCCTCATGATTGAAGCGCAATAGGGGGTGTACTGTCTTTGGCAGGACATGCTGGGGCCTACCATGTGTGCACATGTGTCACTCCCTCTCTCTCTACATTCATATATTTTTTTCTTATCGACTAAGGTAACTTTTTTGAGATAGCTGAAATCGACACTCAATTTTTGGTGAATGTTCGATACGCATCGATTTGTTTACACACTAATATTGATGCTTAATGGATATCAGTAATCCAATGTCCATTTTCAAAAAAGTCACCAAATCATTTTTTATTTATTATAAGAAAATAACTATTTGAATTTAACATTAGACATTGAGATAGGCCCATCTTATAAAATTTAGCTTCACAATATGCCTCGAAATACACACGTGTCGCAGGCCCACTGTGTGCACCTATCTCAATGTCTAAGGTAGCAAGAGTAGAAAATTTTTTCTTTAAAAAGGATATCTCATCCATTTCATTATTTTTTTTCTTTTGGTAAAGGTCATCCATCTCATTATTAAAGATGCTCTCGCTACGTTTCTATTCTTCTTAATATATAAATGAAGAGATTTTCTTTTTATGGTACAAATAAATTGAGAGATTTGAGTGAGAGGGAGTAAGGATTTCAAAATTCATATTTTTCTTTGTAAAAAAAAAGTTTTTTTTTCTATAAAAATGAATAAACATAGAAAAAACTTTATTTTTGATTAATCATGAGTATCTAGACACTTGTCCATGGGCGGATCTAGGGGAGGATGCGGTCATCCCCTCAACCCTCAGGATACCTTGTAGTATCTCTACGTTTTCGTTGACCCTCAACCCTATTTGCCTCCTTCTCGCCCCTCCTATAGTCGACACACGCTTCTTATAATTAAGATTCCTCCCCCCAACAAGACTTTTTGGATTCGCCATTGCATTTGTCTAACTAGTCTCATAGGTATTGCAATTGCAAAAAGAGACCACCAATAGTAGTCTGGCGTTTAGTTGTTCTAGGGAACTTAATTTGAGGCCATGTGCCTAACCCACACAGTCCCGCCTTCGCTTTTACCACTAATCTTACATCGAAAATATAATAAAAATTTGTATGGTATATAAGTGATGTATATAAGTGGTTTTATACAAGATGACTTCAATTCGATTTATATATCTATGTACTTTTGAGGCTCAACACTTTTGGGGCTTATGAATTTCTATAGTGTTTGTGTGTGTAATTAAAAGTGGAGCCCGCCACAATGTTCGAACATGTGCTTGCTCATTCTCACCCCCCCCCTCCCCTTTTAATTCCTAACCGAAAATCACGGGAGTTTGACCTTTTACTCTCGCAGTCTCTTTCTGTCTGTGCATTGGTGAGACGACGACGACAGCAACAACATACAGTTTGATTGGGCTAATGCTGCCCATGTCGATGTTCATGCTCCTATTCTTGCTGCTCTGTTTTTTCAGTGCGTAACTCCCTTCCCATTCCTTCAAATCCCTCTCCAACCATGGCTAGATAGTGACATAGCTAGCTTACATCACATTCGTCACCCCAACCCAATTTTTCTCAAAATGATGTATATGTAACGTAACTTTAATTATTACTATTTTTTTTAGAAAAATGTTACGGTGCCCAGAGGGAAAACACGCACTCATCCAATCTTTCTTAATTCTTAAGACAAACATGCTTATCGAGGAGTATTGAGGGCAGAAAATGAATGTGTTGCGCGCACTTACATGTCTTACCTAGGGCACCCTAGCTTTCCTGTTATTTTTTATAGGATAAATGATATTCTTACCTACTTAAAAGATCACATACCATATTATACACCTACATTTTTTTATAGGAACGAGATATTATTTTATATATATAGCCGATGTATTTGAGAAACAATGTGTTTTCTTAAAATATATAAAGTAAATTAAAAAAAAAAAAAACCAAAAACCATTATACACCTACTTGAAAACGGTACTGTTTTCAAGATGTGCATGTGCTTGCCTACTTTGATGTGTAATGTGTGTCGCCAAACAGGCCAGTGTGTAATCTAAGTGTGTAACTTAAGTATGTAAACTTTTTTTTTTTTTAAGAAAATAATAATCTAACACACTTTAGGCACACACCTTATTTTTTAGCCATTTATAACTCTTTTTTATCTCTCTAAACGGGCCCCACATCTGACAAAATAACATAAATGGCTAAAAAATAAAGTGGTGTCCCAAGTGTGTTAGATTATCATTTTCCTTTTTTTTTTCCATGTACTTTGAGATTGTATTAGTTGTCAATTTGGGATGCATGACTTCAATTTAACCAACAACGAAACCTCAATCTCAAATTAGTTAGAGTTGGCTACATGGATCAAAATCTTATTTCATTGCTCGATGTAGCGCACTTGACGATGATATGCTTTCTAGATCTTTTAAATCCTTCCCGATTAATTTAGTTTTATTTATAAGAAAGAAACAATTATTTGTCCCATCAAAGTTCGAACCAATGGCCTCCTGCTCCTAATTAAATCCTTCTCATGTTAGCTTTACTTGTTCCTTTATACATCATTGATTTCTCTCTAATTTTTAGTTAATTGAGTTTTCTAATTGAGGTATTTGTAGGTCATCCACCCTTTCTTTAATCTTTACGTTAATAGATGGTAATCCTACGTACTTTTCTTTAAATTTTTAAACGAAATTTACCAGAAAAAGATTTTAAACCAATTAATTAATCAAAATGTATAAACAAAGTCATAGGGCTTGGTTTTGAGAAGGATTTTGTATATATAATTTAGGAACATGCATTTAGCAATTCGTTTTAAAAATTTAGTGGACTTTGTTGCAAAACGTCACACCAATAATTAAATACGATAATACAAGAATATCAAAAAAAAAAAAAAAAACGATAATACAAGAGTGATGGTAACGGTTCCTGGGCGACCCATATGTAGAGGACCACTTTAAGCCACATATGTCTTCGCATGTATCAAATAATGCTACCTCATCACTACAAATCAAAATACATGGCTCACTATTATTATTATGTGCATGCAAGTCTCATGATCTCCGAACAAAAGCTCTTTATAGCTAGCTATAGCTATATAGTACCCGGCCCCGCTACATATATACATTTCGTCATTACATTTGGATGTGTTTTAATTACATGCATGTTGAATTAAAAAAAAAAAAACAAACAAACATGCATGTGGAATTTTATATAATAGTTTGTATGCATGAGACTAGAGCGACGCATTTTCAAGTAACAAATGGCCGGTGAAATGGATGAGACATCACTTGTTCAAAGTTTAGGGAGGTTGTGAGTTCAACTCTGATGAAGTCAAACAATTAAAAATGTTCTATGAAAAATTTATAAGCATTAATATTCCACTGGTCAAGCAATCGATTCTTTATAAAAAAAAATTTATTTATTACCATTTAATTACCAACCATGTGGGTGGTACAATAGTTAGGTATGAGATTATGAGAGTAAGAGGTTGAGGGTTCGATTCCCATAGGAAGGAAATTTCTTTCTTATCAAAAAAATAAATTTATTACCCTTAATTTGCTCCTCTATACTCCCTCCGTTTTATATTATCTGTCGCATTGGGGGCTCTTTTTTTTGCTCCACAATATGTGTCACATTAGGAAATCGAGAAAACATTAAATGTTTTATTTCTAATTATAGCCCTATTCTATTTAATTAATGGCACCATCAATCTCTTTCTTTTATACCATACATATAATAAATGAAGTCATTTATGGGAGGGTAATATATTCTTTGACATAAAATCTTAATGATAATTAATCATCATTTTAATTCTTGTGTAAAAGTCAAAATGTGATAGATAATATATAACAGAGGGAGTATATTTTCTTTTTTTGATAGGAAATTTGCTCCTATATATATTGAAACTTGAACCCCCAACGTCATACTTACTAATAGAGCTAATTTTATACGAGTAACTTATATGCGCACATAGATGACCTATATATAGCTTAGTGATCACATTTCACAAGTTGATCATCTATGAAAGTAATTAATTTTTCAGCACCAAAGACAAAAAAAAAAAATTTCTTTTCATATTACGTGACCTCAAAAAAAAAAAAAAAGAAGAAAACCATCATGTATACTTTTTTCTTGTCAAAATTTTCATGTGTACTTGTGCCTTTAACATGCATATATATATGCATGCATCGATCCTGTTGAATATCACTTATTGTGAGCTGCTTTTCGACTCATTTAGCTGTTTTATTTTTATTTTTATCAGAAACCAACTTTTTATTGATACTAACCAATCAAATAAATTTAATGGCAAAAAAAAAAAAAAAAACCAATCAAATAAATACGTTTCATCACATATTTATATAAATCTGATCCTATCAAATTTAAATATAGTAGATGAGTGGTCCGTTGACATATTAATTACAATCCTGAATCAAATTTAAAATTAAACTTTTTGATAATATTAATTGTTTGATAAGCCATATAGATATTCACTTAATTAGAGTCCAATTATTAATTAGTCAAGCTTGAATCAATTAATGAATAATTAGTAATTAGTATAATTAATTTCAAAAGTGAACCAATTCATCTCATTTATTATTAGTTTGTTTGTGAGGAAAATATTTATGTCGGTTATTGATAATGAGATATGCAAGTAGTATTAGGCAAGTTTTATTGGTTTGGTATCCAACCTCTTGTGTAAGAGGTTAGATGTTTGAGTCTCAATATAGAGACAAGTTGGTTTATTTCTTATAAAAATAAAATAAAAGGCTTTATTACTTCATTTCTTCTAAACACAATAGTCATAGTTGGGGCCGGGAGACAATTGTGGTTTTGATTTCTGAGCGTTACTGATCTGTATGCTGCCTTTTTAAATATAGAGACATGCAGTACCGGCCGGCAAGAAATATTTAATGAGTTTCAGATGCATATAAAGAGAAGCACTTGTTGCTTTTATGCATCAAATGCCTTTGCAATTTAGCAATTTTGGTCTTGAAAGACAAAACACAAAGCACTCAATCTAACCCCAAAAATAGGGAAAGAAAAGCACGCGCACTGCCTACACACATGTACATATATGCATTTATAACATATTACAGTATGTAATATATATTGGTTTAATTAGTTAATAACCCAAAAATATAATGCATTAATATCTAAAACCATATTTAAGAATCAAGATCTCTATCTCTCGTTATTGATTGGCTTAATTAGTTGGCTTGTACCCGGAGTTTAATTTTGGCTAACCCCGAACTTGAAGATAGTAAAACTACAAACGACAATCTCTACCAAGAGTTTTAAAGAACTCAAGCTTGAAACTTGATGACATTCCGTCTCTGGCTAGGTGATCAGTCTTTTTTTTTTATTCATTATGCATATCCATGCCAGACATTTATCTGACTAATCTCATGAACTTTGAAATTGCGCAAGAGACCACCAGTGGCCCGACGTTTAGCTGTCGTGAGGAATCGAACTCAAGACAGTGTGCTTAACCTACAAAGAGTCGTGTCTTCGCCCTTACCAATAGGCCAACCCATTCAGGTTCCTAGGTGATCAGACATTAATTAATTAACTTATATTTTTCACAAATAAAGGCTAGCTTGTCCTTGTGTTGATTCTTTCAAATTTAAGTATATATGCATCATACTTCGACGAAGACATATCGATTATGGTTTGGAGTATACAACAACGAAGTTTCTTGGAGTGTGGCGTCTAGGGTTTAGAGTATTGGTTTTTTTTTATAATCGAGTTTGAGAAGATCGGCGGTGGTTCCAATATCAATCTCTATTTTTATTTATTCAATCAAAATCATATCTATTCAAATATGAGATATACAGTTTCATTCAACTTGCAACAATCGTCAGATTCATTATTAGCACCACTTGCCTCTCTTCCACGTTTACATCTGCTATCACTCAATTTCGCCTTCACTTATATATGCTCGTGTATAGATCTACGACTGTTATTAGTTTGATACTTTTCATCACTAGGTTTTCTTTTTAAGTAGTATTCCCTTATTAGAAGTATGTATCTTTCTTCCCTAGTCAGAAGTTTTTATTCATCTTCCCTTGTTGGCAGTTTTACTTTCAGTCACGATTCAAAAGTGTATATGTTGTATATTAGTTTGCAATCTTTCGCAATGTCGATTTGATCTCAAACTATGAGAAAATGTTGTTATTGATGTAATTTCATTGTTACATCAGATGTAATAGTGAGCAATTTTTATGAATGGAAATATCTTTTGTCAAGAAAAAAGTACGGCCTCGTTTGGTTCATTTTACAAACTTCTAGGGAAGTTTAATTTCTTGGGAAGTTAACCATTAAGGAAGTTACACTTTTCATGTTTAATTCAACTTTGAACTTCTTGAGAAGTTCCATATTTTAAAAATAATAAAATAATGTAATTGACATAAATGCCCTTTTCATTGTTTTTGAAAGAGAAATTATAGGGAATAAAGGTAGAGAGAGAACATTAAATGAAGGTAAAAATATTCATTCCTCCTCAGGAAGATAACTCACTCCCCCTTCTAAGTGAGTTATCTTCTCCTATGTGAGGGAAGTTGGGGTCAAACTTTCAGGGAAATTTTTTGAAAATATCCAACCAAACAAGGTGAGTTAAAACTTTTCTGAAAGTTATCTCACTTCCTTTAACTTTCCCCTGAACCAAACAACGCCTATATATGCATCATAATTTGCCTATATATGCATCATATTTTTCTTCTATAAGCTAACAAATAAATGGATATCTGGCTAGCTAGCTTTTGTTATAGATATTGCATATCTATACTTGTGACACTCATCAATTAAACCTTTAAAAACCCCATGTGGTGACCATGTGAGCAATATTTCTCAAAATAAAAAAAGTTTTTAAAAGAAAAAATAAGTAAGAAAAGTGGTGTGTTGGTGTGTATGTGTGTGCGTGTGTAGAGAGAGAGAGAGAGAGAGAGAGAGAGAGAGAGAGTAGTGGTGTGTTGGCGAGTGTGTGCATGTGTGTGAAGCGTGTGTGGAGAGAGAGAGAGAGAGAGAGAGAGAGAGAGAGAGAGAGAGAAGCGGAGGCCCACCCAACCATAAAACATCAGCATGTTTTCCGGATCCTGCCCATCCCCTCATCAAAAGCCCTAAAATGAAGTCTTCCAATACAGTCCAAACCCCTAAATTTATATAACCAAAGTTTGTAATCTACACAATTCACATGACGCCAAACCCAAATTAAATCAAAATCTCTCCCTCTTTAAATTAATTCAAACCTCTCTTTCTTTTCTCTCCATCTATATATCTTTTATACATGCGTAAATTTAACTAATACATATACAGTTAATGATGAACATTATGTTTTTGATGGAAATGATTAACATTATGTAAAATTTTAAAAAAGGGTTTCTATTAAAACAATGTTATTCACCTCGTGACATGTGAATGTACACATTGTTTTCTTTTTCTTAATTAAGATTTAATCATCCGACTTCACAGAAGTGGCAACATGCCTTTATATTTTGAATTGAGTTTTTTAATTAATTAGGGTGTTATTGTAACCCTTGTATTAGTATTATGAATATAATTAATATATCATATAGTTTCGTATATATATATATATATATAGGTTGAAGAGGAATTAATATATTGAGTGCATGGTGGGCCTATATCACCATGTGCATGCATGTGATGTGTGTTTCTTTAGAGGGCCCACCACCTTCACTACTTTGAGCAAAAATAAATGGGTTTTCTACTCGATCTCTTCCTTCCTTCCTATACTCCCTCTGTCGTCTCATACACTTTTGGTGCTCCTCTCTGCTCTTTCTTTAGATCACCATCTCTCTCTAGCAACTTGTCTTAGCTCTCTCTGACTTATGCACGTTTGATCTTTATATATATGCTTTCATAATATATATGATCATGCATGTTTTCTCTCTATAGGCCCAAAAATAAAGTTGTGTATTAATATGCTTCTCTCTTAGTCCTCTTCTTAGGAAATCAAAATTCAAGCACTACCTTTTCCTATGCCATGTTTTGATTGTATTCCCATTTTCAACACACCTTCATTGATTCCTCATCAAATCGTCCTTATATTTCTCACTCTACTCTATATATTCCAATTTATTCACACACACATAGAAAATTATATATTAGTTGTATATATAAATAAGGTAGCAAGGTAATTTGATATTCAATACATTGGTTCACATTTCCATTGCACAACCATGCGTCCTCGAAACTTGATATTCATGAAGAGAGAGTTTCTCAAGAAATGGAGGCTTGGTCTTCATCAATTCTACGCCAATTCTTCGAGGACAAACACTACTATGAGCTTCATGGAGAGGAAAACCCTACTCGTTCTATCAGGCGACATCGCCATGGCATCCGTTCGAGACGGGAAGACTAGTTGGAGTCGTGCCCTTCTCACTTCATCATTGAAACAAGTTAACAATGATGAGAGCAACAACACCGATAAGGTTCTCATTAGGACTATATTGGGCAATGATTTTGACGAGGGCCTAAATATTGCAAAGGCTTCTACTTCATCATCTTCATTTGGATCTCTTTCTTGCAACACTGGTAGTGTCAACAACAACAACAGCAACAACAACAGGAGTGTTAGAATTAAGAAGATCTTGAGAAAATCATGTGCGATGCAAAGAGCAAGCCGTAAAGGCGATTGTAGTTGTCGAGCGTCTTCAAGGACGATTGCAAAGAGAATGGTGAAGAAGAGGACACAAGTTCTTAAAGGGCTCGTGCCGGGGGGAGAAGCTTTGGTTGATGAAAGCTTGTTGTTTGAGGAGACAATGGATTATTTGGTTGCTCTTCAAGCTCGAGTTGATGTAATGAGACAACTTGTTAAAGCTTCTGAGAGGATTGCGAGGAGCACGACTTCTAGGGTTTCGAGCATGATCCCCATGAGTCGAATTAATAATGTCATGTAAGAACATGCATTATCACCATCATCATCATGGAAATTAAGATTTTTAGTTTTTTTTTTTTTTTTTTTTTTTTTTTTTTTTTTTTTTTTTTTTTTTTTTTTCTGCGGGGGTTATTTCTTCTTAATTGGTAAGCTATAACTATATATGAAGAAGAAATGAAGGTAGCATATAAACTATATGTTTCAAGCTTGTACAGTTGAGCTATATATATATATATATATATATATATATATTTTAAGTACCCTATATTTGGTTTTTTCTTCTCTTGATAATCTTTTGTTTAATTCAAGTCTTCATTTATGTCTGGTTAAGTTTTTGTTTTTTTGGTCTCATTTAATTTGGCATGAAAATCATTAGATTTAATTTGGATGATCTTTCAAAGCCAATATATATTTCTCTTGCAGTTGGTGTCAATGCATATTAATGGGAGATCATTCATGCATGTGGTACTACCTAGCAGATCAATCGAATACTTGAAAAGGAATTTAATCTCTATTAATAATAATTTGATCTAGTAAGGGTTTTTTTACACATTCCATATAACTTATGATCTTTTATATATAGAGTGGAAATTAATTAATCAATTAAACTGGAAATTAATTAATCAATTAAACTGGCCTAGGTTTTTAATTAAAATTTTAGTTATGATGCATTCACGGCGCTTAATAATTGTAATGCTTGATTTGGTTAATTTCGACATTAATTCTTAGTCTTTTACAATCAGTACTGCATTAAGATTTTTGTTCGGGAGGTCGACTATACACATGACCCCTCAGATGAATTAGTCATGGCGTAATCAATTGAGTGGTCTAATGGTAAGGTATGAGGTTTGGAAGCAAAAGGTCATGGATTCAAATCTTGAGAGAAACAAATGTTTCTTTTTTATCAAAAATAATAAAAAATAAAAAAATTAATCATTGTGCGGTATGTATACATCTCGAGATACACGTAATATATATATATCAATTTATTGAGATCGATCAATTGTTACTTTCGTATATGTATGCACACATGCATGTGACCATCTAATTTAGTTCTTTCAGAATTTATATAGGGGGACCCCGCTTTTTGCTCCCTTTACCCCATTACTTCGTTGTACCCTAGCTTTAAATTTTTTTTACTGCTTTTACCCAACTTTTTTGTAAATTATTTCAAAACTACATTCATCTTCAACACACCTACCCAACTCACGTACCTCATAACCAAACTTGTCACCACCCTCATTGTTTCGATTTTCTTACTTTATCAAACGTTCGTTTGAGGTCGTTGATGCATTAGGAGTGTTTTAGTGACTCAAAACCCACCGGATCTACGCGAGGGACCACCGCGATCATCTACATTTTCTTTTGGTCTTTTGATGTTCTAAAACTTTGTGGGTTTTGTTCCCCATGATATTCCCAGTGTATTGGTGACATTTTTGTGAACATTGTAGGTTTCTTTGGTTTTCAGTTGAAGATGTAGAAATGTACGACCACACAGGGCCGAGACCTTGTAAAGGGTCTCGGTCAGGTTTACCCAAGAGGGCTGAAAAGGTATCGACCACACTCAACCGACATGTTTTATTGGTATCGGTTCATCAAAACCGAGACTTATGAATGCCTATCGGTCATGTGCAACCACTACGTTAATAGATATTGCGGTTTCATTCCTTCGATACTCTAGTATATAATAAGTAGACTATTATTGGGTGCACACAACAATTAGGTGGGGTATGACTAGCATATTGGCGCCTAAAGTGCGAAGTTATGAGTATATATCGGAGATCTTAGATCAAAACACTTGAGTGGGTTTGAGTGGTGTCTGTTAAGGTGGGGTATAAAGAGCAATTCTATGGGGTACGAGCATCATTTTGGCGAAGCAAGACCGATACTAGTGCTTCACGGTCACATAAATCTGACATGAAATTATGAGTTTGACCACATACACCACTATGTACTATATATTGTCGGACACACAGGACTGAGACGCATGTTGTACATCTTGGTCCTGTGTGTCCGCATGGTCATAAAAAACAATGAAAATTATCTCGTACTACTCGGATATACTTCGCTTTGGTGATTCCTTCAACATTTTCCTCCCTACAATGCGTCAATCAACCCCAAACTCAAAGCCCTAAAAAATGCAATAACCCTATAACAGTCAAATAACCACCAAATGACCTAAAAAAAACCAAACGAAAGGGAATCGACTAGAGAATAAATTTATCAAGTTTATTTTGTGTGGTTTCACACTTATTTAGTATGTTGGAGGTCGAGTGTGGGTGGAGTTCGTGGGTTTTCCGCGAAGTGCTCTTGGTTTAAAAAATAATAATTTTGTGGGAGTAGTGTGGTATGAGGGAGTAAACATCTTTATATAAGAGGGCATCAAAGACATTTTACAAAAGGGTTAAAAAATTTAAAAACGAGGTATAAAGAACAAAAAGTGGGGTTCGAATAGCCTAGCCCTTTGTATATGAAAGTGCTACTTAATTGATTAGTACATTTTTTTAGAATCAAGTACATTTTGATTTTTTTTTATAAGAAAAAAATATTTTGCTCCCACCGAAGTTTGAACTCACGACCTCTTACCCTCAACTCAAACCTCATACGAAGCCATTATGCCACCTAATTGGTTGAAATTGGAAGATGATAGGTCGGGTGACCTGGAATGAGACACCTAGGATTGACACTTAGTGATGATGCCATGCATTCACTTATCTTTTTTATCTCCAATACCTTTTACCAATAAACCAAGCACTTAACAATTGGACCAACCCTACATGGCTTTTCCATCCATTCACGTATCAAGATGTGCACCTATACATGGATGCGTGATGGATATAAATGGACTGTATGGTGTGATGAAAAAATTAATTAACCGCAAACGTACCCGTGCTCACATCGCCACTAATACCATATCATGTGAAATGTGAATGTATGTATACACGGTACCAGTAAAATTCTCTCGGCCGCAACGCATACGCGTGCGCGACTACGGGATCTCCTCCGCTTAGCGTTGATATTGTCCCCAACTTAACCACCTTTTCAACTCATAGGTGTGAGATTTTATTGCAAAAGGCGCCTTTAGTACTAGTTGGGAGGAGTTAATCAATTATATACTTCTTTATGAAGTTATATTTAATCGATGTGGGACTAACTTTTGGTCTACACATCTTCAACACTCCCCCATGGACCGAAAGTCACTTGACCCAGGGAGCTTTTTCTTCCAGGTCCCATTCAAACCATGAGCTCTGATACCATGTAAAATTCTCCCGGTCGCACGGCACACACGTGTGCGAGCACGTGGGTCTCCTCCGCTAGCACTGATACTGTCCCCAACTTAACTACCATCAACTCATAGGTGTGAGGTTTTATCTCAAAAGTCTTCGATACTAGTTGGGAGGAGTTAATCAATTATATACTTCTTTATGAAGTTATATTCAAATGATGTGGGACTAACTTTGGTTCACATATCTTCAATAGTACCTTCTATAGTTTGATGATAATGAGAGGAACATGCGGGACAAGAATTTCAATTCTATATGACTCATCGGATTATCAACTATAATGTATAAGTTAACTGTACTACTGCTATGTACGTACATATGCTACCATAATATTGGTGATGAAATCATCAGATAAAAAAAAATAGCTAGCTAGGTCAGACAAACAATACATGCAATGTGATCCAAGACTAGTAGAGTTTCCCTACATATGGAAGTATATTACAATTAGGAAAATGCTTTAGTGACCCAGTTAGGGGCTCCTTTTTGTGCACCTAGCTGACGTGGACAGTGGGCCCCACCACTGCGGGATCCATTGGGTGCACAACAAGGTGCCCCTAACTGGGTCACTTAAGCATTCTCCTTACAATTATATACTAGTTATATCAACAAAGAACTTCAAAACCGACGTTGTCATGTCTTGTTTACTACTTACATCTCCCCGCAAATATAATATACTCTCCACTATAAACTTATGGTGGTTATCACTTAGGGTTGCAAGTGGGGCAGCTTGGGCGGGGAGGGATAGGGATTGAAGTTACCGTCCCCGTCCTTGCAGGGCGCGAGGCGGGGATTTATCCTTAAAAATTTTCGTAGAGAGAACTTCTCCACCCTATACCTTGACCCTGCGAGGATCCATGCGGGGCAAGGAATCCCCGCGCCCATCAATTTTGAAAAAATATTCATTTAATTTGATCTCCACTCCTTAATTGGCCTTTTTTTTCGTTTGACTACTTTCTCAATTTTTATTTTATTTTAAAAGGAAAATTTTATAGAACCGCAATTAAGCCAGCTATAATGTATGGAAGTAAATGTTGGACGGTAAAGCAATAACAATTACATAAAATGAACGTAGCAGAAATGAGGATAATTAGGTGGATGTGTAGTAAAACTCGTAAAGATAGATTAAAAACACATAAATCCAAATAAAAGTAGGAGTAGCACCAATTGACACAAAGATTAGGGAAGGAAAGTTACGGTAGTTTGGACACCTGCAAAAACGGGCTACAAATGCTCTCACTAGAAAACTTGACTCAATAGACACTGACGAAATTTGACGAGGTAGGGGTAGACCGAAGTTGTGGCGGCCCCAATTTCCACATTGGTCCGCCACGGGAGGCCACGCGGGCCCACAACTGTCCACGCCACCGCCAGCTGTGTCCCACGCCCAATTATCCATTATCAATCAATTATCAATCAATTATCAGTTAACTTTGATGTTATGAATTTATTTTTATTCCTTTAATATCATTTAACCATAAATTACGCAGCAGAAGATTTACTATCAATATAAATATTTAACATGAATTTCATGTATATTATGAGCAAAGTGTCTAAGTGGAAACCATATCAACTGTACATCATATACATATCATCTAAGAATCCTCAAAATATCAAAATATACAACCTATCTCTCTCAAGCCCAAAACCCGACATAAAACGAATAAATATAAACATACGTACGAGTGGGGCTAAAGCGTCAATCGATGTACTCTTCAAGCTTGCCCTTCCCCCGGCTCGTACTAGGGTCTGCACTCAGCCATCACAAAAAGACAGATGACGAGTCCAGAGTGAGTAATCCCAAGGAAATTCATCAAGTAATTACGAAAGTAAAAGTACTTAAATTTTAAATACTATAATTTAAACATGCGGAACAAGAAATAATACAGACAACTGTAAAAGAAAGATCATCGCATGCATAAATATAGTGACGAAACAAAGTACGTGCACATAAAAATCAAACTAAATCATACTTCGGGCTTTTCCCCAGGCACGGCCCATGAAAACACACTAATGGGTTGGCCCTGGACCCTCTAGGTGGTCGGCGTAGACCCACGACGCACCCACACAAGCCTACCATACCCGGGTAGTCTATTCACCGGTGTATGCCTAGACAAGTGCTATGACTTAGTGGACTCTATGGCCGTAACGAATAAGCACCAGGTGGGGAGTGATCTCAACACCGTAAAGACACCAGTAGGAGTACACTCCACTACCGTAAAGTCACCAGTGAGAGTACTCAGCCACCGTAAAGCAATAATGAAATGGAGTAGAGAATAAATGGAACTGAATTCAAATAAATCAAACGGTAAATACTTAAAGTGAAGTTCAATTGGGATACTACACACCTCAAATCGCACTCCTCGTCCCAAACCAAACCTCGCTCAGCTCCAATAGCACTCGACAATTCAAATTACCACCCGAATTATACCTATTACCATTTATCATTAAGTTAGCTTCAATTTAATATATTATGTCAATTTTTCGTTTTTCGAGGCTAAAACCTCGACTTTATCTCGTCAACATTCCGAGAAAATCCCAAATTTCCTTTATTTGATCAAAATATATTTTTTTCTAATTTTTCCTATTTTATCTGAATTTTCTATGAATTTTCCAGAGATTTTTTTTTCCAACTGTTTTTTTTTTTTTTTTTTTTTTTTTTTTTTGAGTTGAGTTGGGTGAACCAGGACAACCGGGTCGGCCGACCCGCCCATTACTGGCCGGGTCGGCCCGACCCGGTTGGGTCTTCTTCTTCCCCAACAAAACAGAGGCGCACAGCGCCTCTGTTTTCCCAACTTTTTTTTTTTTTTTTTTTTTCATGAATCAATCGAGAGAGGGAGAGGGAGAGGGGAAACGACACGGGAGTCGTCTCCCTCCTCGAACGAACTGCTCTTGCAGTTCGTCCGAGCTCCCTTGCTCCACCCCGCCACCACCAAATCACCAAATCGCCACCACCACCATCCAAAAACATACAACAACAACAACAGCAAAAACAACAAAACAACACAACATCAACTCACCTCTTTGGTCTCTCCACCACAAGCTCAATTTCTCTTCCTCTTCGTTCTCTTCTTCGATCCTTTCTTCCCTTGATTTTTCCGAATTTTCTCCAAAATGTGAGAAAATGGTGATGACGGTGGTGTTTATCAAAATTTTGGGGTTAAATGACTAAAATGCCCCTATGATCTTATCCTCCTCCTTCACACTCTAATACCCTTTTTGGTCATTTCACTAATATTTATTTATTTTTCTGATTTTTAATATATATTTATATATATATATATATTAAATTCCTTATATACATATATATATATAAATATATATATATATACTCACCTATACTTTTCGCGCCTAAAATTTCGTCGTGCGCGCCAACGAGCGTACTCGGGCGTGCACACTATCGTACCACCCACGCGTGTCGACCACGACCACGCGTGTCCTTAGGCGCCCAACAATTTACATATTTTATCACATTTAATTCATTTTATATGTAATATTTTTTTTTTCTATCAACTTAAAATTTCATATTTAATCTACCCGGTAGCCGCGTCGACACGTATATCAATGCGAATACTCATCACACAATCTCACACGTCAATTTAAAATATAATTACACACATCGCGATGTCGTTAACCTATTTTAACATAAACATCGCAAATTAGTCAAATCAACAAACAAAATAACTATTTACCTAATACGGCGGTACTTCAACCTCACTGTGGAACCCACGAGCGTCCCTGCTGGCGTCCATGTCTTTAATGACGTCATAAAATAACGGCAAATATTAATTGGGCCGTTACAGAAGTTAACTTGAGATGCATTAATTATGAGGGACTTGAACGGTTTGGAATGCTCACCATCAATTGCACAAAATCGAGCACAATGGAAGAGTTTGATCCATGTAGCCAACCCCAATTAATTTGAGATTGAGGCTTTGTTGTTGTTGTTGTTATTAAGAAACTATCTTTCTCAAATAGAATAATTTAATTGATATTGTTACATTTTTTTCATAATTTGATATTGTTACATTGATTGATATCATCATACTTAATAAAATATAAAAGATTTCTTAAATTGATATGACAACTATATTTCAAAAAAAAATCTAACTATACTTTAACATACCCTTATGATAATATATATATATATATATATAGTAGAGCGATTAATGTTACAAGTTATGTTTTAGAGTTGGAGATCTTGAATTTCATTTCATACAATTACTTAAGTTTTTAATAAAAAAATACATATATTTTTTAGTAAAAACTAAAAAAATGGGAGATTTTATGCGGGAAGCTTGGTGAGAGGCGGGAAGTGCCACTGGGAATCCCCATATAGGATGCGAGGTGGGAATTCTCGTGGGGCGAAAGCAATCCCCATCCCCGTCTTGCCCCGCGTGAATGAGCAAGATTTTGCACCCATGCCCCATCCACGGGGAAAAAGTGGGGAATATTTGCCTCATCGCGGGCCCCGTGGGAAATGGGGATTCCCCACCCCACTTGCAACCCTAAATACCACTTATTCATTCATGAGGCCATGGGAGTTTTCAAAGACATTAAACTTAACCGATGCATAGGTTCCCTCCATTTCCCACTTTCTTGTTATGGATGACTCTCTTCTCGTAGGCAAAGCAAATATTCAAAATGTTACAAGTCTTAAAGCTAGACTGAATTAGTACTCTCATCTATCTGGTCAATACATAAATAGGGCAAATAGTTCAATTATCTTTAGTAAGAGAGTACCCCCAATTTTGCAACGACAACTTTCCTTAATTCTTCGCATCTCGCCTCAACCAAAACTCGATTGATACTTTGGGGCACCCCTCAATCATGACACTACCAAAAGAGACATGTTTCAAGGTGTACTAGTAGAATGAGTTCAAAATAAGGTCCTTTCATGGAAAGAGAGACTTTTGTCCACAATTAGAAAATAAGTAATGACTAAATCGGTTGCTAAAGCTATTCCTAATTTTTAGATGTTGTTATTTGTCCTCCTCAAGACTACATATCAAGCTTTATCTCAAATTATATGGCTCGATTTTAGTGGTATTCCTCCTTCAAAGAAAAGGAATACATTGGCTTTAATGGAGCAAACTTGCTCAACCTATCTCTCAAGGTGGCCTCTAGTTCAAAAATATAGAGCTTTAATATGATCCTATTGGCAAAACAATGTTGGCGCCTTTATATGAAAGAAGCCCCTCTGTTGGAGAGTTTCCTGATAGCCAAATACTTCAAATCCTCCAACTTTCTTCTGGCTAAGCTAGGGCGCCTGTCTTTCTTTTGTTGGCGTAGCTTACTGACAACATAGGAAATTTTTCTAAGGGTTTGCCCACAAAAATAGGTAACGCTCAAAATATTCATATTTGGAATGATTCCTATATTACCTTTCTTGAACCAGTCAAGCCTTGGCCTCCCATCTTCACTAGTTACAGTATGGTGGTCGAATTAATCGATCATTCTAACTGCCGTTAGAATATACCACTTGTCTCCTCACTCTTTCCTAAAGGAATAGTCTCAAGAATTATGGCAACCACCCTTAGTAAACATGGGTGTACTGATAAAGTTGTATGGCATTATGAGAAATAGAATAAAACGAAGAATTGAAGGGGCTTACTTCTAGGGAATCAAGCAACCTGGGGTAGCTTGCAAAATTTATAGAAACCTCTCTGGAACCTGGTATGTCCCGAAAAATAAAGTTGTTCCTCCGGAAAGCTATCCACAATGCACTCCCTACAAAAGATCTCTTAAACAAAAGGCAAATGGAAGTAGATCCATGTTGTTCAAGCTGCCTTAAGATCAAGGAGAATCTAAACCATATCTTTTTTCAATGCCATCATGCCATAATTTTCTGGTTTTCTTCACCGGGAGGGCTTAATAGCACAATTTTTTCTTCTGATTCCCTTGTAGAAAATTTGATGAAACTCAATGAAGTCACTCAGCATATGCTTAATGCTTCGAAATCCCTCAAGTGGTGTATCTTTGGCCTTTGGCAACTGTGGAAGATTCGTAACTCCCAAATTTTTGGTCGAAAAAGTCTTGATCCTATTCAAATTATCCAAATTATCTCAAAAGGGTAAAAAGTTTATTACCAGTAAAACCCTTTATCCAGTCTCAGGGGTCCCAACCTCTAACGCACCCCAAACTCAATATGTTTCCCCATTGTTATCCCTTTCTACCAATGTTGCTAGAGATCCAATATTAGGTAATTGTGGTGTACATTGGGTGTTGTTCTCCCCAATGAATGAATTGGTCTCAGCTATTTCTATAATGACCCAATTATTAATTGTCATTATTTATGATGTCATTATAGACGTGGATGATAGCTCGGATGTTCGTTGACCTTGCAACTAGGTCGCAGCATGCCCAGATTAAGTATACAGTTTGTTTTATGTACTTTTTGTTGTATTTTGCGATGTATTGTTCAAATTAGGTTATCTACATCGCAATGTTATGTATTTATATTGTATATACTGAGCGTGACAGTGTGACTAGTATTCACCTCGGGTAGCGTGTAGACGTGGGTACCGAGGAGGCAAATGGTTAGTACACTAGGCTTGGGGTTCATATACACACAATAAATGATAAAATACGTTAAATAATTAATATAAAATGTCGTATATACGTGAGTGACGCGAGTGTACGCATTAGAAGTGCAGAATAGTTCGGGACCAGGTATCAGGATGTCCGAGAATTGGCTTGGTTATTGAGAGCAAATGGGAGGATGTGAGCACAAAGTCCCCATATAAATCACCTTTGGGAGACTAATTGACCACATCTTAACCATTAAAAGGTGTCTAGGGATTGGGTGGACACACAAAATGACTTTTTAGTATAAATATCTCAAAAATCTATTGTTTACCACCTTTTTTCTCTCTTCACATAAGCTTGGACGAAAATTTGTGAGTTGACTTGGGTTTTGTTCTCCATCTTATTCTCTACTTTTTAGACTCATTTTCTCGAGTTTTAACGAGGGTTTCAAAGTCATGAATTGAGCACACTGGTTTGGTGGGTGTTGCAACAACTTGATGGTTTTGGGTATTGTGTGTATTGTTGCTATGAATTTTAAACAGATTTTAGGGTTTTGGCGAGAAAACTCGGGGTTTGCATCTCGGACGTGTTTTATCCATGGGTTTTGGTTGATTATGGTTTTTTGGATGTTTGACGAGTGGTTGCAACGAGCACGGACTGCAACGACGAGCCGAAGGGGTCCAAGAACCACAGAATTTTCTTGGCTCGGACGCCACCAGACGCTCGTGGATTTTTAAGGCCATAGTGTCGTCTGCGGCGTCCAGATCAGAGGCAAATCATCGCCCCACGCTTTAATTGGTGTCATGGGGGTGAAGCGTGACAACGTCTGTTCATGGCGCCCAGGACGCTGTGAAGCATTTGTTCACAGTAGCGTCCAAAACAGTAATGGAAAAATATTTTTAAAATAATTTGGCCTATCGGGGTTTTATCTAGAGGTTTATATAAAGCATATGGAAGTATTAACGAGAATTGAATAATGATTTTCGAGGTTTGGGGAATTAATTAGATTTATCGGGAATTCAGGTTTAAGTTGATTTTACGGGTAGTTAACACGCGGTTGAGGCGTGCATTGGACATTGACGTTAGTGGAGCGCAGTTTGAGGTGTGTAATACCTCAACTGAAACTCATTTTGAGTATTTATTACTCTGATTATTTGAATTCATGTCCAGTTATTTCAATTATTCAAATTTCCATGTCCAGTTATTTCAATTATTAAGATTTTCAGTATTTAATTACGATCGGTTGAGTTTACTCCCACCGGTTATTCTATTGCGTTGGCAATGTGGTACATTAGGCTATAGCAAGTGTTATAGAGGTATGTCAGTGGATTCTTGACCCGACTGCTGATTTTTCCTATGCTCATGTTGGTGCGTCGTGGTCTATACGCCAGCTACCAAGCGGACAACATGAATTTCAGTCAGTTTGAGTTTACTCACTGGCGATGCCTGGGTAATAGTCCGAAATATGGTGTTAGTCTGACCTAGATCGTGTACGCACTTTGATTTCACTGCTTTTAGATATATAAGCAAGGGTCCTTCCCAGTAGTCTAATTCTTTTCTTTCGCATGTTTATTTGATAGTTTTTTGATTTCAACATTTATTTATATTATTTACTCAGTGAATTTCGTTGGGATTACTCACTCTGGACTCATCATCTGTTTTATTGTGATGGTTGAGTGCAGACCTCGGTATGAGTAGAGGGAAGGACAAGCTTTAGGACTTTTTGTGATTTACAGTTGTTCCTTACTCGTACGTTTGTTTATATTATTTTTTTTCTGTTAGGTTTATGAGACATGAGAGCTTTTGAATTTGTATATGACCTGTTAAGGACATACATACATATATATATATATGTATGTATGTATGTATGTTGATGAGTACTTTGTTTCGTTGTATTAATCGAACCGAGAATGTGTATGCACATATGTGGTTAGGAGAGCTCTTTTATGTAATGAGTCATGTACATGGTGTAGTCCTATACCCGATTGGATTCTCTCTATGAATGAAATATAACACTACTACTTGACAAAAAAAAAATTCATGAGGCCATAGGTTCAAGTCTCCTCGTAGACATTTGTAAAAGGAATTGCTAGAGGTACATACTATAAATACACCGACTTGGAGCATCTGGCAATCTTGCGTCGTTGATACACTTCGAGATACGCGTTTAAGGTGTATTGGACAGTGCACAATCGCAAGGTGCCCCAAGTTGATGTCTTTAGTATGTACCTCAAGCATTTTCCATTGGTAGTATGGGTGGTAAGAATTCGAATCCGGACGGGTCCGGGTATGGACAACCCCTATATAAAGAAGTAAACTCAGGTTCTAGACTCGATCCGGTTTTAAATTCGGACAAGACTTTTTTGTCCATACCATTTCAGTTAAAATTTGGGTTGTCCGATTGTCCAGATTTGTCTCAATCTTGAAAACTAACCTCTTATATTGAAACCTATTCAAAGTTTAAATATACATATTTTTATGAGAAAATGTTTAAATATACACATTATAATTTCATGTGATGTAATTTGAAAAAGTAATGTCGAATTTATTTAATTAAACATTTAATATCAAGAAATAATTATTCAAGTATAAAAAATTAAATTTTAATTCATTCTACAATAAAAAAATATCTTTAGTACATTAAATTGTATATGTATGTGAGTAGATTAATGTTTATAAATATATTCAATAAGTGGGAAGTGATTAATATACTCTTTTATTAAAAATATTTTTAACTTTATTTGAAATTTAAACCGGCTTTGCGCCGGGTTTGAATTTTCAAGGCCTTGTACAGACCCAAACCTAGTTTTAAATTCGGACAAGAAGTCTTTGTTCAAACCTGGCCAGGATTTGTTAAAACATTGTCCGAACCTTTTTTATTAATTTCGGGCCGGACAAAATTGGGCCGGTGGACCCAGACACTAAATATCTAGCCCTAATTGGTAGAATAATAGTTCCATTAGATCCCGATAGTTATAGCCTACAGGCTCATCTAAGTTTTATGGGTTCATCATCGTGACCTACTTAGATTATGAACGTGCTTTGACCTATTAATCAGTGTACATACTTAACGTAAGTACGCATGTAATTGTTACTTGTGAGTTTGCAAATAAGACAATATTGTCTCTTAGTAAGGCGAAAAGTTGCTCATCCTAAGATTGTGATAAAATAAAATAAATAAAAATAAATAACTTGTTAATAAGTTAATTAAGAATATTTGGAGCACACTCAACGTCCTAGCTATAACCCTATAATGCTAAATTGGCCTTTATCTCCAAGCCACCCATCATCAATTAGCTAATTTGGGATCGATTTGCATAGCCTTATATATATCTCTATAAAATGATTTCCAATTACGCAAAGTGCTACCCTTATTATATTCCTCCCGATAACACTAATGCACAGTTAAACATAATCTTGTTGGAACAAATTTGAGTGGAGAAGAATATATTCTTAGATTTTCAAACAAGTTAACTAGATTTATATTAATTCATGCCTTATTTTATTTTATTTTTTTATAAAAAAGAAAATTACTTCCCGTGGGAATTGATCCCCAAGCCTCTTACATCATATATGATATATTTGCAATAAATGCATATGATTAAAATCCAAACATATATCATCATCAACACTAAACTAAATTAAGTTAAAATATTATAAAACGTCTCTCTTTTTTTTTTAAAAACATTATAAAACGTCTCTTAAGCTGCATTATACGAGACCCAAAGAAATTATATATATATATATACACGCACAATGGAATAAGTCTAGTTTTTTTTGACGAAAATATGTATAGTCTTTAATTAATTTCTATTAATAGGTTCACTCAATTTATTAAAAGCAACCTATAAATTACCAAATATTGGCATAACATTGCATGTGATTCAAAATTTTCATCAAAGCACTTTGGTCAAAAAGTAAATATATGGTCACGTGTTTCAAAAAAAAAAAAAAAAAAAAAAACAAGAAGAAGAAGAAGTAAATGATCACTGAGAGACAAGTGTTTCTATCATTGGGCTGTTGCCCTTCTTAACATGTTTGTTCTATATCATGAAAGAAAGTTTTTTTTTTTTTGTTGTCAAAATCATGAAAGAAAATTTGATGAACGGACACAAAATCACTACATATAGCTTCTCCCTCTGCATTGATACTTGATTAATCCATTCATGGAGTTGTGTCAATTTATTAGCTAGCTTAATATATATAGGGTTCTTTTACAATGGAGATCAAATATATATTTATGTCATTAGAATCCCTCAAAATGTATTGTGCATTAAATATTTTGTGCATTTATGTCGAGGCACTATCACCATAGGAACCAAATATATACCCATATCTTGGGTATACTATTTAGAACCATTGGATTTAAATCTAAAACATTAATCGAGGCGACATAAATGTACAAAACATTTAATGTACAACATATTTTGAAGGGTTCTCATAACATGGATATATATTTTGTTTCCATTGTAAAATTTTCATATATATATATATATATATATATATATTGGTCAAATTATTTGCTTAATATTTGCACATATGAGAAGCTAAAACTTTAAAAAAAAGACGAAATTGAATATAATATAACAAGAGAATATACAATTCCATTTTTTATCTTTTGATTTCTTTTGTGATTCCTGCGTGAATAGGGATGCAGTGGGAGGGTTCGGGCGAAGAATGTAATTCCCACCCTCATCCCTACTTTTAGCAGGACAAGGATTTCCCGCTTAAAATTCTTCACCGAAGAATTTTGCACTCCCATTCTCCACCCCAACTATTTTTGATATAATATCTAAAAATAAGATTAAATAAATTATAGATACAAAATTTAATCATTAAAATCTCTTTCTTCACATACTTTAAATAATATACTTACATTATTATTATAAATTTCAAGTTATACTAGTTTTTTCTTAATAAACTTAGTTGTATTTGTTTATAGTTGATAAACTTAGTTACATATCCCTGTAAGGAATCCTCATATTAAGGCAGGATAGGGAATCCTCACGGGGTGATGAGTAATACCACTCATGCCCCCTCGCATTGTGGTGGTGAAATCCCCCATCCCCCGCCTTGTAGTGGATAGTTAGCGGGGAATCTCTGCCCATCGGGGTGGATCCCCACGGGGAATGGAAATTTCCCACCCCATATGCATCCTTATGCGCGAACCATCGCCGATTTTCTATTTGATCGATGATAGTTCCAATAAGAGTGTTTACTGCATTCATTTTCTTTAATAAAACACAGATCTATTCAAATCCGAGAGTTTCAATCCTACAATAGCTACCGAATTCATCATTGATGTCACCACTTGCTCCCTTTATATGTTTGCATCTATCATCATTCAAGTTTATCTCTATTTCTATTGCTCATGTATGGATATGCGTTTATAGTTATTAGTTTGATAGTTTTATTAGGTTATCTTTTTCAATAAGTATTTGTCTTCCAATGTTGGAAGTTGGTGTTTGTCTTCCCTTGTTGGAAGTTTTATTTTTTTCATTTTGGTCTTAGTATGCTTGTGTATTGTTATGTTACAGACGTTTGTTAAGAGAATAATCATTAATTGTCAAACTGTTCCATTGTTGCAGTCATTGTTTATCAAAATCAACTATATGACACTTCAATATTTTGATGAAAAATTAGGATTAATGAATCAATGTGCTTTTATCAAGGTAATTGATTTTATGTCTCATCCTATTCTACCAAATGTATTGAGCCATCATAATTAATGAATTTTTCTATTTTATTTCAAAAGAAAACTTTTAAAAAAAAATCTTGCATTTTGGGAATATGATTAAAGGGCTGGGCTTGGCTGGCCTGATTTTGTGGGCTGGGCTTCCATTCAAGTAATAGACTTGAATCTAGTTAACTTATAAGTATAACGTGGCCCGTGGTCGTGATCGATTTATTTTTTTATATTTTTTGGGTCCAACAGTCCAACAGGTCGATATCTTCCTAACGGCCTTTTGAAGAGTGAATCCGTAATCGAAATTTTTTGTTTTGAAAAAGAAAAAAAGATTCGATTATTGATTCACTAGTCAAAATGATATTGCTACACACTTAAAGGTCACACACACACACACACACACCATGTTTATACATTTGCTTAAAAGCCGTACAATATTTTCTGAATGTATACACACATATTTTGATGTGTATTATAAGTGTAGCGTTTCCTTAATCCTAGCTAGGGCCACTGACTGGATTTTATTACTTTGGTGTACTAAACTATAGTATTTAGCTAGTGAATTTACTTCAAAAGAAAAAAAAAGTAAAAACTATAGCTAGTGAAATTTTATTTCTAACCTGTGATTTTTTTTTTTCTTTTTTGATTTGAAGACTATTACGTTTTGTTTCTTTTTTTGTTTTTTGTTTTTTTATTTAAAAACTATAGCTAGTAAAAACAAAGATGTCTTTGGTACATTAATTTATGTGTATTATAGTATACTATTGTTTGTTAATTTATTTTATAAGTACTAAATGTCCAATATACCTTTGTTATTAAAAATATTTAAACTATATTTAAAATTCAAGTCGGTCCGCGTCGGGTCAGGGTTCTAGGAACTTAGAAATTATCTACCAATCAAATGGGTGGCTCAATAGTTTAGTATGTTGTTACGAGTATAAGTGAGTAAATTTTCAATAAGGGCAAGTTAAGTTTCTTTCTTACAACTAAAAAAAAGAAAGAATTTAAAATTTATCTATACAGTTAATAACCGTTGTATCTTAGAAATAACTTCAAAGGATCTTGAAATAAAATAAAAAAATAAAAAAATAAAAAAATAAACTTCAAAGGATCTTATAATTAATAAATACCTTCAACTCAAATTAGGTAATTGGGGTCATTTATATGGATCAAACGCTTCCAGTTCATTAGATTTAGATTTAATTAGTATAATATTATAAAATAAAGGGAGAAATTTCTTTTTTTCCAAGTCAAATTAAATGTAAGAGAGACTCAATTTAAATTAAGGGCCGATTCTAAAGGCAACTAGGTATATATATATATATATATTTTTTTTTAATTTGATATATTTTTTCTTGAGGTAATTAAAGTTGATATTGGAAGTTGCTTAACTTGCTTTAGACATGAAACTCAACAAAAAAAAAACCTTTTTTTCTGCTTAACTTCTAAGGGATTCTACACATGCATATTGTCACCTCCCCAGCACCATAAGCTTGGGACACAAACATACATAGAGGTGACACATGTCACTTTCCCCTAACAAGGGCTCTCTAGCTAGCAGTCCTGAACAGATACAATGGATCAGACCTAATGTATAATAGTGCATTGTGGCCATGCTCATGCAAGGAAGCTATCTTAAAATTTATTATTGGTTACAACATGTCTCTAATCATGAACCTCTCTAATCAAAACTTAAAAAGAGTTCTAAACCGCATAAAAGCTACTCAAACCAACTTCCACCATTGTATTTTCTAACTAAAAGTATGCATAAAAGTGTGCTTAATTACCCTATACACTTAATCATTAATTCAAGCTTTACCATAAAGACTCTTGAGCCTAATTAACACACACTTGGCTAAAATCATAGATGTTCTTCTACCTTTCTCAAGTCAGTGGCCCCTTACAACTGCACCTTTAGCACTGGTGCTTGACATGCCTTCACTTCCCCTATCTCTCCTTTAATTTTTTCTCTCTGCCCTTTTTTTTGGTTAAGTGTCTCATTTCTTTAGGACAGTGGCCCTCAATGGCCCTTCATTTCTAGCCCTCAGTGTAAGCTTGGTTGCAAAAAAATAAGGGAAGAATCATACTTAGCTTGAATTTATGGCTTGAATTTAAAGATGCAAAGCTATCATAGTTGGCATGTGTTTAATCTCTGGGGCTCCTTTGGGGCTCTCTCAAATCAAATCCTGTTCTATGTGTATGCTCCTATTCTACAACAAGGGCCCTTTGTTTCTAAATTCCAAGTATTAAATTTGCAAAGTTGGTGAAGATAATCTTTGCCAACTGTCACCTCATGTGTTCTATCTCTTGCTTTTGAGCAACACTAGATCAGGATAGGACAGGAAGAATCTGCCCTCTCTACAGTGATCATGCCCTTGGTAGCCAAGAATGATATTAGAAATGTGTTTAATATGCAGATCTCATGATTTTATAATTCTAAAGTTTTCATTACAAAAGCTAAGTCATGCAATTTAAAAGCATTTCTAGTACATTCAGTTGCACTAACTTAATTAGGATAGCAAGCTTTGTGCTCATTTCCTCAAACCCCACCATTTTATACCTACCAAAAAAGATCAAAAGTACACTTAAAAAAGAACGAGTATTCATTGCATTCTCTACTCAAAAACACAAGATTATAATCTTTAGATGATTTAACATATGCAACATACATTACCAACTATTTCGAATTTAGTGATTGAGAGTCAGTATGTTCATAACAAGGGATCTCAAGTTCAAATCTTAGACACGTATGAAAAGTATCATGTTAGGAGACTTCACCTCTTTATAGGCTCTGCAGAAGGTCGGTCTTATGTACTTGGGTGGTTATCCCGGATATCGGGCAAGGATATCAAAAAAATCTACTGTTTTGGATAATCCAAAGTCACCTAAAAATCTTACATGGAATGACCTTATAACTGGACATCAATAGACATAGCTACTACTACAAGTCCTTATCAGTCTGATTCAAGTAAAACCAAATGAACCATTAACCATTTACTCTTGATTGGCATTATGTGGGCCCACTATGATAATTACCTAATTCAATCAAAGCAATATAATAGCAACTTGTGCCAAGTTAATTATCAGAGCTAGCATCGATGAAATTCCTACCTTTGGTTTAAATTTTAAGTTATATATACTCAAAGGTGTTGTGTAAGCTTTAGCCATTCCACTACAACACCAACCCTTCAAACCATTATTCTTTCTTCACATTATATGGAATTAGATTTCAAGCTTCCTTCTGCTCCCCAAGTTCCACCAGAGCCAATGGACTTCCTTTCGCGCGGTTGGTGCAAATCGGCGATGCAAGTGTTCCAACCCGTGCCGCAAGATCGGACACTTGTTTGCGTGGAAGACAACTTGATGAATAAGGCCATGTTGAATGACATTGAAGTTCCATTGCAGATGCATAAGAAGGAGAAGAGCATTAGCATGGATCATGAGGACCATAAATCCATACCACCATGGAAGTCCAATGATGTGAAGGTGTAGTATTAGTACTATACATTATATATGTTTTGATTTACACTTAAAAACACAAGTCACATTGTTAGATAACTATTTTTGCTATGTTTTCTTAACTTTGTTTCTACTTTTTTTTTCTATGTTGTAGTCCTGGATTTGGCTTCAACAAGCAATGCATCCTGAGATAAACTATGACCATTGTTTCCAAAAGAGATGGGTGAGTTTTTACTTAGCAATGAAAACAGGGGACTCTGTTTTTGTGTTCGTTGGTTGTGATAAGATATTAATATGATTGAATTGGCTGCAGTTGTCATGGAAGATGACACCATTTAAGAACCTATCAATCAAGAAATGGGTGAAGGAGATTAAGCAGAAGCGCAAAGAGGAGGAGAGGCTGCAGCGAGCGGAAGTCCACGCAGCAATATCCGTTGCGGGCGTTGCTGCTGCGCTAGCTGCCATTGCGGCGGAGAACACTAAAGGCAGTGAATCATCAAACACCACAAGAGAAGCTGCAGTTGCCTCTGCAGCTGCTCTGGTTGCTGCGCAATGTGCTCAAGTAGCGGAAGCCATGGGCGCGAAGCGCGAACAGCTTAGTACTGTCATGGGGTCTGCCATGTCCAGTGCTAGTGCCACTGAGATTCTCTCCCTCACAGCTGCAGCTGCAACATGTATGAACTCACTTACTTTTCTAAGTAACTAAAGAGAAAATAAAAAATAAAAGAATGATAGAGTAAAAATGTATAGTGATTAAGACTCAATCCCTTTTAATCAAATATCTTAAGTTCGAGCTTTAAGCATAGAAAAACAATATCAAGAGATCTCATCATGCAAGAGGTTGGTCCTGACCAGTTAGGAGGATTCCACAAGAGTCTCTTAAATATGGACCCCAAGTTTGAACCTATTTTTTTGAAGAAATAATGTTGAAAGGCCTTATTAAATAAAATGTTGGTTTGAACTACTCAAGACAATCGGTCCATGATGTGGGCAAAGAGTTTTGACATAACAACTAATGAGGAGGCTAAAGGACTTCATTACTATTTGTATCCTATTTTTTAACTATACAATGGTTAAAATCGAGAAAAATGAGAGGATTAAGGGGTGTTGAGGTGAGGCTAAGGGTATTTTTTTGGATTAGAAAAAAATGGGCTATTTAAAGTAAAAAAAAGTGGGGTACACAAAGTAATGGAATCTTTTTAGCAAAAAGTGAGGTCATTTTAGCCATTATAAAAAAGTTTTGGATACTCGTAAATATAAAAAAGGGAGCAGAAAGCACTAGAAAACACAAAATTAATTATAATTGAATGATTTAATAAAAATAATAAAAAAGAATCTAACTTTTAATTTCTATTGGCCCTTTTGTCTTAGCATTGAGAGGGGCTGCGACATTAAGGGCAAGGCCAGGTAGAAGAAGAGACAGGTTCAATGGGGGCACTCCAGTACTTCCAATAGAGGAGAACAGTGAGGTTGACTTTGAATTTGACAAGTTCAGATCTGTGCTTGCCAAGGGAGCTGATCTCAGCATTGAAACAGCAGATGGTAAGTCAATCAAATGGTACATAATAATATTAGTTTTCTTTTGAAGCTCCAGAATAATATTAGTTGATTCACATCAGATTTGATAGGAAACAATTCAACAAAATGGATAGTTAAAAGTACCCAGGGTCAATGTGGTGAGTCTTTCCTCACTTAACTAGTGATTGAATTTCTAGTCTTGAGAACCTAAATGCATAAAAGTCTTGTATAGGAGAGCCGCCCCTTGGGGGTTCTATCAACCCTGAGTCTGGACTAGTAATTCTTGTGAATTAGGATACCGAGCGCCGAAATTTCAGTTAAAAAAAAAAAGATCGTTAAAAGTTGAGTAACTTCCTATATGTACTATTTAAGATTAAGAATGATTTGTTTTCTTTTCATCTTTACTTTATATTTTTCCTCACTATTAGAGATACTTTCTCGACCCTAGATATTATCGTAGTGCTTAGACCTGTTCATAATTTTATGGGTGGGTCGGGGTGGTCTCAAAAGTCTAATAGTCTTTCTTTTGATGTTATTGGGATGAGCAGGGAAGTGCATGTACAGATCAGTCTCAATCATACTAAACAAAGAAGCCAAGGTGAGTTCCCTTACTTCCCATTACTTTTTTATCCGATCCAATGGACGAGACAACATGAGATGTGTTTAGTGTAATCCTGACCGTCCGATCTGATGACTCAGGTGATCCTCAAAACTCGGAAGGTCAACTTGTTAACTGCCTTTGCAAGCACAAAATCAAGTAAAAAAAAATCCCTTTCATAATCCCGTACACCGCTGTCGTACCAAAACTCGTAAACACTAACGCTGTGGTGATGACAGGTGTCGTGTTGAACCTGCACGCTGAGCTGTACAGGGACGAGAAGGGCGACGAAGCTGACACGTCGTATTACATAGTATTGACGACAAACAGAGGATTAGTGAAGCTCGACATGGAAGATGACTATGAGCGTTATAAAATGTGGGCCATGACTGTAAACCACATGCTGATGCTTTCCACAAAGTTTAGAGGATATGAACTCCAGTTCTACAGAAACTGATGGAGTGTTTTTATTTTTCCTCAAAAGCGATTAAACACTCATGATTGTAATTACTCGCAAATGGTGTTTAATTAAGAGGCTTCTATGAATGTGTTTTTTGTATTAAAAAACTCTATCATATTTCTACCAAAAAAAAAAAACTATCCTATCATATTTAATATTTCAAGAGAATCTTTGCACCCGACTGACTAACTCTCATAGAATTAGTCAAATTGAAGGTTTGGATACCTACGATTCTAAAAAAAAAATATCTCAGCTTTCTTAAAACTAATCGGCAACTTGCGGGCAAAAACATATACCAATAAATTAGATAAAAATAAATTTAATAAAAAAATAATTAATTAAATTTTGATGGACTTTAAACTCGAGAACAATATTATCGAAAAAAATACAAAACTTGAAAGATTTTATATATACACACACGAGTTATTAAACGTCATTGAAGGTGCTTTTAGGATCCCTCATGCACAAGTACACCTCACAATCAATCAAAGAATACATGCAAAGAACTAGAAAAAATTACATCCGTACGGTTTTTTTTTTTTTTTTTTTTTAAATTCGTAAATTATTATGATTTTCTTTTTTATTCTTTAATTAATGTATATCGTGTTTTCAAAATGTGTAATTGGGGTGACGTGGAAGTATTGTCAGTATCACAACACAAATGGCGACTTTACAAAAGGCACCATTCAAATGGCGCCCTTACAAGAGGCGCCATTTGTCCACCTCGTCAAATCACCTCTGTCCACCTCACCACCGTTCAGTCCAACTCACCACCTCGTCCAACCATTTGTCCACCTCACCACCTTATCCAGTCCACCTCACCACCTTGTCGAACCATTTCACCATCTCACCTATAACACGAATGGCACGTTTACAAAAGGCGCTATTCGTGTTGCCACCTCACGTCTCCCACGTGACGCCACACGTCACCCACGTGACGCACACATGCTGCTCCCGATGTACACACCACGCATGCAGTGCATGCATGGTGGTGCATGCGAGACCACGCATGCGTGGGATGCCACGCGTACACGAGTTCACGGGTTAGCGTAGCAGAGATTCTCTGCATGCAGAGAATCTCTGCAAGCACCGCCCCCCTACAACCCCCTATCGACGACCTAGGGCCATCAATGGGGGGTTGAATGTTTGTTGGGGACAGTGGGGAGATTTAAAATAGGGAGAGGGAGAGAGGCAGTGAGGTTTTCGTGAGAAGAGAGGGTTCGAGTAAGTGAGGAGCAGTGAGAAAAGAGAGGAAGAAAGTGTAGAGAGAGTGTGAAGGAGATCGAGAGAAGTAGTGTGAGGGAGAGGAAGAGAGTGTGTGGGAGATCGAGAGAGGAAAGCGAGCCGACCGGGGGACGTGACGGTGACGACGCGACGGCGACGCGAAGCGAAAGGCGGCAAAGTGTAAGTGGAAGTGTGTGTGTTTGGGTTGAGTTTGTGAGCCGAAAGAGAGATAAAGGGAACAATAGAGAGGGAGAGAGTGTGAGATAGAGAGAGAGAGAGGTGCCAGAGGTGTCGTGAGAGAGTGAGAGAGAGAGGTGCCAGAGGTGTCGTGAGAGAGAGAGGTAGGGAGTGACATGGAGGGTGAGAGTTTGCCGAGAGAAAGAAAGAGAGAAAGGTAGAGAGTGTGCGAGAGAGGGTGAGGTGTGTGAGAGAGAGGGGAGGGTGGGAGTGCGTGAGAGAGAGAGAGAGGGGGAGAGTTTGTGAGAGAGAGTGAGAGAGTGAGAGGTGTTATGTGAGAGAGAGAGGTCGAGATAGTGAGAGAGAGTGAGAGAGAGAAAGGACGAGATAGTGAGAGAGAGTGAGAGAGTGAGAGGTCTGAGAGAGAGAGAGGTCGAGATAGTGAGAGAGGGGGAGAGTGTGAGAATGTGTCGAGAGAGAGAGAGAGAGAGTGAGAAAAAGGGGAGAGAGAGAGGGAAGAGAGTGTGAACAACAGAGAGAGAGGGAAAGAGTGTGTGGATTTGGGTTTGGATTTGGGATTGAGTTGAGTGTGTTAGCTGAGAGAGAGAGAGGGAACGACTGAGCGTGAGAGAACGTGTGTGTTTTCGTGTATTTAGCAAACGATTCATTGTTGGGGGAACGTTTAGCCGAGATAACCGATATTTTTAATTATTCTTTTTATGAATATTTTATTGTTGTTTAGTTTTCATTTGAATAAAATAACTAAATTTATTTTTTTTCACAGGGAATATTAATTTTTTTGTAGGTAAAGGAATATTAAATTGAAGAACAAACCGGAAGAAAAATAGTAAAAACAAAATTTTATTTATTTATTTATTTAGTATATTTATAGTGTAATAGATTTTTTAAGAAAATGTGTTTATTGCATGGTGTGTGTAATTTAAATGTTTTATTTTTAAATAGCTAGTAAAAATGTGAACATCATAGTTAACAAGATGTTACAAATATTAAACCCTATAGAAAAACTAATTTTTTTGTAGTGGTGGTCGTAGCTTATTGTGTGTAGTGATAAATGCTTGATAATTATTTGGCACATTTTACAAGTGAGCGGCAAATCGACCTAAAGATAAATATTATCTGTGTTATTTATTATCAGTGTTTGATTATTGCGACAAGATATCACTTACAAGTTAGTATTAATGGAGTGTCCGGTGTATACACTATTAGTCGCCTCACCATCTCCAACAACGACAAGAAGGAAAAAATCTTTTACTTACAAATTTAATTTGTAAGTAAAAGAGTTAAAATTGTAAGTAAAAGTTTTTACTTACAAAATGTCGTTGGTAAAAACATCGTAAGAATAGAGTCGTCGGTAAAAGTTTACACTTACAAACTTAATTGTAAGTAAAGAGATCCTTTTGACTTACGAACCCACCATCATAAGTAAAAGTGTATAATATCTTGTTAATAAAATTTCTATTCGAATTTCAATAATATTCATTAATATAACTAGATTTTTCATTTAAATATTATTTTGTTTAATTTTTGTGCCTTTCATTATTTTTTCACGTTAATTTAATGAGTTTTGTTTTGGTATAAGAAAATTTAATGAGTTAGAGAACTTAAATAAAATACAGTTAAACTTAAATAAAATACAGTTATTTATTCTTGATTATTGTTCTGATCAGTTTTCCATCAATTTGACAAACTTTGTCTTATTCGGGAGCCCAAAGCTAGCTAGAGTAGATCTACCTGAGTAACCAAACAATGTACCAAAACTCCTTCAACCAACAACTAGAAAGAGAAGAAAAAATAAAGTTAGACAGTTTGAAATTCATTTATAATTTTCTTCATTAAAAAAATTAAAGAAATTAAAAAAATTGAATACAACCTTAAAAAAACCATAGGATGTTTGAAGCTTGTAGCGACTTTGCAATAGGCTCATGCATCTTACATGCACCCAATTAATATGAAGAAAATAAGTTGAAACGTATAGAATGCATTAGGATTAATCAACAAATGTAAGTGAAATGCAAACCAAAACCTTTGTAGAGATTGCATGTACTGACATGGATGAACCCATGAAATTAAGAGACGATGCAGAATCGAGATGAAGTGCAAGGCGCAACAATATCAAGAGGAACTCTTTAATGATTTGCGACGAGATGAAATAGAAATTAGTTGTGAGGTCAACGTGAGAGATACGACCGTGAGCCTAGGAGATAGGGAGAGAAATTGTTGGGTTTTTAACTTATTATCTTTTGAAACAACGTGTGTGCATTGGGGGGTAGGATGTGGGAGGTTCCGGGTGTGTGTTCTCACGTCCGTGTTCGAGTACGTAGCAAGATCCTTATCTTTTTTGTACCTATCTTCTTATTTTTGATATTTTTTTTGTGCCTATCTTTTATTTATTTTAGATTTATTGAAAAAAATAAAAACCATTTATTTATTATTTACTTGTACAAAAGACAAAATTCAAAATTAAATATTATATTACTGTTTCGTCCCTTTTTAGTGAAAGCTTAATTTGTTAATTAATTTTATTCTTCTTCTTCTTCTTCTTTCTAGTTTGGTAGTTTCCCTTTTATTGAGTATATATATTATAAGTAAAAATACACATTTACTTACAAAGCTATTCATATTACTTTCCTCTAAGATTCATAAGCAAAAGTTAGTATTTTTACTTGCGAACAAAAGTAGTTTATATAAATATATTTTTGTGAGTAAAAGAAATTCTATTACTCACTAAAAACTATTGCCGAATTGGGTCGATATTCACTTAATAATTATTAGCTTTTGCTTAAAACTCATGAGTCATAAGTACAAACAATACTTTTAGTTACAATTTTATCAATTTTGTTTACAAACTTAAGAGTCATAAGCAAATATGGACTTTTACTTACACTTTTTATATTCGTAATTGAAAGTTTTGTAATTAAAAATCGAATTTCTTGTAGTGAACATCAGTAACAAAATACGTAATCTGCATTCACAAGTGTCCTCACTCTGCTCGTTAGTGCTGACAGTAGACTATAGGCGCTGCCCCGTCAGATATATTTATTTCCAATTGTTCGGTCAACTATCGTACAATGAAAAAATCATGCCACTACTCATCTTTGAATACGTCAGACCATTCTTCTCCCTCTTCTCTGGCCACGACCATGCAAGGAAGTAGCTAACTTACTAACTGTGACCACAATTGATCATATTCGAACTCACTATCTACCTCTTAAAGCTTCGATAACCACTGATTAAGAATAATAACATTATAGACGATATATTTAGTAAAAACAATTAAGCATTAGTGTATAACATGACCCTTTTACAAACAACTTCTCGTTAGAGAAGAATAAAACAAGAAGCGATTGTTGTCCATACAAATATATAAATGATGTAATGTGTGTTGGCGGTCAATAGGAATAGACTTTTTTGTTAGGTAGTACAAACTTCCATGTGTAGGTACACTTGAAATTAAATTAGTGTCAATATATATATTAATAAGTTCACATTGTAATGTTTTGATGCTAGAGAGTTCAATGACATTCTCACCTTACCAAAGAAGAAGATAATTCTCAACGTTATTCTGTCAAATTTCTCGATAATTTATTTTGTAATAATATTTCATATCAAACACTTTGAAAAGTATGGATGGGTGGATATTGTCAATATTGACAATATTGATTATGCTAACAATATTGACTATATTAACAAAATATTATGTCAATAGTGATCAAGGAAACATGAAACATATGTACGTCAACTTGTCATTTTTCCTTTCTAGTTTACAAAAACATATTGATTTGTGTTGAATGAAAGTTTTTAATTGCAAGTGATAGTAATTACTATTTCTTCTACATTGTCCATATCGGCTATATTGTCAATAAATATTGTCATCATGAGACTACAACCTACTTCAATTATTCAATCGAATTTTGAATTAAATAAACACTAAGTAGTAACTACTTTTATGCTCATATTGTCTATATATTACTTATTGACAACATCCATTTGAAACGACATACAAAGATAAAGAAAGCTTGTTTCTACCCAAAAAAGTAAATAAATAAAACTTGTTAGACGTGTCATTATTGTTGAATAACCCACGTAATACTTGTGTATATCTGCACTATGAAAAACTTTTGTATATATATGAGAAGCTCAAAGGCACGTGACAACATTCGAATGCTTATATATATATGCAAGTGGGTGGCCTAGAGAACCTCTCAAATTGGAGTACATACTTTTGTAAGGAGTCAACAAAAAAACCATAAACCCTAGAATCACAACTCGTTTAATTGAAACCAACAAACAACATAAAACAAGAATCAAAACCTAGAAATCATACAACACCCGTTCAAGAAGTCTCAACTCCTTCCATTATAAATTAAATCAAAGTTAAAGTGAAAAACAAACCTTCGTTTCTCCTCCTCACACCCAAACTCGAACAACAAGTTCTCAAGCAAAATTCAAACACGAATAAGACTTCTCACCGCCCAAATGCCCTAGGCACCATCTTCCTCTTTGTCAAATCGAAATCACTTGTACATGGAGTGCTCAAAGTAACTAATGTAACACGGAGAGGGAGAGAAAAGAAGATCTTCGAGAGTGCAGAGAGAGAGAAGTTGTTGAAAAATTACTACAAGATGCTCCATTTTGATATAGGAATAAGAATAATTTTATATGAGGATTTATTGAAAAGTTCGATCGTGCCTCAAATCCTCATTTTGATCATTTCTTCGCTTGATATATATGTAATCTTTTTTACATTATCAATGCGGTAAATTATGTAGGTCATGGAAAGTAGGAACATCACGTTTCAATTTTATGCATTTGGACAAATTGTTAAGGTTTCGCAAGGCATCGAGTACAGCAGACCCCCATCAATGATCATGATTATTAAGTTTGAAACGAGTAAACATGAGTTGATGGATCACGTGTATAACACGTTTCGTATTTCATCCACTGAGACTCTCATTACGATGACGTATCGTCACGTAATAACTCATCCATCAGGTTCACAATATTTTATCTCCGTGTCGTTGCAAGATGAGACCCACTTCGAGTTGATGTGGTCAACAGTGGCGAATCTACCATTATCAGCGAAGGTAGATATTTATTTAACCTTCGAGCCAATCGAGCCTTTTCAAAATTCTACTGTACATTCACAACTGGTAGAAGAAAATGTGGGCATGACATGCCCTGCATCAATGATGGAAAGATTACGTATGCAATCACCTATAGGTGATGTTGTGCAAGATAGATTTGTTTCTTCGATTGATGATGACATTAGTGCCCCCAGTAATGACCCTAACGAGGACCATGACAACGACATTGACGAGGACGTATGTCCCCTCGAGGATGCTGCGCCATCTGTTAATTGGGAAAGTATAAATGTTGTTACAGACGACCCAACCTACGAACCTCCAGGGGCGGAAAACTTGCAAGATGATGAGCAATTTGCAATTGACGATGAAGAGTGCATGGAAGAAGCAAGCGATGAAGAAGTTTACCAACCATTGCCGGTGTATAATGAAATTGATTGGGAAGTGGCTAATTCTACTGCAACCCAACATTCTCATCATTCGACTGGATGGGACATGCCTAATTTTGAGTTGGAAAGAGGAATGTGCTTTGACAATAAGAAAGACTTGCAGCATGCCATCAAAGTGTGGCATGTTAACAACCATTGTCAATACCTTGTTATGGAGTCAACTACAACCTTGTGGGCATTGAAGTGCAGAAGTGCGCCGGAAGCTGGGTGCATGTGGCGTCTCCGTGCTTGTTTGCGAAAGAAGAAACAATTGTGGGAGATCACTCAGTTAGACGAGTCGCACAGCTGTATAAATCCCGGCATAGAACGCAGTCATGCCCAATTCGACGCCAACATGCTTGCACGTGAGATACAAAGCGTTGTCCAAATAGATCAGGCAATTACTATCAAGGCCTTGGTAGAAATGATTAAGCTAAAATACGAACACGAAGTTCCCTACAAGCGAATGTGGGATGCTAAAAGGAAAGCAATTGCAAATGCATTCGAAGATTGTGACGACCCTTCCCTGACCTAGGGTCAAGTCACCCGGCCCAATGCCGTTACCTAGACCCGATACCTGAACCAGACCCAAATAACGGCTTGGCACGCCTAAATAAACCTGCGGAATAATCATTCTAACAAGATATATGATAATATGAGTGTAAAAGTTAATCATAATAAAATCATATAATCCTGTATATAATAATAAGATCTATCACCTTAAATATTTAAAAGTCTCATACAACTTCATAATAATAATAATAAGGTTCAAAACTACCCATTACTAATTCTCAAGCTATAACCCACGTACGAAGTTTACAAAACGATTAATAATAATGATAGACTAGTATTATATGAGTCTCACATATGAAGGCACTTCAAAATAAATCCTTTCCCTTCCCTTTCTTGTCTATCGCGCTGGTAGAGGGACCTGTGGGGTAGAGTGGGGTGAGCTAAAGAACCAACGATGCTCAATAAGAGGAAAGACTCGCTCAAACATTAAATATGCAAGTACTACTTAGTACTCATGCACATTCTACTTGACATCCAATCTATACGCATAACACAACATGTAATAACCGAATACATGTAAATCATAACAAAATTATAAGCATATTAATTGAACACATAATTCGATACAATTAAAGATGTGGTTCATGCTCATCGTAGTTATGAAAAATGGAATTATATTCTAAGAAGAAACGTTTAAATATTATTTCCATATCTAATTTAGATATTCAATAATTCTATGTATCAATATTTCAAATCGTATTCCAATCACCATACTAAACATAAAAGCCTAACAGTTTTACAACACATTTGATAAACATTCATTTATGTCATGCATAATAATATTCATCACTTTTCATTTATAAATTTACACATGACATACAAATAAAGTCAAATGATAGATTAAATAAAATGCGATAGATATAAATATTAATATAAGCCGTTGTTCCATTCAATGCGAACTAGATATTGGTAAGGATCCGGTGACCGAATCATCTATTTTTGAATTGGTACAATAATCAGTGGAAACGCAATGGCCGTTACGCCCTCTAGATAATCGCACCAAAACAAAGATAGATTCATCCAAGCCGTCACCACTACACGTCTCAAAGAATCATCAAGTAGCAAAGGATGGAACTCCAAACCCTTACACTCGAATAATTCACCTTATGCATTCAATCAGTCAAGCAAACCCTCGGTGGTTAACTACCACACACTCTGGGGCGTCCAAGATATAGACCACTTGCTAATTTGGCCCGCGGTGGAACTCCACACACTCTGGGGCACCGAATAACATAAAAGGCAAAACAATGTATTCACAATTCCATAGATAATAGAGATCCAAACCAATATCACGACGCAACCCATTCCCAAGTCGTTACATTCAAAACATGCATTCCTAGTAATCTAATAATCAAGCCATATTTAATGCATGAGCGAAGCACCCCACTTACTTTAAACTCGCCGCGAATCCTAGTATTGATCCTTTCGCATTAAGGCTCGATTTGAATGTTCAATCCGAACTTCTTTGATCTCTTTGACTTCTCAAAACTCATTCTCACCATTCCAAGCTGTCCTCCCTTAATCTCCTATCTTTTTCCAAATAGTGTAGAACAACAAGTGGTGGCTAGGTTTACTTAACTTCTCCTTTTATAGGCTAGGGTTAGGTTATGTTACATACATCCTTTTGTATTAAAGACTAAAGTGCCCTCCTACTTGGGCCTTAAGTCTAACTCCCTATTTAATATATTTTAGGCCGTTTTCATTAATTTATCTTAATGAACATTTTGACCAAGAACGTTTCCATAAATCTTTCCCTAATTAATGGGATCTCATAAATTTGGAGATCTTACTCTTTTTAACTAGGAAAGTTTCCACAAATCTTTCCTTAATTAATAGGATCTTTAAATTTGGAAATCTTGCCCTTTTTTATAACTTTCTTCGTGTTTAATAAACACTTTTCAAATCTTTATTTTCTTGTGAGTTTCCTTAATAAGAACGGGCATATATTCTGATATCTCTTCAAACCGCATAAAATGTGCATCTCGAGGTGTAGGATATTCTACTATATCACTAATAATCCAATCCAAAGAAATCCAACACACATTTAGTATTTAAATTACTAAATTGCCCCTAAATCGGATCGGGGAAGAATCAGGTCGTTACAACAATTGCAAATGCATTCGAAGATTGGGACGCGTCGTATGCTACGTTACCAAGATGGTTGGCGGATGTACATAATAAGAGCCCAGGGACGAAGATTGAGTGGTCACATAGACGATGGGCTGCAGATGAGATCAGGATAGAGCATCCTCAATTTCGTCGTGTGTTCTTCGCATTCGAAGCATCAATCGAAGGGTTCAAGCATTGTAGGCCTCTTCTACAGATTGACGCAACATTCTTGTATGGAAAATACAGTGGTAAGCTAATGATTGCCCTATCTGTTGATGGTAATGGACATCTACTTCCAGTTGCATTTGCAGTTGCGGAAAACGAATCAACAGACTCGTGGGGGTGGTTTTTGAGAATGTTGCGCAAACACGTGACCGATAGAGATGGTATTTATATTATTTCTGACCGTCACTCTGGCATTCTCGAGGCTGTTAACATACCAGCAAATGGTTTTTTTTCCACCAAGAGGATACCATCGTTATTGCCTGCGACACTTGACCAGTAATTTTAACATGCATTTCAAAAATGAATCGTTGAAGAACATCCTATCTCGAGCTGCTGGTCAACATCAAGTGAGGAAATTTGATGCATGCATGGAGCGTTTTGCTTATTTGTCATCAGGAAGTCCTCAATGTCTTCAATATGTGAATGTCATTCCCAAGGAACTCTGAACTAAATCGCATGATGGAGGCCTGCGGTACGGCTGGTTGAATTCTAACGGGGTTGGTATGTATTCGATAGTAGTTATGTTTGTTATCCTATATGTGTTTTCACTGTGCTGATATTACTGACATGGCATTATCTTACCATTGTAGAATGTTTTGACGGTGTATTGAAAGGGGCACGATTCTTGCCAATAACAACAATGGTTCAAATGATTTACTACTGGTTGGTGACATATACCAACCGACGTAAGGAAGAAATCGATGAAGCAATATCGCACGGGCTCAATTACACGAAATATGCCATGGATAAAATTGCACATTATCAACAATCTGCAAGGAGACATTACGTGAAATTGATAAATCGCGACACTGGTGAGTTTGAGGTGCTCACTGGACGTCATGGCGATCGTATGCATAAAGGCAACAATACACAGATTGTTATCCTAAGGAACTGGTATTGCAGCTGCAATAAATGTCAATCGTTTGGTTTCCCTTGCTCACACGTGTTAGCTGCATGTGCCCATATTCGAATTGATTATACACAATTTATTGAGCAATACTACAGGATGGACGTGTACGCACGATGCTACTCCTCTCAATTCAAAGCCATCCTCGATGAGAAGTATTGGCCGACTTTTGCGACGAAGATTTTACCAGATCCTAGGAATAGACGTGGCCGAGGGAGACTAAAGGGAACACGAAGGCAAAATGAGATGGATCTTCCTAATGTTTCAAGGACCTTGCGATGTGGCATATGTCATCAAGAAGGACATAAACGAAGAACATGTCCGAATAGAGATCGTGGTCGAGTCCCTACTAAGAGGAACCGTTGCCGTATTTGTCATGCAGAGGGACATAACAAAAAAAATTGTCCATCCATATCTCAACCCCAACCCCCCAATCCAAACCAATGAGAGGATTTGTATTTTGTTTGTAAACGGTGTCAGTTGGTAATTTCATAACATTTATATTAATATAGTATAACCTTATGTTACGTAAAGTAATAGATACGTATTTGTTAATGTTATAACTTGTAGTAATGATTCGTCGTGAGTTTTAAAACTACTCGACCAATTTGTCTAATCACACAGTTGTAGCGAGTACACATGGAACCAGGACCATCTGATCCTTCTCTTCTACGCCTCCAATCTACACACAGGTCATCGCAAGTCTGGAGGGGTCAGGTATATACATTTAACATGTATGTGCATGATATTTATGCAAAAACGTTTTATACATACATATATATATATATATATATATCGACATATTTTTTAATTGTAAGGTACATGATACAATGTGCGTTCGAAGAAGACTGGGTGTTGTTGATCGACGAATTAATTACCATTCTCGAATGATCCCTTACCTACGATCTAGTGGCTTTTATGGTGTTTCAAGCGTAGGATTTTTTTAGACTTGATTGGGCTTTAATCACCGCTTTCATTGAGAGATGGCGTCCAGAGACACATACGTTCTACATGTTGTGGCGAGTGTACGATAACACTCCAAGACGTTGAGATTCAGCTCGGGTTACCAATTAATGGTATGCCTGTGACTGGAAGCACAGATGTCAACTATCTCGCGGTGTGTGAAAGACTACTTGGTGCAAGACCTGAACCACTTGACCTTTCTGGGAATAGAGTTCGTGTTTCATGGCTCGAAGACAATGTGCCACCTATAGAGGATGACATCAATGAGGAAATGGTTCGACGTTATGTTCGTTCATACATTCTACAACTTATTGGTGGTTGTGTGTTCGCTGACAAGTCGAATCAATATGTACATTTGATGTTTCTTCCGTTGCTCGAGGACCTTCAAACAGCTGGACAATATAGTTGGGGAAGTGCATGTTTGGCATATTTATACAGGGAGTTGTGTCATGGATCTCGCTTTGGTGCGCACGAGCTGGTGCGACAATTCTTATACAACTATGGGCCTGGGATAGATTTCCATTTATAGCACCAAGGTGCAAGCCTGTTCCTAGAGGTCGACCTCGAACGTGTGATGGAGTATACATGTCCAATGACGTTCCTTTGGGATATCGGCAATAAAAATGTTTCTCATGTTATTTTTAATAATTCATTGCGTCTTTTTAATTTACGACAAATTTATTGTTTTGTATACAGATGGATAGTTGCATTTTCGGTAACTAGGACTGCCACACACGTTATATCATCATTTCGTGATGCACTTGACACGCAGAGGGAGAATGTCGTGGAGTGGCAACCATACGCTGATGTCATCGAGTCACTTTTTCAATTATGTACTCAAGGTCACGGGAGCTGGTGTTCGACGTGTCCTTTAATTTGTTTCCATATAGTTGAGTGGCATAGACCAGAAAGGGTCATGAGACAATTTGGGCTGACACAGGTCGTGCCACCTCACTGTGATTTTGACACACGTCTGCACCGCGTCCAATTGAGAAGACACCCTCAAGAAAATTGGGCAGTGTATCACAGAAGATATATAGAGTTGTGGAAAATCGTAGTAATACCATAGCCACGATAGAACAAGAAGGGGAACATGATAAGGAAGAGTACATGAGGTGGTACAGATCTATCACCAGGCGATACATTGGACATTACGGGGCTCTGCGCGAATTCTCGGTAACCTTGAAACTATAATGTTGTTATCGTTATGAGTCATATTTAAAATTGTTAACCAACACTTCATTTTTTTGTATATTAGTCTACATTTGCGCGTCAATTGGAGCGAGTGTTCACTGATGACGGGGTCGAACAAGGCATGGTTGCTCTACATGAAGTCATCAGAATCTTAGATGAGGATGAACGACAAAGGACTACTCTGTGGAATGATGAAAATGTAGTTGAGCCGGACATAGATGACGAAGCATCTCAAGAAGAAGAGGAAGAACAACAAGAAGAGGATCAAAGCCTAGCAAGATAGAGGGAGGAGAAGAAAAACAACGACTCGGACTCTGGGTGAGAGCAGTAGACGTTCTTCTCCACCACCTCCAACTTGTCCAACACCAAGAACGTCAAAGACTGTAGGTGAGAGCAACAGATATTCTCCTTCGCCACCTCTAACCCGCCCTTCTTCTTATGGGTACTCTCCTTTGCTGCCCCCAACGCAATCGGATGCTCATATATTTTTGCCTAGGACACCGAGCATGGGTGTTCATCCATATCATTTTGATCCATATGCTCCTTGGCCATCATCTTCGTACATGGACCATAGAATGCCTACACATTCAATGCATGGTTCATTGCCTCAATACATGCCAAGTCCATTTACTCCGCCATATTATAACTACAATATTCTATATAGTGGAGATGGCTCATTCAGACCCTTATTAGGCATGTCACCTCATGTTCCTTTCACCCTACCACATACAGGAAGTCAGTATGTTAGAATGATTCAACCCCCTATCTTTGATAGCACTGGTAGTAGAGGTCAATCGAGCCAACACGAGGAAGAAGTTCAGTCGAGTCATCGAGCTCAACTGACTCAGCCGGACGTACAAGCACGGAGAAATCCACATCGAAATAGAGTACGACCGGTTTGCCACACGGAGGAACAACGTCGACGTCGATAGAACTGCATCATACCTTTGTATGAGTGGGTTGATAGGAGTGTTTAGGGTCCCTTAGATGTCATGGAGATGGGGTTGTACATTTGGATGAAAGCCAAGAACTATAAATACAAACTCCTAGCCTTTTTGTTTCACATTTGCATGTTGTTTTCAATACAAAAAATAAAAAAAAAATTCAGAGCTATTGGGGACTTTTATTTGCTGGAAATTGTAGTCCTTAGGAGGTTATTCATCATCAAGAAAGCGATCTAGTTATATACAATCAAGCATCAACCTTAAGGTATGCTCATATCCACTTATTTGCATAAAAATTAAAGGTTTTGAGCATTAGATCATAGGGCTTTCGTGAGAGACCAATTTCAAAGTGTTTGAAGAGTGGTCTATGATCAAATAAGAGCATTAGTTTTAGTATTAAACTTTTATTTTCGGATTTTTCAAGTTTTGCTCAAAAATTAGGTTTTTAAAATGAATGAGAATGCATGTTAAGTTTTTGACCTAATCTCGGTAAATTAAGCATAACTCACTCATCTGAACTCCAAATTAGGTGATTCCAATGCCACTTGAAAGATAACTCAAAATGGAACAACTTTGTCCTACTGAAAAATTTAGAAATTCAAGCATTTTTCTGTCCAAAAACCCTCTGCATTTTTGATGTTGAATCTGAATTTTTTGGACTTTACTATTTTAATAATGACTTATTGTTTGAGGAATAACTCAATTATTTCTTATTGGAATGAGTTTATATTTTAGTATGATGTTCTTAACTATGATTTTAGACTTCATTAAAAAAATTATGATTTTTGGAGCTATGGTTTAGGAGAAATAAATTGTACAAATTTTTTGGTCACACTTAAAAAAAACAGTTTTAAGTTATTGTCGTAAAAGTATCATATCTCTCTCGTTTTTAATCGGAATTGTGCGTTCCTTATAGTTTCGAAAAGCTAAGATAGAGAGGAACAACCTAAAATCATTATTTTGTCAAAATTTAGTCATATAAATTTTCAAAAATTGGCCAAAAGACGAGACTTGTCCGTATAATGGTCATTTGTATGAATGTTTTTGGGTCTTTTTGGTGTCGGATAGTATCAACGTTTAATTTAAAGACTAAGTACATCTAATATAACCTAGATTGTCACCAGCAAACTTCGAGAGATATATATGAGTCCGTTTGCGATAGTTTGGGTGATGAGAGGCCTATTGGACTAAGAATACTGCGTGAAAAAAGTGAGTATACATGATGATACTTTGAATTGCATTTCATTTCCTTTTATTACTTATTGATTGGTAGTCTTTGTGACTATATGGTACCTTTGTACTCTAACATAATGATATTTTTTGATAATCTTCACTCTTTGAACTTGTTCATCATAATATTGTTTTGTCGATGCTTTCATTGTATCCTTTCGTGTGCTCTATGTCTTCATTTGATTTTTTTAATGGTAAATGAGCTTTAAATAGCATGCTATTAGGATTAGAGAGTTTATGAATGAGACTATGGACTTTGTACTCGACTTGATTAGTCTATTAGCTTGTCCATATGCCTTTACCATTCTATACAGAGTCATTTTTGAATAAATAAAGTAGTGGTTGGTGAAAATAGTGACAACGAACCATGACATACTCACTTAAGTAGGTTTAAGAAATCAAACCTAATTAGTAAATTTAGTTACACATTTGTTTGTTCATTTCGTAATAATTGATTATGACATTTACATTTGTCTCTAACTTACTCTTGAACCTTAAAAAAGTCATGTCAGACAGAAATTATGCATCGTCATCTTGGGACGGATCTAGTGGACGATCCAGCAGACGATCCGGTGGTCGCAGAGATCGTCCATCTCGCGACTTGGATCGTTCGCTACTACGATCTCCGGCTGATGATGCTGAGCCTCAGCAGCGTCAAGAGCAACTCACTCCGCAACAGCTTGCTCAACAACAATTAGCTTACTATCAACAACTTTTTGTCCAACAAATACTTTCTCAGCAACACCATCAATCACAATTATATCAGTATTCTCGTCCGCCTTATGCAACACCCCCACCAGGCCCCTCTCCTTCAGCCATAGGGCCCATCTTTATTTAGCCCCGATGATCTAACCACTCTACAGGTTTACTCCTCTCAATTGGCGTCACAACTCCCTCCACCTATCGATGGTAGCGTTACTTCTAGAGAATCTACCCACGCATCTCCCTCCCATCAGCAATACTACCAGCATGTCCCGATCGCTTCCTTCGACTCTAGTATGCATGCCTCCCCATCGAGGAGTTATGATCATGTCGAGCATGCATCACATTCGTCCAATACTTCAAGCCACCCTTCGAGTGAGCCATCTATTAGTGGTGCCTTGCGTAGATCACAACAAGACGATGAGCCAGCTAGGGCCCCGAGACGTAAAAGTAATGATGACCGAGGCGCAAGGCAGGTGTTTTTGACCGTAAAAACTACGAAAGAATTGTAAGTCAATGAAATATTATTACATATATATACTTACGTTTAATGAACTTACTATAATATTGGTCTAACTTTTTTTTGTAAAAATGTAGTGGTACTTTCTTGCATCCGTCATCCGAAGTGTCAAAGCAAATTACACAGATATATAAATTCGATTTACATAAGGATGGCTACTGTTGGGATACGGTTCCCAACCACATCAAGGAGCAATATTTTAACAAATGGGCGGTAAGAGATTTTTAAATAAGAAAATTAAGTTTCTTTTACTTAGCATATGTTGAAGACTTGACTTTCTATTATTACAGACTCATTTCGATTGGAGACGATCGGATGACGCTAGGGTCAGACGTTTGTACGACAGGCAGATTGCCACTCGTTACGCTGACTTTATTAGTAAGATGGTGAGGAAGCCGACAAAACTAGCACATGTATCTCTAGAGGTTTTTGAACATTACAAGAAGATGCGGTCTACTCCAGAATATAAAGCAAAGTCAGAACAAGCGAGCCGAAATCGGAGATCAGAGGTGGGGGGACCTGGTTCGGGTTCGTCTGTGCACGGAGGTGGAGCCATATCCATCTATGAGCATTCGTTGAGACTGGTATGTTTTGGGGCATACATACATAAATACATACATACATATGTATACATTAGATTCATATAAGTTTCAAACTTAATTTTAAGTTAAACATATTTTATAGGAGAAGAAACTCGGTAGAAAGCCGACTGCTTTGGATTTATGTTTATATCTCCATACAAGGGATCATGATGGCGTCACTTTCTTAGATCCGAGAGCAGAGGTGATTGCCGTAAGAAACTACTTGACCATAACTGTTTTTTGTTAATTATAGGTATCAATGACTTATATGACTTGTCAATGTTTAAATTCTTAATACAGTCGGCTATACACGAAAGGACCAGAGAGCTTTCACAGTTGCAGCCTGACACTCCAATTGATGAAACAGAATTATATTTGGAGATTGTGCAGCGAAATGATAAAGGCCGGAGATTTGGTATTGGCTGGACACCGTCAGAGTCTAAGATGCGTAGACATGATGAAGCTGGATTTTCTCGTCCTATATTTACAGATGATGAGCCATTTGACCAATTCAAGAAGGAATTCGAGGAGATGCAAGCAATGATACTAAAGATGCTTAATGACACGTCTGTAAATCGTGATCAATTGCTTGAAATGCAAGGACGGTTACATCGCATGGAACAGAGTGACGGCCCCAAATTTTCAATGCATTTGGGTACGCCCGGCCTAGACCCGTGCAGGTCCCAAGTCAGTTTCTCAGCGAACCTGACGAACCTAGTCAGCCTCAAATTATCAAAATTTCAAGATTTATGAAAGAGTTATTGCAATTATAACACAGCGGAAGCAAAATCATATTCTAATCAAATATTGGGAAATAACTCAGTCAAAGGAAAATTAGGAATCTATATAAATGTGGAAAACCCCAATATGTTCAATTCTAAGTCAACAAAATGGATTGATGGAATCCACCTCAAAACATATTCCCCAGTTCCAAAACAATCATATATATATAAACGTCATACAAAAAGAAATAAACATGAGCCTACATCTCGGTACCTCAAGTCTAGCTGCTCACAAAAAATCTCCTATGCAAGGTCCCTTGCCTCTACCGCTCTTCGTCCTATCTCGCACCCACCGTCACAAACTAGACGGTGAGCAAGCGAGAGAAATCGAAAGTAAAGCGAGAAGAATATAACAAGATAATTCATGAAATAACAAACAAGGCGATCTAAATATCATGCAGTCTTGAAAGACAGGAATTTAAATAATCAAGAATGCATGATAGACAGACTGAAAATGATAGCAATCGAAACATGTGTGTTCTACGAGTCAAGAGAGGCAATAAGTGGTCTAAATTCCACAACAATTCCACAACAGCGATGTCGCAACATCGAAATCCACAGCAATATCCACAACAATCCAGTACATGGTATCACACAATCACTAGGGGTGGTCAAACACTCGTGCGCTCGAGTGCCCACGTTTTATCCCTTCTAGTACATGCCGCATGTACCTTCGAGACACACACTTATGCAAAGAACACACATACAAGGAATATGGAATGGAAAGCCAATAATTTGATAGTAACAAACACAAAGAAGTGAAAATGAATCACATGATATTTTCTTAACTGGCTTACTAACGTACAAATGCTTTTTAAGGTAAATGTACTTACCTGACTATCGTAATCCGCGTACAACGCTCCCGCGAATCCTAACGTGTATCCCCGAGTTTCCCGCTACCTGACAAGGTCGGAAACCCGTATTAATAGGTCAAGTCATTAACTAAACCTAGGTTTAAACTTATCATTTTCCCCAATCTTTTAAATGACTCGAACGACACGACAATTTAATTGAAAAACGAATACTCTCTCTCTCTCGGGTTTTGAAAACACATTATGTATAAGCCTCATCTCGAATCATAGGCACGGCTCAGTCGTATGTGGGTCATGTCATGGTCTTGAGGACTGGCGACATGACTACGACGTCATAACCATTCATCGCCACACGATGTTTCAATACCAACCAACACTTAACTATAACTCTTCATGAAAACTGAACCGACATGTACTAAATAATATGGAACATCGCTGGTGTTGTCCGACATCGGCGGAGAGATCAGCTGCACAAAAAAGGCAAGATGATGCTGATGATGATGATGTTGATGATGATGATGCCGCTCACAATGACTCAACGACCGAGGATGATGAATGATGATTTCTTTTTCACAACATCCAAAAAGGTTAGATTTTTTGGTTCATTTTTTACTTGATACTTATAAGTTTTTTTTATTAGGAACCATTATAAATCTTATGAATTTATTAGGAACCATTATAGAAACATAAATAATGTAAACCATATATTGAGTCGAGATTATTGGAGTAATGTTTGTTATTCACTACTTTTTTCTATATGTATTCTTTATTTGAATATTGAATTGGGAGACTCAAAAAGGTTTTACTTCTAAATAGAATGTTTGTTTTAGGTCTACATTGAACATTTGTTAAGAATGATTTTGGGATTTTGTGTTTTAATTGGTTCTACACAAAAAAAACTTGTTCAAACTATATTAACATCTTTTATTTTGTGTTTTCATATTTGTGATATTGAATATATATGCTAACTGTTAATTAATTTTACTAATTTGTATTTATTTTTTCTTTTGTATTGAAATAAATATGATTTGTTCTTTATTATAGGTTATTTTCCATAAAATATATGAATTTTATATATGTGAATATCAATTTTGTATACCTCAAAGTTTAACTTATTTTCTTTTTTTTTTTTTTTTGCAGGAAACTATGGTATATATGATGAATGGAGTGTATTTTTATGATGGTTTTTTTTGGAAACTTATTTTGTGTTCTCCTATTTTGATTTTTTTTTGTATTGATATGGAAATAAACAATTATTGACACACTGAGTTTATGTATTCAAATTTGATTAAATTCTATTGGAATGTATGGAATGTATGAATTCATTGGTGTCGTGGAATGTATTAACCAACCACCAACCGAAATGAATTAGGAATGTATGAATTCATTGTATATGAATTTAGGGTTTAGGATATATGAATTCTGTATTGTTGCAGATATTAATTTAGGGTTTAGTGTAATATATGAATGTATTAAACCCTAAAACCTTAAATATGAATTTTGAATTAATATATATACCTATTCCAAACCCCGCTTAGCTCCAATAACACCCGACAAATCAAATTATCACCCGAATTATACCTATTATCCGAATTAAACCCTAAACCCTACACCCTAAATTAGCTTCAATTTGACATATTATGTCAATTTTACATTTTTCGATGTAAAACCCAGTATAAAGTCTCCCCCGACTTTTGAATTTCTCATTTTCCATATAAAATCCTCATTTTCTATTTCTTTCGTCAAAATACTATTTTTCCATATTTTTCCCTATTTTTCTGGATTTTCTTTTTATTTTCTTTATTTTTTTTTTTTTTTTTTTTTTTCGTGGCGACGGGTGGCCCATCACCAATTGACGTGGCACGCGCCACATCAACACCCACCACCTCCCACCAATGAATGGCGCCTTTACAAAAGGCGCCATTCATTCCACATCACCAAGCCCCAACCAATCAAGCCTTTACTAAAGCCGAAATACATTACTTTTGTAATTTTACAAAAAATTAACTTATTTAATGAATTTTAAAGAAAAACAACCTTACTTTTTGAAATCCCCCCAAAGAACTATACAATTTACATATTCTACCTAAAAATAATTACAATATTTCATATAATTAAACTCAAACAAATACTTGGAAGTGGAAGTGGATCTTGCTTGATCATTGGTCTAGGAATGAAATCACCAAAAAGGGAAATCATTCTAATTTCATGGATTAGATACTTTGTAGACCTCAATGACAACTACTTGGTAACTGTCCAAAAGTTTCAGTTAATGAAACTACCTTAACCCACATGTTTATTTCAATATCTCCTACTTGCACATAATGAATTTATTTTATCATAAGTTAAACACTTATGTAGGTATATGGGTATTAAACCCAACGAAAGCATTATCAATCAAAGAAATCAAATAAATTGTTTTTCATACAAATACTTTCGATGAACGATGTCATGCTAATCGATAAGACTAATTCTTGTCTTTTATCTAGACCTTGATGGCAACAATCACAAAAAACCGTACAAAAGAACTTGAAACCTAAGAAGAATTGATCGTGCACTTTCATGATGTCTAAAAAAGCATAAAATCTCATGCTATAAGATTTTCTTAAGCAAAGCATCGAAAGAAACTAAAAAGAAATATAGCCCGGAACAATATAAATTGGTGAATGGTAAAAGTTTGTGTTATCTTTAAAAATGATTGGTCTATATATTTTCTTAAACTCAATCTCGATCAATCGAACTGATATTTTAAAAAGTGGCTAAACAAAAAAAATCAAACGGCTAATACAATCCTTATAATTCATACACATACATATGGTATACATTACAAACATCTTAATCTTAATTTTGTTTGGAGAATCAATCACTCGTCCTCACATAGATAAAAGAAAAATAATATAGCCCCATAACAATATATTTACGAAGGTTGAAGACTAATGTATTTTTTTAAACTATTGACCTATATATTTTCCTTAAATTCAATGCCGATCAAGCTAGTATTTTGAAAAGTAATTAAAAATTGAGAAAAATCCAAAAAAAAAAAATTGAACAACTAATACAATCATTTTCCATTCCTCTTCAATCTGTTGCAAGCGCGATTATAGGCCATATTAGATGTTTTGCAAAAAAATAAAAAAAGAAAAAAAGTAATAAAAAATATAGCGTAAAATAGTCAATCAAAATATAGGTTGTATTATCTATTTTACCAAAAAACCAATCGAAAATATGTAGTTCCACGTGGAAAAAAATAGGTCCGGACATGTACGGGTCCAGATACTCCCCTTAATAATGACTAAAAATAATGTCCGGATCCGTACTCGTTTTTAAAATGCAAATTTTTTTGTTAAGACCCATGCATTTTTTGTTCGAACCCATATTTGTTTAGGAAAAATCATATACAAATTCGTTAAAAGCAGGTTCGAACAAATGCTAACAAACGGGGCCGAACATTTTTTGCCACCCTTATTAATATAGTACTACCTTTACACTGATTACTTGGTCAATATTAGACTATGATGGGAACTGTGGGATTAAGAAAATAGGAGCACAAAGAGATTGAGAAACAAAAAAAATCAAAAGTTAAAAAAAAAAAACCAAAAACCAAAAAAAAGGTACTCAAATAATAGAGCACAAAAAAGCAGAAAAAATATGGCACAACAAGTTCTATATCTATTAGCCGGCATCCCGCGCTTCGCACGCGAACAATACTAAATATCAATATATTATATGAAAAAATATATTGAAAAAAAACGTAAAAAAAATGATTATGTAATCTCTTATATGAACTGAAAATTGCTCCTTTTAGGTCCCTCAACAATTAATAAAAAAAATACTTGCAAACACTATGCATATTTACAAATCCACACAAAAACATTAAATATTTGTAATATTGCATAGAAATAGTCCTTAATATAATTTTAAATGGCAATGGATTGAAGAAATTTGATATATAAATTTCAAGGAAATAGTCGAAAATCTTAATTAAGAGTTATTTTTATGTTCGATCGGCTAATAATTTTTTTCTCTTTCGACTTTATACCTATGATTTCTTAAACCTTACTTTTTGACAAGTGACGTTTTATCTATACCAAAGATGTTTTGGCATCGACTAATGAAATTTTAAGTGTTAAAACTTTAGTTACACAATTTTATACTAAAATAATCGAACTAATGTGAAAAGAAAAGTTTTTTAAAATAATAATATTGAGAAATCAAAAATAGGTAATTCTCAAAACGACCAGGTTATGTGCAAACCACATTTTACTTAAGGCAAACCACATTTATTTTTTTTTCAAAATGCCCTTGCCCTTGTGCACCCCTATTTCCAACAACGCGAAGATGAAGAATAAGAATAAAGCACTCAAACCCTAGCCGATCTTCGCGTTCACCCCATGATTGTGGTTCATCTTCGCATCAACTCAATCGATCTTCACGTCACTTATGTTTATCTTCGCTCTCACCCTGGGTCTTGTTTCGTCTTGCTTCCAGGCATTCCTTACGTAATCATCAACTAAACTTGGTTGATTTGAGGTAGTTTCCATTAATATGGATGTATTATCAATTTTTCTACTATTTTTGAACAATTTTGGTAGTTGTGTATGTGTTTGTAACTGTTTTTGATCTAATATATTTTCGATTTGTGCATTGTTGATGGTTAACGCTCGATCGGTGACACAAGACCGATTGATAGTGCACTGTTCGGTTGAAGGTGACCGAACGATGCATGTTAATTGGTTTTTGATGACCGAACCACGTTGTAGTGTTCATAACTTGGTTTGAACAAACAAAAATAAAAAAAATACAAATGTTTGTTTGGTCATAGGTGATCAAACAGACATGTTTCAATCAGCCTCGACAGTCCGAGCAAAAACTATTTGTTCGGTTCTGCGAGGCTGAACCAGAGGCGGAATCTTTAGTTTGAACACGAAAAGAAATTCAAAAATTGAATGAAAACTCAATAAATATATCTCCATCTTGCACATCCGTATCTCCTACACGTCCATCCTCCATTTTTTATGTTAAATAACCACAAACAAACAATATCCTAGCAAGATAAAAAAACTTGTTCAAACTCTATAACATGCATTCAAAATAGTTGGGAAACATGATTTTCCAACAAGAAATATGAAGAAATTGACTCTTATGTAGTAGTGGGCTTTGAAATCGCAAGTTCATCTCGCCAGTGGTCAGATGGAATTATCTGAGTCGAATGTGGCATTTGTGTGGGGTGTACTACGTGAGAAGGACATTTTTGGAAGTGGAGTGAAAAATGAAAATAAAAAAGTGGTTTGCACATAACCGGGACGTTCTCGAAAAGATAGTTAATGATTAAGTGGCAAAAAATTGATAATCCTATTTTTTAAATTTTGTAATTAGATTTGATGTTTAAAAGAAACAAATATAGAAATAAGAAATAGCTAAAAATAACATAAAGAAGTTTTTTTTTTTTTTTTTTTTTTTTACTTTAGTGGGAGTCGAACCACGAACTCCCAAAAACCTTGCATTTTGGCAAGTGACATCTCTACCATCTCACCAGAGATGCTTTGCATTAATACAATAAATAAGTTCAAATAGCCAAAAAAAAACATAGGTCAATTTGATACAATTTCTTATATAAGTAAAAAAAACATCTTGCCACCATCGGGGTTTGAACCTATGACTACTTACTCCTAAATCTCATACCATACCATTAGGCTACTCAATTTGTTACTCAATTTGATATGATTTATGTAATACACAACAATTAATATGAATAAGGTTTTAAAGGTAGTAACAATGAATACTTCTAATTAATGTGACTCAAACTAAAATACAACACTCACCATATATCGTTTTTTTTTTCTTTTTTTCCTGTAGAGATATCACTTTCTTTTTAAATAATAACCTAAAAATAACAAAAAAAAAGAAAGTTACGAAAATAATTTTAAAAACTAAAAATCCAATTTGTATCACAACTAAAACATAACCTAAAAAATAAAAAAAAAATTGAAAATCACAAAAAAAAATTAAAGCCAAAAATCCTATTTGTATCACAACTAAAAACATAACCTAAAAAATAGAAAAAAAAAACGAAAATTACAAAAATAAAAATAAAAATAAAATGTTATTTGTATCCTAACTAAAAACATAACCTAAAAAATAACATAAAAAGAAAAATTAAAAAATTATGAATTTTTTTAAAAAAAAAACCAAAAATCCTATTTGTATCAGAACTAAAAACATAACCTAAAAATAGCAAAAAAACAAAAATTAAAAAATTCTGAAAAATATTAAAAATAAAAAAATCCTATTTGTATTACAACTAAAAAACATAACCTAAAAATTAACAAAAGGAAAAACGAAAATTAAAAAATTACGAAAAAATTTTAAAACCAAAAAATTTATTTGTATAGACTAAAAACATAACCTAAAAAATAGCAAAAAAACACGAAAATTAGAAAATAAAAAAAAATAAAAACCAAAAATCGAATTTGTAGAACAATTAAAAACATAACTTAAAAAATAGAAAAAAAATATAAATTATAATTTAATGACGTTAAAATTATATTTTGTGTGTTTTACCACTCTATCCTCACTTAAGTGCAAGAAAGATCAATGACTTGTGTCTTTTTTTATTTTTCTTATAAAATATCTATTTTGACATCATAATGTCATATGTTATGTTGTGAGAGCTTCTCACATACCACATGTCGCGTTGTGAGAGTTTCTCACAGAAACAGTTAATAGAATTAGTCAAATCAAAGGTTTGGATACCTATGATTCTCAAAAAAAAGTATCTCGCTTTTTTAAAAGGTGAATGGGTCGCCACTTAATTATAGTACTCATATATAACTACCTTTCCTCTTGACCCCCAACTCTAAGTCCCTCCTAATGGTACTTTATAGTTAAAAAGTTCATATTTTTGGCTTGATTTTCTCAATCGTGTCGAGTTAAAGACATGTCAATTAAAATCAGTGAAGCAACAACTACATAATATATTTTTCCACACGTTTTATAACAAAAGTTGAAACATCTTTTTTTCATAAAAGCCAAATGGAATTAAATAAAGCAATAGATCTTTTTAAAGTGGGATTAAGTTTAAAGTCATGAAACTATAGGATAATTAACTGTTAAGAGATTAATTTGCGAATATTTAATTTTTGGATATCTTGATAAACATGAACTACATTAGCTAGACCTCCATAATTTGGCTTGAATCTATAATAAGTAAAATGTCCTAGCACCTAACCTCGTCAGTCTTAAGCTAAACGAATTTCATTATTAATCGTAGCATAAGGCTAGATCTTTTGAAATAGAAATTGATGAAAGAAAAACTTGGATGAGTTGACCTAGTGGTAAGGAGGAAGGCAAGACTGTATAGGTTAGGCGCACTGTCTTGAGTTCGATTCCTCATGACAATCTCTTTTTGCAATTTCAAGGCTATAGAACTAATCAAACAAGTGTCTAGATACCCATACAAAAAAACTGATAAAAAAAATTAGATAGTTGATAATAATTTAAGTTGAAATGTTAGAATTATTTTATAAATCTTTAGACTTAGTATTATTTTATTAATTTGTAGACTTCGTTTTTTTTTTTTTTTTTTTGGTTTCACACGCGGTGTCCGGCTTCAACCGCACCTACTAATCCACGTTGGTCAGCCTATAGAGCTCTAATTTTCCAATAAAAGGAGGGCGTTTTTGCAATATACAGAAAAACCAAGACGTGGATCAATAACACCTTAAAAAAGTTCAAGTGTTTGATCCAATTTTTGAGATGATCTTGGACAATGAAAGGCACATTCTTTATGCTCGAACAGAAGAGATGAGAGTTCAAGTGTTATAATGGAAGTAATCTATATTAACTAGAAAAGCTCGTACAATAGAAGCGTGAACTACCACCACGAATCCTTCGTCAACTCGGAAGTCGACTGACCTAGATTTATAGCTCTGATACCATGTTAATGCAATATTAATTGAAATTGCATTAATCAGGGCAAAGTAGTGCAAATTAAATATAATGGGATCCTCTTATGTATAGAGCTTCCAATGCATAAATTAGCAATAGAAAAGTAACTAACAACACGCATATAGCAATACCTAAATACTGAAAATACATAAATATAGCAAGTATATATATTGCCTAACAAGTAACGAGAACAATGGGTATCAGTCACCCTATATCTAGGAGTGGGCACGGGTCGGGTTTGGGTCGACCCGACCCGATACCCGACGACCGATTTGTTGTCGGGTCGTTGAAAACAGAACCGTAACCCGACCCGACAGGTAGTAGACCCGATTTAAACCCGACCCGTTTAGGGTCGGAGTCGTCGGGTCGGGTCGTCAGGTGACCCGGTTTCATGAAAAAAAACAGCGTCGTCGGGTCGGGTCGGGTCGGGTCTCCAAAGAAGAGTTCAAAAAAAAAGCATAAACAACAAAAAACAAAGACAAAAAAAACCAAAAACAAAGAAGCAACCACAAAAATCGAACTTCATGATAACATATATAAAACTACAGATTTAGAATAAACTAATGAGTGGTTGAAGATAATTCAATTAGATGACAAGAACAAAAAGACAGATGAATGCATATTTAATCGGTGAAATAAAACTAGATAAAAAGCGCAAGGACACACACAAGGAAACCTAATAAAGACGACAAATTAGGGCTAAATTAGGGTTTTCGCTCCTACAAGGCTACAACTCTCACAAAAACAAAAAATCGAGACAAAAGAAAGAAAGAAAGAAAGAAAGCAAGAATAATGAAGAAGCACAATCAAGCGTTAGAATGAGTAGGAGGATTGTTTTCCGATCATGAAATAAATCGGTCTTTCAAGTTTCATCATCACCGCGCTTGATCGCTCTTCGATTCAATCAAAAACAAGAACAAGAACGAAAAAGCTGAATCAACGCATACATGACATAATATAAACCATCGAAAGATTGGATCTTGGCTTCGACCTCGACACGGATCGTGTCTCCGATGACCGTCGTGAGATTTCAGAATCCAATTTCATCACCTGGTTTCGCACAATCGCGCGATTAACACACAAATGTTGACACAACGAATTGAAAACCCTAATTACATCTCTACGATCGATGTTGTGTTTCAAACCTAACCAATTTAGGGTTCCTTCAACGACCCATCATCGACAAGAAGCGAAAGAGCCGTGAGGCGGAGGTGAGGGCCGTGAGGCTGTGCGATGGTGGAGGCTGGAGCGAACCGAAGCAGGAAGAGCCGAAGAGGGCGATCGATGAGGAAGCGAGGACGGAGGAGGCTCGCTCGACGAAGAGGGGATGATCGATCGATGATCGATGAGGAAGGCGAGGCCGCGAGGAGGCGAGGATGAGGACCGAGGACCGAGGAGGAGACGCGAGAGATGAGTAGTCGGGATGAGGACGCAGTGAGGAGCAGACGCAGAGACGCAGTGAGGAGCAGAGACGCAGAGACGCGCACGGGGCTTCAGCTTCACTTAGGGATTAGGCCATTAGGGTATTTTGTTCGGGTCGGGTATCGGGTCGGGTCGGGTCCACTTTGTGACAGACCCGAAACCCGACCCGATACCCGACGGGTCGGGTTTTTTGACCCGATTTTTTTTTTAAAACCACCCGACCCGACCCGCCACCCGCCACCCGAGTCGGGTGACCCGACCCGAGTCGGGTCATCGGGTTTTGTGCCCACTCCTACCTATATCACCTTTATAGTTATCTTACTGGTTGTAACTCTAATTTTCCTATTCAAATTTTTTTTTTTTTTTTTTTTTTTTTTTCAAATCCCTATTCAGGTCTTAAAACAGGACATTAATTAAGCAGCCTCAAAAATTTATAAGCAAAGAATTCCATCATGTCTAACTTATGTGTTACCAAGACCCTGTGTAATAAACAATAGGAAAATTATATTTTAACACACTTTGGGCGCACACTTTATTTCTTTAACTATTTATGGTATTTTGCTAGATGTGGGGCACACACCTGACGACACAAGAAAGAGTCATAAATAACTAAAAAACAAAGTGTGCGTCTAAATTGTGTTAGATTATCATTTTCCTAAACAATAACACCGGCCCACAACAGAAAATTAGAGGAGAAATAATGACACTCATGAGACTAAAACCTTAGGCACTAGCTAGTTTTGTACACCGATTGCGCTAATTGTGTTGGGGCAAAGAATTTTTAACTCGGGAATTTTGAACCCCAACACCCTAAGGCCGTCTCCATCACCGCCGATCTTACCCTCTCTTTGTAAGGGAGCATTCAACACTTTTAAAACAGCAGGGTGTACAATCACGTACAAGATTTACTTCAAATTGAGAATTTTAGCTTCATTAATGGAAACCCAAAACTCAATTCAACACAAAATCAGTTTGCAAAGCCTTTTGTTTTTGAAATCAGAGTTGCGAAACACCTTTGTGACCCAAAATCCAAAATCCAGTAACCAAAATCCCCATTTGATTAGATTAAGCATTTTGCACAAAAACCATGAACATAGGATGAAAAGATTGATTACCTTAGGTTAGTTGATCCTTGAACTCCCAAGCTTGTACTCCATTAGAGATGCTCCAATCCACAAAAAATCTAGCACTCTAGCTCTCTCTTTCTCACAAGAATTTCTGAATTTTGATTAAACCCTTCCATGCTCAGCATTCCCACTCACCCATGTATATATATGTTTGTGATTCAAGTCTTGGCCATTGATCAAGTGTGGACGCTCCATCTCTAGGCTATCTAATGGTCCATAATTTGCCTAGTCATACACCAATTGACACGCACACACACTCACACATACTTATCTTGCCTAAAAACGCACAATATAGGATCACCTCAAGGCAATCTAATGGCCTAAATTAATTATTGACTTTAGGCTTGATTTTCATGTCAATTTATTAAACCACATTACTTAGGCATACAATTACATTTGGTAGTCTTCATAGGGGTCATTTATTTATGTAATCACAACCCTCTAATACCTGACTACCAGACACCTCATGCCCTGCGCCTACGCACGCATCTTGAGGTGCGTCATAGCTTAGTATTTGAATAACTAGGACTTAAACTATGGTTTATAATTAAATTATTACGCATTAATTAGGACATTAATTAGTGTGAGAGCAGACGCCTCTAAACCCTAAATTCTATTTTTTCCTTTTTTTGATTTCCTTTGTGATTCATGTGTGAACCACTGCCGATCTTATATCAGATCGGCGGTGGTTCTAGTAAAGATCGGCAGGGGTTCTAGTAAGAATGTTTACTGCATGTATTTTCTTCAATAAAACATAGTCCTATTTAGATCCAAGATTTCAATCTTGCAACAGTTGTCAGATTCATTATTGGCACCACCACTTGCTCCCCCTCCATGTGTGCATCTATCATCATTCAAGTCCACTCCATTTCTATTGTTTGTGCGTAGATCTGCGCTTACAGTTGCTAGTTTGATAGTCTTATTAGGTTATTTTTTTCAATAATTATTTGTCTTTCAATGTTGAAAGTTTGTGTTTGTCTTCCCTTGTTGGAAGTTTTTATTTGTCTTTCTTTGTTGGAAGTCTTTATTTTCCTTTTTGGTCTTAGTATGTTTGTGTATTATTATGTTCCAGACGTTCGTCAAAAAAGCAATCACTGATTGTCAAACTGTTCCATTGTTATAGTCGCAATTTCTCAAAATCAATTTTATGACAGTTGAATGTTCTGATAAATAATTACGATTAATGAATCAATGTGCTTTTATCAAACTAATTGATTATATGTCTCGTCCTATTCTACTGAATATATTGAGCCATCATGATTAATGAGATTTCTATTTTACTTCAAAAAATAGGACATTAGTGTGTATTGATTTTGGTTAACTATCCTAGCGTACCCGCACATTGCCTACCCGAAACTTTGTGTCTATGCACTTCCCGAGGTGATGAACCTATCACACTAACTCATGCGATAACAAGAATATAACACACACATTCGATGTAAATTAATAAAGAGCAAATAATAAAACACTACAATTAAGGCAAACAACACTAAAAAAAATATTATTTTCCGTTATGGTTCTATTGTTGTAGATGCAAAAGACAAGCGTATAAGTTACACAAAAGTTTACAAACTTTCGCAACGTCGATTTGATCTCATTAAGGAGTAGAAAAAATTGTTATTGATGTAATTTCATTGCTAAATCAAATGTAATAGCAATTTCTATGAATGGAAATATCTTTTTGTCAAAAAAAACACTAAAAAACAACACGTTATACTTTGTCAAGGGTGCCATAATCCTGTTTGCGACATCCATGTGGGTCTAAGGTGGCATCTTAATCTGAAAATACCAAATAAAACGCGTTAATTAATTATTGGACCATTACATTGGTTTAGATATATGTCTACATATTAATTAGTATATGCATTGATGATTTTTCGTCAAAAACTAAAAATTTGTAGTCTTAATTAGTTTCTTTCTCTTATGTATTGCAAGTGCAGCGAAGATTTTAGTATTCGTTCGTTGGTTAAGATACATTAGCTCTTTTGTTGCATGCTTATTTCTACACTTTAGTTGGTCAAGTTGAGTCATTCTTGATTTTATGTCACGTGTTCTCAATTGGAGCGATTCTCTCTTCAATTGTCTTTGGTTTGGTAGTATTCATTACAAGAAAAATTAGTTTTAAAAACACTAATAGATGTTGTTAAAAGTTACGTTGTTAAAGATTAATTGACTTATGACTAATATATTATAATTAGTCCTAAATTGTTAAATTATTAGTAATGATTTGTTTATTGTTATAAAATAATTTTTTATTAAATTTATAAATTATTATTTTTTTATGAGAAATGATATATTGTTATATATATATATATATATATATATATATATATATAATATTCTACAATTTTAAACAACGTTAATAAGTTAAGATAAATTTTAATAATGTTTAATATAACAACATTGCTATATGTTGTAAAAAAAATTGTTGTGGTGATAGCTCACATACATGCGGTCTCATTGTTGACGTGTGTGACAAAACGTGGCAAAAAGGCCACTGCACTGGTCATGTCATCCCTTTTACCAATTTCAATTTCGCCTTCAGCTGGTTTATTCAAAACATACATATCCAACCATTCTTCAATGGTAAAAAATCATTTTTTGTCTCATGTGGTCTTATTCTCTTATTTGGCATTTGTCAACCAGTTATCTTTCTTCTCTTCACAAAGTTCTACACTTCTTCTCGGAGATCATGAAGGATACAATTTAGTTCTCAACTGTTTGGGTTCGTATTTTATTTTTGACAAAAAAATATTTTCATTCATAAAAATTGATCAATATTACATTTGATTTAACAATGAAATTACATCAATTGAACATAGTTGTCTATATCATGAGGAAAAGTATTAGAATCTAAGGTGGCTGGATTAATAGAGACATTTGAGATATCAATATCTAAAGTATTGGAGTCAAATAAAGTAGGGGTATCAATATCACTATCCTCTAATGGAAAGGTACGTGTACTACTAATGTGGGAAGCTGGGTTTATTGTATCAGGGCAACAATCAAAGTTTGGCAATTTTGTGTTGGTTGCCTTGCTAGTAGTTGAAGCAATTTTTGAAATATTATCATAAAAGTTAGTATCTATAACTTTGGTAATCCATTCACCTTGATCAGAAAAGTGGTAACAAGTTATAAAATATTATTATTTGAAGCTTTATTAGAATAAGGAAAAATATTTTTCATCAAATACTATGTGTCTATAAATATATATTCTATTTGTTGAAAGGTCTAGACATCTATAACCCTTATGGATAGGGTTATAACCAAGAAAAACACGAGGATGTGTCCTTTCTGAAAATTTATTTTGACCATATTGTTTCAAGTAAGGAAAACATTTGCATCCAAAAATCTTTAAGTCACTATAATCAGGATTTTGTGTTGGTTGCCTTGCTAGTAGTTGAAGCAATTTTTGAAATATTATCATAAAAGTTAGTATCTATAACTTTGGTAATCCATTCACCTTGATCAGAAAAGTGGTAACAAGTTATAAAATATTATTATTTGAAGCTTTATTAGAATAAGGAAAAATATTTTTCATCAAATACTATGTGTCTATAAATATATATTCTATTTGTTGAAAGGTCTAGACATCTATAACCCTTATGGATAGGGTTATAACCAAGAAAAACACGAGGATGTGTCCTTTCTGAAAATTTATTTTGACCATATTGTTTCAAGTAAGGAAAACATTTGCATCCAAAAATCTTTAAGTCACTATAATCAGGATTTTTTTTTAAAGTTTAAAGAAATGGTGTTTCCATGTGTAAAACAGAACTTGGAAGTCGATTGATTAAAAATACAGCAGTAAGAAATGCATTAACCCAAAATTGAAGAGGTAGATTAGAATAAAATATCATCGTAAGACCCGTTTTACGATATGACGATGCTTTTGTTCCGCAATCCCATTTTGCTCGGGTGTACTTGGGCAAGATAGTTATTGAGCTATACCATATTGAGCAAGATGGTTAGTGAAAAAGGAGAAAGTAAATTCAGTACCTCCGTCACTTTGAAAAATCTTTATTTTTCTATCAAATTGATTTTCCACTAGATTTTGAAATTTCAAAAAGCAATCAAAGACGTCTGATTTATTTTTTAACAGAAAGAGCCAAGTATATCTAGTACAATCATCAACAAAAACAACATAATATGTAAAGTGTTGCATAGAAGGAATCAGAGATGGACCCAATAAATCACATTAAATCTTTTCTAAAGGAAATTTACATAATTTATTATAATCAATAAAAGAAAGTTTGCATCTTTTGCCAAGTTGACACTAGTGCAAATAATGTTTTTATTTAACCAACTGGAAATATTTAAAACTTTCTTTTTATTGAGAACTTGTAGTAAACGTGAATGGAGTGTCCCATTCGTTGGTGCCATAAGCTTGAAACGGTAGAGGGAGTTTTAATACTTTATTATAAAACCATCAGAGTTAAATTAAAAAACACAAGCATTATCATGTTTCAGTTGGCTAGCAAATAACAAGTTTTTTTGCAATTTAGGAGCAACAAGAACATTTTGCAAGTTTAAGTTACCATGAGGAGTTGGTAAAAGTGCACTTCCTATATGAGAAATTGGAAGTGCATTGCCATCACCTACATAAATAACATCTTGCCCTTTGTAAGAGTGTGTTGAAGTATGCTTACCAACATCATGAGTCATAGGTGTTGTAGCTCCTGAATCTGCATAGAAACTTGGATCATTTGTTTCCTTTATAGATAATACCGCAAGGGCCTCTTGTGTGTCTTGCTCATCATAGGCATAATCAACCTATAGAAGCATTATGTAGCCAAATGGTTAGTTCTGCCACAAATTTGACAGGGTTTTTACTTGAATTGTCTTTGCGACTTTGTTTTCTATTGCCATTCAATTTTTTTAATGTATTTTGTGCATTCTATTGTGAGCTTTGGGCGCCTTGAGGATTGTATGGATGTTTTGATTAATTTGGTGGAAGAAATCTATGCTCTCTTGAGTTGAAACGCCCTCCTTTGAAATTTCTTCCTCTTCCTTTTTGCCCATATAATGTTTGAGAGTGATCAATAACTTGTTTTTCTCCTTCTTAAGATGTGAGAAGTTGTTCATGATTTTGCAAGGAAAGAACGAACTGATTCATAGAAGGGTACGGAGGCTTCGTAAACATTGTTATACGAAAGTTTTGGTATTTGGCTCCAAGACCGCGAGCAAGTTGAAATGTCTTATCTGTTTTGAAATCTGTTTTGAAAATTGGTTAGTAATGGCGGCTAGGTTGTCGCAAATAAACTTGAGATTCCGCACATATTCTTCAATTGAGGAACTGCCCTTTTTTAAGCTAGCTAGGGATAGGGATGCACTCGGATTGGATCCAGTCCAATTAGGGTCAATCTGCAATCCAATCCAATTATTGTGGATTGAAAAATTGCAGTCCAGTCCAGTCCAAATAATTCATCAATTCAATTAAATCTAATTTGCAAAATGTAGACCAGACTGGATCAAGTTCCACAGATTAACATTTTCCTATCCAAAAATTCTTGAAATTAAGCTTAATCAAATGAAATCACAAAAATTATGCATATCATGATTGATTAATTTACAATATACATCTCACAAATCTATATATAGCATATTTCCTACAAATTTGTCATCACAAAAACCTTCAAAATGCAAGTTCCCACAAATAAAAGGCCTAATGATAAAAAATATCATAACATTTACAAGTTGTATCAATTCTATCATATCCTTCGAAAATTATTAATTATATCATAACCTTTTCATTTTAGTATCAATTCTATCTCCAACTAATTTTGGACAGTTTTTCTATGAAATCAATATAATCTTCTAACTTTTCTTTTTATTATCATCAATATTGATCAATTTACACATTGAAATTTTGTAAGTCTCGTGTTTGAATTAATGTACAAGAACTCACAAAAAAAATAATTTATAAATCAATGATAAGCTAATACCTTAATTAATTTTTTGTAGTTATTCATGAAGCACAAATAGTAAGTTGAATTATGTGTATATACATATGAAAATAATATATAAAACTTATTAGAAGGTACTCATAGTTGTTTAATTTAACAAAAGAATTATGTGATTGAATAGAATTATGTACTTAGATTATATGTATATAATTGAGTAGCATATGTACATACACTACTATATGTGTATTATATACATGAATACATAAAAAAAATAATATTAAGCTTTAATGCATATGTATGAATAAATTTTTATATGGTATAATAAGAAAATAAAAAAAAAATGATGTGTAGGCAAAAAAATGGTCTAAATTAGTTGGGGATATAATTGATACTAAATTTCAAAGGTTGGGATATAATTGATAAAGTCCAAAGGTTAGGATATAATTGATACAACTCGTAAAGATTAGGATATTTTTTATTATTTGGCCTAAATAAAAATGTCTTCCACAAACTCCACCATACACCCAAACAAAAAAGCACAAAAAAGTGCACATTGCAACATACAACCCACAAAAAAATGTTTGAAGTGTAATAAAAGAGGTCAGAATAAGCAAAGTCTTTGAGATACTATATAGTTTAGAGTTGATAGTTTGAATTGATGCTTTTCGAGATACTATAGTACTTATGATGAGATATGTATATGTGTTGATGTGATAAACAGATTAGATCCGTGGTTTTTAAATATGGGATCCGTAATCCAATCCAGTCTAGGCGGATTAGTGATTTTTCAATCCAATCCAATCTAAAGGATAAAAAATTGAACAAATTAGTGATAATTAGTTCGAATTGGACTGGATTCGCGGATTAGTGCAATCCGTGTACATCCCTAGCTAGGAAGTCCTTTAATAATGCCTCTTTTTCAATAGCGTTTAGAAGCAATTGTTCTTCCAAATTGCTCCAAACTTCTTTTGTTATCATGCTGAGTGTATTTGCAGTCATGATGCCTAAAAGCTATGAAACTAACAAGCCATCATTATTTATCCATACCTCAGAATATAGATTTTCTGCTCCCTTATCATCTTCTCCAACAATATCTTTTGGTGGTTTTTCTTCAATAAGATAATGACTTATTCCAAGACTTTTGATCAAGGGAACTTGCAATTTTCAAAGGATAAAGTTAGATGAATCCAATTTAATGGGAACGAGGCTGAAACATTGATGAAACGTTTGAATTGAGAGCTTCGGCTCTAATATCATAATAAAGTTTTAGAAAAACAATGAACAAAGATAAAATTATTATTCACTCTTTCCATTGATGAGCTAGTGCCCATTAATGGATATTTAAAGAAGAATTACAATCACGGCTAGTTAACGACTAGTTTTTGTTCTTGGAAACATTATTAAAAAATTATGCTTGAGATTAGACATCATTCTAAAATTTGGAAGTAAATCTAAATAAAAAATATTCCTAAAGGGCTACACTTGAGTTTAGAAACATTTTGAAAGTCAAATCGTTGTTTCCTTTTCGTGAACCTCATGAATATGATTAAGTCTTGAATATGATTCCTCTACCCCACTTCATCAAATAAGAGCATCTTCTTATAGTTTTTCTTTTTCTACAGTAACGCTTCTTTAGAATCTCAACCCATGTTATTTTGAGAGTTCACTTCCTTTATAGCTAATTTATTACTAACTATATATTCTAAGGTCTTAAGATGTTGGGCCCCATCCGGGCATACGTACGCGGGCACATTGATCTCCGCTAGTACCGATATTGTCCCCAACTTAACCACCTCAACATTAGGCGTGGGTTTTACTCTAAAAGGCCTCGGTACTATGAGATGAAAAGGCCTCGGTACTATGAGATGAAATATCCACTCTTATAAACCGAAATTCATCCAAGATGGGCACACCGCATAATCCATCGTCGCTACTATCTCAAGGAAAAGTACAACTCGAGGCACACATGCGACCACCAATAGACATGCCTTGTCCTAGCCGCACCATCTGCTCTGATACCACTTGTTGGGCCCCATCCGGGCATACGTGCGCGGGCACGTGGATCTTCGTTAGTACCGATATTGTCCCCAACTTAACCACCTCAATATTAGGTGTGGGGTTTTACTCCAAAAGGCCTCGGTACTATGAGATGAAACATCCACTCTTATGAACTTCTTCAAGAAGCCATAGATAACCAATGTGGGACTAAACTTTTCGGTCCACACATCCCAACATAAGATCCCCACAGCTACATAATTGGAAAATAGATACTTCACAAAAACTTTTAAGTTAATGAAATGATTTCGAACATTACCATTGGAAATTAGATTTGCAAAACTTTAACATTAGAAGGATATATGGAATAGGAAAGAGTGGCGCGCAATATCCAGAGACAAAGTTCTGCATATATAATTATTTTTACCATTAATTACATATGTAGAGCCATAGAATAAAATGTCATGAACAACATAGCCATTCAATACGTTTGTTCAAGTGGATCTTATGGTCACATAATAACCAGTAGATCTTATGTTCGAGTCGGATCTATTTAGATCTGAGATGTTCCGTTTTATTCGGTCTGCAATAATTGTCAGATTCATCATTGGCACCACTTGCCTCTCATCCACGCATACATCTGTCCTCACTTCTATATGCTCGTGTATGGATCTGCGTCAGTTGTTGGTTTAATATTTTTTCACTAAGTTTTCTATTTCAATAAGTTGTTGCCTTCCCTTGTTGAAAATCTGTGTTTGTCTTCTCATGTCGGAAGTTTTTGTTGGTCTTCCCTTGTTGTAAGTTCTATTTCCCATTATAGTTGTATTATTGTAGATGCAAAAGATAAGAGTATAAATTGCGCATAAGTTTGCAAACTTTTGCAATGTCAATTTGATCTCAAAGAGAAGGAAAAAAGGCTACTATTAATGTAATTTATTTGTTAAATCAGATATAACAGTGAATAATTTTTACGAATGAAAATATCTTTTCAAAAAAAAAGAAAAAAAAAAAAAAAAAAAAAACTGTTAAACCGCTTAATCTGAAAGCTCTCCTAACTTCTAAAAAAATATTCAAGAACAGAGACTTTCCATTTAGATAATGAATGTAATACTCTATATTGAGAAAATTTACATCAATCGTTGTACGAAGTTTACTTGGAATATCACACTTCGCTTCCATCCCCCTATTAAGGTCCATTAAAACATTGAATTTCCCAAATCTAACAAATCTTTCTCAAAGAATTATCCCACGCGGGCACCCTAAAAAGATGATTATACTCTAATGAAGAAAAAAAAAAAAAAAAAACAAGCATACTCTGGTTTGGCTAAGGAAAAAAAAAACAGATATAAAACCCAACTAATCAATTCTTTTGAGGTAATTCTCAGACCTAAAGCCAATTAATGTCTTTAATTCTTACAAGATCCACTGAGATTCTTTAAAAGAAATAGGAATGAGATCAATAAAGAAACATAATATAATATCAAACATAAATTACATGACATAATAGAACACCCAAATCATAAACATAAAATCATGTCAAGAAACATACAATCTTATAACTTAAAAGAGTGATAGTCAAATATACTAATCAATTAAAATCCTTTTCCTCGGATCACTTTTGAAGTCATCTTCTCCAATCTTTTGGTCACGTTCAAAGATGTTCGTCAATTCATTCGTATGTAGTTCATGGTCTCTCTGTCAATAATTAGGGGTTTAAGCTTCAATGTCAACAAAAGAGATATTTCAGTTCCAAAACCCTATGAATAAGACTTCAAAAACAAAAAACAAAAAATAAAAAATTTACCTTGATGCGTTTTGAAAAAAAAAAAAACAGCAGCATAATCTCCAGAAGCCCCAGCGAGAGCCCTAAAATCGCAATGACAACACAGATGAGTTTACATTGATTCATGAAGAGGTAAAGACATGCCAAATCAGTGAAACAACAACTTAATTAATATGTTTCGACATTTTTATACCAAAAGTTGAAACGTTTGTTTTCATACAAAAAAAATGGAATTAAATTAAGAAATAGGTTCTTTTAAAAGTAGGAATAAGTTTAAAGTTATAAAACTATAGAATAATTACCTGTTAAAAGATTAATTTGCGAATATTTAATTTGCGGATATTTTTGTAGCATGAACTACATTAAAACCTCCTAATTTGGCTTGAATCCATTCGATTAAGGAATAATTAAAACATCGTAGCAACTGACCTCATCAGTCTTAAGCTAAATGAATTTCATTATCAATCGTGTTTTAAATCTACTTAACTCCTCATTACCAAAAGTACATGGGTAGATCTTTTGAAATTACAAATTGATTAAAAAAAAGAAAAATGTTACAATGACACACAGTGACACCTGCCATCTGTGCATGCCATGAGATACACACCCTACGTATTATGCACCGAGAACTACGTACGTAACATTTATTTTCAAGTGAGACCTACATGCCACATTATAGGGGGTGCTAGTTATAGTACTAATTGGGGTGCATTGTAGCATTACATTAAAAAATAATAGATAATTCATACTTAATAATTTAAGTTAAGAAGTTAGGATGATTTTCTAAATTTTTGTACTTTTTTTCTGATTTTTTTTATGATGTCCGGCACTGACTTACCTAATCTCAGCACCATTCGGCCTATAGAGCTCTAATTTTTCCAAGAAAGGAGGGCGTCTTTGTAATATAGCGCTAAAACAAGGGAAACGTGTGTAATTAACGCCGTTACTGACATCAACAAAACACAAATTCGATGCCCTAGGGTTTCGTTTTCAAACACTGTCCGACTCGCGCGCACTGCCCACTCAAAAACCCTAAACCCCTCCTAAAATCTCGATACCTTCTCTCAATTCCTTCACTCGAATCTCCTCTCTCGATTTCACTCTCCGATTCGTGTTCTCCGTCGCCCGAGCTTCCCAACGACCTCTCATTCGCTTGTTCTTGCTTCGTAAATCGGGAGATGTCGAGGGACGAGGAGATCGTGCTGCGCGACGTCTCCAATGCCGGCCTCGTCGTCAGCGATCGCATCGCCAGAGATGCCGCCACTCATTTGGATCTCGAGGAGAGCCTTGAAGCGGCTCGTTACGCTAGCCATCCCTACTCGGCTCATCCAAAAGAGGTCTCTTTGTTGTTTTTGTTTGTTGCATTGTTAGGGCATTGATTACTGTTTTTTTGAATTTTGTGGCGAGCTTGTTAGGTTGGTGGATTTTGTTTTTCTCTTAATCTTGATCAGATTCATTGTAATTCTAATTGAGTGTCACTGACTCACCGAGTATTTGATGAAATAATTGATCTTCAATGGGTGTCGAGAGAGCTGGTTTTCGGCTTTAATTGATGGGCACGTTGTCTTTAATTTTATCATCTTCGCTTCTATAGCTGTAAAACTTTTTACGAATTTTTCTTGAAGAGTGTGGGGCAGTCTATATGTTCGGTATTTGGTCGGCTTGAAATAGATTATTTGTATTTGGGGCAAACGATTTGGATGTTCTAGCTAACCATTTAGTAATCGAGGGAGAACAGGGAAGAGTGCAGCCTCAAGGAAGTCGTTTATGAGGGAATTGAGCGAATTGCAGATAAAAAAAATTGAGACTTGTGATGAATTGCAGAAAAAAACGTTTGGGTTTGTCTTCAATGCTTCAAGTTGTTTGATAGTTTAGTTTCAAACGTCAGGTGGTTCAGAGATGTTTTCTAATTTGGATAATATGTAGTATGTCAGTCTTCCAAAAATTCCTGGCTATTATTGTTATTGTTTTTATTTTGTGGTATGCTTTTCTTGTTACTGTAGCTATTGATAATACTACCAAAAATAAAATTGGGCAAAAGTTAAATCTGCAACACAAGGCCCATGCTAGTTAAGACACTACTTTAGCTTAAGCGCCACGTCCTACCAAGCTGGTTATACCTATAATAACTAACTCTTTTCATGTCTGATACAATTAATCCATGTTAGAGTAAGTAACAGATCAAGTACACTGTACACCCTTATTTATTGCCATTCCAAGTTAGTATTTTTATTGGTAGCATCTCCTTATCATTAATTTTGTATTGATGTTTTATTCCAATCTAGTGGCCTCCTTTGGTTGAAATGCTGGATGCTTGGGAACTACCTCCTGTTCTCATAGAAAGATACGGTGCAGCTGGTGGGGAGGGGACAGCACTGTGTGGTATATTTCCAGAGATAAGAAGGGCATGGGCAACTGTGGACAACTCATTGTTTCTTTGGCGTTTCGATAAATGGTGAGATTTTGATCATAACACAGTTAATCTTAATTTCAAGACAACATTGTCTTTAATATAATGGATTTTAGCTCTTGCAGCTTGTTTCTATTTATCATAAAATTTAGCCACATTTTCCTTTACAGTTCATCAGTCCTGTCAAGGCATTGGTCCAATCTAGGTGAGTGGTTCCGTGGGCAATGCTTCATTTTTCATCAATATCTCCTAAGAAAACAATGAATTAATCTTTTGCATGGAGATCTTGTGCAATGCCTACAATTAGCAAATTTATGACGTGGATGTTTGTGTTTAGCTAGAATCTTAAAACCAAAATTGGAAATGGTGTCAGTGAACAAATCAGATAAAATGAGGAGTGTTGGACACACACCCACACATATTCATGTGCGCTCATGCGTGTGTATACAACAATCACATTGTTGAGAGACTTGAGAGGAATCTTACTGCTTAATGGTGAAAACACACAACATTCACATCGTCAGCAACATGAATAAGTTAAAAAAGAAATGTATTGTTACAAGGAAAATGTTGTGCCCCAACACTTGATTTTTGCATTGAGATGTGCCCGCACACATCCCAATGTGCATCGCATGGACAACAATTGCAAGTTCTTTATTATGAAGTTCCAAAAAAAAATGAAATTCTTCTCTAGAAGAAAATAATGGAAGAACTGAAAAGGAAACTTAACTTTTGCTTGACATTGATGTAAAACTAGTGAAGGAGCACTCAACTAAATCCTTTTAAAAGGCAATTGAGTAAAAGTTTTTTAGTGAAACATTGAAACTCATGAATAAACTTTTTTGGAGTGGATCCATCTGAGTGAGAAATTCTTAGAGAGTAACTTGGCGACAATTGAAACAATTCATGAGTTACATTTAAAAAAAATGAGGAATGTGAAAAAAGCTCCCATGTATTGTTTAACTTAGCATATTATATTGAATATTTATTGCTTTCTAGTTCAGTGTTAGGTTATAATGTGTAGGATCGTTGGAATGGTAAATTATAAATGCTTGTTAAAACATTACTATGAAGTAATTATATTAGTGGAGATAAATCCATTAGTGTGAAATTCCTTGTCTATCTATATAAACACAGGTCTACAAGTTATGCATGAATTTGAATCTTGTAGTTGACAATAATTCAGTAAATTGGCTGAATGCCTTTCCTTTAGTATCCTTTCTCTTAAATAAGAATTTCTGTACAATCTATATTAGACAATAACAATAGTTAATGCACTAATTTAGCAACTGATTATCCTAATATACAGCTAATACACTAATTACTAATATTCTATACTAGTTAAGAATATATACAAAATATGCACAAATCTTGAGCATAAATCATGCCATAATCTTTGCCCTTGATATCCCCCCTCAAATTGATGTTTTGTGATCAACAAGCATCAATTTGTCTGCAAGGAAGTACTATTGTTGTTTGGAAAGAGCCTTAGTAAATACGTCAGCAATTTGGAGATCAATAGTGACATATGACAAAGAGATAACATGAGTGTCATATGCTTCACGAATAGAGTGACAATCGACTTCAATATGTTTAGTACGCTCATAAAACACTGGATTGGCGGCGATTTGAATAGCACTAGTGTTATCTGCATGACGCGGAGTAGACTCAATTTGTGGAATCCCAAGTTCACCCAATAGTCCACGCAACCAACTAATTTCAGAACATGCAGTGGACATAGCTCGGTACTCAGATTCGATAGAAGACTTAGAGACTCGATCTTGTTTCTTGTTTTTTCAAGAAATAAGAGAAATACCAAAAAACATGCACCAACCAGTAACTGAACGTCTTGTATTTGGACAACCAGCCCAATCAGTGTCGTTGTATGCGACTAAACGAATAGGTGAGGTTGCTGGAAAGAAAAGGCACTGAGCATAAGTCCCTTGTAAATAATGAATCATTCAGCGAACGGCTGTGAGATGGAGGTGCCTAGGTGCTTGCATAAATTGACTAACGTGTTGAACAACAAAAGAGATATCAGGCCTAGTAATAGTAAGATAGTTGAGGCTGTGAACAAGTTGTCTATATAAAGAGGGATCAGATAGAAAATCGCCTACATTATGATGATATTTGACATTCACTTCTAAGGGAGTGTCAACTGAAGGACCATCTTGAAGACCAGCCAAAGAAATTAAGTCTTGAATGCATTTGTGTTGGTGTAAGAAAGTTCCAGCAGAGGTAGAATTTACCTCAAGGCCTAAGAAATATTGCAAGGGACCCAGATCTTTCATATGAAAAAATTTTGCAGATGATCTTGAAGTTGAGAGATCAATTCAAAATTAGTCCCTATAATAACAATGTCATCAACATATACCGGAAGCATCACAATTCCATTAGGTCTCTTGCAAAGAAACAAGGAAGAATCATATTGACTTTGATCAAATGAGAAGCTAATCGGTGTGGAACGAAACTTGTCAAACCAAGCATGTGGAGCCTTTTCAAGCCATAAAGTGAGCATTTTAGCTTGCAAACATCAGATGAAGTTGTAGAAAATAATCCTGATGGTGGAGTCATAAATTTCTTCTTTGAGACCCCCATGTAAAAAATGCATTCTTAACATCCATTTGTCGTAATGACTAGCCTTTAAAAGCAACAATAGCTAATACAAGTCGCACTGTTGTCATCTTTGTGACAGGTGCAAATGTCTCCTCATAATTTATTCTATATTCTTGTTTGTTACCAAGTTCACCAACCTTGATTTATATCTGTCAAGCGAGCCATCAAATCGGAGCTTTATAGAATACACCCATTTACAACCAATGGGCTCAACACCACTAGGACAAGAAACAATGCCCCAAATATGATTTTCCTGCAGAGCTTGAAGTTCTTCTTGCATAGCTTTTATCCAACATGCATGTCTAGATGCTTCAGAATAAGAGGTAGAAATTACAACATTAACTAAAGTGGCAGAGAAACCGTATCGCTGACTAGGTTGAGTGACACAATTAAATCTTCGAAGAACTGCTTGAGTAGGCTTTGGATCAGGGTCGGGAAGGATTTCTGATGTTGGGGGCCTTCGTCGTTGGTAGACAATGCTAAGCTTAAAACGCTCGATTGATGGAGTGACATCATCAAACTAGGAAGAAGAACACTATCAGAAGAGAGAATATGCTGTTGAAAATAATACTCCTACTTAAAAAAATTACGTTTCTAGAAATGCGGCAACAATTAGCAACCGCATCATAGCATAAAAACCCTTTCTAGGTGGTGCTATATAACCCATAAAGGCACTCCGAACTGATTGAATTGTAAGTTTATGATGCTCATGAGGTGGCAAATGAACAAAACAAACACAACCAAATGTGTGTAGCATGTGATACTCGGGATGCACGCTAAAAAGACGATAATAGGGAGAGTCAAAATCCAATTGTTGAGAAGGTAGAAGATTAATTAAATACACTGTAGTTGACAAGGCTTCAACCCAAAAATTTCGAAGGCATTGAAGATTGTAAAAGTAGTGTTCGAACTATGTCTAACAAGTGACGATTTTTATGCTTAGCCACCCCATTTTGTTGAAGGGTATGACAAAATACCTTTATGATGAAAGAAGGTTTGAAAGTCACGTGACATATATTCTCCTCCATTATCAGACCATAAAACCTTAATACAAGTGGAAAACTGTGTATCAATGTAAGCCACAAAAGCTTGAAAAACTTAAAACACTTTAGCTTTGGTGCGCAAAAAATATATCCATGTGAAACGACTATAATCATTAATGAAATTCGCAAAATATTTATATTGCGCATGTGAAATGACAAGAGTAATACCCCAAACATCATTGTGTATGAACTCAAAACATGCTTTGGCACGACCACCAGAAGTAGGAAAAGGTGATGTTTTACTCTTTCCTAATTTACAAGTAGAGCAATCAAGAGACAATGTAGGAGTAGAACATTGATCTTTGTCAGCAAGAAAACCACACTTCATTATGTTAGACAAAACCACATTATTTGGATGGCCTAATCGTTTATGCCAGATTTCAATCATATTTTCAACAATCATAGAAGCTAAAGATAGAGTTCTAGGAATAGTAAACTGCTAGCGGAAATAATCTTCCTACTTTAGGCCCCTCTCGCGATCACCTTCCCCGACACCTAATCCTGCAAAAGCAACCACCACGAGAAAAATGTGCATCACAATTGTTTTCCACTATTGACCAACAAAAATGAAACTAGTAGACAACTTAGGAGCCACAAAAACATGACGAAGAGAATTTCCAAGATCACCAATGGTTGTAATTGAAAGATTACTACCATTAGCAACTTGAATATGTTGTCTACCAGGATAAGGCTGCAGATTTTGTAAAGAATCATGTGAGCCAGTCATGTGATTAGATGCATTAGAATCAACAAACCAAGTTGAAGAGGTTGTCTAACCCTGCCTCTGAATTGTTAGGGCAGAAAATGCAATGAGAAGCATCTGTTGGATAATTTTTGGAGTAATGAAAAGTTGTTTGGTGGTTGTAGAATTTGAAACAGCAGCTTGAAAAGCTTGAGTTCACTTGATGATATGGCCAGGGTGCTTACAGTAATTGCAGAATTTCCTAGCACAATTTGGGGCAATATGTCCAAACTCCTTGCATCTATAACATTGCATAGTTCCCTTCCCTTTATTCCTTCCTTGTGCAACATAAGTGACATTGACTACTTCTGATGTCCTACCAGATCCACCTAGAACAGATTGTGTTGCCAATCTCTGTTCTTCCCGCAACAATTCACTAAGACATACATCCAAAGAAGGAGCTGGATCTCTATTGAGCAATCCACCTCGAGTTACTTCAAATTCTGATCTCAGTTTCATCAAGAATTGATCACGCATGCTAACTTCATTAACATTTTGAAGGCTAGTTAAGGCCTCCTTAGGTACCTTAGAGTAGATAAGACCAATATATTCACTCCATAGATTAATATATCCAAAATAATATTGTTCAATAGAGGGATTACCTTGACTGAAATTATTGATTTCAAATTCAAGTTGACATCGCCTTACAGTATTATCCTGATAATATATGCGCTTCAAATATTGCCACATCTCCTTAGTTGTACAAAGTGATTGCAAATTGTTCACCATCTGAGCTTCAATAGTGGACAAAATCCAAGTGATAATCCGAGCATTCTTTGCCTCCCATTGACTTAAGTTCCTTTTCATTTGTAGGAGCAGTAGAAGACCCATCAATGGGATTTCAAAGCTCTTTCCCTTTCAGAAACATTTTGAATTGAAATTCCCATTCTGCATAATTTTTTCCTATAAATTTGATCGCCAAAGTCTTTGTAGGTGGTCTTCCAAAAGCATTCTCCATAGATCTTAAAAAAAATTAATGCAAGCTTGAAACCACAAAGTTGAGTGACCAAGAAATCTCAACTCCAAAATGTTGATTGAAAATTAATCAAACCAGAGAAAAACTCAAATATTTATCTAAGAATTCAAGAGACTAGCTCTGATACCATGACAACAATTCAGTAAATTGGCTGAATGCTTTTCCTATAGGATCCTTTCCATTGATAGTAATCTCTCTTAGAAAACTATTTCTATCATTTTCATGTACTAATTTGCATTTTTTTTGAGAATGGCTGATTTGCATTTGATTCATGAAGAAACAGGTGATGTCTCGAAGTTAGTATCACAAGGATACAATCCCATCTAGGCCAAGTAAAAAGCCCTATTTTTAGTTAAGAGTTCCTCAAAGTATAAAATGTTGACCTCTGCACTTAAGCAATATGGAATTAGATATTGTTTCTAGTTTCTCATATTAATGTTTCCTTGTTAGGGATGGACAATGCCCAGAGTACAGTGGTGAAGAGCAAGCTATTTGTGCAGTTGGTCTTGCAAGATCTAAGCCAGGCGTTTTTGTTGAGGCCATCCAATATCTTTTAATCTTAGCAACTCCCATAGAGGTAGCTCACTCTCGCTCTCGCTCTCTTTCATATTGCCCTATCTCTCAAATGGATTCTTTCTTTTTATCATTTTTTTTTATAAGAAAGAGATATTTATTCATGTGCCAAAGAATGGGATTGGGAATTTTTGTTCCACAACCTATACAAAAGTATATGATTTTTTTTTTTTTTTTTTATCAGATTTAGTATTTCTAGTTTCCTTTTGACTGTGCAGAGTTAGGTCTTGAAGGGCGTTCATTGCTTATTTGTCTAGAGTATGCCTTCATTTGCTATGATTTTTCTTCCTATCTGTTGGCTTGAGTACTTGTTCTCTTTGGTATTTCTCATGTCTGTTTATTAATCAAAGCCCTTACCAATTTCTGGTCAGTTTTTCTGTTGAATAGGTGGCAAAAATAAAAATAAAAAAGTTGCACTGTAAATCATGATTGGGTGTTTTCTAAGAGGTGGTCCAGGGAGGATTTGTACTGCTAAATTGTTACTCCTGGTGCTTAATAATAGTCGTTTAAAAGAAATTTATTTCGTAATAAGTGTCATTTACAAGTCCCAAGAGAGCATGTATTATAGAATACCAATTTTACCATTAGTTTTTTGAGAAATTCTTAGTGGCTAATTTTACATTAATAATAAAAGATTATTTTGTTCTATTTTGAGAATTTGTTTTCATTGGGTACAACAAAAACATAGCATCAATCCCAAATTAGTTGGGGTCAACTACATGGATCAAACTCTTCCATTGTGCTCAATTTAGTCAATTTCATTTATTTGATCCATTCATAAAGAGTGACAAAAGTTTTACATTGGCTGTTAACCTATCACAACCCTCCCAATGAGCTTAGGCCCTCCCTCCCTCATTTTCCGTACCGAAAAATGGGCTTGGGACCTTACTCCCTTATTTTCCGGTCTGAAAAATGGGTTTTGGATTGTTCCTCCTTTATTCGAACTTGGGACAGTCTATGTAGTGCATATAATGTTCTACATAGGTGGAGTTTTTGTTAACTCTATTTCATTACCAATGAATTCGTAAATGGCACTTTTTTTTGTAATGTAGTATTTTTGGGTAATAATGGACACATCACTATGAAGGGAGTTATTTATTCACTCTCGAAATACTCCAAAGATGATCTCATAGGTTTGACTTGATCTTAAATATTTTAAAAAATAATGAGGATATTTTCCAAATTCCAATATGTGGAAACTTTAACCAAACTAGTTTTAACTCCTAGGAAGCAAAATTTTGAAAATCCAATGACATGTATAATGTTGAGAAAATATTTGCTGGAATCATCACATTAATAATGTTATCACATTGAGACTTTTGGTTTTCTTTTGGGACAAAAGTTGGAAGTAGGAATGAGCTAAGCCTTTGGGATGATTTGTTGTCTATTCAATGTAAAAGTTTATAACTTGGATTTTTGTAATTGTTTATCCATAGGTTTTTAAAAAAAAAAAGAGAGAAGAAAAGAGAATGGATTTACTCGCCTCCCAACTTTGTGAAACTTGGTGCCTAGTTAAAGTTTTATAGAAAAAATTTTGTTACTTGGTTACTTGCTCTCTTGCAAATGTGCAGACAGGAACATCCTCTGGTTACTTTTGAGACCCCACTTTTAGTTCAAATGCTGCACTGATCTCTTATTTAGTTTGTGTGTCAAAATGATACTTATTTTGGTTATTACTAATTGATGCTTTTTGTTATAAAAAAGTTGATTCTGGTAGGAGTTTGTTGCACGGGCAGAGGAGATGGAACAGATCCTTATGCTGAGGTTTCCCTACAACCCTTGCCAGAGTACACCATACCTTCTGATGGGGTGACAATGACTTGTGTTGCATGCACAAGCAAGGGTCAGATTTTCCTTGCTGGTCGTGATGGTCATGTGTATGAGGTACAATATACAACAGGCTCTGGCTGGAATAAACGCTGCCGTAAAATTTGCCTCACTGCAGGTTTGGGAAGTCTTGTTTCCAGGTATATTGTTACAGGAAGATTTATGGTGCTACACTTCAATATTATCTTCCTTTTTTTTTGATAGTGGCCATGGACCATGGTTGATGAACTTGGGGATGTTGGTTTGGTTTTCAGGTGGGTCGTACCGAATGTCTTTAGGTTTGGAACAGTTGATCCAATTGTCGAGATGATCGTGGACAATGAAAGGCACATTCTTTATGCTCGAACAGAAGAGATGAAAGTTCAAGTGTTTGATCTGAGAGCAAGTGGTGGCGGGTCACTTAAAAAAGTTGCAGAAGCGAGGAATATAATCAATCAGAGGGATTCACAATATGGGGGCAGACAACCTACCGGTTCAAGGGCAGCTAGTCAGACTGGGAAAATATCAATAGTCTCTATGACACCTTTGTCTACTGTTGAATCAAAGTGGCTTCATCTTGTTGCTATTTTATCAGATGGCAGAAGAATGTATCTTTCCACATCATCATCTGGTGGAAATAATGGAAGTCTTGGAGGGTTTGGAAGGCTTAACCATCCTCATCAGAGGCCATGCTGCATAAAGGTTGTAACGACCAGGCCTCCACCTCCTCTTAGTGTTGGTGCTGGGGTTAATTTCGGATCTCTTGCTGGTAGGTCACAGAGTGAGGATTTATCGTTAAAGGTGGAGACAGCTTACTATTCTTCTGGTACTGCTGTCTTTTCAGACTCCTCGCCACCTACCATGTCCTCCCTCCTCATTGTAAACAGGGATGCAAGTACACAATCATCCCAAACTGGTGGTTTGGTAATGAGTGGGAGGAGCTCTGGTGCATTACGGGAGACTGTATCTTCTCTACCAGTTGAGGGGCGCATGCTTTTTGTGGCTGATGTTCTACCTCTACCAGAAACTGCAGAAATCGTGCAGTCACTCTATTCAGACCTGGAATTATGTGGTTTTGTAGACTCTGGAGAATCTTGTGAGAGGGCAACCACAAAACTCTGGGCTAGAGGTGACCTTGCAACTCAACATATATTACCAAGAAAAAAGGTGGTTGTATTCAGTACCATGGGCATGATGGATGTTGTTTTCAATAGGCCTGTGGACATCCTGCAAAAATTGTTAGAGTCTAATACGACACGTTCGGTCGTGGAGGATTTCTTCAATCGTCTTGGAGCTGGTGAGGCTGCTGCAATGTGTTTGATGCTTGCAGCGAGGATTGTCCATACAGAAAATCCTATAAGCAATTCTGTCTCTGAGAAAGCTGCTGAAGCATTTGAGGATCCAAGATTGGTTGGAATGCCACAACTTGAAGGAGTAATGCATTGACCAACACTAGAACGCCCACTGTAAACTTCAGTATGGGACAGGTTCTTCAAGAAGCTGAGCCTGTGTTCTCTGGCGCTCATGAAGGGCTCTGTTTGTGCTCATCGCGCTTGCTTCTTCCCATGTGGGAACTTCCAGTTGTGATCCTCAAGGGAAGTATTGACTCTTCTGATGCTGAATTGGAAAATGGAGTGATTGTTTGCAGACTTCCTGTTGAGGCAATGCAACTTCTTGAAAGCAAGATTCGTTCCTTGGAGCAATTTTTGCGGTCCAGAAGAAACCAGAGGAGGGGGCTCTATGGGCGTGTTGCTGGACTTGGAGATATTGCTGGTTCCATATTATATGGGACTACTTCTGATTTAGGAGTGGGGGACCGCAGCATGGTAAGAAATTTGTTTGGAACATACACGCAGAATGTTGAAACAAGCAATGGTGGTGCCTCTAATAAAAGACAGCGGCTCCCGTATAGTCCTGCAGAACTAGCTGCCATGGAGGTGAATTGATTTTATTGCTCGTGTTGGATTAAACTTGGAGGAGCATTTTTTTTCTATTACTAAATTCATTGGTTGTTGAACAGGTGAGAGCTATGGAGTGCATTAGGCAATTGCTTCTGCGATCTGCTGAAGCACTCTTTTTACTCCAGCTTCTTTCTCTACATCATGTGACACGCTTGATTCAGGGTTTCCCATCAAATTTACGACAGTCATTAATTCAGTTGACATTCCATCAGTTAGTTGGTTCCGAGGAAGGCGATCAACTTGCTACTAGGCTTATGTCTGGACTAATGGAGGTAATTGAGTTTTTACCTTGTTAATTAGTACTTCTTCAAAGACTAACTGAAAATTGTGTAACAGTGATCATGTCATCAAATATTTTGCTCATTTCTTTCATTATTCGCCTATGAATTTGTTATTTTATATGAGGTTATTTGATATTTAAACTTTTTTGTCATTTCTCCGCCCAAAGAAAACTATTTTGATTTTGTTTGCTCTGCCAGTATTACACTGGTTCTGATGGCAGAGGAACAGTGGATGATATTAGTCGAAGACTTCGGGACGGTTGTCCCAGCTATTTTAAGGAATCTGATTACAAGTTTTACTTAGCGGTGGAGTGCCTTGAGAAAGCTGCAGTCACTGCTGACAGTGAGAAGGAGTATCTTGCTAGAGAGGCATTCAATCTCTTAACCAAAATTCCGGAATCTGCAGATTTGACTACTATTTGCAGACGATTTGAAGACTTGAGGTAGGCTCATCTGCCGAGGGAATGATTATATGACAATTGTTCTATTATACTCTTATGATGCTTGAATTGCTAGCTTTCTCCATCTTTTCTTTTTAACCTCTCCCTCTAAACCTTCTGTAGATATAGTGAGAGATTTTGACTTTCAACGTCTCTTTCCTTTAATTAGATATTGTGAATCCATTCCCTGCACCATACATGAAGTTGCCAAACTCCTAAACTGAATTGGCTTATGCAAATTTGCCCCTGAAAAGTTTTGTACCAAGCGAAGAGTTTTGCAGTGCCAAATACTTTCTTGAAAAGGCTTGAGTTACCTCCCTCCTTTTTGGTTACCAAACACTTCCATGATGAGGGGAAGTTCTAGAGCTCCTTTTTCAATAGATTTATGCTGTGTATTTGCCTGCAATTGCTACTAGTTAGGAATAACACAAACCACTTTTTTGGTTTTGCAGGTTTTATGAAGCAGTTGTACGCTTGCCCTTGCAAAAGGCTCAGGCTCTTGATCCTGCCGGAGATGCCTTCAATGAACAGATAGATGCTGGCATTCGAGAAAGTATACTTGCTCAGAGGAAGCAGTGTTACGAGATAATTATCTGTGCTCTGCGAAATCTGAAGGGTGAAACTGGACAAAAGGAACCTGGTTCTCCTATTCGACATGCTGTAAAGCGATTGGTCCTTGATAAGGCTGCTAGGAATAGGTACATATGCCAGATTGTTCAGCTTGGTGTTCAGTCTCCTGACCGTGCATTTCATGAACACCTGTATCGAGCCATGATTGATCTGGGTCTTGAAAATGAACTTCTGGAGTATGGAGGTCCTGATTTGGTGTCTTTCCTGCAGAAAGCTGGCCAACAATCAATGCATGAGGTGGTCTTTAATATTCTAAAACGCGAAATATTTCTCATGATTCATTTGTTCTGGCTTACTTGCTTAAAAATGCTGTTTTATATTTTTATAATTCGCCACTGTTTGGTTAAATGGATCTGCCGATTTTTCTAGATAAATGTCTTGTAAATATATGAAATGTCCTTTCTTGCATCTCAGTAGCCTTTATTGTCTTTCTTTCTGTAGCTTCGGGCTGTATCTTCTGTGACATCTGCAACATCTCCTTTGGGAAATTTGGGTGGACGTATCACTACTAAGCAAACAAAGTACTTGGATCTTCTGGCCCGGTACTATGTCTTGAAGAGGCAGCATGTCCTTGCAGCTCATATATTGTTGAGATTGGCTGAAAGACACTCCTCTGATTCTGAGGATGTACCTACATTGGAGCAGAGGTATGTTACAAAATACGTTCCCACTTCATTCAGTGTTAATAAATTATTACAAACTGGTTCATTTTCAAATTTATTCGTTTTCAAATTTATTCGTTTCCTATTATTTGCTTATTGAAATCCAATTCGACATGTTCATGTTTGTTTCCATTACCAGGCGGCAATACCTCTGTAATGCAGTTCTGCAAGCAAAGAATGCCAGCAACTATGAGGGAATGACTGGATCAATCCATGGTACTTCTGAGAATGCACTCCTTGATTTACTTGATGGGAAACTTGCTGTTCTTCGATTCCAAATGAAGATCAAAGAAGAGCTAGATGCAATTTCTTTAAGGGCGGAAGGATCATCTGCCATGTCTGAATCCACTTCAAGTGATCCTTTCCCTCAAGGGCCACTTGTTGCAGATGCCAATCTTGCACAGGCCGCCCGAGAAAAGGCCAAAGAGTTATCATTGGATTTAAAGAGTATTACTCAATTATACAATGAATATGCAGTTCCTTTTGAGCTTTGGGAGGTATGCCACTTCCATCTCCTAAATTAGAAAAAAATTGTGTGCATTTGGAAAGTAAATTATTTTCTCTCGTGTCTGGTAGAATTATTGGCCTTTTGCTTCCTATAAAATTTGTTGGGGAGGTCCCAAGAATTAAATGTCGATTTATTTTTGTTTTTATCATTTTGATTTATATGTTGCAAGTAGTATCTGAACTTTGTTCTTGATTTTCAGATATGTTTGGAAATACTATATTTCGCAAACTATTCTGGAGATGCTGACTTTAGCATTCTTAGAGAAACCTGGGCTAGACTGATTGATCAAGCTCTTTCAAGGGGCGGTATTGCTGAAGCTTGTTCTGTTTTGAAGAGAGTTGGGCCCAATGTTTATCCTGGCGAGGGAGCCGGTTTACCTTTAGACACTCTGTCTCTCCACTTAGAAAAAGCAGCATTGGTATTGTATTTTAACAGTTTACTATTCATGCTCTAGTTTTGTTGTAGCTGTACAGACTCTATTTATTATTGTGCTTTATAATTTTATAGTTGAGAATCATGAGATACTTTTTCAATTCATGGCGGGCCTCTTGTTTCAGGAGCGGTCAGTTTCTGGTGTTGAACTTGTTGGTGACGAAGATGTACCCAGGGCACTTGTAGCTGCGTGTAAGGGTGCAGCTGAACCTGTATTGAGCACTTACGACCAATTATTATCCAGTGGGGCTATTTTGCCTTCACCCAACCTCAGGTTACGCCTTCTTCGGTCAATTCTTGTGATCATACGTGAGTGGGCAATGTCTGTATTGGCACAACGGATGGGTACAACTGCTGCTGGAGCTTCCCTCATTTTAAGCGGTGTGTTCTCTCTGGAGCAAACAGCAGCCATTAATCAAGGGGTTCGGGATAAAATTGCAAGCGCATTGAATAGGTTAATCTATTCTCTTCTCTTTACACTGCCCCAAAAAAAAAAAAATTGTATGCATGTTTTCCAGGCTTTCGTGTTTCTTTTATTTCCATCAACTTACCCAATCAACTGTACGTTTGTGCTGATTTCTGCTGCAAATATGAAGCTCTATATTCTCGCTTTTTCCACATTCAGCAGCGTATTGTTTTGTTCTTTAGAAAAGTTGGTTTTTAGAATCTTGCAGCTAAAACCCCATTACTATGAATGTATTTTCCCATGTTGTTTAGTATATGTTGGTATTTCGTTGTGGCAATTTTTCATTTATTTTTTCACTCTTATTCTAATTGGTAAACTTCAAACAAGTCTTCATATTGCAGTTTTTAATCTTTAAAGCAGCTAATAACTCTGATATAGGAACTTCCATTCTAAATGCTTTTTGCCATAGATTTGATTTCTCGCTGTCGTCCTTTTGTTGAGTTCACCTGGACATCGCTTTCGTCATCAATAGCACAATCTTCTCGCTGTTGAATTTGTTATCCGTAAGATGATTTCTCATTTCCCTTATGAAATCTGTAACTGACAGGTACATGACGGAGGTAAAACGGTTAGCTCTTCCACAGAACCAGACTGAGCCTGTTTACCGGGGTTTCCAGGAGCTTGAAGAGTCACTTTTGAGCTCCTATTCTTTGGAGAGATTTTGATTGCTAAAATGTTTCCGACTGTAAATTGATTTGAAGAGTAGAATTGTATTTCTTTGGGAGACCTACAGCTCCACTGCAACGCAGCTGAATTCTATCCAAGAATCCCTTATCGACTCCAACGCTTGCATTTTGGAGAGCTTACATCTTTCACAGGGTACCCCGTTCGATATACCCAACATCGGTGATGATTCATGTGGAACGCAAGTCTTCTACTTTCACTGATTGGAAATGAGAATTGGAAGAATTAGGTTACCTGACATTGTATCTTGCTAGACGAATGTAAGAATCATGTGTAGAGTAACAGAAGTTGGTAGCCATAATTTTAATGTCTGTTAATTGTGTAATGTTTTCCATTTCATCTTATACTGGAAACTCGTAGCATCCCCAACCTGTGCACATTACTGCAAAGATCTCAGAATAAACAGTTCAAGAGGTGCTCTCTTTAAAATTTGATCTTCTCAATGTTGCAGAAAAGATGCACTTCGCCGAAAGCCTGAAGCGTGCCTTCTAATCCTCACTGGTATCATTTTCGACTTTCCCCCAAGTGCAGAACTGGAATAGGCAGTGTTTGGCCCCTAGCCCAGCAATTGTAAATGACCTCATTGTTGAATTGATTTGTGACTTAGAAGCTAACAAAGAAATGATGGCATTTTTTGTCCCTTGAAATGCTTTTAAACCAACATATCGGGATTTGGTTTAGATCCATGCATGGACACCCTTACTCCCTGTTCATGTGGATGCATAGAATAGTCTTGTTTACTAGTTTGCTAGTTTTTTCTTTTATTAACAAGATCTGAGTATCTTACAAGTATGAAAAGCCTGTGAGTTCTCTCATATAGAAAGGACAACAGCAAAATCTCATGTGAGAGTAGATCGAGATGCATGCATATTGAAGAAGAAAAAAGTAATAAAAAAATCTAAACAAAGATATTCAAAACCCTTCATTAGAAAATAATAACCCAACTTTTTTACAAGATCATTTGTGAGTAACGACACATTAGTCCTCAAGCTAAGACTCAGTATATTCTAGCTTTGCATTTGAACAATGTAATTAATCTGTCTCCTTCAGTTTTTCTTTTATGACTTATGAGTGTTGTTTTTGTATGTTTGTTTGTCTCATCCATATATGTATATATATAGCTATGAGAGTTTCAATTAATCAGCATATATAGGAGCCATGGGAGCTGCATAAATGATGGCCATTGATACATACGCGTACATTGGATGTGATCACATTTTCTCAAACACCTAATTAATATTTGTAGTAGATATCCTACAAGCAACTGTAAAATAACTAACAATTTTGAATCACATTTTCAACTCGGCCGTCACCTTCTTTTCACATTTATTGGACGAAAGAAGTAAATATGTACCCACAACCAGTGGAAGAACACTCCACATAGTATTGCCAAGTCTGGGGATAGGGATCAAGTAACTCATCCACACCATGAATAATAAAATGTCCATCATTGTACACATCCCATTCTTTGATCTTCACCTGGTTGAGCGAAGCAGCTGTGGCGCCATGCTGATCTAGCGACAACAAGGGGATGTTCATGAAGGAGGGTGCCAATCTCGGACCCAGCAGGGATTGATGTCGACGATTCCAATTCCTCCTTTAGTTTCCTCGGCACCACATGGTATTCAAGCAACTCTAGAGGTGGTGGCTGCGCATGCGTGAAACATTTACAGGCGAATGCGTAGTCGCTCGAGCAGAATATAGTCTTGACTACTACTGATGAGGTCTTGTTAAAATCATCATGACCTGCAAGTAATATAGGGAATGTGGATATATTGGAGAACACGAGACATATCTTTGTATTCCCCCATTGAATAAGAAAACTCCTGTAACGTTGTGGATGAGTTGGTCGACTACTACTGATCCTTGTGTAGCACTAGACAATATTGAGAGAAACAACAAGAGAAAGAACAGAAACTTGAAAGCCATCACTTTGAAGTTAATTTGTTAATGGAAGGCTTCAACAAGAAATTAAGCAAAATTAAACAAGGGACGAGTTGAGTATATATTGACATACATTGACAAAAAAAACTCTTTATTTATTAAATATTAAATATGGATCACACCAAATTTTTGAGTTTGAAAACTTTGTTTTTTATAAACTCTTTTTTTAAAATTACTTTTAACAAAATTCCTAATTAAATAGACCTACTAGGTGTCTAGGTTTAAAAAAAAAAAAAAAAAAAGACCTACAAGGTTCAGAACTCTCCTTTTTTTTTTTTTTTTTTTTTTTTAAGAAATTACCAAAATTTTGAATTTGGAATAAGGTCCCAATTAACGCAGAACTGGAATAGGCAGCGTTTGGCCACTCTTCAATGCCAGGGTCATTTACAGTGACCAATGTCTCAATATGTCTCAATTGGTTGTGTTTCAATGGTACACACATAAACAAACAGAAAAACACAACAATGATCATATCATCTGTAATAACTTAATAAACCATATGCTCCTTAATAAATTGCTTGATCAAAATACAGTCGTCTGAAAACTGATAAAGAAACAAAATTGCTTGTAATTTGGCAGTGAACATTATCAAACTGACAAACTAGCCCAGCAATTGTAAATGACCTGACATTATTGCACCAAAGAGTATACGACGATATATGCTTGGAGATCTCTGTCCACCTTAAAATGAGTGTGGAAAAATCGCTTTACCTGGCAATAACAACCTAGGATCAGAATCGAAAGACCCGGAGAAGAAAATGAAAATGAGTAGCAACTTAGAGCTAACCTCCACAAAGGAATGTTGGTTCAGAAATTCCTTCAATTGTCTTTCATGAGAGTCAAACAGAACAATATGACTTGGTATAGACCAATCTTTCACTAGATCAGATACAAACCCAGTCGGATCCAACATGAAACGATCCGATTCATCAAGAACTCCCATGTTGCTGAGAATTAAATAACAATGGTTAAATTAGAATACTAAGCATGCATCAACCGAACAAAAAAGTTGAAAATGAAAAGGGTGTGCTGATAAAGAAATCTCACCTTGGAGAGCAGTCTAAGAAGCGCATGGGCACGTTCTGATGGAGGGTGGAGTAGTAAGGCGTGGCATGGCAAGGCATCAAGAAAAGAACACTCCTCACTTTATCATCGCGTGCTTCTTTCGATAGGAAGTACATAACATCTTCACTTCCTCTCTATCTGGCAAACTTGCAGGTAAGAATCAAAGACCACATACTTCCTAATAATTAACTTCCAACTTCTAACTAAGATAAGATGCTCATCATCATTAACAATGGGAATAAAAAGAATCAAGTAGGGACTCATAATTTTAACATTCTACAAGGCAACTATGTTACCTAGACTCGGGTGCGGGTGTCGAGTACGAGTATGAGTCTAAAGGTCGGACCCACCTATTCTCTAATTTAAAGACACGAAAACTCGGTAAAAAGTGTCTAAAACTTGCGTGAAATATGCTTATATATATGTAATAACATATATTACATAGATGTAATAGCTTATACACCTATATTTTTTCTCATTTTTCATTTCTTACTCTACACTAGAAAGTTCTTGTTAAGTTTTTTTCTTTATTCTCTTACATTTTAAATCTTTTTATACAAAGAGCTCTTCAAATGGAGTATCCATATCTTTTTAAGTGTAGACTCATTTCAAGTATCCGACACGGGTACTTTGGGTTAGAGTGAAGGGTCCGGGTAACATAGGTTAAAAGTACTTGATACATTCGACAATTGCCTTCTAGACATGTTTTAGATTTAGTTGCACACCATGTTACCTGGACTCGAGTGCGGGTATCGGGTATGGGTATGAGTCTAAAGGTCGAACTCACCTATTCTCTAATTTAAGGACACGGAGACTCTGCAAAAAGTGTCTAAAACTTGCATGACATATGCTTATATATATATATATGTAATATATGCATATGCTTATATATATGTAATAACATATATTACATATATGTAATAGCTTATACACCTATATTTTTTCTCATTTTTCATTTCTTACTCTACACTAGAAAGTTCTTGTTAAGTTTTTTTTTTTTTTTTTATTCTCTTACATTTTAAATCTTTTTATACAAAGAGCTCTTCAAATGGAGTATCCATGTCTTTTTAAGTGTCAGACTCGTTTCTGTCCGACATGGGTACTTTGGGTTAGAGTGAAGGGTCCAGGTAACATAGCAAGGCAAAACAGGTGATAGAAAAACAAGGACATCTTAAACGCAGTGGTGTCTATCGAAAACTTCCTACCTGGTGGACCAAACTCATGTAAAGTGCCATTGGAAGATTGGTCGTGAGGAGGAACAAAATTGCTAACCACATTTTTGAAGCACGATTATTGTCATTTTTTGAAGGAATTTCTTGCTTGTTATTTGAACCAACGCCAGCTTCTAGCGTTGCCAATGAGTATCCGGAGAACATCAAAGCTATTGGCAACACAGGCAAGACAAACCTGTAAATCCATTCTAATTAGTCGAAGAGCAAATTGATGTAAAATAATTTTCATGAAGAAAAAAAGAACTTCAAGAAGCAGAATAAACTGAATCGTGCATTCACCTGAATTCTTTGTGACCAAGCAAACTGTAGAGTCCAATAACCCAAGCCATTAGCCCAAAAAGTTTCCACCGTTTAGACTGAAATATACCGACTATACAGAAAGGTAAGAATGTGAAGAGCATGACTGAGAACCCTTGAGTTAAATACCAGTGCCATTTATGGGTGCCATAGTAATCTCCTCCCGAAGAAAGAAAGTTGAATTTAAGAAAATTAAGAGGCACAAGAGTCTGATATCCATACATCCACCAATCCAATAAATAGGTGAGAGCAAGCACCGCAAACCTGGTTTTGTCAGAAAAAAGAGGGAGAAGAGGGTATAACCGTATAAGTGAAACAAAAGAAAAAGACAGCACAATCAAAATGCTGAAACGGGACATGGGTAATTGAATGCTTCATGAGAAACTGGTTATTTTTCAAGACCTATGGCATCAAAATGTCAAGGTGATGCATGGGCATTTGCATAAACAATCAGATATGCCCATTGGATAAAAATCAAATGAAATTTATAACTTGCTATTTCTTTACCGTTAAAATTATTGACATATTCGAAGATACTGGGAATAAGACAAGTATTTAATCTTTCACTTGTGGGGAAGAAAAACAAATAGAAAAAATACCACGTGTATATATCTTTCACCAATTCTTAGGAAGTAGATAAAATTTATAAATTGTTTAGAAATTAAGGGTTGTCTAAAACATCTCCTCATCAAAATTAATCCTAAAAACTTTTCTGAGATACAATAACCTCACTACGACAACATCTTAGCATACAAATACTTGGGCTTGTACTCATAAACACCACCAGACACAGAAGTCCTTTAACTTCATTGCTTTGCCAAGTTGACTGAAGTAGAAATCTTAATCACCAACCATCCCTAGTCTTGATGGACTAGTATTCAGGTAGTCCCAACATCAGTATGAATCGAGTCTAACCAGTTATGTGTAAGTGTTGTAGGTTACAGATAGATATAGCTTTGCACTATGAAAAAATTGAATCAAATTCCAGTCTCCCAGAAAAACTCATTTTAGAGGCTTTCCCACCTTACTAATTTTTCAATCTTCTCACTTTCATTAAAACAATATGTTTAAAAATAATATATGAGGCCATAACTACACCCTGGGTTTCTATAATGATGTACATTTGCAAACTAGAGCTCAAAGATGGAAGGAGTTGAATATCAGGAATGAAGATTTGGTTACATGAACATGGTTAGACCTCATAAATGCATTATTTGTAGTTCCAGAAACCCAATGAGAGTTCTACCAAGTCAATTTCTTTTTTTGTCAGGATACACTGTTAATTAGAAAGAGGTAACAACAGTAAGGAGAAGTTCATTCAACCTACCCAATTGGAGCAACCTCAAGAAAAACAAATGCCATCCGATCATGTGTTTCAAGCAACTCAGCAGGCCAATGTACAGCCAAGTGATAGCACTTGTTGGTCTGATGGCGCATGCTAATGCTGCAAGAGCCAAACCTAACGTCCTTGAAGTAACATGTGATGGCTTAGAAGACTCTCTAAAAGAATGAAAGTAATATAAGCCCATTAAAGTCAGCACAGTCTCCAGGCAATTTGACAGGGTTCGTGTGAAACAGAAGAACATAAACCAGTTTGTCAACTGAGCGAAGAGCTGAAAGAGAATTAAGTACATCATATTGCCAAAAGAATGATGCCGACCAAAATATAATTTGAACCAAAAGTGAAGCTAATCACAAAAGGATACAGTCCATTGAGCAACTCGCTTGCCAAAAATGCAGTGAGAGAGTTTGTACAGGTAGAGATCACCAATTGAGGAAAATATGGATTGCATAATCCTTGGAGCCTTCAACTAAGATTGATTAAAGTAAAAGATCAATAATTGTAATAAGACATACAGTAAACTCAGCGCATTTTTCACTTTCAAGCTGTCCTAAGATCTAACATAGCATATTATTCAACAATCTCCTAAGTTAACAGCACGGTGACAACTAGTTAAATAAAAAGAGGGAAAGTAAGAAAGCATGTACCATAAAATAGGGAGTATCAAGATGAAAGAAGGACATGAATTTATAAAGGAGAGCAAACACCATAGGATGCAAGTAACTGCGAATACCCTTCGACCATTCCCAAGTTAAGTGACCATATCTATTTGTTCAGTCAACAAAAATGAAAAAGATTAGGGTTAGTAACAAACAACAACAATCTTATCTTTCAGGAGACATAAGTTTGTAATTAATTAACCGAATAAAAGATGTTTATACCGAAATTAAAGCAGAAACAGAAAGATTAGGGCACTAAGAAAGAGATAATTAATTAAATTCCAAGTAGAATACCCAAACACAATGCGATGAGCAACTTCTAGGGCTTGCCAATGCTCATCTGGATTAAAATAAGTCTGAACCAGCAATGAATTCACCATTCTAAACATCAAGCACAGTGCAAAAACTCTTTTTGATGAGGAAAACAAATCAAATCTAGATGAATTCAGCCCAATTCTTCCTTCATTGTCCCCAGAAAGACCAGAACTCCCTTCAAGATACTCAGCATTTGCAGTGACAGAATTAGGTCTCCGCCTCATCATTACGCAATGATCTACACAGTTAAGCATATCTTACATAAAACAGCAATACCAGCAAAATCACCTAACCAAATAGGAAAAAAAAAAAAAAAAACCATTCAAATCAAGAGGTTGAGTAACATGAAAAACTTTCGGATTCAAAAACTTTTGAGGGTAAGAAAAGAGATCTTTCAGCCCCCAATGTTATTGATGCTGTGAGAAGTTACTGAGATGTGCTCGATGACCAATAGGTCATGGGACCAAATCCTGCCATCTAACTCCAAATACGTTGGTTTCTCCCAAGTCATAAGGTTAAGGCGATTGACTATCGTGGGACTAGTAGAACCTCAGTAGGGGAGGCTGAAACAAAGGTTCGGAGACCCATGATTATCATAAAGACAAAAAGTGATCTTTAAGGGAAACTCGCAAATCAGAAGTGAAAAAAGAAGACAAAAAAAAAATACCAAACTCAAGAATTTTGGTTACCCTTATCTAAATTAATTAAACAATGATGCTTAAATGAACAAAAAATCCCAATTTGATTAGGTTAAATTTAAGCTTTACAACAATATGATCACAATTACCAACCATTTGGGTGGCCCAATGGTTTGGTATGGGTTATGAGAGTAAGTGGTCATGGGTTCAAACTTTGGTGGGTGCAAAGTTGTTTCTTTCTTATCAAAAAAAAAAAAAAAAAGAACAATATGATCACAATTTGACTTGATCTTAATGGCCTTGAATCTGTCCTCCCCATAAAAGATGATCACGTACATAGACAAAAAATTAAGGCAAGAACATCCATTTGATTTGATTTTGAGTTTTTAAAATCGTAATTGGATTTGATCTAGATTGCCCCAGTTATGCCCCACCCATACAAGCCTACTCTCTTTATATCTCTATATATACATGAGGCATCAACAATGGTCTCATCCATCAAATCAGTTAATCTGACTCAGATCATATATAGTGAAAGATGGCAATGAGTACTTCTCTTGCTGTTTGCTCAGCAATGTTAGTTCTTATTGCACATTCATGCATCATCAACAACGTTAAAGCAAGAACAATACCCGATGATAAGCCCTCCATATACATATAATCACACAAAGATATAATCAACTTATTATATAACTAATACTGGTTTCAAATATGGCTTCTTAGGAAGGGTGGCAAGGGTGACGATCCTCCTTGTGTTTGTCATGAATTTGAAATATGTTGCTCGCATCCTACTTCTGTTGAAAATGGCTTACTGGGAAAAGGTTTGCTTCGTAGTACTCTATTAGTCATGTGACTGCTTTGAAATGATGTTGCATACCAAAAATTGTATCTTCTGCAACTGCTAAATAATAGATTTTGCGTAATCCAAAAAAAAAAAATCGATTTTGACAAAATCCGTCAAAGTATCATCAATATGAAGTAAAAATTATTCTTGCCCGAATTTAAAACATATATTTTTTGTATCAAGACTTGTCTGGATCCAACTTTTTTCTAGCTCCATCAACTAATTATATACTCATCAGATTTTAATTAATTTTAAGATAGTAGTACGCTTCTCTTATTATGTTAATGTTGCAGGTGCTGTAGCGATTGTGAAGATAGAATCTACCGAGAATCCTCCAAAGACATCATCTCTTGCAGTTACTAAATATGGCTTTTAAAAAGGGTTTGACGGATGATATTCCATATTGTGGATGAAAAAGTACTAAAACCGTTTATGGAATATATATTTCTCCTTAGAAATATATATTGATAAATAGAGTAATAAAGTATTGAAAGGATGCGGCTCTTTTTTTTTGGGTATAAAGTTTCTTTTAAGGCATAATATATAAATATATATATGATTTCCCGCTTCAAGAGAAATGCCAATGAGTAGTTCTCAGCTTCACTTAAAACCAGTAAGATTATCAATTGGAAAAAAGAATAATAAATGAGCTTCGAACTTAATACTACTACAACAACAACAACAAAGGAAAGAATAATAATAAATAGCCTCAATCCCAAATTAATTGAGGTCAGCTACATGGATCAAACATTGTGCTCGATTTAGTGAGCTTCGAACTTAATGGTAACAAAGAAAAGGAAAGAAAGAATAATAATCTCGTTGCAAAAGCTAAGGTCAATGAGTATCCAATTCATCTTCAATGCAACCATGGATTGGGGTGAAAATGGATCCACCTAAGATACTATAGACATTCAACCCAAAAAGAGGTTCTCCAATGCAACAATGGATTGTGAAAGTCTAACAGATGTGGCAGGAATCAAAGTAGAGGGTGTCTACCCTAATTTCTACTTCTAGACATTGTGGTAGACATTCACCCCATTGCCACATCATCATTTTTTAATTATAGATAGAAATTAAAAGAAAAAACAAAACATAGGTCTCATTCCACATAAGAATATATAAAAAATAAAAAAACATAAAAAACTAAAAAAAAGGTCCCAATCCACATTACGCATTGGAGTCTATAGAAATCCATGGACCCGGAGAATGTTGGGCCACACGCGCACACGTGGATCTATAAATGTGGTTGGAACTCATCTTTGCACAAAACCAGTTGGCTTGTGCTAGGATCCAATCTACCACTTATTTACCACACCAACTCTTATTATATTTTTGATGTGGGATTATATATTTCAACACTCCTCCTCAAGTGCAACTAGGCTTGACTAGTTGTCACTTGTCAAACATAGACCTACTCTTAGATGTATGTATAAACATGCCTAAACCTACTCTTATAGGCACTAGGTTCACAAACGGGTCTAGACTCCATCGCTAGCCCAACCAGGTCATCAAATACGAGTTCAGGATCCTTCTACTCTGATACCATATAGAAATCCATAGGCCCAAAGAGTGTTGGGCACACACGCACACGTGGGTCTATAAATGGGGTTAGAGCCCATCTTTGCACAAAACCAATTGGCTTGTGCTAGGATCCAATCTACCCACTTATTTACCACACCAACTCTTATTATATTTTTGATGTTGGATTATATATTCCAACAGAGACTATTTTTGAGGTTGAATGTCTATCTAGTTAAAATGGGTGCTATGAGGTGGCACCAATCCATGGTCTCAATCCACATTTACCATTGGAGATGCTCTTATCCTGTTATTCAACGAACATTAGGAGTTGCTCTAATATTAAAGAGAATATTCTTATTAATTGACAATCAATCACCAAAATTAAGGGATTTATTGATTGCCAATCAATATCTTGATCTCGATCATACTGTTGTAAAGCTTAAATTCAACCAAAGAATTCTGGGTCCAAGAGTCTTCATTTCAGTGAGGCATTTCTTCAAACAAGTGGAATGCAAATCCCAAAGTGGGTAATTCATATATAAATAGTTCAATAGTGCAATCAGCATGAACTGATTTGATTTCTCTGAAAATGGGCTTTTGGTTTCAATGTGTTAGTTTGAGATCTATTGGGTTCTCAATAGATAACTGTAAAGCAAATCCATTTATACAGTCAAATCAATCTCAGCTAATCAAATTAAACAGTGACAACACTAATAAAACTAGATCAGCAACAGCAGTAGAGATGATTGAGGAATGGAGATTACCTTGGCGTTCAATCTGGTTTTCTGGGCGATGGTGATTCTCATCAGCCGCTCAGTTGGAAAATTTCTTCTTCAGAGGAAAATAACTTTCTCAATTGCTAGGGTGACGCAGTTTTGACACTTAGATTTGAGACTAAGTTATTGAGGTCCTTTGGATATAATTTAAGACACATCTTAATGCAGTATTCAGAGACCATAAAAAATGTGCCAAATTTATAATCGTAATCTCGCTTTCCTTTCTTCAATAGGCGAGGGGAAGAATGGATGACAAAATGTTTTTTTCTTTGGCCGTAGCATTCGTTGCTTTTCTCATCACCATGTGTGCTCATTCATCTTAATGTATGTCGCTTGATATCGACAAGTACGTGTGTTAGAGCTCTATAACAAGACTTTTTTAGTTAGTGTTGTTGAATATTGTGTTTGGTTTGCAACGCTTCCTAAGTAACCTAGAAGGAATTTTGTGTGGCTTGATTCAATTAATTTTCAAAGTAGTGAATTTTTTGCTACTAGTTCGGTCCCATTGGATACACATTAACGTATGGGTGCACATATTTCATTGCATGATCTAATGGACCCTATCAATATTGTACTAAACATTGTAATAAAAGTATATATCTCCTCATTCAAAAAAATAAATAAAAAAGCTATGTATCCCCTTACATTTTCCATTACCAGAATAATGCAATATCCAGTGATTAAGAATAAAACAAGAAAATGTTTAATAGTTGCAGGCATAAACATGATAAGAAGATTTAAAAAGGAAAAGGTAAATATAAATTAGAATTCGTTGATATACAAAGAGATTAGATATACACCTGACACATTATAAATTTGTAATACACATCAAACAGTGACCAAATATTGTTACATTTGACAACATTTTTCATAATGAATTTGCTAGAAGAGGTGCCTTGCACTTGTTTATTTCCATAGAACTGACTTGTATATTTGATTAATCAGAGCTTTGACCTCAGTAAATTACAGGACTTGATGAATAGGCGTGACCAGACAATCAGCTATGCTGAAACTGAAAATAAATAATTTGAAGTCCACTGCAAATGATATGTACAGAGTAGTTGATTTGAAAGCAATCCAAAGCATGTATGGACAGCGACTGTTCATCATCAGAGATTGCTACAAGTCATTGTTCTTGGAGACATCAGCCCATAGTAGAAGCCTTCTGGGTCGGTCCAGAAACCTTGCCTGCCAAGCTGGTTCGTCGCTCTCTAATGTAAAGCCACTCTTTGCATAAAGTCGCTTGGCCGGCTCATTGTCGACGGCAACATGAACATATAGATCAGTTATACCTGAACAAGTAGAGCCTGAGGAGTTTCAGCATTGGATGAGTAGTGAAATTGAAACAACACTTGATAATAATAAACAAGCAGATTGCAAGTAATTTGCACCATTTTAACAATATTCACTGATTCAAGTCCTCAGCAAATGTATGCATTGGAATAATGTCACCTATGCATTTTCCTACAAATAAATGCACCACGAGAAATAAGGTGAATCCTCTTTTCGAGGTTTTGATTATTTTCCACTTTGAAACTGTTTTGTCTGACTGTAGTACACAGTTGTCGAGACTCATATTGGTTGCCGCCTCGATGGAACTTTATGAAAGTGATCGCCTTGAAAGAACATATTCTATTAGAAGAGCAGAACCGGGTAACAACTTCCAAAACACAAACCATATGATTTTGATTTCTGTTTTTCCACATTTTAAAGGAACACATGAAATGACAATCACAAGAGTCTTATAATGCAAGGAGTTTTATGAGCAAAAGTTCAAAATAAAAGAAGCTGAAATGGTTAGCATTTCCTGAGCAAGTTGTTCTGTTTCCAAACAATATATTCTGGCAATCAACAAAGTCTCGATCTCAAATTAGTTGGGGTCAGGTAGCAACAGAGACAAAGCAATGTAGGTAACATGAAGAAGCGGTTACCCCATTCTTCAGCAACTTCCTTCGACTTGAGAACCAATAAATGAGCTATACCATTTCGGTGCAGCTCCTTGGCGACACATACATTGCTCAAATATGCTCTCAAAAAGTCAGATCCAACACCCTATCAAACATTAAAACCAAAGATAGATGAGACCATATGGCAAGTCATCAACCTTAGACGGCTTAACCAGAGATCTGCTGATTAAAGACGACTAGTTCCAACAATATATTATTAGAATAAGTACCATATATAGAAAGAAAAAAATAGATACCACCTCGGGCCTGTTCCCAGTAATCTCATCTGGAAGCTTTAGACATTGGTTGAGATCAAGGGTCCCAATCACAACTCGTTCTTCTCCATTTTGAGAAAACTATAGGTGAAATAGTCAAGATTAGATTGGATAACTTTAATAGTCAACAAAAATAAATGAAAAGAAAAATCAATTTCCTCCAGTATAAGCATTTAATATTAGAATATTTACATGCACTTCTCAAGAATTTGAGTCATGGTTTCAATATTTGATTTGTGTCCCAGCCAGCTTAAGCTTCCATACAAGAATTTGGCTATTTAAGCTAGTTTTAGAGCATGAAAAGATCAATATTCGTAATTCAGATGTAGACTACAAGTTTCTGCCCTCAGAAAATTAGTAAACTAAGAAATAATGGGCTAAAAAATGAGTTTTGTTCAAGTATACTCGTTCACCAAGCATAAATGTTTTTATGAACTTGAGCAATATTCTGATAGAATCCTTGAATTCTATTGCTCAATTGGTACACAAAAAACAAGAACAAACTACAAGAACCCAAAGAGACCCAGTCTCTCAACCCAAACTCTCAAAGAGTTAACCAAATCAATTACACTTTTCTGAACACCTGTCTCTTCTCTCACCATCTATTTATACTCACTTCCCCCCACCCCAAAAAAAATAAAAAAATAGACACACTAGTCTCTTATTCATTCAGTCACTTTTAGTGTTGCATCGGTGGTCCCCTTGTCTCTTATTAATTGGGATCATATCATTACTCCCCCTTTTAAAATCCACCTTGTACTCAAGGTGGAAAAGAGAGAATAATCCACAAGACGAGCGAAACAAAAGTCAACACAAGAGAAGATGACCAACGAATAATCGAGACCAATGTCAACCATGATATGAAGCTCAGTAGTCCCTTAGCGGCTGAATGATTAATACCCCTCATCACTTGTGTGATGTAAGAACCAACCTTGACGACACTTGAAATATTAGCGACCATGGCTGGGACATCAATCGCAATGCACAACGCAACAAGCCAACTGATCATATGAGAGGAATGAAGAATGGAAGTGAGAATATTGGTACCATCAGCTACAAGAACATCTAGGTGTCCTGAACCATCAATGAACACAAAGCCGGTAGCCCCACATGTCTCATTGTGACATAGTATTTCATCAAACATTGCAAATGCAAGTTCAATACACCCAAATTGTACACCCTCAGCAGCAATGGATAAACCAAGGGCCTAACCCTTGCATGCAGGAAGGCCTCCAAAGTGAACCACTTGTTCTTCAATGTGCCTGCTCAACAATAATAGCAATGCATCTCAACATCCCTTGTAGCTGAGTCACAATTACAGATATAGTACTCAGTAATGGATGTAAAGCATGTGATGTTCAGAACCCAAAAGTAGGAGTTAAGAGCGACCTTAGAAGAGAATGACCATGCTAGGATCCATATGACCTTGTAGCAGAAACACACTCGGCATCGACCTTCAACAACTGTGAGAACCCAAAAACAAAGAAGGTGCTCAAGGACTTCACATTAGCTATAAAGCATTTGGTGTTGAGCATCACATAGCTGCACAAGTAAGAGCCCTCTTTGTTGTCATGAAATGTTGTTGCTTGGATGACAGTCAGACATCCAAAGAACAAGAGAAGAAAGACCATCCATAGAGCTGGTGTAAAATGTGTATCCCGTAGAAACCTCAAATAAGTCAGCTCAAATAAGTCAGGGTGACATAACCAACAATTCAAAACTGTGATGCAACCACTTGATGCAAGCCATAAGGCAATCTACCTCAACCAAAGCTATCATAACTAGGCGTCTTTCTCTCCTTGTAATAACACCACAATGACAACACACCAAGAGAACACATAATTGAGTAACCCCCATACCCATACGAGTTAACAGAAATAGACCCAAAACTGAAGTTGAAGTATGCAATGCAAGTCCTACCTCAAATGGTGTACACCATATGACCTCATTGTCAAAGAAAGTGCAAGCGATTGAGGGGGAAATGAGTAGAATGACAGGAACACGACGTTCTATGGAGTCATGAAGGTGTGAAGAATTGCAATGATAACCAAAGATGAAGACAAAACTGTAGGCATTCGATGATCCCGATCCATGAGGTGAGCAGGTGGTCCACCCACTTAAACTTTGATGAAGAGTGCTCCCATTGAGGAAAGTCCAACAATAGAGAACATATCTTGAATGGTAATGTGTAAACAGCCACAAAGTGCACGTGCCTTTGATGTTGCTTACTCCCCACCCATTGATCGCCTCCAACAACCCATCTCATCCCCCGAGTTGTCGATATGCAACAAAGTTGCAGAAACAAAAGAGGGAACGAAGTAACCAGAAAAGTAGATGATCATCGGTACAACAGACATCGGCGGCCAACACCTTGGCACAATGGCGGCAAAGCATTCCCCTCACTGCAATGAGCTACGACTGTCCACCTTAAAGTGCAGATCCGAAGAGGTGGACATGAAAAAGTGAAGCCAAACCCCAATCTCGGTGTCGATGACGAAGCTAGAAGGGATCTCAAGCCCTAGCTTCGTGTCAATGAAGCTTGCTGCCCAACAATCTCAGTGTCTCACGGGCGGAAGAATTCCTAGATATGGTGGATCTGAGGTTTTGGTAACCGATGAATATGGTGGTGTTGGTTGCCCAACAATCGGCAAACCCTCTAACAACTCTGGATTTAGCAAATCTGACACTTTCGGCGACAACAAAGGTGGCGAAGCTTGAAACCACAGAACTGGAGTTGTCCCTCGATTCGCCATCTGCACTTCGCTAACATGAGGTTGAACACCCAAGATTGAGAGGATGCCCAGTTTGTGATCTGATTTGGGAACAACTGCATCGCTTGTAACGCGATGTGCAATTTCTTCATGCTTGCCGTCGAACACAATGAATGAATATGAAAGAACCAACCTCCTTAGTGTCCAATCTCCATCTTCTTGTGAGATCACGATTGGAGGAAGGGAAGATCGAATTGACCACTTATCGAAAATCTATAACATGCGATCAAGCCCTATATTTCATATAGACCTCTTAACATTTCATCCGTCGTAAGCTTTGAATCCATTTCTTGATAGATTGTAGTGCTCTGATACCAATGATAGAATCCTTGAATTCTATTGCTCAATTGGTACACAAAATAACAAGAACAAACTACAAGAACCCAAAGAGACCCTGTCTCTCAGCCAAAACTCTCAAAGAGTTAACCAAATCAATTACACTTCTCTGAATACCTATCTCTTCTCTCACCGTCTATTTATACTCTCACTTTTTCCCCCAAAATGGACACTTACATTCATGTTTTTGCCTAAAAGCCTCAATTCACTCACTCACACTTTTAGAGTTGCATCAGTGGTCCCCTAGTCTCTTATTAATTGGGATCATATCATATTCTTAAGAACAAAAAATGATGGAAAACAAAAATAGACATGGGTTTCCTCTTCTTATTAGGGTCTAACCAAAAGGTGTCAAGAAGCAGAGTGCCTCCACTAGTTTGGATTGACCTACTGTAGGACCCAAATACTTGATGAGGTCTCCCAATAAAGTTTCCTCCATACCCAGGCTAACACTCACGATCTCTGGTTAAAAGGGCAATTAATCCAATCTACTCAACCCACCCTCTCAATGATCACAATTTTCCTCTCGACAACAATCAGACACTCAACTTTGTACAACAATTATACGATGACAAACCACACATGAATAGCTTGTTTATCTTTTTATGTTCTTGAATCTTCTATAGAGGGCGAGTTTATCATGCAAAATCAAGCAGATTTTCACACAATTTCTGATATTTTACAGAACGCAGATAAAATTTAATCAACGAATATCTTACAACCCAGCAAACCTACCATGAAAGTAGAGATGTGATTATCAAGTTAACAATGTAACATAAAAGGAAGACCCTCACCTTGCACACAGAACACAAATCACTAGCAAAGCTAGGCATTCGCGATAAAGGAAGAGTAGCATTTATGCAAGTAACCCTCCTAAAACCCGTCCTCTTCCCCGCAATTCGCTCCTTCAACGCCTCGAATTCCCGCTCCGCCAAGTACTTCCTATGCTCCTAATAGAACTTGACAAGCAAATCAGAAGGAATAATTAATAAATACCATCAGCACTACAAAAAAACACAGCAAATCAAATCCCCATCATTTATAACTTCGAAAAAACCCCTCTTCGTCGCATGACGAAAAGCAATTCAATGTACTACACAGAATTAGTTCTCACCCACAATTGCTAGACCAAAAACAGAAAAACCCTTTAAAAGGGTACTCACAAAACCCACAAAGGAACCCATCAAACACACCAAACAAAACCCTAATTCACCAAAAAAGATAACTTTTTTATTGTTTTGGACTCACATTGACGCCATAGGAGTTCTGTTGGTACTCATGGAACGATCGGATCCGCAGAAACGCAGCTGCCCAGAGCTCGTCTTCGCGAAACGCCTCGGCGATGCGCATCGAAGAGACGTCTAGGTCTAGGTCTAGGTCTAGGTCTAGGGCAAGGGCTTCTCGGGTGCAGAGCTGACAAGTGAGAGCCAATCGAAATGGGGTTCGATCAGTGGAGGAAGAGGAGGAGAAGAAGAAGCGTTGTTGGGTCTGAATTTTGGGGATTTGGGAGGAAGAGCAGTTGATTTGGAGGGTTTGAGCGATGAAGCCAAAAGGGGTGATGAGACGGAGAAGGAGAAGAGCTAGAGAGAAGAGCCATGGATAACTCTGCTGTTGCTTGTTGGTGTCCTCACAAATGGGAGATTCTAAGTTTCGCTTTAAAAGTTATAAAAGTTGATAATGGGAGTGTTAATTTCATTTGACCAAATGAGGAAAAAGGAGAGTGCAGAGGTAATTAGGTTGTGCAAGGAAGTAAAAAGGCTAGAGCATCTCTAATGTAAATTGTGGATTATAGGTGTAGACTCATGTTACGTCATTATGGTGGACTTTGAGTTTTTTATATTTTTGGGGGAAATTAAAGCCTGCGACAAATTTTATTTTTTTAAAAAAATTGATGTAAACAATTATTGAATAATTAGCATATAAATTAAAACTTCGATTAATATTTTGGACAAAGATTATATTTTTTATGCGAAAGATTGATTATATAGCATGACCAAAAATATATCGATTATATTGGACATCAAGCTATGTTTGTGTTAAATATAGATAACAGTATACTTTTAAGGCCTATGTAATTTTTATATTATAAAAAAAGGGAGCGACTAAATGAACCTCGCGGATTGCTCACGTACCTTAATTTTAAATTTTTACTTCGTGTAGCTTACTTTTTACTTAGTATAACTCTTTTTTTTTTAAATTCCAAAAATACCCTTACTTACTGTACCCTACTTTTTTACTTCGTATACCCCATCACCCTCACCCTCACCCTCACCCTCACCCTCACCCTCACCCTCATCTCAATACCCCTTGTTTATTGTACTCCACTTTTTTACTTCGTGCACCTCATCACTCGCACCCTCACCCCAATACCCTTATTTACTGTACCCTGTTTTTTTACTTTGTGTACCTCATCACCCTCACTTTCACCTCCAATACTTTTGCATGCGGTGTCAGATGAACAGAGCCGACACCTCTGAAATGGTGTCGGATGAACCGGGCCGACACCTCTAAAAGGTTTTGGTTGACTCCAACCGATAATGTAAAGATAACTTAGTTTTAGTAGGTGACGGAGGGATCAGCTGAAACCCCTAAAGAGGTTTCGGTTCGGTTCGTTCGACACCTCTTCATAGGTGTTGGTGCTATTTGTCTCACATTTGATCTTCAGAGGTGTCGGCTCTATTAGTCCGAAACCCGCGGCGACCAAAACGATAAAAAAAACTTCAAAACTCTCGAAAAATACTTGAAAATGTCAAAAAATAGTGAGTTTTGCTTGGAATCACTTAATATTTTCGATTTCATCGAAATTTTGTACCAAATATGCACGATTCAAGCTTCAAATTGAAGCCCTAAACCCAAAAACAAATTCACCGTAAAAATACTCAAAAATGAAAAAAAAAAAAAAACTCAAAAAAACTCAAAATCGACACTAAAAGAGATGATTAATGCATCCACGCCATCGAATCCATGTGGTTTTGCTCGAATTTCGTTAGATTTGGCTGATTTTTGGTGAGTACGATTTGAGAGAGATGACTGAGGTACAGAGTGAGTGGGGTATGGTGAGTAAAAACCCTTTTATATAAAGGGATAGTTAGGTAATTTTACAAAACTGGGGTATGTAAAGCAATCTATGGGCCGTTTAGCTGCTCCCATTTAAAATTGGTTGTATTTATTATATTTAATGAAAAAACAATTGTTTGGTTTCAAAAAAAAAAAAAGAAAAACGATTGTTTATGTAAGTTCTTCTTGTGAAATATCAAATCGTTGGAATTTGTAACTCTCTATTTATCTTTATATTTCAATTTTTTTTGGTGATTATCACCAAATATGAAAACGATCATATTTTATGGGAGCACTATTTTTGTAAAGTCGATGGGCGATTTTTTGGTTTTTCGATGAGTTGGCAATGTAAACATTGTCTATTACATCATCTTTATATCTAAAGAGTGTGGAGACAGTGTCTAGATTTTTTATGTCACGTCAACCGCACATCCTTAATTCACATTCCGATACGATAAAATCTTTTCGCTTCAATATTTATTTTGTTCTACGTGGTATAAATCCTCTCTCAATCTTCATTCCCATTAGATATGTCTTTATGGGTTCAAACCTTTTGAAAAATATTGTTTCTTTCTTATCAAGAATAATTAGGATGAGAGCGAGGAGAAATTTTTTTTTAAATTTTTTTTTGACATTTGTTAACAAAAAGGAGTAATAAATATATTTTTTAATAAAATAATGAGTAAATTTGATGTCCTATCTATGTTAGTGCCACGTCATAGCCATGTCAGCACCATGCCAACGCTACGTAAATGTACCTAACAGTTGCTTAAGAGAAAATGGGTGAAATGAACTGAGTGAAAGTTTTGAATAGTTTTGTGATGATTATAAAAAAAAAAATAAAAAATAAAGTTTTGTGATCAAGTCATTCTTAATTCGCTTAATATTGTCAATTCAAATATCATTTGTGTTCCAAATGCGAGATTCAAGCTCTAAATCGAAGCCTTAAATTCAACAACACCACCACATAACTGACTCAAGCAAAAATAAAAAAGAAAACCAACAAACTTATAAATTGACACAAAAAAGCTAGGGGCACTTACGATGTCGAATCAACACGGTTTTGTCTGGATTTCATTGGAGTTTGGTCCAGAGATGATGGTGCGATTTGAGAGGGGGAGAGAATGTGTTATCAATTGAATGACTGAGATATGATTGCGTGCGAGTCGGGACACCGAGTGTCTTAGGGTAGTTGAGAGTCGGTGTGACCACTTAGATAAATTTTATAAATTTGTGTGACCAATTAATTATGGTCCATATGAGATTAATGTACATTAATCGATTTAACCTATAGTTTATTTAATTAAGAAATCACATTTTAATATCCTATAGTTGTTTTAAAATTAAACTAACCTTAGGACAGACCTCGAGATCCGTGCTACCACACACTCCCATGATAAGAGTCACTCAAGTTGTGTCACATGAGAAGCTGGACTACCTAGTTAGTGACCACTGGATTTACTTCGAGATACACAATACACACTAGATCCTAACAACACCTATATATACAACTTGATGAAAAAAAAAATTGCACTATTTACATGCAAATCACATAGAACGGAAGAGAGGGGAGATTTTGAGGAAGTTTGGAGAGAAATTTGAGCTAGGAGTGGAGAGAATCAGAGATCCAAAATAAGGTAATCTCACCCACCATTTCTTTTACCCAATTTCTTATGGATTTTTTGTTATTTATTGGGTTTCAAACACAAATTTCGAATTTATAGACATGAACTATGGACTTGGTTGATTTGGAGTCTAAATGGTATGAATTACTCAAACAAACTAGTTCTAGTCGAAGTTGTTGGGAATTGTTTGTGAGAAGTTGGTATTTTCAGATTTTTTTTGGGTTTATACACATGCACATTGATCCGAGAATTTATTGTTGTTTATGTGGTTTTTGATGAAAAAATTTGGTCTCTTGAAGTGCTATTAGATCAGTGATAGAGAGAAGATGATTAGAGAAGTGAAGGAAGAAAGAAAGAAAAAAAATGAAAAATGAATACAAAAAAAAAACAGAGACGTTAAAACGTCTCTGGAGAAGAAAAAAAAATTTGGGGAAGAAGATGCACACGTGCGGGCCGCACGTGTGCATCCCCCCCCCCCATTTGGGCCAGGCCAAGGGGGGCCTGGGCCGGGCTAGGCCCATGAGCCGAGCCTGGCCCAGCGCACCTGGCCCGCCCAGAACCAGGTCGAGCGGACCCGACCGACCGACCACGAGGTTAGGGACCGGGTCGAGTCAACCCTACCCGACCTCGACCAAAAAAAAAAAAAAAAAAAAAAAATAAAAAAATATATATATATATATTATCGATTAAATATATATATATAATAAAATAAAATAAAAATATATTATTATCAATTAATTAATAATAATAATAATAATAAAAGAAATTAAATTAATAAAAAATAAATAAAAATATATTTTATATATTAATTTAATTTCTGGAAAATAAGGAAAATAGTTGGAAAATTCCTGAAAAAAAAAGATTGGAAAAAAATTATAGAAAATATAAGAAATTGAGAAAAAGGTAGAAAAATGGTTTTGGGGACTTTTCGAGTGTTTTTGGTACCCCGATATAACTCGAAAAATGTGTCAAAATTAAAGATTTACATAAAATTCTAAATTTTGGTTAAATATCATGAATCCACTTATTGTGGTTTTAAACCAATTAAAATGGTATAAAAATGAACCTCAGGATCTAAAGGAAATTCTTACAAGTTCGGGTGTACGAGTCGGGGTGTCGAGAGGCCGATAACTAGGACTACTGCGTTGACTTGTAAGTGAAACTGAGGGAACTCTTTACTTTATTTCATTCCAGTTATTTATAAATTTTCAGTCTATTTGCACACTAGCTAATTTATTTCCCACATCATGCTTTCCTTGTTTCTATTCACATTGAATATCGATATAGCATGATGTCTTGTTTGATATATCATTGACTCCATGCTTCCTTATATGCTCAATGTTTGTCTTGAAATATGGTTAATGAATATTTAGAAAATGCATGCTATAGGGTTATCTGCTATGTTGGACTTGTGTTCTACTTCCCTTGGAGCTTTGTAGCCTAACATATGTTGAAATCATAACATTTTAAGATATATATTCTTGAAAACTAAAGTAGGGATTATCTAGTGTCCATTACACACGAGATGTGCGGATTCACGAGGATTTCGGTCTTTCGGGGTCTCCGGCACTCGCCACTACACTTGGGCGGCACACGTGGCATGGACCACGGGGTTGTCGGCAAGTATAAATGATTTAAATACGCCGAGCACAGCTCCGCCATTTGAGGTTATTAAAAAAAAAGATAGATTATTATCATATGTTGAGCACAACTCCATACAGTAGTGGAAAAGGCTAGGTGATAGTTCTCACCGCCGACCAGGACGTAGATCATCTCGACTTTTGTGTCGTTTGTGTATCCGTTAACGTTGGTATTTACTTGCATTATTTATTCAAAGCATTTCTTCAAACTACATATGCTTTTAAATACCTTTTGTTTAAATTGGAAATGTAGTATTAGATTTCCCAGTTATCACTTAAATATCATCACACTCACCGTCTAGTTTGTGACGGTGGGTGTAGATCCATCGAGCGACGACACCAGGCGGCAAGGAGAAGATCGGCGACTACCTCGAGCTTTGAGCGCGTAGCTGCCCGTACACGTAGGGTACTTTTTTGTATTATGTTTATTTATGTCTTTATCTTTTAAGATGTTATTGGGATGAGTGTTAGATTACCCGACTTTTGGCTTTCACTTTGTTTATATATGTTCGTCGTTTACTTGCATATATATGGTGATCGTTATTTCCTGGATTCCACACTTAGGATTTAATAAGCAAAAAAAAAATTTCGCTAAAATATTAAAGACTTTCGCTAAATAAAATAATTGTTTAAACAAGAGAACACAGTAGTAAAAGGCCGACTAATTCGTAATCGGGTCCTATGTGTTGTGATTAGGGCTTAATTACGGGATTAGGCGGACGACGTGTGCCCTAGATTAGAAGCGGGGCCGTCACGGTTGGTATCAGAGCTTAGGCTTTAGAACCTTAGGGGCAAAGCATAGTGTTGAATAAGGATTTTGATGCTAATTTCGTGATTGGTATCAAAGATCATTTATCAAGGAATAAAGCATAAATTTGAATAAAATGCACACCCTAGAAGTGGAAACCGAGATGAACCTTGCCTAGGAATTATTTTGTTGGGAATTGAGTGAAAGTGAGTTGGGAATTTGTATATATATATATGCTATCTTTTTCAATATGTATACGTATATACGTGGTAGACTTCGTAATAGTGATAGGAAATCGTTATCCACATGCAGACGACGATGACGGATGCACGCGAGACAAAGCGATGGGGGTGCTAGCGTAGTCGCCTCCTACTACATCGACGACGACTATCAGAGGTTGGCGGATAGAGTAGCGGCACAGGGACAGCAGATGGCTGATTTCATGGCCTTCATGACAGCACAGATCACCGCACTTACTCAGGCCGTCGCCACTACTCCTACGACTACCACACATCCGACGACCGGACCTACTACTATACCACCCAGCGTTCCAGATATTGCACCCGTACTAGACCCACATATTGTTCAGGATACGGTAGTGACGCCGACTCTTCCGGTAGTGACCGTTTCGACGGCAGAGGTAGCAGTGATGACTCCGACTCCCACACATACACTTTCAGGCTCAGCAGTGGGGATTCAGCTGGTGAAGGACTTTCTCCGCCTTCAGCCAGTGTACTTCGACGGGGAGAGAAACTTTGAGAAGATTGAGGGATGGATATTATCACAGGAGAAGCTACATCGGATTTTGGGGATCGAGGATAGACTACGCCCAGATTTGTCTTCTTATACGCTACAGAGAGATGCCGACGTCTGGTGGCACACCACCATAGCTACTGATGGGGACTTTAAGTCATGGACGACCTTTAAGGCCAAGTTTTATCAGCAGTACTTCCCGCCGGGAGTCATAATGAGGTTGAGGAGAAAGTTTATGAGTTTGAGGCAGAGAGCAAATGAGTCAGTTATAGAGTACCAACATAGATACGGGTATCTGAGGCAGTTTGCGGGGGATTTGGTCCGAGATGAGTTGGGAGATGTGTATCATTTTGGGGCAGGTCTGAGAGCAGACATTGGCTATCACGTAGTCAGCACGGGCGCTAGGACACTCACCGAGATATACGAACGTGCACTTTCCCACGAGACCTACTACCTTGGTGTAATAGGCCGACGGGCGAGGGCTTAGGCGAGAGATTGACATTAGAGCAGGCCGCAGATTTCGAGAGGAGGCGGCGGAGTGGCAAGGCACCCAGGACATGGGATAGAGGCTTCCATGGATCGGGGGTGACTTCATGTTCTACATCGTTGGTACCTCAGGTGTCTTATGTCGCGTCAGCACAGAGCTCAGGGAGAGGACGTTCCATACCATCACCATCGATTAGGCCAGTATTACCAGCGCCAGAGAGACTTACTCTTCTGGCACCATCAACACCACGACAATATCGCAGACGGGGTGGTAGAGGCGAGGCGGGGGTAGAGGCGAGAGGACCCCATCGAGGGGACGAGATACTGAGACTCCGATTCAGGGACGACCATAGTCGGTCGGCGCAAACAAAGTTTCATGTTATAGGTGCGGACAGGTGGGACATTTGGTGAGGAGTGTCCACGATCACGACGATGCGTCCACCACGAGTCGAGAGAGACGGCTCGCATGGTGGCACGGCGGATACTAACGCTACGCGAGTCTCATCGAGGGTACGGTTTCTATCGCTGGTAGAGATTCTTATGTTTTATTTGATTCGGGTTCCACTATTTCCTTTATTTCTGAACGCATGTTAGGCATACTAGGATTGACACCGATTAGGCTTGGAGTACATTTGATATTGAGCACCGCCGCCGGAGATAGGGTTTACCCTAATAGTCTAGTGGAGAGAGTTCTAGTAGAGATTAGTGGGATAGAGTTACCCGCCGACTTTAGAGTCCTTGAGATGTTAGAGTTCGACGCTCTCTTCGGGATGGACTGGTTATCAGCATACCATGCTTACATAGATTGTTTTAGTAAGTCTGTCGTATTTGAGATCCCAGGACGTCCGATGTTCGTACACCGAGGTAGTACAACGAGAGTCGATACCATGAGAGGTAGATTGGCGACTAGTGAGGAGATGGAGACTCTAGTAGCCTTGTATACTATAGCAGAGAGTCAGGGACCCCGACTTGAGGACATACCGATCGTTAGAGAGTTTTCCGACGTCTTTCCTGAGGAGTTGCCAGGACTACCACCGCCGCGAGAGGTAGACTTAATCATCGAGTTAGTACCAGGCACCAAACCGATCGCGATACCACCTTACCGTATGGCCCCGAAGGAGCTAGAGGAGTTGAGGGCTCAGCTTAAGGACATGGGGGAGAAGGGATTCATCACACCTTCCATGTCGTCGTGGGGAGCGCCAATACTTTTTGTGAAAAAGAAGGATGGTAGTCTACGACTGTGCATCGACTACAGGCAACTGAATAAGGTTAAAATCAAGAACAAGTACCCGCTACCGAGGATTGATGATTTGTTTGAGCAGCTGAGAGGAGCACAGTTCTTCTCCAAGATAGACCTGAGATCAGGGTATCATCAGCTTAGGATCAGGGACGAGGACCAGTCTAAGACAGCGTTCCGCACCAGATATGGACACTACTAGTTTACGGTTATGCCGTTCAGGCTAACCTACGCCCCCGCCGTGTTTATGGACCTTATGCACCGAGTATTCAGGCCATTTCTTGACCAGTTCTTAGTAGTCTTCATCGACGACATTCTGATCTATTCGAGGACACGAGAGGATCACGAGCAGCACCTCAGGGAGACGTTGCAGATGTTGAGGAAGCACCGTTTATATGCCAAGTTCAGCAAGTGTGAATTTTGGCTTTCAGAAGTCAAGTTTTTGGGTCACGTTGTTGGAGCAACGGGGATTGTCGTAGATTCGGCCAAGATTCAGACGATTATGGGTCAAGCTAAGCACCGACGTCGGTGACGGAGATCGGGAGTTTTTCGGGGTTAGCGAGGCTACTACCGTAGGTTCGTGAAGGATTTTTCTAAGATTGCTTCGCCGATGACTAGATTGACACAGAAAGACGTCGTGTATGACTGGACAGAGGAATGCGAGAACGCATTTGAGCAGTTGAAGAGGTTGTTGACGACCGCACCAGTATTGACACTGCCTAAGGTTGGACAGGGATTCCTAGTATACACTGATGCTTCACACACGGGACTTGGATGCGTGTTGATGCAGGGTAGCGGAGTTGTGGCTTATGCTTCGAGACAGCTGAAGATACATGAGAAGAACTACCCGACGCATGACCTTGAGTTAGCAGCAGTCGTATTTGCGCTGAAGGTGTGGAGACACCACTTGTATGGGGAGAGATTCACACTTTTCACTAATCACAAGTTTCTGAAGTATCTATTCACACAGAAGGAACTGAATATGAGACAACGCAGGTGGTTAGAATTCTTGAAGGACTATGACTTTTCTTTGGAATATCACCTAGGAAAAGCGAACGTAGTCGCCGACGCACTGAGTAGGAGACCGACCAGAGACGCCGAGGTTGTCGGATGTCATATGACGCACGAGTATGGATTACTTGAGGCAGCAATGACAGTAGGTCAGTCAGACGTTCCTATTGATACCCGGATTGAGATTTGCGCACAGACGAGAGTACATACCGTGTCTACACAGAGTGTGTCAGAGGGTCAGAGGACTGACAGGTTGTACCAGCAATTCAGCGAATTAGCGCGGAGTTTAGATTGTGTTGATTGGACAGAGACATCTGATCAGTGTCTGAGATTCAGGGCAAATTGTGGATACTAGAGATGCCGGAGCTGAGAGTGGAAATTCTTCAGGATTCACACCATTCCCGATTTACTGTTCATCCAGGCAGGACTTAGATGTATCATGACATGAAGAGACATTTCTGGTGGCCTGGGATGAAAGCGGATGTGTCAGAGTTTATCAGGAATTGTGAGATTTGTCAGCAAGTGAAGGCAGAACATCGTAAACCTGGAAGACTGTTACAACCATTGCCCATTTCGAGATGGAAATGGGAAGACATCGCCATGGACTTCATCAGAGGGTTGCCGAGGACAGCCAAGAAACATGATTCCATTTGGGTAATAGTTGATAGACTTACAAAGTCTGCCCATTTTCTGCCAGTTGCAGCGCACTACACGTTTGATCAACTGAGTATACTTTTCGAGAGGGAGATCATTAGGCTGCATGGAGTACCGTTGACCATCACATCAGACAGAGATGCTACGTATACTTCCAGGATGTGGCGAGTATGCAAGAAAGCGATACGGTACACGCCTACAATTCGCAAGACTTTTCATCCTCGGGACCGACGGACGAGACGGAGAGAGCGAATCAGGTTCTAGAGGACATGTTGCGGGCCTGTGTTAGAGTTCGGTGGATCTTGGGAGGAGTATCTACCATTATGTGAGTTTGCCTACAACAACGGTTATCGGCTAGCATTGAGATGGCGCCATTTGAGGCTTTGTATGGCGAGACCATGTCATTCGCCGTCGTGTTGGGTGAAGCCGAGAGGACGAGTTTCAAGTAGGGCTGAGATTGTTGTTGACCACACCGAGAAGGTACGACCGATTCGACAGAGGCTCAAGGCGCCCAAGAGAGGCGAAAAAGTATGCGAGACAAGTACCACAAACGATCTCACTTATTAGGGAGCCTACGTCTATCTTAAGGTCTCCCTCGGAAGGGTTTGCGAGAGATTTGGTGTGAAGGGCAAGCTCGCACCGCGTTTCATCGGGCCATTCAGAGTTAGGAAACGGGTTGGAAAGGTTGCATACGAGTTAGAGCTTCCTCCGCAGATGTTAGGTGTTCATCCGGTCTTCCATATTTCGATGCTTCGACTGGCTGAGTCGAAAGCGATTCTGCTGACAAACGATTGACTTGAGTCAGATCGACCTGAGTGAGAATTTCTCATATGAGGAGCAGCCTATCCAGATCCTAGAACGAAAGGTACAACAGCTAAGGAACAAGTCTATCCCAAAGGTGCTCGTCAAGTGGCAGTTCCACAGCGATTCGGAACTCACTTGGGAGCGGGAAGACTATATGCGAGATCATTTTCCGTACCTCTTCGAGTCAGGTATAATCCTAACCTGAATTTAATTTCGAGGACGAAATTTTCATTTTGTTGGGAATATTTGTCACGGCCCAATTTCCTAATCTTGATTAACTTGCTTAATCAGGATCACCGACCCGTGACGTGGGGCGCGTATGAGATGCGCACACTGACCGAGGCACGTGGCCGAGGTAAATGTTATAATTGAACTGGTGTATGCCTAGTGTTGTGTATGTGTGTAGACTAATTAAGTCAAATTGTTTGCAAATCATAGACGCCGAGTTGACGCGAGCGGGGACACGCTTTGGAGTGCGTGCAAGTACGAGTACTTAGTGGAATTACCGGGGTAACGAGACTAGGCTAGGAAATAACAATTTATTTCAAATCTACCTTAACATAAATTAAGTTATTTAATTTAGTTGGAAAATACGACGTTCGACGCACGGGGAAAGCGCCTCGAGTTGCGTGCGAGTCGGGACACCGAGTCTTAGGGTAGTTGAGAGTCGGTGTGACCACTTAGATAAATTTTATAAATTTGTGTGACCAATTAATTATGGTCCATATGAGATTAATGTACATTAATCGATTTAACCTATAGTTTATTTAATTAAGAAATCACATTTTAATATCCTATAGTTGTTTTAAAATTAAACTAACCTTAGGACAGACCTCGAGATCCGTGCTACCACACACTCCCATGATAAGAGTCACTCAAGTTGTGTCACATGAGAAGCTGGACTACCTAGTTAGTGACCACTGGATTTACCTCGAGATACACAATACACACTAGATCCTAACAACACCTATATATACAACTTGATGAAAAAAAAAATTTGCACTATTTACATGCAAATCACATAGAATGGAAGAGAGGGGAGATTTTGAGGAAGTTTGGAGAGAAATTTGAGCTAGGAGTGGAGAGAATCAGAGATCTAAAATAAGGTAATCTCACCCACCATTTCTTTTACCGAATTTCTTATGGATTTTTTGTTATTTATTGAGTTTCAAACACAAATTTCGAATTTATAGACATGAACTATGGATTTGGTTGATTTGGAGTCTAAATGGTATGAATTACTCAAACAAACTAGTTCTAGTCGAAGTTGTTGGGAATTGTTTGTGAGAAGTTGGTATTTTCAGATTTTTTTTGGGTTTATACACATGCACATTGATCCGAGAATTTATTGTTGTTTATGTGGTTTTTGATGAAAAAATTTGGTCTCTTGAAGTGCTATTAGATCAGTGATAGAGAGAAGATGATTAGAGAAGTGAAGGAAGAAAGAAAGAAAAAAAAATGAAAAATGAATACAAAAAAAAAAAAACAGAGACGTTAAAACGTCTCGGAGAAGAAAAAAAAATTTGGGGAAGAAGATGCACACGTGCGGCAGCCGCACGTGTGCATCCCCCCATTTGGGCCGAGGCCGGGGGGCTGGGCGGGCTCGGCCCATGAGCCGAGCCAGGCCCAGCTCCGACCCGACCCAGAACCGGGTCGGGTCGGGCGAGATCCGACTCGACCACGGAGTTAGGACGAGATCGAGGTCAACCCGACCCGACCCGACCAAAAAAAAAATTAAAATTAAAATAAAAAAAATAAAAAAAATATATATATTATCGATTAAATATATATATATATAATAAAATAAAATAAAAATATATTATTATCAATTAATTAATAATAATAATAAAAGAAATTAAATTAATAAAAAATAAATAAAAAAAATTTTATATATTAATTTAATTTCTGGAAAATAAGGAAAATAGTTGGAAAATTCCTGAAAAAAAAGGATTGGAAAAAAATTATAGAAAATATAAGAAATTGAGAAAAAGGTAGAAAAATGGTTTTGGGGACTTTTCGAGTGTTTTTGGTACCCCGATATAACTCGAAAAATGTGTCAAAATTAAAGATTTACATAAAATTCTAAATTTTGGTTAAATATCATGAATCCACTTATTGTGGTTTTAAACCAATTAAAATGATATAAAAATGAACCTCAGGATCTAAAGGAAATTCTTGGGAGTTCGGGTGTACGAGTCGGGGTGTCGAGAGGCCGGATAACTAGGACTACTGCGTTGACTTGTAAGTGAAACTGAGGGAACTCTTTACTTTATTTCATTCCAGTTATTTATAAATTTTCAGTCTATTTGCAAACTAGCTAATTTATTTCCTACATCATGCTTTCCTTGTTTCTATTCACATTGAATATCGATATAGCATGATGTCTTGTTTGATATATCATTAACTCCATGCTTCCTTATATGCTCAATGTTTGTCTTGAAATATGGTTAATGAATATTTAGAAAATGCATGCTATAGGGTTATCTGCTATGTTGGACTTGTGTTCTACTTCCCTTGGGGCTTTGTAGCCTAACATATGTTGAAATCATAACATTTTAGGATATATATTCTTGAAAACTAATGTAGGGATTATCTAGTGTCCATTGCACACGAGATGCGCGGATTCACGAGGATTTCGGTCTTTCGGGGTCTCCGGCACTCGCCACTACACTTGGGCGGCACACGTGGCATGGACCACGGGGTTGTCGGCAAGTATAAATGATTTAAATACGCCGAGCACAACCTCGCCATTTGAGTTTATTAAAAAAAAAGAGAGAGATTATTATCATATGTTGAGCACAGCTCCATACAGTAGTGGAAAAGGCTAGGTGATAGTTCTCACCGCCGACCGAATGTAGATCATCTCGACTTAGCCTGTGTCAGTTTGTGTATCTGTTAACGTTGGTATTTACTTGCATTATTTATTCAAACATTTCTTCGACTACATATGCTTTTAAATACCTTTTGTTTAAATTGGAAATGTAGTATTAGATTTCCCAGTTATCACTTAAATATCATCATACTCACCGTCTAGTTTGTGACGGTGGGTGTAGATCCATCGAGCAACACCAGTCGGCAAGGAGAAGATCGGCGACTACCTCGAGCTCGAGCGCGTATTTGCCCGTACACGTAGGGTACTTTTTTGTATTATGTTTATTTATGTCTTTATCTTTTGGGATGTTATTGGGATGAGTGTTAGATTACCCAACTTTTGGCTTTCACTTTGTTTATATATGTTCGCGCTTAATATGAGTGAGTAAAAACCTTTTTATATAGAGACATCAAAGTCATTTTTAAGCAAGAGTAAAAGTGAAATGTTCAAAAAAAAATTTACTGACCTACATTTAGCAAAAAATCGAGCTCTATGGTAGAATTTGATCTATGTAGTCGACCCAATTAATTTGAGATTGAGGTTATGTTGTTGTTGTTATTAATGTACGTTCAACAAAAATGTGGTATGTCAATCTTTATTTTATTTACTTTTATTGGGTCTAATCCTATCATTTTAACTTTTTGATTAAAGAGAGGCTAATCCCCTGGTTACATCAACTTATCATATTAACACACAAAAAAGCCTATTATAGTTAACTTTAAAGTTCATAACTTATTTTAATACTTTAATATACTTTATCAATTTGTTGGTGTTAAACGTTGGAATCGAGTATTTTTTTAGAAACAAAATGAGACTTCACTTGTTAAAGGCAACAATTGTGTAAAAACACAACTCCTTTGAGTTGGCTACTAGCAATCTCGCCTATAAAGTTTAGCGGAAAATGTTTTGATAACATCCTTTTGTTATAAAGTTATTTAGTCTCTTAAATTTTATATTGAAATGCGCGTGCCCGTCTTTACATGAATGTCTAAGGAGTGTCAGCAACCATGTAATAGAAAGTTGCATCAAAAGAATGTCACCGTACATTTCATCACCCAAAGTTTTAACAACAGAGCTACTAAACCTCAATAAAATAAAAAAATAAAAAGTAGGGCTACTATAATAACACATAAAGATACCTCAAAACCTACAACTCTACAAGGCAACAACTGTGTAAAATACTATTTCAATTAGGTGTTCATAAGGTGTAAAACAAAATTTTAATTAGCTGTTCAAAAGGTTGTAATACGGTTTTATATCAGTTTCACCAGTTTACCTCAAATTAAGGTGCCACCTAGAGGTGTACACGGATTGAATCTAGTCCAATTAAGGTCAATCAGTAATTCAATTCAATTATTGCGAATTGAAAAAATACAGTCCAATACAGTCCAAATAATTCATCAATCCAACTCAATCCAATTTGCAAAATACGGATCGGATTGATCAAGTTTTACGGATTGACGTTTTTCTATCTAAAGATTCATGAAATTAAACTTAATCAAATGAATCAGAAGAATTATACATCTCATTAATGACAAATTTACAACATACATTTCACAAATCTATATATAGCATATTTCCCGTAAACTTATCATCACAATGACCTTCAAAATGTAAGTTCCTACACAAGTTCCTACATAAACAAATATGTCATCTACAAATTTTCAACATACACCCTCACTAAAGCACAAAAAAAGTGCACGTATATGCTACAAAAAAACCTACATAAAAAAGATTAAAAGCATAGTCTTTTAAATAACAAAAGAGTTAAGATACTAAAAGAACGATCATAAGTATAGTCTTTTAGATGTTATATTTTAGAGTTAATAGTTTAAGTTGATGCTTACCAATTTTAAGATACTTTTAAAGTATCATACGATCATATATGTATATGTGTTGATATCTAAACAACATCACATGTGTATAAACGAGAACCCAAAAGGAACATATATATGACAATGGATCAGATTCAAAACAAATGGATACATAGCCAAAATTACAACAAAAGGACAAAATACCTACAAAGTGAGACCAAAATCAAACCGCGGGTCTCAAGACCTCATCACTTGCGATCGACACGAGAGGCCCAAAAGCGCCTCCCCTGCTCAATCCACCCCGTATGAACCAATGGGCCCGAAGGTCGCCTCCATCGAACGCACACACTCGTTAGGAAAAGCCACGACAAAGCCATTTGCTAAATTCCTAACACACTACCGAAAGAAAACCACAGTCACAAGCCGGATGATAAATCATTTCGATAGGCTCCAACGAGAAGCCACAGTCTATGCCGGCTGCTAAACTCGTGGAGACTTCTCATCACAGTCGGACTACCTAAACCCTAGGTCACCTGAACTAGAATGGAATACAAAGGGCTTGCATTTTAAGAATAATTAATCAATAAATAGAAAAGCAATTATGTTGATTCTATTGTTGCCTTTACTCACCTCAATTTCCGCTAAAAACGCCCTCGCGTAGCTCCACACGTTCCCCAATTAGTTTCCAACACTCCGCTCGTCACCTAACAATTATTTCGACCAATTTTCGTTAATTTTTCCCTAATTATTCCAAGTATTCTTCAATTTTTCTCAAATTTAACTCATTTTCTACAATTTTCTAAATTATTGTTCCTTTGCTCAATTTGGGTCGCTAATCCGGTATTGAGTTCCATTTAAACCCATTAGGATACTCGAGCAAAACCTCATAATTTTCATACAATTTAGAAAAATATTTTTCAATATTTTTCTGGCTATTTTTAACAATTTCACGCTTTATGAGACAAAAACCCCGACAAAAGTCTCGTCACGAATCTCAAATTTTCTTTATCTTTCATAAAAATTCCCAAATTTCTATTTATTTGGTTGAAATATAATTTTTCAGAATTTTTTTTCCTATTTTTCTGAATTTTCCAGATTTTTCCAATATTTATTTCAAAAAAAATAAAAATAAAACATATTTAATTTATTTATTTATTATAAATAAATATATTATTATTTTAATAATGGTGGGTCCCTGGGTCGGGTCCGACCCGGTCCACCCTAACCAGGTCGGACCGGGCCGACCCACCTGTGTCGGGCCCGGTCGGGCCAAAGTTGGGTCGGGTCCGGTCACCATGACCCACCCCACCACTTCATCTTCTCCAATTTTTTTTTTTTAACAGAGACAAACCGGTTGGTTCGTCTCGCCTCCATTCTTTTTTTTTTTTTTTTTTTTCTTCTCTTCTTTTCTTTTTTTCTTTCTTTACAACAAACAACAACAACAACAACATCAACACCAACCAATTAAAAATCCAATTTCTCCTAAAATTAACAACACAACAACAACCCCAACAACACAACGCAACAACAATCACAACTCACCTTTGTGCCGATTCCCTAAACTCTTGACCTCAATCACTCCATCAATTTTGAAAACTTCCACACCCTCACTTGACTGATCTCTCTCTCTTCGATCTCCTCCTCTTTGATTTTCAATTTTTTTTTACAGTGAATGGCAAGAAAATTGTGGCGGTGGGATTTTGTTGATAAATTTTGAGGTGAAATGACCATTTTGCCCCTCCATTCTTATCTCTTCCTTAATAAACTAATGCCCATCTTGGTCATTTCTCATTTTTTTATTTCATATATATTTATATATATACTTTATATATATAAATATATATATATATATGTACAATTATATTTATATAATTGTATTGTTCGCGCCTACAATTTCGTTGTGCGCGCCAACGAGTTCATTCGGGCGTGCACATTACCATTTGACTCACGCGTGTCGCCCACGATCTCGCGCATCACTCGGCGCCCATAATTTATTATTTAATTCCATAATTATTTCCATTTGTATTTGTCAGTGTTTTTATTTCATTTTCGTCCCACGGATTTTCAAATAACCATTTGGCGCGTTCTTTCGTACCGAACTCGTTCAACGGTACCAACACACACTCACCACGTCCTCACACATTTAGGATATTAAATTTAATGTTCGGTAATAAATAAATAATACAAATCACCAAACAAACATAACATACCTCGTTGTCGACTCCCGAGGACCGAAACAAGTACACCACGGCTAGTAGGGCCCACAATACGACCCGAAATGTCACGTGGTACGAGTTAGAATTTTAGGGTCGTTACGGTCTCCCCTTATTGAGAATTTCGTCCTCGAAATTAAACGAAAATACGGGGGTAAGACTTACCGGAATCAAAACAAGTAAGGAAAATGCTCGCGCATGTAAGACTCCAGTTCCCAAGTTAGTTCCTTGTCCCCGTGATGCTGCCACTTGACGAGAACTGAGGGAATTTCCTTATTCCTCAATACCTTCACCTTCAGTTCCATAATCTGAATAGGCTGCTCATCGTAAGTAATGTTTTCCCTCAGATCAATCTGACTCAGGCCCACAATCGGTCGTTTGCCCTCTCTCGACCTATCCAGTCGAAGCATTGATATGTGAAATACAGGGTGAACTCCTGCTAAATGAGATGGTAACTCAAGCTCATACGCTACCTTGCCTATTCGTTTCTTCACTCTGAATGGACCTATAAACCTCGGCGCAAGCTTACCCTTGATCCCAAATCTTTTGTGACCCTTCAGTGGAGAATCAGATATACATAGTCTCCCACCTCATACTTTAACTCGCCATGGTATCTGTCATAATACATCTTCTGCCTCTCTTGCGCACCCTTCAACCGAAGTCTGATCAGTCGTACCTTCTCTGTGTGATCCACTACAAACTCTGGCCCAATCACTGCCACATCCTCTAGCTCTGCCCAGCAAGATGGAGATCTGCACGGCCTGCCGTAGAGTGCCTCAAACGGTGCCATACCAATACTGGCCTGATAACTGTTATTGTAAGCAAACTCACACATATGAAGATACTCCTCCCAAGAACCACCATACTCTAATACACACATCCTCAACATGTCCTCCAACACCTGAATCAGTCTCTCTGACTGCCCATCGGTCTATGGATGATAAGCTGTACTAAGATCCAACTTCGTGCCAAACTGTGCCTGCATACTTTGTCAAATCTGCGACGTAAACTGCGACCCTCTGGCTGACACAATCGACAATGGCACTCCATGCAGTCGCACTATCTCTCTCTCGTACAAGCTCGCCAACCTATCGACTCGATGTGTGGTAGAAATTGGTATGAAGTGCGCAGACTTCGTCAATCTATCTACAATCACCCAAATATTGTCATGTATGCGATGAGACCGAGGTAACCCACTGACGAAATCCATAGCGATGTGCTCCCACTTCCAACGAGGAATAGGAAACGGCTGCAGTAATCCACCAGGCCTCCTATGCTCAGCCTTAACTCGCTGGCATATCTCACAACCTCTAACATAATCACTAACATCGGTCTTCATCCCCGGCCACCAAAACAGACGACGCATATCAGCATACATCTTGGTCCTGCCCGGATGAACCGAAAAACTTGAGCGGTGAGCCTCCTGGAGAATCTCGTCATGTAACTCAGCCACTGATGGAATCCACAGTCTCCCTCTAAATCTCAGGCCGAAATCTGTCGAATGACTCCATTCTGGATGATCTGAACTCTGAGCAAACTCACTGTACCTCCGATCGCTCATCGACCGTCGCCCATCAAGTACACTCTGGATAGAGACTGTTTGAGTCCTCAACTGCCCACAAATCAACACTCTAGTACTGGTCGGGATATCAATAGAGTACATCATCTCAACTGCCTTGAGTAATCCATACTCATGTGTCACGCAACACGTCACAACCTCCGAGTCAACCCCTCTTCGGCTCAATGCGTCAGCTACGACATTAGCCTTCCCCGAGTGATACTCCAATGAGAAATCATAATCCTTGAGGAACTCTAGCCACCGTCTCTGTCTCATATTCAGCTCTCTCTTAGTGAAGAGGTACTTCAAACTCTTGTGGTTAGTAAACAACACAAACCTCTCTCCGTACAAATAATGACGCCAAATCTTCAGTGCAAACACCACTGCCGCCAACCCCAAGTCATGTGTACGGTAATTCTTCTCGTGAATCTTCAGCTGTCGGGACGCATAAGCTATCACTCTACCGTCCCGCATCAAAAACACGACCTAAACCGACCAAACAAGCATCGGTGTTCACCACAAAACCCTTCCCCGACTCGGGTAATACGAGCACCGGCGCGGTAGTCGATCTCTCCTTTAAAGTCCGAAAAGCCACGCTCACAACTATCATCCCACCGAAATCGACTTCCTTCTTCGTCAAGCTGCGTCATCGGTGCCGCAATCTTTGAGAAGTCCGCACAAATCATTCGTAATAACCGACCAATTCCGAGAAAACTCCGAATCTCTGTCACTGAACTCGGTGTAGGCCAATCAACAACTGCTCTAACCTTAGCAGGGTCTACCGACACTCCGCTAGCTCCGACAATATGACCTAAAAATCCAACCTCTGTAAGCTAAAACTCACACTTACTGAACTTGGCATACAGTCTATGCTCCCTCAACGTCTGTAAAATCGTCCTGAGGTGTTCCTCATGCTCCTCACGAGTCTTAGAATAAATCAAAATGTAGTCAATGAACACTATAACAAATCTATCCAAATATTGTCTCAATACACGATGCATGAGATCCATGAACATTGCTGGGGCATTCGTCAACCCAAACGACATAACGGTAAATTGATAGTGCACATATCTCGTGCGAAAAGCCGTCTTCTCTCTGTCCTCTTCTCTAATCCTCAACTGATGATAGCCAGATCTCAAATCAATCTTCGAGAACCACTGCGCTCCAGTCAGTTGATCGAACAAATCATCAATACGAGGTAATGGATACTTGTTCTTCATTGTCACTCGGTTCAATTGCCTATAGTCGATACACAATCTCGGTTGCCGTCTCTCTTCTTCACAAACAAGACCAGCGCACCCCAAGGTGACATACTCGGGTGAATAAAACCTAATTCCAACATCTCATCTAACTGTGATCTCAGCTCCTCCAACTCCTTAGGAGCCATCCGGTACGATGGAATTGATATCGGTTTGGTTCTAGAAACCAAATCAATGATGAAATCAATCTCTCTCGTCGGTGGTAACCCGGGAAGCTCTGCTGGAAACACGTCTGGAAACTCGCACACAACTGGTACCTCATCGATCCTTGCCTCCGCTTTTTCTACTGTACTTAAAACACTCATAAACGTCTTAACCTCACTACTCGTGGCTACTCTGCCTCTGGTAACTCTCAACTGAGTCGCACCGCCACGAAAAGTAAACTCTGGTTGTCCAAGAATCTGAAATGTGACCGTCTTGTCGAAACAATCAATCTGTACGTGATAAGGTCCTAACCAATCCATACCTAATAACGCATCAAACTCCAGAAACTCTAACACTCTAAGATCTATTGGTAACTCATGTCCCTCTATCTCTACAATACATCACTCACAAATCATGTTAGGGTAGATTTTATCCCTAGCAACTGTGCTAAGAACTAGAGGTCTCTCTAACCTAACTCATCAACCATGCGTCCAGAAATAAAGGAAACAGTAGAACCAGAGTCAATCATAACATACATCAAATGACCACAAATGTAAATCATACCCTCAACGAGATGTCGAGTCGCCTGAGGGTCTGGCTCAGCAACAACATGTACACGTTCCCTCGTATGTTGCTGACGTGGTGCTACTCTCTGCTGAACATCAACAGGTTGTGGGCACTCTCTGATGAAATGTCCCGTCTGTCCACATCGATGGCAAGCTCCCGCAGGTCTCTGTCTAAACTTAGCTGCTGTGGGCACTCTCTTGACAAGATGACCCATCTGTCCACACCTATAACACGCTCAGCAACAGTCTCGTGTTGAGTAATCTCGCCTACTCGATCCACGACGACATCTGTCCCACTCTTTGTACACTAACCCTACCTCTGCCTCCACCATCTACAGGCCGCTTTTTCTTGTGTGGTACCGGTGGTGGTCGGTCGTCAGAAGGTAACTCGTATGCGAGTAGGTGTGGTGACATATGTCCGAACCAGGTGCGAAGCGTACGACGAAGCTACACTACGAGCTCGCGCATCGCCGAATCTCGCCATCTATTCCTCTTCCTCCTGCCCCCTAAATGGCCTTGTCCCCGCTCATCTTGTACCTCACGGGGCTGATCATATCCCTGTGCGGGATGTGTCCTCAGATATGCCTCCCTCGCCAAACTACGGTCATAAGCATCCTGTAGTGTAGGAGGTAGAGTAGTGACCACTGTCCCTCCAATAGCTGGCAACAAGCCTTCAGTAAAATAATAGACCTGATCTCTGTCTCGGTCAGCTACTCCATCAGCAAAAGGAAGTAAGTGCTGATATCTGCCCATATAAGTCATAACGGACTCTCCTAATGCCTGTCGGATATGCATAAACTCGTCCCTCTTGGCTATCATAGCTGAAGGTGGATAAAACTTCTGACTGAAATACTTCTTGAAATCTAACAAGGTAGTCGGCTCTCCATGTGTGGATACTAAATTTTCCCACCATATTTCTGCATCTCCAGTCAAAGAAAATGCTGCCAACCTAGGTTTTCTGCTATCCTCGATCTTGAGAAGTTTCTGAACCTTCTCGTGACTACGAATGTACAAATCCGCCTCATCTACACTTGAACCGCCGCTGAACTTCTTTGGTTTATACTTCTCATACTCCCGAGTCCACCCCGCCTCTACAGTAAGGCGTGAATCAATATCATCATGAACACATGACTCCACCGCAATTTGTGCGGAACAAGCTGCGGTGATAGGTGTGCGAGTCTTGTACTAGTAGTAGTAACTTAGGTGGAGTAGCACGAGGTGTAGCCGGACTCACATCTGTCAGGAGCTATCCCCGAAGTCGATGGAGATGGCAAGCTGTTGTTGCACTGTCCCCGAGAATATCCAATATCTCGTCCATCCTCCGTCCCTGTGACTCTACTCTCTCGAGTCCGGGATCGTAACTCACGCGTCTAGAGCCGCAACGTCACTCGGCGCATCCGGTGGAGGATCACGGACTCCACTCGATATCCGAGATCAGTGAGTCGTCACCATCGCAATCTGATAGCAAATGACGAGCCTCGATCGTCTTACGTAACGATATATTATATTACACATTAAAATTTAACATGCTCAAAATAATATATCATTTCCCACTTCCCAACTAAACTTGAGTTAAGTTCTTAAGATTTTCCACACTAAGTTCATTTGCTTGTGTTTTATGCTTATTCAGAGTCATGGTGATAAACCTTTATGCTCTGATACCAACTAATGACGGCCCCTGACAACCAAACTGGCGGGCCCCGCCGCCTAAACCTACGTGGACCCCCGAACCCGTCTCTGATGAGTCAACACAGGTCTAGTCAGCCTCAACTTACCAATTACTCAATACATTATTCACTCACTCACCCTGGATCACTCTTTTTGATTCACCTTAACTCTATCTCATCTTTTATCCTCAATTGTAGTTAGGTGTGCAGCGGAAATGTTTTTAACACCAACTTAAAATAGTTTACTACTTAGTCAACCTAGTGGTGGAAAATCTTATCTAAACAACATCACATGTGTATAACAGATCAACTGAGAACCCAAAAGGAACATATATATGTATCAACAGTCAGGTTCAACTTCCCAAAGTCCCAAAATATCAAAACAAATGGATACATAGCCAAAATATACAACAAAAGGACAAAATACCTACAAAGTGAGAGCAAAGCTAATGGCTCTGAGTGTGCCTCAGAGGATATCGCCAAGCATCGGTGCCTTGCCCCTACTCGTCTGTGGATCTGCACCCACCGTTATAAAAAGGACGGTGAGTACAAAATATAACAGTAAACAACAACAATAGACATCTCAACATAAATTACTGACTTTTAAATAATCACAAGTCTATAAATCATGCAGTGTATAACAAGAAACTGAAATAGATAGCAAATCGCATGATAAATAGATTCAACAAGTACAAACAACGAAAATCAAGTGACCGAGAAACAAATGGATAGGCAAATAGATAGTCCGAATCAAACTGCGGGTCTCAAGACCTCATCAGCTTGCGATCGACACAGTAGGCCCAAAACTGCCTCCCTGCTCAATCCACCCCGTACAAACCAATGGGCCCGAAAGTCGCCTCCACTGAACGCACACTCTGTTAGGAAAAGCCACAGACAAAGCCGGCTGCTAAATTCCTAACACACTACCGAAAGAAAGCCACGATCCACAAGCCGGATGCTAAATCATTTCGATAGGCTCCAATGAGAAGCCACGATCTATGCTATTTGCTAAACTCGTGGAGACTTCTCATCACAGTCGGACTACCTAAACCCTAGGTCACCTGAACTAGAATGGAATACAAAGGGCTTGCATTTCAAGAATAATTAATCAATAAATAGAAAAACAATTATGTTGATTCTATTGTTGCCTTTACTCACCTCAATTTCCACTAAAAACGCCATCGCGTAGCTCCACACGTTCCCCAATTAGTTTCCAACACTCCGCTCGTCACCTGACAATTATTTCGACCAATTTTCATTAATTTTTCCCTAATTATTCCAAGTATTCTTCAATTTTTCTCAAATTTAACTCATTTTCTACAATTTTCTAAATTATTGTTCCTTTGCTCAATTTGGGTCGCTAATCCGGTATTGGGTTCCATTTAAACCCATTAGGATACTCGAGCGAAACCTCATAATTTTCATACAATTTAGAAAAATATTTTTCAATATTTTTCTGGCTATTTTTAACAATTTCACGCTTTACGAGACAAAAACCCCTACAAAATTCTCGTCGCGAATCTCAAATTCTTTATTTTTCATAAAAATTCCCAAATTTCTATTTATTTGGTTGAAATACAATTTTTCAGAATTTTTTTCTTATTTTTCTGAATTTTCCTGATTTTTCCAATATTTATTTCAAAAAAAATAAAAATAAAACATATTTAATTTATTTATTTATTATAAATAAATAAATATATTATTATTTTAATAATGGTGGGTCCCGGGTCGGGTCCGGCCGGTCCCCCTAACCGGGTCAGACCGGGCCGACCCACCGGGTCGGGCCCGGTCAAAGCCGGTGGGTCGGCCGGTCAGCCCGGTTGGGTCGGGTCCGGGTCACCATGACCCGGCCCACCACTTCATCTTCTCCAATTTTTTTTTTCTAACAGAGACGAACCAGTTGGTTCGTCTTTGCCTCCATTTTTTTTTTTTTTTCTTCTCTTCTTTTTTTTTTTTTCTTTCTTTACAACAAACAACAACAACATCAACACCAACCAATTAAAAATCCAATTTCTCCTAAAATTAACAACTCAACAACAACCCCAACAACACAACACAACAACAATCACAACTCACCTTTGTGCCGATTCCCCAAACTCTCGACCTCAATCACTCCATCAATTTTGAAAACCTCCACACCCTCACTTGACCGATCTCTCTCTCTTCGATCTCCTCCTCTTCGATTTTCAATTTTTTTTTACAGTGAATGGCAAGAAAATTGTGACGGTGGGATTTTGTTGATAAATTTTGAGGTGAAATGACCATTTTGCCCCTCCATTCTTATCTCTTCCTTAATAAACTAATGCCCCTCTTGGTCATTTCTCATTTTTTTTTAATTTCATATATATTTATATATATATCCCACGGATTTTTACCATGTACCAAAACTCGTTCAACGGTAAACACACACTCACCACGTCCTCACACATTTAGGATATTGATTAAGTGATTTTTCAAAATCATAGACTCCAATCCAATGGATCAAAAAATTGATCCAATTAGTGATAATTAGGATCCGGATCCGGATTAGTGGATCCAATGGATGCAATCCAATTAGTGATAATTGGTCCGGATCCGCGGATTGGTACAATCCGTGTGCACCCCTACCACCAATGAGACACCACATACACACTAGCATTACATGCGGCCCGAAATTACAGCAAAACAAATTAGTACTAAAATTGCATTTCTCTCACTTATATAAGATTCTGCTTATAATTCCATAGCACTCGTTCCACCTTGTGGCTTGATAAAATTAAATATTCATTTCTCAAACAAGTTAATGTGTGGCCTTGTTCTTCAATTAATCATCAATTGATAATGGCCACCATGAGAGGAAATTTTATTTTAATCTTTGTGGTACTGCTAGTTGTGTCTACATTTCTTCATCTTTGTGTTGGATGTTCCTTTGATGCTATTTATCAATTTGGGGACTCAACATCTGATAGTGGAAATATGATCCTCGAGAACGCCGGGTTTGTATCACGTTTCGTAAAATTGCCCTATGGTCAAGATTATCCGTCCAAAGTATCAACTGGTCGATGCTCCAACGGAATGCTTATGATTGATTATTTTGGTAAGCACTTCAATTAATATATATCTAACATATTGAGAATGTTTATTGTCTATCAAAATTACCCTTTACATAACTTCTTTTTATTGGTAGTCAAACACTGCCTCATAGAGACAGGGGCATGACTTTTTCATTGCATTACAACTACAAGCGCGGTTGACATCGGTAACAACGATTCGTAGCTCCTATCACATCGATGTCAATGCTCTCACCCCTCTCGCTATCAAAGCAATTGGTGATGGAGTTCAAGTATATATATATTTCATTAACTTTCTAACTATAATTGCTCACCTCGAGTTGCTTGACATATATTCATTTCAAGATGCATAACACGGTTGTTTATCGAACAAACATTTTGAGTTTTCTTATGACTAATTAGAAATCTTTTTTCTTCTTAAATGAGATTGATAAATCTCGGGGCGAGTCGATCATTGTGCCTGGTAATTTCCCAAGTTGATGTGTTGAAGTTTATCATCTCTGATGTTAATCAGTTAGTTGCTGATCTTAGGATATATACACTAGTTAAATTAGTTGTTGTCATTCCTATCTTATCTCCTCATTACTAGCTAGTTAGTATCCTCATAGTTAGCAAATATTTCTGATGTTTATCTTGTATTCAGTTGGTTCATTGTCTATCTTGTATATAAGTAGCATTCATCAATGAAAAAGATAAGTCCAATTCATCTAATTGTGTTCTTAATCTTCATGGTATCAGAGCCATCATGGCGAAATATGGAAATAAGATCCATGGACTCACCTCTTCTTCCTCCAATGAAGTCTCCTCATCCTCACAACCACATTCATCTTCTCCCATTACCGATCCTTTTTCTGCTCATATTACAAACCATAATGGAAATGCTCTCACTATCAAAGGATGTACTTTCCCTATGGATTTTCTCTCTCAAATGGCCTACACTTCTTTTTGGATTGTAGACTCAGGAGCCACTGATCATATGACTGGTAATCGCAATTTGTTTGCCTCCTACTCACCATGTACCAAGTCGATCTCAGTCATTATAGCCGATGGTTCAATCTCATCTGTTGTAGGCATTGGAACAGTGAACATTTCTTCTGCTTTACAACTCAAATCTGTGCTCTATGTTCCCAAGTTGGATTGCAATTTACTGTCTGTTTATAAGCTAAATAGATATTTGAATTGTCTCACTCAATTCACAGAGGATTCTTGTGTTTTTCAGGACAGGGACTCGGGGAAGATGATTGGCAGTGCTGAATTAAAGTCTGGCTTGTATCTTCTCCAACATTCATCTCCTTCACATTCCTTGCTGGTCTCACAATTCAATAAGTCAGATAGAGAAATCATGTTGTTACATTCTCAACTTGGTCATCCTAACTTCATGTATCTCTCTAAACTGTTTCCTTCCTTATTTAAAAATAAAGATTTACGTTCTTTGAATTGTGATGTGTGTCAATTGTCTAAACAAACTAGAAATTCATATGTGCCGAATCCTTATAAAGCATCTAAACCATTTACATTGATTCATAGTGATATTTGGGGTCCTTCAAACATCTCAACTATTACAAATGCAAAATGGTTTATCTTGTTTGTCGACGATCACACTAGGCTCACTTGGGTCTTCCTTATGAAACATAAATCAGAGGCTTGCAACCTAGTAAAACAGTTTCATGTCATGATTCAAACTCAATTCCAAACCAATATACAAATCTTTCACTCTGATAATGGACGTGAATATTTTAACTCCATATTAGGTGATTACTTCAACACTCATGGCATTGTACACACTAGCTCATGTGTCAAAACACCACAACAAAATGGAATCTCTGAAAGGAAAAACAGACACCTACTTGAAGTTGCTCGTTCACTCATGTTCACCACACGTGTTCCTCAACAATATTGGGGTGAAGCGATCCTCACCGAGCATATCTCATCAATCGATTACCTTCACGAGTATTGAATTTTGCAACACCTTGTCAAACTTTGCTACAAAGTTTTCCTCAAACACAACTTCTTTCAAGCATCCCTCCCAAACTATTTGGTTGCATTGCTTTTGTCCATCTTTATGATCAAAGTAAGTTAGCTCCTCGATCCTTAAAATGCATATTTGTAGGCTATTCTCCGACTAAGAAAGGATATAAATGTTATTCCCCATCTTTGCGAAAATTTTTCACACTATGGATGTTACATTTATTGAAAACAAGCTTTTCTATCCTAATTCTTCGATTCAGGGGGAGAATTCACTGTCAGAATCTCCAAATCAGTATCTATGGGAGGAGGAGAACACTAGTGTTACATACTTTCCTACAAATATCCAACATGATCATATCAGTACTTTACAATCAACTCCACCAGATCCCTCTCAAACTCCAGATACATCACAGACTCAACCTCAAGACTGTCAAGCACCTTCCTCATCTCCACTGTCAAATGAACAAGGTATGTCTGATTCAAATTCTTCTCAAAATTATGAGAATCTACCTGTTAATGAGATGCCTATTGCCTTGAGAAGAACTGAGAGACCTCATATACCATATCAGATGAAAGATTTCATCTATTATGACAAGCTTTCCTCACAATACAGAGCTTATGTTTCTAACATTGATAAAATCAGCATTCCTAGAACAGTTCAGGAAGCTCTAGCATCACCAGAGTGGAAGAAGGCAACTTATGAGGAGATCAGTGTGGCGGCCCCAATTTCCACATTGGTCCGCCACGGGAGGCCACGCGGGCCCACAACTGTCCACGTCACCACCAGTTGTGTCCCACGCCCAATTATCCATCATTAACCAATTCTTATTAAATTTGATTCAGTTAATATCATATAACCTCAAAATTAACAGCGGAAGCTTAAATAAACAATATAAAAATTCATCTTGTGTATTATGAGCAAAATGCCTAAGTGGAAACCATACCCAAATATACATCATATACATCTCATCTGATCCTCAAAATATCAAAATGTACAACCTATCTCTCTTAAGCCCAAAACCCGACATAAAACGAATAAATATAAACATACGTACGAGGGGGCTAAAACTGTCAATCGATGTACTCTTCAAGCTTTCCCTTTCCCCGGCTCGTACTAGGGTCTGCACTCAGCCATCACAAAAAGACAGATGACGAGTCTAGAGTGAGTAATCCCAAGGAAATTCACCAAGTAATTACAGAAATAAAAGTACTGGAATTGAAAGTACTATAATTTAAACATGCGGAATAAAAAAAAGTACGAGACAAGCGTAAAAGGGAACATCGCATGCGTAAATATAGTGATGAAACAAAGTACGTGCACATAAAAATCGGACCAAATCATACTTCGGTTTTTCTCCCCAGGGCACCAACCGTAAACACACCAATGGGTTGGCCCTAACCTCAGGTGGCGGCGTAGACCCACGGCTTGGCGCACCCACACAAGCCTACCATACCCGGGTAGCCTATTCACGGTGTATGCCTAGACAAGTGCTATGACTTAGTGGACCCTATGGCGTAACGAATAAGCACCAGGTGGGGAGTGATCTCAACACCGTAAAGACACCAGGTAGGAGTACCCTCAACTACCGTAAAGTCACCAGGTGAGAGTACCCAACCACCGTAAAGCAATAATGAAATGGAGTAAAGAATAAATGGGCGAATTCAAATAAATCAAACGGTAAATACTTAAAGTGAAGTTCAATTGGGATACTACACACCTCAATTCGCACTCCTCGTCCCACAAGTTAATTTCCCCGGTCAAATACCTCCAAATCCCCGATAATACTTCAGGTTTGATTTCTGACTAAACCCCCGGCTCCAATTACTATTTCGAGACTCCTGGAATTCATTTATGAGGGTTAATTATCAATTAATAGGTTTAAAATGTTGGTTAGACTCATTTCTTCATTTTCCAATTTTTCACATTCCAGTGAACTATTAGCGCGCTAATTCATCTGAGTCACTGTTCATCGTTTTCCAGAGGGTAATTAGCGCGCTAGGTCCTCCTATTAGCGCGCTAATCGCGCTCGTCTGATTTTTACAGTTCAAAAAATTCGAACTCCAATCACCCCATACACTCATTTATTCGACTCCAACACCTCAAAAACTCATCATTCACTTTAGAAATACCATTTAAACACAAAATTATCAAATTTAGACATCGAAATCCAAGAATCATCAAGAATCACATTTTCAAACCCATTTTTAGAAATCCATCAAATTTCTCTCAAATTACTCAAAAAACCACAACCATTTCATGCCATTCTCATACACACTTATCCCCAACAAAACCAAGTGTTTGATCCCTCAACAAATTCGAATTTCACACTTCCTAACCCACATAAAAAATCTCATAAAAATGCAAGTTTGTTGTATCCATACCTTAGATTCTTGTGGTAGGAAGCCACAAATCACCCTCTACACACCTTGATGATGTTCTTCTTCTTCTTCTCTTCTCCCTCACCGATTTCTCTCTTCTCCTCTTCCACTCTCCTCAAAACCACCCTTCCTCTCCTTTTGATCGGTCAACCATACACAAAACACATATATACTTGGCATTTGATCAAATGTGTGCACGAATCTCGAGGAGTATCCAAGGGTTCTTGATCACCCTGTGTCATTCCAACTCTATACACCTTATCATGACACTCATGAACCTGTTGTGCATCTCGAGAAACATCAACTGTTGTTGTTTTATTCAGCTCAACTATATGACTTATTGATTTTCAATTGATTTAGCCTATAGCAATTATCTACCCTATTCAATAAATTCTCAAAATTTATGAGTTAACTCACCGTAGTCTCCTCGACTACCCGGCACCCCGTGCCTCGTGTCCCGTGTCCGCACGCACCCCGAGGTCATTCCTCACTCGTCAATAATCTACATTAACATACATATTGCAATGGAATTAGCTAATTTGTACATTTCCATCACAATTTACCACATCAAGCATACAAAACGGACTGTATACCTAGTTCGAGTGCGTTCCAGTCTCGCTGTGGGACCCTCAACCGTCCTCGCTGGCATCCACATCTGCAATGACGTCATAATTAACGGCAATTTTAAATTGGGCCGTTACAATTCTTCCCAACTAATTTGAAATTTCGTCCCGAAATTTAAGTCCTTACTAACACTCACCAGTGAATAACTGAGGATATTTCTGTCTCATAATCGATTCGAGCTCCCAGGTGAGCCCCTCAGTTCCGTGATGCTGCCATCGTACCAACACTTTCGGAATCTCCCGGTTCCTCAGAATTTGAACTCTATGATCCATGATCTCCACAGGTTGCTCTTCATATGAAACGTCAGAACGCACCTCAATCTGTCTAATATCCACCATAGGTCTCGGTCCTGACTTAGCTAACCTCAACATAGACACGTGAAATGCGGATGAACGCGCTAACTCTGGCGGCAACTCCAATCTATATGCCTCTGTCCCAACACGTGCTATAACTCGAAAGGCCCAATGTACCTTGGTGCTAGTTTCCCCTTGATCCCAAACCTCTGATGACCTTTCCAGGGCGAAACTTTCAGGTATACCAAGTCATCCACTTTATAGTTCAAACCCTCAAGATACCTATCAAGCATACTTCTTTTGCCTATCTTGAAGTCGCTTGTAATTTCATCCCGATTTGCCGAATCTTCTCGTATGATCAACAACCACTTCAGTCCAATCACCGCCACGTCCTCGAGTCTTTGCCCAACAATTTGGTGATCTGCAAGGTCCGCCGTATAAAGCCTCAAATGGTGGCATACCAATACTCGCTGATAGCTGTTCTTTGTACGCGAACTCGCACAACGGTAAATACTCTTCCCAAGTACCTCCAAAGCGCAAAATGCATGCTCTAAGCATGTCTTCCAATATCCGTATCAATCTCTCTCGATCGACCATCGTGTCGGGGATGATAAGCCGTCTTGAAGCTCGTAGTCTCGTTCCAAAGCGCTCGCATGCTCTCCCACGATTTCGACGTCAACTGGGGTCTCATCGGATACAATAGATAGCGGTACCCCATGTAGCCTAACGATCTCTCGCTCAAAAATAATGCTCAACTGAGGAAACGAATACTTCATCGATATAGGGATGAAGTGCGCAGACTTCGTCAATCTATCAATCACAACCCACACAGCATCATGACGTCTCGCATGATCGTGGCAATCCGCTCACAAAATCCATCGTAACATGCTCCCATTTCCATTTGTGGAATCGGTAGTGGTGTAACAATCCAGTGGTCTCCGTGTTCGGCCTTAACTCTCGCCGACAAATATGACAAGCTCTCACATATGCACCCACATCGCCTTCATCCCAGGCCACCAAAATAAACTCGCAAATCATGATACATCTTGGTCCCGCCGGGATGAAGCGTATACCGCGAACGGTGTGCATCCTCAAGAATACTATCGCGTAGTTCCCGCACCTCGGTATCCACAACCCGCCTCTCGTGTCTCAAGCACCGGTCCGAACCACTAGACCAATCGTGCAACCCGGATCCCGAGCTGACAGTAAAGCGAGCAAAATGTCCGTCGACCCTTTGTCACTCGGCGACCCTCTCTAACGACACCACAGAACACGCATCGGCACGAGATATGAACATCAAGAAAAGCATCGACAAACACAACACCGTCGCAGCCTCCAAAGAATCCATGCTCATGTGTCATCGCCGCAAAGACACGGTCGACTCTCTACACCACTCCGCTCAATGCATCAAGCAACTACATTCTCCTTCCCAGGATGATACTCAATTGCGAAATCGTAGTCTTTCAACAACTCGAGCCACCGTCTTTGCCGCATATTCGATCCTTCCGAGTGAACGAGATACTTCAAACTCGATGATCCGTGAATAACATGAACCGCTCTCCATAAAGATAATGTCGCCAAGCCTTGAGCGCAAACACAATCGCAGCCTAGCTCTCAAATCATGCACCGGATAATTCTCCTCGTGAGGTCTCAATCGCCTCGATAAATATGCAACTGGGTGTCCTTCCTGCATCAACACGCATCCCAACCCAGTCCCGGAAGCATCTGTGTAGACCGAAAAGCCTTTTCCTGTCTCAGGTAGAGTAACGTACACTACCTAACTGGCTCAGTCTGTGGTCGTGAGGATGAAGCTGACATCGGACAATCTCTATGTATATGCCCGACCTGATGACACCTGAAACATCGTCGTGTATCCCGCCAATCAGACTGTGACACTATATGAACCTGAGTCCTATCATGACCTCGACCTCTCTGTCCTCTACCACGACCTCCTCCATCTCGCACACGCTGTCGTGGCTGCTCAGCTTGTGCAGGTACAGGAACGTACACTACCTGCCTCTCGTCTCCTCTCTGATGCTCGGAACGTCTATCTCGTCGACCTTGATCATGTCTCTGTCGATCAGACTGCTCTCTCTGTCTCTTCGGTCTCTGATCAGACCGAGAACTCTGTCCAGACCCGTCTCCAAGCTCACCCCGGTGTCGTAGATATGTCTCGCGAGCCAATGCTCTGTCAAAAACACTCTGTAGCGTCTCCGCACCAGTCGCAACTATCACCCCACCAATCCTCTCATCTAGGCCTCTGATGAAGTAATAGATCTGTAACCTCTCCGTGTTAGCCACATCCATGGCATACATCATGAGATATCGAATCGATCCATGTCTTGTGACACCGACATGTTACCCCGTCGTAGTCCCAAGAATCGCTCCTCAATCGTAGTTTGCACCTCTGTGGGAATATACTCATCCAAAAATAAGCGTCTAAACTCTCCCCAAGTCATTTGGCGTACCATGTATATCAAGTATAGGTGGTCCACCAAGCTGCGACGACCTCTCAAACAATAACGAAATACGCGCTCGATCTACCTCGGGTACCTCCAACAACCGATGTAGTCGCTGTGAGTCATCGCCCAACGTCCCTGCAACCTCGGGATCACCGACTCCCGTGAAGTACGTAGGATTAAATCTCATAAAATCCTTCACCATCTTCGCCGCTTCGACATCCTACTCCTAGCGATCGAAGTCCCTACCGTCGTTCGTAGTGGTGGGTGTCACCACCGTAGTCTCGCTTTGGTACCACCACAGCTCAACCTCTCTATAAGCTGTCTCGACCCAGTGCTGTGTAGCAACAATGCCGGTGCTAACGCTGTGCCTCGAGTTGTAGCGGAGTGCAAGACGCTCGCCAGCGATCGGTGCTTCTCTTGGCGTCCTCGAGCTCGAATGTACTCCATCGCTCACCATTCGAGCTCGCTGCAATAGCTGCTGCTCTCTATTCGAATCAAGCTTCTTTGCTCGTCGGCCTCTCGAATCATAGCTCGCAAATCGCCCACGTCACTAGTGGTATGATCACTAGTCTCTCCAACCTCGGGTCGAGTAGTGGGCGGAGTAGTAGGAGCTTTGTCGTCCGTCCATCCTAAATCGCACATCCAACGTGCGGTGGATCGACTCAAGATATATACGCGTATAATATGTAGTACACAATCAAAACATACACGTATATAAATTTCCTGAATCTACCCGCCTCACATCACTTCCCAACTAAATCTTTAATCATTCACTTGTGGTTTCCACATCTAAGATTTATTCATTGAGTTTATACTATTATTCAATCTCCAATTCTCAAAGTGTGGCCTCGCTAAAATGTGGCGGTATCGGAGGTAACCATAACCCACAATTCATTCCCTAGGTTCCTCCATCCTAAATTCCTCAAACCTAAGCTCTGATACCAAAATGTGGCGGCCCCAATTTCCACATTGGTCCGCCACGGGAGGCCACGCGGGCCCACAACTGTCCACGTCACCACCAGTTGTGTCCCACGCCCAATTATCCATCATTAACCAATTCTTATTAAATTTGATTCAGTTAATATCATATAACCTCAAAATTAACAGCGGAAGCTTAAATAAACAATATAAAAATTCATCTTGTGTATTATGAGCAAAATGCCTAAGTGGAAACCATACCCAAATATACATCATATAAATCTCATCTGATCCTCAAAATCTCAAAATGTACAACCTATCTCTCTCAAGCCCAAAACCCGACATAAAACGAATAAGTATAAACATACGTACGAGGGGGCTAAAACTGTCAATCGATGTACTCTTCAAGCTTTCCCTTTCCCCGGCTCGTACTAGGGTCTGCACTCAGCCATCACAAAAAGACAGATGACGAGTCCAGAGTGAGTAATCCCAAGGAAATTCACCAAGTAATTACAGAAATAAAAGTACTAGAATTGAAAGTACTATAATTTAAACATGCGGAATAAAAGAAGTACAGACAACTGTAAAAGGGAACATCGCATGCGTAAATATAGTGATGAAACAAAGTACGTGCACATAAAAATCAGACCAAATCATACTTCGGGTTTTCTCCCGGGCACCAACCGTAAACACACCAATGGGTTGGCCCTAACCTCAGGTGTGGCGTAGACCCACGGCGCACCCACACAAGCCTACCATACCCGGTAGCCTATTCACCGGTGTATGCCTAGACAAGTGCTATGACTTAGTGGACCCTATGGCCGTAACGAATAAGCACCAGTGGGGAGTGATCTCAACACCGTAAAGACACCAGGTAGGAGTACCCTCAACTACCGTAAAGTCACCAGTGAGAGTACCCAACCACGTAGTAAAGCAATAATGAAATGGAGTAAAGAATAAATGGAACTGAATTCAAATAAATCAAACGGTAAATACTTAAAGTGAAGTTCAATTGGGATACTACACACCTCAATTCGCACTCCTCGTCCCACAAGTTAATTTCCCCGGTCAAATACCTCCAAATCCCCGATAATACTTCCGGTCTGATTTCTGACTAAACCCCCGGCTCCAATTACTATTTCGAGACTCCTGGAATTCATTTATGAGGGTTAATTATCAATTAATAGGTTTAAAATGTTGGTTAGACTCATTTCTTCATTTTCCAATTTTTCACATTCCAATGAACTATTAGCGCGCTAATCGATGAATTAGCGCGCTAATTCATCATCCGAGTCCTTGTTCATCGTTTTCCGAGGGTAATTAGCGCGCTAGGTCCTCCTATTAGCGCGCTAATCGCGCTCGTCTGTCAGATTTTTACAGTTCAAAATTCGAACTCCAATCACCCCATACACTCATTTATTCGACTCCAACACCTCAAAAAATCATCATTCACTTTAGAAATACCATTTAAACACAAAATTATCAAATTTAGACATCGAAATCCAAGAATCATCAAGAATCACATTTTCAAACCCATTTTTAGAAATCCATCAAATTTCTCTCAAATTACTCAAAAAACCACAACCATTTCATGCCATTCTCATACACACTTATCCCCAACAAAACCAAGTGTTTGATCCCTCAACAAATTCGAATTTCACACTTCCTAACCCACATAAAAAATCTCATAAAAATGCAAGTTTGTTGTATCCATACCTTAGATTCTTGTGGTAGGAAGCCACAAATCACCCTCTACACACCTTGATGATGTTCTTCTTCTTCTTCTCTTCTCCCCCACCGATTTCTCTCTTCTCCTCTTCCACTCTCCTCAAAACCACCCTTCCTCTCCTTTTGATCGGTCAACCATACACAAAACACATATATACTTGGCATTTAATCAAATGTGTGCACGAATCTCGAGGAGTATCCAAGGGTTCCTGATCACCCTGTGTCATTCCAACTCTATACACCTTATCATGACACTCATGAACCTGTTGTGCATCTCGAGAAACATCAGCTGTTGTTATTTTATTCAGCTCAACTATATGACTTATTGATTTTCAATTGATTTAGCCTATAACAATTATCTACCCTATTCAATAAATTCTCAAAATTTATGAGTTAACTCACCGTAGTCTCCTCGACTACCCGGCACCCCGTGCCTCGTGTCCCGTGTCCGCACGCACCCCGAGGTCATTCCTCACTCGTCAATAATCTACATTAACATACATATTGCAATGGAATTAGCTAATTTGTACATTTCCATCACAATTTACCACATCAAGCATACAAAACGGACTGTATACCTAGTTCGAGTGCGTTCCAGTCTCGCTGTGGGACCCTCAACCGTCCTCGCTGGCATCCACATCTGCAATGACGTCATAATTAACGGCAATTTTAAATTGGGCCGTTACAATCAGAGCTTTGGAAAAGAACAATACCTGGGAGATCACCACTCTACCACCTGGGAAAAGAACAGTTGGATGTAAATGGTTGTTCAATGTGAAGTACAATGTAGATGGTTCAGTTGAGAGACTAAAGGCTCGGTTAGTTGCAAGAGGATATACTCAAACTTATGGAATCGACTACCAGGAGACATTTGCTCCAGTTGCCAAGCAGAACACAATTCGAGTGCTACTCGCACTAGCTGCAAACTTAGATTGGCCACTTCATCAACTTGATGTGAAGAATGCTTTCCTAAATGGAGATCTCTCAGAAGAAGTTTACATGGACATTCCCCCTGGGTTTGAGGATCAACACTCAAAAAGGAAAGTCTGCAAGCTTAAGAAATCTTTGTATGGATTAAAACAAAGTCTTCGAGCTTGGTTCAGTCGGTTCTCAACAGTATTAAGAAGGATTGGTTATTCTCAAAGTCAAGCTGATCATACCTTATTCTCCAAACATGACACTGATGGAAAGATCACAATCCTAAGTGTATATGTTGATGATATTGTAATAACTGGATACAATGAAAGAGAGATTATCAGGTTGAAACAATTGTTAGCCATGGAATTTGAAGTGAAAGATCTTGGGCAGTTGAAATACTTCTTGGGAATGGAAGTCTCACGATCTCATAAGAGAATTTTAGTGTCTCAACGTAAGTATACTCTGGATCTCTTGGAAGAGACTGGAATGCTTAGGTGCAAACCATCAGAGACACCAATGGAGCAAAATTTAAAACTTGATGTTAAGGAAGAGGAACCTGATGTGGACAAAGGACGTTATCAAAGGCTCGTAGGAAAGCAGATTTACTTAGCAAATACCAGACCAGATATTGGTTTTGCTGTAAGTTTAGTCAGTACGTTCATGAGTCATCCCAAGGAATCTCATATGGAAGTTGTATTTCGAATTCTACGATATCTCAAGGGAAGTCCAGGGAAGGGATTGTTCTTCACGAAAAATCAGAGTAGAAGTGTGGATGTGTACACTGACTCGGATTATGCTGGATCTCAAACAGATAGACGATCTACCTCTGGATATTGTTCATATGTTTGGGGTAATTTGGTTACTTGGAGGAGCAAGAAACAATCAGTTGTTTCACGGAGTAGTGCAGAAGCAGAATATCGAGCTCTAGCTCATGGAATTTGTGAAGGTCTCTGGTTAAAAAGGGTCCTACACTGTCTCAACATACCAAGTAACGATCCTGTTCATCTATACTCTGATAATAAATCAGCCCTGAGTATTGCAGTTAACCCGGTCCATCATGATCGCACAAAACATATTGAGGTGGATCGTCATTTCATCAGTGAGAAGGTTGATAGCAATCTTATCAACCTACATCTAAGCATCAAGTAGCAGACATCCTCACAAAGGCACTTCAGAAGATACCATTCCATTCCTTATGCAGCAAGCTCAACCTCATAAACATTTATGTTGTTTAGCTTGAGGGGGAGTGTTGAAGTCTATCATCTTTGATGTTAATCAGTTAGTTGCTGATCTTAGGATATATACACTAGTTAAATTAGTTGTTGTCATTCCTATCTTATCTCCTCATTACTAGCTAGTTAGTATCCTCATAGTTAGCAAATATTTCTGATGTTTATCTTGTATTCAGTTGGTTCATTGTCTATCTTGTATATAAGTAGCATTCATCAATGAAAAAGATAAGTCCAATTCATCTAATTGTGTTCTTAATCTTCATGATGTCTCCCAAGTAATCTTGAATACTATGCAGTTAATGATACAAAAGCCTACGATGAATTGGGGTGCCTCCAATCCTTCAACTCTTTCACAACAAATCACAATAACATGCTCAAAGTGGCACTCGAAGTGCTAAAATCGAAAACCCTGAAGTTACCCTGCTCTACGGCGATCTTTATGAATCTTTCAGAAATGTAGTTCGCAATGCTGGAAATATTGGTAAGCTCAGTTTCACACACATATATATATTGGATATTGGCTTAGTTAGTAACAACTTGGTATTTTCTGACTTGTAGGGTTGGATGCTAAGAAGATATTGAATACTTGTTGTGGAGCACATTGGAAACCTTACAACTATGATTCAGATTTTTTTCTGTGGAGCTGTAAAGGCTTCAGTTTGTAGCAACCCTGAAAGCCAATTGCACTGGGATGGTCTCTATTTGACACAAGCAGGATACAAAGCTGTGGCAGACTTGATCCTCAACGACGTTACACCCAACTTGAAATGTAATTAAATGAAAATAATGTCAAGCATTGAACATTTTTTATAAAATATTTCGCGTGTCGTACTCTAAGATAAGTTGAGCAATAGATGCCAATTAAATGAAGAACAAATAGCAAAAAAAAAAAAAAACACAAAACACAAAATACAAAACTATTTAGTTTTTTTTATTGCAAATTCAGAATAAACTATGTGATTTTTCTAATTTATCAAAAACTTTCTTTTTTTTTCAAATCTATCAAGCTCCTAATTTTGCTTGAATTTGAGGACTTACCTCACACAAATTAAATAGTTTTTGTCGTGTTTATAATTGGATTCACTATGTTCACCTAGGCTTTTTGGTTCGTTGTGACCGACTTAGTTTTATGAGTTCTACTATGTTTAGTCGGATATGTTCCCATAATGTCAATATGCTCTCAAATAATTAATTGTGTGTTTATGTATTATCAATATGGAATATATAGTGGTGAGTTGTTAATATAGAATACCATTTTAGTGGACACGTCACCAACCTTTTGCCAAGTCTGTAATCCCATTGATGACGGTCCATCCTATCTAGTTAATTGCATCATTCACATTCATTTTATTAAATTAAACATTTAATTGCTTAGTTATTAACAGCCGAAGTTTTTAACTGAGTGAATTATATATATATTTAACAATCCTAGATAGTGAAAAATCCAAAAATAATACCATGCATATAACTGAGGCGAATATAAACAAAAGTTCATATAATATTTATGAATAAAGCTAATAAATCTACGAGACGTGCAAATATGACCTTTGGCAACAGACAATCATATTCCCATGGTTGTAGGCAATATACATCATACAAAAACAACAACAAGAAATATAAAGCATCACAAAATACTTCAAAAAACAATAATTAAATAACCAAGCTCGACTTTAAGTAGTAAATAAATACCAATCGAATAGCCACGAGAAAAACCTCGACTTACCCCTGTTGGATATCGATAAAACAGGACAGGAACCACGCATATATACTATTCAGGAATCCAGTGACTAAATCTCAACTTCAATAAACAACATAATCCCTTCCCAACGGTGTTACCCATCAGGACCACCCTAATCCCACCCGAGGACGATCGCAAGTATATTCTCTACCGTCGACGCGAGCCCTATCACCAACAACTCGTGCAAGGGATTTAGCCACTACCAATATATATACACATAGAAGCTTATGGAGTGAAACCTATGTGTACCCACAAGCAAACACACATAAATACGATAACAATAAACCATGAATTCTATAAAGCATTCTCAAGGTTTTACGCACCTCAAACCACGCTCCAGTCTCAAAAATACCCCGGTCCAATCCTGTTCTCACCTCAAGATGCGCGCCCGACACTCAATTATAGTCTCCTAAATGAATAAACCATTTTACGTGATTTAGTGTCAAATTAATTGATTTTATTTGTTTATGTGAACCATTTCCCCGCCTAGTGTTCCCATAACTTCGCCCTCTCGGTACTCGCATCGACTGCTTTTCGAATCAAATAGTCACACTATCTTGCTCGGTTTATCAATCTAAACTCACACATGCAATGTAATAAGACATAAAATAGTAATTAACACCGCAATTACACAACAAATAAATAAAATAATAGTTTACACCCAACCAGGCTTGTCCTAGCTTGTTCGAGGCGTTCCCGTGGATCTAAGCTGGCGTCCATATACAAAAATACTCAAATAATGACGTCGATCGAAATTGAGTTGTTACAGGGTTTAAGGTAGCAAACGTGGCAGATTACTATTGGGAAGGTGCCATATGGCAACACAAGACATTAGTTTATTCTCGAGAGTAGAAGTTGATGATGTGGTAGAAAAATTGATGACGTAGCAAAAATGGGGCTTAAGAAGAAGCCATATGGCAACCAAAGATGTTCCTTTATTATATATAGATTAGAGTCGAAGTTGATGATGTGGTGGAAGAATTGATGATGTGGGAAAATGGATGTTTAAGAAGAAGCTATGTGGCAATTGAAGACGTTCCATTATTATATATAGATTAGAGTCAGAGTTGATAATGTGGCAAAATAATGAATGACGTGGCGAAAAGGAGACTTGAGAAGAAGCCACCGAATATGTTCCTTTAATATATATATATATATATATATATATATATATATATATATATATATATATAGATAAAGCAAATTTGCATTACTTCATTTGCCAAACTAGAAAGCTCTTTATAGTAAAGTTGAAAAAAATAAAATAATAAAACACCAACTTTGGAAACTCCCCCACCTATACGATGCGTAACACTTGGCGAACGAAGAACTGTTGGATAGTTCGAATACAGGGTGGCTTAAACCAAAAAAAAAGTTGAAAAAAAATCGATAATATATAATAGTCGTAAGATAATTTGGGATCAAAGGTATTGGATCGAATGGAGTGAAAAGTTTGATCCGTGTGGTCGACATCAACTAATTTGAGATTAAGACTTTGTTTTTTCTTTTTTTTTGAAAAGAGATGATTTCATTAATCAATCAAAATCGAATTCATTACATCAACTGCTAGAAGCTCACCGACGCTACTCGATACTTCCAACAACTCATAAGGATTTTCATACAATTTTGCAATACTATCTAAGCAATGGGCTACTTTATTAGTATTTCTCCTTGCAAACTTCACCCTCCAAGACTTTGTTGTTACTGTAAGATTTTTGCAAGTCGCAAGACTTCAAATCAAGACAGCTCTACACTTCTTAAACTTGGGTAACAATTGTTTGTGTTTCGGATAATCCATTAATAATGATTTCAAAACCTGACTAACAACCTTAATTGAGTTGAATGGTTGAAACCCAATATGCCTTTGAAGTCTCTAATTTGAGCCTTCATGGGCTTTGTAAAACGTTGGTCAAAAATAATCAAGAAAGTTGACCACAAATACTTAATAAGGTTATGTAAGGTACATCCACAAATACAACAATAACAAGATAGCCTCAATCCCAAATTAGTTAGATCGACAATGGTGACATCCACTAATAAAATAAAGTAAATGAATAATTAAAGAGCAAAAAAAAAGGAGTGGTAATGGGGGAAGCCAAAAGTAATTTCAGACAAACCAAGCATATATCAATAGCACTATTGGGCTACAGAGGAAGTTGTCTGAAAGTTCAACCATTGTTCACACTTGTTTTTTGTGACACTAGTAATAACAAACAAGTAGAAGAAGCTCAAACAGCTCTTTTGAATTCTCATTTGTATAGACTTTGCCATGTTTGACATATTTACATAGTGTAACATCATGGTAACCATAATAAATCACCAAAATTTTAAATCTTAAATAATGGATGCAAAACCATACTAGAGAAATAATCACAAGAAGCAAATGGTGTGATCAAGAATTATCCTTTATCCACCACTTACAGTAGCTACGTAATGGTTGAACGTCGAAATCCACGACCTTCTACTATCGCCTTGAGAAACAGAACGCCGCAAACTGGACCTCGAACACCTATTTAATTGGTCACAGAATCTCCTATCCGTTTCATAGGGAACCAAAGATGGACTAGCATCAGGAGCTCCCATGCAAAAAGTCGAGTTTATTTTCATCGATGGGAACCTCTGGCAGCTGAAGTTGCAGAAGGAAGAAGAAGATCCGAGAGGAGAAATCCGAGTGCACTGGAAACCGGGTTTGCAGAAGGGAGTCAACATTGTAGGTTCGTTACCCTTGACCGAACATGCACATAGAGTCAAGGATAAGCTTGTCCTTGCAATCTCAGTATTTACAGGACTTGTACCAGGAAGTTTGAAGAAGGAAACTATTCCATGTCGACAAAGTGGACATGCGATTGATCCAGCAGTGCCGTGCGCAGCTGTTGACGTGCTGTTTGTGGAACAAAGGTACAAGGCGCACCTAGTGCAAAATTCATGATTACAACCTGTGTCGAAACATAGCAAGTAGAGTTAAAATGATTGTTCTTCCTTAGTAGAAAATTGCAATTGGAAAAAGTGAAGAACAGTAGAAGTTCGAAACAAAGGATGAATTAAACATATCGATAGTCTTATATATGTATCCAATCCGATGAATCTACCTTCTGCAGCGACGGTGCATTTTCTCTCCAAACATACAACACATGGATCATGGCATGCAGGTAATATATCGCTTCTTCTCCATCCATATTCTCTGCACAAGAAGGTGGAATGACAAAATAATTAGGCATTTTCCCATTATATCAACCAAATGAAATAAAACAATGGCATTAAACCAATACATGCCAATACACATAAAATACAAAACAAAATGAACATCTTTTCAGGTTATTTGTTTGCGCACTTTTGTGTGCTAAGTGGGATAACTACCCGCTTGATCCAGTGAGACCTACTAGTTATAAGTTTTATGATGAATGAAAATACTGATGACCAATAATAAGAGATAATTCACCCAGTTTTGTAAATAACAGTGCCACCATACTAGATATGTATAATTTGTCACCGATTGCTCCACGATTGGGGTAACATGTCTTTATGATAATCAATACCTTGATGAGTAATGGATATGATGGTACATGGATCAACTCATTTGTCAAAAATATGAATAGCCTCTTGGAACTTGGAAGAAACACATTTAGATTGGATTCGGACGACAATATGCAAAAGAAATACAGGGTTAGCTACACACCTGGCGATCCTAAAAACACTCATAAGCGGAAGAGAGAGATATGGTGATGGAGGTATTTGCGTCCTTTCCTCTGGAAGTTTACTCAGAGTTTCTTCAAGAGAGTCCCTATGCCATGAACGAGCTACCATCAAGGGCGTCCATCTATACGAGGCAGTTACATGAGATGAAAAAAGACTGTTAAAAATGAATCAAGGAAAAGGAATAAATCAACTTACTAAAACAGACTAAACAAAGATTCAACTGTTGTAACTCCAATTACTAGCAAACAAGTCGGAAATGTCTAATATATTCAGCGAAATCCAATTAGATGTCTAATATACTTAATTATCACAAACTTATGAATTAGATATCTGGGTATTGTAAGTTTAGGTCGGGATAAGTGAATCACTAATATGTTAAGCTTGGGAACAAGGTGTCAAGAACTGTATCCTGTAAAATCTCCATCCTCTTCTATTATATTTGTTCATTTTATCTATCACAACTTTTCAACCTTGTCTTAGCTATAAAGGGCTTTTAACGGTTTGTCTAAATAGAAGGCACACAAGACTTTCACATAATACTATGTGCTAAAACCATTTTTTCCTACTTTCTTAGGAGTGTTCTAGTTACTTTTTTCAAGGGCAAAAAGCTTCTTCCACCAGAGAAGTTGTTAGAAGGAATCAACTAAATAAAGTATCCACCAAGCGTTGTGAGTTCAACTCCCACTTTAGTCAAAAAAAAAAGGCAAAACCCATCATTTGGTCCCTGAACTTTGTGTTTTTTAGGCCTTTGGTCCCTGAACTTTTATTACTACACATTTGGTCCTTGAACTTTCACAAAGGTCTACATTTAGTCCTCCATCATTTAAAGTGTTAAATTCTGTCAACGTGAGTAACAAAAGTGTCGTGTGACTAGTCAAGAAGAGTAACATGGTTTATATTACTAAACCGGGCGACTCACATCGACCAAAGAAAGTTGAAAAAATAATTTAATTTACCCCAAAAACATAAAAAATTCAAAGTTTATCAAAGTTTAGGGACCAAAAGCATAAAAACTCAAAAGTTCAGAGACCAAACGTACAACAATGGAAGTTAAGGGACCAAATGTACATTAATAAAAGTTCAGGGACCAAAAGTATAAAAGACTCAAAGTTCAAGGACCAAAAAGTATGTTTTGCCAAAAAAAGTACCCGTCACGTCTCTTGGTCAGTTTAATTGTTGAGCACCTATGGTGCTAGAATGTCCCACAAAGACAAGTTAAAACTAAAAGGTAAGTAATCTATAGATTTTACACCTGGAATCAACTAGAAAACAAATGAAAGTGCTCCAAGGAAGGCATCAGTACATCCTGAACCCTTAAATAAAATATATCCCCAAAAAAAGAATTTTGATTTGGATATTGTAATATGCATTAGTGTATGACACACGAGTCACAAGCTGGTAGAGGCGACTATTAAACCACCAGGAATATGGTACTACAACTCATAGTCTGTCACATTAAAACATATCAATAACCATCTCATATTCATTCCATGCTAGTTTTTATCTTTTCATCTTCAGATATTGACCAAACCAATGAGATTCAATAAAACTAAGCAACTTCAAGCTTTACAGCAAAGCATAATGACTTTCATAGTTTGATTCCCCATGCATCGTAAGATGTTTCTCAATCCTCACGGTTAGATCATCCATAAATTCAAATTTTTCTGAATGTTAAGAGTAGATTTTTGTACAATTTACCTGCATGAGCATATTAGACTTCTAACTGAAGCAGACCCCAAAAAGGAACATACATCAAGTCGGTATCACATAATTTGCCTAATTCATCCAATCCTTACTTTCAAGTCATATAATTATCACTCTGTGGTCCAGAAACAAACTTGACACGACCAAAAAACTAGCCCAAAAATATATTGATAAAGTAAAGCAAAAGCAAAAGCGAGTCGCAGAGAGGGAGTGTACCCATTCGCATTTTCAGCAGTAAGGCTGGCCCCTCTAGCAATCAAAACCTGTATGACAAATATATGCCAAGGTCAGCATTTTGTCAAATACAAAAAGCATATTACAAACTATCTTGACATACATAAACATACGTAACCTATCTTACTTGACAACATTGTGCATTTCCACCACATGCAGCATAATGAAGAGCAGTGCTACCAGCACCTGAAATATAAAACGATAAAACAGAATAAGAAATCCACAAATGAAATACAGCCAATTGAAATGTCAAACAGAACGGAGAGACCAGGTCTAGCCTTTAAGAACAAAAGCAATGGTTCCATAAATCAACATAATAGACTACTATCTTCAATTATTATTAGTGCCAGGGATGAAATATTAAAAAGGATTACCTATCAGGTCTATTGTAGTTCCATCTTCTACAGTGATCTCGGACAGGCTAGCCCCCAAATCCAAGAGTAAATGTATTGTATCAACATGACCGTTCAATGCTGCCATATGAAGGGCAGTGATGCCCCCATCAGCTGGTTTATTAACAATCTCAGATAGAGCACTGATTAAAAAAAAGATGCAAATTAAACACAGAATCAAGTCTAAGAGGAAAATTGATCAAAAAAGTGAGGCAGGAAGTAGAAATTAATCTACCCTTCATCAAATTCTGTCACAGGTTCATCTTCCCTACATCGATTCTTCATGATATTCAAAAAGTTAGAAATGCTGGGAATATAATCTGCAAGAACAAGGCGGATGCAACGAGAGTGCCCATTTAGGGCTGCAAAGTGAAGTGCCGTACCCCCATTCAGATAATCCACTCTATGAATCTAAATTTCAAAAAATATTTCTAAAGGAGTCAATTCATTAAATCCAAACCAATCCACAATACCATACAAGTGTTCTATGCAACCAAAGAACATAAACTTACATTAGCCTTAAAAAGCATTAGGATCAGAACAACCTCCCAATGACCATGTTGACAAGCTTGCATCAACGCGGTCTATTCAGCACAGCAGAAAAAATAATCAACATAAGACTTCCCTCCATGAAATCAAATATGAAACTTCGGAACTCAGTGATAAAAGCTCGATTTGTATTACCTGCCCTCGATAATTCCTCACATTAATGTCAACCCCAGACTCCAACAATAGAGACACAATCTAAACAAACATATACAAGAAATCAATCAACATATACACACAGCTATCCATGAACTCAATTCAATTGAAATCAGCACATACATTAAAATATTTAGATCAATGAAATCCTTGTATATACCTCATGGTGACCCTGAGCTGCAGAGTAATGGAGGGGAGAATTGCGAACCCCGAAAGTCGAATACTTCGCCAACCGCGGATTATATTCCAACAAAGCCTTGGCTTCCTGAAGATCCCCATCTCTCGCCGCAGAAACAAGGCGTTCCCCCGACGCCGAACACCCAAAAGAATTCCCCACAATGCTCAAAAACCTCATCGCCTTAGCGAAGCAGGGCGAAAAATTGCAATAGTTTCTTATGTGTATACAACCATGAACAAGTGCAACCAATATCTAAGATTATACATAAAAAAAACACGGGTTTTTGGAGCTACAAAACGTCAACACACACTCTAAGTTCTTAATTCTGACCAAAAGACCAACAAACAAACAAAATCTCCGATGGATACGCTCATTGATTCCTCAAATAACCGACTGAATCTCAATCAATAAATCAAAAACCAAACAACAACAAACAATTCTTCAAAAACCAAAAAGAGAGATGCCCAGACCGAATTCCCCCCTTTTTGATCAAAATCTTTGACGGGCATTCAAAACCCACATCAAAAACCAAAATTGTCGAATACCCATCTCGAAAAATCGCATCTTTCTTTGATTGGGCGATTACCCAGATCGGATTTCATCGGATTTGTTGATGGGAGCTCCCTCGTGAAAGCAAGAACGCTGAGAAGAGACGCTAAGATTGAAAAATTGGACTTAAGAATCCATTTAGTGGGCACTCATAATGGAATGCAGAGATTAATTAAAGGAAAAGAAGTGATGAAAACACGGAATGATTCAGGATTTGTGGGGGCAGCCACCGGCGCAGCACCACGCCTAATCTAAAACAAAGGGTTGGGTCCATGATTGGATAAAAACACTAACTTCAATTGGTTTGTTAGCGAGAATTGCTGTCCTAAAAATTTACTCTTTACTTCAAAGTTCTAAATATTTGTAGTAGTATATTTTTTTTGGAAATAATATCATTGGGTGGCCGAAGAGGCAGGAGGTATTGAGTTTGACTCTCATAGGCTTTTTATAGTGTCTACTTTTTGATTATAGATTAGTCGACACAGTTGTTGGTATAAATAATAATTATAAGTCTTTGATTTATTTTTTTCTTGTTGAGAAGTTTTAAGACATCTCCTTATTGAAAAGTTTTGTTATTCATTTTGTGGTTCTAGTACTTTTGCGTATTAAGTCTCTAATTACTAAACTGTTTCAATTTAAAAAAAAGTCAAATTAATAGTAGTTTGTTTACACAAATAGAATTAACAAATCAATGTACTTAATTTTATGTCAGGTTTTATATTGAGTCATGAAAGATTAAAGAAATTTCGATTTCTCTTCAAAAAAATATACATATAGGTGAAAAGCTAAAAATAAATATAAAAAGTTATAATATTAATAATACTATATATAAAGCAATCCTCCTAAGATCCCACTAACAAAATTCTATCAAAAAAAATCCTACAATGTTCGCAATTTCCTCTAATACATTGCCTTTTTTTATTTAAAAAATAAATGACAACTAAGTTTTTTGCATGGAATTATTAGATTTACTTAATTTGTCTTGTTCACATTTTTCTCCATTATTCTCTCGGGCGCTTCTCACTCTCTTCCACTCTCTTCTCGAGCTTTTTTTTTTTTTTTTTGGTAGGATTCTCGAGCTCTCTTAATTGCATACTAGAAATTTAAACCATGTGCAAATTAATTAATATACAGTAATAATAACAATAACATTACCAATTTTATTTTATTTTTAAATTTCATCGATTTAAACTTTGCCAGATATCACTATTTTTTAACATTTCTTCAACTTTAGCACGCAACCTAATTTTAGGATTTAAGATGCAAATGTTGCAACTTGGATTCGAATTTACCTTGCCTCCTCATTAAACCTGGTTCCTTTTAGCACAAAATGTGAAATTTTTTACTAGAGGGAGACTATTAGCATAATTACATTAACAGAATCTAGGAAAAGCTACAACCTAGTGTCTTTTTTTTTACTTAATTAGGAATCAAACCACGATCTCTCGAGGTCTTGCCTTTTTGGCAAGTGATGTATTTATCATTTCACCTAAGAGGCTTTGACAACACCCTAGTGTCTTCTATAGTAGCATTCAAGAAATTCCTCCACATGCATGAGTCGCTAATAGTTTCAATTTCCCTTGCCATACTCGCCAATGATAAGCATAGAGTGTTGGGCCACAAAGGCACATGTGGGTATATAAATGGGTTTGGAGCCTATCTTTACTCAAACCAATTAGCTTGTGCTATGATCCAATCTACACTACTTATATACCACACCAACTCTTATTATATTTTCGATGTAAGATTATATACTCTAACACTTACTTTATATGCAAACTGGTCGGGACGTGAAAGACCCGAATACGGAATCATTTGCAGACAAGCTTAGCTAAGAACTATTATATATATATATATATATATATATATATATATATATATATATATATATAGGGTAAAATACAAATTAGTCTCTGAGGTTTACCATAATATGCACTTTAGTCATTGAAGTTTCAAAAATATGCATTTTAGTCTCTCCTACTAACTTTTTTTTCTAAATCATAATAGAGTTAATGTAATAAGACTAATTTACCACTACAAAAGAGACAAACACACAAAGAATAATATTTTCAAATAAATCATGACTTTTTTACAAATTTCTTTTTAAATAATTTTCTTGATAAAATTTTTGTATGTATTTATGTATATTATTATTAATGGAGTAGCATTTGGTTTTAGTGTTGATTTACTACTTTTATAGCCTATAATAATATCTTGTGTATTTATTTTTATAAGTTTTAGAAATGTGTAAATTGAAAAACAATGCGACAATTTAATTAATAGTTTTTTTTTTTTTTTGAGTATACATAAACTTATACAACTTTTTATATATTTTTTATTTTTATCTAAAAATAAACACGGCTTTACAATTTTTATTGTTAAACATCAAATTCCTTTCACAAAATATAGATTATCAATTTATTATTATTATTAAATAATAATTTATTATTTATTTCTTGCCGAACGTGAATTTTATTAATTGAAATATATGAATAATTCTTGAACAAATAAATAAATATTTTTTTTTACTTCATAAATAAATATACTTATGTACTGTAGTTGATATCAAAAAAATAATAAAAAAAACTGTACTTATAGTTAATCGACTAAAATTATAATATTTTACAACAACAACAGAGTTAAAGGGTTAACCTCAACTTTTTGGATTATATCAAAAATAACTTTTTGTTCACTTATGTGATCTTTTAAACTGAGAACAAAGAAAGAAAAGGTGGCTAAGGTTTGGAGCATTGGTTGATTTTTTGTGATTTTTTAGTTAGAATTACTATCAATCTTTTTTGATCGGCGGTGGTTTCAATAACGATCTTTATTTTTATTTATACAATAAAAGTCAGATCTATTCAAATCTGAGATGTTTAATTTCATTCGGCCTGCAACTGATATCAGATTCATCATTGACACTACTTACCTCTCCTCCACACATGCATATGCTATCATTCAATTTCATCCGCACTTCTATATGCTCATGTATAGATTTGCGCTAGTTGTTGGTTTGATATTTTCACTAAGTTTTCTTTTTCAATAAGTTGTTGCCTTCCCTTATTGGAAGTCTGTGTTTGTCTTCCCTCGTTAGAAGTTTTTGTTCGTCTTCTCTTGTTGAAAGTTTATTTTTATTATGGATGTGTTGTTGTAGATGCAAAAGACAAGCGTATAAGTTGTACATAAGTTTGCAAACTTAATTTTGCAACATCAATTTGATCTCAACAAGGAGTAGAAAAAGGTTGTTATTGATGTAAGTTCATTATTAAATCAGATGTAATAACAATTTATATGAATGAAAATATCTTTTCATAAAAAAATGATAATATTTTAAATAGTGTTGATTAAGAAAGAGAGAATTTGGAAAAACTTAAAGGGTATTGTTGGTAAAATAAATGTCACGTCATCAAAAAGTAATATAATAAGAATATTTTAATTTGACACTAACTCAATGATGCTTTTGACTAACTAAAAGTAAGCCACATGGATTAAAATACATATTTTTGAAACCACTACAAGAAATTTAATTATTAGCTACCAACTTTAGTGAGAGTATTAGAATTGGTCACTATAGACCATTATATTGCTTGTATTAGTGAGGGTATATACCCTCACTAACAACCCACATTTATTTTAGGGCACATGTAAATAAGCCCCCCCTCACTAAAACTCATTCATAGAGAATCACCAGCAACTTCGCGTCCTTCGTCCTCTTCATCCTTCGTCCTCTTCATCCTCTTCGCCTAGGGTTCACTCACTTCGCCGAAGGATCGAAATCGGCTTCGTCTTCGACTTCGCAGATCGCTCATCCATTTTCGGTGATCTCTCCGTCTCTCTCTCGTCTCTCGTCTCTCTCTCTCTCTCTCTCTCTCTATCTCGCTTGTTAACCTAAACAATCGAATCGCTCAAACAACCGAATCGCTCACTCTCTCTCTCTCTCTCTCTCTCTCTCTCTCGCGTCGACCGATCATCTCTCTCGGATCTCTCTCTCGCATCTCTTGTGCTCATCTCTCGATCTCTCTTTACGTCTCTTAAGCTCTCTCGCATCTCTCGACTTCTCTCCACCTCGTTAGGTTTTCTTTGTGTAGGTTCGATTCGCCCCTCTCGGCATCTCTCCTCTCTCGATGCATTTCGATTTAGGGTTTCGTATGGATTGATATCTTTCCTTCTCACCTTCGATTTCAATTGATTTGTTTTGATTTGTGTTTTCAGGTCAGTGCACGAGTGCGACAATCTTCGGAAGGACTTCAAAAGGATCAACAAGGAAGTTGCGCGGTTGAAGAACGTGAGTTTTGTTTGATTTGTTGAGGTTTTTACTATTTTGTGGTTGATTTGTTCGAATTTGTCCCTCTGCATCTCTCCTTCTCTCTATGTTTTGATTTGTGGTTGATTTGTTGAGGTTTTTGCTGGTTTGTGGTTGCTATTGTTGTTTATTCAGATTCTCAAATAAAGATGTTCTTTCTATGTCGATTCATAATCTAGGGTCTCGCGACCCTCTTTGCATTGACCTCTCTCTCTTTGTTAAGATGTTCTTTCTATGTCGATTAATTTGGATGTTGGCCTGCCTTGTTAATTTATTGTAGTTTCACCTTAAGCCAATTTCCCTATTTTCTGTGTCTGAATCTGATCCAAATCTTTTACTAATTTTTATTGGGGGGGTTCAGATTTGATTTATTTTTAAAAACTAAATGTTCAAACTAGCTTTAAATGAGTGTGGATATAGATGTGCATTCGAACCCAAACACACCGGTTGCCACACCGGATAATGGTAATAACTGATCGCAAAGAAATTCCCATTTAAAGCCAGTGAGCAGTGCAACAGTGCAAGTTTGTGATTAATCACAGCGTTGAAGGAGCATATGCTGCTCTCTTCAGTCCTCATACATCACCAACTGCTATGTTAAATTTCAATTCCCAATGAGAGTGAGTGAGAAGAGGTTCTTATTTTGGGAGTTGAAGAAGAATAGATAAGATTGATTGAAATAAGAGAAGACTGAGAGTCTGAGAGCACAGATAATATACTTTTTTTTTTGTGCTCCTCAGTAGCAGATGTTCCTCTGCTTTTGGATCCGCTTTTTGCGCTTCTAGCTGAACCAAACCAACTATACTTCCTTGGCCAAGGTCCCCCCCTCTCCCTCCCCACCTAACTCAAAGACCCCAGTTTCTACAGTCTTTTTCAGGCTGATTTATTGCTACCCTTTTTGGTTTTCCCTCTCACTTGTCTACCTATTAGTCCAATTTGAAAAACAAAAAAAGATTATAGTGAAGAAGATAAGGAATAGATGCATTTTTTAAGAAATGGGCATTTTTTACTAGGATCCCAATTATGAATTTTAGGAATACAGTCAAGTGGAATATCTATTTAATGCGTGAATCATTGTTTTAGCCATGTTTGGGAAATTATAGCTCCAATAGCTTAATGTGAGAGCATAGATTAATTGTTTCCTTCACACATGTAATTGATGTTGTTAATGTTTTATGGATATTCCTAATATCTTTGTAGTAATATCTATACAATGTGTGTATCATTGTTTTAGTTGTGACATATTTTTTTCTTGATCATCACCTTATTTAGTCTTGATTGACTCGAGTGCCTTATTATTTCATCTTTTCTTAATTTTAATTTTTTTAAAATACTTATAAAAGAATGGTGCCACGACAAACAATGGATTAAGTTTGGTTGACACAGATCGATTTAGTGAAACGTATGAAGATGGGGTTGAACAATTTTTGGATTATGCTTTTAAAATGACTGGTGAAATAGATATGATTCGATGCCCTTGTGTTAAATGCAATAACACCGATTATGGATCTCGTGAAATAGTTCGATCACATCTAAAAGTAAATGGAATAATGAAAAATTATACTTTTTGGTACCACCATGGTGAAAGACGTTGTGAATCTGACTCTGAAAGTGAAGAATTAGAAGAAGTAAGTGATAACGAGGTTGAAGAAATGATACAAGATTTTGAATCTGAAAGTGAAGAATTAGAAGTTGTCGGTGATGATGGGGTTAGAGAAATGATAGAAGATCTCTATCATGGTAGAACAGGAAATGAATTTGAAGATGATTCATCAAATTATAAAGTGGATGGGGAGGAACCTAATGAGGATGCAAAGAAATTTTATAGGTTGCTACGTGATTCAGAGTTGCCTGTTTACCCTAGCTGTAAAACTTCAAAATTGGCTGCGATTGTCAAGTTATTACAAATCAAGAGCCTTGGTCGATGGAGTAATAAATCATTTGACATGTTACTTCAGTGGTGTAAAGAAATACTCCCAATTGGTTCTAGATTACAGAATCAAACTATGAGGCGAAAAAGATAACTAAAGATTTGGGTCTATCTTATCAAAAAATAGATGCATGTGTCAACGATTGTATGTTGTTTTGGAAAAATGAAAAGGATTTTGATACATGCAAAATATGTGGTGCCTCAAGATGGAAAGTGGATAGTCGCACAGGTGAGATTAAAGTTGGAAGAAATGGGAAGAAATTACCGATAAAATCAATGCGGTACTTTCCCTTGAAGACAAGGCTTCAGAGGCTGTTCATGTCTAGGAAGACAGCTTCCTTGATGAGATGGCATTATGAAAGAAGAGATGATGGAGCAATGAGACATCCAGTTGATTCATTGGCGTGGAAATCTTTCAATGAAGTTCATGAAAATTTTTCTTCGAGCCTCGCAATGTGAGACTAGCTTCAAGGATGACGGTTTCCAACCTTTCTCTCAAACCTAAATATTCGCATACTATATGGCAAGTAATTTTGATTCCTTATAATTTGCCTCCATGGATGTGTATGAAAGAATCTAATTTTATTCTTTCAACACTTATACCAGTCCAAATAGCCCCAGGAGATGCAATTGATATATATCTTAAACCTTTGATAGAAGAATTGAAAGACTTGTGGGAAGTAGGTGTTGAAACATTTGATGCATCGACTAATAAAAATTTTACATTGAAGGGCAGCTTTGCTATGGACAATCAACGACTTTCCCGCATATGGCAACTTGTGCGGTTGGAGTACCAAGGGAAAATTATTAGCTAAAGAAACTAGTTCAAAGAGGCTAACTAATTCTAAGAAGCAATGCTATATGTCTCATCGTCGTTTTCTTCCAAGAAAGCACAAATGGCGAAACGACATTAAAAACTTTGATGGAACTAGAGAGTTAAAATTGCCTCCGCTTAAGTCACTTTCAGAAGTAATGTCCTTGCTCAAGTGTACGACCTTGAAGGAATCACCTTAACCAAAGATTCAACCAAAAAGATTAAGATATCACATAAGAAAAGAGGTGACAATTGGAACAAGAAAAGCATTTTTTTCGAGCTTCCGTATTGGAGCACACTTTTGTTGCGACATAATTTGGATGTAATGCACATCGAGAAAAATATATGTGATAGTGTGGTTGGGACAATATTGGATATAAAAGGGAAGACTAAAGATACTCTACAGTCTCGTCTTGATTTAAAGCTTATGAAAATAAGACCAAAGTTGCACCCCATCCACAAAGGAGATAGAATTGAGTTACCTGCGGCATCTTACACACTATCTCAAGCACAAAAGCACCGATTTTGCTTATTTTTAAAACAATTGAAAGTTCCTGATGGATTCTCATCTAATATTTCTCAATGTGTGAACATGAAAGAAAGTAAAATTTCTGGTTTGAAGAGCCATGATTACCATGTTCTATTACAACACTTGCTTCCTATTGCAATACGAGGTCTCCTTCCAACAGATGTATGTGAACCCCTAACAGAGCTTTCTCTTTTCTTCACTAGTTTAGGTGCTAAGACATTAAGAGTGGATGAGTTGGTTCAAATTGAATCTCAAATCCCTTTGACTTTGTGTAAATTAGAACGGATATTTCCTCCATCTTTTTTCGATGTGATGGTTCACTTGCCTATTCATTTAGCCAATGAGGCTAAGGTTGGTGGGCCTGTTCAATTTCGATGGATGTACCCAATTGAGCGGTCATTGTATCAACTAAAACAATTCATTCGTAATATGGCTTGCCCAGAAGGTTCGATTGCGGAGGGCTATATTGCAAACGAGTGCATGACACTTTGCTCAAGATACCTAGAGGGCATTGAAACGAAATTTAGCAAGCTCGAAAGGAATTACGATGTAAATCATAACCTACCTTCTGGGGAAATTTCTTTGTTTTCACAATGTGGACGAGAACTTGGGTTAGCTATGCCTTGCGAACTTTCTGATGAGGAGTGGGAACAAGCTCATACTTATGTTTTAATGAATTGTGAGGAAGTTCAACCTTTCCTTCAGTAAGTGGTTATTTCATAACATTTTTGCATTTCTTTTCCTCTCAAGAAATTTATGTATAACTTGTTTTATATCGCAATGCAGAGAATATTCTGAATGTCATGGCAGGAGTGATTCACATTTTTCAAACGATGAACAGAAACAATCTTTTAGTACATGGTTTAGAAGTAAAGTGAGTGTAACTTTTTTGTGTTTAAGTTTATTTATTCAACTTAATTTATTTACACTCCAATATGGTTTTAGGTTGTAGAATTGCATGCGAGAGACAAAGAAGCGACAAGCAAGTCCATATTTTCATTGTCTCGTGGACCTGTCAAATACATTACATGTTATAATGGTTATACAGTGAATGGGTATAGGTTCCGAACAAAAGAATGTGATGAAAGGCGTGTAACACAAAATTGTGGGGTATACGTGCGTGGCTATAATGAGATTGACAGTGGATATGTTGACTATTATGGTGTCTTGACAAAGATTCTTGAGCTAAAATACCTTGGTGGGAGACGAGTGGTGCTATTTCAGTGTAAATGGTTCGATGTGCTTGATAGGGTGAAAGGAATGAAAGTAGATAAATTTGGATTCACAAGTGTTAATCCTCGTCGACTTTTGAAAACAAACGAACCATTTATCTTAGCCAACCAAGCCTTACAAGTATTTTATGTCTTGGATAACATTAATAAAGGTTGGAATATTGTTATTAAGACACAACCCCGTAATTTGTATGAGATGCCATCTCAAAATGATGATGAAAATGGCAATGTTGATGATTTTGGTGAAGCATACCAACAAAATGAGTCATTCAGTTTTAAAGGGAGTAGTTCCATTTCCATGGATGTTAATGAGCAGAACAATTGGATTAGAACGACTTAGACTCAATGGTAATTGAAACACCGCTAGAGAAAGAAAGAGAAAAGGAAGAGCAAACGAGTATGATGCTTAACATTGGTTTATAGGTATAGATCGTTTCTTTTTGTTGTACTTCTAGGTACATTATTTTCCTACATGATTTTTTTTCCTTCGTTTGAACTGTTTTTGGCTTTTTTATTCAAATTGTTTTGTCTTGTAGGTTGATTTAAAGAAGATTGTGGCAAGTGGGTGAATTGAACTATGTTTTGACATGTTGGGAATCTTTGTTCGATTTGGCGATGTGTTGACGTTTGTGGTTCTTCAGTTCATCTTTTGCTTCACTCTCACTTTATGTGAATCATACCGTGTTGATTGAGTTTTGATTATTTGAGTATTTTTGGATTTATATTGGGAGAGTTGATTCTATCTATACGAGTTTTACCAAAACTTGTTCTAATTATGAAGTATCTATGTTCACTTGATTTTTTTACCTGCTTGTTTTTTTTTTTTTTTGGTTTCAACTTATTAGCTTTTTCATGTTGATTAGTTGTTTTATGTGATAAATAGTTTATACTCTAATACATTCACATTTCTTCTTAAGACTTGCTTTAGAATGAGCAATAGATTCTTGTTATTTTTTGTTATTATTCCTTTTCACTATTGTCATAATCTTGAAAGAAACAATAGCCAGGGGAACGTTCTAAAATGCAGATATAGGTAAAACATATCCCATTGTGAACGTCATTAACTTCTTTGGTTTGAGGCTTTGGAGTTGCACATGGGTTTCAGTCCTTGAACTGACAATTTCAATCAACTCATATTAATTTTGTCTTAATTTTTTTGCAGGATTTTTCAATTTACTGTGTGAGGTCTATTTGAGGCATCATGAAGACGTTGGAGTCAATAAGGAAAAAAGGTTTGTCAAAATTCTACATCTAATTAGTGGTTTGTGTTTGTCTATTGCTTGGATTTAATTTACGTACATTTGCATTGCATCATTTATGTTGGCATGTGGAGAATAAAGGTTCTAAGCGCAAGGTTAGAAAATTCAACGCACCAAAGATGTTGGGAAAGGAGTGTGGAAATGAATTCCAATCAAGTTATCCTATTGAAGAGTCTAGTGGTATTACTTTTGTAAATTTACTTTGTGTTATCTTAATTTATATCTTTGAGAACTATTTTTCCACTTAGATGTTGAATTAATTAATATGACGTGTATCTCTTTCTTTTATTTAAGGTACATTCACGTCACACAATCTAATAATGTACTTTGGTGACGTTGAGTACCATGAAGAGAATTTCAGTAAAGATAGTTGTTTCTTGGATATACTCGCAATTTGCAAAAAATTCATTGATGTCTATTCGATTGGATTTAAAGTTACTGATGGGGATGGAAGACTATTGAAAGGTGATCAAGATGTCATGATTATGCTAAAGGAACATGAAATGGAGAAAGACATACCGGTTTATCTTGAAAAAGATGAAATGGGCAAACCTTTATCCTTTAGGTTGCCACATGATGATCTAAATCTTGGTAATGTTTATTGTGTTTTGTTTATATCAATTTGATAGTTGCATATGTCTCAACATTACTAACTATATTGACTTTTTTTGTATAGGTTCCTGCAGTTATGTCAAACCAAAGGTTATAAATGTTCGGATATCAGGGGATTTGAGAGCAGACAAGAAGGTCCTTGTAGAAGGTGATGTTATTGATGGGAATGAGAAGGTTAGCATTGCTCAACTGTTCATAACAAGTTCGAAAGAATTCATTAATGAAAATGGGTTGGAAGCTATTATCTTACCCAAAACTGGTCGAAAGGTAAACAATCATGAAAGTATTATTTTGTGAAATATCTACATTTCTTTACTTTTTTATATTTGTTCAAATTTTAATTCATTTAGGAGTTTGAATTACCACAAGAAGCCGTTGGAGAATACCTTATCGCAAAGTATGTTCCTGTAAATGTTGATGGCAAAATTGGTGATTCTGTGTATGTTGTATCAGATGTTTGTGTTGAAAGTAAGTATACGTTATTGAAATTTATTTGATTTGAATTATATGTTTTTTATTCTTGCAATTATTTGGATATTTTTTTACATCATAGATTCTAATCGAAGAAAAGTTCGAGGAAAAAACAAGAACAAAGCTGTTGCTCTTCTTCAAGGTGGAAAAAAACTTAACATTACATTTTATAAGAAGCGCGCGGTTTCGGATAATCATAAATCCTGGTCAAGACATTTGGGCAAAATAGTGCGTGATCGTAGAATATGCCCCGTGCGAGTACAAACTTGGAAGGACATTAGTCAATCTGACAAGAACCACATGTAGGATGCAATCAAAGTAAATGATTGAAACTTTTTAGTTTTCAATGATTTTAGGTCCTAGTGTTTGTTTATATGGGTAACTGTTTTTGTACTAATACCACCAATTCGGTTATTGATTATGAAGACTCATTCCTTAAATTTAGATGGGTAACTATTTTTTAGTTTCTTTGCTTAAAAAAATATTGTTATTGTTGTTTATTTGCAGGAATTCTTCTCTAATCCAAACATCGAGTTGTACAAAGATGACACTTTGGAGCATATGAACACTTTATGGACAAATTGGCGGTCAACTTTAAATGTCGATTATGTGAAATCGTGCAATACTCGAGAAGAAATTTGAGAAGAATGTTCCTAGTGGGATGCATGCTAAAGATTGGGAATGGCTTGTGAAAAATAAATTTTTAGTTCCAAAATTCAAGGTATGATTTTTTCAAATCTAAAGAGTTTAATATACTTTTTTATATGTTGATTGTAATGTGGGTTTCCTTTGTAATAGAGAATCAGTGATCAAAATGTTATCAATAGGAGTAAGGCAAAATTGCCTCATCATACCGGAAGCAAACCTTTTAGAGAATTGAGATATCAAAAGGTAATTTTTAATCTCACCATGCAGTATTTGGTGGGATTTTGTGATGGAAGAATTAATATCCTATAATGACTTTTTAGGGAGGAAAAGATGGCAATTCACCCGATGCGGCAACATTTTTCTTTGAAACAAGGCAGAAAGGCGGGAAGCTAGTTGAACCAGAAACAATTGACAAATACGTAAGCATCCTTTGTAAATTGACATTCTTTTCATTACATTTTTTCCATTTGATTTTTTAAAGAGTAAAGTTTTTCTTACCATTTGCTAGGATGAAATTGTCAAGATCGTCAATGCTGAGCCATCACTTTCTAATATTGAAGTCATTGAAAAGTGCTTTGGAGAACAACGTCATAGCCATGTGTTTGGTTATGGTGGTGGAGTAAAGAGAAAGGAGTTTAATGAATCTGAATCTGCACAAGTTAGAGAGCTCAAGGCAAGGCTTCATAAAAAAGATGAAGAAATTCTGAATTTGAGGCAAACTGTTGAAAGTATTTGCCATAGATTGGACAAGATTGAAATGGAAAGAAAGCAATCATCCTCTATTGATCCTTCACAGACTAATGATGAATGAAATAAGGTTTTACGTCTTTTTCAATTAGTTACTTTATTTGCATTTGGAGTTTATGAACTTTACATTTTTTGATTGTTTAATGTGTTTTTTTTGTAGGATGACGCTTAGCATTGGTTAATAGATATAGATCGTTTATTGCTACTTCTACTTCTAGGTACATTATTTTCTTACTTGATTTGTTTTTTCTTTCCTTCCATTTGAATTAAACGTCTAGTCTTTTAGCTCGAGAGGTACTTGTTCTGTCCACCTCTAATGCTTCCATCAAAGTCTGACGTGATAAGTTTTTTGCATAGACACTTTTGTTTTTGATATTCTAAAGGCCATCCTTGTTATTTCATGCATCATAATGATCTAATTCTAAGCCCATATTGAGACACTGGTGTAATTGACGAAGTTCCATTTTGCAGGGCATGGACCATCTATTTCATTACACACTGCCCTCTTTTTATGTTGCAGGATATTGCATGCCTTTAATTTCTCTCTTTTTCAAGGTGGGCAAGCTCACTTTTTCTTATTTACTTTTATGATAATGAAATGCTAAAGATGTAGATACATAATTATAGATAAGTATGATTGTGTTCTAATCTTTCTTATTTTAAGCACTTCATTTCGACTATTCAAGCACAATTAATTAATATATGATGTCTATTACAACATCTCCCTCTTCACTACATCATATATTGAATCCCTAAACACAATTAAATAATATGACTTCTCCTTAACAACCTTACTTATCACAAACACAGAACACTTGATGATCGAATTCCGAAATGCCCTTCTTTGTATGTACTTAAATTAATTGAGCAGAATTAATTTGAGTTCATGGATCAAAGTCATCATCATTAATGTTCTTGTTCTTGTTGTTGTTGTTGCCATTGTTGAATCCTCCGTTGTAGTACTGGTTTCTTGGGTACTCCACTCCTCTGTTGCTTGAACTGCTTCCGAACTCTCGGTTCATCATTAATTCATTTGAGACATCATAGCGGTACCTTCCATGTTCCATGAACCTTGTGTCACTCATGCCTTGCCTTTCATTCTGGTACATGTTGTTGTTGAGCTGCTCACTCTTGTAGGCATGGTTGTTGTTGTTGAACTCTTCTGTCCTGAATTCATTGTAGTTGTTGTTGTTGTTGCTACCCTTGTAGCCATTGTTGTTGCTCGTGAATTGCTCATCTCTGAACCTATTGTTGTTGAACTCTTCACTCTTGTATCCATCATAGTTGTTGTTGTTGTAGAAGTTGTCAGGGATGTTGTTCTGCCATTCTCTGTCCTTAATATTATTAATTTATGTTTATCATTTTCTCAGTTGATTCCTGAAAAAAAAGTTTTACATTTGACAGTATTTTTCATTTTTTTCTTGTGCTCATTTAACTAATTGTACTCTTTTGGACATTCTTATATGGGGATAAATATGAATGACTGAATTCTTAGATACTTGAAGGCTTTGCATGTAATGTAACTTCATTCCTAATATACAAGGTTTTGACTCATTTCACAATCGTTATTCTCTCTTTCTCACTTCATTCCTAATATACAAGGTTTTGACTCATTTCAGTGTATTTTTGGTTCTCCAGATTTGAGGACTTTATTACTACTCTCAAAGGTAATTTTGATTTAACTTGCCTTAAAACTATGTTAGCCAATCTTTGATTTTTGATTTTTGAATTTTTACCTCTTTTTACTGTCATGGTGAGATCATTTCCATCTTCTCCACCAACCACATCATGATGGCCCTCCTTCTTATATTTCCATTTAAGGAAGTTGGAGCAAAATAAGATCTGCAGATTTCCTCCCAAATATCATTTTTTTTTTAGTTCCTAGGATCTGGGTTTTGTGATTTGTACTTGAAGGTCTTTCTAGTTGATCTGCTGTTCAATTCCCCTTGTTGATTTACCTTTCTTTTCATGGCTTGATTTTTGTTTCTATTTAATGATTCTGTTTTTGTGTGCTTTACAGACAAAATGGAGAAATCTGAGAATGTGGACTACAATGAGTTTGGTTTTGATCCTCACATGGACTTCTCACTGGTAGTTCTCTGTTTCTTGAATTCACTGCTTTTGACGAAGTTTTTTTTAAAAAAAAAAAGATGTTAGGTTGTGAATGCCCAAATTGTGATTATCAATGAACCCCACTAATTTAAATCATGGAGAATAAAGGTTCAATACTCGTCTTCTCACCCACGACTCTGTTGAGTTCGGCCTGAACTTCACTTAGAACTCTAGCATTGCACAGCAGCTGTGTCATCACCCATTCTAATGTGCTACTGACTGTGTCGGTTGATGTCGTGAATAATTCCTGCGACAGTAGTACATAAATTGATTACGTGCTTAATATGAAGTGAAGAAATTGATTGTTTTTTTTTATTTCTCACCAGTATCAGCACGTTAACATCTTTTTCCATGATCTCTGCAGGCTCTCCAGCTTTCTGATCACCTTGAAACTCCAGCAGCAGATCGAGGAAATCCTTTTTCCTGTGCTCATCCTGACCGGATTTCCGTTCTTGAATTCGTTCCTTCACGAATCTGGAAGCAAAGCGAAGGGCAAGTCCGAGGTCCCGCTCCATTTTCTTCTTTATGCCAACTATGTGCATTCAGTGTTTTTTTTGAAAACCATTCGGTGTTTGCTTTGGTTTTCAAAATATTAATTGTTACTTCATTCCTTCATTAGGACTGAGTACTTGTTTGTTGGAAAGTTTGTAGAGATTCAAGACAATATTTGCGTCTTTCGTATTTTCTTTTGAACATTAGATGGGATTTATATTAGCCGTGGGCATATAAGATTTGGATTGTTGGATTTACACTTTTGAAATGTGTTATTTGTCTCTGTCACACTACTTTTTGTGTCGAATGCGGGAGTGCAAACAAAAGGTCTATGAAAAGGGCTTCTAATGACTACTGGTATTGTTAGTAGTGAGAGGCTTTTGGCCCTCACTAAATAGCTTTTAGTGAGGGGATTTATCTCTCACTAAAAGTTGTAAAGTAAAGCATGGACCCTCACTAAAAGCTATTTTAGTGAGGGGATTACCTCTCACTATAAGCTTTTAGTGAGAGGATTTGCCTCTCACTAAAAGCTATTTAGTGTGGTTGACATCTCATTAGATTCTTTTAGTGAGAGACAAATCCCCTCATTAAAAGCTATTTAGTGAGGGGATTGCCTCTCACTATAAGATTTTAGTGAGGGGATTGGTCCCCTCACAAAAAGTTTTTAGCGAGGGGATGTGATCCCGTCACCTAAACTCTTTAGCGAGAGAGGCAATAGCGAGGGGAAAGATGACGGGATTTTCCCCTCGCTAAATATCTTTAGTGAGGGGAAATTGACATTTAGCGATGGGATTTCCCCTCGTTAAAGAGTCTTTTTCTTGTTGTGAACCACAAAGACTAAAATGCATATTATAGTAAACCTTACGGATCAATTTGTAATTTACCCTATATATGTATGGAGTAATGAGTTGCACTTGGAGAACTATAAGGAAAGAATAGTAGAGTATCGATTGATGTATGTTGTAGACTTGTTTAATGGAGCTCTCATTCTATTACACATAGTTTAATTTAAATAGACTCTATATCTTGACATGTGACTACACAAAAAAAATAATGGTTTTAGCACAAAAGGTCTAGTTTTTTGCCTAATTGACAGCTCTTTGTTTCAAGTCTGTTGGGCTCTCTCATAGCATGAAATTAGTTTTTCTAATTAAAAAAATGAAATTAACTAGTTTGAACAGGCATTTTAATTGTTGCGTGTAATTCAAGTTCTTTCTCGTACTTTTCTACAGATTCTTGATGAAATTAATGCGTGTAGTTCTGCATTTTGATGATGCAGTAATTTTATGTTGAGTGTAGCAGTCTCTAAAAATTGAAGTAACAGGTCGTAGCAACTCTTCTTTTTTTTTTGAAAGAGGTCTTTGTAATAACTTTAAGTTAGTATCTGTTCTGCAAAAGAAAAAAACAAAACAAAAATAAATAAAAAAACTTAAGTTAGTATCTTCTTCTCTTCATAGTATTAGAGTCTCGCTATACACACCCAACGTTTACTTAGGGCACTCCGATTCTGAGTGCACCCCAAATTCGAATTTCAATTTATGAGGGAACCTTACATTTTTATCAAAATACCCCTTTATTCCAACTGAAGCATCCAACTCCAAAACCTTGGTTGAGACATCTATTTTAGGTTCGGTGACATGGCTGAGACTTATCTTCTAGGCTCGATCTTGTCAAACATAACTTCTTTGGTGAAATTTAGTTGACGATTGCTAACCTAAAGGTTTGGTGGGTTCCAACCGATACTTCAATTAAACATTTAGCAGGCTTTGACTGACTCTCCAACTAGACATTAAGTGGACTCTGATCGACTCTCCAACAAGAGATTTTTGTGTTTGATAGCAAAGAAAATGAAAGAAATTATAGAAAATTATGTGTTTTCTAGTGTAACTGTTTTATCTAAGTTTGATAGACTTAAAACCAAATAGGTTCTTCACGCCGCCAAACCCTAAATCCTAATTTTTTCTCTTTTGATTTCCTTTGTGATTCCTATGTGAACTACTGTTGATCTTCTATCTGATCGGCAGTGGTTCCAGTAAGAGTGTTTACTACATGCATTTTCTTTAATAAAACATAGATCTATTTAAATCTAAGAGTTTCAATTCTGCAACGGTTGTCAGATTCATCATTAGCACCACCACTTGCTACCCCTCTATATGTGCATCATCATCATCATTCAAGTACATCTCCACTTCTATTGCTCTTACGTGGATTCACGCTTACAGTTGTTGGTTTGATAGTTTTATTAGGTTATCTTTTTCAATAAGAATTTGTCTTTCAATGTTGGAAGTTTGTGTTTGTCTCCCCTTATTGGAAGTCTTATTTTTGTTTTAGTCTTAGTATGTTTGTGTATTGTTGTGTTCCAGACGTTTGTCAAGATAACAGTCACTGGTTGTCAAATTGTTCCATTGTTACAGTCGTAGTTTATCAAAATCAATTCTATAACAGTTGAATGTTCTAATGAACAATTAGGATTAGTAAATCAATGTGCTTTTATAAGGTAATTGATTATATGTCTCGTCTTGTTCTACTAAATGCATTGAACTATCATGATTAATGAAATTTCTATTTTACTTCAAAACAAAAACCACATACGTTCTTCTATATTTTAGTTTATACCATTTGAAAGATTCTCGAATAAAACAGTTAAAAGTTTTTTTTTCCTTTTTTTTGTCATGGTTGTTTGAACCCGATTAAAGCTCCGCTAATCTCACAGGGGCAAAAGAGGGCGACCATGCCATTAACCCAAATATTAAAAGAAAATAGTGCAGCTGCCGTAAATTGAACCCATCATCTTTGTGTTAATCAAAGTACATATGAATTAGCCATGTTTGTAGCTAGGGGTGACGAAAAGTATCTAGACCCATTTGTCAAATTGACTGAACTCGCTTTTAATGGGCTTAAACATAATTTTTCCTAAATAAGCACAGGTATGGACATGTTTTCTTGTCCTTTTTAAAAAATAGTCCGGGTTTAGACAAAGTTTTCATAAAATGGGTACCTTTTTAGCGATTAATTCGCATGTTATTTTATTTATTCATAGGGACATTTGAACACGATGTATGTATTGTAATTTTACCAATAATGATGCTATTTTTAGGTAGAAACTTGTAAGAATTGAATTTTGAATATATAATGTCTTTTTTGTAGTAATGGTGACATGAAAATCATATTTTCTTGTGAATTATTAAGTGAAAAAAATAATATACTATATTGAAAAATGGGTTTGAACAACAAACGAGTCTTATATATTTTATAAACATACGGGTCCGAACAAAAAAAATGTCCATTTTAAAAATGAGTAGGGATCCAAATACTATTTTTAGTTATTATTAAGGGGGGTGTCTGGACAAGTGAATCGTACCCGTCTATTCCCACCCTTATTTGTAGCCATTCCACCACGCCACTTAGTGGCTATAGCAGTTGAAAGTATGTTGTATATCATGGAAAGTGTTGCTAAATATATAGTACAACGCATATAATATAATTTAAGGGGCATTTTTTTGATAGGATTGAGATTTTATTTTACTATAGCCAAATTATAATTATGTACATGGCAATAAACAATGTGTTTCTCATAAAATAAAATCGAAAAAAAAAACTCGAATAATGTAGTAGGGGAAAAATGCAATTTGTGACTTATTATAAAAAGATATTGGGAGTATGTGCTTCAACATAGTTGAAGTAAAGCGACAACTAGGGTTTGAAGCATTGGTTGCTTTTTGTGATTCTTTAGTTAAAATCGCTGCTAATTTTCTCTTTTGATCGGTGGTGGTTTCAATAACAATCTTTATTTTTGTTTATGAATAAAAGTTGAATCTATTTAGATCTGAGACGTTCAGTTTCATTCGAGCTGCAGCAGTTGTCAGATTCATCACTGGCACCACTTGCCTCTCATCTACACTTGTATCTGCTATCATTCAATTTTGTCTCCACTTCTATATGCTCGTGTATGGATCTGTGCTATTTGTTGGTTTGATGTTTTCACTAGGTTTTCTTTTTCAATAAAATGTTGTCTTCCCTTGTTAGAAGTTATGTTTGTCTTCCCTCGTTGGAAGTTTTTGTTTATCTTCCTTGTTAGAAGTTTTATTTTCTGTTATGGTTCTATTGTTGTAGATGCAAAAGACAAGCGTATAAGTGCACATAAGCTTGCAAACTTTCGCAACGTTGATTTGATCACATTAAATAGTGGAAAAAGACTGTTATTGATGTAATTTCATTGTTAAATAAATGTAATAGCAATTTTATGAATAGAAATATTTTTTAGTCAAAAAAAAGAAAAACACATGGTTGAGCAATAGACCCACCCCTGTGAGATTGTTATCACTTCAGCCTCCCTAGGAATGGAGCCCCTTCATTGCGGTGTTGCTTACCTCCTCCATTCTCTTGCCTCACAGCCCTGATCACAGGTCAATTTAAGGGGAATTTGTAACTTACTATAAAAAGAAAAATAACAAGCATAGATTTTTTTTTTTTGAAGCCGAACATGCATAGATCGAATATTGTACAAATTCATTATATTTATACTTCTAGGTTTTAGATTATTGTATGGGCTTTGCAAGCCTTTTTGATTAGGAGAAGTGGCATGCCACTCATCATGAAGGTTTCAATCAGTTTTTAGGCAATTCATAGTTTGTTAAGGTCAATTCTATTCGTTCAGGCATGCCCAATGTGAGATATTGTATAATTTTTATTACAGTTCCATCAAAATGTCAACTATAATGATTGATTGTATAGATGTATACGAATGCACTTATATAAGTGACTTCGTCAACAAATTTTTTTTTTTTTTTTTGGGAAAGTCTACAATGGTTTAGGGCTTGCCCCAATACGCACTTATATAAGTTTTGAAAAAAAAAATAGTATAATGAATTCAGAAAACAAGTACAATTAATTTAACTCTAATTTCACATGCCATTTTTTTTTAGGGTCCATAAAGTTATATTACTCGCAAGCCTGCAAAGGTTCTTTTGCACAAAAAGAGTGTTCTATACAAACAAATGATTTGGCATCAACGCTCACGGCTATGAGTGTCTATTTTTCGGGTCTAGACAGGTCCGAAGTCTGGATCACACTTGATATAAATGAGCATTTGCATAGTCCAGAACTGGCCCAATTTTAAATTCGGATAAGTGCACCTTACTTGTACTCAGTTTTCTTTAAATCCGAGTTATCCAAATATCTTGATTTGTCGAGTATCTTAAAAATTATCTTATGTTTAGAAGCTTTTTTAATTAATAAAGTCATTGTAAATTCCCTATACTATAATCTTCTCTTACATGATTTTAAAAAGTAATGTTCAAGTAGTATTTATTATTTTAAATTATAAGACATAATAATACTTTTTGTTAAAAGACAAAATACATAATGTTGTCTCAAACAATTTAGCTAAGTCTCAAAACTAAAATAGTCAAACATTCTATATAAGCTATATCTTATCTTATATATATAATGGAAATCCTCCAAGGTAGTTAAGACGAGACCAAAATAGCCTTTATTACAAGTTTACACTCCTTTGTCAAGTACAATTTTTTCTAATTAATGTCCTAACAACAAAAAAGGTACTCTAAGTCTTTTTTATTTTTTATTGTTTAAAATGAACTAATTTTTTTTATTTGATTGTGCCACGTGGTGATTGATGAGTTTGGTTATCTTAATTAACTCCACGATTTTCTCACATAACCGAAATCCACAAAGCATACAAAACAAATATGAAAAGTTAATTAGATTAGTTACCTTAATTAACTCCACGATTTTCTCACATACCTCCCTCCATGTCTCTCATTTTTGGGTTATACCAAACACCAAGAACACAAAAGGCGCATACAAACAATCTTGGCAACGAGGATTATTTAAATAGAATGATTCAATGGAGAGAGCAATTGGTCGTCGATGGAAAGAAAAAAAGAAGACAAAAAGGGATTTGTAAGTGAGAGGTTAGTAAAGAATTATCTTTTTTTTCAAAGAGAAAAATTAGTTTGAATTTATTCTCCAACTAAAACTAATGAGTTTTTAAAAATAAACTCAATCCATCCGTGAGTTACTCTTTTCTTTTCTTTTTTTTTTTATACAACACCTTATTTTTGGGGTTTTCTTGATTACAATATTTTCTTAAAAAATTTTATTTTTTCTTTAAAGGTTTGATACCCATGTTTTAAAATTGTAAAGGGAAAACGTTAACACTTCCAACAAATAGTCGGGCATGCAAGGAGATTGTACATAAACAATAAAATAGAAGATCGAATTGAAGAGAAGATACGAGGGCAATGATCAGAAATCGAAACATGAAGAAGCGAAAATAAAGGTCGGGCTACATGAATTTTGCTTAATTTTTTTAGGAGAAAAATGAGTTTTCAAGTACATTGATAGTGAACATTATTTTTTTTAAATTGATTATTGGCCCATCACATAGGCTTTGTGAGAAATAAGAGATGGTGGCATGGATTAGCAATAAAAAAAAAACTTATTTGATCTTTCAAATTTAGTATCAGATTTAAACTGAAAATAAATAAATAAATAAACATAAAATAGGATGCATTATTATTGTACATTACGTGCCAATTGACTTTATATGTAGTTAATTTCCTTATTTATATGTTTTTTTGAAAATCATATAGTATATGGAAATATATTTTATAAAATGGTATCTGTGACAGCCCCAACAACTACAAACTGGGCCTCGCTCGGCCTAAATCTACTTAGACCCCCGAGCCAATCTATGATGAGTCAACACAAGTCTAGTCAGCCTTAACTTACCGAATTTATCCCTTAAAGTTACTTATTATCCCATTGTGGTTAACTTTTGAATTTCCTTAACTATGTCAAGTTATTATATATCCTTAATATAGTTAGGTGTGCAGTAGAATTGTTCTCAACACTTATCAACTTAATTAAATAAATTAAAACTCAAGGTAACCTAGATGTGGAAAATCTTGTCCAAACAACATCTCATATATGTATATATAATCAATTGAAAACCCAACATAAGTATATACATGCATCACCAAGTGTTTTAACTCCTCGAAGTCCCCAAAATATCAAAAATGTAGGAATACATAGCTAAATATACAACAAAGTAAACACATACTAAGTAAGAGCAAAAGAAATGGCTCTGAGCATGCCTCAGAAGATATCACCAAGTATAGACGTCTTGCTCCAACTCGTCTGCAGATCTGCACCCACCATCATAAAAAGGACGGTGAGTACAAAAAGTAACAGTAAAGCAACAACAATAGGGATCACAACATAAATTATGAATATCAATAAGCAAAAGTCTATAAATCATGCGGTATTAAAGAAAATGAAAATAGACAGTAAAGAGCATGATACACAGACATAGTGAACACAAATAACGATAATTAAGTGACCGAGAAGCAAACAGATAGGCAAATAGGTAATCCCAATCAAATTGCGGGTCACGAGACTTCCTTAGCTTGTAGTTGACACAATGGACACGTAGGTCGCATCCACTGTTCAACTAAGTGCAATCCAGTGGGCCTGAAGGTCACCTTCATTGCCCGACACAATATGCTAGGAAAAGCCACAGACAAGGCCAAGTGCTAAATCCCTAACACACAACCGAAGGAAAGCCACAGTTGTAACGACCCAAAAAATGTGATATGTTTATATGGCTTGGTGTAGTACCTATATATACTCGTGTTTGTGTGACAGGACGATGGCGTCAGTGTACGAGTAGGGTTCGCTACCCAAAATCGAACCCTACCTAAAATCTCTCACATAGCCTCAAACCCATGTTTCAAAACATTACATATGTATATAATTATACAAAAATAAATCACTTACTCAATCAAAAGGAAAGACTTGCTTTAGTATCCTCAAAGCAAATATCTAAGCTCTGGAGCCTTTTCCTTGTTGAATTGTGGATCTACACTTTGTCAAACACAAGAATGATGAGCCCATGTAAGTAACGCCAAGCGGAACAATAATACAACATTTCGAAATAAATAAACATCAGTCCACATTCATATTGATAGAAATAAAAGAATAAGGAACGCATTAACGTATAAGACTGTAAATAGGTCAATCGAAACGTGAGTGTCCGAGTTACGAAATAGAATAGCAAGGAGTTCCGACAACAGTCATTGAGTCGAGGTAAAACCTATAAGACTTTGGTTCAGGACAAAACAGACCTACCAGCCTTAATCCTTGCGACTATGAGATATCCATAGACCCGGATAAGAGCCCCCAGCGTACACTCAACTGAGATATATCAACAATGTCTAAATAAGAGCTCACATCACAGGTAAAAGTAACCATAACTCCCTTGCCAGTGGACCACTCAACCAACAGAGATTCCAAAAGATATAATGATAAACAGAGCAATAACAACAAATTAAAACTCAAGAAATAATTGTAAAAGTTCTCACTAGTTTACTTACCTGTAATCTAACTAATATGCACTCAACGGACCCCCGACACGTCTCCTAAGACCTCCTGTGTGTCCGTTGATGTTCAAATCCCTAATATACATTTAGTTTGAAATTCCCATTAATTACTCTCATTCTATCCAATTTTCCATAATTTTATTCATTCACCCATTTGGGTCGATTACTCGGGTATTATGTCGTATTTGGGCCTATTGGGATACCCGAGAGATCTCAAGAGTTTCTGAAAGTTTTATAAAAATTTGCCTCTGTGAACAGTGTCACTTCGTCGGGACGCCATGGCGACAATTGGCTTGGGTGGCGTCTCCATGGTGTCAAAACTGAGGCTCTCTACCCAACACGCCATGGGTAAAGCCATGACCTAATTGGTCTTGGCGGAGTCCTCGCGGCGTAAAACCCTGAGACCTCTGCCCAAGACGTCGTGAATGGCGTCGTGAGTTGGAATGCTCACGGCGTCCTACCCAGAACGCCTTTGTAACGGGGTTTCTACACCCTAGCTCACGTCGCCGTACTTCGAGCCTGTCCCAACTTCGACTAAACATCCAATACAACGCCAAACCATCCTCAGCTTGCGTCAAAACCCGACCAAACCATCGATTTATGGAAATCATTCAAAATTCCCCAAAAATCTCAAAAATTTAGCCAAATTCCCAAACACTAAAACCACTTCACAATTCCTCCTTTGATCATCCAATTCACTTTAAATCCATCCAAAGAACCTTAAAAATTAAATTCTCCAATTTGTTGTTCGAAATTATCGCTACGAAAATACACAAAACACTTCTAAAACGTAGATATTCACGTGGAGAATCGAGATCTCACCTAGATTTTTTGTTTGCGCGTTCCTAAGGTGTCAATCCGCGTCGAAAATCCCAAAACCTCCACTGTCTCTCACGTTGATTTGTTGAGAAATGAAGAAAATAAGATGAGAAGAGAGAGAAAAGGTGATGGGGTGTATTTATACCCCCTCCCTTCATCTCTTTTCACACACGGATCTTAAGGCTAATCTTGTGACTACCTTTCATTCCAGTCCCCAACTCTAACACCAAATTGTGACTTCAATGTGTGACTTGTTTCTCTTGTTTGAGCCTTTTCGGACGTACTAGCGTATCGGACGTGTTTTACAACTTTTAATTATTATTTATTTTGTATTTTATCAGTGTTTTTAATTCATTTAAGTCCCCCATACTACTAATTACCTGACCAGTGTTCGCCCGAAAACCCGTTATTTCACAAAACCCTCGAGCTAAACTGTTCCCCGTACCAATGCTCACACCCAAACGTCCTCACACATTTGAGATATTGGAATTAAACATTCGGGTAATACAATATAATACAAAACACCTAATACAAAATAACATATCTCGGCGTCAACGACCGAGTATTAGACGGCTGTATCACGGCAAATGGGCCCACGTACAACCTAAATTGACATATGACACAAGTTAGAATTTAGGGTCGTTACAAAGAAGACGTGTTGTTGAAAAGCGCGATAGAATTAGTTGAATCGAGCACAAAACAAATAGCACAAGCATCGAATATATAGATCAATCGATAGCCCAACCGATCAATCTCTCGCAAATCCAAATCAAAGCTGAACCCACCTTTGTTGATGCACCTAGTTGATTTTCCATTTGAATCTCGATTCAATTTTTGTGAAAAACATATTAGAAGGTGGAGAAAGAAAGAAGAAAGAATGTTGTGGGAGATACGGAGAGACGCAAGAAAAGTGAATGAGAAGGGGAAGAGCGGTGAGATGGAAGATGTCATTTATTATTTTGTTTTATTTTATTATAAGGTTTTTTAACCAAAAGAAAAAAAAAACTATTTTGGGTCGTTGAAATCAATATTTTAAGCCACTTTTATAGGGTTTAAGGATAAGGATATATACACAGTGTGTCGGGTGTTGGGGTAAAGCTGGAAATAGCTTGTGATACTTTTTTTTTCTCCAAAGAGTAGGCGTTGAAACTATTGGTACCTTATGTAAGGCGCTCCCATTCACCCTAGCACTATGTTCTATCATTTCCATGATTTTGTGTTTGTGGGCCTTTTTGTTCAAATATTTTGTTACCAAGCTGCCAATTTATACAACACAACAACACAAGAGTTCTCAGCTTGGGCCTGGACCCTATTTTGTGTAGTGTAGGATAGCTTACAGATTAATTATATAGCACTGTATTTGATTTATAAATATAACATGGGACTTATTTGACAAAAAAAAAAAAAAAAAATGTAACATGGGACTTTTACCAACTACTCCTGGTGCAATATAGCTCGGTCTTTTTATTTTTATTTTTATCAGATTTTATTTAAGTACAGCACAGAAAATACATCTCTTATAACATAGTTTGTACATCATCTCGCACCTCACTTCAATATTCTATTTGGTTCAACTTATGCTCTTACTAATTGTTGATATGTCACTCAATAAGTAGATTTTGTATCGTTTGATTACATTTTATGTTTTTGCGATTAACTGACGTGACAACTAATACAACCACAATAAGTGTGATTTTCAAAAGCACCTCCCTATATATTTTTTGCTTTTCATAAATATTTATCCATGTCATCAAAATATAAGTTAAAAGTATAAGCTGAACCAAACAGGGTCATATAATACATCTCATGACCTCGCGATATTCTTGCCATGTGATGGGCAAGTTCATTCGCTTATCTCTCGATGTGGCGGATTCTCCAATTGTCTTCGTTTCTCATAATATTATTAGTGCAATAGCTCGATTCTATAATTAGTTGTTCATTGCCTCCTTAATTAAGGTCATATGTTTGATTCTACTAGCTTTTGGGACATATATTGTAAGGTATGATTTGTCTTATGTAAAATAGTCTGTTTAATTTTGGACACCACACCAATATATATAGTATATAATTGAAACTATAAAATTACTAAAATAAGAAATTAAATGCAAGACCTCTTAGGTGAGATTGTAAAGACATCACTTGTCAAAAAGATAAGATCTCATGATATCGTAGTTCGATTTTTCACTCAAGTAAAAAAAAAGTAAAGAAATTAAATGCATCATGGGGCTCGGAAACCTTATATGAGAGATTTTTTTTTTTTTTTTTTTTTTTTTTTTTTTCCTTAAATGAGGATTTGTATATGTATTCAATAAGATTAATTTAGAGCATTTGTGGCCAAGTGGATAACAAGAGTTTAATTAATTTTTTTATTATTTTTTGATTAAGGATAACAAGAGTTTTGTTTCATTGGAATTGAAAATTCAATGTTTGTTAAATTGCATTTGTCGAATAGTAGAGGCATCTTTTCTTTTTCTTTTCAAGAAAACAGGCATCTTTACTTAGAGAACATATGTATCGGTTTTTTTTGTCCTAATTAATCAATGTCCTTCCACGTCTTAAAGAATATTTAATAGTTTGTTAAATTAGGACAAACTTCAAATATATTTCTTTTTCATTTGATTACTACATCACTAGTACAATATGCAGACTAATAATAATCAAATTGATCAAATTGATGACGTGATATATATATATATATATTAATTTTTGTTTCTATCTTTGAAAAGAAAATATCTTATAAAAAAATACAATAAAGTGGAAGTGTGTGTCTCATAATTAATTAATATATGGATCATGCTAATAATCACGTCCCATGTTAAATTTACCTTAATGAAAACATTGAATTATCAATGGCACTAAATCAACAATGGAAGAGTTTGATTCATATATGTAGCTGACATCAATTAATTTGAGATTGAGGCTATGTTAATGTTGTTGTGGATGATGAAAATGCCAAATTTATAGAGCCTATCTTAACTTTGTGTCCAAGGCTTTGTTGTGAAAGATTCTTAATTAAATAAAAGTATGACACATCAAATTGTTAAAGTCATTATTATTTTTTTTCAAAACTTGTTAAAGTCATTATTACTTTTTTCAAAAAAAAAAAAGTCATTATTAATTATATTTGGTGAGAATTGATTAAATTACATTAATCATATTTATAGTATATCGTTACATATATATGTATTGATATAATTTGTATTACATGTACATTAATGCTATCTAGTTTGCTTGTACTTCCACAACACTCGAGGCAACTAGAACTAGGTTTAAGATTTCAAAATTTAGCTCAACAACCCTTGAAGCCCATGTGTTAGTAGGGCGAGTGAATTTGCTAATGTTAGGAGGGTGTCGTTGGTAATGCCTCCTAATAGCAACGACCACATGGACAAAAGAATAAAAATGAAGAGGGCAAAAGTGTATAAGCACATATATATTGTACATGTGACATATTTCTATTGGTAGACCTCTTAACATTAGCGACTTCATTCCCATGTTAGTACTTATTTATCTCTCGTTCCTTTCAACTCTTTGACATTTAAAAATCACACATTAGTCAGAAGTTGTTATGGCAGGTAAGAGTGGTTTTCTAATGAATCTTCAATTTTAATTATGTAATTGTGATCACAAGCCCATCTATAAATGAGACCTTAATCTCTTGATAGTGATTGTGTTCTATTGTAAAACTCACTGTCCGACCTTCATTTTTTTCATCTTAATTAATGGAAATAGTTTAAAACTCATATATATTAAATTACATCAAACCTCATGAGCATTTTGTATTTACCCTTTCTGTTTATGATGATACTAAATTTTTATTTTTTGCATTACCAAATAAATGGAGGGTTGGACGGACAATGCCAAGTGGTGGAACGAGATTAGTAGTTGGTTAATTATGTGTTAATCAATTACTAATATTCTCCCTAAAAAAATTACTAATACAGAATTATTAAGAATAGATTAATTAGTTTGTCTGGGCATGCTTGACTTCTTGTTAAGATCATCAGGTACTGCTTTTTGAAAACAAGGGTTTCATTGATTTGCACGAGCTGATGATGTTCATGTAATTATAATAAGTCATCAGCAGTGCTACCTAACTTGCAGAAATCTGTGTGGTTGAAGAGATTAATTTCATATGTTCACGGTTTAATGTCTTTTTTTGCGTCTGTTCAATGAGACAAAAGCATTACGTGTAATCTATGATTAAAGAAAATTAATTAACCACTTTTCTGACTTTGATGTTGATCCATGACCCGTCTAATCACATGGGCGTTAATTAGCAGCCAATTTTGATAGGTCATTGAGCTGTAATTAAACCTTTTTTTTTTTATAAGAAAGAAATATATTGCTCCCATCGAGGTTCAAACTGATGACTTTTTACTTTCAAACTCTATACTAAATCATTAGACCACTCAAATAGTTGGTATTGTAATTAAACTTGTGTTAGATTGAGAATTGGTACAAGAGATATTAAGTTGGATATAACTAGGGATATACGTCTAATATCTTTTCAACGATCATATATAGTGATGTACCAAGCAAAAGATGAGCCATAAACACCACTCATATATATGACCAGAATATAATCTTACAAGTTTACTAATTTTCAATGGACATATCTAATTGCTCATTAGACCTGACGGATATAACCAGGATTTATAATGAACCTAGATTAGTCTAGTATTTACTAATTTTGTATTACACGATAATAAAAAAAAAACCTTGGTTCTCTGGTGGAAATTAATGCTAGACCTTTGACCATCATTCTACGGTAAGTTGGAACATAACCTATATATATTTTTTTGATGTAATATAATTTATATATTTCATTGTTACTTTTTTTTTGATAAGTATTTCATTGTTACTTTAAGCACATGTAATGCGATGTATACTAAAATGGTCCATGCATGGACAATTAATGAATTACAAATCTCAATAGGGGAGATATAAACTAATGAAGTCAGAAATGCTGCATAGTTTCTGTACCACAATAAATTGACCCATGACGAGGAACTTTAGTTTTGGGCCGTGGAGGATGTTGATGTATGTTATTGAGAATTAATTCAAACATAAATGCATATATACAGATCTAACAACCCACTCTTGGACGACTAGAATGGCGTTTCTACACTCTGATATATATTTTGGTGCAAAAATGACATTTCAATTCAAGACTAATAATTGAGATCAAGAAATGAGAACATATAATATGAGGGGGGACAACGCATGCAAATCAACTATACATGAACAAAATCTCAGTGTATATCCTTTCAAGAAAAAAAAAATCTCATTGTATATGTGATGATTGATGGCCCTTAATCATAAAATGCGTGCGTGAATTGATTAATAACATCAAAGCCGTTGTAACAATAATTGACTTTTATATATAAGTTCAGTTATGGTAGATAGTATTTTCATGAAGAAAATTATTCTATTACCAAGAAGCAACTCTTGGTTATAATGGATCGACTTGTGGATGTGGTAAAAAAAGTTACAAGCTAGTCTTAGATTAAGTGATCTCTTCATTAATATTTACGCATTTATTCCACATTCACATGTTTGAATCTCATTTTTGTCCATTTGAAAATTTAGTGTTAGATTCCTATTAAAACCTTGCAACATAAGAGAAAGTTCTAAGAAATGTACTAAAGGGGCAAAGGGCATGAGAAGGTTCAGAAACACTAAAGAAGATGCCCTTTTTGTGTGGAATTTGTGCCCTAATGTCCACCGATGACCCCCTTTTTGATGGCATGAAAAGTGAGTCTCAAACCCCATAAAAATGGGGATGACTCGAGAGTGTGCAATGTGCTTGTTTGTCCAAAGTTTCTCACGCCTTGCAATGACTGTTTGCCTTTTCCATGTCATCACCAACAGTATCCTATACACCCAGCATCCTAAACTTATGCCTCACGCCCCAAATATTTCAATGGAAACAACCTTGAGAGCCATCCGTGTGACGTATCCCCCACGTGTTATACATGAAGAATTGTGTGTGCATATCCCAAAATCACCTATTTTTACGTAGGATCCGCACGTGCACATCATCCAATGTGACTTTTGATGTCATCATTTCAAATCAAACTACAAATTTCAAGTTACATATGTCTAAACAAATATTGACTAGTTAAATATGCATTGGGATGTGTACTTGCATATATCAATGCATAATCTGACTTGGATCTCATAGTATCATCCCAATTTATTTTTCTCTATTTTTTCTTTACTTGGTGGCTATCACTTAAAATATCGAGTAATCTACGTTCAGGCACTATTAGCCCTTATATGGGGTGCCCTCGCAACTTTAACTTGTTCCATGTCTAAAATTCGAAATTGAGACCTCACTTTATAGAGACTGGCTATTGAGTCTTTACCACTTAGGTCAAAATTATATGAAGTCGCTTTAGGGACACTTAAAATTTGAAATTAAGGCCTTATATCGAGTAATCTATTGTTACATATTTAAATTGGCTAATTGAGTTGCCACACATCTCAAACTAGCTACAAAATCCTCCCAATGTAGAAGAAGGTGGGAATAGAAACCCAGTTCCCATGCCATCGGAGCCAAATTAGCCAATGCTTGTTGACAGATAGATAGTCATAGACTATTGGTTTACTCTTTCAAAGCTGATGAAATCAAGGTTGTTTTGTGGTGGGTCCAACAGTAACTACCATGTGTAAGAGACCAAGAACAGTGATGTGAGGAGTCTCCAAGTGCAACACAATGCTTAAAGTACCATCTTCCTTTCATGATGGTACAAGCTTCATTCTTTTCTCTGCAATACCTTTAGTTTTTTCATTTCTACTAGATATAAGTCTACTTATCTTGGTTTGAGAGTTGGTGCCATAAATTTCCTCCAAAAAAAATGGTTTTGACTATTAAATACCTAGTCAATAGTGCGTTAGAGTAGTTCAGCACTCCAACGACTTAAGAGGACGAGACTCCATGAACGCAAAAACCACCAATAAAAGAGGTTTACCTCTTAGTGGATCAACTCAGCTCGAGTTCAGAATAGTCGGTTAAGTCATTGGGTGGTTTACACCAAAAAAATATATAGTCAATGACTCGAAGACTGTAAAAGTACAATCCACAGTAAAAAAAAAATGAATGGATAGTCTTAAAAATGGAATAGAAGAAGAAGAAGAATGTGATAACAGAGAAGATTAGAAGAAGAAGAACCTCTTTTCCAAATGTTGGTGGACCTAGACAAAAAAAAATACTAATGAACACATTGGTTCTCTAAATCAACATAATTTATACACTAGAGAATTAATTGCACATTGGCTATGGTGCAAAGTGTTCTTCCAAAGTCAACACCAAGAGCTTTGGATTTCTAATACTAATTTTCTACTGCTTAAATCTTGGGCTCTTGTTGTCTCAAAAAAAAAAAAAAAAAAATCCCTACTTCTTCTTCATCTTCTCCTATTAAACTCTTTAAAGTTTGAAACTTTGATGCCATCATTAAGCATAATAAAGTAATAATCTCGCCTAATTTTACTCTTCACTGTCAAATCTATTATCATTTATTACTTCTGAGGTCCAGATTTATTGCCCAGTTTTGAATTCCATCTCCATCTGGCATTCCATTTATTTCTCCCACCAAAGAACACTCTCCATTTCCATTCCTCAATCAATTAGCCCTTCTCTCCTTCTCAAAAACTCCATTGCTTGCACAGATTTGTTTGTTTGTTTGCTTGCTTGTTCTCTTCTCTTTGTAGAGTTCATCCCTTACAAAAAAGGGGATTTTGAGAAGTCCCCATCAAGGGAAGGCCCAGTTCTCCTCACTTGATAATGGGTGTTCAGTGTTCTTCTTGTTCTTCATCAATGGAGGTGAAACAGATCTAAAGCTTCAATCTTGGTGAGTCTTTTGTGTTTTTTGGCTTCAAAGATGAGGTGGGTTTTTCTCCAATCACAACAAAAACCCTTCATTTCTCCTCCTCCTCCTCCACCACCACCACCATCACCACCAACTGTTCAATCTAGTTCTACTGGGTTTGGCATAGAAAACAAGATTAGTCCAAGTATTCTGCTCATAATCATAATACTTGCTATAATATTCTTTATATCTGGTCTGCTTCACCTCCTTGTGAGGTTCCTCTTCAGACCCATTAACAGAGAAGCTGAAGATTCGGATAATGTGACTGCCTTACAAGGGCAGCTTCAGCAGCTTTTCCATCTTCATGACTCTGGTGTTGATCAGTCTTACATAGACACTCTCCCAGTGTTCCTTTACAAGGCTATTATAGGATTGAAGAACCCCTTTGACTGTGCTGTGTGTTTGTGTGAATTTGAAGCTGATGACAAGCTTAGATTGCTTCCCAAGTGCAGCCATGCCTTCCATCTAGAGTGTATAGACACATGGCTGTTGTCTCACTCTACTTGCCCTCTTTGTCGTGGCAATCTACTGCCCGAATTCCCGCAAAATGGGAATTGCTCGCCGGTGGTGCTTGTGCTTGAATCTGGTAGTGAGAGTTCTAGAGAAATTGTTCCTGATAGAGATCATGCTATGATGATCTCTATGTCTGATAGAGATAGTTGTCATGGTGAGCATGAGTTGTGTAGCGAATTTTCGCATAGAATTAGTGAAGTTTCGGGGAAAGAAGGCGCCGACCCGAAAGAGGGATTGGTAGTTTTGGAGGAAAAGATTGTTACTGTGAAGCTTGGGAAGTTTAGAAATGTCGATGCACAAAGTAGCGTTGGGGGCGAGGAAGGGAGTAGTAATTGTAATGGCAATGTGGATGCTAGGAGATGCTACTCGATGGGGTCTTTTGAGTATGTCATGGATGAGAGCTCATCTTTGCAGGTGGCTATAAAACCGAGTGCTCGGAAACAGTCAAGCAAGAAGCCTTCGCTGCCTTTGACGCTGGGTCATAGGCCTGTGATGTCCGAATGCGATTGCCATTCTAGGAGAGAGGGGTTAAGGGGATTTGATTCTATGAGAATTACAGACTATCAAGGTGGTGATTGCAGTGCTAGTATTGGAAAATCTGTTGGAAGTGGCAAAAGAGATAGCTTCTCTATTTCAAAGATTTGGCTTCAATCGAAAAGGAAACACTCTTCGGTGGAAGATTTGTCGAGGCGGGCATTTTCCTTTCGATTTCCATTACATTCGACTGAAGCTGCTAAGGATTTGAAGATGAAGGACTATTACAATTGGAGTGGTAGAACATTTTCCGACTTTGATGCTTCGGTGTGGGAGAATGCTGTGAGTGAATTGGGGATCGACGAGGAAGTCAGAAGTCATAATAGTTTGGACTCTCAAGCTAGTATGCCATCTTTTGCTAGAAAAACTCTACTTTGGCTTGTTGGTAGGCAGAACAAGGTGGTTCATTCATCCTCATCTCTCAATGTTTGAATTTGGATTTCTCAAACTATACATGCAGTTAGATTTCTGAATGAATTTCGAAAAGACGCAGATCTGAATACCTTGCCTTCCATTTTTCTTTCCTTACTTTCTTTTTTTTTTTTTAATTTTTTTCATGTAAACTGCTTGTACCACAAAGCATTGTTGTTAGGAAAGCTTATTTGATTTAAGATTTCAGAATCTATTGTTTTGTTCTACATCTCTATCATCTATAGCTGTTCAGTGTTGTGGGGAATGCCTAGATTTTCGTTCTTTTGGCCTATTTGGTTGTGTGAATGCATGTGTGATTTGCCATCTAGAGTCCCCAAAAAATTATGGTCAGTGTGGACGGAAAATATTGTTTCCTTTCATTTTCTTATAACCAACAAGCAATGCATCTTGGTTACAGGCAGTTGGAATTTAATGCTTTGATATTTCTTTAATTGCTAATATGGTTCTCGCACATCAAGAACCAGAAAACAAAAAAGAAGCCTTGGTGCACATATCACCAAACCAGTATCTGACACTAATCACACCGACTAATCTGTGGTCGAGCACTTCGAGCCAAATGATCAAGTAAATAAGAATAACTTAGATCTAAAAGGAAAAGTAACATATAATAAGAATAACTCCTTGTACTAGGTGAAGAGGGACCTCAATATTCATGAAGTATTTTAATGAAGTAAAACACAATAAACAACTTTGAAAGTTCATTTGACTGACGACAGACATGCTACATGGGCACAGAACAGAAAGTTAGGGTGGTAGAGACAAGTGATATCTGAGAGGGTCTTTGAAAGGTGTTCGACATTAAAAAGGGTTCATTAAGGACCACAGAGATCTTAATGAGACTGTGACCTCTCACCCTCCATTCCAAGTCTCTTAAGGTATTCCAAAGGTGGCACAGAAGATGTTAAAGAGCCCCTTTTAAGGGGTGGAGAGTTGGATCAAAGATGCTAACCTCTTTAATAAGTTATAGACAATTAAACCCTCTTTTCATCTTTAGTAATGACGACTGAAACAAATTGATGCCCACCTTTAACTAACAACATGTTAGCAGTTAAGTGTAAACAATAGAAAAAATTACAGAAACAAAGTAAGTCATTCAAATTGAATAAACACATGTTTGCTGCAGGAATTCCAACTAAAATCCTAAAAAAAGAATTTTTATAATGAATTTTCATTGGTTGACCCAGCTAATGAGTGAAAAACTACCAAAAAAAAAAAAAAAGACAGAGAAAGGACACAGTCAGTTATGCAACTTATGTTAACCAGCATTTTTTCTGAGTTTGATCTGTTAAGATTCAACTCAAGTTCTCTTGTTAGGCTCAAATACATACTTGATGAGCGAGTCCTTAATCGATAATAGACTAGGGAATTCGTTTTGTAGCTTAGAGGCGTCGAGTTCATTGTTACTTTGGAGGGCTACTGGCGCCTTACCTTCCTCTTCCAAGCTTAAGTTAGTCCATGCAAATCCGAGGTCTATGCAATCTCTATACATGGCCAAGATCTCATTGTGGCTTATTGCACCTGGATTGGTAAAATCCCACACTCCTTTGCAGTTTCTCTTTGCCATCTCAATGGATAATGGCAAGAGTTCCTCAAGGACTGTCATGCTGTCGACGGTGTTAACAACTTTGTTGTTGCAAGTGGTCTTGGTGATGAAGTTGCGAGGATTGCTCAAATCAGATGATATTGGCATCCCGACTCGAAGAGTGCACACATTGTCATATTCTGTTAAGAGCTCCTCCACCTTGAAAAATTGTAGTCCAATAGTGAAATGAGTTAGACACGTCTACATAAGAAGCACACATTGTCAAAAGAAATAAATGCAGAGAAAAGTTTTATTGATCTCACCATTGCCTTGGTCTTAGAATAGAAGGAACTAGTAAAGTTTGGCTTGTTTTCCTCGATTCCAATTATCGACATTTCATTATGCTCCTGATCATATTCATAAATACAACCTGTAGAAAAATTTACCACCAAGATCCCTTCCTCTTTACAAACATCGGCCAATGTCAGCGTTCCTATTACATTCGTTCTAATTGTTTGGAACTTATGTGATTCGAACCAATAGGTATTTTGCCTTCCAGTTACACCAGCAGCATTAAACACATGAGTAGGCTTCACCCTCTTAATATCCTTTGCGATTGTATTTCGGTTTTCCAATCTACCATTGCCATACTCAAATTCTATCCCTTTTTCCTTACAAACACCTCCTAGCATTCCACCTATCCACCCGGTCCTCCCATAAATCAAGAACTTCAATCCTGAGTTACTCGTTCCCAATTCCGAGGCCTCATTTCTCCCTTTAAAAGAATCACATTGTAGAGAGTATGCCTCATCGGATGGCAACCCAATGATTGACATCTTAGGGTGTGGAAGAAGAGCGCCGCTCACATCACCCCACCAGTTTGGATTATTTGTGTACCATTCCATTGTCATCCTCAGCCCTTCCTCCCAAGAAGTCCTCTCTTCCCATCCAATCTTCTTAAGCTTTTGATCATCCAAGAAGTACCTTTGGTCATTGAAAGGGCGATTTTCAACAAATTTTATAGCTACTTCAGGATCCAGTCCAAATAGTTTGCAAATATCTTCAGCGACATCAAGCACTCGTCTCTCACGCTGTGTACCAATGTTGTATACATGCCCAATCACACCTTTGTGTAGTATCGCCTCAAATGCCTCGGCAACATCTTCACAGTAGAGAAAGCTTCTCACATTTGATCCATCTCCATGTATAGGCAATTGCTGGTCTTTCATTGCAAGCAAGATGAATTTCGGAATGAGCTTCTCTGGAAACTGATTAGGTCCATACACATTGTTACCTCGAGTGGTGATAGTAGGTAGGCTGTAAGATTTGCGATACGCCATCACAAGCATCTCAGCTCCAGCCTTGGAAGCTGAGTATGGATTAGTAGGGAGAAGTTGTGAGGATTCCACATTGCCAACATCGGCATCCATATCAGTCTCGCCATATACCTCATCAGTGCTAACATGTATAAACCTCTTGATGCATTTAGTGACTTTGCACGCCTCGAGTAGAACATGGGTGCCGAAGATGTTATTGTTGGTGAACTCAAAGGAGTTACCGAACGAGTTGTCAACATGGGTCTGCGCGGCAAAATGCATAATAGTATCAATATCTTCACTGATCAAGAGATGGTTAACCAGGTCAGAACTAGCAATGTCTCCATTGACGAACTTGAAATTCGCGGATAAGCGGGCTGGAGCAAGATTCTGAGGCTTGAACAATAATCAAGCTTGTCAAGTGCTATGATCTTATAATTGGGATAGTTCTTGATCAGCCTGTTTGTGACATGAGAAGCAATAAAACCTGCCGCACCTGTTATGAGGATGTTCTTCGGAGTGTATGCACCCGGTTTTGAAGCCATTGTAAATGATTTCTACACTAGAATCAGTTATCTCTGCATCCAAAACCATACAATTAGTAATGCAGACAATCATGCATAAACTGGTAAGTATTTTTTAAAAAATGTATGAAGAAACTCAACCTATATTATTATAAAAAAAAAAAAAAAAAAAAAAAATGAATATCGATAGAAAGTGTTTCGTTTTCATCTTCTCAAAACAATTTGGTATTGCCAATGCATTTCGGTGAAATGGCAGAGACATTACTTGTCAGAAGGCAATGTTTGAGGAGGTCTGGGTTCGACTCCGGCTGATGTAAATAAATTACAAAAAAAATTGGTATCTTATTGAACAATTTGCCAAAAATGTGCTATGATCATCTAGCAATAGAGATTTGAATTCATTGTAAGTGGAAAATATAAACATCTATCTATTGACGACGCTAAAACCCTTCTCTCGCACACACTAACACTAACACTAACACCACCACAACAACAACAACAACAACAACAACCTTTCAAAAAAAAAAAAAAAAAAAAAAAAAAAAAAAAAAAAAAAAAAAAACAAAAAAAAACACCCACCAAAGTTTGAACCAATGACCTCTTACTTCTAAATCTCACACAAAACTATTGAGCCACCCAATTGGTTGGTAACAATGGATCTATCAATGCTAATAGGTTTGAAAAATCTGACTAGGGCTTTATAGCCTGCAGATTGAAAAAACAAATCTCTTAATGTATCAAAAACAATGAGAAATTGATGTTCAAGAGGTTTGAATCAATGTTATGGAGGATTGAAAGTGGCCCATCAAAACTTTCTAAATCAAACAATAATAGCTTTGATGATCATACAATCAAATCTAAAACTTAACAACATGGCCCCGTGAATCATCAAAGCAATGAATAAAAATAATCTCAAAAGTAAAAAGAAATCGATGGAGAAGAGATATTACGTTGATGGAGATTGGTGAGAGTTGAATTCTTCAATAGAAATTGTTGGAAATATTCGGCATTTTTTTGTTCTTTTTTTTAGGTCGAAATAAATATTCCGTAATCTCTGTCGTATAAATCCCTTTTGATTTCATCAAATAAAACTCATAAAATTCGGTGATTTTTTTTTAAAAATAAATAAAAAATGGTAGTTTTGTGTTTAACGGTTACGGTTAACCAATCAAACACAAAAAACGAACACGAAAATCAAGGTGTATCTGATGAAAACTTAGGCCCTGTTTATTTATTTATTTATTTATTTCAAAACTTAGGCTTTGTTTGATTGGACATAAAAGAAAAGTGTTCTAAAAAAATGACAAATTTTATGAGAAAATGATATTTTCTTGTGTTTGATAGCAAAAATTTTTAGCGAATATTTTCTTAAAATTTTCAATTTTCCATATTAAGACTCATATTGGGCAAATTGAGTTCTTATTGAGAAAATATGAGTTTCTATATTAAGACACATTAAATTTATATTTTAAATATGAAAATTAATATGTTTAATATCATATACGTTAATTTTTCAAATTTATTTCAAAACTTGTTGTTGGTGAGCTTTGAAGAAAAAATTCTTATATGTGCAATCAAACACATGTAGGAAAATTTCGTTGGAACATTTATCAGGAAAAATTTTCTTTAAAAAATGTTCTTTTCCTATCAAACATTTTCTTTTTCTTTGTAATAAAAAAGGGCCTTAGGGGTAAACATCTATAAGAAAACACTTAAAAAATATAACTTCTTCTAAGTATTTAGTTTTTTTATAGCAAAGTTCTGAATAAATTTCTTTGCTACAAATGTACATTTCCTAGATAGTTCGGTGTCAATGTTTAGGCTTTGTAGTTTTTTCATTACTTTTGTGTTTTTCACTTATGGCTCAGAAAAAAGAAATAAAAATAACATATTGACAGAAAAATCTAAAAAATCATTCTACTGACTCTATTTATATCACCAAAAAAATCTACTATATCAACTGAAAGCCACAATAAAATCCTTGGTAGGTCACCAGTCATGTGGGCGGCCCAATGGTTAGTATGGGGTTATAATTGTAAAAGGTTGGACTTTGATTCTCATTAAGAGTAAGTTTCTTTCTCATTAAAAAAAAAAATCTTGATAATTCTTGTAAACATGCCTATTTATAACTTCATAAAAAAATATGTCATAAAGGAAAGACCTTGAGAGATCGGTGGTTCAATTTCCACTAAAGTCAAAAAAAAAAAAAAAAACATGTCAATTTTTTTTTGATTAACATGTCAATTTATATCATGTACAAAGTAAAAAAGTAAAAATGTAACGAGATAAAATGGTATCCTTGTACCTTGTTTGAACTTCGGAGAAAAAAAATCCTCTAATACCTCATACACAATTGTTGGACTCGTTGGCTCAGTTGGCGCAGGCCCAATTGGCACTTCTAAGCCCAGGCGCAGTGTCAAGAAGCAACCAGCCAGTTATTTGTTTAGTTGTTATTTCCTTTAAGCCCAATGTTTAAGTGTTGTTATTTTCCTTAAAAGCCCACTATCAGAACTCAACGATGTAGGTTCCCATGCTATTTAAACTCATGTTTTCCACTTGCCATTTTATCTCTATCTCTTCTTCTTCCTTTATGTTTTTATTTTCTTTTAATTGTCTTTATTTTCATGTTCTTGTGTTCTTTCTTGATTTGGAGACTCAACCCCTTATCATAATGGGATAAATTCATAAATCCCTTGGAAGGTTTACCGAAGGACACAAAATCTTGCTTTGGTGATAAAAATTAAATTAAAACAATTAGAAAACCAACAAGAATAAGTGTGTAATGTGTATTCAATTGGATGATTTGAAATAATTTTAAAGAGTTAGGAGGATTTTGAAATCGAGGTATATTTGATTTGGATTTCAAAGGATTTTAATGGACTTTTGAAAAGTCAAAAGGTATTCAATTAGGATTTTGATGAATTTCAATGGATTGTGGTGGATTTCTATCCACAAATTGTACATAACTAAATCCCACCTCTACCCATGAGATTTGGATGAATTTTGGATCAAGTCATTCCAATCCATCAAATTCTATGAAATCCATGGAAATCCATTATATAAGCAAATCCATTATATAAACAAATCCATTTTTTAAGACTAGTTTAAATAGTTACTAATATTTTTTTATTGAAAATTTGAATAGGCATAGAGAAATATCAAAAAGAAAAACTCTTCTTAAAAGTAGACACTTGGTTCATCAATGTCACGGCAGAAAGATTTTAATGGTTTCCCATCAATTAAAGAAACGTATTCCTAGTGTTTACTGACCATATATACTCTCCATGGAATATTAAACACTCATTCTTATTTCTTAATTCTAAATGAAACCCAATGCCTCCCATATACACTCTCCATGTAGATTTCAGATGATATAGAACGTTATCTGCCATATATATATAGAGAGCAAGATGAGCAAACTTCCGAGCTAGATGCTTGCAGGTCAGTCTCCCTGGGACTTCTCCTCCCTGCCGAAAATTCTAGCTTTTTAAGCGTATGAAAGACACCGCATCGCTCCCTAACATGAACACAGTGGCATCCATTGTTCGCCTGTCGTTCAGATGGATCATTTAGAACGCTAAGATGAAAGAAGTCCAACTTTATATATATATATATATATATATAGCTATCTGTTGGAACAATTATACTATATGCATATCACTGAACTATAATATATATATCATATGTGAATTCAATTACAAAGAACTAAATTAAATCATACCAGAGGCTTGCACTCAATAGCAATGTCCTAAGACGAATTTTCCTCCAATTCGGTGTATGAATGCTTCAAGAGGTTCGTCTCCAGGATACAACTGGATTGATCTTTGATTACACACCAATCAAAGAACCTTTCTTGTGCAACAGTAAAGCTTCTCTCAACTAAAAACTTTTTTATGTTTTTTATCTCTTTCTTATTTCTTTTTTTTCTTCATTTCGTACATACTATATATAGACAAATAATGTGTCTGTTCACAACCGTTACAATTGTTCACAACAGTTACAATTGTTCACAACCGTTACAACTGTTCACATAATAAGTAATTATGAAATTACTTAATTTACGACCGTTACAACTGTTCACCTAATAAGTAATTATGAAATTACTTAATTTAAAACAAAAATGTTTCTTTCCCATGTGGGACTAATATTGGGTACAATACAAACTCACATATAGTTCAACAATACCCCACATTTGTATTGTATCCATCTGAAACCATGACCAAGTTTACTTAGCCAATTCACATACACAAATTTTAAAAATATCATTATTTTAAAAATAACATTACTTCAAAACAATTGAGAGAGTTTTGAGAGAGATTATCATGTCATGTTACTCAGGAAAGTGTCGTATAGACTTGAACTTACCCTAGTAAGATCATATCGAGTTTACTTCGTGACGCATGATGATGTATGTATCTTGAAGCTGTTCACTTTTTGTAGTAAACTAAGACAATATGTCTCACTTATGACATGATTTCTTGAGCACGTTATTCTTTGTTTGTTCATTTTGGTCTGAACATATCCTGGATTCATGATAGTTTTAGAGAATTTAGCCTATTCATTCTCATAAATGCGACCCCACATTTACTATCATATAGGTGACTTATCTTTAATCATTAAATGCAGTATTGCATACCCTAAACTTCTTATCAACACACTTACTTCATCATAGGAACAAGTAATTGTGTGTCTTGTTTGTTAAGTCAGGTCTAACCAGTTTGCCTATTGAACCTAGACCATGGGTGTAACAACCCCAAAATTTTAACTGACTTGTGTCGCACTTGTCAAAAATTGTGACCCGGCTACGTGAATACTGGACAGTATTTCGAACTTCGGGAGTCGACACAGAAGTGATTTTATGATTCTTTGATTGTGTGTATTAGTATTTTAGTATTTTACGAGTCTCGCGCCGTTCGGGCGATTTTAAATTGAATGAGGCCACGCCTATGTAAACGGGGGAGTAAAACATACAAATAAATGAATTTTCTAATAAATGTAATTAATTAGTGTCGAGATGTGGCGAGAAAACGGACGCGGCGAGACAATTTACGGAGAAATATATGACCTAAGTTGAGGAAGCTACAATTTTATTAATAAAGTATAACTTAGACATGAAGAAATTTATTGGAAGTGGGACCGCCTCGGGAAGCGTGTCGAATGCGGGACACGGTGCACCGAGTAGGCGAGAATTTGTGTAACTTTATTGGTAATTTAATAAAATTAATGGGGTTAATTTAATAGGTTAATATGGATAGGATTGTTAAAGTGACACAAGTGAGTGAGGAGAACCATGAGATTTGCATTGAGATGTGTGGGTGTGTTGAGATGTGATAAAGGGATAAAAGACCCATAAGGGCAACTGTTTTGAGGTGGGTTAGAAGTAAGTTGGAGGGCAAAAGAGTCATTTCACACTTGTCTTATATATATATAAACAAACAAAACCTAATCCACTATTCACTCATCCCCTCCACACACACACCGCACCTCATGTTCTCTCCAACCACCACCGCCCCTCTCCCTCGTCAGGCCACCCACATCTCTCGCCGGAACCCTCACCGGAGCTGACGTCGGAGGCTCGTCATCTCTCTCTCGGTCTCTGCTCACACATTTCTCTCTCTCTCCCTTTCTCACTCACGGCCTCACTTCATCTTCCTCATCTCACCGCCACCCTCCACCTCTTCTCGACGTCGACGAACCAGCACTGGTCCCCGGGACCCCAGCAGTGGACGAGCCCACCGGAGATCCGTCACTCTCTCTCGGTTTGTACTCTCTCTCGGTTTTGTTCCCTCTCTCATTTTCTTTGTCACTCACGGTCTCACTCTCTCCCACTCTCGGTCCATCCTTCCCTGCCTTGGCCGAGCCCACCACCGGTTGTCGGAGGTCCAGAGGTGGCTGAGATCCACCTCTCTCACCGGAGATCTTCCTCTCTCCCTCTCTTCCACTCTTTCTCTCTTTTCTCACGGTTTGTTTTTCCTTATTGTTATAAAACTGTTTTCGTGACTGTTTTAACTGCTGTCACGTTTTGCCTGCCGGGAGGCGGTGGCGCTGGTCGGGGTGGTCGGGGATGGTCCCTAGTGGTGCCCCAAGATCCCCACATCCCCGGAGCACCCACGTTTGCGTCACATAGGGTGTATGTTTACTGTTTTATCAAATTTTCAAATGTTCGCTGTTTTGTACTTCTCGCCGGAAATAGCCGCATATAGCAGCACTATTGGCCGGACCACCGCTCGTGGGGGATTGTCGGGGACCTCTCCATGACCTCGATGATGCCTCGCTGTTCTTGTTGTGATCGATTTGGTCATGTTGGAACTGTTTTAGTGTCTTGAACCTAGGTGATGTTGTTGTCATGTTGTGTGGACTGTTTTAAGTCATCGCCGAAATCCGTTGTCGTGGACGACGCCACCGCTGTGCCACCATGATCGGGGATGTCTAGGACCAAGCTAAGTCCATGCTTGTGTCTCACAACTTTCGGAGTGGCCTAAAACAGCGGCATTATCGATATATTATGTCATTTATGTAATGTTATGCGTGTTGTAACTTTCTCGCCGGAAACCACTCGTTGTGGCAGTACTATCATCGACGCGATGACATGGGGAACTGCCGGAGACCTTACCATGCCCGTCATGGAGTCTCATAGCCCCGGAGCGTCCATATCTATGATGATGAGTCGTAATGGCGGAGATACGCGTGAGTTGTTTATATTGCGTTGAGTAGTTGTCAACGTGACGTAGGGCGTGCACATGGCCTTTCCATGCTGTGTTGATACTCCACGAATGTTGGGCCATATCCTGAGTTCCCTACTCACCGGTGTATGGTCATGTTAAGCTTCGTATTGAATCGTAAGTGTTGGGCGACATCGAAGTGGTTTTTCGTGTCGATGAATGGTTATGACGTTGTGGTCACGCTACCGGTCCTCGAGACTATAGCGTGACCTATTTACGACCGAGCCGAGCCTAAGATGTGTAATTAGGCTTATATATGTGTTGTGAATTCAAAATCCAAAAGAGTTGCGTTTCAATGGGTTTATGGTCGTTGTATCGATTGGATATCGAGTTGTTCAAGTCATTAAAACGTTGACAAAAAACACTAGGGCATCAACCTAGGATTAGTAATGACTCAAACCATTAATTAGAGTTTCCGACCTTGTCAGGTAGCGAGAAACTCAGGGATACGCGTTAGGATTCGTGGGAGTGTTGTTACGCGGGTTGCGATTAGTTCAGGTAAGTGCACTTGTCTCAAAAACTTGTGTACGTTAGTAAGCCAGTTAAGAAAATATCATGTGATTCATCTTCATTCCATTGTGTTTGCTATTATCTATTTGTTGGCATTCCATTCCATATTCCTTGTATGTGTGTTCTTGGCATAAGTGTGTGTCTCTAAGGTACATGCGGCCTGCACTAGAAGGGATAAAACGCGGGCACTCGTGCGCACGAGTGTTTGACCACCCCTAGTGATTGTGTGATACCATGTACTGGATTGTTGTGGATTGTTGTGGATAATGTTGTGGTATTGTTGTGGATTTTAGACCACTTATGGTCTCTCTTGACTTGTAGAACACGCATGTTTCGATTGTTATTGTTTCCAGTCTACCTATCATGCACCTTGTTTATTTAACTTCCTGTCTTTCAATTCCTGCATGATATTTAGACTGCCTTGATTGATAATTCATGAATTACTGTTATATTCTTCTGGCATTACTTTCGATTTCTCTCAGTTGCTCACCGTCTAGTTTGTGACGGTGGGTGCAGATATAGCGGAGTGCAGTAGAGGCAAAGAGCATTGCTTAGGCGACTTTTTGTGAGGATTAGCGGCTGGACTTGAGGAACCCTAGATTAGGTTATATGTTTTTGCTCATTTGTATATCGCTTTATATATGTATGCTTTTGGTTTATAGAACTTGGTATTATTATTGAGACTAGTATCATGTATGTTGAGTTATCGAATTGTACATGAATACCGGGGTTTTCCACAATTATAGAATTCCTAATTTCCCTTTGATTGAGTTATTTCCCCTTGTTATTTCTTGTTTAGTCTTTATTTGTGTATTATTGCAATAACTCTTTCATAAACCGCTAAATTGAGTAAATATGAGGTGACTAGGCTCGCCAGGTTGCCGAGTGATAACTCGGGGCTTGAACGGGTCTAGGCCGGGCGTACCCAATTGCATGGGGAAATTGGGGCCGTCACAATGGGATCTCCAATCAGCTAGGTTAGGTTTCCACTGGACTTGACTTACTCTATAGGCTTTAAGCCCATTCCCCTCGATAATATCTTCACTTGATCTCTTGGTAAGCCTTTAGTCAAAGGATCTGCAATGTTTTCCTTAGACTTAACATAATCAATACTAATTACTCCACTTGTGAGTAATTGTCTTATAGTATTGTGTCGGCGCCTTATATGTCTCGACTTACCATTATATATATTGTTCTTAGCTCTTGCTTGTGCTGCCATACTATCACAATGTATACAAATTGTTGTGACTGGTTTTGGTCAGCAAGGAATATCTTCTAGGAAATTTCTTAGCCATTCAGCTTCTTCAGCTGCCTTATCAAGAGCTATGAATTCAGATTCCATAGTGGAACGTGCTATACACGTTTGTTTTATTGATTTATAAGAAATCGCTGCTCCACCTAAAGTGAATATATATCCACTTGTTGATTTGGTTTCTGTATTATCAGAAATCCAATTTGCATCACTATACCCTTCAAGTAGAGGTGAATATTTTGTATAATAAAGTCCATAATTTAAGGTATATTTAAGATACCTTAGAACTCTTATTAATGTTGTCCAATGAGCATCATTAGGATTACTTGTGTATCTACTCAGCCTGCTTACTGCATAAGCTATGTCAGGTCTAGTAGAATTCATCAAGTACATCAAGCTTCCAATTACTTGAGAATATTCCAATTGATAAACTGCTTCTTCATTATTTTTCTTAAGATGACAATTAGCATCAAAAGGAGTTGGAGCAGGTTTACAATCGAATTGATTGAATTTTTTTAAGATTTTCTCAACATAATGAGATTGTGTGAGGATATAACCTTCGTTATTCCTTTTGATTTGAATTCCTAGTATTACATCAGCTAGACCTAAGTCTTTCATGTCAAAACTAGAATTCAACATCTTTTTGGTTGACATTATAGCATCTCTACTTGTGCTCATAATCAACATGTCATCAACATATAAACATACTATGACGCAAAAGTTTTTCATTTCTTTAATGTACACACATTTGTCACATTCATTTATTTTGAAACTATTTGCTAGCATAGTATGATCAAATTTTTCATGCCATTGTTTTGGAGCTTGTTTGAGTCCATATAATGACTTAACAAGTCTACAAACTTTATTCTCTTGGCCTTTGACTATGAACCCTTCAGGTTGGTCCATATAGATTTCTTCTTCTAACTCTCCATTTAGAATCTTTGCGTTTTAACATCCATTTGATGTATTTCCATATTGTATAATGCAGCTATGGCAATCAACATTCTAATGGAAGTTATTCTCGAAACAGGAGAATAGGTGTCGAAGTAATCTACACCTTCTTTTTGTCTATAACCTTTTGCAACCAATCGTGCTTTGTATTTATCAATAGTACCGTCAGCTTTAAGCTTTCTTTTGAATATTCATTTATATCCAATTGGTTTGATTCCGGATAGTAAATCAACCAATTCCCATGTATTATTATGTAAAATGGATTCAACTTCACTATTGATTGCTTCCATCCATAAAGACGCTTAGTGAAGACATAGCCTCCCTATAAGTCGAGGTTCATTTTCAGTTAACAAACTTATAAAATCAGGTCCAAAATTCTTTGGAACCTTAATTCTTTTTCCCCTTCTAGGTTCCAATTCTTGTTCTTGAACCCTTGAAGTGGATGGTTCTTCTAGACTCTCTTGGTAGTCCTTTTTCGTGATGAACCATTTTGTTTTTCCTTAAAAGGAAATATATGCTCAAAAAATGTAGCATCCGCAGATTCTATGATAGTATTATCACTGATATCTGAAATATGTGATTTAACTACTAAGAATCTATATGCTGCACTATTCTTAGCAAAACCGATGAACACACAATCTACGGTTTTAGGTCCTAATTTAGTCCTTTTTGGTAAAGGAATTTGAACCTTTGCTAAGCAACCCCACACTTTTAAAGTTTTGTAAGTGGGTTTTCTCTTTCTCCAAATCTCATATGGAGACTTATCAGATTTCTTGAACGGAACTCTATTCAAGATATGATTTGCAGTCAGTAATGCTTCACCCCACAAGTTTTGAGGAAGCCCAGAATCATTCAACATAGAATTAATCATATTCTTGAGAGTTCTATTTTTCTCTCTGCCACACCATTTTGTTGAGGTGTATATGGCGCAGTGGTCTGATAAATAATTCCATTTGTATTACAAAATTCTATAAATTCAATGGAATCATATTCTCCACCTCGATCAGTTCTTAATATTTTTATCTTTTTGTCAAGTTGATTTTCAACTTCTGCCTTATATATTTTAAATATATCAAAGGCCTCGCTTTTATTCTTGATCAAAAAGACATGACAATATTTACTACAATTAGCTATTGTATGTAAATCAGTGATAATATTAATAAAACACATCAATAATTTGTCTTAGATTGTTGGAACAATTATACTATATGCATATCATTGAACTATAATATATATCATATGTGAATTCAATTACAAAGAACTAAATTAAATCATACCAGAGGCTTGCACTCAATAGCAATGTCCTAAGACGAATTTTCCTCCAATTCGGTGTATGAATGCTTCAAGAGGTTCGTCTCCAGGATACAACTGGATTGATCTTTGATTACACACCAATCAAAGAACCTTTCTTGTGCAACAGTAAAGCTTCTCTCAACTAAAAGCTTTTTTATGTTTTTTATCTCTTTCTTATTTCTTTTTTTCTTCTTGTTTTACATACTATATATAGACAAATAATGTGTCTGTTCACAACCGTTACAATTGTTCACAACAGTTACAATTGTTCACAACCGTTACAACTGTTCACATAATAAGTAATTATGAAATTACTTAATTTAAAACAAAAATGTTTCTTTCCCATGTGGGACTAATATTTGGTACAATACAAACTCACATATAGTTTAACACTATCAATACTTGATAAATTGTGGAAGGCAAGTTTTGCTTCATTGGATCCAGCAAGTCAGGCATCCTGTTTTTCACTCCAAACCGTCACTAGAACAATTTTGGTTTTTATTAGAGGTTTCAAAACTCCTATTAAAGATGGGTGTTATTAAATGTTGTGTGAGAAACGCGTTTTAATTGCTCATACAAGTATTACGTAGAGGTTGTTTAAAACCCCTATCAATTAGGTGTTATTAAATGTCACAACTCTTCTAATGAATTAAAACACGACCCACGAACACACTTCTCAATATTTAATAACATCTATCTTTAATAGGGGGTTTTGGAACCTCTATTAAAGACTAAAAATGTTGTAGGGCGTCCAAGCCTAAAACGAGTTAGAATCACAAGATTTTGAGCATAAGTACGTAGACAACAGATTTCATAGAGAAAAGCCCTTCCGTGGTATATACTCCGGGGAAACTACAACTTGCCTACAATGTGTCTTTTCGCCCAAATGTTATCGGCTCTAGATTGCTCGAACACTAAGTTAGTAGGATTGAATTAATGGATTGTGTACATTGTTGGTTTTTGTGGGCCCCACACAAAATAAGAAAAGTCCAACACATAAAGTAACAAATTGGAGTTTGAATAGGAATCTGACAGAGAGAAAATAGGAAGTGAAGAAATATATATGAGTCGATATTGTTGTGCGACTAGGAGACCGAAAAATAAGAGGTATTCTAGAGAAGTCAACGAGTAGTTCGACTTGGTGTGCGCATAGGGGTATATGTGCATTATCTCTCTAAAGTTTTCTCTCTACATTGAAGAACAACAAGATCTTGAATCCGAAGACTCGCGGTGAAGGCTTTGGTGATTTCTTGGTGTTCAAGAAAAAAAGGTGCAAGGGTTGATACAATTGGGGTAGTATTCTTTATTCTTAGTGTGATCATCTAAGTTCTTGGAAGAGGTATTTTATGTATTACTTCATTGTTGGTGAATCTCATTAAATTGAGATACCTTGTACTCTTTGTTGACATAGTGGATTGTTCGGAGTTTGGCCCGTGGTTTTTACCTCTGATTTGGAGGGTTTTCCACGTTAATTCTTTTGTGTCTTGTGGTGTGTTGATTTGGTGCATAGATCGTGGTTTGGTGGAATTTATTATTCATCTGTTTCATTATTAGAAGGGGTTGAGTAAAAACCCCAACATACATAGCAGTGCTTCTACTCTTTCTTTACTTTTCCACCCACCAAACCTCAACAAATGATACTAGCACCACTAATGGTAATGTCCTGCTTCTTTCCGGTGCCCTTCTCAGCCACAGTAATCGAAAGAATACTATTGGCATCAATGTCAACCCAAGAATTCATTGTCCCTCACAAACTCCCTCTCCCCTTGAAGAATATTTATCTATACACTTGTCTGCCCATCAGCTGCTGTTGAGAAATCCTCAGAGTTGGAGGTAAGCAATGTTGTGTTCCTAAGATTGATCTTAGTCTTAACACCCCTAACGTGGTTATTTCTGGGAGAACAATATCATGACTTACATATCCAGAAAGCACACCAGCCTGACAATTTGAAGACACACAGAAATATATAACAAATTCTTTCAGTTTCATGAGTATACTAAAAATCTTCTAGCGCAATCGTGCTGCTCACTCCAATAGACAATTGCATGCAATTCGAAGAACAATGATACAATGAAGAAAATAATCATAAAGAGAAGTGCTAATATCATTCTGAATAGTTTTCCCAATGTCAACAAGAATAATATGATATGCTAAATAATAGCATACAACAGTAGCAAACCTAGGCGTTGTCGACTAATACATGAACTTCCTTCCCAGCAGTTTACTGGTTTTATTATTGTGAAGCTAATACATTTTACTGGTAACTTATTTTTATAGCAGGGTATAACTACTCTACTCTCTAAATCGAAGTTGGGAAAAAAAAAAACAAAATGGAATTAATCAACCATTGTCAATGCTGTAAGACCAATTTGTGTCTCATAAACTTATGCCTTCATTTAGATTTGTAACATATGAACCTAACGTCTTTTGAGCTCCCGGACAATGGTTCTCCTATATAGAGGCCTATAAAAAGGCACTTTGTACCATTAGAAGTCTATATAATCGCTTCCACATGTAGTTCTCTATAACTGATCTATATTTCTTATGTTTAGATTTGTTTACAAATGCTACAACTCTCTAACTGACCCCTCGCACTCATCAGTGAAAGAGTTGATGCAATGCCATTAATTACTTCGAGCTTGGAAATAAGTAAGTTGCTACACTAAACATGAGGAAAACTAGTGAGGATATGCGAAAAGGAACCCCTTTCGCCCAATAAAGTCTTCACCAATAATATCTTCACAACAACCACATAAATCATTGCAGATTCCATCACAACTACAAGCCCCATTATCCAACATTGCAATAATCATCTCACAACCCAATCTCCAAAAAAAAAAAAAAAAAAAAAAAAAAAAAAAAAAAAAAAAAAGGTTATGTGCATTGCAATTCAAATTTCAGTAATTATAAATAGGAGACAGGATTTAGAGTTTACCAGTACAGAAAGCAGAAATCTCTTCTGCCGCGAATCGAGCTTCACGTTACCATTATCATCCCTAATTGTAACGGTGTTGATTTTTTTTTTTTTTTTATTTTTTTAAATTTTATTTTGGGTTTCGCACGCCACATCGACAGCCTAACTTGTGAGTTACCCACGCTATAACGTGGGTCGTTGGGTGTGCGCGCGCCCCTTAAAAACACACAGGGGTGACAAAAGGTGTTCGGACCGTTTGACTGCATTTATTTGGATCCGCATTTAATGAATCTGAATATATTTTTTAAAATAAATACGGGCTCAGGCTTTTTTTTTGTGCGTTTTAAAAAATGGTTCTAAGTCCGAACAAATTTTTTTAAAAACAGCTTGTTTGCAATTAATTAAAATAATATTTTATTTATTTATAAGGATATTTGAAAACTTCAAGATATTTACATTGTAAATTCACTAATGATGATGTTATTCTTATATGTTAAGACTTAAGTTTTGAATATATAACATTTCTATTTTGTAGTGATGGAATGCACAACGACGTAAAAATCATGCATTTTTGTGAATAACTAGGTAAAAAAAATTATCTTATTATATTTAAAAATGGGTTTGGGATAAAATATAGGTGTTGTATGTTTTAAAAATATAGAAGTCCGAGTAAAAAAAGTGTTCGTTTCAAAAATGGGTACCAGGTTGAATATTATTTTTAGTCATTATTAAGGGGATGTTCAACCTCATACATGTCCAGTCCCCTTTTTTGCCACCCTTACCATGCGTGTATGCACCGTGTTGTGTGCGGACTCCCTAATGTCGCATTATTTTCATCAACTAGGACTTTGGATGTCAATTTAGCATTTTCATCAGCAAAAATAAATCAAATGTCATTTTCTATATCCACCAAAAAAAATAATGTCGTTTTCCATCTAGTTGAGGCTACATTTTTTTGTTGTATTTTTTTTTTTTTTTCAGATCTCTTTGTTTCTAATTTAATAACGAGTCTTCACATATAGAGTACAAATATTCATGATTTTCTAGAATTAAAATACAAACAATTTTTTTTTTGAAGAAAAAAAATAGAAATTTTATTAATCATTAATGGCTTGGCATAGGACTAGACATAGAATCAAAAATACATAGATACGCTAATTCTATTTCTTCAAAAGAATTGTCATTATTTTAGTTGTGAATGCGATTGTGAAATTGAAACGGTTTGACAATCAGAGATTGCTCTCCACAATATCTGGAACCCATGACAATACACAAGCACCTACTAGAACCACAAAACGAATAGCAAAACTTCCTGACAAGGAGAACAAAACTTAAAACTTCTCGACAAATAAAAGATAAAATCAAAACTTTTAACAAAGGGAAGACAAGTTACCAAAAATAAAACTAAAAATAAGGACCAAACCAACAGCTACACATATCCAAAAACGAGCGTTAAAGACAGGGCGGATGCAGCCTTGAGCTTTAGAGGGGGGTGATTACAAAAGACTTGAAATAAAAATTTTCATATATTGCAAAACTTTAAAAATCTAGACACTCATATGCTGTGATATGTTTATAAAATTACTTGAAATGAGTCAATCTATTACTTATATGAGTTCTTTATACTAGATGTTGCTCCCTCTAATGGCTATTTTATTAAATAACTTTATATATATAAACTTTAGAAGAGACAAATGGACTATTAATTATATTTATTAGCAAATCAATGGAAATTTTTGTTTTTATTATAATATAATTATTAAATAGTTGTTCCAAAAACAAAATATGGGGGGACTTAAATGAGTGTTTAGATTCATATATGCATATGCATATACACTTGGGTCCGCCCCTTGTTAAAGAAGATGTGTCGTAATAAACAAATCCAATCTTTATATATTTAAAAAGATCTATATTTTATTGAACACATAAAATATAGAGAGATGAAGATTAGAACCACCGTCGATCAAAAGAAAATATTGGCAGTGGTTCAAGATCTTGAATCAAGAGAAAAAATCAAAAAGAGATTTTAGGGCCAGGACAATAGTCGATGAACAAGAATAACTTTCTTTTTTTTTTTTTTTTTTTTTTTTTTAAAAAAATTTGGTGAAGACAAGGACCAAAGGCCGAGCTTAGCTAACAACTAATTTATCACAAAACCTTACCTTTTGACAAATTATTTTTTTATTTTTTATTTTTTGAAAACTACAAGTGATTTTTTTTAAAAGCGGAGAAATTGTTATTTAATATATATAATTAAAATACAAAAAATATTAATTATTAATTCTTTTATTTAATTATTTATGTCACGTTTACAAAATATTTAGATAACAACGTGACCTTTGTTGACATTCATCCAATCATCTATCTATTACGATGCTCGATATTTTTCCAACAATCTCACACCCTGCAAAACAAAAAATTAAGGAAAAAAAATCAGTTAGCTAGCAACTAATATAACAAAATTATGAACATGTGCAGTTTATGATCACATATATCAGTATATACTTTATATAGTACTGCATCAAACGTTACATAAAACTTTAACACTCACCGGACGTAGTCGATATTGATCTTTCCTGCATCAGGGTTAGCAATAATTGCAAAGGCTTCTTGGGAGAGGTCAATGGTGCCTCGGCAACCCGGTGGAGGACAATAATCGACAACCATCACAGTGACGCTTCCGCCGCGGCAAGGTTGAGGAACGGCGTTGGTGCCGCTAACGCACGTCACTCTATACATCCTTCCGCAAGCGGCTCTGTTGTCCCATATCTCATTGCTCGCCGCGGCTATCATAACTCCTTGGTTCACGAAACCATAGCAAGATGATGCTGCATTTTGGTTATATTTGATGAGTAATAGAGATCTAGTAGAAACTTTGAAAAAAAATAGAAAAAAATGTTACTTACGTATATAGGGAGGAGTATAGAAAGTTGCCGTTCCGGGGACGGCGGAAGCAAGAGAGGAGAGCCCTAATATCAACACAAGCCCCATAAACAAAGCATCCATTTTCATGCCCATTTTGTTTTAAACTTCGAATGCAATGTAACTGCATGAATGTGTGGTTGCTCCTTTTGTAGAACGAATTCTCCTTGCATTTAATCCTAATGAATTGACTGAATAATTCATGAATATCAAGTGTTGGCATTATTCACAAATTAACGGTCACAGCACGTTTTCTAGAATTATTCTAGTTATACTTTTCTACAAAAGAAAAAATGTAGGCTCCCTTCCATTCGTTGGAGCATCTCCAATGGAATGTAGATTTGGATGTCAATATGTACGTGCTACCTAAGATTAAATAGACATTGGAGAGTGAAAAAAAAAAGAACGCTCCATTAGAGTGTACATTTTGAATGTTGACTTGACGTGAATAAACATTGTCTATTTTTTAATGTCACTTCTTGACATTCAAATTGACATCCACGTTGGATAAATTTGTCTTTTTTAAAAATTTATTTATTTTATTTAGATTTTTAATATTTTCACATTTTAATTAATAAAATTACAAAAAGAAATGTCACCTCATCAATTGAGCCACAAAATCACATTTACCATTGGAGACCTATTTTGAAGTTTAATGTATATCTGAGCCACATAGGATGAACATCCTCACACCGTTAAAAATTTATGCCCACAATCTACATTTACCACTAGAGGTGCTCTTAATTCCATCGAATATAGGTTATATATATGGCCCACCCATTTTGTTATTATAGGTTTATATATGTTTGGATTGAGACCGCAAATAGGAATATTCTCAACTTATGTTTTAATCGGGCCTTAATTATTTGTTTTATAAACAAAAAACTTGCTCCCACACTAGTGGCTCCAAATCAACAAATATAGAGGCAAGGACATGTTAAACCAATTAAGTAATTACGTTAATTTTTGAACCCTAAAGCACCTCGTGATTCACTATGAAAATTTATGACCCCAAAAAATATTTGTTACGATCTAAATTTTATATATATAAGAAATTAAAGAAACCAACATATCACCTCTATCAACTTGCTGCCTCCAATATAACCCAAACTGTCAATCTCTTACGTAAGAGCAACTCCAACGGTACTCTATTTTAGAATTTAAACTCTAAAATAGAGTTAAAATAACTCCTACCATACTCTATTCACCCAACTCTAAAATAGCGCCCATTCTTTTTTATTTTTTATTTTATTTTTTCTTTTAAAAACTTATCAATAACTGTTTTCTTTTCTTAATTTTTTATTGATTAAATAATTTATTAAAATTAATACAAATAAATAACAAAAAAAGAAATAAAGTTTTGCAGTAGAAATAGAATTTATGGTTGAAGAAAAAATAGAGTTTGATGTGATAGAACTCTAAAATAGAGAGAAAAATAGAATAATAAGGTTGAAGATGGTCTAAGTAACATCATACCTAACTATTGTGCTAGCGTTTGGTTGGTCTAAAATTGCACATGTATCCATGTCATATGTGTATTTGACGATTTTTTTAAGGAGTACATGACTTTAAGGTAGTGGTGTGACATTTTCCAAATTTGAAGAATACTGTTCAATAATGTAGGGTCGCCATAGTCCTTAATTTTTCTACTAAATAAATGAGACCTTGACATAAAAAAGAAAAGAAAAATGAGACGACCTTGGTCCTTGCAGGAAAAGTAGTCCATAAAAGATTGAAAAATCTCGAGTCTCATGTCTAATTTGTACTCTACTTTACATTAGAAGAGTTTAATAACATTTAATTGATAAGGTTTTGAATAACTTCTACTTAATATATGTATTAGTAATTAAAGCATGATCCATTGAATATGTTTTTCAGATGGCATTTAATAACATTTATCTGTCAAAGCCTTTCAGGTGATATGGTAAAGATAACACTTGTTAAAAAGGCAAAACCTCAGGAGATCGTGTTTTGATATTCATACTAAAGTTAAAAAAAAAAACACCTATCTTTTATAGGGACCAAAAGGTCCAAAACTGATCTAGTGTTATTTTTTTTTTTTGGAAAAGGCCCTATACGGGCCAGAGGAAACTAAGTCCTTGAGTTAGACAAGTCCTGCTCAAGTAACAAAGCAATACTATGTGGTGCTTCGTCAAATACATAGATGTCATGACCACTTCCTAGACAAGTTCATCTAGTGTTATTTGATGACTATACCACAGAGCTGTTCGACCTAAAGTAATTTATGACTAGGCCCTAGTGACCTGGTCTCTCAAATTCTCAACAACTAGGGATCCTAAAGATTTGCGTGAATCTTGTAAATTGGCATGACCATTTGTATAAATTTAGAGATGTCGTTAATTCAATAAAGAATTTTATATATATATATATATATATATATATATATATTACTTTAGTAGGAGTCGAACTATGACCTCATGAGGTATTTCCATTTTGAGAAGTGATGTATTTACCATCTCACCAATGATGCTTTGACAAGAATTTAGATATTCTATTACTTACAAACAAACAAAAAATAGAAAAGAGCAAACCATGTCCAATGAGTGTATCTCGTCAAACACACAATTTTTTTTTAAACTCGGCTAAGGGCGCCCCACCATTTACTCAGGGCACTCCAACAAAAAGTCAAACTTTAAAAAAGTCATATTCTACTGTAAAATGACCCTGTGCCCTTCATTGCGATTAGTGCACGTCACCACCCTTTCCTCTCGTTTTGTGCACCCCACCATTATCCCTCCGCACACTTTCTTATTGTGATTTGTAGGGCATTATCGAGTGGTTTGGCTTCGTAGCTCTGAGTCTCTTGTTAGAGAGTCAATCAGAGCCCACCGAACCTTTAGTTGGAGAGTTCGTCGGAACCCACCGAACCTTTAGGTTGGCAGTTGTCAACTAAATTTTACCAAAGAGGTTTGATTGGACAACACCAAGCCTAGAAGATAAGGCTCGGTCATATGTCGTCGAACCTAAAATAGATGTTTCAACTAAGGTTTTAGAGTTGAGTGTTTCGGTTGGGATAAAGAAGTATTTTGGTAAAAATATGGGGTGTCCTCATAGATTGAAATTTGAATTTGGGGTGTCACGCATAATCATGGTGCATTAAGTAAACGATGGAGTGCCCATAGTCGGGATCTTTTTTTGAAGGCCATTAAAAAGACATTAAGATATGCATACACAAACATTAAGTATATTTGATGATTTGACGACTTCTATTGACTTTTTTTTTTTACTTCAGTGGGAGTCGAACCACGACCTCTTAAAAACCTTACATTTTAGTAAGTGGTGTATTTTTTTTGGTAGGAGTAAGTGGTGTGGCGACCCTAAATTCTCAGGCCGCCCCGTGGCTTCCCATTTCCCCTGCTAGTGCATCAAAAACTTCTGCCACGCCACTCGAGTTTCATGTTAATTAATTCAATAATTTAACATTTTACAGCGGAAATCTATATTTAACCAAAAGAAATATATTTAGAATTACTGATTTATCCTATAGTGGAAATCTCAGAAGTACTGTACATATGGCGATCAACTATATCAGTTAATGTATACGAGTACAAGTGTGAAATATAGTCTCCCAGTTTTTCAAAATATTATACAAAATATCAAAATATAACTGTCATCACAAGTACCAGCAAGCCTCGGTGTAGGTAAGTCAGATGTAATCGCCGAGAATCCCCTTACCCTTGCTAGTATGAGGATCTACGCTTAGCCATCACAAAAGACAGATGATGAACCCAGTAAGTAAAATCCCAAGGAAAACCACCGTGCATCACAATTTAAGAATGTAAAATGAAATCAATAAATAGTGTTAAATAAACATGCGAAATTGAAGGAAAATGCAGACAACTGCCCAAAAGCTCATCGCATGATTATAAACACCAAGATATGCAAATAGGTGTGAACCAGCTAATTTTAGGGGTGAACTGAGGACCAGGAGCGCTGTCGTGGCCAACACCATCGACCCTACGACTGTGTTCTAGACCACACACCCAGCAAGCGACCACACAACCCGGATACATAGACGGAACCATAACCGTTCCAGTAGGAATGGACTCGAAGATTATCAATAATAACAACTCAAAGTGAATAACAATAAATAAATGCAATAGTGGTGTTCAGTTGGGTTTTAAGTACCCAAAAATACGCACTCCGACTTCTCGGACCCGTCAGTACGCCCCACCTAGCTCCCCGATGTCCGAGCTATGGTTTCCTGGTCCCTGAAGTCCATTTATAGTGTTTTATACTTTTTGAAAACATATTATATAATTTTATGATATTATATTATATTTCTAATTTTTAGTTGTGGTACCTCTTCAGGACTATGTCGGGGTTCCAAAAATACTCGAAAAGTCCCGTACCTACTTTTCTACTTTTTTTCTTAATTTTCTATATTTTTCTAGAATTTTTACAAAATTTTCTAATATTTTTCAACTATTTTTCCTATTTTCCAAAAATAATATATAATATATATTATTAAATTTTTATTTAATTTAATTTTTTTTAAAAAAATTATTTTTTAATTGGGGGCCCCACCTGGATCGGTTCGGTCTAGGCGGTTGGACCGGCCTAGCTGGCCGGTCTAGCCCGAGTCAGAGACGAAATAGTCTCTGGTTCACCAGAGACGATTTCGTCTCTCCCCTGTTTTTTGTTTTTTTTTTTCTTCACTTCACTTCTTCTTCTTCCCTCTTCTTCCTTCCTCTTCAACCTCTCACCCGTTAGAGACCTCCAAGACATCAAAATTTCACCACAAAAACCCGAAGAACAACACCCAATTCTTGGATCACATGCATTTTTTCAAAAATTTGAAATCCACAAATACCTCAATTTTCCACAAATCCGATTCCAATTGAAATGGTTTATCAAACCAACCTCAAAAACACTAAATTTAACAAAAAACAGTGATAAATTCTCTTGAAATCGAAATTTCACTCCAACATCCATTTTAATGGAAAATCAACTAAATTGAGGGTAAATTACCTTATATCCGTTGTTCAATGCCCGAAATCAACCTCCAAACCCCTAGTTGTAGCTTCAAATCCATGATTTCTCTCCTCAGAACTCTGAAATCTTGGTTGAGAAAATGATTTTTGGGTTTGCATGTCACACGATCGGTGGTATATATATGTTGGTGTTTTAATCTCACGTGCACACGCATCTCTAGGCTAATCCAACGGTTACTGAACACCATGTATCACCAAATTCCTGGACACCCTATCATAACACCATGTATCTCGAATTTCCTTGTTGTACATCTCGATGACAATCCTAGGTGTACTAATTATTCAGTTCAAACTATAGGATTTTATTTATTCCAATTTGATTTAACTTATACACCTATCTAAATCATCATAGAAATTTCATAAATTTGTAAATAGGGTCACACTAACTTCTCGATTACTCGGCCCCCAGTGCCCTGCTCTCGGCACGCTTCCCGAGGCGATTCCACACTTAGTGTGCCTAATTGATTTTCAACTTAGCCTAAAATTATATTAAAATTTCATTATATTTAATTCCCAAACTAGAGTCATGCTATATTGTTTAAAATCTAATCACACCCCAATGCCTGGCCTTACCGCTATCGTACCCTCGTGTTGGCGTATTACACAACACAAAACCCTCGGCGCTCAACCTCGCCCGACAAGCGACTATATCTACACACCTGTGATGAATAATACACCATAATAATAATAATATTAATACATCACAAAATTCAATAAAACACACATACACAATACATCCCTAGGTACGGTCACGTTTAACTTATCCGCAGTGTCCACGTGTCGTCTGAGTTGGCGTCCTAATATGAAATTATTAAAATAACGACGTTAATAAATAACTGACCGTTACAATTCTTCCCAACTAATTGAAATTTCGTCCTGAAATTTAAGTTAATATAAGACATACCGTGGAATAACTGGGGATAACGCTCTCGCATGGTCGACTCCAACTCCCAGGTAAGTCCCTCCGTACCGTGATGCTGCCACCGTACGAGTACTTTCGATATCTCCCTGTTCCTGAGAGTCTGGATCTTACGATCTAATACTGCCAATGGCCGCTCCTCGTAAGTTGCGTCAGGCTGAACATCAACCTGTCACACATCAACTATGGGTCGTGGCCCGGTCCTAACCAATCTCAACATCGAAATGTGAAAAGTAGAATGAATCCCTGCTAACTCCGTCGGTAGATCTAATCTGTACGCCACACTGCCAACCTTTTCTACAACACGATAAGGTCCAATAAATCTCAGCGCCAGTTTCCCCTTAATCCCGAACACCTGCTGGCCCTTCCAAGGAGAAACATTCAAATAAACTATATCACCCACCTCATAGCTCAGACTCTCGTGGTATCTATTTGCGTATTTCTTCTGCCTGTCCTGTGCCGCTCGAAGCCTCTGACGAATTTGTCGAATCTTCTCTGTGTGATCAACAACTATCTCCGGCCCTATCGTAACTGTATCCTTCGGCTCTGCCCAATACGCTGGTGACCTGTAGGGCCTCCCATATAGTGCCTCGAATGGCGGCATCCCGATACTAGCCTGATAGCTGTTATTGTAAGCAAACTCACACATTGCTAAGTAGTCCTCCCACGAACCTCCAAACTGCAGAATACAAGCCCTCAACATGTCCTCTAAAATCCGTATCAATCTCTCTGACTGGCCATCTGTCTGAGGATGATACGCCGTGCTAAACTGCAACATAGAGCCAAACTGCTCCTACATTGCTTCCTAGAATCTCAAAGTAAACCTGGGATCCCTGTCAGATACAATGGAGACTGGCACCCCATGCAGTCTAACAATCTCCTGCTCAAACAGTCTGCTCAACTGAGGGAACGTATATCGCATCAAAATTGTTATAAAATGCATCAATTTCGTCAGTCTATCAATCACTACCCAAATCGCATCGTGTCGCCTGGACGTCTGTGGTAATCCACTGATAAAATCCATGGTAAGGTGTTCCCATTTCCACTAAGGAATGGGTAACGGCTGTAGCAATCCACCCGGTCGTCTATACTCCGCCTTCACCTGCTGACATATGTGACACCCTTGAATATAATTGCCAACATCAGCCTTCATCCCTGGCCACCAAAACAATCTTCGCAAGTCGTGGTACATTTTGGTTCTGCCCGGATGAACTGTATAGCACGACTGGTGAGCATCCTCTAATATACTATCTCTGATATCTGGTACCACCGGTATCCACAGTCGACCTCTATGTCGCAAACAATGATCCACCGTCTCTGTCCAATCAGTGCACTCAGGATCTCGTGCCAAACCACTGAACCGCTCATAAAGCCCATCAGCCCTCTGACACTCCAATACTCGCTCTAGTGACACTGTCGGTACTCTCATCTGACCACAAATCTGGATATCGTCCGTAGCTGCAATGTCTGACATGCTCATAAGTGATATTGCCTCCAACAGTCCCATATGTCGCATATCGATCTGGTTGTCAACTCCACATCTACTCAAAGCACCTGCCACTACATTGGCCTTGCCAGGGTGATACCCGATCGTGAAGTCATAATCCTTCAGCAACTTTAACCATCTCCTCTGACACATATTCAGATATCTCTGTGTGAAAAGATAATGCAGACTCTGATGATCAATGTAAAGGACAAACCTCTTTCCGTAGAGGTAGTGTCTCCAAGCCTTCAGCGCAAACACAACTGCTGCAAGCTCCAAATCGTGTACGGGGTAGTTACACTCATATGGTCGCAATCGTCTGGATAAATAAGCCACTGGTTGTCCTTCCTGCATCAGAACACATTCCAGTCCAGTTCCTGATGCATCAGTGTAAACTGTCAAACTCTTCCCTGGTTCCTGTAATGTCAATACTGGTGCAGAAGTCAATCTCTTCTTCAAATCCAGAAATGCCTTCTCATACTCCTCAGACCACACAAAAGGAACATCCTTCTTCGTCAACCTCGTCATCGGTGCTGCAATCGTGGAGAAATCCTGTACAAATTGGCGGTAGTAACCTGCTAAACCCAAGAAACTTCATATCTCAAAAATAGTCTCCGGCCTCTTCTAGTCAATCACCGCTCTAATCTTGTCTCCCTCCATAGAAATACCCTGACGGCTGATCACATGTCCCAATAACTTTTCTTCCCTCATCCAAAATTCACACTTACTGAACTTCGCATACAGTCGATGCTCCCTCAACATCGTCAATACTGATCGAAGATGACTCTCGTGATCCACTTGTGTCCGACTGTAAATCAATATATCATCGATGAAAACTATCACATATCTGTCCAAGTAAGATCTCAGCACTCGATGCATCAGATCCATGAAAACTGCTGGAGCGTTTGTCAACCCAAATGGTAACACGATAAACTCGAACAACTCGTATCTGGTACTGAAAGCAGTCTTCTTGATATCCTCTTCTCGAATCTGTAACTGGTGATATCCTGAGCGTAAATCAATCTTCGAGAAGAACTGTGCAAATCAATCTTCGAGAAGAACTGTGCACCAGTCAGTTGGTCAAACAAATCGTCGATCCTAGGAAGTGGATAACGGTTCTTGATTGTCACCTGATTGAGCTTCAGATAATCTACACACATCCTCATTGATCCATCTTTCTTCTTCACAAATAGTACTGGCACTCCCTACGGTGACATACTCGGATGAATGAAACCCTTCGCCAACAAGTCCTCTAACTGTCTCCTGACCTCCTCCTGCTCCATCGGTGACATCCGATAAGGTCTGCTAGATATAGGCTGGGTCCCTGGTATCAACTCTATAATGAACTCTATCGCCCGTGGTGGTGGTAAACCGGGTAAATCATCTGGGAAGACATCGACAAACTCTCGAACTACTAGTATATCCTCAATCCTAACAGGTACTCTGGTCTCGGGCTCAACAATCGCTGTGAACTCCTCCATCTCCTTAGTAGTCGCTAATTTCCCTCTCGTAATAGGTAACCCAGATGCGGTCCCGCTCAATGAAAAGTCTGTCAAACCCGGAATACTAAACTCTACCCTCTTCCCGAAATAGTCTATCCATGCATGGTACGTCGATAGCCAATCCATCCCAAAGAGTGCGTCAAAAGTACTCCAGTACTCGGAGATCAGCTGGTAACTGATGTTCGGCAACCTCAATTATGACGTCCCGAACTATTCGGTTAGGGTAAATCTTATCCCCAGCAGCCGTGTTGAGAACAAGATGAGTCTCAAGTGTGTGTGCAACTTACCCTAACTCCCCAACTAATTGTCCAACAATAAATGATAATGTACTACCCGAGTCAAACATAGCATGAACTAGTCTACTGTGAATAGATAACGTACGCTCGACTAGCTGCCTGGTAGCTCCCGAATCTGGCTGTGCCACTGCATGCACTCTGTCTCTATCTAGACCCTGATCATGTCGTAGCGATGGTGCTCTACACTTGTGCCTTAAGTGTCCTCTTTGACCGCACCTAAAACATCGACGTGACTCTCGCCTCCTAGTCTGCCCATCATCAGATCTCTTACCCTGACTCTGGTCTCTCTGACCCCTGTCACAGCCGCCCTGATCCCTGTCCTGATACTACCTGCTTTGTGGTTGCCGTCGCTGCTGCTCAACAGGTGCAGATGTAGTATCATACACCACCTGCCTCTCATTTCCTCTCCGCTGCTCTGGATGCCTATCTCGTCGACCCTGATCCTGCCTCTATCGGTCAGACTGATCTCTTTGTCTCTTCGGCCTTTGATCAGACCGAGAACTCTGCCCAGACCTATCCATAAGATCGCCTCTGTATCGTAGATATGTCTCGTGAGCTAATGCCCTATCATAGATAATCTTTAGCGTCTCAGCTCCATTCGCGACAATCACGCCACCTATCCTCTCATCCAAACCTTTGATGAAATAGTAGATCTGGAGTCTCTCAGTGTTTGCCACGTCTATGGCATACATCATAAGGTACCTGAATCGATCCATGTACTGTGATACCGTCATGCTACCCTGTCTCAATGCCAGGAACTACTCTCTAAGCCTCAACTGTACCTCGGTGGGAATATACTCATCCAGAAACAACTGTTGAAACTCCACCCATGTAGTCGGTACAATATGAATGTCGGTGTAGGTCGTCCACCATACCGCTACCTGGCCTCTCAAACAATACCCTTAAATATGTGCCTGGTCCTCCTCTGGTACCTCCAACAACTAATGTAAGCGCCGGTGCGTCATCAACCACCGTCCTGCAACCTCTGGATCACTAACCCCAGTAAAGTAGGTGGTTGAACCTCATAAAATCTTTCACCATCTTCGCTGCCTCTGACATCTTATTCCTGGCAGTCGAAGCAATAACCTGTGACTCGATAGTAGTAGGCGTCACCTCAGTAGTATCGGCTGGTACCATAACAGGTTCAGCTCTCTCGATCATTGTCTCGGTCCCGGTCCCGTCGCTTGTGTGTGTGTTGTTGGTGCTAACGTGGTTGGAGGCGTAGGTGTAACTAACTCCGTAGTTGGTGCCGCTGTAGGTATCCTCGAGCTCCGTATGTACTCCATGAGCTCAACCATCTATGCTTGTTGCAATAATTGCTGATCCGTAACTCTCTGCACCATGGCTCGCAGATCAGCTTAATCACTAGTCTCCCCATCCTCCTACTGAGTAGTCGGAGGGATGGGTGTAGGAGTCTATCCGTCCATAGTAGTCTGCATCGATTTTCGTGTCCGGATCAGTTCCCCATATACGTATGCGTATATTATATACAAATACAACAATACATATATCACATAACAATCCTAACTTTACCCGTTTCCATTGCTTCCCAACTAAAAGTTCTAGGCAATTCGTCGGGTTTCCACATCTAATTTGGTTTAAAGTTTATGCTCTTTCGTTAGCTTATTTTATTTACGGCCTTATCGACCTTGCTCTAATACCAAACTGTGGCGGCCCCAAATTTTGAGGCCGCCCTGTGGCTTCCCATTTCCCCTGCTCGTGCATCAAAAACTTCTGCCACGTCAATCTCTATCTATTTTACATGACATTCTCGAGTTTCATGCTAATTAATTCAATAATTTAACATTTTACAGCGAAAATCTATATTTAACCAAAAGAAATATATTTAGAATTACTAATTTATCCTATAGTGGAAATCCCAGAAGTACTGTACATATGGCGATCAACTATATCAGTTAATATATACGAGTACAAGTGTGAAATATAGTCTCCCAAAATATTATACAAAATATCAAAATATAACTGTCATCACACCTACCAGCAAGCCTCGGTGTAGGTAAGTCAGATTTAATCACCGAGAATCCCCTTACCCTTACTAGTACTAGGATCTGCGCTCAGCCATCACAAAAGACAGATGACGAGCCCAGTAAGTAAAATCCCAAGGAAAACCACCGTGCATCACAATTTAAGAATGTAAAATGAAATAAATAAATAGTGTTAAATAAACATGCGAAATTGAAGGAAAATGCAGAAAACTGCCCAAAAGCTCATCGCATGATTATAAACACAAAGATATGCAAATGGATGTGAAGCAACTAATTCTAGGTGTGAACTGAGGACCAGGAGCCCTCTCATGGCCAACACCATCGACCCTATGATTGTGTCCTAGATCACACACCCAGCAAGCGACCACACAACCCGGATACATATACAGAACCATAACCGTCCCAGTAGGAATGGACTCGAAAATTATCAATAATAACAGCTCAAAGTGAATAACAATAAGTAACTGCAGTAGTGTGTTTAGTTGGGTTTTACGTACCTGAAAATACGCACTCCGACTTCCCGGACCTGTCAGTATGCCCCACCCACCTGTCAGTATGCTCCTCGATGTCCGAGCTATGGTTTCCCGGTCCCTGAAGTCCATTTATAGTGTTTTATACTTTTTGAAAACATATTATATAATTTTATGATATTATATTATATTTTTAATTTTTCAGTTGTGGTACCTCTCCAGGACTATGTCGGGGTTCCAAAAATACCCGGAAAGTCCCGTACCTACTTTTCTACTTTTTTCTTAATTTTTTTATATTTTTCTAGAATTTTTACAAATCATTCTGATATTTTTCAACTATTTTTCCTATTTTCCAGAAAATAATATATATAATATATTATTAAATTCTTATTTAATTTAATTTTCTTAAAAAATTATTTTTTAATTGGGGGGGCCCCACCTAGACCAGTCCGGTCCAGGCGGTTGGACCGGCCTGGCTGGCCGGTCCGGCCCGGGTCAGGGGTGACGCACGCGCCACGCGCGTGCGTCCCCTACCTCAAGAGACGAAATCGTCTCTGGTTCACCAGAGATGATTTTGTCTCTCCCTTGTTTTTTTTTTTTTCTTCACTTCTCTTCTTCTTCTTCCCTCTTCTTCCTTCCTCTTCAACCTCTCACCCATTAGAGACCTCCAAGACATCAAAATTCCACCATAAAACCCCAAGAACAACACCCAATTTTCGGATCACATGCATTTTTCAAAAATCCAAAATCCACAAATACATTTCAATTTTCCACAAATCCGATTCCAATTGAAATGGTTTATCAAACCAACCTCAAAAACACCAAATTTAACCAAAAACAATGATGAATTATCTTTGTGACGACCCAAATTAATTAAATCAGGATTTGTGTTAATCACGAGGATTAACGGGTAATTTGGGCGTTACGTGGATAGCTGGGTTAACTTGAAAATGAGTACCCAGGCTTGTATTATGTTATTTGTGCATGTTGTTTGTTTATTATTGTAATGGGAAGTTATTATTATTTATATAAACATCACATGTGTGTAACTTGATGTCGGCTGAGGTTGAGCACCGGGGTTTCGTGGTGTGAGTCAGGCCAACGCGGGGGTTCGAAAGTAGTAGAGCCGGGCGTTGGGGTTTGATTAGATTAAATTTATTAAGCATGACTAAGGTGGAGGATTTAATTTAATGGAAATTTAATATAACCTTTAGATAAAATTATATTTGGTGCACTAGGTATGGGACCGCCTCGGGGTGCGTGCCAAATGCGGGCACTGGGTGCCGAGTGGTCGGGAGACTAGTATGACCCTATTTATAAATTTTGGGAATTTATTGAGTAGATTTGGTAATTTATATAGGCCAAATCAATTGGAATTGTAAAGTCCTATAGTTGTGGCTGGATAAATTGGCATTAGTTGGATGTTCCTCAAGATGCACAATGGAGAGAGTTAAGGCAAGTAGTGTCATGATAAGGTGTCAAGAGGTTGGGTGACATAGGGTGGTTGGTGACCACAAGATTGTTCTCGAGATGGGTGTACACAATTGATCAAGAACCCACTATATATATATGTTGACCGATCAAATGAAAAGGAAGAGAGGAAAATTGAGAAGAGGAGAGAATCGGTGGGAGAAGAAGGAGAAGTGGAGGATAAAAAGCTGGAGATTTGAAGGGTGATTGAGGCGTCCAACAACAACAACAACAACAAGATCCCAAGGTATGATTCATCAAACTTGGATGATTTATGAGATTTCGGTTTTGTTGAAGAATTTGAGGAAATTCGAATTTGTGAAGTATTAAATTCTGTATTGGTTGAGATTTCATGTTCATGAGGTTGGTATAACATGAGTTGTGTATTTGATCAAGTTTGAGAGAGATTTGATGAATTTGTGAAAATGGGTTTTGAACATGATTTTTATGATTTGTTGAATTTGAGGTTTAAGCTCGATAAATTCGTGTTTAATGATGTTTTTGAGTGTCAATGAGGCATGTGGGAAGTGGGAAAATCGATTTGAATGGGTTTAGGAGGTGCTGGAATCCAGAAATTTGAATATGGAAATGCCTGACAGAGTGCTATTAGCGCGCTAATAGCTGGAATTAGCGCGCTAATTTCTTTCTGGAAATGATGATGAATAGTGATCGAGATCAATTAGCGCGCTAATTGATCTCATTAGCGTGCTAATGATAATCTGGAATAGAATTTAGTGTGAAATTGGACATAATTGATTATAAGCCAAATTATTGACCAATAAACCTTGAAATTTGGTCCCAGGAGTCTCAAGACAGTGGAATTGAGTCAGGAATTAGTCGAGGGTCGAACCGGGGGTATTTTCAGGGTTTGTTGAGCGCGGATTGAGGTATGTAAAACCCAATTGAACACCACTATTGCATTTACTTATTCTATTCGTTGAGCTTTATTTCTTTGTCAAATCTAAATTCGATTGTGATGGGAACGATAGCGTTCAGACGGTTTTTCGGGTGTGTGGGGTTTCTTCTTCTCAAATGTATTTGGTGACTAGGATACAGTCAGCGGGGTCTTTGGAGTAGGGTATGACTGGGCCACTGATCCTAGCTTCACTGGCGGTATTTATTGCACACCCAGTTTGTTTTCTTGGTGTTGGTATTCATGCATTTCCTTTTGAGCAGTTGACTGCATTATTTTTCTTGATAATTGCATGATTATTCCACACTATTTATTGGCTTCTACTCATATTCATAAATTGTGATACACTGTGGTTTTCCTTGGGATTTTACTTACTGGACTCGTTATCTGGTTTATGTGATAACTGAGTACAGATACCAGTATCAGCAGGGATAAGAAGATCTTTGGCGATTATATCTGTCTTGCCTACGCCGAAGCCTGCTAGTACGTATGTTGCTAGTGTATTATGTTGATATTTTGTATTACTTTGGGATGAGAGACTACAACCACTTCCATACTTGTATATATATATATTGGTACAGTTGATCTCCTATATGCAAGTATAGCAATGTTTTCCACTATAGATTGAATTAAATAACTTTATATAATGTTTCTTTTATTAGGACAAGACTTCCGCTGTTGCTTATGAATAAATAGCTCTAATTTGAAGATTCTTAGACGATGGATAGAGATATGACGTGGCAATTACTTCTGGTGCATGAGCTGGAGAAGTAACTGTTAGCACGGGGCGACCCTAGAAATTGGGGCCGCCACAGTTTGGTATCAGAGCTTTGGTTTGAGAAACTTGGTGTTGAGGAGCTTAGGTTTGAGGAACCTTGGTGCGAGGATGGAATGGATGTTATAGTTAGCTCTGATATGGTTACATTTGATATCAGATTGAGGTCAAACTTCCGGAATTGGAGTTAAAAAAAAGAGCATAACTTTTAATGAATTTAGATGTGGAAACCCGATGAATTGCCTAGAACTTTAGTTGGGAAGTGACTGTGAGGCGGGTAGATTAAGGAATATATATACGTGTATGATTTGATTTTGTATTACATATGGTATACGTATATGCTGAGTCTGGTCCGACGCACGTTTTGTAGTGCAGTTTATGATGGACAGACAGACTCCGACTATTGCTCCGTCTACTGTTCAGCCGGAGGTTGGTGATAGGAGTGATCCGACACGGGAGACGTTGACTTTGCAGTCGTTACTGCAGAAGGTTATGGAGCAACAAGTTTTACATCAGGCACAGATGGCAGAGGTTGTTGAGTACATTCGGTGTCAACGAGATAGGAGTTTTGAGCACCAGACGAGAAATGAGGGGAAGGTGGTGAATGTTACTACACCTACACCTGTTGAGCAGCAACGACAGCAATCTTCGCTACAGCACCAGTATAGATATTAGGGTGACTGGGACAGTGGTCAGAGGGACCGGGGTCAAGGTCAGGGATCTGATGACAGGTATACTTGAAGGCGTAAGACACGCAGATGTTTCAGGTGCGGTCAGCAAGGACACTTGCGATATGAGTGTAGAACACCATCACCACGACAGGATCAGGGTCCGATAGGGACAAAGTGCACGCGGTGGCACAGCCAGATACAGGAGCTACCAGGAAGATTAGGAAGAGAGAGACACGCAATTGTTATAAATGCGGACAGAGAGGACATCTAAGGGTTAGTTGCCAGACACCGGCGGCTGCAGTAGTCAAATATCATAGAAGACATCGACGACAAGCTGCAGAGGAATCGCAACAGAGAGAGGTTAGGGACAGACAATACGAACTGGTGAGGAGTGAGACTATGCAACAATCAGAAACTCCAACTAGGACACCAGATGCGGCTAATTCTGTTGTGCCAAGTACTGGAGGTTCACAGGAGGGATCGCCACATGTTCCGAGATGTATTTATTGTGGAGTGAGGGATATATACATGGGGAATGTGCGTTGATCTGGATGGCATCAGTATTGGTGGAGCTGTTGAGTGTTTAGGCTTCAGGTTCAGAACGTATCTGAACAATATGTTGGGCAATTACTGAAAAGAGTCAAGTATATTTTTGTGTAAATTATGAAAATTGGTAGTGCTATGTATAAAAACTATTAAGTTGTTTCCATTTTGGATACAAATGAAACCTGAGGATGTTTGTTAAGATATATGTATGGTATAGGAATATTATGAGAATGAATGGTTGCTCAAACACCGTAACAAGAGAAATGGTATATTTCGAGTAATCGAAAAATTTGAGGCCAAATTCAGACTGTATTGATGACATTGAAGGAACACAGACTGTGTGTGAAAATTCAGAAGGTGCAGTTTCAGGGCATGTTATCAATAGTCAGGATATATTCTTTATAAAAGACAAGATTTTAGCAGTGATTGACTTGAAGACATCAGAGACTGTTACCGAGATATGAAATTCTTGTGTCTAGTAAGATACTACGGTGGTTTATACAGTATTTCTCCATAATTGTAGCACCAATGACGAGGCTGACAAAAGAAGGATGTTTTCTTTTCGATGGTCTGAGGAGTGTGAGCAGGCATTCCTGGAGTTGAAGTAAAGATTGATTTATGCACCAGTGTTGACATTATCTGAGTCAGTGAAGAGTGTGATCAGTTACACTGATGTTTCAAGGACTGGACTGGGATGTGTTCTGATGCAAGAGGAATGACCAGTGGCTTGCTTATCTAGGCGATTGCAATCGCATGAATGTAGTTACTCTGTATATGATTTGAAGCTTGCGGCAGTTGTATTTGCGCTAAAGCTTTGGAGGCGTTATCTGTATGGAGAGAAGTTGTGTTTTACACCAACCATCAGAGTCTACGCTACATTTTCACACAAAAAGGATCTTTGATATACGTTAGAGGAGATGGTTATAATTGCTAAAAGATCCTGATTTACGATCGAGTATCATCTTGGTAAGGCCAATGTGTGGCGGATCTTTTGAGTAGATGCGGAGTCGACAGTCAGAGCAGTATGTGATATATGAGACTGTTGGATGCAACATCAGTTATGAGCATGTCAGACATTGCAGCTACCCATGATGCTCAGATTTGCGGTCAGATGGTACCGATAGTGTCACTAGGGTGAGTAATCGGAGTGTCAGAGGGCTGATGGGCTCGATGAGCGGTTCAGTGGTTTGGCACGGGATTCCGAGTGCACTGATTGGGCGTAGACGTCTGACGGAGGTTTGCAACACCGAGATCGATTATAGATACCAGCAGTGCTAGAGATACGTGATAGTGTTTTAGAGGATGCGCAAAGGGCAGAACCAAAAGGTATCACGATTTACGGAGAATGTTTTGGTGGCTTGGGATAAATGTCTGACGTAGAAGAGTAAATTCGGAGGTGTCAGACATGTCAGCAGGTGAAAGCGGAGCATAGACGACCTGGTGGATTGTTGCAGCCATTAACTATTCTTTGATGGAAATTTGAAATCTTTTACCATGGATTTTTGTCAGGAAGTTATCGTAGACATTGGGGCTACACGAGGTGAACGGGGAAGTGATGACAGACTACATGAGGTGTCGATCTCCATAATAATCGACATGGATCTCAGAGGACTTTGGGGTTCTGAGAAACGATGTAAGAGTAGTTGGAGGTTCATCGGAGAACTATCTATTACTGTGAAAGTTCGCTTACAACAACTATCAAATTAGTATCGGGCTATCGTCATTTGAAGCCTTGTATGGGAGGCCCTGCAGATTTTCAGGACGTTGGGCAGAGCCGGAGGATACAGTTACGATAGGGTTAGGGATGATTGTGGATCACACAGGAAAATTTGGCAAAATTCATCAGAGGCGGCGAAGATGGTGAAAGACTTTATGTGGTTTAAGCCCACTTATTTTTATGGGGTGAGCTATCCAGAGTTAGTTGGGTGTTAGTTGATGACGCATCGACAGCTACATCAGTTATTGGAAGTGCGGGAGGTAGAACAGGCACGAATTTCGGGGTATTGCCTGAGAGGACAAACGTCGACCTGGTGGACGACTTATACTGATACACAACCGAAGCCGACGACTTGGGCTGAGTTTTATCAGCTGTTCTTACATATATATTCCGATAGAGGTACAACTGAGGCTCAGAGAAGAGTTTCTCGCATTGAGGCAGGGTACCATATCTGTGCTTGCATACATTGAGAGATTTAGGTATTTGATGCAGTACGCCATAGATGTGGTGAACATCGAGAAACTCCAGATTTATTACTTCATCAGGGGGATTAGATGAGAAGATCGCTGATGTTATTGTTGCGAGTGGAGCCGACACTTGGCAGGCTTTATATACGATAGGGTTTTGGCTCGTGAGACATATTTGCTGCAAAGTGAGGAGCGATCGGATCAAGTTGGATAGAATTCTCGGTCTAATCGCAAGTCGAAGAAACAGAGGGATGAGTTTAGCAGCCAGTGCAGGCCAGAAATAGGGTCGATGTTGTTGCACTGTCGATCCGGGAGGAGACTAGACAGGCTGTTGAGAATACTTATGAGTTTATTTGCTTATTTTGTTGTTTATAGGTGAAGCTATTGTTTTATTACCTACACGATTGAGGACGATTGATGTGTTCACCGGAGGATGTTGATGGAAAATTGATTGATCATGCGATACACAAGGCCATAGCGAGGGCTATCGGGTGACGGACTAGGATTGAGCGTTATCACTGGGGAATTCCCAGATGGATGTGTTATGGGCAATGGGCCAGGTGATGCGTACACTAGTGGGAATCCCGACGTACCAGAGTATGGTTTAGGACTGAGTCGCGGATGAGATGGGATGTCAGCAACGATCAGACAGAGTCATCAGAGACATTATTCACACAAGATAGAACATGCGTGAGGTGAAGGGCTGGTGGGGTGTACCATTGGTGGAATCTCAGATGGAAAAGATTCTGAGTGAAGGACCAATTGATATGCATTGGTGGAATCTCGGATGGGAAAGATTCGAGTGAAGGACCAATTGATATGCATTGGTGGAATCTCAGATGGAAAAGATTCTGAGTGAAGGACCAATTGATACACACACTGGTGGGATCCTGACGTATTGGAAGCAAGTTCAATAAAGTTTGACTTTGTGAATGGGTGCGGTTCGATGAACTGGGGAATTTTACTCGGAATTGTTCAATTTCGAGGACGAAATTCTTTTAGTTGGGAAGAATTGTAACGGCCCAAATTAATTAAATCAGGATTTGTGTTAATCACGAGGATTAACGGGTAATTTAGGCGTTACGTGGATAGCTGGGTTAACTTGAAAATGAGTACCCAGGCTTGTATTATGTTATTTGTGCATGTTGTTTGTTTATTATTGTGATGGGAAGTTATTATTATTTATATAAACATTACATGTGTGTAACTTGATGTCGGGTGAGGTTAAGCGTCGAGGTTTCGTGGTGTGAGTCAGGCCAACACGGGGGTTCGGAAGTAGTAAAGCCGGGCGTTGGGGTTTGATTAGATTAAATTTATTAAGCATGACTAAGGTGGAGGATTTAATTTAATGGAAATTTAATATAACCTTTGGATAAAATTATATTTGGTGCACTAGGTGTGGGACTGCCTCGGGGTGCGTGCCGAATGCGGGCACTGGGTGCCGAGTGGTCGGGAGACTAGTATGACCCTATTTATAAATTTTGGGAATTTATTGAGTAGATTTGGTAATTTATATAGGCCAAATCAATTGGAATTGTAAAGTCCTATAGTTGTGGCTGGATAAATTGGCATTAGTTGGATGTTCCTCAAGATGCACAATGGAGAGAGTTGAGGCAAGCAGTGTCATGATAAGGTGTCAAGAGGTTGGGTGACACAGGGTGGTTGGTGACCACAAGATTGTTCTCGAGATGGGTGTGCAGAGTTGATCAAGAACCCACTATATATATATGTTGACCGATCAAATGAAAAGGAAGAGAGAAAAATTGAGAAGAGGAGAGAATCGGTGGGAGAAGAAGGGAAGTGGAGGATAAAAATTTGGAGATTTGAAGGGTGATTGAGGCGTCCAACAACAACAACAACAACAAGATCCCAAGGTATGATTCATCAAACTTCGATGATTTATGAGATTTCGGTTTTGTTGAAGAATTTGAGGAAATTCGAATTTGTGAAGTATTAAATTTGTATTGGTTGAGATTTCATGTTCATGAGGTTGGTATAACATGAGTTGTGTATTTGATCAAGTTTGAGAGAGATTTGATGAATTTGTGAAAATGGGTTTTGAACATGATTTTTATGATTTGTTGAATTTGAGGTTTAAGCTCGATAAATTCGTGTTTAATGATGTTTTTGAGTGTCAATGAGGCATGTGGGAAGTGGGAAAATCGATTTGAATGGGTTTAGGAGGTCTTGGAATCCGAAATTTGAATATGGAAATGCGACGAGTGCTATTAGCGCGCTAATATTTGGAATTAGCGCGCTAATTTCTTTCTGGAAATGATGATGAATAGTGATCGAGATCAATTAGCGCGCTAATTGATCTCATTAGCGTGCTAATGATCATCTGGAATAGAATTTAGTGTGAAATTGGACATAATTGATTATAAGCCAAATTATTGACCAATAAACCTTGAAATTTGGTTCCAGGAGTCTCAAGACAGTGGAATTGAGTCAGGAATTAGTCGAGGGTCGAACCGGGGGTATTTTCGGGGTTTGTTGAGCGCGGATTGAGGTATGTAAAACCCAATTGAACACCACTATTGCATTTACTTATTCTATTCGTTGAGCTTTATTTCTTTGTCAAATCTAAATCCGATTGTGATGGGAACGATAGCGTTCCGACGGTTTTTCGGGTGTGTGGGGTTTCTTCTTCTCAAATGTATTTGGTGACTAGGATACAGTCAGCGGGGTCTTTGGAGTAGGGTATGACTGGGCCACTGATCCTAGCTTCACTGGCGGTATTTATTGCACACCCAGTTTGTTTTCTTGGTGTTGGTATTCATGCATTTCCTTTTGAGCAGTTGACTGCATTATTTTTCTTGATAATTGCATGATTATTCCACACTATTTATTGGCTTCTACTCATATTCATAAATTGTGATGCACTGTGGTTTTCCTTGGGATTTTACTTACTGGACTCGTTTTCTGGTTTATGTGATAAGCGAGTGCGAGATACCGATATCGCGGGGGTAAGAAGATCTTTGGCGATTATATCTGTCTTGCCTACGCCGAAGCCTGCTAGTACGTATGTTGCTAGTGTATTATGTTGATATTTTGTATTACTTTGGGATGAGAGACTACAACCACTTCCATACTTGTATATATATATATTGGTATAGTTGATCGCCTATATGCAAGTATAGCCGGGTTTTCCACTATAGATTGAATTAAATAACTTTATATAATGTTTCTTTTATTAAGACAAGACTTCCGCTGTTGCTTATGAATAAATAGCTCTAATTTGAAGATTCTTAGACGATGGATAGAGATATGACGTGGCAGTTACTTCTGGTGCATGAGCTGGAGAAGTAACTGTTAGCACGGGGCGACCCCGGAAATTGGGGCCGCCACAATCTCGAAATCAAAATTTCACTCCAACATCCATTTTAATGGAAAATCAACTAAAATGACGGTAAATTACCTTATATCTGTTGTTCAATGCCCGAAATCAACCTCTAATCCCCTAGTTGTAGCTTCAAATCCACGATTTCTCTCCTCAGAACTTTGAAATCTTGGTTGAGAAAATGATTTTTGGGTTTGCATGTCACACGATCGGTGGTATATATATGTTGGTGTTTTAATCTCACGTGCACACACATCTCGAGGCTAATCCAATGGTCACTGAACACCATGTATCACCAAATTCCTGGACACCCTATTATGACACCATGTATCTCGAATTTCCTTGTTGTGCATCTCGATGACAATCCTAGGTGTACTGATTATTCAGTTCAAACTATAGGATTTTATTTATTCCAATTTGATTTAACTTATACACCTATCTAAATCATCATATAAATTCCATAAATTTGTAAATAGGGTCACACTAACTTCCCGACTACTCAGCCCCCAGTGCCCTACGTTCGGCACGCTTCCCGAGGCGATCCCATACTTAGTGTGCCTAATTGATTTTCAACTTAGCCTAAAATTATATTGAAATTTCATTATATTTAATTTTCAAACTAGAGTCATGCTATATTGCTTAAAATCTAATCACACCCCAACGCCCGGCCTTACCGCTACCGCACCCTCGCGTTGGCGTATTACACAACACAAAACCCTCGGTGTTCAACTCGCCCGACAAGCGACTATATCTACACACCTGTGATGAATAATACACCATAATAATAATAATATTAATACATCACAGAATTCAATAAAACACAAATACACAGTACATCCCTAGGTACGGTCACGCCTAACCTATCTGCGGTGTCCACGTGTCGTCTGAGCTGGCATCCTAATATGAAATTATTAAAATAACAGGGTTAATAAATAACGGACTGTTACAAGTGGTGTCTTTATCATATCACCTTAGATGCTTTGACAACTTCTATTGACTTTTTTTTACTTCAGTGGGAATCGAACCACGATCTCTACAAAAACCTGAATTTAATTTTTCGTTATTGCTGACATGGTTGCAAATGTGGCTGACAACTCAGATGCTCGTGAGACTCGCAGATAGGCCAGGGCGCGCTTGAAGTTAGGTAAAATAGTGATTTTGTGTATTTAATTTGCGATGTTCATATGTAATTAGGGTTATTGGCATCACGATGTGTGTATTTTATTTTTTTATTGATGTACGAGATAGTGTGACAATTATTTGCCCCGATTAGCGTGTAAACGCGGGTAGCAGGTAGGCGAATGACAATACACTAGGTTGGGTAGTCATACACACATGGAAAATGATAAAATACAATTAATAATTAATATTAAACATTGTATATGCATTCATGGCGTGAGAGTACGCGAGGGACGCTAGTGTACGCACGAGAGTCGGGTATCAGAACACCCAAGGGTTAGTTGTTTTGATTGAGCAAAGACAAGTCAAGGGGAGAGTGTCCCCATTCAAGTCACTATAAGCTGGACCTTTTGACCTCTTAACAACAATTAAATGGTCCTTGTGATTAACAAACACACTTGGATGACTTGGGGGTATAAATACCCATGTTTCTCCTCACATATCACATTTTCTCTCTACCTCCATTAGCCAAATTCGAAAATTGGAAAGTGACAAGGGTTTTGTGAGATTCTAGAGCACATTTAGAGGTCTAAACGACAAGTATTTGATGATATTAGATTAGAGTCTCACTCTCCATCTCATCCTACGTATTAGGTGTGTTTTTACGGATTTTAACTTGGGTTTCGAGGATTAGATTTCGAGCACACCAGCTTGTTGGTATTGCTATGAGTTTTATGGTGATTTGGAGCACCAATTTAATGAATTGGTTGAGTTGTTGGTGTTGTTGTGAATTTTTGGAGAATTATTGTGATTTTTGGTCGGATTTGTTCGGGTTTTGGTTTCGGAAGATTTATGTCGAGGGGTTATGGTTTCAAATGGTTTCTATATGATTATATGCGATGTTGGGATGGGTTCAGCCCGTGGCGTGTCACTGGTTCATACACCGCCATGGGTGCCGTGGGGAGAAAACTCTTATGGCGTCACCCGCGACGTCCAAACCAGAGAACAAGCACACACCCACGTTTTATTTCATGCTGTAGGGGTGTTCTTCTTGGCGGCGTGAGCCGCGACGTCGAGGATGCCATGTGCCATTTGTTCATGACATCTCCACCAACGGCGTCCGAGACAAAAAATCAAATAAAAAAATTTAAATGAATTTTCTTAAATGGGTTTAATTGGGGTTTAATTGGAGGATTATAATAAATTAAATGTGGATTTAAATTGATAGAAATAGAATTAATTAGGAGGAAAATTAGGGATATTTGATAATGGATAATTTTTTATAGCATACTTTGAATTGACTGATTGGGGAATTGGCACGCACTGTGGGCGTGATTGGACGACATTTGGATTAGTTGGAGTGCGGTTTGAGGTATATAGTATCTCAACTAAAATTACTTGAGTATTTACTTATTTTGGCTTTTGAATTCATATTTTTGTCTTTCAATATTCTATTCTAGGTCATAGCACGTCTGTTAGGGATGCACGTGTGGGTGCGTTGTTGGTACTATGCTAACCACCTAACGGATCCAGATATTGGCATTGCTTGAGTGGAACTCGCCGATAATATTTTGTGGAAGAGTTCGAATTATGGCGCTAGTCTAGCCCTAGCCTTTAGGAACACATTTTGAGCTTTCACTATTATTTATCCATGCGATTATCACAGTTGTCTGTATTTATTTTTGCATGTTTATTTAATAGCTTTATTTAAATCCCAGTATTTACTTTCAGTATTGCTCACTTAATTTCCTTTGGACTACTCACTGTGGACTCGTTATTTGCCTTTTGTGATGGCTTGAGTGCAAATCCGAGTACGAGTCGTAGTAAGGGCAAGCTTCCAGAGTGTCAATGATTCAAAGACTTTGAGCCCAACTTGTACGTTTGTATTATATATACTTTGTTTTCATTTTGGGATTTGGGATTGTGATGTATCTTAGTACACTGTATTTTGATATTTTGAGATCGTTAAGGTATATTTCTTGATATATGACGATTCATGGGTTTTTCATACTAGGTTTATGGTTTATATCACATGATTCAATATTTATTAACTGAGTTAATATGTTTTTAAGACTTTCGCTAATATCATTGATGTTATAATGATAATTTAACAGATGACTAAAGTGCAATAACAATTTAAACAGTAAATTTTGACATATTGAGGTTAATAATAATTAAATGGTGGATGTGATTCAATGTGGGACACACCTGGCGCTGGTAAGCTAGACTGTGGGCCTGCATTGGCCCCGTGGCAGTTCATTTGGAAGATAGGCCGCTATAATCTCACGAGGTCTTGCCTTTTTGGCAAGTGATATCTTAACCAAAATGAATTTTTTCCCAACAACGGCGGCGAAGGAAAAGGAGAACGCAAGCCTTAAGTCGATCTGCACGCCACCCCACGATTCTTCGTCTTCGCATAAGCTTTCATGCTAGGTCTTGCTTCTTCCAAGCGATGGTCGGAGGGGACGTGCGATCGATCTTCGCGTCACCCCCGAGTTCAACTCGATTTGTAAGGTAAGATTTTGTTTATTTGTTCAAATTTGTACTGTTATGAGTAATTTTGGTGGTTGTGTATGTGTTTGTAAGTGTTTTTGATCGAGTATGATGGTCGATTTGTGCGTTGTTGATGGTGGATGCTCGATCGGTGACACAAGATCGATTTAAAATGCACCATTCGGTTTAAGGTGACTAAACAATGCATGTTCAATCGATCTATGCAGACTGAACATCATAGTAGTGTTCAAAACTTGGTCGATGAATTAAATGTCCTTGTTTTTTTTTAATTTTTTAATTTTGTTGAGCAATTTTAGTTGTTGTGTATGTTAATTTATACACAAGAGATTGAAATTTATACACAAGAGATTTCAATTTGATTTAGGTGTATATTAATTTATACACAAGAGATCTGCATGTTCCTTAATATTTATTTCAAATGGACAACCACATTTTTTGGTCATTTGCCCCTTGAATTTGATTTAGGTGTAGTCAAGATAGTTAGTCAAACGCAAATTTTCCTGCAAAAATGGTAAATCACAGTATTAAATTCGACACTCAATCAAGAATCACGAAAAAATTAAAAATAACTCTGAAAATAGTTGATTCAGTCTAGTGTTATCGACGAAAACTCAACAGTTCGGTCATAGGTGATCGAACATACATGTTTCAATCGATAACGATTAACTGATCAGAAGCCATTTGGTTGGCCATGCTAGGCCAAACCAGAGGAATTCTTGATTTGAACAAAAAAACACAAGTATTTGTTCGCTCATAGGTGACCGAACAAACATGTTTCAATTAGCCCCGACAAACCGAAAAAAAGCCATTTGTTCGGCCTTGCAAAGCCAAACTAGAGACGGAATCCTTGGTTTGTACATGAAAAAATACAAAAATTGAATGAAAACTCAAGAAATACCTCACCATCTTACACATCTGTATCTCCTACATGTCCATCCTCTAGTTTTATGGTAAATAGCTACTGAACAACGCAAACAAATAATGCCCTAACAAGACAAAAAGATTTGTTCAAACCCTGTAAAATGCATTCAAAACAATGGAGAAACATGATTTTCTAGCAAGAAACATGAAGAAATCAACTCTTACGATGGTAGTGAGCTCCAAAATCACAAGTTTGCGTCGCCAGTAGTCGGAAGTGATCGTCAGAGTCGAAGGTGACGTTTGTGTGGGGTGCACAACGTGAGAAGGATGAAGGGCATTTTTGAAAGTGGAGTGAAAAAAAGTAGACCGATAAGAAATTATATGCCCCATATACAGTAATAATTCATAATTGCAGTATAAAACAATTTCGCGAAAAACAAACTTAAGAACAAAACAAAAAGACAAGTTGAAAAATGATCACTAATGAAGCCTTTCTTTAACCAAAAGGATTACGGAGGCTCCTACGAAAAAAAAAAGGATTACGGAGGCACTGTAGGACCCCGTATAAGAGTAGACCTTCCCAACTTAGTTTTTTCTATTCACGAGACTCAACTTGAGACCTTGCTTAAAGGGACCAAATCTCTTACCACTTGGACCAAATGATTGTTAGTAATAGGTAATTCCTCATTCCTCTTTTAATTAAAAATCTTGATTTCAAAATTGAGAATAGAAAAAAATTTTAAACTCTTGTTTAGATGTATCACCCTCATAAACTTATCTTTCTTGAGTCTATGATCAGTAAGGGGACCAAAGCTCTGAAAGATTACTTCTTTTATGGTAAACATTGTTAATTACATTAAGAAAAAAAATGCTACAATGGCACTCCAAACTCGAAAGTCATGCCAAGCGATGTGGTGTGCAGGCCTAGCATGAAAATGGGTGTTGTAACGACCTTAAAATCTAACTCGTGCCACGTATCATTTTAGGTCATACGTGAGCCCACCTGTCGTGATACTTGTGTCCAATTCTCGGTCGTCGACATCGAGGTATGTTATTTTTGTTCGGTATTTGTATTATTTATTTTATTACCCGAATGTAAATTCCAATGTCTTAAACGTATGAGGACGTTTGTGTGTGCGCGTTGGTGTTGATGAACGAGTCCGACCTAAGAAAACGTGAGTTACGGGTGTTGGGCAAACTGTTAGCGGGTAATTAGCTGTATGGGGGGACAAATTAAATTAAAACATTGACAAAATGAAATTAAATATAATAATAAATCAATATGGAAACACATTCTTGTCGTTAGTATTTTCAATTGCATGCGACGATGCGATTTATGGTATGAGCCGGGTATTAAAAGGCCAAAAAACCAATAATTGAGCTTAAAGGATAAAACCAAAGGACCAAGTCACCCAAATGTGTCACAAGAGTTGGTAGATGAACTCTATTTGAGCCCTTTGATGTGCCTAGAGATGAGAAAATGAGTCAAGATGACTCCACAACTATAAAAAGAGTCAAAATGATAATTTGACCATTTTTCTCACCAACACACATACAAATCCAAAATTGGGGAGGTTTTGGGTGATTTTAAGTGGTAATTAAGGGCTTGGAATCGCACAATAACGTCAATAAAGGTAAGATCTCAATTATTTGTTCAATTCTCGTCGTTTGGGTTATAATTTTTCGTGTTTTCGACGAGAAACGCGTTGAACATTTTATGTAATCGATTTTTAGGTTTTATGGATTATTTTTGAAGGTTTGAGGAGCAATTGTACCACAGATGTTGGTGTTGATGTTGTGGTTAAAAAAAATGTGTATGCGGAACAAACAAAGCAAATTTGCTTAGTTTGAATGAAAGGGGAAGGGGCGCAGCTCACAGTGTGTGTGTCGTGCGCACCGCAGGCCCAAATTGTGACTGCCCCAATTCCACAACCCTAAATTGGGCTTCGCTCAACCAAGACTTACGTAGACCTCGAGTCAATACTCGTCAATCAACGCAAACCTAGTCAGCCTTCCCTTTCATTATCCATTAATTAAGAAATTTAAATTGAGCTATTCAATACTAGTGAGTTATTCAAAGTATAACAGAAACAAATTAAACACAAACTAATAGAATAACCCTAAGACACTAGTCAAGACAACATAGAATATGGAAATGCTGCATATTTATACTAACATACATATATATATATATATATATATATTTTAAACTAGATGAGAGTACACCATAGTATATATGCCCAAGATCTCTCATAACTGTAACCAATGTTTTCAAAACAAATGCATATAATACATTGGACCTACTAATAAGCGGGAGCAGATCACCTAGCTATCCTGAACCTTAATTGCTTATCGTCGGTCCTTTACCTTTTTCAATCCTGCAATATGACAAGGCTGCACCCACTGTCATAAAAAAGACGGTGAGTACAAAAAGTATAACAGTAATAACCAAGTTGAGTCTTAACATAATTTCAAATGCCAAATAAGCAGTTAAACGAGTATCATGCGTGGATGTCACAAAGATAATAAAAGACAACATAATAATGAATCTCTGAGATATCAACGATAAATGAGTGTCTAGAGCACAAAGCAAAAAGACATTTAAGTGTTCTAAGTCCATTAGGTTGTCACACAGTTCACAACCTGACTTTCACGACAGATTCTGGACCTAAATAAACCACCAACAATTTAGTATAAATCACATTATTGTGGTCCACAAACAGTTCAAATCACGGTCAGACTCCAAACCCCTAAACTGTTGGTTTAGGCACGTCCAAAATCTGTATAGTCACGGTAACAAATGAAATAATATTAAATCTCCCACTAGTTTTACTCACAGTACAACGCGAAACTCCATGCTCGTGGCTAGCACACGTCACCCAAACCGATCGTATACGCTCGTCACCACTTCACTAAGCACCTGGTAATCATTTTCAATCCAATTTGGTTGCGTTAAAGTCTTATTTCTATTTAATTGTAATTTCCCTATTTTCCATATATTTTGGGTCTATTCCCTGAGTATTGGGTTGTATTCGAAGCCATTTGGATCCCCAAAAGAAGTATCGAAGTTTTCGTACATTTTCAGAAATTTTGGTCCTGTGAACAGTGTCACACCGTGGGTGGCTCCGTGGGGTTAAAAGCCTAGTGACGTTACTCAAAACATGAAATCCAACTTCCACTGTTCCAAACGTAGTGAGTGGCGTTGTGGGGGTGATTTGTCTTACGGCTTCACTTAAAGCGTGAGAATTTCAGACTCTCTGGTCTAGACACTGTGACCTACAGGTCTCACGGCGTCGACTCATGAACGAGAATCCGGGGTTTTTCAACACCCCGGCTCGTGCCACTGCGTTCCAAGCCTAACCCTAACTCCTCGGAACGTCGATACCAATCCAAAACCATCAAAAATTGAACAAAACTGAATCCCAACTCGAACGAAAACACCTGAAACCAACGTCAAAATGACGATAACTTAGTGCTAAGTTGAGATCTTACCTCAACTCGGGTGTTTGTTATGTCTCCGCGTTGTTGCGAGCTGAAACCAGTCGCCACCCTTCTTCTTATGTATACACGAGAGGGAGAGAGAGTTTATACACATCTCTTTCATTAACTCTCCATTGCATATCCCGAGGCGCATCCGTCGATTCCTGTTCACTCCAGCCACCTCAACTGCCTTAACTTGTTGACACAGTTGCGTGACTCCGTTGGGTGATATAAGGCTTTCCCCAAACTTTTTCATATTCGAACCGCATCACGACTCGCACCGTCGCGCGCGAATAGAATATTAACGACCTGAACAATTTTTTGGATTAATTAATTATTGTATTTTATTTGTCGGTCAGCCATGAATATCGTTTCCCGGTAACGTGTACTTATATTTCGTCCTCTCGACCCCCATTCGACACGTTTTCCGAGGCAAACCTTACTCGTAAATTGACATCACTGTTCTGTCACACAGACACGAGTATAAATAGGTAATGCACATTATCACACACACATATCATATTTTTTGGGTCGTTACAGTCTTCCCAATTAATAAGAATTTTGTCCTCGAAATTAAACTTAACTCGGGCGAAATATTACTAAAACACACACAGCAGGGAAATACTGTCTGACCAATCCCTTCACCTTTACCCATATGGACCCGTACCAACGTGAGTAGGTGAAACTAAACTCTCTAACTAGTGGCACACCACTAACTTAACCAGTCTATGGTTATCTCGTAAATTACAGATTCACACATAATCGTTTAGGAGTAGATATCGGATTCACATAGAATACGCGTACATAACTCGATATCTTACTTGAATTTATCGACCCACTTAGAGTGATAAGGTAGATACTGGATTCACACAGAATTCACGCACACAGCTGGACATCTCACCTTGATATCGGACTCACACAGAGCCGCGCATAAAAGCTTGATATCCCCTAATCGATATTGAACTCACACAGAGTTGCGCACACAACTCGATATCATTCTTTGAAGTAAGGACTCACACAGAGTCAATCACTACTTCGAAATATAGACTCACCTAGAGTCAAATCACACAGTTTTATACAACTTAGGCTCACACAAAACCTAAACTCAGGCTCATGCAAAATCTCTTTTCAAGCTTACATAGAACCTAATCAAACTCACACAGAGTCTTGACACACAACCCCATTCCTTTTAAACCCACACAGAGTCCAGGCACACAGCCTCATCCACTACTTCGAAATATTGACTCACACAGAGTCACTGCACACAGCTAGATATCCTTTCAAAGGAACAGACTCACATGGAGTCAGGAGTACTGCACCTAGCTGGCCCCACTATTTGAAAGTTGACTCACACAAAGTCGTCGCACATAGCTAAATATCTATCATACTTCAAAGGGTGTATTCGCACATAATTCTCACTACTGCTCACACATAGTACTTTCTAACAACTAACTCACACAAAGTCTTTTCAAGACTAACTTACCGAGTCAATTCTAACCTTTAACTCACCTAAAGTCCCCTCAGGTCAGATATAAAATATAGACCCAAAAACATAAAATCATGCCAGATGTAAAAATAAATCTAACCTACCCTCGGGTCTCACGTCGGCTCTAGATCCGAATCTTTAACAGTATGTGCTCCCTCTTGCACGTTCAACTAAGTGCTATCCTACGACACCTTTGCCATCAGAGGATAATAAATAGCGATGTGTCCCAGCTGTCTGCAACGGTAACACTGCTTTTCTCCTTGCAATCTACTGCCTCCGCTCTGGGTATTGTATGACTGATATTGTCCTGACGGTACTCCCTGAGGTGATCACTTAATGACATTGGTCGCTAGAGCATAAGGAATTGCCACCGTAGATACTAAACCTATCGGTGGTATAACTACCTCCATGTCATCATCCTCATAATCATCATCATGGCTCCTCCGCCTCTTACCATCTCCCGAACTGGCTCCCGACTGTGATGATGCTAATGGCGCAGTCGATACTCCGGTATGCATGCTCAAGAACGACTCACTAGCCATACTCCTCTCGTAGGCCTCCTGTAACATTCTCGGAGATGTAGCCACCATATAAGAACTAATAAAGTCTAACATACCATGCCTGAAGTAGTAATCCTGGCCCGTATCGGTGTCAGCTATGCCTCCAACATACTCCATCAGTCGCAGGTATTGGCCCATATATTGCATCACTCTCTCGTCGGTCATATGCCTGATGTTCTGAAACTCAGTCATCTTCAAATTACAGACCGAAGGAGGAAAATACTTCTTAGTAAACCTCTCCTTGAATTCAACCCAATTCTTAGACTTGCCCTTCGTAGCCACCACCATGCTACGTTACTAAGTGTCTGCTTCTCTGAACATGGATGTTGATGATATCGAAGCTCTCATGTTTTTCGGTGTGGCTAACACATCATGGATCTTCTCGTGGCTCCCATGAATTTCTCTACAGCCTCGAGATCTGTACCACCTTGAAACTTTTTCGAATGATGTCTCTGAAACTTACAAGAATGTCTCGTCTCAGCGGTCACCTTAGTATTCATATCTATGGGCTTACTTGGCTTACCCTCAACCTGGGTAACCGGTGCAATAGAAGTAAGAGACAATACTGTGGCCTATGCCCTCAAAAGTCGAAGAATCTCCTCCAGTTGTTGGCCATGCAATGTAACCAGTTGGGATACCTTATCCAGCCTCTGTTGAGAATCCTTTGAACTGCCACTACTAGACTCTAGTTCATAGGCTTTCGCAGTCTACCAGGAAAGCGTGCCCTCGATCAGACTATAACTACCAATAGTAATAATATACAATACATCAAATAGCACATAGTTCAGTTTTAAATTTCTCAACTCTCCTCACTTCCCAACTAAGACTCAAGTCAGGATCATAAGGTTCCATTATAAGTTCAACCATTGTCCTAACTATCATTAGTTTGTGTCTTATGCTGGTTGTGATTTAATCAAGAGCAAAGTTCAAAACTTTAGGCTCTAATACCAATTATGACAGCCCCAATTCCACCTAAATTGGGCTCCGCCTGACCTAGACTTACGTAGACCTTGAGTCAATACTCGCCAATCAAAGCAAACCTAGTTAGCCTTCCCTTCCATTGTCCATTAATTAAGCCATTTATATTGAGCTATTCAATATTAGTGAGTTATTCAATATACATCAGAAGCAAATTAAACTCAAACTAATAGCAAAAACCCTAAGACACTAGTCAAGGCAACCAAGAATGTGGATTACCTTGCATATGTATACCACCATCCATATACTTTAAGCCAGAGGAGAGTACACCATAGTATACATGCCTAAGATCTCTCATAATCATAACCTAATGTTTTCAAAACAAATACATATAATACTTTGGACCTACTAATAAGTGAGTGCAGATCACCTAGCTGTCCTCAACCTTAATCGCCTATCACCGATCCTTTACCTTTCTCAATTCTGCAATATGACGAGGCTGCACCCACTGTCATAAAAAGGACGGTGAGTACAAACAGTATAACAGTAATAACCAAGTTGAGTCTTAACATAATTTCAAATGCCAAATAAATAGCTAAACTAGTATTATGCGTGGATATCACAAAGATAATAAAATACAGCATGATAATGAATCTCTGAGATATCAACGATAATTAAGTGTCTAGAGCACAAAGCAAGAAGGCATCTAAGTGTTCTAAGTCCATCAGGTTGCCATACAGAGTTCCCAACCTTACTTCCAAGATAGATTCTAGACCTAAACAAAACACCAACAGTTTAGTATGAATCATTATCGTGGCCCACACACAGTTCAACTCACGACCAAACTCCAAATCCCTAAACTGTGGGTTTAGACACGTCCAAAATTCATGTTAGTGGACCCCACTAAGGTCAGAGCAGTTATTGATTGGTCTACACCGAGATCTGTGTCAAATATTCGTAGTTTTCTTGGCTTGGCAGGGTATTACATGCATTTTGTTCAAGACTTCTCGAAGATTGCGGCTCCTATGATGTAGTTGACGAAGAAAGAAATTAATTTCCAGTGTACAGACAGTTGTAAGAAGGCGTTTTAGATATTGAAGGAACGTTTGACTACCACACCAATGTTAGTGTTACCTGGGTCAGGGAAGGGTTTTGAGGTGAACATCGACGTTTTGAAGATCAGTTTGGGTTGTGTTTTGATACAGGACGGTAGATTGATAGCGTACGCGTCCCAACAGTTGAAGGTTTACGAGAAGGACTACCTTACGCATGACTTGGAGTTGGCGGCAGTGGTGTTTTCACTGAAGATTTGACGCCACTATCTCTATGGCGAGAGATTTGTATTATTCACTAACCACAAGAGTTTGAAGTACCTGTTTATTTAGAAAGATCTGAATATGACACAGAAGTGTTAGCTTGAGTTCCTTAAGGACAATGATTTCTCTTTGGAGTACCACCTGGGGAAGGCCAATGTTATTGCAGACGCATTGATCTGTAGAGGGTTAGACTTAGAGGTTGTTACCTGCCACATGACACAGACGTATGGTTTACTCGCGACGGTCGAGTGGATATATTCTGTTGATATTTCAACCAGCACCAGAGTATTGATTTGAGGGCAGATGAGAAATCAGAAAGTCTCTATTCAGAGTGTGCTTGATGGTCAGTGGGTCGAAAAGCAGTATCAGAGGTCTTTAGAGGTTGCTTAGAGTTTAGATCATCCAGATTGGAGTCAGTCGACAGACTCATGCCTGAGGTTTAAAGGGCGATTGTGGATTCCATCAGTGGCTGAGCTACGCGATGAGATACTTCATAAGCCACACCGCTTACATTTTACAGTTCATCTAGGCAGGACCAAGATGTATGCAGATGTGCGTCATCTTTTCTGGTATCAAGGGATGGAGGCCGATGTTTTTGACTACGTTCGAGGGTGTGAGATTTGTCAGCAAGTTAAGGTTAAACATCGCAGATCTAGTAGGTTATTACAACCACTTCTCATTCCTTGGTGGAAATGGGAGCATATTGCCATGGATTTCGTTAGTGGTTTACATCGATCTCTGTGCGGTCATGATAGCATTTGGGTGATTGTGGACAGGTTGACGAAGTCTGATCACTTTGTACCAGTTTTGACCATACATCGGGTGGATAGGTTGGTGAGTTTGTACGAACGAGAGATAGTTTGACTGCATGGTGTTCCTTTATCGATTGTGTCTGATAGAGGGCAACAATTTACATATCAGATTTGGCAGAGCATGCAGACGCAGTTCGACACACGGTTTGATCTCGGTACCGCCTATCATCCACAAGCTAATATGCTGAGGATGTGTGTGTTGGAGTACAGTGGATCATGGGAGGAGTATCTTCATCTGTGTGAGTTTGCCTACAATAACTGTTATCAGGCTAGTATTGGTATAGTACTGTTTGAGGCACTTTACGAGTGAACGTGCTTATCTCCATCTTGATGGGCTGAGCCTGAGGATGTGGCAGTTATTAGGCCTACGATTTTAGTGGATCACACTGAGAAGATACGCCTGACCGGACTGAGACTGAAAGGTGCGTAGGAGAGGCAAAAAAAATATTATGACATGTATCACAGGGAGTTAGAGTACCAGATTGGGGACTTTGTTTATCTGATGGTGTCTCCGATGAAGGATCATAAGAGGTTTGGGATTAGAGGGAAGCTTGCGCCGAGGTTTATAGGTTCATTTAGAGTTGGAAAACGGATAGGCAGAGTTGCGCACGGGTTGGAGTTGCCACCTTAGTTGTCTAGGATCCACCTTGTGCTTTACGTATCGATGCTTCGACTGAATAGATCGAGAGAGGGCAGATAACCTATGGTCGACTTGAGCCAAATAGACTTAAGGGAGGACATCACCATCAAGTTTTTGGCACCACTATTACTACCGCGAAGCCCTACACTTGGGTTCGCCATCAAGTTTTTGGCGCCGTTGTCGGGGATTAGTATGTGCTAGTGCTATAGAAAAATTAGGCAATAAAAGTTAGTTTATGCCTTGCGTGTGCATTGTGATAGCAAACCACAAAAAAAAGTCTTTGCTCATGGTTTCGTGTGCGAACTGTGATGCTTTAAAAAAATGTTTATGAGTGTTAGTTTAGATTATATTTACTCGTAAAGAAAAAATATGGTCATGCTGAGGACTTAAAACTTAGTGTTGAATGGGAGACAACCCATTGTTTTGTGTTTTATTTAGTTTAGACTCCCTTTTTAGTGAATCCATCTATTTTGTGCTCTTTGCAGGTTCTGGTACAAGTTTAGGGGAGTGAAGTTATCATGGATGAGAGTGAGATTATCTAAGTGCACATCTGTCAGGTATATTTTAACCTAGCATGCACGGTTCACTTCCACGGATTCCTTTTCCTCGTTTCAACAAGATGGATGATGTCATGCAAGGCGTCACCTTACGACACACGTCTTGTGATGCGAAGTGAACTCGTCAAATTATATCCCGATATATTACTGGATATCACAAGAACTGTAGCAGCAGCAAGTATAGGGTCGAACCTCGGAGACCAAGTATTCTAACCTAGATTTATGAACAGAAAGTGAAATCAAGGGGGTTTGAAAGATTGATTGAATTGTAGAAAACTAGTGTAACAATCCTCAATTTTAACTTGACTAGTGTTGCACTGGTCAAGACCGTGACTCAGCTACGTGATACTGGAATGTATTTCGAACCTTGGGAGTCGACACCGAGGTGATTTTATGATTCTTTGATGTGTGTAATAGTATTTTAGTCTAATGCATGTCACGAACCGTTTGGGTGATTTTTAATATAAGTGAGGTTCCGCCTAGGTAAGCGGGGGAGAAAATACAGTAAAAATATAATTAAAAGAATTATTGAATAATTTAATTACTTATTTGTGTGAGACAAGGCAAAAGTATGCGGGTGACAAAGAAATATGGACCAAGGAGGCAAGATGGATCAGGGAAAATTGTTGGAAAATGCGGGTGTTGAGTAAATACACAACAAATGGACCATGGTGTAGGATTGTTAGAGTGACACAGTCCAATAATGGAGAACCCTTGGATCAACCTCGGGATATGTGGTTAGGTGGAGATGGGTGGACACAATTGAGACAACACCCCACCTAACACACTATTCACCACTATTCACACCATACCTTTTTATTTTTAAATATCACACACCCCCCTTTTCACTCTCACCCATGGTTCTCTCTCTCTTCACTCATGGTACTCTCTCTCTCACCCTTACTCACTTACGGTCTCCTCCTCCCTGGTGCGCCGCTGCCGACCACAGGCACTGAACGACAGGACCTCACCAGAGGTCCTCCACCACTCTCTCTCGATCTCTCTCTCACTCTCCCTGTCTTTTGTCTCGGTCTTCTCTCTCTTTCTTCTTGATCACTCTCCTCCCTTGAAAAGCAGCCACCTCTCTTGACGGCGCTGGAGTGTCGGACACTCGCCGGAGGTGTCTTGGGTCGTTGGATCTGGAGGTACATTTATCTCTCCCTCTCGGTTTCTCTCCCCACTCTCTCTCGGTTTCTCTCACGATCACACCTCCTCCTCCTTGGTTTGCCACAGTCGACCACCGACTGTTAGTTTTCGGACCTCTCACCGGAGGTAACTCTCTCACTTTCTCTTTCGATTTCTCTCTCTCCCTCTCTCTTTCTCTCATTCTCTCACTGTTTTTTCCATTGTTTATTGTATATGTTTTGTTGTATGGCTCACCGGAAAACGCCTCTGCTGGCGGCGCCATCGCCGGACCACCATGACAGGAGCGCTATCGGGGACCCCATCAAACTCCTACTTAGGTCCCACAGCCCTCCAGAGTGGTTGAATCAGTTTAGACCAAGTGCAAAATGTCGTCATTTCATGTGATATGAGTGGTGGAGCCTTGCCAAAAATTGCCTCTGCCGGCGGTGCTACCGGCCGGACCAGCACCAGTGGGGGTTGTCGGGGATCTCATCTAACTTTTGTTGAGGTCTCGCATCCCTTGGTTGTGTCTAAGATTTTAAAATGTTAGATGTAATGGTTATGTTTTTATATAAGTGTTGAGTTTGAGTTTTGTTTATGCAATGTGTTTAAACTCCGACTAGGTAAGGTGTTTTCGGCCATCTCATACCAAAGAAACCCCCTCCCAACGTCGGGCAATTCCAGTTTGTAGCCATGACGGTGTCTTTATTGATTAGTGTATGGTTATGGAGGGTTCGTGATTCTTGATGACAAACTATTTTAAGTTTTCCTATTTGGTTTTAATGATTCGACTTGGTTATTGGTGATGACGTCGTGGTCGCGCTGCCGGTCCTTGAGACCATGACGTGACCCACACACGACCAAGCCGAGCTTATGATTTTATGAATAGGCTTACATGTGTTATAATTTTTCAAACTCGAGAGAGAGTATTCATTTTTCTATTAAATTGTCAAGTTGTTCAAGTCATTTGAAACATTGGGAAAATATTAAGGCTAAACCTAGGTTTAGTTAGCAACTTGACCTAATAACACGAGTTTCCAACCTTTTTAGGTAGTGGAAAACTCGGGGATACGCGTTAGGATTCGCGGGAGTGTTGTTACATGGGTCGCGATAGTTCAGGTAAGTACACTTGTCTTAAAGCTTGTGTACGTTAGTAAGCCAGTTAAGAAAATACCATGTGATTTATTTTCATTCCGTTGTGTTTGCTATTATCTACTTGTTGGCATTCTATTCCATATTCCTTGTATGTGTGTTCTTGGCACAAGTGTGTGTCTCGAAGGTATATGTGGCCTGCATAAGAAGGGATAAAACGTGGGCACTCGTGCACACGAGTGTTTGACCACCCCTAGTGATTGTGTGATACCATGTACTAGATTGTTGTGGATTTCGATGTTGCGACATCACTGTTGTGGAATTGTTGTAGATTTTAGACTACTTATGGCCTCTCTTGACTTGTAGAACACGCATGTTTCTATTGCTATTATTTCCAGTTTGTCTATCATGCATCTTGCCTATTTAAATTCCTGTCTTTCAATTCCTGCATGATATTTAAACTGACATGTTTGATAATTCATGAATTATTGTTATATTCTTCTGGCATTACTTTCGATTTCTCTCAGTTGCTCACCGTATAGTTTGTGACGGTGGGTGCAGATAGGGCGGAGTGTAGTAGAGGCAAGGAACCTAGCCTAGGAGACTTTTTGTGAGCGGTTGGACTTGAGGTACCTGAGAGTAGACTCATGTTTATTTCTGTTTGTATGATGTTTTATATATATGATTGTAGTTTTTGAATTGGGGATCATTTTTGAGATGGATACCATGAGTTTGTTATGCTGACTTGGACATGAACATATTGGGGTTTTCCACATTTATATAAATTCAGGATTTCGGTTTGATTGAGTTATTTTCCAATAATTGATTAGTATTAAATTTTCTTTCGCTGTGTTATATTTGCAATAACTCTTTCATAAAACTTGAAATTTGATGATTTAAGGCTGACTAGGCTCGTCAGGCTCGCTGAGCACTGACTCGGGATCTGCATGGGTCTAGGTTGGGCATAACCAAATGCATTAGGAATTTGGGGCCATCACAACTAGTAAGTGAACAATTTTAGAAAGGAAGAATTCAATAGAAGAGAATAATCCAGGCTTTCGGCTTCTCGAACTTTGTCAACAACCTATGTAATTCATCAGTCTTCGATTCATGCAAATATATGGAATTCAGTTATGACCTAGTGTAGCTATAGACCCGGTGACATACTCAGTTCCTCGCATTTCCTAGTCTTAGTAGTCAAGGTACGACCATTAACTACTTCTCTAACCAAACATACAACCCTAGATTCATACGAATTAGTTTTAATGCATTGATTGCATTAATGCGATTCATGAAGGCACTACACCTAGACAACTGGATTGCTAGTGCTCCAGATTTAGCCTAGATTCCTAAGACACTTGACTGGTCCCGAAGGGGACTAACCAATCAGTATGACCAATTGTCATTTGGATGAGTCTATCGCGTAAGGACGGACGCTTCAACTCAATAACTGAGGGCGATCAACCTAATATGCATGCAAGGGCCCTTACACACACTCAAATCTAACCCTAGATGATGTTCAATACCAAAGGAAATAACTCATAACAGAAAATCAATGCAAAGATAGATTAAATAAGCCTCATGATGAATGCCAAGGTTGAAGACTCCGTTCGATCCACCTTCGGCCTAGATCAATAAGTTTAGTCGAACATTATCAAGCAAAAACCTAGTTTCCCTATGAGTTCTGGTGTAAACAAAGAGATGGAATTTCGTAAACAAACCTAATTCCTATTTAAATAAAACTCCTAAAGTTGGTTTCAACCTAAAATGTCTAAAAAAGTAGGAATTTTTGAGTTTTTGAGGTCCACGCCGTGCCTGACGCCGCAGCCTTTGGACGCCACGACGTGACTTAAAGCGTGAGAGTCATTGTGCCTCTATTCTGGATGCCGCAGGTCACATCATGGCTATTTTCTCTTGGCAGTATCACTCACAGCCAGATTTTCAGAACTGAATTACAATGCAAATTTGGACCATTTGGAAGTCGAATTTGAAGGGCTTGTGAACCCAAAAACTTTCACTTGGAGTCTACTTTCCAACAAAAGAAACGAAAAGTTATTTGGATTTGAAATGAGGAAGTTATGAAATTTATACTGAAGAAAGGTCATTAAGAACATTGACCAAACTTGGCCAACTTATTGTCTCTCAATCCCGAACTTTGCATTTTCTTTCCCGAGTGCTGGTTTCACCTCATATTCATGTTTTAAGTCCAAAATATCTTAAATCCATAAAAGTGAGAGTTTTTCACCATTAATGAGATAACGAGAGTTCACTAATACCTAAATTACTGTACTAAACAATGCATAATTAAACACTTAACATCTTGTAGAAAGTTGCAGTACATTTGATGTTCTACATGTTTGTATGAGCCGCGGGATATTTTATGGAACCGTTGCCCATGCGAGTGAAATTTATTACGCATTTTTCGGAATTGCATGCATATAAACTTTTCTTGGCTTCAAGGATTTATACTTGATATGATTATGACACTTTTAGTCTCTTGCGGTTAATTTTATTTTATAGGTTGTGTGTTATGCGTCGCTTTTCAACATGATTTGAGCATTCTTTTTGGAAAATTGACTTCGGGCTCTAATGATTTGGTATAACTTTTTAAGTCAATTCATTTTTTCCTTAGTTCTTGCCCTTATCGTGTCATGTTTTTAAAGTATTCCAAAAGTCCCTTACATAACAAAAAAAATACTTACATAAAACTTGTTTTGTCATTTTACTAGTTTTGGAGACTTTGTCACTTGTTTGCTTGCATTGTAGTTAGTTTGTGTGTATAACTCTCATTTTCATAGTACATCACTTGTTCCCCTTCACCATCTGTTTTGTTGTCTATATGATTGTTTGACTCCCAATTTTTTCTTGAACCTTTGGGATAAGGTTTGAGTTAAGTTTGGGGGGATATACAGGTTTAAGGAATAATGGTTTGGATGTTTTTGGGAATGTAAGCTTGACAGGTAATATCATTTCAACTTTTTTATGAGTTAATGCTTGCTATGGATGGTAATAGTGGTGTTTCCCTTTGTCTTGTTTATTTCATCTTTTTTTATGGTCTTGTTCAATTTTTTTTTTTCATTTCATCTCTTTATCTACCGCTTTCGTCTTTTCTATCCGTCTCTTTCTAGTCATTTCATTCAATCATGCATCATTCATTCATTTCAGTTCATAGTATGCATGCATTTTTTAGAGTGCATTGCTTCTTAATTTTGTTAATAAGCATGATATATTTCATATGTTTCATGCATTTAGAGTGCATTTAGGACTATTTTGTTGCATATAGAGTTGCTCAAACTTGACTTTAGTACCATTTGGTTGTGGATTTTGTTTATGTATGCCAATGAGAAGCAGACTTAGAATGATGTAAGAGACTTCACTTTATCGTGTCCTTGACCTGGTTTGATCATTGTTACACCGTAGGGTCTACTACGAAGGATAAAGTCATATGCTTGACACCAAAGTGGGCAGAAGGTCAGAACTGTGCAAGTGGAAAAATTTAGATCTCTAGGGTCTTAGAACGAGGTTGCACTCTACTCAAGACGAAATTTTAAAGACCGAACCATGTGTAAGGGAAGGATTTTAGGCCATCTTTGCATAAAATAAATAGCCACATGCCCACCTATCATCATTTCCACCAGTTAGCCATTTTTAAGCCTATTCTGCCATGTTTTTGTTGGCACTTATCATTCAACCCAATAAAACCACATAGCCTTTATCCATATGACCTAGTTGTTGGAAGGCCTAGTATATATCAAAATTTTGTGTAAGAGAGCTTGTGTGAGCCAAAATGTAAGAAAAGCCCAAGTTTGGGGGCTGTTTGGTGTTTTTATGTTTGTGAACCACTCCAAAAGTTAAATAATAATAATAATGTGTGAAAAAAAGGCAATTAAGAATAAAGGAGTTGGTGAAAAAAAAAGTGATTCATGAATTAAAAGTTCAAATTTTGTTGTTCACTTGTTTTAGCTCTTGTTTTGTATTGTAAAGTTTATGCTAGAGTCTTTCCAACAATTTTTGAATCCATGAATAATCCTTTTTCATTGTTAAGCCTACCCAAGCCCCATTATAACCTAAATAAAGTCCTATTTAACTCTTGCATATGTTAAGTCTTCATTAGTGGAGAGTGTGAGCTGTAGTCTCGCATATGAGACTCTTGTGTGTTATAATGCCTTATCGTGATACCGTAAATTTGCGGTTTGAGTGTATAGGCTGAGAAAACTCATGATTAGTTGATAGCCTTGGCTTTTGACCGAGTTTTAGTTTTAGTTTTAGGGTTTAGGGTTTAGTGTTTCGAAAGTGTGATATTTGTGAAGGTCGAACCTAAGTTCTTGACAATTTCTAGTCTCCCAAGTCTCTTGAGTTTTGCATTGATTTGGTATTTGGTTTCAAGGATTCCCACTTTTGTTTATTTTTGGGCTTACGATCATTTAGCTAATCTGCATTTAATCATGTCATTCATATTGTGTTTGTATTTATATTTTGAATTCATAGGTATACATTTATTAGGAGTTTAGTTGCATTAGTTAGTTAGAGTCTTAGTGAATATCATTTGCTCGGGACGAGCAAAACAATAAGTTTGAGGGTATTTGATAAGTTAGTTTATGTGCTCTATTTTGATGTGTATATTTTATATATTAACGCGTCCAAGTCTCCAAAATTAGTTTCCAATTACTTACTTTTGTTATTTGTATGTTTTTAGGTTATGTTGATTAAAAAGAATAAAAGTGAGACTCTTTTAGAAGATTTGGATGTTTTACTTCATATAGCACGCTACACGCATCTTGAGACAGTGCCGTGGGGCCTACAATGGCTGGTGTGAGTTGAAGTGAAGTGCAACATGAACAAATTGGTGAAAGCCAGGTGACATGGTTGAGGTTCACAAAAAAAATGGCTTCAGTTTTGATCCCTCGTCACCGTCACCATCACCATCACCACTTGTCCATGCCATCTACACAACCAAGCCGAACTTAATCTATATAGCTGAACTTAAAAGGAATTTAAAATAAAATGGTGGTCTGCAAGCCTACTTCTATGTCCATCACGGATTCACGGTCTCCTAACCAGCGACTCCTGCCGAGCTACCCTTCAATTTTCCTCGACCGACGCATCAGCACCTCCACACACGAGCGCGAGCAATAGATCTTCCTCGATAGGCGCATATAATCAGCTGATCAACCACAGCAAGGGCAGAGATCCAACAAGTCTCTCGTACACACACGAGATCCAACACTCTTTCAACCCCCACTCAACTTACTTTTGAATAATTATTTTGATAATTATTATATCTTATTAAAGTTAAGAACAATAAACACAAAACTCCCCACTTATCCCCGTAGTGGAACTGGAACAAAAAATTCTGAATAAAAAAGTGGAACAAAAATATTATTTTTTGTGCCAACATGTCATAAATCATAAAGAATTCAAGGAATATATCTTTTTGAGCTCACAAATCCAACATCATCATCAACTATGAATCTGATCCCCTGTTCTTCCCTCCCTCTCATGAATTCCATCATCTGATCTGACCCAATCAACCCAAGCCACCCCAAAAAATTTCCCAATGAACCCACCTCCAAAATGCTACCCAGACCTCACCCAATCCCTCGAAATCATCACAACAAACCCCAGACTCTTCCTCTCAATCTACACCCTCTTGGCCCTCCCTCTCTCCCTCACAATCTTCTCTTCAATCCTCATCTCCACACCCTTGAAGGCCCAGATCTCTCTCAAATCAGATCTCAAAACTGGGCTCTCAACGCTGATGGAATCCGGGATGGTCTTCGAAGAAATCCAATCAGACGCTCTCACACTCATCCACGTTCAAGCCCTCCATTTCTTCCCCTCCTACGCCCTCTCACTCCTCGCCACCATCACGGCGGTCGATGCCGCCGCGGCGGCGGTCTCCGGCGAGGCCCCGTCTCTGAAAGCCGCCTGGTCTGCCGTTAAAGTGGCTTGGATGAGGCCCGTGGCGACGTGCATTTACGTTTATGCCCTCATGTGTGGCTACAATTTGATGGTGTTTGTTTTGGCCAGTATTGTGAATAGCTCGTCTTCGATGGGTATTTTGGTCATTTCGGGGAGGGATGGGGATTGGTCCGATTGGGTGGTGGTGGTTTTCCGGGCGGTCTTGGAGGTGTACGTGGCGGCGGTGTTCAGTATGGGAGTGGTGGTTTCGGTGGTGGAGGAGAGGTACGGGTGGGGGCGGTGAGGGAAGGGTGGGTTTTGGTGGGGGAGAGGCGGTTTTCCGGCTGGGGGTTGGCTGGTTTTCTGGTGGTGTTGAGTAGGGTGGTTTTGCGGGGATTTGAGGGGGTGAGTGGGATGGACGGCCAGGATTTGTTGGGAGTGTTGGGGAGAGTTGTGTTGGTTTGCTTTTTTGGGGGGTTGGTTTTGTGGGGGTGTGTGGTTAACACTGTTTTCTACTTTGGATGCAAAAGATTGTATGTTGAGAGATTGGAAATCCAAAGATCTGCTTAATTTTATATTTCAGCTTTGATTCCACTGATTGCCCTTTTTTAACTTCATCAAATTTGATAGAAAAATGTTAAAGTAACTCACTATTGACACTCGCTACCTTGTTTTTTAATCTTTTTTTACTTTTTTATTACAAATTTATACTTGAGGGTAATGTTAAGGTTATCCACTAAGGACGTTCACTACGACTATAAAATTTTTAAAAAATAAAAATAAATAAAAAATTAAGGTGCATAGGAGTGTTCGTAGTGAGTCACTGTAGCATTACTCTTTGAAAAAAGTATGGGTAGTGTGATCATTTACGTTGTAAAGAAACTAATTATTATTTTTGTAGTTAATTTATTTTATACTAATGACACATTTTTTATAGAGTTTTTTTCTTTTTTTTTTTTTCTAATTAAAGTAGAGATTTCATTAATTATGATGGCTTAATATATTCAATAGAATAAGGTCGGGCCCTGTCTTAATTACCTTGATAAAATTATATTGATTTATTAATCCTAATTGTACAACAAAACATTCAAGATTCAACTTCCATAGAGTAAATTTTGAAGAACTCGGATTGTAACAATAGAACAACAATATGACAAACATATGTCAAAGCATCTCTGGTGAGATGGTAAAAACATCACTTGCCAAAAATGTAAAGTTTTGAGAGGTCGTGATTCGACTTCCACTTAAGTACATAAAAAAGATGACAATTAGAAACTATCTTCTTAACAAACATCTGAAATGCAACAATACACAAGCATACTACTAAAACATTCTTATTAACTCATTTGACGACTTGTAAATCCGTCATGCCATCTTGGTGGATGAGAGTTCGATTAAAGAGACCAATTGCGTGATATTTGTTAGAGGAATCGACAACGAGTTCGAGTGGAGGAGGCTATAGAGGAGTATTTTCTTTATGGGTGAGGCAGGGAATCTTTGTTCAAACTAGAAGAATGACCTTGCCCGTGCAACATTCCCATTCTTAGAACGTAGTAAGTCAGTCATTGATCACTGGTCGACTCTTCTTTTGCTTTTTTTATTCTCTTTTATTTGATGGTTGTGAATGGGGACCATTTAAGGCTTGCAGTGGAGGCTTGAAGAAAGGGCAAAGGGCTTGCAGGGAGGCTTGAGTTTAGGGCTTTTTCCAGGTGTAATCTTAATTTTCCTAACTCTGTTTACTAGCTTTACGGTCCTAAGATGAGTTTAATGGTTTAGGAGACCAAGATGTAGGGTTCTTGAAATTTTGAAAATTGTTAAGTTAGGGCTTCGAAGGGCCGGGGCAAATGGATTTAAAGTCAATAAAAGATAGAGTTTGTAGGGCTTTCTTTGGGGGTTGAAGTATACCTTCGAAATTTGAGCTTTAATGGGAATATAGGGTTTAGGGCATGGTTGTTTAGGACTTTCTTAATGTAATCTATGTAGGAATAAGTTTAGAGAATTTATGGTGACAATTTATGTTTGAATGAGTTATGTTTCAACTAGGTTGTGCTTGATTTAGTTACATTATTGATTCTAATTTGTGAAATCTGAGGTGTTCCTATTAAGTGAATTAGTGCATATCTAATTTTTCATTGAATGTATTTTTTATTGTTGTTGTTAGTTGGCGAAATGGCAATAATATAACATTGTTTTATAGAAAGTAATGCCCTAATATACGGAACTTGTTGGAGCTGTGGAAGGGACGACCACTTTGAGAGGACTTGACTGTGGAGGCTGCGTCGCTCAATGTGTTCAATAGGTTTCCTCAAGAAAAGGGTCGTCAAGAAAGAAGGCCCTAATAAAGGTCGGCCTTTTACTATCTGTGACAATGATCAGTGCAAGTGCTTAACATGGACCGACCTCCCTCTGCATCACCCAACAATGCCTCTTTGACTAAACATAAGGGATACTAACAATGATAATCATGTGCCGGGCACTTTCCACTTCGGTGAAGGCAACAGTTCTAGTGATGGTGCTGGAAGTTCATCAAATGATAGTCAATTAGAAGGGAATGTTGAAATGGAGTACGAATTCTCAATATTATTCACAGAGCGATTATCAGTTGGCGGTGGAGTGACTGTTGAATTTGAAACAACAATGAAGGTGGTCAGAAGAGGGAATTAAGAGTAGCAATTATGGTTATGTTGGTAAACTGTGAACTTTGATTCATCTTATGAGTCATGGGAGGGAGGTCGTAGTGTAGTTATATGAAGGAGAAGTGTATGCCTTTATTAATGAAAATTGAAGTAAGCCAAAATATTTATGTCTTGTGGAGAAATATATGTTTGTTTATTGTATAAAGTATGGTTTTTGTTGTTAGGATTAGTGGTTTTAGTTCTGTAGCTTTATCTTCATTGTTGTATGATCACAATTTGTTTTTTTTTGTTTGTTTCAAGTATGATCACAACTTAGTATGATCATAGCATGAACCAGTTCTTCCACTTCCAAGTTGTTTATCAGAATTGAATGTGCCGGGTGAGGCGGCAACGAGGGATTCATGTCGTCATATCATTACGCACACTACGGTTGTTAAGGTGCAACAAGATACAAAAACTAGTTGAAATAAATTGGTTAGAAATCATTACCAAAGTATGCAGGGGAGACGTTACTACAATTAAAGATCCTGCTGAAAAACCAAACACCAAATCGGGAGAAACCACTACCAAAGTGCACAACAAAATATTGACATCATATTGAGTATCAAAAATATATACTTCACTTTGCATCATAAAATGAGTTAAGAAACCTTCAATATTAGACTTCATATTGGCCTTATAAGGACCAGTTAAAGGCTCATAAAGTAGAGTTAATGCCACAACTTGGCCGAGACCACAAAAAACTTATAATAACTTAAGTTTTAACAAACCCAAAATAAAAAGTTAAATGAAATTGAAAACTGATAAACCTAAAGAAGGAAGACATCTTCATGTTCTATCACTTCCTATCGTCCACCATGGTTGTCGTGTCTTAGGTGCTCGAGATCGGTAACACATTCCAATGAGTAACAACATGCAGCTTGAGCTGCGCAACATCTCTTTTGATTTCTGATCCATGCTCCGAGGTGTCCCGCTCAACGCCACCAAAATGAGACTCCATTTGATAGTAGTTTTTGACCAATTTGCCATCGAACTTGTCCTCCCACTTCTCCATGAGTCTAGTGACAATTTTGTCGACCTCCTCTTTAAATGTGGTATTCATTTTGCAGTTCATTCTTGAGGTTTTTGGATGCCTACTGTGTTGGGAAATGTGCCGTAGGTCAATCCATTAATAGTCTTTATGAATACATTTTAGTTAATAAAATAGAGGATTTCATTTGCTGTTTATTGTAATTGATTTGCATGTTTACATTATAATAAGATCCATGGGTATTTACAGAAATATCCTAAATGTCCCTAGTTGATTATTATACTGGGAACTATAATGAATTAAGACTAGTGTGAGTCTTGATTGATGATTATACAATGATCATACGTATAGGAATACGAATCAAGATCATGAGTACTTGTTAGGGAACAAAGTACTGGACCGACCCGCTATGAGAACATCACATGGATTAAGTCATAGTTGTTTCTCATGATATGTATATTATTCAGTCCTCTGACTTGAGATTACCAGAGACTTCAACATTAGGAATACAGTGATTTGATGCAATCAAACGTTGTCTTTAACCGAATGATTATAAAGGTTGTGATTGGTTACTGTGTGAATAATGTGGTGAAGTTGTGTAATCGAGATAGAATTTGTCCCTCTCATATAGAGAGAGAGATATCCAGTGGATCCCTCGATGTGTTAGACTGTTAAAAGGCCTAGTCTAAGTGAATTGATATTGATCAATGTCACTCGGATGTTCTCAGTCTACCTAGAGATCAAGACTAGTATGATTGAACATGTTGGACGACAATTCCATACCTTATGTTTGATCAAAAGGATATCGTGTGACAAAAGAATGTTATATACATTATTGATTAGATTGTATCGATTTGATATTCGTACAATTTGGGTAGTCATAATGTCTTGTTAGAGGCCGCTTATGATTTGTATACCAAAATGTGTTTTGGTACACTAGCAACGTTGTATGAGCCTATTGGGTCGCACACTTAGAATGGTTTTGCGAGATTTTAAGATGGTTCAGAAAAACGAATTTTATATGATAGAATTCATGACATAAATGTCCTTGTAGTGTATTACACTTATACTTCTTTAAGTAGGGGTATATGTGTAATTTACTTAACTGTCTATATACAAGAGTTGTATAAATTGACGCTTTGAGTTAGAATACAAGTACAAGAAAGATTAAAAAGGGCTAAAACTCTATTTTCATTTTAAGAAACAACTTAGGGTTTTTGGTATGCTCTGGATCATTTTGGAGATAAACAAAAAGGTTTGGTTTTCTCTCGAAGCTAGCACTTCAAATCTCGGCCGCCGTTCGTGTGTGGACTGCTGATAGAGGGCGTTCGTCGTTGGCAACGCCTTAGAGATCGATTAACCTTCAGAAAGGTACATTGCAACTGAGGTATGATTAAGTTTTTCATAGTTTAAACGTTTTAATGGAATCAGATTCAGATCCTGTTGGGGTTTTTGTCAATAAATGTTTTGTAATCTCCGCTGCGTATGAGCCCCAAACACCAACATGCTGAACCACCACTTTGATTTCCTCAACATTCTCCTCTAGGGTCTGAAGCTTATCCAACATCACTTGTTGGTTGAAGTGGCCATGAGTCTGACCATCGATGGAGTTACCATAAGTATGCCCTTGGTTTCCATAAATCTGCCCTTCGAAAAACTTTGCTTCAGTCTGTCCTTGGTCGAAGTAGGCAAGAGTGTGTAAAGGGGAGAAGTGTGAGTAAGTGCCATCATCTGCTGCGGTACCCTCGACTGCTCGCATCCTTGATGAACTGGCTGGCAGTGGGCGTGTCTGGCTCATTGTGATGACCCTTATCATGTTCTTTATCCATGACTTACTCAATTTGAATTCCTTTGCTTCGAGGGCTATGGTGGTCTTCTAATACAAGAAATACCAACAACAAACAACATGGAGTATGATCAACAAGTGATTATAATAAAAGAAGAACATCACTACTAACGAAAAAAAATTCTAAGGTAAAACAACATAATGCACACAGGACACATGAAAAAAAATTGTACACTAAAAAAAGAAAACCCAAATTCATCATCTTTCGTATCCTTATCGTGTTTCTTCACCATGAATTTATTTTTTTGAAGTTGTAGGCTTGGAGGGTTGTGCTCACCTAATGTCAACCAAGAACAAAAACAAATGAGAGATTTTGGTATCAACAAAACATATTGTAAAACATAACATTACTACAAAATGAAAATACAAACAACAGAATAAGTGTAAGAAACATCACAAAGTAACAACCCTAAAAAATTGGGGATTTTATTACCTCCCCTTTCTCTATCAAGATCCTCCTCTTGGCTATCAATGTATCCTTTTCAGTTTTAGCATTTAGGTATTCATCTTCATCCATTAGAAGATCACCATCCTCTTCATCAGACCCATTTTCAAAGTCTTCGAGGGAGTCATCGTCCTCGTCTTCCTTATCTATTGATTCCCCATTATCAGATATATATTCATCATGAAATTCCCTTTGAACAGCCTTCCTTTTTGTCCCTTTCTTGTCTAGGGTCTCAACTAAGGACTTCAAAACCTACGTCCTATCAATCTGAGTGTATAACATCTTGTCTAGGCTCAGCTCTTCAATTACATTGCTTCTGTCTCTAAGGACCTGGTCGTATTCGATTTTTGAGGGAACATGGAGACCCATCGTAACGAAAAATTTACATAGGTGATTAGCATATGACAGTCCAAACTGTTTCTTTTTGGGTTCCTTTAGATGGGTGGCATTCAACATATGTTGAAGAATAATGTATCATAAGTCCACCTTGTAACCAGTTAGTATTGCCAAGCCATGAACACATCATACTAGCTTAACGAAGTACGAGAGCCAACTCTGGGGACGAGTATATGGGTTACTGCACGATGGACCAGCTGGGCTTTAGGAGTTATCTCGAAAATCAAATGATTTTTAGGCTTTTTTGGTGAAACCCTTCCATAAAGAAACACCGAACCTTTGGAGATAGTAAAGGTATCTTTTGCTCTACAAAGCTAGTAATGTCCATAACACTTGATATCTCCCACATGTAATTCAAACAACCTTCTAATGAGCCTACTTTTGATATCAATCCTCACTCCAGCAACGTATGAAGCTAAACACTGTAGGTTTTTGGGATCTCGTGTGTATAAATGTGCAAAGAAATAGGCCATGTAGGACTCATTAATAGGCAGTTTGATCTCCACAAAATTAAGCCGCCCTAACTCATGAAACAACTTCTTAACAATCTTCTCGATTAAGCCACCCTAACTCATGAAACAACTTCTTAACTCGTTAAACACTGTAGGTTCTTGGCTTTTTCATTTTCATCAACCTTGAAAATGCTCGTTTTGGTGGACTGGATGTCATAATCTTCTCGATTTTGGGGGTGACCATCTTTGGATTAGCAATCACACCTTTCTTGGGTGTTTTCTTCACTAAACTCTTCTTCAATGGGCCTTCTTTATTCCCATGAGGCACTTTCCTCTTTGTAGAACTACCAGATTGGGGCTCCTTCTTTGTAAGAGCCTCCTTCTTCACAGGAGTTTGTGCCTCCTTCTGCAATGGAGGTTGTTATGTGAAAAGGTCCCTCAAATTTTTTGGCATCCCAAGTTCTCCAGCCTTTGATTTGGGCATGATGTGAAGCCAAATTGGGTTTTACTAGGGTTTTGGCTTCTCTTTGGTTAGCAGAGTCGATGAGAGGAATGGCATGCATTGGAATGGTGAAAGAGTTGTATACAGGGTTTGATGTAGTGTATTAAAACATATGCGCATCGGTTTGTGAACAGTTTTAATACCCCAACTCCCACCTCCCCACTAACCAAATTCCTCAATTAATCGCACCTATCCATTAATGTACTTCCCTTAACTCCCAAAAAAATCATATCTGCTGTTATTATCCAACTCATCCCCCATGCATTGCTGCCACTTGTCACTTAAACTACATAAAAAGAGAAAAAGAAAGCAAACAATAAATAACGAGTCAGTCCAAAATTAACTTGTTGTAAATCAGACTTCAAAAAAATTACAATAATGGATAATGTGCTTTACCCACCTTGAATTGATAAGGAATGTAACTCTAACTACCCCTTCGAATTGGATTATGATAATAAATTTATATTGTAGTTCAATAAATGATTCTAATAAGGTAAATCAGACTTCACTGTAATCATCAAACAATACCATGGTAAATAAAACTAACAATACTGAGGTTCGACAAAGCTTCATATCAGACTTGAAAAATTAACCTAATGTCATCGAGGTTCAACTAATCTCGTGAATTACCTTGGTAAATAAAATACACCCAAAATCACATTTATCAAAATACCAATGTCTACTTTAACCAAAGAAGTCCACTGTAAGGTCATGAATTGTTTGAGATATTTCAAAGGTAGTGCCCAATCATCCGTGTCAATAAACTTTTGAGTTCCATCGCCCATGTAACGACCTATTACCTTAAGTAGGTGATTAACGTTAATCCGAATCCTAATCAACTTGAGTTAGGCTCGTGATTAAGCCTAATTAGCTATGATTTGTGTGTGTGTGTGGGATTGTGTGTTAGATTGTGTTTGCATGGATTGTAATATTAATTATAAATTAATAACTAGACAAATAAGGGAACACCTAATACCATGTGTAGGTCAAGGAGGACACACATGAGACACGGGATAGCGTTGACACCTAAGTGTACTCGTTGGCTTGAATTATGTATTGATAAACATAATAATAGGCGTAAGAATGTTTATATATATGGTGATATATATAAATATATAATAATTAAGGAATAATGGGTATTAAGTGAAGAGGAGTAATCATGAGTGAACCCACAAGAGTCGTAGGTACGAGTGCACGCCTAGTGAACTCGGTGGTGTGCAAATGAATCGAGAAAAACTTGAAAAATATGGTTTGGTCGGTGACCAATGCACTGGGCATTGGCCATAGCGCACTGGGTAGTGGGTCAAAAGGATAACTTTGGGCGATCCTCGAGATGACGTGATGCGTATCTCGAGGCAGTTATTTTATATTGCTTCACCGCCTCTTCTTCCTCGTTTATAAAACGAGAAAGAGAGGGACGAGGGAGTTGAGAACGGGAGGAGGAGAAGAAGGAGAGCTCGGGACGAGGAGCTCGTGGAATTGGGGGTCATTGAGACCAGGAGATGCGAGTTGTTCATTGTTGTTGCTGTTAGTTGTTGTCATTATGGGTGGTTCGGTGAAAGAGTTTTGGTAATGGGTGATTGTCGTGATCACCCATATACGTTGTAAGTCCTCTTGAGAGGCCCTCTCTGAGGTTGCAGGATGTTTAGACCCCGTTTGGGTCAGATTTGGATGAGTCAATCACTGCTGGAATTGTTGTCTCACAGTCGACCAGCGCGCTGGCCAGTGTGAATGGTGAATTAACAGTTTTGCTTAGGGGTTTTACATAGGCCTGAAGGTTGGTCTAGTGGTTACACTAATCTATGTTGGACCCGACTTAATGTCAATGAGTATGACATAGGTGTTCGGGCTTTGGGAAACATGATGGAACCCCATAAAGTTAGGGAAACCCGAAAAGCTAGGGAAACCAGGAGAAAACCTTAGGAAAGCTCAGGACGGGTAAGTGGAACTCGTATCTTTTATCAATTATGTAATGTAAAATAGTATTATTAGAACATGTAGTGTTCAGGACTGGGATGGGGCAATGTACTGTGATTTGGTCTTATTTTATATAAATTTTTTTGAAATGAAAAATGAATTCGGAAAGAGGTTTGGCGGGACGAATCGGCTTGGGGTTTGGAATTGCGTTGGAGTGGTTTCCCATCACCGCGCCTCTAGTGACCTGGGAATATTTCAATCAATGGCTTCCATTTGATTTGGCTTCTTATCGGCCATAAACCAATCAGACGAGCAGTGATTGATTTAGTGACGATGATGGAGTGCGACTCCTTGCTTTTATGAGTTGGCGGCACATCGACGAGAACTGGTCAGATGCCCAGTGACTGGTTCTGGATGATGTGAGAGGGCGACTCAATGTGATACTGAAATTTGAAAATACAAATTACGGGTACATTGCGAAGAACTAATGAACTTGCATTTGTTATGTATTGATTATATTGATTTAAGTACTCCCTTAGATATGCATTGAATTCACATTGTTATATATTATTCTTGATATTAGTTGATAGTTGATGGTTGGTATGAGAGTCACTTACTGAGCATGTAGGAGCTCACCCACCTTAACATTTCTAGGTAAGGACGTACACTAGGACTTGTAACTCAGGAAAATAAAAGAATAGGAGTTAAGGTATTCTCTTTGATGTATTGATCATTTCTTATTATTATATACTGTAATGGAATATGATTTGTAGTAATCGGGTTGGGAATAAGAGCTCAATAACGATGTTCATGCCGATATTGTATATCTTGTGATTTATCGAAAAAGTTTTAATTTTTTGTTGCGTTTGTTTATTTTGTTTATTTGATATCAAGATATACAGGTTGTCAAGAATTGGTATAAGGCTGTTGGCTCTAATTAGGCCCGATCTTGTGTATCGGGGCTTAATTAGGGTTTCAGGTTGAATATTCCCTAATTGGGATTAAGGGATGTTACACCCCACCTGCAAATTAGGTTGTTAAGTTTCATGTTGTTTCTTGCGATGCAATATTAATTGCATAACTTTACTTATATTTTTCATATATGCACTCTTGCTCACTTGAGAATTCATCCCTTCTATATCTTCGCTATGATCATTCTCACGAGATACCTTCCCCTATGACATAACATTAACACTCCATTCATTATATGGAATAAAGGGCCATTTTAAATGTAATAAGATCATGAACTTCTCTTATTACCTTCTTACGTGCAACACCCTTCCTTTTTGACTTCTCTGATGTTGCAGCCGATTGCAAAAACAGAGTCGAATAAAGATGGAAAATCCAACAGAGGCTGGGACTCACTCATCTCTATCACTTGTTGCTGACAGTCACCCATATCGTCCAGGTCATCCTCATTAGGATTAGAATTGTAACAGCCCAAATTTTATTAAGGCTGTTATTCGTGTATTTTCAGACGTGGACGCCAACTCAGGTCCACGGAGACGCCACGGACCGACGATGATACACCTGGTCGGGCGGAAAGTATTATTTTTTACTGATTGTTTGATTAACTGTGATTATAATGACTAGGCTATGACTCATTACATCGCAGGTGTGGTTTAATATTGACTAAATCGGGTGAGATTGTGTGTCGAGTATTCTCCTAAAAATACGTGCAAACGCGGGAATCGGACGAGCGAGCGACGGGAACACTAGGCCGGGGAATGCGTTTATTTCGATAAAAATAAAATAAATTTGACAAAATAGTAAATTGGTAGGTGCCTAGTAACACGCGGGGTCGTGGTCGACACGCGTGGGTGGTAGTGCAGTGTGTACGCCCAAATACGCTCGTTGGCGTGCACGACAAAATTGTAGGCGTGAAAGTGTAGAAATATATATATATATATATATGTTAAAATCATAAAATAAAAAAAAAATTGTGAAATGACCAAAAATGGTATTTAAATGTGAAGAAGGAGGATAAGAATGTAGGGGTATTTTGGTCATTTCACCTCTAAATTGTTGATAACCACCATCGATACCACCATTTCTTTCCATTTTTGATCGAAAGGGAAGAAGAAGATCGAAGGAGAAGAGAGAATGAGAAAGAGACCAAGGAGGTGAGGTGAGTCGTTGTTGTTGTTGTCTTGTTTTTGTTGTTGTTGTTGTGCGTTGGTTGTTGGTTGTTGGTGGGGTGGTTCGGTAGGGGGCTCGAGCTCGGACGAACTGCCATGGCAGTTTGTCTGAGGATGAACATGGCATGGGAGATGTCTCCCATGCCAAGAGAAGAGGAGGGGTTGGGGTTGAAAGCCAACCCCAACCGAATTGAAAAAAAAAAATTTCCATCGAACCAGGGAACTCCATGGTTGAATTGAGAAGACCTGCACGTGTGCACCCCCTCTTCATGGGCCAGGTCGGCAGCCCCGACCCAAGCGAGTCGGGCCGACTCGACCCCGACCCAAGCGGGTCGGACCGGCCTAGACTCAAACGACCGATTGGGCTGAACCGGGTTCGATTCAGACTCGGTTCAGCCCAACCAGAGGAAAAAAAACAGTTTTAAATTAAATAAAATTTTCAAAAATATGAAAAAATAGCTAGAAAATTATGAAAAAATTCTGAAAAATTAGAGAAAATGTGAGAAATTAGAAAAGGGTTAAAAAATGAATTTTGAGACTTTTCGAGCAGTTGGCACCCTGGTGTAACTCGAAAAACGCGCTACAACTAAAAATTGGAAAAGAATTCTAATTTTTATTGTCACGATATAAAATCAATTAGTTTGATACTAAATCACATAAAATGACTTATTCAGACACCAGAGACTTAGGAGACCAAGTCGGGTGTTGGGTGCGCATCCCGAGGCGAGAGTGGGATCAGACCAGGACAAATATCGAGTAATTGGAGTGCGGTTGAGGTAAGTAAAACCCTTAAGAAACATACTCGAGTGTTTATTTACTTGATTTCATTTGATTCCAGCTATTATTGTTCATCGTTTTTTACTCTATTTCCATGTGCTTACTTATGTTGCACGGTTGGTTTTGTCATTCACCGTCGGATCTTCTGGTTTACTCTGTGATGTGTGGGCGGACTTGGGTAGGTTGGACAATAGGGACAGAATAAGGGTTCAGACCGGTGAGGGGGTTGGAGAAGCCACCGGGGAATGCTAATGTCTGGATTGGGGTTCAGTCCTGCTACACGATATACATCCATTATTGGTGTTTGTTGGTGTTATGTATGCATGCGTCTTACTTACAGTTGTCTATTTTACTATGCATGTTTATTTAATAGTTTATTGGCTTCCATTATTATAAATGCTGGTTTGTGTACTTCTGGGTTTTACTCACTGGACTCGTCATCTACCTCTTGTGATGATTGAGTGCAGGATCTACTACGAGCAAGGGCAAGGAGACTCTCGCAGACTACCTGTGACTTTGTCACCGACGGAGTTTAACTTTTATGTTTTCATTTTGCTATATTGACTTGTTTTTGGGTTTATGGGGACTGTTTGAGATACCAGTACATGAATGTATCACATTTTGTTATGTTGTATACAGTGTACTTTACCGGGTTTTCCACATAGAATTGATACTATCTGACTTGAGGAATTTACATATTTTTAAGCTTCCGCTGATTACAAGTATTAAAATGTTAATTATTGATTAACTCAGGCTGAATTAATTATTAATGATGGTTAGTTGGGCGTGGAACACAGCTGGCGGACCAATGTGGATTTTTGGCCGCTACAAGAATCCTTACCCTACAAATTTTTGAACTTTTTCAATTTTTTTTCACATATATAAACATTAACAAAATCACATTTTTCCTCACAACTACTTTTTTTTTACTTCCCTTGTAACGACCCAATTAATAATTGCTGTTATTTTATGATGTCATTGTAGACGTGGATACCAACGGGGACATTCGTGGGTCCCACAATGAGGCTGGAACATGTCCGTATCCGTATTTGGTAAATAGTTATTTTGTGTGTTGTTTTTGTTAATTTTGCGATATTTATGTTAAAATAGGTTAAACGACATTGCGATGTGTATAATTATATTTTAATTGACGTGCGAGATTGTGTGTTGAGTATTCGCCTCAATCGATGTGTATTGACGCGAGTACCGGGTAGGCTAAAAGATGAAATTTTAAGTTGAGGAAACTATTACACATATTAAATGAATTAAATGTGATAAAATATTAAATTGGTGGACGCCTAGTAACACGCAGTGTTGTGGTCGACAAGTGTGGGTGGTACCGTAGTTTGCACGCCCGAGTACGCTCGTTGGCACGCACGACAAAATTGTAGGAACGAAAATATAGGCGAATATATATATATATATGTGTGTGTGTGTGTGTGTGTAATTTAAATTATATGTGTATATATAAATATATATTAAAAATCAGAAAATAAATAAATAATTGTGAAATGACCAAAAACGATATTTGATTGTTAAGGAAGAGAATAAGAACATAGGGGTATTTTGGTCATTTCACCCTAAAATGTGAATAACCACCATCACCGACACCCATTTTCATTCCAAAAATAAAAAATTGAAAGTGAAGAGAGGATCGAAATTGAGAGACCGAGGGAGAAGAAGAAGGAAGGAAAGAGAGAGATCGCGAGCTCGACGAGGTCGTCGTGAGGCGTGGTGAGTTGTTGTTGTTGTATGTGTTGATTGGTGTGGCGGTTCGGTGGTTCGTTGGTGGGGTGGGGGTGGGGGTGGGGGTGGAGCTCGAGAGCTCGGACGAACTGCAAGAGCAGTTCGTCCGAGGAGGGAGACGACACCCATGTCATTTCCCCTCTCTCCTAATTCCATTAGAAAGAAAAAAAACTTTCCTGCTGAAACAGCGCAGCAAAGCTGCTCTGTTTCAAAGAAGGAGATGCGCGTGCGTGCACCCCTGGGTCGGGCCGAACCTGCCCTGCCCCCACCCGGGTGGGCCAGGACCGGGCCCGACCTGCTTAGGTCGGGTAAGACCCAGTTCAGGAGACCCACCCCCATATTAATTAAATAACATATATTTTTTATTATTTTTATTATTTTATTTAAATAAATTAAAAATAATTTTAAATAAAATAAAATACAGAAAAACAGAGAAAAATAGCTAAAAATTATGGAAAAACTCAAAAAATCCAAAAAAAAATTATAAATTAGAAAAGGGTCATAAATGAGTTTTAGGACTTTTTCAGGATTTTGGCAAGATGTTGTAGGGGTTTTTAACTTGTAAAACGTAAAATTGACATAATATACTTAATTGAAGCTAATTTAATGACAACTGATCTTAGATACATTTGGGTGATAATTTTGATTGTCGAGTGTTTATTGGAGCTGGACCAGGGTTTATTTTATGGGATGAGAAGTGCGGTTTGACGTGTGTAGTAACCCAATTGAAATTCACTTTAGTAATTACTGTTTGATTTATTTGAATTCAGTCCTATTCATTTACTACTCTATTTCCGTATTACTTTACGGTGGTTGAGTACTCTCACCTGGTGACTTTACGATAGTTAAATTTACTCCTACCTGGTGTGTTTGCGGTGTTGAGATCACTCACTTCCTGGTGTTTGTTCGTTGCGGGGGCATAGGGTCCACTAAGCCATAGCATATGTCTAAGCATGCGCCGGTAAATATGATACCCAGGTATGATAGGCATGTGTGGGTGCACCGTGAATATACGCCGGCTGCCTAGAGGGTCCAAGGTCACCCGTTAGAGGTATCCTCATGGGTCGTGCCTGGCAGAGCCCGAAGTATGGCTTAATCTGACTTTGATTGTGCACGCACTTTGCTTCACTGCTATATTTATGCATGCGATGATCTTCCACAGTTGACTGTATTCTTTTGTTCCGCATGTTTATTTATAATATTTTAAATTCCAACAGTTTATTTACGTATTTACTTGGTGAATTTCCTTGGGATTACTCACTCTGGACTCGTCGTTTGCCTTTTTGTGATGGCTTGAGTGCATATCCTAGTACGAGCCGAGGGAAATGCAAGCTTGAGGACTACATTGATTGACTGCATTTTCCCTACTCGTACGTTTGTTTATGTTTCCTTGTTTTATGCTGGGTTTTGGGGTATGAGAGATGGATATGACTTGTATATAATTTGTAGGTTATATTTTTGATATTTTGAGGATCTCAGTTGATATGTATATGATGTATATTTTGAGATGGTTTCCACCTTACGTAATATGCTCATAAAACACCTTGATGATTTTAATTATCCACTGCATACTTTGAGGTAAAATGATAATAAAGAATCGAAAGCTAACTTAAATAAATAATTATTAATACATAACTTAAAGTTAGCGAGAATTTGATTATATTGAGTTTACGAGTGGCCGTGGGATACAGCTTGGTGATGGGTTAGCAGAGCTGTGGGCCCGCAGTGCACGCCGTAGCTGCCGATGGATTGGAGGCCGCTACATCCCTTGTTCCCCTTTTATTCTACTCTTACGAGGTCTTCCCTTCTTTTCTTATGAGTCAGGTCTTTAACCGTGCACTTTGAAGGATTTAGTTGAGTTGGTGTAGGCTTTGGATCTTTATCCTGCTTCTCGTTTGGCATGTCAATAAGGATCCCTCTCAACTTCTCAATTGTGTCTATTACTATGTTAAACTTTTTCACTGTTTGAGACCTAATATTCGCTACCTGGGAGCATCTTGTAAGGATAACATCATATCGTTCAAAAGTTGTGGACGCACTTGCATCTAACTCTTCTATACCCCCTGATAAGTGCTCATTTAGGCATAATTTAGTATAAGTTATTAGGATTAATTAGACTATATTTACTTTATATTATGGTGATAAATGCATATTTTAAGAAATTAGGGATTTATTGGAATAATATGAGAATATATATCTAATTATATTTAATTTTCATTTTTAGAGGAAACAGAGTGCACGGTTGGATCCGTGGCGGAAAAATACTCAAAATAGAGTATTTACTTGAAGAAATCGGACACCGGAGGATTTGTTTCGGAGTATACACGAGAGTTGGGTAATTAGAGTTTTGCAGTGCCACGTGTCCGCTTCTGATTCGTCCAGCATGCAAAGCCCGCCACGTGTCAGCTGTCATTGGTCGAGCCACGTCACACAAAACGTTCCAGCCAATCAGGAGACGCCACGTCGCCTCACAATACAGCTCCACCAATGACCTCATGCCACGTCATCCGCCTTAGCCAATCACGGACTGCCACATAGACAAGCAAGTTTCTTCTCGCTTCAGCTGCTCGATCTGCCTCGAGATGCGCATCAGTACGAACTCCTAGAATTTCGGTGATAATCGTGCGATTTTTCCTGCCAATTCAGCTGCCATGTGGCAGCTCCTCATTGGTCCAGCGTGTAAACAGTTTACCTTCCAGCCACTCACGCGTCGACACGTGGCGCCTAGTCAGCACTCCAGCACGTCATCAATAGCAAACTCAACCAATTAGACGCCGCCACGTCAGCCAGTGAACAGAATCCAGCCTATCACAGCGCGACACATCAACAACGCACAGTTTTTCCACCAATCATCTCCTGCCACACGTCACAACACCAAGAAACTCCCAAAACTACAAAAATTAGTTTTCTCACCTCCAAAGACCAAATTTGGGGTATAAATATATATTAGGACTTAGATTAAAGGAGAAGAAGATCTTGTTTATTTTATTATTTAATTTTAGTTTAGTTTAATTATGTCTAGCTAGTTTTTCATCTAGGTTGAAGGTGTATCAGTCAAGCCTGCGACTTGGGAATCTTCATGAGGTTTATTTAATTTTAATTATAATTAATTCTTTTTTATGATTTATCTTCTTTGGTGTTGTTTGAACAATTGAGGTTAAACACTAGTTTAAACCTTGATTTACATGTCAGTGAGTCGTAAGCACCCGTCCTTGTGCGACAAGACCACATTAGTGGCAATTGACCATAGTAGTTGATTAGACCCTTTTGTGATCGGTTAAATACCTTAGGAATCTAGGCTAAATCAGACACACGAGTGATCCGGTTGTCTAGGTGTAGTGCATTCACGAATCGAAGTAATGCGACCAATGCGTTAAATATGGAGCACTAGCGATCAGGTTGCGTATTTGGTTAGGGAAGTAGTCAACGGTCCTACCTTGGCTATCAATATCAGGAAGTGTGAGAAACCGAGTGCGTCACCGGGTCTATAGCTGCACTAAATCATAGATTAGTTTTATACTTTTCATAAATCGACAATTAATAAATTCAATCTCAAGTTGTGTGGTGAGACTGTGAAACTGAATACCTAGATTTATTTCCATTTAATTTCTTTATTTTTAAAAATTTATATATTTTCTCTAAAAACTCAAAATTTTCTTTTTTGTATTTTTTTTACCTAAGAAAGACACCAATCTCTGTGGGATCGACCCTTTATCGCTATCTACAAAGTAGTTGGTTTAGGTTAATATATTTTATTTTATTGACACGTTCGGCGCGCGTCAACCCCTCTCTCGGTCGTAAGCACATTTGAAGCCTTTCCTCCAACGGTTCATGATGTAGTGTAGTGGGATGTACATGATATCATGCTCTCGAAACATGCATAGAGCATGGCAACAAAGTATCCCCCGAAACTCAAATGATAGGCATATACAATGTACCTCCTCAGTCACCTCTTCGTACACTACATTGCAGTTTTTTATGATCACATTGTCACAACCAGGCCGCTTAAAAATTTGTCTCACCTCGTAGAAGGTATATGCTACATGTAACGACCCCAAAATTTATGTTATTTTTGTGTGATAACGTGTACTATCGAGTTATACTTGTGTCTATGTAACAGGGCGGTGACGTCGATAAACGAGTAATTATCGCCTTGAGAAAACGTGTCGAATGGGTTTCAACGGGCAAGGTATGGGTACACAGGCCAAAGAAAATAAATAAATTAATGGTCGCCGAGAGATACGGGTGGTTATAGGCGACACACGTGGGTTGTACGGTAGCGTGCACGCCCGAGTACACTCGTTGGTGTGCACGACGGAATTGTAGGTGCGGAAACACACATGTATATATATTTATATATAAAAAAATATATAAACATATATATATATATATATTAAAATCAAAAATGTTAAATGGCCATGATGGGCATTGGCTTATTAAGGAAGAGGATAAGATTGGAGGGGCAAAATGGTCATTTGACCCCTAAAAATGTCAACAAAAACCCACCGCCACTACTATTTCTCACCAAATTGACTGAGAAAGAGAGAAGAAAAAGGAGAGGAAGAGATCGAACCAGAGAGAGATCGAAAGATTGAAACCGAAAGCTCGGGGAAGTGGCGCTGGCGAAGTTGGCAAGGTAAGTGTTGATGTTGTGATTGTTGGTGTTGTTGATGTGTTGGCGGTGTTATGGTGGTGATGAAGTCCATCCAAAGAGGGAGATCCCAAATCGATCCACAATAAAATAAAAAAAGAGAAAATCGAACCAGTTTCACTGGTTCGATTTTGGGAAAGAAGATCCCACTGGGTCGGGCTGACCCGGGCCCGGCCTGGGCGAGTTAGACCAACCTGGTCGTTCGGTTCGGTTGGGCCGAACCGGACCCAGATGAACCCAGTTCTGTTCAGCCCAACCCAAAATTAAAATTAAAAAAAAAACAATTTTAATTTAAATAAAATTTTGAAAAATCGATGGAAAATCTTTGTTTTTTTTTAATGAATTATAGTGTGTTAATAGTCATTTGAAATCGAATTGGGCTAGATTGAATCGGATTTGAGGTTCTTGAGGTTGAAATGTTAAAGTTTGGAACTGTCGAGGTAGGAAAAGTTGGGTATAGTTATTTTGTTCAATTCTTTGTATTTGGTGATGATCTTTGGGGTTTTTGAAGTTAATTTATCATATTTTTATGTTAGATTTTTGATTTTAGATTTGCCTATAGTTTGATGGGATTTTTGAAGGCATAAACAGAGGTCATGACCTCAGTTTTGAACTGCCAAAATGTCCAAAAATTTGGTTAAGTATAAAAAACTGCTCGCAAATAAGCAAGTTGGGTTGATAAGTTGAGCTATCAAATGTCATCTAAATTATATAGGGTTAAGCTTATTTTAAACCTTGTATATCATATTTTACATAATGGAAAGGTACAAGGTTAAAATCATTTGTTTGGGTGGTGAAAAAGTGTGGCAAAGGTAGCCTGCAAGCTACATAAATAGTTTTGACAGTTGTAAGTAGCCATGTTTGGCGAATGATTTAATGGTCTTATGAACGTCTAAAATACTTGCAAATAGATTCATTTGATTCTTGGTATACCCTATTTCAATGGTAGAAAAGGTTTGTATTAAAATTCATTGATTTAGAGGTCGAAATTTAACATTGAACATGGGGTCTTGCTATTGAAAAATTCGCATTGCCCATAATTTGACCAAGTATTGAAGGCTTGTTTAAGGGTGGTTTTGACTTACATTTTGACAAGGATTATTTTTACACTTTGACTAAGGACTCAAATTCAAACTTGAATATGTAGGCTGTCTAAAGGAGCAAATAGCTTTGGAATTGAAGAACTAGATGATCATAATTGAAGCCCAAAGTCGAGCAGTTGGAGACTAAATTATGAAAATGAGTTCAAAGGAATTTTTGAGATTTTAACGGACTCTTACAGGGTTTTAAAGGATTTTAGACATCGACGTGACTAGGGAAATTATGAGAAATTGCTTACAAATGGTATAATTGACTTAATGACCTCAAATGTGGTTAAAATGACTTGTAGGTCATACAGAACGACGTGAAAGCCGGAAAAGACACGAGCGAGGATTCGTATAACCAACTTTGAGTTGGTTTGTTCGTGAGTAAAACCAACCAGAGTATTTACATTATTTCATTTGTGCATTTATTTGGGCTATTATGTTTGTTGAGCAGTACTTCCTTGTAGATTGTAACGGCCCAATTAATATTTGCCGTTATTTTATGACGTCATTACAGACATGAACGCCAGCGGGGACGCTCGTGGGTCCCACAGTGAGACTGAAGTACCGCCGTATTAGGTAAATAGTTATTTTGTTTGTTGATTTGACTAATTTGTGATGTTTATGTTAAAATAGGTTAATGACATCGCGATGTGTGTAATTATATTTTAAATTGACGTGGGAGATTGTGTGATGAGTATTCGCATTGATATGCGTGTCGACGCGGGTACCGGGTAGATTAAATATGAAATTTTAAGTTGAGAAAAAAATATTACATATAAAATGAATTAAATGTGATAAAATATGTAAATTGTTGGGCGCCTAGGGACACGCGGGGTCGTGGTCGACACGCGTGGGTGGTACATTAGTGTGCACGCCCGAGTACGCTCGTTGGCGCGCACGACGAAATTTTAGGCGCGAAAGTATAGGCGAATATATATTTATATATATATATGTATATAGGTAATTTAATATATATATATATATAAATATATATATATATATTAAAAATCAGAAAATAAATAAATAATAGTAAAATTACTAAAAAGGGTATTAGAGTGTGAAGGGAAATGGATAGACATGGGGGGCAAAATAGTCATTTTACTTGGAAATTTGATGACCATCACCATCTTTCCTCTTTCTCTCGATGAATCGAAGAAAAAAAAAACAGAGAAGAACGAAGAAGAAGAACGAGAGACCGAGAGGAGGAGAGTTGGTGAGCTCGTGTTGGAGAGGCGAAGGAGGTGAGTTGATGTGTTATTTTTGTTGTGTTGTTGTTGTTGTTGTTGTTGTTGTTGTATGTGTTGGTGGTGATGGCGGTTTGGTGCATCGATGGTGGCGGGGTGGAGCTCGAGAGCTCGGACGAATTGCGAGAGCAATTGTCGAGGAGGAGACGACGTCGTCTCCCTCTCCCCTCTCCCCTCTCCCTCTCCCTCTCCCTCTCCCAAATTCAAAGAGAAAAAAAAAAACAGAGGCGCAAGCGCCTCTGTTTACGAAAGAAAAAGACCCAACCGGGTCGGGCCGACCCTGCCCTGTCCTGGGCGGGTCAGGCCGACCTGGTTGGCCGATTCGGTTGGGCCGAGCCGGGCCGGTGAACCGGTCCGGTTCACCTCAACTCTAAAAAAAAAAAAAAAAAAAAAAAAAAAAAAAAAAGCGTTTTGAAAAAAAAACTGGAAAATTCATAGAAAATTCATATAAAATAGGAAAATTTTAGAAAAATTATATTTTGATCAAATAAAGGAAATTTGGGATTTTCTCGGAATGTTGGCGAGATATAATCGGAGTTTTAGCCTCGAAAAACGAAAAAATTGACATAATATATTAAATTGAAGCTAATTTAGTGATAAATGATAATAGGTATATTTCGGGTGATAGTTTGAATTGTCGGCATTTATTGGAGCTGGACTAAGGTTTGGTTTTCGGGACGAGGAGTGCGATTTGAGGTGTGTAGTATCCCAATTGAACTTCACTTTAAGTATTTACCGTTTGACTTATTTGAATTCAGTTCTATTTATTCTTTATTCCATTTCGTTATTGCTTTACGGTGGCTGAGTACTCTCACCTGGTGACTTTACGGTAGTGGAGTGTACTCCTACCTGGTGTCTTTACGGCGTTGAGATCACTCCCCACCTGGTGCTTATTCGTTACGGCCATAGAGTCCACTAAATCATAGCACTTGTCTAGGTATACGCCGGTGAATAGGCTACCCGGGTATGGTAGGCTTGTGTGGGTGCGTCGTGGGTCTACGCCGACCACCTAGAGGGTCCAGGGCCAACCCATTAGTGTGTTTTCATGGGCCGTGCTTGGGAAAAACCCGAAGTATGATTTAGTTTGATTTTTATGTGCACGTACTTTGTTTCGTCACTATATTTATGCATGCGATGATCTTTCTTTTATAGTTGTCTGTATTATTTCTTTGTTCCGCATGTTTAAATTATAGTATTTAAAATTCTATTACTTTTACTTCCGTAATTACTTGGTGAATTTCCTTGGGATTACTCACTCTGGACTCGTCATCTGTCTTTTTGTGATGGCTGAGTGCAGATCCTAGTATGAGCCGGGGAAAGGGCAAGCTTGAGGACTACATCGATTGATAGCTCTAGCCCTACTCGTACGTATGTTTATATTTACTCGTTTTATATTGGGTTTTGGGCTTTGAGAGATAGGTTGTATACTTTGATATTTTGTGAATTTTCGAGGATATGTATATGATGTACATTTGATATGGTTTCCACTTAGGCATTTTGCAAATGAAATTCAGGTTGAATCTTTATGTTGTTAGTAAATCTTCCGCTGCGTAAATTGTGATTTAATGATATTAAAGAAACAAAAGTTAACTCATAACATTAAAGTTAACCGGAAATTGATTAATAATAGATAATTGGGCGTGGGACACAGCTGGCGGTGACGTAGACAGTTGTGGGCCCGCGTGGCCTCCCGTGGCGAACCAATGTGGAAATTGGGGACGTCACATTTTGGTATCAGAGCTTAGGTTTGAGGAACCTAAAGGATGAAGCGTTGATGATAGTTAACTCTGATACCGCCACATTTTGGTATCAGAGCGAGGTCAAACTTTGAGAATTGGAGATTGAACAATAGTATAAATTCAATGAATAAATCTTAGATGTGGAAACCACAAGTGAATGATTAAAGACTTAGTTGGGAAGTGATGTGAGGCGGGTAAATTTAGGAAATTACATATGCGTATGTTTTGATTGTGTACTATATATTATATGCGTATGTACCGAGTCTGATCCAATGCACGTTGGTTGTGCAGTTTATGATGGACGGACAGACTCCTACTACTCCGCCGACTACTCAGCAAGAGGTTGGAGAGACTAGTGATCATACCACTAGTGACGTGGTTGATTTGCGAGCTATGATGCAGAGACTGACCGAGAAGCAGTTGGTTTAGCAGAAGCAGCACAGCTATTACAGCGGGCTCAGATGGCGAGTTGATGGAGTACATTCGGAGTTCGAGGACGCCAGCAGTAGCACCGACTGCTGAGCGTGCTGCACTTACTACCACTCAGACAGCATTAGCCCCAATTGTTGCTACACAAGGCGGCAGGGTCAGAGACAGTTATAGAGAGGGTTGAGCCTGTGGTAGTACCAGCAGAGACTATGGTGGTGACACCCACTACTACATAGCAGCAGGTAGGGACTTCGACTGCTAGGAGTAGGATGTCAGAAACAGCGAAAATGGTGAAGGATTTTATGAGGTTTAACCCTACGTACTTCACTGGAGTTAGTGATCCTGAGGTTGCAGGACGTTGGTTGATGACTCACAGACGACTACACCAGTTGTTGGAGGTACCCGAGATAGATCAGGCGCGTATTTCAGGCTATTGTTTGAGAGGTCAGGCTGCAGTTTGGTGGACCACCTACACTGATATACATGGTACGCCAGCGACGTGGGGAAAGTTTAGACAGTTATTTTTGGACGAGTATATTCCCACAGAGGTGCAATTACGATTGAGGGAGCAGTTCTTGAGTTTGCGACAGGGTACCATGTCAGTTTTGCAGTACATGGACCGATTCCGGTATCTCATGATGTATGCTATGGATGTGGCTAACACGGAGAGATTACAGATTTATTATTTCATCAGAGGTCTGGATGAGAGGATTGGTGGGGTGATAGTCGCGACTGGTGCGGAGACGCTACAGATTGTGTATGATAGAGCATTAGCTCGCGAGACATATCTACGACACCGGGGTGAGCTTGGAGACGGGTCTGGACAGAGTTCTCGGTCTGATCAGAGACCGAAGAGACCGAGAGATCAGTTAGACAGACAGAGACATGATCAGGGTCGACGAGATAGGCGTTTCGAGCAGCAGAGAGGAGATGAGAGGCAGGTAGTGTACGTTGCTGCACCTACACCATTTGAGCAGCCACGACAGCGTGTGCGAGATGGAGGAGGTCGTGGTAGAGGACAGAGAGGTCGGGGTCGTGACAGAGCTCAGGTACATATAGTATCACAGTCAGATTGGCAGGATACACGACGATGTTTTAGATGTCATCAGGTCGGACATATACAGATTAATTGTCCGATGTCAGCTTCGTCATCACGACCGCAGATTGAGGCAGCTAGGGAGAGAGTTCATGCTGCTGCTAGTACACCTACTGTCGTACAGCCGGATCGAGGTACGACTCGTCAGCTTGTCGAGGGTATGTTATCTATATGCGATGTTTCTATGCATGTATTATTTGATTCCGGTAGTACTTTGTCGTTTATATCGGGACGTAGGGTTGGACAGTTAGGATTATTTGTTGAGACTTTAGACCCACATCTTGTCCTCAGTACGGCTGCTGGGGATAAGATTTACCCTAACCGGATATGCCGGAATTGTATGGTAGAGATTGAGGGACACCAGTTACCTGTCGACTTCCGTGTCCTAGAGTATTTAGAGTTTGATGCTTTATTGGGTATGGATTGGTTATCGACATATCGCGCACACATTGATTGCTTCGGTAAGATGGTAGTATTTTATATTGAGGGTATTCCAGTATTTACTTTTGTTGGTACGGCGTCAGACTTACCAATTACCAGAGGTCGATTAGCTACGACACAGGAGATGGAGGCGTTTAGGACGGTGGTTGAGCCAGACCTGAGACTAGAGGTTAGAGTAGAGGATGTCCCAGTAGTGTGTGAGTTTCCTGAGGTATTCCTAGACGATTTGCCAGGTTTACCACCTCCTAGGTCAGTTGAGTTTATGATTGAGTTGATTCCGGGGACGCAGCCGATATACAGCCGACCGTACCGGATGTCAGCGTCGGAGCAGGGAGAGTTGAGGTCCCAATTAGAGGAGTTGTTGCAGAAGGGTTTTATTCATCCCAGTATGTCTCCTTGGGGCGCACCAGTGCTATTTGTTAAGAAAAAGGATGGTTCTTTGAGGATGTGCGTAGACTATAGGAAGCTGGATCAAGTGACGATTCGAAATCGTTACCCACTTCCTAGGATTGATGATCTATTCGATCAGTTGGCGGGTGCTAAATTTTTCTCGAATATTGATTTACGATCTGGATATCATCAGTTGAGGATTCGGGAGAGTGATATCGAGAAGACGGCGTTTAGCACGCGCTATGGATTGTTTGAGTTCACAGTCATGCCATTTGGGGTGACTAATGCTCCGGCTATCTTTATGGATTTGATGCATCGAGTACTACGACCATTTTTGGATCGTTATGTGATTGTATTCATCGATGATATCTTGATATACAGTAAGACTCGTGAGGAGAACGAGAGACACCTCAGAGATGTTTTGATGACGTTGAGGGAGCATAGATTATACGCTAAGTTTAGCAAGTGCGCTTTTTGGCTGAAAGAGGTGAAATTTCTTAGACATGTCATTGGTAGTCAAGGAATATCTGTTGATGGAGACAAGATTCGAGCGATAATTGATTGGAGGACACCTGAGACAGTTTCAGACATTCGTAGTTTCTTGGGCCTTGTGGGCTATTACCGGCGATTTGTGCAGGATTTTTCGTTGATTGCAGTGCCGATGACGAGGTTGACCAAGAAGGATGTCAAGTTTGAGTGGTCTGAAGACTGTGAGGCAGCATTTTTAGAATTGAAGAGGAAGTTGACTTCGGCGCCAGTGTTGGCTCTACCTGAAATAGGGAAAGGTTTCTCGGTCTACACAGATGCTTCCGGGACTGGATTGGGATGTGTGTTGATGCAGGAAGGACACCCAGTTGCATATTTATCGAGGCGATTGAGACCCCACGATGAGAATTATCCGGTACATGATTTAGAGCTAGCTGCAGTTGTGTTTGCGCTCAAGGCTTGGCGACATTATCTTTATGGGGAGCGGTTTATGTTGTTCACGGATCATTAGAGTTTGAGGTATCTGTTCACTCAGAAGGATCTGAATATGCGGCAAAGACGGTGGCTCGAGTTACTGAAAGACTACGATTTCACGATTGAGTACCATCCTAGGAAGGCGAATGTAGTTGCTGATGCATTGAGCCGGAGTGGTGTAGAGAGTCAGACTGTGCTGCGGCAGATGACACATGAGCATGGATTGCTGGAGGCTGCGACGGTGTTGTGTTTGTCGAGATGCTTTTCGATGTTCATATCTGTTGCCGAGATGCGTGTTCTGTTGTGTCATTAGAGAGGGTCGCCGAGTGGCAAAGGGGCGACGGACATTTTGCTCGCTCACTGTCTCGGCTCGGGATCCGGGTTGCACAGATTGGTCTAGTGGTTCCGACCAGTGCTTGAGACACAGGGGCAGGTTGTGGATACCTGAGGTGCAGGAACTACGTGATAGCATTCTTGAGGATGCACACCGTTCGCGGTATACAGTTCATCCTGGCAGGACCAAGATGTATCATGATTTGCGACGTTTATTTTGGTGGCCTGGGATGAAGGCCGATGTGGGTGCATATGTGAGAGCTTGTCATATTTGTCAGCAGGTTAAGGCCGAGCACAGGAGACCAGCTGGATTGTTACAGCCACTACCGATTCCACAGTGGAAATGGGAGCATGTTACGATGGATTTTGTAAGCGGGTTGCCACAGACTGCGAGACGTCATGATGCTGTGTGGGTTGTTATTGACAGATTGACGAAGTCTGCACACTTCATTCCTATATCGATGAAGTATTCGTTTCCTCAGTTGAGTATCATTTTTGAGAGAGAGATTGTTAGATTACATGGAGTACCGCTATCTATTGTGTCTGACAGAGATCCCAGGTTGACTTCGAAGTTGTGGGAGAGCATGCAAGAGCAGTTTGGGACGAGACTACAGTTCAGTACGGCTTATCATCCTTAGACAGATGGTCAGTCAGAGAGATTGATACGGATATTGGAGGACATGCTCAGAGCATCCATTTTGCAGTTTGGAGGTGCTTGGAAAGAGTATTTGCCGTTGTGCCAGTTCGCGTACAACAACAGCTATCAGGCGAGTATTGGTATGCCACCATTTGAGGCTTTGTATGGTAGACCTTGCAGATCACCAAACTTGTTGGGCAAAGACACGAGGATGTGGCAGTGATTGGACCTGAAGTTGTTGTTGATCATACCGAGAAAATTTGGCAAATTAGATTGAGATTGCAAGCAGCTCAAGATAGGCAAAAGAAGTATGCTGATAAGTATATTGAGGGTTTGAGTTATGATGTGGATGACTTGGTATATCTGAAAGTTTCACCCTGGAAAGGACATCAGAGGTTTGGAATCAAGGGAAAACTAGCACCGAGATATATTGGACCGTTTAGAGTTATAGCACGTGTTGGGACAGTAGCATATAGATTGGAGTTGCCAGCAGAGTTAGCAGGCGTTCATCCAATGTTTCACGTGTCTATGTTGAGGTTAGCTAAGTCAGGACCGAGGCCGATGGTGGATATTAGACAGATTGAGGTTCGTCCTAACGTTTCATACGAAGAGCAACCCGTTGAGATCATGGATCGTAGAGTTCAGACTCTAAGGAACAGGGAGATTCCGAAAGTGTTGGTACGATGGCAGCATCACGGGACTGAGGGACTCACCTGGGAGCTCGAGTCGACTATGAGACAGAGATATCCTCAGTTATTCGCTGGTGAGTGTTGATTATAACTTAAATTTCGGGACGAAATTTCAATTTAGTTGGGAAGAATTGTAACGGCCCAATTAATATTTGCCGTTATTTTATGACGTCATTAAAGACATGGACGCCAGTGGGGACGCTCGTGGGTCCCACAGTGAGGCTGAAGTACCGCCGTATTAGGTAAATAGTTATTTTTTTTGTTGATTTGACTAATTTGCGATGTTTATGTTAAAATAGGTTAACGACATCGCGATGTGTGTAATTATATTTTAAATTGACGTGAGAGATTGTGTGATGAGTATTCGCATTGATATGCGTGTCGACGCAGGTACCGGGTAGATTAAATATGAAATTTTAAGTTGAGAAAAAAATATTACATATAAAATGAATTAAATGTGATAAAATATGTAAATTGTTGGGCGCCTAGGGACACGCGGGGTCGTGGTCGACACGCGTGGGTGGTACATTAGTGTGCACGCCCGAGTACGCTCGTTGGCGCGCACGACGAAATTTTAGGCGCGAAAGTATAGGCGAATATATATTTATATATATATATGTATATAGGTCATTTTATATATATATATATATATATAAATATATATATTAAAAATCAGAAAATAAATAAATAATAGTAAAATTACTAAAAAGGGTATTAGAGTGTGAAGGGAAATGGATAGACATGAGGGGCAAAATAGTCATTTTACTTGGAAATTTGATAACCATCACCATCTTTCCTCTTTCTCTCGATGAATCGAAGAAAAAAAAAACAGAGAAGAACGAAGAAGAAGAACGAGAGACCGAGAGGAGGAGAGTTGGTGAGCTCGTGTTGGAGAGGCGAAGGAGGTGAGTTGATGTGTTATTTTTGTTGTGTTGTTGTTGTTGTTGTATGTGTTGGTGGTGCTCGGACGAATTGCGAGAGCAATTCGTCCGAGGAGGGAGACGACAGTCGTCTCCCCTCTCCCCTCTCCCTCTCCCTCTCCCTCTCCCAAATTCAAAGAGAAAAAAAAAAAACAGAGGCGCAAGCGCCTCTGTTTAGGGAAGAAGAAGACCCAACCGGGTCGGGCCGACCCGGCCCTGTCCTGGGCGGGTCAGGCCGACCCGGTTGGCCGGTTCGGTTGGGCCGAACCGAGCCCTGGTGAACCGGGTCCGGTTCAGCCCAACTCTAAAAAAAACAGAAAACAGTTTTGAAAAAAAAAATCTGGAAAATTCATATAAAATAGGAAAATTTTAGAAAAATTATATTTTGATCAAATAAAGGAAATTTGGGATTTTCTCGGAATGTTGGCGAGATATAATCGGAGTTTTAGCCTCGAAAAACGAAAAAATTGACATAATATATTAAATTGAAGCTAATTTAGTGATAAATGATAATAGGTATATTTCGGGTGATAGTTTGAATTGTCGGCATTTATTGAAGCTGGACTAAAGTTTGGTTTTCGGTACGAGGAGTGCGATTTGAGGTGTGTAGTATCCCAATTGAACTTCACTTTAAGTATTTACCGTTTGACTTATTTGAATTCAGTTCTATTTATTCTTTATTCCATTTCGTTATTGTTTTACGGTGGCTGAGTACCTCACCTGGTGACTTTACGGTAGTGGAGTGTACTCCTACCTGGTGTATTTACGGTGTTGAGATCACTCCCCACCTGGTGCTTATTCGTTACGGCCATAGAGTCCACTAAATCATAGCACTTGTCTAGGTATACGCCGGTGAATAGGCTACCCGGGTATGGTAGGCTTGTGTGGGTGCGTCGTGGGTCTACGCCGACTACCTAGAGGGTCCAGGGCCAACCCATTAGTGTGTTTTCATGGGCCGTGCTTGGGGAAAAACCCGAAGTATGATTTAGTTTGATTTTTATGTGCACGTACTTTGTTTCGTCACTATATTTATGCATGCGATGATCTTTCTTTTACAGTTGTCTGTATTATTTCTTTGTTCCGCATGTTTAAATTATAGTATTTAAAATTCCATTACTTTTACTTCCGTAATTATTTGGTGAATTTCCTTGGGATTACTCACTCTGGACTCGTCATCTGTCTTTTTGTGATGGCTGAGTGCAGATCCTAGTACGAACCGGGGAAAGGGCAAGCTTGAGGACTACATCGATTGATAGCTCTAGCCCTACTCGTACGTATGTTTATATTTACTCATTTTATATTGGGTTTTGGGCTTTGAGAGATAGGTTGTATACTTTGATATTTTGTGAATTTTCGAGGATATGTATATGATGTACATTTGATATAGTTTCCACTTAGGCATTTTGCACATGAAATTTAGGTTGAATCTTTATGTTGTTAGTAAATCTTCCGCTGCGTAAATTGTGATTTAATGATATTAAAGAAACAAAAGTTAACTCATAACATTAAAGTTAACCGGAAATTGATTAATAATAGATAATTGGGCGTAGGACACAGCTGGCGGCGACGTAGACAGTTGTGGGCCCGCGTGGCCTCCCGTGGCGAACCAATGTGGAAATTGGGGCCGTCACATATATTATGATTTGTTGAATTCTCTTTGGTTATATCTATCCTTGGTGGTTTATTGACTTGATTTTTGCTTGGATTCCTTAATGAGTGGTCTATTGGGTCTAAGTGGACAATATGGTGCTCACGGTGTATACCTTGAGTACATGGATTCTGGACATGGTTAAACCTACAGTTTGGGATTGCGGTGACCAAATGTTAAACTAAGTGTGACACTGCGGTGCCCGTATGTGAACTAAGTGTGACCTGAGGCTAAGTGTCTTATTCTAAACCGCCTTGGGTTTGTGTAGGTCCAGAATCTGTCTTGGAAGTTAGGTTGTAAACTAATTATGACAACCTGGTGGACTTGGGACACTTAGATGCCTTTTTTTTTGCTTTTTGCTTTTGACACTCATTTATCGTTGTTACCTCAGTGATTCACTTATCATGCTATATTTTATAATCTTTGTGATATCCATGCATGATACTAGTTTAGCCATTTATGTGACATTTGAAATGTTGTTAAAACTCTATTGGTATTTTACTCTCTACATCACTGTATTAACCGTCTAGTTTGTAATGGTGGACAGACCGACGAGGAGACAAAGGCAAGGGACTAGCACTAGGCGATTGAAGTCGAGGACCACGAGGCGATCTCCTCTTGCGTATTGAGTAGGTTCTTGTATTATGTATTTATTTCATTTTGTTGAACGTGAGATTATGGATTATGAGATATCTTGGGCATGTATGATGTTATCGGTTTTCTCCTTTGACTTATTATAAATGATGTACACATTTGCGGGGTTTCCACGCTCTAGGTTGTCCTGACTTGTGAGTCTTGAAGTTTTTTAATTAGTTTAGAGTTAAATTGTTGTTGTTGTATTTGATACTTACTAATTGATTGACTTCACATGTAAATGCATAATAAATAGTAAAGGGTAAGAAAGGCTTACTAGGCCTGCGTGAGTCAGCGGGACTGGCTCGGGCGTGCACGTAGGTCTAGGCCAAGCGGTGCCCAATTCTAGGATTGTAGAATTTGGGGCCATCACACTTCATCACGGTTCAATACTTTTGCCTTGCAATCTAAAATCAATCTGCCCTTTTCTTTGAATTTTGTAAAGAAGTCATTGGTGTATATTTTTTGCATTTGAAACTCATACGGTTGATTGCAAGTTGTGGGGAGGGACTTGTAAAATGAGTTGCAATTCGAATCCTTCTTTGCCTCATACCTCTTCTTCACTGCTCTTTCGTATTGACTGATGAATAACTTAAACGACAACTTGACATTAACAAATCCGTCAAAAAATGAATTAATACTTTCATTTCTCTATGTCGTCGACATCCCAGCCCAAAAATACTTCTTGACTTAGACAGGAACCCATTTGTCCCTATTGGCGTACATTAACTTTAACCAGATACTCAAGCTTTCACCTAGTTCAAACTCCGTGAACAAAGTAGCAAATGCATTTTCAAATTCATTTTTGGTATCATAAACTGCTCGTTTCAAACTTGACATGATGCATTTCCGATCACGATGACCCCTAACCTTCTCAAGCACCTTTTTCATGATGTGTCATAGATATAGGCGGTGCCTTGAGTGACGACCCCAGTTCTACAATACTAAATTGGGCCCCGCCCTGTCTAAACTTACGTGGACACCTGAGCCAATCTCGCTGAGTCACGCAAGCCTAGTCTGCCTTCTTTTACTATTTACAAGTTTTTAAGCAATTTAAGTTGAGCTAATCAATTAGTGAGTTATTATCATTATAGCAGAGTAATTGAATCTCAAACTAATTAAAATAACCTCAGTGCATACCAGTTAAGATAACCTAGAGTGTGCAAACCCTGCATATGTATATCACCATAAATAAGTCCGAGGAAAGTAACATATAGATATACATGTCCAAGATCTCTCAAAAACCCAAATCCCAGTGTTTCAAAATAAATATATAAAATAATACAAAAGAATCACTTATATCAGACAAGTGGAAAAAACTACTCCGGTATCCTCAAATCAAATCTCCTAGCTGTGGAGCCTTTCCTTTGCTGGACTATAGATCCGCACTCCGTCAAACACAAAAATGACGAGCCTAGGTAAGTAACGCCAAATAGGACATAAATACAATATTTCGAAATAAATAAAACACCAATCCATATTCATGTCGATAGAAACTAAGGACAGGGAATGCATGAATAAATAAGACTGTAAATAAATCAACTGAGCAATCGAAAATGAGTGTCCCGAAAACAATAGAAATGTGCAAGTAGTCCCAACCAAACGCTCGTTATGTTGAGGTAAACACCTACAAGACTCGGAGTTTAGGACGCGGTACACTCACGCCATCCTAAAGTCAACGTGGAAGAGACTCCCTGGTAGTTCAAGTAAGGACTTTCACCCCGTACAGAACCAGAAATAGTATCGTGAATCCCGAGTTCATGGCTCTGGTATTTTACTTCAGATAACCCTTCCTACCAAAGGATCACGTTGACTCACTTGCCCTCAGACAACTCAAATGAATGGAATTTCCAAAACGAGATAGAGCAATAATAATAATAATTTAAAGCTTAAGAAATAGTTGTAGAATTCTTAAATGGTTTACTTACCTATATCCAAGCTAATATGCACTCGCACGACCTCTTACTCGCCTCCTACGAAATTGGGCGTGACCCGTCAATGGCTAAATCTCCTAATAATCAATTAAATTTGTAAATTCTATTAAATACTTCCTAATTCACCCAATTTTTCATAATTATTTAATTAGTGTTATTGGGTTGATTTTTAGGGTATTGTGTCGTATTCGGTCCCATTTGGATAACTGAAAGATCCTCGAAACTTTTTGAAATTTTTATCAATTTGTCATTGTGAATAGTGCCACGCCGCAGGTGGCGTCGTGGTGGTCAAACCCTTGCGACGTCACATAAAGTGTGACTGTATTTTGCTCTGTGCCTCAGACGTCGCAAGTGGTGTTGTAGGCATAAATGCCCCACTGTGTCCCTCGTGACGTGAGTTCCTGCACTAACATTCGGGGTTTTTTGAAACCTCGGCTTGCGTTGCCACGTTTCGATACTTTCCCAAACTATTGGGGACGTCCGTTACTATAGTAAACCACCTTTGCATACGTTGAAACCTCGGTAAAAACCCCCGATTATCGAAAATCACCCAAAAATCTCAAAAATTCACCAAAAACTTCACAACTCCAAATTTATCAACCCCATCACCACAAATTCCTCAAACACCTTCCATCAACCTCAAATCTGCTAACAAAATCCAATAAAAACACAATTCCAAAATCGTCACCCAAATCCATCGTGATGAAACCCTCAAAACTACTGCCAAAACGTAAATACACATGTGGGGAGTCGGGATCTCACTTTAAAATTAGAAGTTGGTCAATCCCTTGGCAACAATCCACGTCGAAAATCCGAAGAACACCCCCCATGCGTTTCTGGTTTGATCGTTGAGAGAGAAGAAAAGATGGGATGAGAGAGAAAAGTTGGTGGGGTGGTTTTTATACCCCCTAATCTACACCCATACACGAATCTCGAGGCACATACCTTGGCCTCCTTTCACTCCATCCAACAACCTTGACACCATATGATGACTCCACTAGGTGACTCCCATTTAACACTCAGCCGTTTTCTCGCACGATACTCGCGTTCTCGGACCTGTTCTGTACCACGACTTGCTCATCGCATATTCTCGGACGTATCAATGTATTGAATATGATATACAACTTTTAATTATTATTTATTTTGTATTTAGTCAGTGTTTTTAATTCAATTTATTCTTCGGACTACTAATGACCCAACAACTGTTTGCCCGAAACCTGTTATTCATGTTTTTCTCGAGCCAAACTCGTTTCCTAACACCAACGTTCACACTCAAACTTCCTCACACATTTTGGGACATTGGAATTTACATTCGAGTAAATAAGATATAATACAAAACACCGAACAAAAATAACATACCTCGGCGTCGACGACTGAGAATTAGACAACTGTATCACGACAAGGGTCTACGTATGACCTAGATTGACATGTGGCACGAGTGAGATTTTAGGGTCGTTACAATATTCCCGACTAACTGAAATTTCGTATTCGAAATTAAAACAAACTAAAAAGAAAGACTTGCCAAATCAAAAGAGGTAGGGAAAATACTCGTGCATATACGACTCAAGCTCCTACGTCAGCTCCTTATCCCCGTGGTGCCGCCATTTGATAAGGACTGACGGAATCTCCTTGTTCCTTAGAATCTTCACCTTCCGATCCAATATCTAAATAGGCTTCTCGTCATTGGTGATGTCCTCCCTTAAGTCTATTCGACTCAAATCTACCATCGTCTGCCCGTACTCTCTCGACCTATCTAGTCTGAGCATAGAGATGTGAAACACAGGATGAACTCCAGGTAACTGAGGTGGCAACTCCAACTCGTATGCAACTCTGCCTATTCGCTTCCCAACTCTGAATGGACCAATGAATCTTGGCGCAAGCTTTACTCTGATCCCGAACCTCTTGTGGCCCTTCATCGAAGACACCTTCATATAGATGCAGTCCCCGACCTTGTACTCTAACTCCCCGTGATACAAGTCATAGTATTTCTTTTGCCTCTTATGCGCACCTTTCACCCTCAGTCTGATCAGGCGTATCTTCTCTATGTGATCTACAACAATCTCTGACCCAATAACTGCCAAATCCTTTGGCTCTGCCCAGCAAGATGAAGATCTGCATGGCCTCCCGTATAATGCCTTAAACAGTGTTATACCAATACTAGCCTGATAACTGTTGTTGTATGCAAACTCACACAAATGAAGATACTCATCCCATGACCCACCATACTCCAACACACAGATCCTTAGCATATCCTCTAGTATCTAAATCAGACGTTGTCTGAGTCCTCATCTGCCCATAAATCAATATTCTAGTATCGGTCAGAACATCAACAAAATACATCCTCTCGACCACCTCGAACAAGCTATAATCATTAATCATGTGTCATGTGGCAGGTAATATCCTTTGAGTCAACCCCTATACGGCTTAATGCGCCAGCAACTACATTAGCCTTCCCTGGGTGGTACTCCAAAGAAAAATCATAGTCCTTGAGGAATTCAAGCCAACGCCTCTGTTGCATGTTCAACTCTTTCTGAATGAAGAGGTACTTCAAACTCTTATGGTCAGTAAATAATATAAATCTTTTCCTGTAGAGATAGTGGCGCCAGATCTTCAGTGCAAGCACTACGGCCGCTAACTCCAAGTCATGTGTAGGGTAGTTCTTCTCATGAATCTTTTACTGTTGAGACACGTAGGCAATCACTCTACCATCCTGCATTAAAACACAACCCAAACTGGCCTTAGAAGCATTAGTGTTCACCTGAAAACCCTTCCTTGATTCAGGCAAAACCAAAACTGGCACGGTAGTCAGTCATTCCTTCTATGTCCTGAACGCATGCTCACAACTGTCATTCCATTGAAATCTAACCTCTTCTTCGTCAACTGTGTCATAGGTGCCGCAATCTTCAAGAAGTCCCATACAAAGCGCCGATAATAACTTGCCAAACTCAGAAAATTGCATATATTTGACACAGATCTCGGTATAGGCCAAACTATAACTGCTCGCACCTTAATAGGTGGCACACCGCTAGTCCCGACAATGTGACCTAGAAATTCGATCTCTGTCAGCCAAAACTCACACTTATTGAACTTAGCAAACAACTTGTGCTCCCTCAGTATCTGTAAAATCGTCTTGAGGTGCTCCTCGTGATCCTTACGAGCCCTGGAGTAGATCAAGATGTCATCGATAAACACGATCATGAACCGATCCAAGTACTGTCTCAACACTAGAAGCATCCGGTCCATAAACATCGTTGGTGCATTAGTTAGCCCAAAAGGCATGATTGTGAATTGATAATACCCGTATCGAGTGTGAAACGTCATCTTCTCCTTATCATCTGCTCTAATCCTCAACTGATGGTACCCAGATCTCAAATCTATCTTCGAGAACCACTATTCTCCTGTCAGCTGGTTGAAAAAGTCATAGATATGCGGAAGTGGATACTTGTTCTTCACTGTCACCCTATTCAACTGTCGATCATCGATGCATAAATGAATGCTGCCATCTTTCTTCCTGACAAACAAAACCGACGCTCCTCAAGGTGACATGCTCAGGTATATGAAACTCGACTCTAACAACTCATCTAGGTGACTCCTCAGCTCTTTTAGCTCTTTTGGATCCATCCTGTATGGCGATATCGAAATAGGTTTGGTCCTCGGGACCAAGTCAATAATAAAATCAATCTCCATAGGCGGTGGAAACCCTTGTAACTCTGTTGGAAAGACATCAGTAAACTCGCATACTACTGATACCTCATCCAACCTAGTCACAACCCGCTCTGTTGTACTCAATACACTAGCGAACGTCTCGACGTCTACGCGAGTGGCGACTCTACCCTATTGATAGGCCAACTAGTCGAAGTCCCCTGAAAACTAAACTCCCTAAAATCTGAAACATGATTCTCTTATTAAACCAATGGATCTGTGCATGATAAGCACCCAACCAATCCATTCCCAGTAATGCATCAAACTCTAGGAACTCTAACACTCTCAGGTCTATTGGTATGATATCCCTCTATCTCAACCGAACATTCAATACACAATAAATTCGGGTAGATCTTGTCCCTAGCAGCTGTGTTAAGGATCCAGGGTCTCTCTAGTCTAGTAGGTCTCAAACCCGACTCATCAACCATACGACCTGAAATAAAATAAACGATAGAGCCTGAATCAAGCATAACATGCATAATACGACTGCAAATGTAAAACGCAACCTCAATCAGAATACGACTCGTAATCGGATTTAGTGTAGCAACTGCTTGAACCTGCTCCTGACTCTGCTCCTGCTGCCTTCGGCCCAGTTATGGACACGCACTAATGAAATGACAAACCTTTCCACACTCGTAGCACGCTTTTTGAGATCCCACTCCAAACTGACTGCTTTGTCCCTATTTATGTGACTGACCAGAGCTCTGACCCTGACCCTGGTCATATCTCTGACTCTGCCTATACCTCTGCCCCTGACCACTACCTCTGTCCCTGCCACTGCCCTTAGTCTGCTGATACTGTTGTCTCTAAGGACTTGGTGTGGTGGTTGCTATGGTGAACTGGTATAACTTCGTGCTGGAACAAATGGTACTATAACTATGGTAGGTGGAGACGCAACAGATCCTACACTTTGAGCTCGATCTCTCTGAACCCACTGTTTGGGTCTCTTCCTCCTCCTATCACCTCCAAAACCTCCTATTGACTGGGACGGTGCTGATGATGCCACTGGTGCTCCGGTGCGTGTGCTCCCAAGGCTCTTACTAGCCATAGCCCTCTCATAGGCCTCTTGTAATGTGCTCGGAGCCGTCGTCACTACAACAAAACCAATCGAACTAAGTAGAACGTGTACAAAATAGTAAGCCTGGTCAGCATCAGTGTTGGTTACACCCCTGACATAATCGATCAAGCGCAAGCACCGGTCCTTATACTACATGATTGACTCCCTGGTATGTTGTCTAATCGTGTGAAACTTGGTCCTCTTCATATTACGAACCGTAAGAGGAATGTAATTCTTAAACCTCTCCTAGAACTCAGCCCAGTCCTTGGGCTTCCCCTTCGACGCCACTGTAGTGCGCCACCAAGCATTGGCCTCGACGAATAGTAAAGCTGAAGATATACTCGTCTGCATGTGTGTCGGTGTAACCAATACATCATGTATCTTCTCATGGCTCCTCATAAACTTTTCTGCAGCCTCGAGGTTAATACCCCCGTGGAACTTCTCTGGATGATGTCTCAAAAACTCGTGAGCCTACTTCGCCTCAACTGTCACTCTAACACCCGTATCAGTCGGATTGCTCGACGTATCCTCAGCCGGTGTCTCCGATTTAGGAGGTACTACCTCTGTCTGTACATGTGCCTCCTCAACAACTGTAGGTCCTACCGTAACTATCGATGCTAGTAGCTGGAGCTGCTGATGTGGTAGATGATGATGTCACTTAAGCCCTCGACAGTCTAAGAATCTCCTGAAGTTGCTGGTCATGTGATGTAATCATCTGCAACATGGCATCTAATCTCCCCTGTACGTCACCCATACCACTATCGCTAGTCTCAAGCTACAACCATCACTAACTGAAAAGAAAGTGATTTCACTATCAGAATTTAGCTATCGGTAGTAATAGTACAACAAATCAAATATCTCATAGTCCAGTTTTAATTTCCCCAACTCTCCTCACTTACCAACTAAGACTTAAGTTATGATCATAGGGTTCCACTCTAAGTTAAGCCATTCCAAACTTTCGTTGGTTTATGTCTTAATGGCTTATGATTTAAATCAAGAGTTGAGTATTTAAAACTTCGACTTTGATACCAACTGTGATGGCCCCAATTCACAATATTAAATTGGGCCTCGCCCAACCTAGACTTACTTGGACCCCCAAGCCAATCTCATTGAGTCACGTAAGCCTAGTCAACCCTCCTTTACTATTTACAAATTTTTAAGCAATTTAAGTTGAGTTAATCAATTAGTGAGTTATCGTCATTATAGCAGAAGCAATTGAATCTCAAAAAAATTAAAATAACCTCAAATCATACCAGTTAAGACAATCTAAACAGTAAAAACCCCGCTTATGTATATCATCATAAATAAGTCCGAGGAGAGTAACATATAGATATATATATGCCCAAGATCTCTTAAAAACCCAAATCCAGTGTTTCAAAACAAATATATACAATAATACAATAGAACTACTCCAGTATCCTCAAATCAAATCTCCTAGCTGTGAAGCCTTTCGCTTGCTGGACTGTGAATCTGTCAAACACAAGAATGACGAGTCCATGTAAGTAACACCAAACAGGACATAAATAAAGCTTTTTGAAATAAATAAAACACCAGTCCATATTCTTGCCGATAGAAAGAAAGGACAAGGAATGCATAAATAAATAACACTATAAATAAATCAACTGAGCAATTGAAAATGAGTGTCCCGAAAACAATAGAGAGGATCAAGTAGTCCCGACCTAACGGTTGTTGAGTCGAGGTAAACACTTACAAGACTCGGAGTTTAGGACGTGGCACACTCATGTCATCCTAAAGTCCACACGGATGAGATTCCCTTATATTCTAGGTAAGAACTCTCACCCCATATAGAACCAGAAACAATATCGTGAATCCTAAGTTCGTGGCTCTGGCATTTTACCTCAGATAACCCATCCTACCAAAGGATCATGTTGACTCACTTGCCCTCGGACAACTCAAAGGAATGGAGTTTCCTAGACGAGATAAAGCAATAACAATAATAATTTAAAGCTAAAGAAATAACAGTAAAATTTCTCACTGGTTTACTTACCTATATCCAAGCTAATATACACTCACATGACATCTTACTCGCCTCCTACGAATCTCGGTGTGACCTGTCAATGGCTAAATCTCCTAATAATCAATTAAATTTGCAAATCCTATTAAATACTTCCTAATTTACCCAATTTTCTATAATTATTTAATTAGTGTAATTGAATTGATTTTTGGGGTATTGGGTCGTATTTGGACTCATTTGAATACTCGAGATATCCTTGAAATTTTATCAATTTGTCATTGTGAACAGTGTCACGCCACAAGTGGCGTCGTGGGGGTCAAACCCCTATGACGTCACGTAAAGTGTGACTGTATTTTGCTCTCTGCCTCAGACACTGCAAGTGGCGCCGTGGGCATAAATGCCCCACGACGTCCCTCGTGGCACATCCGGTGTTTTTTCAAAACCTTGGCTTGCATCGCCACGTTTCAAGCCTATGCCAAACTCTTAGGGACGTCCATTACTATACTAAACCACCTTCGCATACGTCGAAACCTCAGTAAAAACCCTCGATTATCAAAAATTACCCAAAAATCCCAAAAATTCACCAAAAATTTCCATAACTCCAAATTTATCAACCACATCACCACAAATCCCTCAAACACCTTCCATCAACTTCAAATCTGCTGACAAAATCCAATAAAAACACAATTCCAAAATCGTCACCCAAATCCATCGCGACGAAAACCATCAAAATTACCGCCAAAATGTAGATACACACATAGGGAGTCAGAATCTCAACTTAGAATTCGAAGTTGGTCAATCTCTTGGCGGCAATCCATGTCAAAAATCTGGAGAACACCCCCCACACGTTTCTAGTTTGATCGTTGAGAGAGAAAAAATATGGGATGAGAGAGAAAAGTTGGTGGGGTGGTTTTTGTACCCCCTTCATCTACACCCACACACGAATCTCGAGGAACATCCCTTAGCCTCCTTTCACTCCATCCAACAACCTTGACACCATATGATGACTCCACTAGGTGACTCCCACTTAACACTCAGCCGTTTTCTCACATGATACTCACGTTCTCAGACCCGTTCTGTACAACGACTCACTTGTCGCATATTCCTGAACATATCAACGTATCGAACACGGTATACCACTTTTAATTATTATTTATTTTGTATTTAGTTAGTGTTTTTAATTCAATATATCCCCCGGACTGCTAATTACTCAACAATTGTTAGCCTGAAACCCGTTATTCATATTTTCCTCGAGCCAAACCCATTTTCCAACACCAACGTTCACACTCAAACTTCCTCACACGTTTGGGACATTAGAATTTACATTCGGATAAATAAAATATAATACAAAACACCGAACAAAAACAACATACCTCGGCGACGACACTCGAAAATTAGATAACTGTATCATGACAAGGGTCCATACACGACCTAAATTGACACGTGACATGAGTTAGATTTTAGGGTCGTTACACCTTGTGTTAGGGAATACTTTGGCGACGACATATCCGATGGGTGGGCATTGGTCGGTTTTGATGCCTTTCGTGCCTTCCCCATACGCTCAAGCCATGTTTTGAATAACCATGTAACAACCCCAAATTTTTTAACTGACTTGTGTTGCACTTGTCAGAAATTGTGACCCGGCTACGTGAATGCTGGACAGTATTTCGAACTTCAGGAGTCGACACCGAAGTAATTTTATGATTCTTTGATTGTGTGTATTAGTATTTTAGTATTTTACGGGTTTCGAGCCGTTCGGGCGGTATTTAATTGAGTGAGGTTTCGACTAGTTAAACGGGGGAGAAAAACAAGTAAAACATACAAAATAAATGAATTTTTAATTAATTTAATTAATTAGTTGGCGAGACAAGGCAAGACTACGCGAATTACGAGAGTCGGAACAAGGAAAAATGGACCGAGGAATGTCGTTTGAACGCGGAAGTTAGTTAATTACGCAACATATGGTCTATGGAATTGGAATTGTTAAATTGACACAGTTCAATGTTGAGGAACCATGAGATTGACCTCGAGATGTAGGTGTGTTGAGGTGGAGAGTTATGCAAGTGACAACGTAATAAAGAGAAATAAATAGAATGGTTACACACTTTAATGTGTAATAAAGAGAAATAAATAGAAAAGTAAAAAGACCCATAAGGGCAATGGTTTAAAAATGGTGTAGGAAGTAAGTTGGGGGTAAAAAGGTCATTTGACCATATAAATATAACAACAACAAACAAAACCCTACACTATTCATCTTCTTCTTCAACATAACCGCCGCCCACCCTCCTTCTCTTCCATTTCGGATCTCTCCTTCCTCCTCTCGGCCTCACGTCACCTCTCCTCTTCTCGGCTTCACGTCGCTGCCACCTCCCTCGCCGTCGGAGACCCCACGTCCCACCCTAGGTGAACCTCTCCTCCTCTTTTGTCTCTCGGGTTCATGATTTTATGTGGATTTTTGTAATTTTTGGGGTGTATGCATGACGGTTTAGTGGTGGGTTGATGTACTGGGGTGCATGAATGGGGGTATGTGTACACCACTGTGGGGTGTACACACCAGCGTGTATGTGTACACCACAGTGGGGTGTACACAATGGTTGTGGGTGTAAAAGAATAGATTAATGTATACTATATAGTTTTAATTAATAAAGTGACATTAACACATGTAAATATGGGGTGTAAATAGTAGTGGGGTGCACACAGAAGCGGGGTGTTGTGTGCACATAACAGTGGGGTGTGTGGTGAGTGGGGTGTACACAACAGTTGTGCATGTGTGTAGGATGTGTGTATTATGTTATGTTTGAGAATAAATAAAAAGGATAAAAAGTATGGATACTTGTTTAAATGAATATGGATTTGTATTAAGGCCTAATACACTCATGATAATATGGGTCTATAACAAGTTACAAATAGTGTGTTTATAGGTTATGTAAAGCCCAATAAAGGCCCAATAGAATAAATACAACTTGAGGTCAAGACGAAGGCGTAAAATATAAGAATAAGTTTATGTATCTAGGCCCAATATGTGTTCACATCAAAGGCTTACTTAGGTGAGTATAAAACTTGATAAATAGACCCAACAAGAGTTATGTTTTGTAAAAAAAAAAAGGGAACAACCATAGAGATGGTTTAATCCACAACGGTTTGGGTCATAATCAACAAATGATTGTAAAACAAACACCTTAAGACTAAATGCGAGCCTTAAACTAATATTCGAGATTCAAAACTTTATCAGGTAGTCGAGAACGCACGGGGAACGTATTAGAGTCTCGGAGTGAATACCGGGTTGCAAATAGTTCAGGTAAGTACATTTGCCTCAAAAAGCATTTGTATGTTTGTAAGCCAGTAAGAAAATGTCATGTGATTCATTATCATTTATTCAGTCTTGTTATTCTCTATTATTGGTATTTCATTCCATTTCTTGTTGTGTGTTTCCCGGCGTAAGTGTTTCGTCTCAAAAGTACTAGAACCTGCACCAGAGGGATAAAACGTGGGCACTCGTGGCCACGAGTGTGTGACCACCCTTAGTGACCGTGTGACACCGAGTACTTGGGTGGATGGGTTCGAGTCCCTTTCCAGTCATAGCTATGCCTTCGCTTGTGTCGATGCCGGGAAGACCTCGCGAGGTCTTCGCCGTTATGCTATGATTTAGACCACTTATGAGCCTCTTTTGATTCCTTGTAACACACTTGACTTTTGATTGATATCTATTAGTCTGTTTATCATGCATCTTGTTTATTTAAATTCCTGTCATTTTTATTACCGCATGATATTTAGACTGCTTTACTTGTATTATCATGAATTACGTTATCTTCTTCTAGCATTACATTCGATTTTATTCAGTTACTCACCGTCTAGTTTGTGACGGTGGGTGCAGATAGGGCGGAGAGCAGCAAGGGCAAGGGACCTTGCCTAGGTGATCTATTGTGAGGATTAGCGGCTGGATTTGGAGACTATTTTATAGGTTTTTCTTATGTTTTGCTTTTATGTATATCGTTTTATATATATATGCTTTGGGATTATTAAACTCGGCAAATTTTGATGAGATTGGTATCATGTTACTTTGCATTTCGAATTGTACATGAATACCCGGGGTTTTCCACACTTATAGAATTCCTCTACTTCCTTTGATTGAGTTATTTCCCCTTTATTATAATTATTTTAGTCTTCCGCTGTTTACTGATGCAATAATTCTTTCATAAATTACTAATTTGATTAAATTGAAGGCTGACTAGGCTCGTCAGGTTGCCGAGTGATGACTCGAGGCTTGTATGGGTCTAGGCCGGGCGTACCCAATTGCATGGGGAAATTAGGGCCGTCACAAACCACTCTTAGCTTTCCTTGGTCTCGTCAACCAATAATGCACAACCAAACAAAATAGATTGCCCGTGATGGTCCACACCTACAAAGTGAGCAAATAGCATGTTGTACTTGTTGGTTAAGTAGGTTATGTCAAAGGAAACCACGTCCCCAAAATACTTGTAAGCAGATCTACACCTACTTTCGGCCTAAGATACATGTCTGAGCTCATTTTGTTCACCAAGGGCCATCAAATGGAAGAAGTTGGGAATCTGCTTTTGTTTTTGCATGAAATGTTGTTAAATAGCCTCCGCATCGCCCTCACCTAGCCTAAACCTTCGTTCAGCTTCTATGTCATTCCCTATATCCCTTTCGTTTTATGTCTTACTATCAAACCATCCAATACGAACTGACTCTGCCATATAAGCCTTGCAAGGTGGGATGCCTACGACATCATTCAATACAAGTTTCTTCTTGGTTGAAGTTGGCATGAACTTGTTGCACTTATAGAACCTCACCATTGAAGGATTGGCAGCATGATTATGCTTTAGAAACACTTTGGTAAGAAGCCACTTACCGTCAGGGAACAACCTAACATTCACTTGAGTATGACGACCACACCGTGAAGTTAGGCCATCTCTTCTATATATTCCTTTCGATCTCTTATGACCTTCCTTAGCACACGTGAATACATACTTCCAAACCACACCGTTCTCATACTTGTCCATTGATTGAACTTTGATTGCAAAACCAATCCTTTTGGCATATTAATTGAAGAAAACTTTCATATGCTCAGGGTTGTCGAAAATCATCCCCATCACAGGGGCAGGGGCAGTTGCAGTTGCAGTGTCGGAGCCCTCAACTGATCGCATTGTCTCAACTGATCCCACTGCCTCTGCCTCACTTGATCCTATTACTTCAGCTGATCCCACTGCCTCAGCTGATCCCACTACCTCAGCTAATCCCATTGCCTCACTTGATCCACAATTTAGTTTACCCCCATGATCTGAATCCAAATCAACAAAACCTTCCATAGGCTCATTCAAGTCAATAATGGGCTCTATGACGCTAGCTACAATCAAATGCACAAAAATTTAGATTAAGTTCCAATAAATCACTAACAACCAAGTGTTTAACAATTTATTAACATTACGCTCAATATTAATTTTGTAAGTGCTTGATTCTTAATGTACAATGTTGCACCGAGATTTTCCATCATTAAGGCCTAAATAAACCCTAACATATGCAATAAGCTGATGAAACTCATAAGCTGAGCACAATTCACTTAACCACTACTTTGTAAGCCATAAAAATCCTATATGCAGTAAAATCCTATATGCAGTAAAATCCTAACAAATGCAACAAGCCGAGCACCATTTCGCTTAGCCCTAGATGGTCTCCCATTCACAACCATCAAGTAAAGGAGAATCTTGCACGAGCAAAGTGATGGTCGTTCTTCTTATCAGAACAGAGATTCCCTGCCTCAACCCTAAAGAAAAGACTACTCCATAACCTTCTTTACTCGAATGCCTAGTCGGTCCCTCCTGCAAAAATCACGCAGCTAGTCTCTTTCAATTTTTGGTCACCATGGTTTTTAGGGTTTCTAGTCAAGAATAAGAGCAAATGGGCAGAGGAGGGGTCTGATCTCTATTTCTTACTCTCGAAATGAAAAGAAAAAAATTGGAGGGAATTTCAAAAAATTTTGGGCACATCAAGTTACAGTGGCAGTCAGCAGACTGTCAGCCAATCGTCAGTCGGCTGACAGCCACCTTTTTTACTTTAGTTTTTCATTTTTTTTTCATTTTTATTTTCTGAAGAGAGATCATACGAGTGGGACCCCATTGACATGTCCACGTCGGATCCACGTCAGACGGTGCCCAAACTCAGTGTGAAATCTAGGTTACTCTAGCATTTCTCTAATAAGTGGAGCCCAAACACTAGAAATATTGGAAAATGATAAAATGATACACTTTCAACACACACTTTAGGTGCATATCCTTATCTCTTAACCATTTATAGTGTTTTGTTAGATGTGGAGTCAACGCACGGGGAGACAAGAAAGAGTCATAAATGACTAAAAGACAAGGGTGTGCTCCCAAAGTGTGCGTAAAAAGTATGTCATTTTATCATTTTCCAGAAAATCAGCTAAGGATTTTTCAGATGAAAGGAAAAAACTAGAAATACAGTAGTTGGAGTTCTGTGATGCCTGCATCGAGATGTGCGCACACATAATTTAAATTTGAGTAAGTACTACTTGGACTCATGAGTCCAGACTCCTAAGGGTTTTTTGAGATTTTTTTTATTTCAAAGTCATCCTTAAGCAATAAATGGCTTCAAAATAATAATTTATAAAACTCCCTTGATATTTGTAAAAATTTCAAAAACACCCCTATGAGCCCGAACTCTCAGGGTGTGTTTGATAGCAAAGAAAATAAAAAAAGTTGTGAGAAGATTTTCAATTTTTTTTGTGTAACCGTTTTTAATTGTTTAATAGCTTTATAACTACATAGAGAAAAAAAAAATCACACCCCACAATTTTCTTTATTAATTTTCTTTCTCAAAATGTGAGAAAATAAGGAAAGAACGTGGTGTTTTAGGAGAGAAAATTAAAAAAAGTGAGCTCACTTTTTTTAATTTCTTTATTAGAAAACGTAAATGGAGAGAGAAAAAAGGGTGTAAGTCACTTTTTTGTGGGCCCACGTCACTTTTTTTTCTTAAAATAAAATTTTCTAATATGCTATCAAACAATTTCAAGAAAATTGGACCTCTAAAAATCTTCTTAAAAGAATTTTTAAATGAAAATTATTTTTTCTCTTAAAAATTTTCAAGCTATCAAAAGTCCAAACAAACTTTTTTGTTTAAATTTTAATGTATTTATAGTATTGTACGTCTTCAAAGACAAGCCATGTGCATATGGTGTCGGAAATAACAATCCATGAAGCAGTCAAACATGACTTTTCAAGTTTCTTGGCATGATGAATGGACCGATTCATCGATTCATTAAATTAATAAAGACTTTGACTTTAAAAAACACAAATGAATACCACTTCAAACATGAATTTTCAAGTTTCTAGGTGGACCGATTCACAAATAAATACCTCTCCCAAGCAATTCATCAATCAATCGATCAAACACACACAAATTTCAAGGTTTCTTCCAAGCAATAGAGAAATGGCAAAGCAAGTAGACACAAACAAACCCTTCAACATGAACTACCCATCATCTCATGAGCTTCTAAGTGTTTTCAAGATCTTCATCACATCCATCAAAAATTTTCACAAAAACAAACTTCTCTTGCTCTCAATCACCTTCCTCACCCTCTTCCTTGAGATCGGCGTGATCTTTGCCGACTTGTTCCTCTCACTAAAACCTTTGTCCAAAGACATAGTCACAAACTATCATATCATGTCAACCTACGATCCCACTTCCACAACTTCTAGTACTGATTTCTTGCAATCTATATTCAAAATCCAAAAAGACATGACAAGTCTTCTTGGCGAGCAAATCATCACAGTGGTTGTTCTGTATGTAATCTCTACGTCCTCTACAGTTGCAACAATTTACGTGTCAGCCATGTCGCACTTGCACAAGGACATAACACTTAAGGAGTTGGTCTTGGGAACCAAAAAGATTTGGAAAAAAATTTTGATCACTTTATTTTATGTGTCCTTATTGAGTATAGGCTTCAACCTTTTGTTTCTGCCTTGTGTTCTGTTTGTGGGTCTGCTCTATTTTAGTTCAAAACTCATGTTTGTGATTGGGATTGCTCTGCTCATCTTCCCAAGCTTGTTGGTACTCTATTTGAATGTGGTTCTGATGCTTAGCCTCGTCGTTTCGGTGTTGGAAGAGGATGTTTATGGATTTGGAGCGATGGGAAAAGCCGAAAGGCTTGTTAGAGGAAAAAAGGTTCAAGGGTTTATCATATGCCTTGTGTTTATAGTAGCCTCTGGTGTCTTGGCTTTTTCTTTAATGAGCCCGCGAAAAGTATGGATAGCGATAGCGGTTATGGTGGCGAAGATGATTTTTACTAGTTTGTTTAGGATGTTCAGTTTGATGGCGTACACAGTGTTCTACTTTGAGTGCAAGAAAAACCATGGAGAGGAGGTTGAATTTGAAGTTGATGATGTGAGCTACATTAAGGTGCCAACAGCCCCTCTTGTCGATTCGGCTCTTCCATAGTAATAATGCAAGAATTTTTGGTTTGACGATTCGATTTCATCTCATCGTCTATTTGTATTTACCAATAATGGAGGGCATTGTAATAATGTTTCAATTGTAATTGAAGTTAGTTTTTTTTTTTTTTTTTGATGAACTAATTGAAGTTAGTTTTCTTCTTTAACTTGTTTAGCAAAGCTCTTGAAGAACTTGTATTGAAATTGTTCACGAAAACTGAATTTGGAATGCTGGCATGCATAATCCAAGATTCAAGCTCGGTGCAAGTACGAATCCGACTAACGAAAATACTACGGACGATGTTGAAAGATTCTCGACAACTCATGTTTGATCTCTATAAAATTAAAATAGCTTAATGATAAAAAATATCTTAACATTTATAAGTTGTATCAATTATATACTAACTTTTGGAATTCGTCAATTACATCCTAATCTTTTCGAATTAGATCAATCGAATTTTTAGAGTCTGTGAAGATGGTGAGGTCCTCCCTAAACACCTGTATTGCCGTGATTGCAGTCTTGAGCGCTTGGAGTTTCGCCCAGTCCATATCTGTACAAAAGACAGTACCAGTAAAAAATCTCTTTGAAACTGTCAAGTTTAGTTCTGATAAAACTGGCTCCTGACCATGATGTTCGGTACACCACTCATTAAACCACACCTGTGTAATTTGGAGTGTATTAGCCACATCCTCTCGCTGATCTTGGAAGACCCACTTGTTTCTTCTCTTCCATAATTGCCACATCCCTTGCACCATCCACGACCATGTCACTGTTGCGCCCACTTCATTTTTAAGTTGTAGATTTAGGGATTTCCAGAACTGTTGAAAGGATTGAGCAGGTAGTTTGGTAGTATTGAGACCCAAGGGGCTGCCTAGCCATAATCTATGTGCATGTGTACATGTGAACAAGAGGTGACAAAAGAATTGTATACAGTTTTTGTGTTTGAGTAGGTTTCATGTACACACAACTATGTGTATTACATATGTACCAAAAACACTGTGTATTATATATATGAATACATTAAAAAAAAGAATATTGAGCTCTAATGCATATATATGAATAAATCCTTAAATGACATGACCAGAAAGTTGAAGAGAATGATGTGTGGCCAAATATTATGAAAGAAAAAATAGACCCAAATTAGTTGAAGATAGAATTGATAGTAAGTTGAAAAGGTTAAGATATAATTAATAAATTCCAAAAGTTAGGATATAATTGATACAACTTGTAAATGTTAGGATATTTTTTATCATTAGGCCAATTAAAATTAAAGGTCATGACCTCAAAATAAAAATAAAAATTAAAGGTCATATATATTTATTTATTTAATGTTTTACTCTTAAACACCATATGTACCTTACCATTTGGGCCACCCAAATGATAGGTATTAAAGGTCATATATATAGATCAATGAGAATAGTTAAAACTTGTTATAAATTTCATGAGATCAAATTCATTCCTAAAAACATGTCATATCACCTCTATCGAAGGTTTTATTTTAATATACTGGTGATGTTTTGTTGAAGTACATGAACACCATGGAAACCTTAGTTAGGGTTCCTAAGAAAGATGAGTTGGTGATCACTGATCTGTAACGGCCCAATTTTAATTAAGCCATTATTATTGCTTAATTTCAGACATGGATGCCAGCTCAAATTCCCGTGGACTCCGTTATTAGGCCAGGGCACGCCCAACTAGGTAATTAGTCCGTTTTCTATGTTGTTTTGTCTAAATTGCGATGTGTATATTCAATTGTGTTAGTTTGCATCACAATGTGTGTATTTATATTGATATTTACCGAGCGAGATAGTGTGATGGGTACACGCCTCGATTATCATGTAGACTCGGGTACCGGGTTGGTGAACAACAGTACACTAGGTCGGGAAATAATACACACATGATAAATAAGTAAAATTACATTAAATAAGTAATATAAAACTCTGTTTAGTCGATTAGTACGTGAGTGGTACACATCGTGGTGCGGAGTCACGTACCGGAACGCTCAAGATTCAATGTTTGTTCAAGCGAAAAATAAGACCAAAAAGACAAGTCACACAGTAGACTCACTCAAGGTAGACCATTTGACCCAATCAAGGCCATTGGATGAGCCTAGGGATGGCCACGACCCATTAGATGAGGATGGGACTATTAATAGCCTCATTTTCTCACTATTCACCACCTTTTATCTTTTATCCAAGACAAAATCTGAAAATTGTATGGTATGTTGAGGGTTTGGTAAGCTTGGAGTGGCGATTTGGAGGAGTAATTGGTGAGGAATCAATGATCAAAGGTTAGATTCGCGTTCCCCTCGTCTTTCTTTACGTTTCGTGTATAATTTCTCGGGTTTTGACGTGAGTTTCAGGGATGTGAATCGAACACACTGAATTGAGGAGTGTTGTTATGGTTTTCAAGTGTGATTTTGGAGCAATACGTGTGGTTTGGTTGGGTTATTGTTATTTTTGGCGTTTTTGGTTGAGTTATCAACGTTTTTGTAACGGCCCAATTTGTAATTGACACCGTTGTCAAGGATTTTCAGGCATGGACGCTAGTTCGGGTCCACGGGGATGCCATGTTGGCGTGAAATGTTATTTTTGATTGACTGTTTGGGTAAATGCGATGGTAAATATTGTTATGTGCTTATTATATTGCATGTGTGAGTTTATATCGATGTTACCAAGCGAGATAGTGTGATGGGTAGTCGCCCTGAAAAGCGTGCTGACGCGAGTACCAAACGGGCGAATTATGGGTACACTAGGCCTGAGACTAGGTTCACGTAGTTAATACAATTAAAAGTGACAATTAATCGATCTAGGAACTTGGCGTAGGCCAGCTGTGTCGTCAAAGTTCAGTATGATAGGTTGAGTTACCGAGTGCCAGGTACTGGATACCCGTGGAATAAAGGATTTTTGTGTTGAGAGGATATGACCAAGAGGACCAAGTCACCAACTAAGTCACATGGGATGAACTTTTTGACTTCATCAAGGCCATAAGATGGGCCTAGTTATGAGCATGGCACAAAGGAGATGAGATTATAAATAGTCAAATTTCCTCATTTCCACCACCTTTTCTCTCTCCTCTCATGCTTCTGGATGAAAATTGGTGGAAAGTTGAAGGGTTTGGTGAGCTTGACTTGGTGATTTGAAGGTGATTGAGCTAGAGAATTGAAAATCTGAGGCAAGATTCAAACTCTCCTCGTCATTCTTCAGCTTTTGGTCGTGTTTTTTTGGGTTTTGATGCAAGTTGCGGTGTAATGAGCTGAGCTCACTGGTTTCCAGAGTTGTGGTATGGTTTTTAAATGGTGATTTTGAGCTTAAATGGAGTAATTGTATGAAGTCGTTGCAGTTGACGAAAAATGGTTTATCGGTGTTTTTGGCGAAAATCGCTGGGGTTTATCGATTTGCCGAGATTTGTCGAGGTGTGAATGGTTCTTATCGTTGATTTGGATAGCCACAAAAGGATGGAATGAGTCCGAGTGCGGTGGTGAAGCTGAGGGGTCTCGAGAGGACCCAAGTAAAAAAAGGGCTAATGCCGCAAGCATCGACGTGGAGACTTACTCTCCACGGCGCAACCCATGGCACCCTAGGCAGGAACTCACTTCCCAGGTATCGTCGTAAGGGACATCGTGGGGATTTATTCCTGCGACGCCACCAGCGGCTTGGTGAATACTAAAAATGAAAAATGAAAAATAAAATAAAATAAACTAATAATCGTTTGAATTTCTGGGTTTTGAGGAATTCAATGATTGATTATGACATCAAGGACTCAGGATACTATACCATTGTCGGGTATTAGGCATGCATCCTGAGGCAAATACAGGATTGGACTGGGGATTGTTCTGGGACATTTGAGCGCGTATTGAGGTGCGTAAATCCCTTGAAAAAACTTCACATTATTTCATAGCGTGTTTTTAATCGATAATCATATCGGTTATGTGTGTCTGCTAGTGGGCACATATGGATTTCATTCGTTAAGCTTCGATGTGTATATGTATTGGTAGTGGCTAAATTCCTTACGTGAGTCATCTTGGGACAGGGCTCATGTCGACGGTAGTTGGAAATACTTGCGACCGTTGGGAGGGATTATGGTGGTCTCGACGGGTAACACCGTTGAAGGGATCATGTCATTTACTAAAGTTGGGATTTAGTCACTGGATTCTTGAATAGTATATATACGTGGATTCCTATCTTGTTTTATCAATGTCCGGCTGGGGTAGGTCGGGGAATTTCTCGTGGTTATACAATTGACGATTTATTTATTTAATGTTTACGCTCGAGCATATTTACTTAATTATTTTCCTTTGAAGCATTTTATGATGGCTTACATTTCTTGCAGCTATTTTGATATGATGTATGTTGCCTACAGTCATGATAATGTGGTTGTCTGTTACCAGATGTCACATTCACATGTCTTGTAATTTATCAGTTTAATTTCATGATTATTGTGTGGACTTATCTTGGAAATTTACTCACTGGACTCGTCACTATATTTGTTGGGTGGCTAAGTGCAGATCATTTATCGAGCAAGAGCAAGGGCAAGAGAGTACTAGGCGAGACTACTTTTGAGACCATTGTTGCTTTGATCGAGTTTTTAGACCACTGTATATATATATATACATATATATATATATGGATTTTTCTGGGTTTGGGAACTGCAGAACATTGAATACGTGTATATAAACTTTTGTTTATTTTCACCTCAGATATATGCACGGTATTTTGTCAGGTTTTTCAACATTAGGTTAATGCTCTAAAACGACATAAATTTCACATTTATTTAAATGTTATATGTCTTACGCATGAATTATTGTTTATTGAATAAATACTCTAATTATTGAGGAATAAGTGGCATATGGTGCTCGTGGGACATAACAAAACGGTGACGTGGCAAGGATGTGGGCCCGCGGGGCATGAAATAGTGGCTTTGGGTTTTGGGGCCGCAACAGTTTTTGATGAGAATTAACAGGGTTTCCATTTCAAACAAGTTTCGTCGAGGTTTTATTATGGTTCCCTATGGTTGGTTTGGAGAGCCATAGAAGGTTGATCTGGGTTCGGACCGTGGTGACGAGCCGGGGTGTCGAGAAACCCCAAATTTTTAGTTTCTGGCAAGATGACGCCAAAGACGCCGTTAGGTCTTATAACTTATGGCGTCACCCGCGAAGTCCGAATAACAAGCCTCACTTTTTCACTTTTTATGTGACGCCGTGACCCATTCTTCGTTACGACGTCACTCATGATGTGATGTCCAATGGACTCCTACCTAGACGTTTTGAGTCACACCGTGGGGTACTAACCCATGACGGCGTCGGTTACAGTGTGAAGAGTAGTGCCCTCACTGCCTAAGCGCCATGAGCATTTGCTCATGGCGGTGCCACCCACGACGCCCAAACAGAAAATAAAAATAAAAATTTAAAAATAAATTTATGAACTTTGTTTAATTTGGGGCTTTTCTCAGGGATCTATACCGAATATAATGAGATAAAAAATGATAGAATTGACATATTAACGGAGAATGGGGATTTCTAAGGTTTGAGGAATTAATGGATTATTGGAAATCAGGTATATAGGAGTGATCGATAGGTATTAGGCACGCATTTGGAGGCGTGAGCGAACTGTTTCGAATTAGTTGGAGCGCAGTTTGAGATTTGTAGTAACCCAACTGAAATTCTTTTGAGTATTTATGTAATGACCCGAAAAATGTGTTATGTTTATATGGCTTTGTGTAGTACATATTTATACTCGTATATGTGTGATAGGACGATGACGTTAGTGTACGAGTAGGGTTAGCCTCGAAAAATATATTGAACGGGGGTTGGGCGAATGGAAAATGTGTACACGGTGTCGGGGAAACGATAATTGTGGGCGACCGGCAAATAAAAAATAATTAACTAACACGGGGAATGGTACAGGTCGTTAATAATCTATTCGTGCACGACAGGATGAGTCGTGGTGCTATCCAAAGGTGGAAACATGGCCAGGAATACCGTGAGTCACATGGTGTCACCCAAGTGAGTTACGATGTAACAACCCCAAAATTTTTTAACTGACTTGCGTTACACTTGTCAAGATTGTGACCCGGCTACGTGAATGTTGGACAGTATTTCGAACTTCGGGAGTCGACACCGAAGTAATTTTATGATTCTTTGATTGTGTGTATTAGTATTGTAGTATTTTTACGAGTCTCGAACCAGTCGGGTGATATTTAATTGAGTGAGGTTTCGACTAGTTAAACGGAGGATAAAAACAAGTAAAGAGTACAAATAAATGAATTTTTGATTAATTTAATTAATTAGTTGGCGAGACAAGGCGAGACTATGCGTGTTACGAGAGTCGGAACAAGGAAAAACAGACCAAGGAGCGTCGTTTCAACGTGGGAGTTGGTTAAATATGTAACATGCGGACTATGTGATTAGTATTGTTAAAGTGACGCAGCCTAATGGTGAGGAGCCATGAGATTGGCCTCGAGATGTGTGTGTGTGTGTTGAGATGTGATAATGGGACAAAAGACTCATAAGGGTAGTTGTTTTAAAATGTGTATGAAATAAGTGGAAGGGCAAAATGGTCATTTGACATTTATATTGTATATATAAACAAACAAAAACCCTACACTATTCATCTTCTTTTCCAAATACCCTCACCGCCGCCACTCATCTTCTTCCTCCCTTCATCTCTCTCGTCGGTCTTCCACTCGGGTTCTCTCTCTTTCCCTCTCACTCACGGTCTCGGCCTCCCTCTCTTCTCAAGCCGTGTTCCACGGTCTCACTGTGCCGCCGTCCCTGGCCAATCTCGGGGTGGTCGGAGGTCACTCCGTAGACCGGAAGTCTCTCTCTCTCTTCTCTCTCGGTTTGTTTCCCTCCCTCTCATTTTCTCACTGGTCTTCTCGTCCTCACCGTTGTCCGCCTCTGGCCGTCGCTGCCGTGGGTGATGGTGGTCGAGGACGGACCCTCGTGGCCCACCGGAGCTCTTATATCCCCAGGAGACCTCTGGACATTGGATACATAGAGTACATGTTGTCCATTCTCGGTTTTCATATATTGGTTGTTATTTTATGTCTCGCCGGAATATGCATGTGTGGGCGGCTCTGCTGGCCGAACCACCAAGCGTGGGGGGAGTTGTCGGGGACCTTTCCATGACCTCGATGATGCCTCACTGTTTTTGTTGTGATCGATTTGGTTGTGTTGGAACTGTTTTAGTGTCTCAATCCGCGGTAGTAAACGTGAATGTGTCATTTCATGTGTTTTTGTCATCGGGATTTCATTATTTTATGTTGAGTTTATTTCATTTCAAAACTCATGGCATAAATACATGATTTGGTGATTCGAATTCATGCATACGTGAGAACATACAAGGGTTGGGTATTTGTTTGGTATAGATGTGTACCGAGTGTTCGAATACATGGTTATTTTGAGTTATGATGTGTTATGGTGATGAGTCTATGTAGGATTTATACATTTCGAATGGTTGGTGTATAGATAGAGTTTAAAGTTTGACGAATGGTCATGACGTCGTGAATACGCCGCCGGCTCTCGAAGTTATGGTGTAACTCATATGCGACTGAGCCGAGCCTAAGACTTGAAATTAGGCTTACATAAGTATGGTTATAAAACCCAAGAGAGTCATTGTATTTCGTTGTGTTTTTTTGGTTTGATTTACCGATTGAATTATCAAGTTGTTCGAGTCATTAAAACAATGGGAAAACACTAGGGTTTCACCTAGTTTAGTTAATAATTCGACCCACTAATTAGAGTTTCCGACCTTGTCAGGTAGCGGGAAACTCGGGGATACGCGTTAGGAACGTGAGAGTGTCTACGAGTCGCGATTAGTTAGGTAAGTACATTTGCCACAAGCATTTGTACGTTTGTAAGCCAGTAAGAAAATGTCATGTGATTCATTATCATTTATTCAGTCTTGTTATGCTCTATTATTGGTATTCCCTTCCATTTCTTGTTGTGTGTTTCCCGGCGTAAGTGTTTCGTCTCGAAAGTACTAGGACCTGCACTAGAGGGATAAAACGCGGGCACTCGTGCGCACGAGTATGTGACCACCCTTAGTGACCGTGTGACACCGAGTACTGGGTGGGTGGGTTCGAGTCCCTCCCATCATAGTTGTGCCTTCGCTTGTGTCGATGCACGGGAAGACCTCGCAAGGTCTTCGCCGTTATGCTATGAATTAGACCACTTATGAGCCTCTTTTGATTCCTTGGAACACACTTGATTTTCGATTGATATCTATTAGTTTGTTTATCATGCATCTTGTCTATTTAAATTCCTATCTTTTTATTACCGCATGATATTTAGACTACTTTACTTGTTATATCATGAATTACTGTTATATTCTTCTGGCATTACATTCGATTTTCTTCAGTTGCTCACCGTCTAGTTTGTGACGGTGGGTGCAGATAGGGCGGAGAGTAGCAAGGGCAAGGGACCCTACCTAGGTGATCTACTGTGAGGATTAGCAGCGACATCAGAGAGACCCTTTAGTAGGTGTTTATAATTTTGCTGATGTGTATATCATTTTATATTTACATTGTTGGGATCATTGAACTTAGTATTTCTTTTGTGAGACTGGTATCATGTATATATATACCTATCGAATTATACATGAATACCCGGGGTTTTCCACACTTATAGAATTCCTCTACTTCCCTTGATTGAGTTATTTTCCCCTTTATTATAATTGTTTTAGTCTTCCGCTGTTTACTATTGCAATAACTCTTTCATAAATTACTTAATTGATTAAATTGAAGGCTGACTAGGCTCGTCAGGTTGCCGAGTGATGACTCGGGGCTTGTATGGGTCTAGGCCGGGCATACCTAATTGCACGGGGAAATTGGGGCCGTCACATACGAATTGGTGTTAACGTGCTGAAGGGTGGAAGCAGCTGGTGAGGATGGTGATGGTTAGGTGCATCTCAAGATACATATGTACGTGGAGATTGAAGGGGATTTGTATAAATCATTATCTCTCTTTCTTCTCACCTCTCTTGTTCGTTCTTTCTTCTTTCTCTCGTGTATCTCTGTTCACGCATAGGGAAGTAGTTGCAGCTGGTTTCGGAGCTCGTCACGACGTAAAGACAGTGAACACCCGAGTTGAGGTAAGATCTCGACGCATCACTTCATTCTTGTCAGTTTGACATTAGTTTGAGGGTGTTTGGCCAAGTTGGGATTTTGGTGTTGGTCGGTTTTGGGTGTTTTTGTGTGGATTGGTAACGATGTCCCGAGGAATTTGGGATAGGCTCGGAAAGCGGCGACACTAGCCAAGGTGTCGAAAACCCCCGGATTGTAGTTCAGGATTCGACACCACGAAGGACGCCATAGAGTCTATAAGCCGCGACGTCAGTCACGGCGTCCTAACCAGATAAGGTTGGAGAATTCGCGCTTTAAGTGACGTCGCCAAGTAATTCACCCACGATGCCACTCACGGTGTCTGGAACAGTGAATGTGGGAATGTGACGTTTTAGGCGACATCGCCAGGTATTTTGGCCACGACGTCACCTATGGTGTGACACTGTTCAGAGGAATAAATTTTTTTTTTTAAAATTTATGAAAACTTTGGGATTTCTCTCGAGTAGCCATATGAGTTTGAATATGACCCAGTAACCAGAGAATTATCCCAAAATAATGGAAATGGATAAAATTATGGAAAATGGGAAAAATTATAATTAAATGGAAATAGGACTCTAATGTAACCAAACTGGATTGGAAAATGATTACCAAGTATTTAGGAGACTGGTGATTAGCGTAAGGGATCGATTTGGGGATGTTCAAGAACTGCAAAAACGAAGTACCGTGTTGTACTATGAGTAAAGCCATTCGGAGCATTTATATAATTTCATCTGTCCATTTACTTGGTTGTTATCCTTGTTAAGCTTTTGAAATTGTTATTGTTATTGCTATATCCTGGTTTAGAATTCTATTCTGATTGAATGGTCCAAGGGTAAGTAAGTCAACGTGATCCTTGGGAGGACGGGTTACCTGGTGTCATGCACCAGCGCCGGGAACTCTGGATTCACAATATGATATTGGTTCTATACGGGGTAGGAGTTCTTCACTAGATTGTTGGGGAATTCTGCATTCGCATGGATTTTAGGATGGTGTGAATGTACCACGTCCTAAACTCCGAGTTTGGTAGGTCTTCTCCCTGGACTCGATGAGAGTCTGGTAGGTGTTTTCCCCTTGACTCAAACGACTTTTTCACTGGTCGGGACTACTTGTGTCTTTCCTCTATTTTCTTGGACACTCATTTATCGTTGATATCTCAGTGATTCATTATCAGGTTGTCTTTTATTATCTTGGTGATATTTACGCATGATACTCGATTAGTCGTTTATTAAACATTTGAATTTATGTTGAGACTCTATTTAGTTATTACTGTTATATTTTATGTACTCACCGTCTTTTTTATGATGGTGGGTATCGTATTGTAGGAAATAGAAAGGAAAACGACTAGCGATTGGCGATTGAGGTGGAGGACTATTGAGGATCTAATCTCGCTTATTGGGTAGGTTCCTTGTATTATATTTATATGTTTTGAAAATACTAGGATATGGTTTTATGAGAGAATTTAGGCATGTATACTATGTTGTATTCTCCTCTGATTTGATGTTGATATACATATACAGGGTTTCCACATTTTAGGTTATCCTGACTAGTGTCTTAGGAGTATATATATTAGTTTGAGTTTAATTTGTTTTTGATGTACTTTGGTACTTTAAATAACTCACTAATATATAGTAACTCAATCTAAATAACTTAATAAATGGTAAAGGGTAAAGAAAGCTAAATAAGTTTGTGTTGACTGCCCGAGAGTTGACTCGGGGTCTACGTAAGTCTAGGCCGAACGGAGCCCAAATTTAGGGTTGTGGAATTTGGAGCCGTTACAATTTACTTGCTTAGTATTGCTTTCCATTCATTTATTCTGTTATTTTCCATTCTGTTTGTGGTTATATAGATAGCTGGTTGAGTTTACTCCCGCTGGGCTATTCTGTGTGTATTCATCTTTCTAGACCATCACATATGTACCAGGGGTCTCGTTGGATAGTTCGACCCGAGTAGCCATACCGGTGCATATGTTGATGCGTCGTGGGTGTTAAGCCAGCCACCGATAGGATCAGGAGGCTGGCCATGTTGGAGTTTACTAACTGACATTGCTTAGGGGATAATCCGAAGTATGGTGCTAGTCTAACTTAATTCTTGGACATACGTTTAAGCATGTTTATTATATATTCATGTGATGAGCACAGTTGACTGTTGCCTGTTTAAATTCCAAGTGTTTATTTAATGGCATTTTGTATTCCTTTATTTATTTCCATAATTACTCATTAAATTTCCTTGGGATTACTCACTCTGGACTCGTCATCTGTTTTGTTTGTGATGGCTTGAATGCAGACCCTTGTACGAGTCGAGGCAAGGGAAAGCTCGAGGATTACCTGTGACTGATATCAACCTATCTCGTACGTTTTTTTTATTTTTTTGTTTTATGTTGGGTTATGGGATACATTATGAGAAACCTATGGCATGTATATTATATATTTTGAGGCTTTTGGATCACTTTGTTTATATGCTACATTTCGATGGGTTTTCCATACTAGGTTGATGCTCATATAACTTGAATTAGATTATTTAACTGTTTAATCAAGTTAGTTAAGACTTTCGCTGAATTTTGAAGTTTAATTACAATTTTAATACATGATTTGAGTTCAATGATTAATTTGAATAATAAATGAGTTTGATGTATTGAGGGTTGAACAAGTTAGTTGTGTGTAGCACGTAGCTGTGTTGTGACAAGACAAGGTTGTGGACCTGCGGGGCATCACGTGGCGGGCCTCGGGATTTAGCGCCGCAACAAGTGATCACTGACTCATTAGGGTTTCATTTATATATCAAGTAAGGAAAAGTTACAACCGTTAGATCTGAATCACCACAGATCACAAGATTATTACATCAACCACTCTCAACTCACACACACTTACTAGATATACAAACGACACAAGATAATACAACTCATGTTACAACCTCGGGATACACAACACACATATCTAATGGTTGACTCTAATATACCCCCTCAAACTTGGAGGGAGTGAGCAAACTCCAAGTTTGCCACGCAAAAATTCAAACCTAGTGAGTGCAAATGGCTTAGTAAAGATGTCCGCAATCTGGTCAGCTGAAGGAACATGGTTGATAGCAAGCTGGCCATCAAGCACCTTGTCGCGAACAAAATGGATATTGAGACCGATATGTTTATTACACGCATGATACACTGGGTTCTTTGCTAGCTCTGTTGTACTCATATTATCACACTAAACAGTTTGAGCTACTATAACAGGTAATCCAAATTCTGAAAGTAATGATCGCAGCCATGAAATCTCTGTTGTCACATGTGCTAAAGCCCTATACTCTGACTCAATTGATGAACGAGCCACAACTGCCTGTTTTTTCTTCTTCTTTTGGTTTGTTCCTCATTCTTCTATGAATTTGATATTTGGGACTGTTCCGTTATCTGTTTCTATGACTATTGTGTCTACAACTGTTCCTGATGTTTCACCTATGACACCTTCTTCTTTTGATGCTTCATCTCTAGTATCAACCTTTCCCAGATAATATGATGACATTGATTTCTTTTTTATCTGCTTTGAAATAACATAAGTCATGGAGCAAACAAAAGCGAGGTCTATGAATGTACTTATCGCGCACCATCGGTATAACAAAAGGAAAATGCTCTACAACGGTTAAGTCACACCCAAAGTGTTATTAGCCATAAGAGCGTCGATGCAGCCTCAACCAACGTGTTATGCACCGAAATTTGTGTTTGCCCACATCTCGAGGCGCAATTGATCGGCTCGTGTGCTCGATGTAACTTTGGGTGTGACTTATCCGTTGTCATTCTATATTTTCCATAACAAAATACTTGGAGTGTCTTGAGTGAATGTTTTATCATCTCAATTAGGTATGACAATCGCATTTTGGAAAAAAAACATATATTGAAACAAGGACCCAACCAATACTACTTATCGATATTTATTAATAAACCAATCGTAATGAAAAAGTTTGATCCAAGCAGCAGTTGACCCTACCCTCCCCATGAGGGTTTGTTGTTGCATTATTCCTTTTTCACCATGAGTCTTAAAACAATGCAAAATGATGTAATAAAATGAGGATGGAAGTACAGGTCAAAGTCTTCGCTTGGTCATCTCATACGTACAAAGCGAATTTAAAAAAAAAAAAAAAAAAAAAAAAAAAAAAAAAAAAAAAAAAAACTCTCTACTCGCAAAATGATTTAGCTACAAATTTTCATACGTACATATGCTAGTCTCTTTATTTTGCATCAAGATTTGTGATCGTACATCTTGAAAACATGTTCAACGAACTCCAACAACTTTTATTAAGAATGTCAGCCAACCTTTGTCCTATTCCATTTGAATTTTCAACTGTGAATGAATCACAAATACTAGGAAACTGCAACAACTTTGTATTAAAAGAATGTCACCCAACCTTTGTCCTGTTCCTTTTGAATTTTCAACTGTGAATGAATCCCAAATACTAGGAAACTGCAATGAAACTTAACTAAATTAAGAATGAGGGACCATGGTTAGTTTTTTTCCAAAACATGATCAATTCAGTCAATTAATTAAGTTGCCTAATTCATGAGTGCTTCGAAAAAAAAAAGAATATATATATGTTTTCAAAAAAAAAAAGAATAATAAAAAAAATATATATATATATTATCTGACAACACAATTTTTGTTCTAAGCAAACCCTTCAACATGAACCTCCGATCTCAGATTCTAAGTGATATTTTGAAGATCTTCATCACATCCATCAAAAACTTTCGCAATAACAAACTTCTCTTCCTCTCAATCACCTTCATCACCATCCTCTCATCATCACTACTCAAGCCATTGTCCAAAGACATAGACACAAACTACAATATCTCATCATCAACCTATGATATTCCCACAGCTTTCACTGATCTCTTGCAATCTACATTAATCAAAATGCAAGAAAGCATCACAAGTCTGCTTCATGGTGAGGAACTCCTCACAGTGGTTGTTCTGTCTACAGTTTCTTGGTTCTCTACCATTGTGGCAATTTATGTGTCGGCCATGTCACACTTGAACAAGGACTTAACTCTAAAGAACTTAGTTTTAGGAACCCAAAAGGTTTGGAATAACTATATTACAACTTCAACTTATGGTTCCTTATTGAGTTTTATTGGCAGCATCTTTTTGTTTGTGATGACTTTGGTTGGATTGTTTATGATGACTTCGGTTGCGTTTGTGATGCCACGCTATTTAAGTTCGGCGCTCATGTTCGTCTTTTCGATTGGTATGCTCATCGTCCCAAGTTTGTTGCGACTCTATTTGCATGTGCTTGTAACGCTGAGTCTCGCCACTTCGGTGCTTGAAGAAGGTGTTTATGGATTTCAAGCACTTGGGAAAGCCAAAAGGCTTTTTAGAGGAAGAAAGGTTCAAGTGATTGTTATATGCCTTGTGTTTATGGGAATCTCTCAAGTTTTTGCTTTTGCTTTAGAAATGGGACTACAAAAGGGTGGGATGGCGATAGAGGCAACGAAAGCGAAGATGATTTTTTCTAGTTTGTTGAACATGTTTAGTTTGATGGTGTACACAGTGTTTTACTTTGAGTGCAAGGAGAGCCATGGAAAAGAGGTTGAATTGAAGTTGACATGAGCTACACGAAGGTGCCAACAATTTCGCTTGTCAGTTCAGCTAGCTCTTCCCGAGTAATAATTAATGCAAGGCTTCTCGATCGATTTGATTATTCGACTTCATCTAGTACGCTAGTTCTATTTCCAATTATGGCATTGTAATGTTTCCATTGTTGGGTTATTTTTGGTTCAAATTCCATATTCTAATTTAATTACGACTTTAGTGTTTTAGTTTGTGTCTAATTAGTATATTTGAGTTTTAGTAGGTTTTGACAGTTTTTAGAAATATTTATGTTCGAGTATATAGGATTCTGAGTAAGATTTTAAGAGGGATTAGGGGTTGTGGTCAATATGAAGGACCAATATATATGTTAGTTTTCTGTGTGCTTTGACCTTTGAGTGTCCAGGCTCCACGTTGGGCGAGATTGATTGTTCAAAATTTTATTATTGATTGAATAAACTCATTAGTGTTTGATAGATTGTTTTTCCGCTGTGTTGATGTGCGTTTTATCCCTAACATCAATTGTAGGTAAAGTTACTTTTCTTTGATTGTTTAATTTGATAAAGTTCTTGAAGTACTAGAATTGAAATTGTTAATTAAAAAAAAGAACTGATGAATTTAGAATCATGTATAAAGCAAGATCCAAGCTCAACGCAAGTTCGAATCCGGCTAACAACAAGGACAAAAGCTTCTGCAAGAAATGTTAAGGATCTTCGAAACGACACACCAATCTTTAAGGAAGTTGCAATTAGAGGTCATTGATCCATGACATTAATAGTTGAAACTTCCTCTTGCAGGTTTTACTGGTGATGGTTCATCTAGTATAAACCTTCCCCAGATAGTATGGCATTGATTTCTTTATAATCTTCTTTGAAACAACAGAAGTCATGGAGCAGAACAAATCGAGGACTACGAATGTACTTATCGATATATCAAAATGCCTAACGTCGGATATCGCGGGATGACAATGTTAAAATAAAAGAGAATACATCACCATACCTAATGCCAATCCCATATTCTATAATATAAGACAGATTTGGTTCTCAAGAGTCACAACTGTACCTAAAATGTATCTTATCAAGTTCTAGGAGTTCACCAAATGGAGTCCCTTACGACGTCACATGTCAAAGCAGATCAGGGTCCTCCTACTTCTCAATATTATAGTTTACAATCGATGAGGTTTAAACTCCAACTTAAATAACTAAGAAACTGTTCGATTCTTTCTTGGGCTTCTCTAATATACTAGTGAGTTGCTCTTCTAAGTTTGCTATTTCATGTACCCTACTCATCAAAGCAGAGAGAGTTTCGACCGGAGTAGAACATATGCAAGCTAAACAAGCTATGAGTACTAGTGCTTCATCATTATCTGAGGTCTTGGATGTTTTCGGGATCTTCGGAGAAGCTTTAAGTCTACCATTTAGAAACGGAAGGCGCGTGATCTTTTCCACCATTTCCATTGTGATTCCCCCTATTTACTTTCTCAGTATCATGCATGATTTCGCAGCAGCACCGTTGATAGAAGGGCTTGAGGAGCTAAATACCGACGACGACTATGCTAGAATCAGAAAAGATGTTGCTGCCATCATCGGTCTTGAATTAGCTTTCTTTGCTGCTTTCTCCATCATCTTCTTGTTTGAGATCTCTGTCATGGTGCATCATGCCATCGAGACTTATATGAAGAGACCTACCAGTTTCAAGGAGCTATTATTGAGAACTAAGACAACATGGAGGAGACTAGCAATTACTTGGTCATCCATTGTGCCCATCACCATAATTTACATCATGCTACTTCAAGCCTTAATCCTACCCTTGCTTTTAGTTTCTACTTTCGACGCAATGGTTAAATGGATTTCTTTGCTAGGCCTTTTCGCTATAATATTCTACCTTTATTTCGCGGTTATTTGGACGCTAAGTATTGTGGTCTCTATTGCCGAGGATTGTCGTGGACTCAAAGCACTTGAGAGGGCTAGACATCTGATCAGTGGAAGAAAATTTTATGTATTTGTTCTCATGTTCTTTCTACTTCTAGTATCTGTTCCAGTTTCGCTTCTAGTTCTTCTACACTTGTCCGAAGATGATCAACCTGCAATTTTTCGATATGCTGTTGGAACTCTTGTTGTGGCTGTGTTCTGCATTGCTCAACTTTTTGTGTTTGTGGTTTTCACGGTATTCTACTATGAGTGTCGAAAATTCCATGGAGAGTTGCGGGTGCAATCAGAAGAAGGGCATAGTTTGCTTCTCATGCATCAAATCTCTAATGTTTAGTGCTTATCATTGTAGGATTTCTTGTAATTAAAGAATTGTGTGTCCATCAGAAATGTCTTGATTGGCAAGACTAGTAGTATATCATGAATTACTGCTGTCTCTACTGATAATTAGTGTTGCTCTATAAACAGTTTTAGAAGTAATGTAAACCTTGGCAAACTATATATGAAATCTGAACTTTCATGATAAATTGCATCTATTTCTATGTATTTTACCTAAGTCTGTATTTTTGAATGGAACGTATAGCTGCTTATCTCCATGACAAGACTGGTCCATCTGAGAAGACTTCCAACGTCGGTGACTGTCACTGATTGGATATATGTTTGGAGCATTTATGACAATTGGTCTTCTTGAATAAAAAAAGATCACGCTTTTATTTTTTACGAGCCACGCTCTTGGCATTTTTGGTTATCATTGTTAAATTATTGATCAAGAATTGGCTTAAGAGTTGAAAATTGATTACAGAACTGTCGTGGCATTTTTTTTTTCACATGTCACTCTATTTGATCTATAAAAAATCGTCAATGAAGAAGAAAGGCACTTGCCAATGTAGGACTCGCGGTGCTTTAGAAATGAAAGATGCAGGGCATGCTTTTTCAATTTTCCTCTATATATACATAGGTTTATTTTGATTCACTTGTGTGTAATTCAACAGCATTTGCACTTATTATAAACTATATATTTGTTGAAGTAACATGTAGTTTAGGCATACGCCGAATCAAACTTAATTACAAGGACATCTTTTGGGGAGTTTGAGCAGATATGCTTCACAAACTCCTCATTGAATTGGAGAAATAATCAGACAGGTGTCATAGTTTTGCTGTTTTTCAAGTAGTTAATTCATAGGACTAATGTTAGTCTTTTGAGGTATTGAACTGAAAAATATAACTTATGTTGCTTCTGCAGGACTTGCAGAAATGTGAGAATCTTAAAGCAACTTCCAAAACGTGTACTTGTCTCCTCTCTAGGAGGTCTTACTGGTGATGTTTAATTCTATATCAACCTTCCCCAGATATACGTCTGTTGTCGACTTACATCGATTTCTTTATTATTCTCCTTGAAACAACAGAAGTTATATGTGAAAAAGCAAAAAAAAAAAGAGTATCAAATGTACTTATCATTATATCAAAGAATGTATATACCTAATGTGCACCTCTCGTTCATTGATACAAGACAGCTTGGTTCAAGACTACTGCGCCCAAATTGATCGGATCGTGTCTGCTGTTATGTCAAGTTCGAGGTACTTACTAATGGAGCCTCCCTTGCAACGTCTATACATGTGGAGCAGACCAAGGTTCTTCTCAATATAAGTTATAGGAGTGATGACATTCAAATTCTTCCTGACTTGATCAGCTTGGATTACTCTAATTACTTGTGAGTTGATCTCTTGTATTTGTTCATCTTGAATCCTTCACTTCAAAGTCGAAAGAGTTTCAATAGGCATGTTCAAATGCAAGCCACACAAGCAATGAGAAGTACTAACGAATCGTCCGAGGTGTTGGATGTAGCAGGGATTTTCGGCGAAGCTTCAAGATTACCCTTTAGAAATGGAAAGCTCATGTTCTTTTCCATCATCCTCATTGTGCTTCCCCCCCTTTTTTTACTGAGTGTCATTCACGATTCCGCCATGGAACCATTCATGGAAGTGCTTGAGGATCTCATTGAGCCAGATGAGCATCCTAAAATCAGAGAAGTGGTCATTCTGTTCGGTCTAGAGTTAGGTTTCTTTCTCATTTTCTGTGTCATTGCCCTGTTCGGGATCTCCATCACGGTGCATTACGCCATTGAAACACATATGAGAAGGCTTATCAGCGTCGAGGAGTTATTGATGAGAACGAAAACAACATGGAAGAGGCTAGTGATTACTTTTTCATCCATTGTGCTCATAACTATAGTTTACATCTCACTTCTCCTACCTTTAGTAGTTCCCATGGTTACAATTTCTAGTTTCAACGCCATGACTAGAAGGATTCGCTTGATTACCGTCTTTTCAGCTGTAGTATTTTACCTCTACTTTGCAGTCGTTTCGACACTAGCAATCATTGTCTCTATCGTCGAGGACTGTCATGGACTCGAGGCACTTGAGTGGGCTAGACAACTGATCAGAGGACAAAAAGCTTATGTATTCATTCTCATGTTGTTTCTATTACTAGTATATGCTCCAATCTCTCTTTTATTTCTCCTACACTTAACCGACGACGACCCATCTTCGATTTTGAGACATGCCGTAGGATCTTTTGTTGCAGCCTTGTTCTGCATTTCTCAGATGTTCGTCCATGTGGTCTTCACAGTGTTCTACTATGAGTGTAGAAAAAGCCATGGAGAGAAAGTTGAGATAGAATCTGAAGGGCATGGTTCACTTCTCACAAATCAAATTTCCAATGTCTAGTTGCAGTTAAGTACTTGAAAACATTGATTTATGCAATATTTAGATGCAAAGTTTTGGTGATAAGTTGTTTAACTCTAAGTTTATTTATAGCTACTTTACTGTTGAATAATTGATCTGTTGATGGTCATGAACTTTATTTCTCTGATAGAAATCTTCTACTTCATGATGTGCTATGTTTTTTTAGTGCCTCAAAGTTGATTCGTGTAACGATAAATTAAAACAATATAAACTTCTTATGACAAAAACCTAAAATAGAATATGTTAGAGAGTAATATATTAATTGTTTTTTATTCGAAATAAATTGTAATTAGTCCATCACTATTTTTTTAGCCCGGCTAAGTGCACCTCGATTGTGCGTGGCACCCCAAATTCAAAATTCACTTTATAAGTGCACCCCACATTTTTACCAAAATACCCTTTCATCTTAACCGAAGCAACAATCTCCAAAACCTTGGTCGAAACATCTATTTTAGGTTCAACGACATATGGCCAAAAGTTATCCTCTACGCTCGGTGTTATCTAACATAACATTTTTGGTGAGATTTAGTTGACAACTACCGATCTAAAGGTTCAGTGGGTTCCGACCGACTCTTCAATTAAAGGTTTGGCAGGCTGTGATCAACTCTCCAACTAGAGGTTCGGTGGGCTCTAACCGACTCTCCAACAAGAGATTCGGACATGTGAGGCCAAACCACTCGATGATGCCTACAAATCACAAGAAGAGAGTGTGTGAAAGGATGATGATGGAGTGCACAAAATGAGAGGAAAGTATAGTAAAATGCACGAATCACAGTAAGAGGCATAGGGGTCATTTACAGTAGGATTAACTTTTTTTTAAGTTTGAATTTTCTAGTGCGCACTTAGGCGGGCTTTTTTTTGTCATGCATGATAGTACTATTTCTTATTAACTGTACAGCTTTACTTTGTATATTCTAGAACATTTTTCGTTCTCAAAAAATTAGAGAAAAATAGAAAGAAAGACATGATAAAAGAAAAGGAAAAGAAAACCTTATGCCACATGGCTAAATGCCCTCATAACCAATCAAGGAACTCAACAATTACAAAATTAAAACTTGCCCAATGATGAATCTTTACTAGTATCGATATTGTTTCCTAACTTGGCCACTTTTTTTTATTAGCAAAGACCAAATTTGGTCTAGGTTACATCTGTAACTGCAGAATATCCTGCTCTAGCAATATGAAAATATGATTTGGAATATGTTCCCAAATCTTAGAGTCAACATCACACTGGAAAGCTTCCTTGGCCATGTGGTCTACACAGAAATTATTCTCTCTAAATGTGTGGCAGAAAACTACACTTCACTCTCTATCTGTCTCCCTTAGAATATCATGAATCAATGAATCTCGAAATTGGTTTTGTGTTGAATCCATAATAAGATCAATTGCTTCCTGCGAGTGTAGCTCTACAATGAGTTTCCTATATCCTTTATCTCATGTCAGTTGCAAGCCATGTTTAACTCCCCATAATTCAGCGCAAAGAGGTAAACACCACCCCAACTTTACTTCAAATGTTGTGTGACGGCCCCAAATTCCATAATCCTAAAATTGGACACTGCCCGGTCTAGACCTGCGTGAACCCCTAAGCCAGTCCCGCTAAGTCACGCAAGCCTAGTCAGCTTTCCTTACCCTTTACTATTTATTATGCATTTACATGTGAAGTTAATCAATTAGTGAGTTATTATCAAATACAGCGGAAGCAATTTAACTCTAAACTAATCAATAAACTTCAAGACACACAAGTGAGGACAACTTAGAGTGTAAAAACCCCGTAAATCATATTTACCATGTGAATCAAATAAGAGTATCAATAATATCATACAAGCCCAAGGTCTCTTAATAACCCCATAACCCATGTTTCAAAACGGAATAAATAATAATACAAGGACTTACTCAATACGCAAGAGGAGACCGCTTAGGGGTCCTCGACTTCAATTTCCTTGCGCTAGTCCCTTGCCTCTGTCTACTCGTCGATCTGCCCACCATCACAAACTAGACGGTGAGTACTGTGACGACTCTACCCCGACCTAAGGTCGAGTTGCCCGGGCCAGACCGCCACTTGGACCTGATACCTTAATCAGGCCCAAATAACAGTCTGGTATACCTAAACAAATAAACCTGTGGAATACACATTGGCTAAACTAAGGATAATAATTGCGGAATAAATATAAAGAGATATCCTAAAGACAATAGATTTAAGTTCATAGAACATTAATAAAACTATACATGGGTTCATGCTCATTTAAACTAAACAAGTTAATTAAATCTCTGAAGTGGGTCAACTAAAGGTAACTAGGATTCAAGCTACCCAAAGATCTATTTTAATTTTAACCCCAAATTGAATAGTTTCAAAATCAAATATACATAATATATATATCAACAAAGGCTCACATCAAGAAGAGACTTCAAGCTCATCTCTCCCTTGCCTCAACCTAGCGCTGTCGTGGATACCTGAGATGTAAGTGGGGTGAGCTAAAAGAACTAACGGAGCTCAGTAATGCGGAAAACCCGCTCAACCATCAAATATGCAAATAATATCTAATAAGCATGCAAAGTCTAACATGTATTTGAAAACAAACAAGGATTCATTGAATAATAGCATAGTAGTAGGATTTCATAAAAGATAGACGTATAATGAACCATCAAGTACTATCATGGACATAAGGTTTATAAGCCACAAATAAATAGGAATTCATCCTTTCATAGCAAATATGATATATTCATAAACCATCAAATTGTAACAACAATAATCATGCATAGCATTAAAGGGATTGACAAATCATTACATAAATTCAAGCTTTCATGCAAAGGAGGGGGTTTCGCGAGATTATGTACTATAAAATATAGTAATACGATAAGTCGGTGTTTCATTCAATGCATACTAGGTATTGGCAAGAATCCGGTGATCGATTCTCCTACTCTCGAGGTCATGGAAACAACTAGCTAGCACACAGGCCTTATGTGCCCTCTCGTTTGTCCCATCAAATCAACAGTAGGTTCGTCCAAGCCATCACTGATGCACATCCCTATGTCTTAAGAGTACAAGAGAAGGAACTTCAACTCATGTCCCTACGTGACATACTTATGAATTCAATTAGTCAAGTAAAGCCCTCGGTGGTAAACTCCACAAACATCCTGGGGTGTTAACGACCCTCGGTGGTACCACAATATTCTGAGGTATTCATATTAATTTACTTGCTAATAAGGCCCTCGGTGGAACTCCACAAACATTCAAGGGCCCTGAATAACATAGATGAGAAAAACAGTGCATTCACATTCTATAGATACGTAGATTCGAGCTAATACCACGACACAACCCATAAATCTCAAGTCTTTAATTCAAATTGTGAATCCTAAACATAACTAGTAATCATGTCATATTTAATAATTGAGCAAGCTCCCCACTTACCTGCATTCGCCGCGAATCCTAATCTCGATCCTCTCGCGTTTGGGCTCGATGTGAACTGTCTCGCGAATCTAGACAATTTGAAAGAATAATTACTTTATGTATCTACAACCATACAAGTTTAACATCAATTGTCTAGACCTTAAAGATTCACCCTATTTTATAACTGACTTCGCTAAATGTCATTCACGACTCTAAAATCGACATTTAAAATTAGAATCGATGATTCGAGTAAAATAGGAATGCGGTGATGTAAAACAAGGAAAATTTGCTAAGACTTAGTTTTTTCCAACATAAATCGAAGACGTTCGATTAATTATAATTAAAAAGATCCAAATCACCATACAAGACTCAATTTAGACTTTAAATTCCCAAATGACAATATTAAGTCAAAGTCCACGAATTTATCGAATAAGTTTATTTCCCAAAGAAAAGATTCAAAGTCTCTTTTTAAATCTCAACTCAAGCTTAAATGCTAAATCCATATCAATAAACTTCAACCGCGTTCAATTTGCTAAAATCATGAGAAAACCCTTTCATGTACCGTCAAACTATGGAAAACAAAATTAATTCATCCATAATACTCGTTATCATAAAGCTTAAAAATTTGTATAACCCATTTCAAGACTAGATCTAAGAAAAACTGAACAAACTTTGCAAATCATCAACTCTTATTGCCAATACCAACACCAAGACAATAAATCTAGGGAGTATTAGAGTCTCACCATGCCTTCAATGGAGTCTTTGACGCAAAATCCTATCCAAAATCTCATTCTAACATGGATCAAATCTTTTCTTTCTTATTTTCTTTTCTATTTTTCTCGCGTGCTTGCCGCTGTCGACGCTATCGACCCTTTGATCTCCAAATATTCAACAAATAATAAAGAAATTAAGGAGGGAAGTGAGGTTATACCTCTCTTGAGCTTGAACTCTCCTCTTGCTCTCCTCCTCTCCACGTGGGTGTTTAACAAGATTGCGGCTAGGGTTTTCTTTGATTTACTTAAATAGCATTAGAGTTAGGGATTAGGGTTATAATGTGACGGCCCCAATTTCCCCATGCAATTGGTTACGCCGGGCCTAGACCCATACAAGCCTCGAGTCATCACTCGGCAACCTGACGAGCCTAGTCAACCTTCAATTTAATCAAATTAGTAATTTATGAAAGAGTTATTGCATCAGTAAACAGCGGAAGACTAAAACAATTATAATAAAGGGGAAATAACTCATTCAAGGGAAGTAGAGGAATTCTAAAAGTGTGGAAAACCCCGGGTATTCATGTACAATTCGATAGGTAAATATACATGATACCAGTCTCACAAAAGAAATACCAAGTTCAATAATCCCAACAATGTAAATATAAAACGATATACACATCAGCAAAAGTATAAACACCTATTTAAAGAGTCTCTCTGGTGTCACTGCTAATCCTCACAAGATAGATCACCTAGGCGGGGTCCCTTGCCCTTGCTGCTCTCCGCCCTATCGTACCCACCGTCACAAACTAGACGGTGAGTAAGCTCGAATAAAATCGAATGTAATACCGAAGAAGATAACAAGTAATTCATGATAATACAAGTAACGCTTGATCTAAATATCATGCAAGTAATAAAAAAGAGGAATTTAAATAAACAAGGTGCATGATAAACAGACTAATACATGTCAATCGAAAGTCAAGTGTGTTCCAAGGAATCAAAAGAGGCTCATAAGTGGTCTAAATCATAGCATAACGGCGAAGACCTCGCGAGGTCTTCCCGGGCATCGACACAAGCGAAGGCACAGCTATGACTGGAGGGACTCAAACCCATCCACCCAGTACTCGGTGTCACACGGTCACTAAGGGTGGCCACACACTCGTGCGCACGAGTGCCCGCGTTTTATCCCTCTAGTGCAGGTCCTAGTACTTTCGAGACGAAACACTTACGACGGGAAACACACAACAAGAAATGGAATGGAATACCAATAATAGAGCATAACAAGACTGAATAAATGATAATGAATCACATGGCATTTTCTTACCGGCTTACAAACATACAAATGCTTTTTAAGGCAAATGTACTTACCTGACTAATCGCAACCCGCGTACAACACTCTCGTTCCTAACGCGTATTCCCAAGTTTCTCGTTACCTGACAAGGTCGGAAACTCTAATTAGTGGGTCGAGTCATTACTAAACCTAAGTTGAATACCTTAATGTTTTCCCCAATGTTTTGATAATTCGAATGACTCGATGCAAATCGACTGAAAAATCAAACGAAACACATCTCTTTTAGATTTTTGAAAACCACACCATAACTCAAAATAACTATGTATTCGAACACTCAATACACCTCTATACCAAACAAATACCCGACCCTTGTATATTCTCACGTATGCATGAATTTGAATCACCAAATCATGTATTCATGCCATGAGTTTTGAAATGAAATAAACTCAACACAAAATAATGAAATCCCGATGACAAAAACACATGAAATAACACATTCACGTTTACTACGCGAGGAAACCATGCATGAGCACGCAACCCAACATAAATTCGTTCTCACACACGACATGCTATTAATTCAAGTGATTTCAATAAAACATTCAAACTAGATTGATAAAACCTTGACTGAAAACTCAACACCGACGTCATCAACAAAAAAAATGATCGAAACACGAAACCACGCAACATTGATAAGAAATTACGATAAGTCCGATCATTCACTCAAAAATTAAATCAATCAACTATATAACGAAATCACATGATATGACGACACGAATAAAAATCCTCGATACAGTGAATACATTTCCACTTTCATAGGTTATATGTTTTAACATAAACTTTTCTTTTCTTTCTTCTTTTTTTCTTTCTTTTCTCTTTTTTTTTTCTTATATGGTACACTCCAGCCGTGGGGTGCACACGCCCTATCACACCCCAACAGTGGGGTGTAAACACCACATAACATACATTCCAACAGTACACCCCATCATGCACCCCATCAGTCACACACAATCACACACACACCAGTTGGCTGTCCACCCCATTCCATCATCACGCACCCCACCAGTCACCACGCACATACGTTCGTCACACCAACACCACACCAAACTGTCCACACAGACCACACATCACCTCATGCATCCCACTAGTGAGAATAGAGAGCACAGGCCGATAGAGAGAGGCCGTGAGGTGAGGGGCGTGTAAGGCCGAGAGAGAGAGACACACACACACTTACCCCGGTGACGCAGTAGAAGGCGGTGGTGGTGGCTGTTCTAGCCGGGAGAGGAGGCCACCGAGAGCGTGAGAGGGCGTGAGGCCGAGGAGAGTGAGAGATCGAGAGAGAACAACGAGAGTGAGAGGGAGAAGCCGAGACCGAGAGAAAGATGGAGAGGCCGAGAGTGAGGGAGAGGAGGGCCGAAATGGAAGAGGAGAAGGGTGGGTGGCGGTGGTGTTTAGAGAAGAAGGTGAATAGTGTAGGGTTTGCAACCCACGTTTTGTATATATATTAGCCAAATGACCTTTTTACCCTCCTCTTAACACTTGTTCATTTTTAACTCCTTTGCCCTTATGAGTCATTTACTTCATCATCACATCTAAACATAATTACACATCTTGATGTCAATCTCATGGCTCCTCACCATTAGACTGTGTCACTTTAACAATTTAGCTTCCATAGTCCGTATGTTACGAAACTATCTAACTCCCACGTTCAAACGACGTTCCTCGGTCCGTTTTTCCTTGTTCCGACTCCCATAACGCGCGTAGTCTCGCCTTGTCTCGCCAACTAATTAATTAGTTTCTATTAAAAAAATTCATTTATTTGTACTTTTTACTTGTTTTTCTCCCCCGTTTAACTAATCGAAACCTCACTCAATTAAATATCGCCCGAAGAGCTCGAAACCCGTAAAATACTAAAATACTAAAATACTAATACACACAATCAAAGAATCATAAAATCACTTCGGTGTCGACTCCCAAAGTTCGAAATACTGTCCAGTATTCACGTAGCCGGGTCACAATTCTGACAAGTGCAACACAAGTCAATTAAAAATTTGGGGTTGTTACATATAATTATTTACAACTTGTCTAAAATGCCCTCTTGGGTCCTAAGCTCAATTGGGCTTTATTATTTAAAATAAAACTTTACTTAATCCCTCACTCATATTTAATTTGACAAGTTTATAATTGTATTTTCACATCAAACACCCAACACATTTTTATCATGAAATTATCAAAATACACATAGGTTGGGTGGTGGAGAATTTGAGTCGTTACAAGTACAATGATGTAGAGTGTAAAACACCAATAGAGTTTTAATAGCATTTCAAATGTCATATAAATTAAGTAGTCAATTCATGCAGATAGAAAGAAAGAACAGGGAGCGCATGAATATATAAAGACTGTAAACAAATGAATGAGCAATCGAAATTGAGTGTCCCGGAATACAAAGGAAAGGCACTAGTAGTCCCGACTAATCAAAGTCATTGAGCCGAGGACAGAATCTCCTTAAAGGCTAGGAGTCGAGGATAGAATCTCCTTTAAGACCCCTACGTGAATGTAGAGTCTCCAACAATATAGTGGAGGACTCTCATCCCATACATATCATCACAACCAATTACATATCCCCAATCATAAACCCTGGTATAATACACCACAAGCCCAGAATTCTGCAAGGATCACGCTTGACACACTTGCCTTGGGACAACTCAAGGGATGGAAGCAAAAACCACGCCGATAAACCACCAAGGATAGATATTGTAACGACTCAGAAATTTGATTATTTGTGAATGATGATTTGTATTACATATTTATACTCGTATTTGAGTGACCGAACAATTAAGTCGGTGAACGAGTAAGAAAATTGGTCGAGTGGGTATCGACAATTAGGTTACGGGTACACAAGGGATTTAAAACACTGTTAAAATACAAATAAATAAAATTTTGTATAATTTAAGTAATTATTTATGAGACAAGGCAAAACTATGCGCGTGACGGAGAAATACGGACCGAGGAACGCAAGACCAATGCAGGAGTCGGATAGCTACGCGACACACGAGACTATGAGATAGAAATTGGTAAAATGACACAGCTTCATAAGGAGAGTCATGGGATTAGCCTCGAGATGCGCGTGTGTTGTAAGATGAAATAAAAAGACCAAAAGGGTATAACAGTCATTTAGACCAAATTAACATATATAAAAACGTTCATAAAAAAACCTTATTATTCACAACCTTCTCACTCCCACCGCCCTCTCTTCTCTCCCACTTCTCCCTCTTGGTCGACACTCCATCCTCCCCCCTCCACCGTCGAGATCTCAGGTAGTGGTCGGCGCTCTCTCTCTCTCTCTCTCTCTCTCTCTCTTCCCCCTCTTTCGTCCTCACTGCTCACTCCTCCGCTTTCGACGTTCGGCCACCACAGTGGAGGCTGCTGGCGCGGACAGGGGTGGTTGGGGGTGTCATTACACACACGAATATCATTGAGTCTTAGCGGATGTGGAGTTTGAACACGTTTGTTGGTCGTTGTTCTCTTTTCACTGTTTTATTCTACATGATGTTATATGTGCTGTGGTTGGCCGTTTCGGTGTTGCAGGTATAGGGACTCGTCGGGGATGACTTCTTGGTGACCCACTGGAATTCCCGACAACCCTAGAGCACACCACAATCACGTTGATAGAGGTTGTGATCAATTTTGTAGTCGGCAGTCCCGTATGCTCCATTTTTTCGACTCTTTCCCTAACTGTATTGTTGTCGGGTTTTGGGAGACCGCCAGAGTTGCAGTCGGTGTCGGGGATGGTCAGAGTTAGGCTATCCTGGCCCACCAGAGCCCCACGTCCTCGGAGTGTTGCTGGATATATGTATATATGTGTATGAGTCGTAGTTTAACTTAGTAGTATTTTATGTTGTTCTCTTCCTCGTTGAAAAATCGCCATCACGGGCTACATTGCCGTCGGACGCCATGACCAGGGGAGCGTTGGGGGTCACGCCAAACTCTTGTGCGTGTCTCATAACCCCAGAGCGTCCATATGGATAGTGGCAAGTTGTTTTATCGATGAGTTCATACGTTGGTTTTGTTTTACTATCGCGTCATGTAGTCGTTAACGTGACGTTAAGAGTGCCCCCGGCCTTACCATGCCATAAGGGTACTCTACAGACGTTGAACCACACCCGCGAGGTTCCTTACTCACTGGTGTATGGTCATTTTGAGTTCGTATTGAGTCGTTATTATCCAGCGACGTCGATATTATGTTTTTTTAAGTTAACTGAATGGTAATGACGTCATGGTCACGCTGCTGGTCCTCGAGACTATGGCGTAACCCACATATGATTGAGCCGAGCCTACGATTCATGAGTAGGCTTACATGCGTCATGTTATCGATGTTGTGATATCATAGTCATGGTTATTGTTGTGGTTTTTCAAACCCGAGAGAGAGTATTCATTTTTCTATCGATTTGTCGAGTTGTTTGAGTCCTTAAAACACTTGGGAATACACTAGGGTTTGACCTAGGGTTTAGTTAATGACTCAACCATTAATTAGAGTTTCCAACCTTGTCAGGTAGCAGGAAACTCGGGGGATACGTGTTAGGATTCGCAAGAGTGTGTTTGAGGTTTGCGTTGTCAGGTAAGTACACACGTGCCTTATATGTGTGTATGTTAGTTGGCCAGTAAGGAAATAACATGTGATTTATACATCCTCTATTCATTGATATTGTTGAATTGATCCCTTATTTGATATTCCATTCCATATTCTTGGTTGTATGTTCTCAGCATGAATGTGTGTCTCGAATGTATCATGTGGTCCCGCACTAGCTGAGACAACGAATGTGCCTCATGCAGGGGTAACTGACCACCCTAGTGTTATGTGTATTGGGTACTGGATTCGAGAGGTGTTGCGACGCCTCTCCATTTTAAGCTACGTTAATGTTGTGACATTGCCCGAGGAGATCTTGCGAGATCTTTGCCATATTACTGTGAAATTAGACCACTTATAGGCCTCTTTTGAATTTTAGAACATGCAAATTTCGATTGTTTATCTATCAGTCTATTTATCATGCACTTACTTTCCTGTTATTTCATTTCCGCATGATATTTAGACTGCTTTATTTATTAAATCATAAATTATTGTTATATTCTTCTAGCACTACTTTCGATTTCTTCAGTTACTCACCGTCTAGTTTGTGACGGTGGGTGCAGATAGGGTGGAGAGTAGCAAGGGCAAGGGGCCCTGCCTAGGTGACTTGCTTTGAGAACTTAGCAGCGGGACCGGGAAGACCATTATAGTAGGTTTTTATGTTTTGCTTATTTGTATATCGTTTCATATATATATATATATATATATATATATATATGTTTTGGGTTATAGAACTTGGTATTTTTGATGAGATTGGTATCATGTATCTATGCATATCGAATTGTACATGAATACCCGGGGTTTTCTGCACTTATAAATTCCTACATTTCCCTTTGATTGAGTTATTTCCCTTATTATACTTGTTTAGTCTTCCGCTGTGTATTATTGCAATAACTCTTTCATAAATTGTCAAACTGATTAATCGAATGCTGACTAGGCTCGTCAGGTTGCCAAGTGATAACTCGAGGCCTGCACGGGTCTAGGTCAGGCGTACCCAAATGCACAGAAAAATTGGAAAGCCAGAGAGAATTCAACAATTCATAATCCACAAGGAAATACTGCTCAACAAATATAATAACTCAAATAAATGCAGAAATGAAATAATGTAAATACTCTGGTTGGTTTTACTCACAAATACCACGCGAAACTCCACGCTCGCCGCTCTCACACGCTACCAAAAGTCCCCGCAAACCTGTCACCAGTTCACTAAGTACCTCAGATCGCCCAACGTCGCCGCTGCCGCTCCGGCCACACCAGTCCGGTAGCTGGTTTGGACATCAAGTGAGAGAGAGAAGAGAGAGAAAAATGGGGTTGACCCACTTTTTATAGTGTGGGCCTCATCTTGCCCCACACCCACATCTCGAGGCACATCTGATGACCCTAAATGCACCAGTCAAACCACTTTAATGCACTCACTTGGGTGACTCCCCCCTTTTTCTCATCCTCTTTTGACCAATAATTAAGTTTCTTCGGGCGTTCCTGCACCTGACCTGCACCACGAGTCGCACCATCGCGCGCTAACAATGTTATTAACGACCCGTAAATTCCTTGAATTAATTTATTATTGTATTTTATTTTTCGGTCGTCCACTAAATTCATTTCCCCGACCTGTGTACCCATAATTCTTCTCTTGATACCCGTTACTCACGTTCTTTAAGGTGAACTCCACTCGCAACTCGACGTCACCGTCCTGTCACACAGGCACGAGTATACACCGATAGTACATGTCATCACACAGAAAATAATATAAATTTTCAGGTCGTTACATGCTACTCAAAAATTGTTTTTCATCCCTCGTATCACTCATGTCGTTGTGGCTTCCCTATCCTCCCCTTGTATCGACCCATCACAATTTATTTTCAGTCACCCCTCATCTGGTGCTACCCAATGGCAATGTTTTCTTCTTACTAGAGCCTGGCTCAAGGTTGACCACAAACTTTCCAAACGAAGGATTTTGTTAGGTCTATAAATAATTGATTGCTTTACTTCATATCTTGTATCAGATCGATTCTCAAACATAGTGTTATTTCTCTAGAACTACAACTTCCAACAGGAGATACCAAATATTACCTTCTTGCAATGGTATTTCTGACTGAGGTTTGACACTAGCCAATTCACTATGTATAGAAGAGTGGAGATGATATCATTTGGGATAGAGATTTTCAAACTTGGCGAGCTAGTTGAAAATCCCTTAAAACATGTAAGGTGGATATTCGTCATCTTCACGACATCAATCACAAATGTCATTCTCTCTTATATTCCTCTTACAACACAAGGCATTCGTAGGCAGTCGATTGTGTAGAGCAAGCTATAGAAAGGTATGAATCCACTTCCAGATGAAATCTCAATGTCTCGGTGGTAATTGGTAGTGTGTCTTCGTGACTAAGGTATACGTTTTTGTCACTGTAAAAACACGCTTCTTATCATACATCCAACTGATTTAGTTCGATCCTCTCCGCTGATTAGGAACTGGGATAGCTCTGATCTTTTTACGTACCTCTAATGGCAAATACTAATGTAATTTGGCAAAGTTCCAGGTCCCTAAACTCGTAACGAAATTGGGTACATGCTCCGTCCAATCGGATTCCTCAAGGTTATTGATGGCATAATGTGAGAGCTCTACTGAATTCTCCACCCACTTATCCTTCTAGACTAAAATATCATTTCCATCCCTTCGGCTCCACATAAGTCCTGATTTGAAGATCTCCCAATTGTTTCTCATGTTTCTCCAAACCATTGACGTTGGCCGAGTCTTCGAGCCATTCGGTTCCCTTTCACCCCCTCTGCAATATTTTTCTTTTAGGACTCGGAAACAGAGATGTTCCTCCTCAATGTAAAACTCCCAGCACAATTTACGTATGAACGCCTGTTTTTTTATCCCGAGCCTTCCATAGTCCCAGTCCTCCTCTATTCTTGGCTGAGCATAAAGTATCCCAATTGACGAGATGCATTTTCTTTTTTTCAGCCGAAGATCCCCAAATAAATGCCCTAGCCAATTTATTAATCTCATTGCATATGTGTGCCAACAAACAAGTTGATTGCATAAGGAAACATGGTATCGCTTGTAAACACGCCTTCGCCAGAGTAAATCGTCCTACCAATGATAACTGTTTCACCTTCCAACTCGATAGTTTGTTTCACACCCTTTCAATTATTTCCTTATAAGTGTCTTTGCATACTCTATCATGTAACAGTGGAGAGCCTAGGTATTTGCCCATGTTATTTTTCATTCTGAAACTGAATCCTTCATTGATCTCCTTCCTCATGTTGTCTGATACATTCTTTAAGAAATATATCTTAGACTTTCGGTGATTGACTCTCTGGCCTGTGCTTGATCTGAAAGCCTGCAAAATTTCACTTATGACACCAACTTGAGCCGAGGTTGCCTCCGCAAAAAGCAACATGTCATCTGCGAAGAAAAGATGAAATAGTATTGGCCCCGATCTTTCCATATGGATGTCTTGCCATTGGCCATCATCCACTGTTCTCTGAATGCATTGCGACAGAACCTCCATACATAAAACAAATAGGTATGGGGAAAGTGAATCTCCTTGCCTGATACCTTTGAAGGGATGAAAGACTCAAATAAGCACATATTCCATAAGATCTGCATCCTACTTGATGTAATATAAGTCGTGATTCTATGTTGTAAGCTTTCAGGGATGAGGAGCTTTGCTAGTGTTTGTTTGATGAAGAACCACCTTAACTGATTGTACACCTTTTCAAGATCTATCTTTATGGATATCGATCCGATCCTTCCTTTCTTGCACCGCATCGAGTATATCACCTCCTGAACGATAATGATATTGTCTTTGATGTTCCAACTAGGAACAAAGCTAAATTGCATCCTCGATATCTATCTCTCCATTTGCATCTTAATCCTGTTGGCAATGAGTTTTGTCATAGTTTTATAGACTATATTGCAAAGACTTATTGGGCGAAACCCTGCAAAACAAGTTGGAGGGTGAGTTTTTGGGATTAGTACAAGTAGAGTGTTATTCAACAAAGTCGAGAGAATGCCATGAGTGAAGAATTCTTTCACATACTCGATGACTGAATCGCTAACAATACTCGACTGCTTTTGAAAAAAAATAAGGCTCCATCGGTCTGGTCCTAGAGCTTTAAAGGCTCCCTTCTCAAACATAGCATCACGTACTTTCAACTTACAAGAGTGGGACTTTACTTTAAAAAATCTTCAAGGAAAGATCCACACATCTCCAACAGTTTAGTGTCACTGCTATCGTGATTTCCAATCACACTGGTTTCTAGATATTAGTAACACCAATACACCTTAGATCCCACATCGGAATTTTTTTTTCTTTTTTGGCTTCTTATATATATATATTTGATCCATTTTATGAAGGGTAACAAAAGTTTTAGGTTTGTTGTCAACATATCTCAACTAGGGATGCAAATGGGTAAGGTAATACCCACGGGTGACGGGGATTTACCCTAACAAGTACAGGTATAAGGATTTTAAATGGGTGTGGAGGCGGGGATGGGTACGAAATCTCATACTCACACGAGTATGGATATGGAGATGGATGATAAAATATATCCACGGAGATCTCCATGGGTGACCCTCACAGGGATCCTGATACGCAATGGAGATACGTATGAAGATTACCTATAGAGATCCTTATATATCAATTATACACCATATGATATTTATATATAAATATAATATAATATAATATAATATAATATAATATAAAATAGTTTTCACCCGAAACATTCATTATACACATGACAAAAATCCTTAATGAAATTTTGAATTGTTAATGTTTAGAAGTTAGAACTTTAATTGCATGATATATTATACTTTATTTTTGTTGAAATTTCAACAATTGTGTTGTTATGTATGTATTTTTTATTCCTTGTTTCTTATAATTCTTTTTTGAGGAAAATTAAGTGCAATCGAAGAATATTTTTCCTACAGAGATTCTCTATCCCCGCAAAAATTTCTATGAAAATCTCCACGAAGATCTCCAATGGGGAATAAAATGGGTAAAATATTTTACCCACGAGGATTTAATGGGTACGGGGATGGGTACGAAAATTTATCTCTAATTAGGTATAGGTATGAGTGATAAAGTTTTAGCGGGTACGAGTATGGGAATGAAGTCCCCATCCCCAACCCTAACCATTTGCATCCCTAGGCTTTGTTTGATTCGGGGAGAAGTTGAAGAAAATGAGATAACTTTCAGAGAAGTTCCAAATCACCTTTTTTGGTTGAATATTTTTAAAAAACTTCCATAGAAGTTTGACCCGTAATTTCCCTCATATAGAAGAAGATAACTCACTTAGGGGGTGAGTGAGTTATCTTTCTGAGAAAAAATAGATACTTTTACCTTCATTTAGTATTTTTTCTTTACCTTTATTCCTTACAATCTCTCTCTCGAAAACAGTATAAAAAATATTTATGTCAATTACATTATTTTATTATTTTTAAAATATGAAACTTTCAAGAAGTTCAAAGTTAAACCAAACGTGAAAAGTATAACTTCTTTGGTAGTTAATTTTCTAAAAAATTAAACTTCTCTGAAAGAAAATTTTTCTGAAAGTTAGTAAAATCAACCATACAAGACTTAATCTCAACTCTAAAGAGGGGCCAAGGCAAAAGCATGGAAACTTCGGGATACTTTTTTATGACCAGGAAACTTCGGGATACTGGAAGACTTGTGAAGTTGAATGGAAATCGCAAAAGTATGGCTTCTTTAATATGTGAAATTTCTGAGAACCCCACATCTCACGTATCAATATCAATACATAGCTGGAACAATTGATCCGTGAAACCCACTTGAAAGCAGTGCTGGTGATTGGGAACGCATACTTCGACTTCAAAGAGGTACTCTACTTCTTCAATTTCTGCTCTCTTGGGTTCATTTTGGTCATGTGTTGATCATTACTTAATTTAGAGAGGAGATTATATGAATTCCCTTGTCATTTTATTTTTAATCAGGGTTATGGTAATTTGGGTGATCGATATTGTTAGTAAAATAGGAAGTGCCTTATCCCTAATCGATCGTTGCATTGATCTGCGATTTGGAGAAAATGGGAAATGAACATCTCTGTGGGTTTTAGAAGTCCAAAAACAAAAAAAATAAGTTATGGCATTATTTTCCCCCATAAAAAGGCCTTTTAGTAAGGAGAGACCGTTCTTGAATCTGTTTAACTTTTAATTCAGCTATGTTATTTAGACCCTCGGACGCGATAGGGTAAAAGAGTGATGTGGAATAGTTTATATTTGCACCTTTCAATGGATTTTCGAGTCCATTGACATTCTATCATCGACTAGCATAACTTATATAGCAAGGATCATATGTAATTTTTGAAGAGCTATAAAATGCTAAAGACAAGGAACTGGAACCTTAAATGATATAACAATAATATCATGATATGAGACACAATTAGTTACCAGGAAATCGCAACTCTTGCTCAATAATATGTGGTGATTTTTTTTTTTTTTTTTTGGTTCATGCCGAATTGGATTTGCTTGTTAGAAAATGTCACTTCTGTTATATGTATAAAAGCAGTCAGGGTTCCCATTGGAAGCAAAAGTACTACTCTTCAACACGGTAGAACACGCGCTGATTTTTTTTTTTTTCTTTCTTTTGGTATTTTAGTTGCTATGTATTCGAAATTGTAAAACCTTTTCTCCTGATACAAAAGCAGTTTCTCGTACAGATTACGTTCTAACTTTGTTGGAAACTCTACTGCGTTCATTCCCTTCAGTTTCTTATTACTTATGAGTTGTTCTTTTACAGTTGTGGCAAAGCTAAGAAATAAGTTTCAATCAGCGTAGAAGGCATGGGTGATGCAAAAACAGCGAATGCTACGTTGCCAAAGACTATTATGGAATCTAATGAGGTGTCGGAAATTAAAGGAGCACTTGACGAAGTCTCAAGTCTACCCTTCAAAAATTCGAAGCACATCATCATTTATGTCTTCTTGCTTCTTCCCATTGCACTTCTATGCATTTTCCTTCATCTCACAATACCATTGTTGAGAAAAGAGGCACAGTTAGGTGATGACAACTCTTCTAAGCTCGCTAAACCGATCATCTTGATCTTCTGCTTTGGAGCATTTGTTTACCTTATTTTCCACATGTCCTTCTTGTTCGGAGTGATCCTGACCGTGCACCACACAAGTGATCTCTACAAAGGAAAGTCTAGCAGACTCGTGGAGCTATTGTCAAGGACTGCAACGACATGGGAGAAGACAGTAAGCTCACGGTTATTATCCTTCTTGGTTGCTTATTCGTACCTGTTTCTTTTTGTATACTTGACTTTGGGCTATAGTTTAGTTTCTGCTTCTCGTGTCGCAACTAAATTTGCGGGCTTAGTGGAATTTGCCATTGCTGTATACCATGTTTACTATATGGCAAATTCGACTTTGGGTTATGTGATTCATATTCTGGAGGAAGGCAATGAACTTAAGGCATTAGAGAAGGCTAGACATCTAATTGGCAGAGGAAATACCCGTGCGTATCTCATGTTGCTTCTGCTACAAGTGGGTACTCCGATAAGCCTTTTGTTGGTTGTCCGAATACGGAATCCTTTTGAAGCTGGGATATTACTTCAATATGCTATGGAATGTGTTCTTGTTGTTTTGATCAGCATTTCTCAGCTGTGCATCTTCACATTCTTCACAGTGTTACACTATGAGATGAACAAAAGCCAGGGAGGGACAAGTACTGTAGATGGAACCATTAGCATAGTTTAGTTTTCACAACTCTACACAAGACTATGTCCGCTACACAACTCTACACAAGACTATGTCAGCTGCTGTTCTTCATGTTCTTCAGTGTTTTTTATGAGCTTAACAAAAGTCAGGGAGAAAGATGTGCAGATGGGACCAATAAGCATAGTTATGCAACTGGAGTTGGTTTTTTAGTTTTGTATTAACTGTTAACTTATGTCCTCAAATCTATGTAAATGAAGGCAGAACTCATGATATTGCATATTAACTAATTCTTTTTTATTAATTGTTGCTATGATTCAGCTCATGTTAAAAGCCTACTGATGTACTGAATTTAATTAACTGGAACTACTTCATATCATGACTCGGTAAATTAGAAGATTCGAAGCTATGACCTCTAAGAGGTCAAGTTGCACAATTGATATACTGGTATGAACTTTATTGAAGTTATAAAATTTAGCTCATGATTGGCACTCAGAGATATGCTTTGGTATTGCTCCCACATTTTTCACTAAATTTATTTGCTTGACGCTATTTGCAATGGCCGTTTACCAAGTAGCAGTAAGTTTTATCATGAGCTATGTGACAGTTATCCTCGAGGAATGCGATGAAATCAAGGCATGTAAGAAGGCTAAACATCTGATCCCAAAAAGAAGGATCCAAGGGACGATCTCATTTCTTGTGCTACTACTGTGTGCTCCATATAATCTTTATTGTTTTTCCTAGTGCAGACTCGTATTTTTGAAGCTGCTACTCTCGGACGTGGCATGGAAGGTCTTCTTGTTGTTTTTATCAGCTTTTTGCAGTTGTTCATCTACGTGAGTTCCACTGTGCGCTACTTTGTTATGGACAGAAGCCATGAGGAGAAATTGCAGATAAAATCAAGATCAGCATAGTTCAGTTCTTACATTTCTATATGTACAGGTCATGCAACTCTATGTGTAGATGCACATATTTTACTTCTATGTTTGTTAAAATTGAAGCTTGAGTCTTCAAAATATATATCAGCATTATATATGCTCTTTACCGTTCTTAGTAATTAAATGTTTTAATTGAAGCTTGTGTCTTCAACTCTATATATGTGTAGATGTCTCACATTTCTTGTGCTACTACCCTGCGCTTCATTTACTCTTTTGACGTTTTTCTGAACACAGATTCTTAATTTTCAAGTTGGGAGTATGCGAGGCGCCATGGAATGTCTTCTTGTTTGTTTGATGATCAGCTTTTCGCGGCTATGCATCTACGTGCTTTTCACTTGGTTCTACTATGCGAGGGATGTAATTAGCCATGAAGAGGAATTGCAAATAAATCAAGAGTATAACAGTTCTTACACCTCTATGTATAGTTCATGCAACTCTATATATATGTCTACATATTTTGCTTCTTTATATGTTCTGTTTTAGTTGAAAATTGTGTCATGAAAATATCAGTAAGGAGAGATCATTATACTGCCAATTAACAAGTTCTTGTGAAGTTATGGTTGGGATTTGTTTGAAAGCTTGTGTCATCACAATATATATATAAATTAGGCTTTACTGTTCTTAGGAAATGTTATAAAGTAAGTGGTTGTTGAAAATATTGTATTGCTTCTCTAGAATTAATAGTGACAACCTGGTCCTCAATTTTTTTTAGTACTGATGGTGCCTTCTACTAAGGAAAATACTACAATGAAAATAGGTATGTCACACATCAACCCACAGGAGCCGTCTATATGGCCTCGACTTATGTTTTATGCACTGGAATCTATCTATGCTTGCATCCCGAGGCATGTATGGACGGTTCAAACACCCGATGTGACTTCTAGTGTGACATACCAGTTGTTAATTCTAACACTTCACTGAGATGTAACAATTATATTAATTTATATTGTTTCTGAAATTGTTGAGAGAAAGTTGAGAAACCCAGCGCGCGCGCTGAAGACAAGGAGGGTGGGAAATCTCCTCTCTCATTTGATAGATATTCAGTGAGAACCCATTTCATGTTTCAACCAATCTTCCAAAACCCATATCTCATTTTCAAGAATTTAAGCATTAATGGGTAGTTATTGATTGTCTTTGCTTTTTGAAATTGATTGAACAGCATTTATTGTTGTGGGTTTTTAATTGTTTTTTCACATTCTTGATTGAACTTAATTGGATCATGTGTGCTGTGATTTTGTGGGATTTGATAGAATCCCCTAAATCCTAAACCCCCTTTCCTCCATTGATGCATTTAGTTGTGAAAGATACATGTATTTACTGTCTAGAAGATTACCAAATGGAAATGCATGTTGCTTTTGATATTGGGAAACAAATTTAATCAAATTAAACAAAGTAAGTAGTTTCTAAGAACCGTAGCATAAAGAGTGGAAAACTTTGGATATTTTTTCATTTACGGGTCGAACTCATCGGAATTGATCCGTGAAACACCATTTCGATTCAATGCTGATAAGTCGATAACCCAAATTTGATTTTAAGGAGTTATTTTTGTTCATTTGTCCTGTAATGAACAACATCTGTTAATTATGTATGGTTCTTGTTTGTTGATTATATATGAGTTGATTGAGAGAATAGTATGTCTTTCTTTGTAAGTGATGGATTATTTGTCAGTTACAAAATGGGATTTATGGGTGTTTGTTGGGGTAGATGTTTGTTAATCCTAGGTAAATTATGCTCCAGGCTAGATTAGATATTATGTTTAGATTCCCCTTTTTCGCTATATTACAATTCATTTGGAAAGTTAAAATTTAATTTGGGTGGTTCGTGGATGACTAGCAAGCACAGCTTATACATCTCTAATAATGTCCATTAACATAGTTTTCCTCGCACTATCGCTGTGTTGTTATTCGAACCTACGAGATGCTGGAGATGCTGGATCGCTCTTTTATGTCCTACACTGTTGCATTGATTTGTGATTTGGGGGGAAATGGAAAGTATTCATATTTGAGGGTTTTTAGAAGCTACATAGAAATGATGGGAGGCATTTTAGAGAGGAGAAACCATTCTTGAATCTCTTTAATCCAATTACCATCTCAATTAGAACTGCGGACTCAATCGAGTGAATGAGAAATGAAGGGACCATTTGTATTTACACCTTTTTGCACTGGCTTTGCATGTCTGTTTGGATCATGAAGTCGCTTGACATTAATTGTATCATCAACTTATATGACTTCCTTTACATCTACTGCGCACTACTGCATTTGTTTCCTTCAGTTTCTTATGACTTAAGCGTTGCTCTTTAACATTTGTTTTTCGCTACTTTTTTGGTCATAGCTGCTAAAGTTTCAATCAACATTGAAGACATAGGAGATGCGAAATGACGACGAATAATGATATGTTGCCGGCGACTGAAGAATCTACTGAGGTGTTGGGTATGAAAGGAATACTCAAAGAAGCCTCAAGACTGCCCTTCAAAAATGTGAAGCATATGGTCATTAATGTCTTCTTGCTTCTTCCAATTGCATTTCTATGCATTTTTCTTCGTCTCGCTATACTACTGTTCAGAAAAGAGGTGTTGTTAGCCAATGATGACTTTTCTGCGGTCAGTAAGTTGATCATCTTCATCTTCATCTTCACCTTCGGAGCATATTTTTTCCTTATTTTCCAAACCACCTTGTTTGGAGTGATCCTGACCGTGAACCACATAAGTGATCTCTACACAAGGAAGTCCAGCAAAGTCATGGAGCTATTCTCAAGGATTGCAACAATATGGAAGAAGATAGCAAGCTCATGGTTATTGTCCTTATTCATTCATTCCTCTTTTGTACGTGTTACTTGTTGCATACTTGGCACTGGGCTTTGGTTTTGTTTATGCTTCTCATCCCATTGCTAAAATTGCGGGAATGGCGGAATTTGCGTGTGCTATAAACCATGTTTGCCAAATGGTGAATTTGACTTTGGATCATGTGATGCTTATTTTGGAGGATGGTAATGAAGTCAAGGCGTTTGAGAAGGCAAGCCATCTATCTGATCGGCGGAGGAAGGGCCCGTGTGTATCTCATGTTGTTTCTGCTACAGTTGGCTGCGCCATTAAGTCTTTTGCTGGTTGTCAGAATTCGGAATCCATTTCAAGCTGGGCGATTATATATTGCAATACGCCATGGAATCCGTTCTTGTAGCTTTGATAAGCATTTCTCAGCTGTGCGTCGACCTTACGTTCTTCACAGTGTTCTACCATGAGGGTAACAAAAGTTAGGGAGAAAGAAGTGCAGATGACACCACTAGCATAGTTTAGTTTTCATGCTCAACTCCACAGGACTTCAAATATGTTTCACTTCTATGTACCTTTAGTTGGTTTCTGGGTCTTGTTTCAGGTATAGAGACTTGTGTCCTCAAAATATTTGTCAATGAAGGCAGAACTTATATAGTCATGCTGCATATTAACAAGGAGTACTTATTTTGTAGTAATTGTATGTTGCCATGATTCAAGTCATGTTAAAGCCTACTGATGTACTGAATTTAACTGGAACTATTTCATAGGGGACATACTTCACTGTGCATGAGATATGACTCAGAAAGTTAGTAAGGGATTTGAACCTATGACCTTTAAGAGGTGAAGGTAAACAACGAATAAGTCTCAACTTGTTGAAGTTCTAATTAGTTTGAAAGTCGATTTCTTTTTCTTTTTTTTAAATGGTTTTTTGCAGGATTCAATTCCCGGTTGAAAGTTCGAATTAGTTCTAATTAGTTCTAATTAGTTCGAAAGTCGATTTCTTAAGTTAACACTTGTTCATTTCTTGGACAGTTGCCCTTATGGGTCATTTACCTCATCATCATGACTTAACACACATACATATCTCAAGGTTAATCTCATGGCTTTCCTCATCATGTTGTGTCACTTTAACAATTTTTATCCTTTAATCCGTATGTTGCGAGACTATTCGACTCCCGCGTTGATCTTACGCTCCTCGGTTTGTATTTCTCCCAAATTTGGTTCGCTGTGCTCGTTTCCTCGCCACATCCCATCAACTAATTAATGAAATTATTAGAAAAATCTATTTATTTGTATTCTTTATTTGTTTTTATCCCCAGTTTAACTAGGCAAAACTTCACTCAACTAAACATCGCCCGAACGGCTCAAGACCCGTAAAATACTAAAATATTAATACACACAATCAAAGAATCATAATATTACTTCGGTGTCAACTCCCGAAGTTTGAAATATTGTCCAGTATTCACGTAGTCGGGTCACAATCCTGACAAGTGTAACACGAGTCAGTTAAAAATTTTGGGGTTGTTACATTACCCAAGACGTACGTGGGTGACGCCGTGAGTTGGGGTGTTCAAGGTGTCTCCAGACGTCTAGACCAGAATGCCCCTATAAACGGGGTTTCTCACCTTCGACTCGTGTCACCGTGTTTTGAGCCTATCCCAACTATTACTAAATATCCAAACTCACACCAAACCAACCTCGGTTCGCTTCAAAACTCGACCAAACCACCGATTTTTCGAAATCACACAAAATTTTTCAAAATTTAGGAAAATTTCAAATACCAAAACTACTTCAAAATTCATGTTTTGATCCTCTCATTTATTCCAAATTAACCAAAACAACTCATAATAAAAATCAAATTTCCCAACTTGTTTAAATTCATTGCAACAAAAACCTAGAAAAACACTGCCAAAACGTAGATAGATATGGGAAAATCGAGATCTAACCTTAGTTTTTGAATTTTGTGGCTCTTTTGGCGTCGAATCGCATTGAAACCCCCAGCAACCCATCGTTCTCTCACGTTTGATCGATGATGAGAGAGATAAGAATGAAATGAGAGAGAAAATGTGGTGGTTGGGGTATATATATCCCCCCCCATCTCCTCTCGCACACGAATCCCGAGGATTATCCATTGGCCCTCATTACTTCCATCCACCAACTGTGACTCAAACTCATGATTCCAATACGTGACACAATTCTTCATTTTAGTCTTTTCTCGCACAATACTCGCGTTTCGAGTTCGTTTTCAATATCAAACTTGTCCATCACATCACCCCGGACGTACCAATGTATCGAACTCGTTTTACAACTTTTAATTATTATTTATTTTGTATTTTGTTAGTGTTTTTAATTCATTTAAGTCCCCAAACTCCTAATTACTCGACTAGCGTTCGCCTGAAACCCCTATATTTCACGTAATACTCGAGCTGAACCATTCTTGTGCCAACGCTCCCACTCAAACATCATCACACGTTTGGAATATTGAAATTTATATTCGGGTAATATAATATAATACAAAACACCAAACACAAATAACATACCTCGGTGTCGACAACCGAGAATTGGGCTTTATATCACGGCAAATGGGTCCACGTACTGCCTAAATTGACACGTGGCACAAGTTAGAATTTAGGGTCGTTACAAATATACACTATTCTTTAATTGTCTTAAACGTGGCATTATTTAGTTAAACAGGTTAACCTGCTAATGACCTGCAATTTAGTTTATAACCCAAACCTGTTTATGTCAAACCCTAACCCATTTATAACTTGTCGTGTTTGTGTCGGGTTATCATATCGTGACCTAAATTGTCACCCCTACCCCCATCTATACAATGCATAATTTGGGGCAAACTCAAAGTAGTCGGATAGTCCGGATTATCGGGTGGCCTAGACAAAAATAAATAAATAAATGTGCAATATATAGTTAGTTTTCTTTTTCTCGGATTGAAATTAGTTAAAAAAAAATAATTACCCGGCCAGTAAAAGTGTGAATTATAGTCTTCAAAAAAAAGTCTGAATTGTAGTCCATATTGGATTTGAGAACGCATCTCGAGACAAGAAGATGCTACATGTACAAAGCAGTCTGTCTGTTTTCATAGCAGTGAATAGTTATAGTAGAAGTAGAAGACAAGGTCGTCGGTGCGAAGAAATTTGTATGGTAAGAACGAATTATTACTATATGTTTTTACGGCCATTCATTGCTACTTACTTCTTCACTGTTCTTGGTAGTTTTCTTGAGAATTGATTGAAGTTTTGTGCATCCTTGTTAACATGTTATTGATTGTAATCCAAGAAATTTTGTGGGTATTAGCCAATTAGGGCATAATAATTTCTTTTGGGTGAATCATTTTTCGGGATTATGAGAATTGCAAAATAAAAAATAGTTGCCCTATTTGAAGTAAGGGGTGTTTTTTACCCTTAATTGCCAACGAGACCCCACGTCATCGTCACGTTAACACATTTACCGAAGAATTGACCGGAAAAAGGCTTTGCAAGAGTTTTAAAAGGTTTGCGATTTTGTGTTACAAAGATAATTTTTGTGACTAATTAAAACGTTATGATTCATAAAGCTAAGTGATCGCCAGAGAAATTAACCTTGCGTAAGTGATAGGTGTACATCGTGATGTGCACATCAGAATGCACATCGTAATATGCCAATCGTGTGATGCACCTCGAGATGCGATGCATTCTGATGTGCACATCGCAATGTATGCCTAGAATTTTCCATGCGTGATATAGTAAGGTGTCATTATTTATTTTATGATCGGCTAAACTAACCCCACTGTTTACTTAGGAAACTTAAAAAAAGTCAAACTTTAAAAAGTCAATTCTACTATAAAATGACTCTTATACCCCTCACTGCGATTAGTTCACCCCACCACCCTTTTCTCTTGTTTTGTGCACTCCACCACATCCATCCACACATTTTCTTCTTTGTAATTTGCATGACATCATCGAGTGATTCGATCTCGCATGTTTGAATCTCTTGTTGGAAAGCCGGTCAGCGTCCACCGAACCTTTAGTTGGAGAGTCGGTCAAAGCCTGTCGAACCTTTGATTGGAGAGTCGGTTGGAACCCATCGACCTTTTTGGTCGACGGTTGTCAACTAAATTTCACCAAAGAGGTTTGGTTGGATAACAACATATAAGATAAGTCTCGACCAAATATCGCGAACCTAAAATAGATATTTCAACTAAAGTTTTGAATTAGATGTTTCGATTGGGTTAAAAGGTATTTTAAAATTTGAACTTGAGGTGCACTTAAAATTAAAATTTGAGGTGCACTTTTATTTTTTGAACCCAAAGTCGTACAGCCATATGTACTAAACCATGCCTCATTTATCATCGGTGGGGCACTCAACTTTTTTGACAATATGTTGTTTTTACTTCATGTAACTGAACAATATATTCGGGGTTTTGTTTGTTGTTGGCGTGTTGTTCATTCTGGGTTTTTTGGTTTTCAGGGCAGATTTGTTTTTGTGTATTCTTAGATGTTTGTTTCAATGAATCCTTTTTTAGGGTTTACTAACTGTTGGACTAAGTTGTTATTTGGGGAAATGGGTGGGGTTTTAGAAAGCTGTGACATGTTGATGGCATTTTTTTTGGCAAAACATATTTTTTGGTCCTTCAACTTTGAGTCTTTTATGTTTTTGGTCCCTGAACTTTCAATAGTGTACATTTAGTCCCTGAACTTTCATTGTTGTACATTTGGTCCCTGAACTTTTGAGTTTTATGCTTTTGGTCCTTGAACTTTGAGATTTTTATGTTTTTGGGGGAAATTAAAAAAAATTTCGGCTTTTTTTGGTCGATGCGAGTCGTCCGATTCAGTAATATAAACCATTTTACTCTTCTTGACTAATCACACACCACTTTTGTTGCCCACATTGGCATAATTTAACACTTTAAATGGTGGAGGGACTAAATGTAGATCTTTGTGAAAGTTCAAGGACCAAATGTATAGTAATAAAAGTTCAGGGACCTAGTGCACAAAAAACACAAAGTTCAGGGACCAAATGATAGATTTTGCCATTTTTTTTTCTGCTAGGGTCTGTGGTGGGAATATGTCTGTTAAGCTCCAAAGATGTTGAAGAAAACCATGCTTGAATCAAACTGGACACCAATTTATTTATTTATTTATTTGGAGAATGAGAACGGTACATCGAAAGTTTCTATTATTAGAAAAAAACAATAATTTAAAACCCAGAAAGAATGTGTACTCTCAGACTAGACCACCGATGGCCACTTAATTTTGTATTAGTCTATAGGGGGCGTGTGTCGACTATAGGAAGAGCGGGTAAGGGGTAGAAAGGGGCGAATGTCGACAAATTAAGAGTTTAAGAATTCCTATCAAAGTTGGTTAAGTATACAAAAATCCAATGAAAAAAAAAAAACACTTGTACAGTATAATGTCAAGAACTTAAGTTTATGTTTGATGCACCATTTGGCGAGTTGATTTTAATTCATGAACTTCAGTGTGGATATTATTGTTAATTAAAACATATTGTTGTGATGTTTGTACTGTTTTTTTTTTTTTTTTTTTCCTTCTTCGATTGAGAATAAGAGACATGCTTCTGAAAGTTGCATTAACCAAAAGTATATACACCGGAGGGACTGTGTACCCTTCAACATACTTTGTTCTGTTATGATTGATTTCATTTTATTTTTCGTTTGTACGGTCAGATGTTTATCTAGGTGTAAAATCATTGAAAACAAAATTATATTTGTGGTTAGATTTGGTATGAAAAGTTGCCAAATTGCAGAGAAATTTTGGTTTTATGGGTTTGTGCAAAACATGAAAAACCAAAACTCTTTATTACAAAAATAAGAGCCCAACTTTTAACAAGATTTTGGTCTATTCTTCAAAACTATCAAAGGAATTCTAACAAGAGGTTGCAACCATAGTACTCTGCACTGTCGAATTGATTCTCTTGAGATGCCTTGGACAGTATAACCTTTGGCTTCTCCAGGGCCTTGTGCTTGACAAAACCAAGTAAGCTGCACGGTCCCTTAAGCGCCTCTCCTTGTCTTATAATGTCCAAGAAGGAAGACCTCCATCATTAGCTCTCCTCACCTTGTCGTTGTACATTATGATGAACCATTTCATTTGGCAACTTGGACTTGATAAACTAAAATTAGGGAAGGGACGTTATGTTTGGTTTGGACAAGGCCTATGATGGCCTTCAAATGCCCCAAGTAGAAAAGTTGACTCAATAGATACTAAAGAAATTTGACGATAGAAGCGTAGACCTAAGATAAACTTGGGATTCATTAATTAGGATTCAAGAAGCAGCGACATTTGACAACATAGCCTCAATTCCAAATTAGTTGGGGTCGGCTACAGGGATCAAACTCTTCCAATGTGCCAGATTTGGTGCAATTGATGGTGAGCTTTCCAAACCATTCAAATCTCTCTTAATTAATGCATCCCAAGTTAACTTCGGTCTACCCCTTACCTTGTCAAATTTCTTTAATTTCTATTGAGTCAAGTTTTCTAGTGGGGGACATTTGTAAGCCGCCGTCTTTGTAGGTGACCAAGCCACCACAACCGCCCTTCTCTAGTCTTTGTGTCAATTGGTGCTACTCCTACTTGTCTTTGAATTTTTGTATATTTCTTATTCTATCTTTATGAGTTTTACCACACATGCATCTAAGCATCCTCATTTCTGCTATTTGAATAAAAACAATATAGGAGCTGCGCCATCAAGTACATTAAATTGAGCGGAATGGAGTAGTTTGATCCATGTGGCCGCCCCAACTAATTTGGAATTGAGCATTGTTGTTGTTGACTTGTATATTGTTTTCCACATGTTAAAAATTACAGTTTACATTTCTTATAAAAAAAATTGCAGTTTAGAGCTTGATTTTTTGGCCACTATTTAGATGTCTTTTACAGTGTATGAAGTAATCTTAGACTATTGAAAGTACTATGGTATATGTGGTTTGATTTGCAATTTAGACTTGTCTGTGGTGTACTTCGGTTTTAAAAGTTGACTGAATTACTTAATGTTTGCTCCTTTACATTTGCATGTCATTGCCTTTGTCATTCTAGGCTGCGAGACTTTAGATCAGCACTGAACATATAGGAGTTGTTCAAGTGATGGCCAATAGCATGTTGCAACAGCCTATTAAGGAATCATATGAATGTTTTTTAGAGATGACAAGCTCATGGCTAGCTCAGTCTTATTGCTTCTTCCCATTATGGTTATTGTCATCAGCCTTCATCTCCTGTCAACACTAGCTAGAAACTTGTCAGCTAATGATGGCTCTTCCAGGATTGCTATGTTTATTATTTATTGTGTGGTGAGCTTATGCACCATGATAGTTTTCTCCCTCATTTTCTATTCCACCTTCTTGTTCGGAGTCATCTTCACTGTGTGCCATACAAATGATGTCTACATGAGTAACTCTACTAGTCTCAAGGAGGTACTGTCGAGGACTGCAACAACGTAGAAGAAAATAGTGATCTCGTTTCCATCCTTCGCTTTTGGTTCTGGTTACTTTGTTTTTCTTTTAGGCATGCTGTTTCCCTTGCCGCTGGTTTCTCCAATTACTGCTAGTGGCTGGGTAATGCATTCATGTGTTGTAGACATGGCTTGCATATTGTTTTTGACATCGTTCTATGTGGTCTACATTCTGGATGTGAGTGATATGGTGAAGGTGTCTGATACGGCTTCAAATCAGACGACTACACATCTGATTGGAGGAGTAAAGGCCGATATGCATCTCAAATTGTTTCTAATCCAATTAACTGTTCTATTTGGCCTTCTGTTGGCTCTCCCTCTGCGGTATCATTATCATTCTGAGATTTTGCAATATGCCATGGAATTTCTTATTGTTCTTCTGATCAGCACATGTCTGCGGAGCTTCTTAATCTTTTTCACAGTGCTCTATACTGCAATAAGAAGCCATAGGGAGATTAAATCCAGATAGAATATTCTGGAGCGTAGTTCAGTTCGCACAAGTTTTTTTTAGTTAACACAACTCTTACTCTATCCGCAGCTCTATGTGGTTAGCACAACTTAAGTTTGTTTTTAGGTTTTGTAGTTTTACTTGAAAAAAATGTAATCGAGATTTTGTAAAGATGCAACTCAAATCACCTATTTTGAATTGTGACAATATATGTGGATCTTCAAGGTGTTTAAATAATCATGCATTTGATGAATCTGCTGTTCACTAACCATTTTTGTTTGTCAATTGGATACCACAGAATATTCTCAATATCAAATTGACTTAAGAGCTTCTTATAAAACCTTAAAATGCTTTGTGATCTATGTTTATTATTTGTACTTTCTGACGAGATGCTTCTTGCGGAAGAGCAAGTATATAGAGCTTAGTGTTTTAGGTGATCTTAAAATTAAGAGTGGATATTGAAGTTATGTTTCAGCTTATCAGTTGCATTTGCAACTACGTGGAAGATAATAGTGTTCTCGGAGGCATCCTTCGATCTTGATTTGTTTTGTTTTCTACTTCCTTGTTTTCATGCTATTGTTCTTACTGTTGGTTTCTCCGAAAACTGTTGCTGGCTGGGTAGTATAATGTATATGCATTTGCTATATCATATATGCATGGCTTAGCCTATAGTACTTTTCACATTGAACTACCTGGTATGCATTCTGGAGGCATGTGATGATGTAGTGAAGACATTTGACAGGACTGCACATATGATGATGGGAGGGGTAAAGGTCCATATATGAGGGTTTAGTTAATGGATTGTATGTATTTGCAGGTCTTGAGCAATTCATTTGCGAATTTGGTTTCATTTGAGCACCTACCCTGTAAGTAATGGTGATTGAGCTTTCTATTGTTTCATTCTTCTTCAATATACCTTAAAACATTGAAATTGTTGGTTTTCCATGCTGAGATTTTTTAAATAGAAATGTGGTAAGAACGAATTATATTGAACTGTAAAAAGTAACTAAAAACCCATATCACTCTTTTTACTGCAGACAAAGTGAGAGCATTCTTGGTAATTTGTTATGGGTTTTATCAATTTGTTTTTCTTGAATTGATTGAAGTGGTGTATATCTTAGATGACTTGTTATGAATTATAGGTGAAAACATTTTGTGAGTATTTGGGCAGATGTTGTTTGTGCATTCAGTGAATTTGGGGAGAAATTAGGTGTTTGTGCATTCCTTAGTGAATTTGGAAATCAGGACAGATGTTGTTTGTGCATTTAAATTTCGAACTTGTAGGTTGGTATATGTTTGGAGATGCAGCAAACTAGTGCTTTAGGTTTTGATTTTTGATTTTGCATCTTAGACAACCTGAATCAAACACGAAACCAAATTCTGTGGATTTTTTTTGTTGTTTAATGCACCCACCATTTCTAGAGTAGGTTTTAATTTCAAGAACTTTGATTTATTGTCATTGTTATTTAGTCATGGTTATTGGCCAATATAAAATAAGAAATTCAAATTTTCTATGAAAGTAGGAGTAGCACCAACCAACCCAAGAAGTTAGTGAAGGTTAGTTGTGGTGGTTTGGACACATCCAAAAAAGGTTTGCAAATGCTTTAGTTAAAAAACTCGACTCAATAAATGCCGAAGAAAATTTGATGATATTGGAGTAGACCTAAGATAAACTTGGGATGCATTAGTTTGAAAGGATTTTGACACCACATCATCAAGTTGTGCATTAAATCAAGCGGAATATATAACTGCCCCGCGACTAATTTGTGATAAGGTTTTGTTGTTGTTAATTGGTATATGGTCGTCCACATGTTAAGAAATTACAGTTTACATCTGATCTGATGTACTAGATTTTTATATTTTTTTTTTTTTTTATTTTATTTGCCACCATTTAGATGTGTTGAAATTAATATAGTATGTGTGCTTTGGTTTGGATCCAATTTCGAAATTTATGTGGTCTACTTTGGTTTTATAAGTTGGTCGAATGACTTAAGTATTTGCACAAAATCGAGCACAATAGAAGAGTTTGATCCATGTAGCTGACACCAATTAATTTTGAATTGAGGCTATGTTGTTGTTGTTGTTTGAATGACTTAAATTTTGCTCCTATATATGCATTTGCATGTCATTGCCCTTCTCATTCGAAGCTGTGAGAATTTCAATCAACGTAGAAGATATAGGAGCTGCACAAGTGATGGCTAGTAGCTTGTTGCAACAGCCTAGTGATGGGTCATATGAGGTGTTGGGGGTTGGAGGAATACTGAAAGAAGCTTCAAAACTGCTCTTTAGAGATGTCAAGCCCTTGACTAGCTCAGTCATCTTATTGCTTCCCTTTATGGCAATCGCTATATATCTATCTCCATCGCGCGATACCACTATAGAGAAATGCCTTGAATGATCCTGATTATGACTTTAATATGATCGTTAAAGCGATTATTTTCATCTAATGCTTGGAGGCAATTTTCTTGCTCATTCTGTGTCCTACATTCTTGTTTGTAGCCATTTTCACTGTGCTCCATACAAGTTAATGTCTACATGAGGAAGTCCACTAGTCTCAAGGAGCTATTATCAAGGACGTCTTTCTGGATTTGATTTTTTTGCTGCTTCCTTATTGCATTAATTACTTCTGTTTCGCTTACCAACTATTTCTGCAAAACCTGCTTCTGAAAATTGGTTAGTGTTTGCATGTGTTGCATACTTGGTTAATACCACAGCATCTGCAACATTGAGCTAAGTGGTATACATTCTAGATTGCTTTGATGAAGTGAAGGCGTATTTTGCGGCTAAACATCTGATTAGAGGGGATAAGTATAGTTGTTGATGCTGCTGATTATATCAGGGTAGTTTTTCTTGCTATATAAAAGGCCCACGTATGCACACATTATAAGCAGCTTTTGAGGCATTTCTGTTGACCATATTTAGTGTTTTAGGTGATCTTATTATACATTCAGTGCAGTTATTGAAGTCAGTTGAGTTTTCAATTTCCATTATGTACTGCTACATGGTTTTGTATTGGTTATGGATAATATATAGATGATTATACAAGGATTTTCAAAGGAAATCTTCAATATCAAATAGGTTAAGGCTACCAACGACTGGTGCGTTGGAGTGGTTCAACACTCCAACAATTTAAGAGGACATCTTGAGTTTGAGACTCCACGAACGCAGAAACTATCGTTGGTAGAGCTTTACCCCTTAATGCATAGGCCAATTCAAATCAAACTTGTAATAGTTAGTTGAGTTTGGATATAAAGTGGTCAAGACCAAAAACAAAATGGGTCAATGCTTAGCTATCTGCATTTTGATCAATGTTTTCAATGCAAATTACTTTGTGATGTTTTGCACACCTTTTTTTTTTATGGGAAAGAAATCGCAACTTGTCCATATTGAGGCTCGAATTCTTGATCTCATATTCAAGTAAACTCATACCAATCAATTAGTGAGCCATTCACTTAATTGAGCACACCTTTAAATTTAAGGCCCCATGAAATCACTCCATCAAGAATTTATTTCTCGCAAGGGAAAGTGGGGCATTCCCATTGAAACTCTTGTGGAGGAAATTAATGTTTTGTTTTGGGTTAAGGTGCCTTTTCATGTCAAGGTTAAAAATGTGCCACCACATAAATTAATACTTGTACAAGCCCTTGATCATACGGTAGAGAATTGTCCAGTTAATTGTTAAATCCCAAAATTCTAGAGCTTGAGAAGGAAACTTTTATCTAAGGTGGGCCAAAGGGGGTGTGGTGTCGTTGCTTAGAGATGTGCACTACAACTCTGGATGAGGCAAAGATTGTGAATAGACCAGTTCAACAGGGTCGGTGCCCGCCCAACCCGGTACGGCCCTATTTAGATTAAGCTTGGGTCTTAAAATTCTTACACAAGCCCGAGTAGGGCTCGAGCATGCAAAAGCCTAACCAACTTAAAGGCGGGCTTGGGTTTGGACACTTGGCCCAAGCTCGAATCGCGTTGAAGTTTTATATATATTCATGTAAAAAGAAAGGTTGATTATGAATTTTGAACCCAAACCACTTGGTATAAGGGAAAGTCTTAACCAATACTACACCGTCTTCTTGTTGTAATTTTCAATATTTATTAAATATATTTAATTTTTGAAAATATAAGCAACTATATTTAGGCTCGCAAAAGCCCACCCATGCCTAATCCATTGTGGGCTTTTGTGGGCTTGAGTCCGCCACATTTAGAATTGAGTATGGGCGGGCTAAGACAGAGCCTTGAAAAGAAAACCCTTCTAGGCTCGACTTAGGCCCTCTCAGGCCCGCCTGTTGAACTGGCCTAATTGTGAGTATCAATTCTGAATGTAATTAACTACATTATGTTTTCTTGATTTCTCTGAGTTATATGTTAGGGGCGCTCAACTAACTCCTACATAATTAGTTGAACCAAAGTAAATTAAGAGAGGCTAAGAAGGTTTGAACACTCACAAAATATTAAAAAAACTAAAATCTTGTTTAAGGTTAAACTTGATATGTATTGATTAAGAAAGATTAAAAGAACTTTACTTCATGCTATGAAGTGCGCTAAATCAAGGAAAGTAAAAGAATTTGTTCCTTTACATGCATTTGCCTTTTCTTTTCTTTTTTTTTTTTTTTTTTCCTTCTTCTTTGTGTTCTTTTTGAGCCAATGAAGTTCACCAACATTTGAGGGATATTTAATGTATTTACTAACCTCTTTTTTTTTTGCAAAAGTATTTACCAACTTAATTATTGGGAGCTACTAATACTATATAATTAATAGGGGCTAATATTCAGTTACTCCCTAATTTATTTATTTTTTGGTAAATACTACCTAAATTTATTATGGATCGAAATTAAATTACGCAAAAGTTCAAAAAGTTTGAGATCGCCACATATTTTGAATTGGGTAGTACGATCTAGTTTGAAGATTGGGGAGCTCCACCACAGATTTTTAGTTAAAGATGTGTTTGGGTGTAGGAAAAATGAGTATTCCTGCAAATGGGGGGGGGTTTTTTTTTTGATGAAATCGTGAAAGTACTACGTTAACGTTATAATTAAAAAAGAAACAACTCATTCTTTCATGCTTCCCCAGCCAAATTAATTGATGCCGCCTCTCATCTCTTAAATTCTAAAATTCTTTTTTTATTCACCTTTGTGATTTTTGTTCTTGACAACCACCGATCCTCTCAACGATCGGAGGCGGTTCCAATCAAATCTCTTTTACTCTTTCTTCATTCAATAAAGAACAGATCTAACCAGATTTATGAAGATTGGTTCATCCTTGTTACAGTACATTTTCATCAACTGTGTTGTATGGATTTGTGCGGCACGCTGAATTATTTTGTCTTTAGTTTTTACCTTATAATTTTTCTTCCCTAATTGAAAATCTTTTATTTGCCTTCTCCTTGTTGAGAAGTTTTGTTATTCGTTTTGTAGTTCTACTACTTTTGTGTATTCTCATGAGTTTCAACATTGTAGAGAGTAATCATTGATTGTCAAACTGTTTCAATTTCGGAAAAAAAGTCAAATTAATGGCATTTTATTTGCACAAATAGGATTAGCGAATCAATGTACTTGATTCACTGTCTGGTCCTATATGAGTGATGAATGATTAATGAAATTTCGATTTCTCTTCAAAAAAAAATCACAAAGTTTCCATTACGTTAAGCTAATTAGTAATGCATTTGCAATTAATTATTGCAGGCAAAGTCGCGTCGAAAATTGAGTCGCTAATTTGTTTTTAAGTAGAGAAAGAAATTGTTATAAAAAAAATGCTTAATTGGTTAAAATATCTTAATCTTTTACAACTTTTATTATTATATCATAACCTTTTTTGAAATTTGTTATTATATCCTTACTTTTCTACATTGAAAAAATTGTATTCGACTTGTATAGGGTCTGTATTTACTAAAAAAATTTAAAAATTGTATCCTAAGTTACTTTTTTCTCCAAATTTGATAACGTGACACTTAAATAATAACTTTAATCCTACCAAAATAATAATAATAATAATAATTTTAAGCCACCTCATCAACTATAATTACTAAAATTATTACTTAATTTATTTTTTAAGCTCATTAATTAAATGTTACCTCATCAAATTTAAGGTTAAAAAGTGAAGTAGGATATAAATTTATCAATGTAGAAAGGTTAAGATATAATAACAAATTCAAGAAAGTTAAGATACAATAGCAAAATTTGTAAAAGGTTAGGATATTTTAAACAATTTGACAAAAAAAAAAGTAGAGAAGGAAACTGAACTCACTACTGTTTTTACTGTAGACAAGGTGATCGATGATTTGATAGCATTGAGTTCATGGTAATTTGTTTCATTTGTTTTTGATTTCTTGAATTGATTGAAGTAGTAGCGTATATCTAATGAGATAACTTGCTATGGATTGTGGTATTAGGCACATATTTTTTGTGCATTCCGTAGTGAATTTGGGGAAAAAAATTAGGATTCGATCTAAATTACTTCGCAATAAGAAAGAATTAGTGTGGTCTACTTTTTGAACTTTAATTTTGTATAAGGTTGGTTTATGTTTGGAGAAGTAGAAAACTACTTATTTATATATATTTATATATGTTTGCTTTTTTATTTGCATCTTAGAGAACCAGAATCAAACACGAAACCGAGTTTCATGGATTGTTTTTTTACTTGTCATTGTTAGTTTTTGACACTTTTGATATTTCACTGGTATATTGTTGTTCAAGTGTTAAAAATTTACAGTTTACATCTCATGTTTTAGAGTTTGATTTTTTTTGCCACCTTTTAGATGTCTTTTTACAGTTCATGAGGTATCAGACTCACTGTTGAAACTAATATGGTATATGGGGTTTGATTTGGTTTGATCTTGTCATATTTTTGAGGCCTACTTTGGTGTTATAAGTTGGTAATTGAATGACTTCAAGTTTTCTCCTTTACTTTTGCATGTCGTTGCGCGCCCTTCTCAATCAAAGCTGTGAGAATTTCGATCGGCATAGAAGATATAAGAGCTACACAAGTGATGGTCACTAACATGTTGCCACATACTACTAAGAAGTCATATGAGGTGTTGGGGGTAGGAGGAATACTGAAACAAGCTTTAAAACTGCCCTTTAGAGATGACAAGCTCATGTCTAGCTCAATCATCTTGCTTCTTCCCATTATGTATCTCTCTTCATCTCGCAGCACCTTAATCAAGAAATATCAAGCCAGCTGATGACTCTTCTAAAATTGCTAAAGAGATTATTTCTACTTTAGTCAGTATGTGCGTCGGGGTGGTTTTCACGCTCATTTTCTATGTCACCTTCTTGTTTGGAATCATCTTCACTGCGCGCCATACATCAGGTATCTACATGAGGAAGTCCACTGATCTTAAGGAGCTATTGTCAAGTACTGCAATGATGTGGAAGATGTTATTGTCTGAATGCTCCACCATATCGCCGGTTGAACGCATTGTTGAATTGACGCCGAAGACGCTACGAACTTGATGAAACTGAAAGTTTGCAGATTGAGCTAAAGTCTAAATACTCTATCTCCTTTAGACAATAATGTCCCACAAACGTACTTGCGGTTGGTAGTTCTTGCCTCCCAAGATACAACAATCACGGACCTACGGCAGTAGCACTTCAGACCGTAGGAAAAAGTGGACCAAATTGTTTGTACTCACTCTTACCAAAGAAAATGCTTTGAAAAAACTAAAATCGAAGAAGGAAAAGCAGGACTGTTTTTATCTTATTCGAAAAAACAGAGAAGTAAAAATCGATATAAAACCTATGTAGGAAACTCATATTTATAGTTGCTTTGTGATTGTCCACCAAAAGGTGTGTGCATTTCTCCATATGCATCGTATCATTTCAAAAGTATGTTCCTGACTTTTCAATACCACAGTGAACTGTCACAAATACATACATTGTATTAATTGTTAGATGACACTTCAAATTCACACATCCAAATGAATTGAGACCAATTAAGCACACATCCATGCATTTTGCCATCTCCAACTAATGCATACATAGCGTTTGATAAGTTAGTTTGTTGTTTAACAAAGCACCTCTTCAAAACGTTATCAACGTTTTAATATATGCATGTATCTAGTAATTGTGTTTTTCTACAACACAACGTACGTACACAATAATGTATATAATACTAATTCACTGTCACTATACATATGGCTCACAAATCAAAGAAATACAAACATAATATGTATTTTCCATACATTCTCAGTGTATTTCCATTCATAACTAGGTACATGGCTTATAAATACAAGTCATAATTCCAACAGAAGAAAATAGCGATCTCGTGGCTATCCTTCGGAGTCGCTATTCTTTACTTCGTCCATTTTCTTTACATGTTTTTCATGTTCCAATGGTTCCTACAATACTTGATGCTAGTTGGGATTGGCCACATATAATGTCTACTCAATAGTTCCTTTGGCATTGGCCTTCATGGTATATATTGTGGAGGAATGCAATGTCAAGAAGGAGAAGGAGATTGATATAGCTGAGCATCTGATTGGAGGGATAAAGGTCCACGTGTCATGTTGTTTTTAATCCAAGTGTTTGCTCCAGTTGGTCTTATGTTTCATGTTCATAATCAATGCGACTACCATTCTGAGATTTTGCGATATGCCATGGAATTTCCTCTTATTCTTCTTATAAGCACATATCAGCAGAGCATCTTTATGTTTTTAATGGTGTTCTACTGCGAGAAGAAGCCATAGAGAGTACAATTCAGACAGAATCAGGAGAGGCATAGTTCAGTTCTCACAGAACTTGATTTAGTCTCTTGGTTTTATTGTAGTTAAAACTTGTTGTGTCATCATCGGAATATCTGTTAAGTAGGAAGTTGTTTTGCTGATTTTTAGTAGTTACTAATCTGTGGTTCTTCATACTGTTATGACTAAGCCTGAATTTAATTCCTAAAATCTTTACTATTTAGTGTTTACTAGTTATGCATGTGAAAGAGAGTCTCAATTGTGAGCATAATCTTCTTAATTTCAATGTTCAATCAACAAGCCTTTGATAAATTATAGTTGTTGAGATGCTGCTGATTATGTCACAGAAGTTTTTTTTGCCTTTTTTTGCTATAGAAAAGGCCCACTTATGCACACATTATAAGCAGCTGTTGAAACATTCTGTTGGCCCTATTGAGTGTTTTATGTTTCATTATGTGCTACATGGTTTTGTACAAGTTACGGATATTATATATAGGTGATGAAACAAGGAGATTTTCAAAGGAAATCTTCAATACCAAACGGTTTAAAGCTTAATTATCTGCATTTTGACCAATATTTTCAATGTGAGTTACATTGTGGCACTTGTAATCAAAGTGACAGTATGACAGAGTTGTACAATACTTGAAGGTCATGCAATACACATGAGATATGTCTACACTTGCAGTGTATATACCATGCCCATCTTTAAATAAAAGTTGTCACAAATTCATTCCTGGATGAATTTATTTCTCACAAGGGAAAGGTGGGGCACTCCTCTTGATATTCCTGTGGGACAAATTAATGTAGCACCACATAAATTGTTGTTGTTGAATGGGGGGATAAGGTTCTCTCACCTTATTCAAGACCAAAATAGTTGTTGAAATATTTTACTGGAAGGTCTACAACAAACTCCAAAACCGTTCGGTAGTCAGGCTAAAGTGTCAGGCTAAAGTGAATTTCTTAAAAGCTTATAGAAGAAAATAGAAATCAGGCTGAAGTCCCTTTCAATTCATGCTTCAAACTTATATTAGATAGGGGTGGAAAAAACAAATCATATCAAAGCACTCCCTTTCAACTTAATTAAGGCATAGTTTTGAGTGTGAGCAACTGCAAAACAGAACTGTAAGATTTTTTTAGAATCTTCTTGGGTTAATTTGGCTCCTTTGGGCTTGGATGGTTAGATCTCGATGATAATACGTACAAAATCAGTCCAACAAAGCCCTAATAGGATTTGCATCACGATAATGTTACTGAGATGCGATTGATGACTAGTAGGTCATGGGATTGAAATTGTCATTAAAGTTGGTCTATTTTGAATAACAAGCTAGGGCGGACGACTGACTCTTGTGGGAATATAGTCAAGGCTAATTAGGGAGGGACCGAGAAAAAGGGTTTCACACACTTGCAATTATAAAAAAAGAAGTCCTAGAAAGAATGATTGTCTCTCAAGGAAGTGTTGGTGTTGCTTTAAAGCAAAGTCGATAAACTCAGTACGCACTTATGTTTTTTTCCTTTTTTTAAGTGAGAACAAGATTCTTCTCTCAAACCACCAAATTTAACAGAATTAGTACAAGCACAGATCACAAATACAAACACACACACACACACACACACACCCATTTTTGATGTTTCATGGATTATCAGATAAGAAACCACAATGAGCCCCTCACAGCCTCAACTGAGTCCTCACATCCCTCACTGTCCATTCTAGCCATTCTCACTGAATCGCTTCAAATCCCAGGCAAGAACACCAAATCCAAGCTCACAATCACACTCCTCACACTCTTCCCATTCTGTTTCCTATCACTATGTGCAGATCTATCCACGACACACCTCATAATCTGCATCGTTTCGCAGATGGAAAGCCTCCAAACTACTACAAACCACTCTGCCCCTTATAACTTCAACGGCATTGTAGGAGAAATCCTACGACAAACATGCCTCCTACTAGGCCTAGAAATGGCCCTCCTCTTCAGCTTCTGCCTCGCCGCCCTCATTTCCATATCCGCCGCAGCACAGTCCAACGCGACAAACTACAATTTACAAGAATTGGGATTGAGAGAATTGGTTTCGAGAATCGGTAGAGCTTCGAAGGGACACCTTATCACTTGGATCTACATATCTTTCATCACAGTCTCTCTAGTGGGATTGATTTTAATCTTGGTAGGTGTTATGACAGTGACAATGCCAGAACTAGAGATTGTGGTGCCTGTTGTGTTGGGCATTGTGATTGTGATTTTGGGCACACTAGGCTACCTATACTTGGCTGTGATTTGGGTTCTTAGCCTTGTAATTGCTGTGGTTGAAGAAGATTTTGGGAGTGAAAGAACATATGTACATGTTGGTTCAATTGGAAGAGCTAGAGAAGCTAATTCAATCAAAAGAAGGCTTAAATCATCTGCTCTGATACTGGGTTTTTCAATTGTTAGTGTGGCAACAGCTCTGCTACTTAGATGTGAAGTAGTCATGGCCTTGTCATGTATGTGCTTGGTGAAACTGTTCTTGTGCTTGGGCTATGTTGTGTTTTACTATGAGTATAGGCTGAAATATGGGGACCAAATTGAGGAGGAAGAGAGGTTGTTGTTAGGGTCTTATGCTCCTCCATCGACGTCGGCGACTATTGTGACGACAACATCGGAAGGTACTACCAGTGGTGCTGTTAATTCTGCTTTGACAATCACCATAACCAGCCAAGGAGATGGTTGTGATGAGCTGCCTTAGCAAGATAAGTGAATAATTATGAGAGAATCAGAGAAGCATGTAGAGTTTTAGAACTTAGTGGCAGAAGAGTTATTTAATTCAAAGATAAAAATATTGTTACAGCTTATTGGATTCTTTTGTTTAGTTTTGTTTTCATTTGGGTTTCTAATGTTATTCAAAGTCGATGGATAGGGCACAAAATAAGGGGGAATCAATATATATATATATATATATATATATATTTTTAAGAAATATTATTCATGACTCATGGGCTCACAATTGACTCTAATTATAAAATTAGATGAGCATAAGTAGGAAAGGGTGGGGCAAAGGTTGCGATGCTCATAATTATCATATAAAAGAAAGAATAATTAACAATTCGGTAGAAAATCTAACTCGGGCGAGTTGGCCTAAGAGTAAGGGCGAAGGCATTACTGAGTGGGTTAGACTCACGGTCTAAAGTTCGATTCTCCACGACAATCAAATATTAGGCCATTGGGGTCTCTTTCTCCAATTCAAGGCCCACGAGACTAGTTAGACAAATGTTTGAATACCATAGTTAATCAAAAACAAAATCAGTACAGAATCTAGTGATGCAGTTAGTTTAGGTGTCACTTTTCTTTTTCTTTCCCTTTACTTGCTACACTTTCAGTTATAGAAGAAGATTATACATGTATAGGTAGTACAACTACGTACCTCGGATCATATGTTGTTTGTGACCCGAGAAAACGTAATGGAATAGCACATAATGCGTGAGAGGTTTAAATTGTTGTTAATTTTGACAGTTGTGCCTTTTCAATTCCGTTTGTTGTCCATCACTTGAGATGAAGTTAAGAAAAGAATGCTTAAGTTGCCATATATTTTGGTCCACTCACATCACATTCAGAACTTTATACTCTTCAGTTTCTGACACTAGGATGAAGTCTATATCTTCTTCAATGTGAACCACTTTTTTCTAGGGTCAACATTTATTATGATTTCACAATGTTCCCTTACATTATTACAATCAAACATCAACGATGGAGAGGCGATTAAACTTGAGTCCACAACATGGACATTTCCTCCCAATCCCAATGAAGTACTTCAACAAGTAATTAATTAGATTCACCGCAACAAATCAATCCAATCTCAATTGATATAATAATAGATTGATCAGTCTCATCAATGTTAAATTATTATTATTATTATTATTATTATTATTATTATTATTATTATTATTATTATATGTCAATGGATGTTCAATCTGTCTTGATCTCTTCTCAATTAAAATCTAATTAATTAATTCGATGGGCGATGATCAGGAGCACCTTCTTCCACATCTTAAAGTAATCGAAGGATATAATGTAGTTGTTGCGACTCGAACTTGAGACAATTGCCTTAGTCGACGTCTTAAGCTAGAGTTGTTACTACTGCACCACACCATTTGAATGCCTCAATGTCAAATTAGTTAAAATTGACTACAGAGGTGGAAGCATGTTTTTTTCATTGTGTTACAAGCATAATTGGTTTATATTAATATCTTTTTAGTAAATTTTAATTAAATAAAACTATCTTATGAAGGTCAAATTAGCGACAATGGCAAGCACACAATATACTCAAAAATCTAAACTATGATTTGACAAAAAGAAAACACTGTGAAAGTACCACGTACTTTGTCCATTATTCATAAAAAGTGAAAAAAAAATTGGGAAATTGGGGATTTTATTGAGTGTTTATTCTTTTTTGTTTTGAAGAATGTTGGGTTAGAAAATTAATTTTTAACAAAAAAGAAATCATTTTTTAGGGTTTATATGCAAATGTTTTGGGAGATTTTATAGAATTTAGGATATATTTTGAGTGATACCTTGTCTAATTTTAAAATAAAAAATGATGTTTTGACACGCTCTTAAAGTGACGCACCTATTGAAAATTCATGCAATGTATTTTCAAAATGTGTGAACACGTAGAAAGAAACGTGTCACACTGTTTTTTTTTTTTAAGAAAAATTGAAATTTCATTAATCATTCATAGCTTAATACATGACCAAATATATAATCAAGTATATTAATTCGCTAATCATATTTGTACAAACAAACTATTATTAATTTGGCTTTTTTTGGAAATTGAAATAGTTTAACAATCAAGGATTGTTCTTTACAACGTTAAAACTCATGACAATACACAAAAGTACTATAACTACAAAACAAATAACAAAACTTCCCAACAAGGAGAAGACCTAAAACTTCTCAAAAAAGGTAATACCTAAAACTTCTCAGGGAAGAGAAGACAAGTCAAAGACTTCTAACTAGGGAAAAACTAACTATAAAGTAAAAACTAAAGATAAATCAATTCAGCGCGATGCACAAATCCATGTAACATTATTGATGAAGACGCATTGCAACAAAGATGAACCAATATTTACAAATCTAATTAGATCTGTTTTTTATTGAATGAACAAAGAGTAAAAATAGATTTGATTGGAATCACAATCGTTGAGAGGATCGACGGTGATTAAAGAATAAAAATCATAAAAATCAATAAAAAAATAATTTTTTCAATAAAGTTAGGTTGTTATGATACCCTAAATATTGATTTAATTTTTTTTTTTTATTTCAATAGGAATCGAACCATGATTTCTCTATGTATTGTCTTTTTTGGTTTTTTTTTTTTTTTTTTTTTTTAAGGGGGCTAGATAGCTCCACGATATATATATCTCCATTTCTTCTCACCTTTGGACGCCCTTCTGTCTATCTTCTTCTTACCCATCTCTCTCGCACCTCAAAGTAATTTCGGCCAAAGCACAAACGCTCGCCAACCCAACAACGAGGTATTTTTTCGTTCAAGTTCATCAATTCATGCACTTTTGTTATTCTTCACTTGTTGTGTAGTTTGTGATTTTGAGCTTGGATTGTGTTTTTCTGTTGGTGCAAATGGTTTGATTTCATCATAATCAGGACCTTATTAATCTGTAATTAAAGATCCCTCAATTAATTAAAACCCTATCCCTTAATCAAACCCTTCATTAATGCTTCACTTGATCATGTTTATATCCCATTCTTTGTTTTTTTTCTTTTTTTTAAGAACCCTAAACCCTTATATCCCATTGTTGTTGCCCCAACCACCACTTCACCTCTGCTATTAGTTTACATCACAATATTTGAGCCAGGCCTGTGTTCCGTTTTATCAGTAGTTGAAGGTTATGTGCTGTTGTTGAATCACATATTGTTGTGGTGACAGTAAGAATTATTAATGAATTAAAGAGTCTTCTTCAAATGTTCATGTTTGATTGCTTGAAGAAGTGAAGTGTTTTAATGACCATTAATTGTTCAAGTTTCAAGGAGGGGTGAAATGGACATACTTGTCAAAAGATGAAAACGTCTTATAATTTTGGAAAAAGAAGTTTTGGTCAAAACGACCTATATTGATCGAAGGAGGGAGTACATAAGAAGAAAAAAAAAAAAAAAAAAAAAAAAAAAAAAAAAAAGTGGGGCCCTAGGCAATTACCTTGCCGCCCAATTTGGGGCCGGCCCTAGATGTTGGTAATATCTGCTAATAGCAAAGCATCGCGCGTTTGATGTATGATGTAGTGTTACACTTTTTCCCTCCCACTTTACTCTTTTTGTACATGTGGAGGTTTCCTATGCTCAAACTTCACGTTAACGTTATGATTTTGTGAGTTGAATCTCGAGAAACAAATAATCAAAATTAAATCTGCTTACCCATGGTCAGTCACCAAAATCCCTAACTCTTCTCGAGTCTCTCTCGTTTGCTTGTGTTGAAATCGCTCTACCACTAGTCGAAATCTTCCAACGCAAAGCCAGGCCCTGCTTTTTGGCGGTAGTGCTTATTTTACTTAAATCGGTCTCCCTAATATCTAAATAGAACTCCGTTTGACCAACCAATTGGGTGACCCAATGGTAAGCTATGGTGTTTGGGAGTAAAAGGACATGGGATCAAACCGTGGAGGAAGCAAATGTTTCTTTCTTATCGAAAAAATAGAACTCCGTTTGATTTTTCCTATCTCAGAGGCTCTTTATTTGTTCAACTCAAGTTAGAATGGACTGATTTCTTGGGTAACTGAAGGATGTGGGTTTAATTGTCCTGACCGGTTAGTAGCTTATTTTAATTTCATGTGTAGCTACATGTGTAAGTCAGAACACAAGTGAGGTTAATGGCTTATGGATACCAATTTTAAGTGTTTACAACACAAGAAGGGCCCATGCATGTTATGAATTAATATATCTAAATAAGCGACCTCAAATTTGTGTTGTTCATGCTTCAAATCTGTTGATTACTTCTGGATTTCTTTATAGTTTATAAATGTTCATCTCTTTAATTAATTGCAGTGATTATGTTAAAAATTAGGGCTATATCTTGACTAAACTCAGCTTTATCTCAACTTTGTTTTTTTAAAAACGTGTGGTTCACTGCATATTAATAGACACTTCTAATTATACTCAAGCTAGGAAATTCTAAACATCCTGATGTAGAGATTAAATTAGAGTAGAAATTTTCTTTATTGAGTCCTCGTAAGATTAGAAGTTTAGTTTCTATTTTGATTAGGATCAGAAATTTTTTGTGTTGTTAGAATTTGTTAGTTTTATTTATTTTCGTCACTTTATTTAATATAACTAGGCGGCATCCCGTGATTCACGCACGTCCAAGACCAAATATCTATATATAAATTTGAAAAGGAAAATTCAAGTGACAAAAAATGAGAAAGAAATTATTATGTAATCTTTAGTGACAAAAGATTTTTTCTATACACGTTAGTGTTTTAGTAATGTTTTGTATTGTCATGTGTTCTACATGTTTATGAAAAAAGTCTTTGATTAATAATTTGTATCTATAGATAGAGAAAAAAAATAGCCACTTGGTTTTTTTTTATGAAGACTCATTAGTGTAGCTAAACCAAATCTAAATTTTGATGAATGAAACGCACTTAATTAGCTTTTTTTAGGGAAAAAAGAGTTGAAAATACAAAAATAGATATTATGACATTATAATATCACGTGTGAAGTAAAAAAAAATAAATAGCTGACATCTTTTTCTTTAATCTAATTGCATGTGTGAGATTGTACAATTACAATTTAAGTTTTCTAATTGTGTGTGCCGATTAAGCTGGGCACACTAATTAATTGTCCAATTTGTACTATCATCAATCTAAACAATTTATGAATGCGTAATTCAAAAATTATAGGTGTTGTCAATGTTATTGGAGAGTTATATTTGAAATCAAGTTGGACTTTTTTGTATTGTATTTGTGGCTAATAATAAAGAATAGCCAAAATATCGATAAAGCTATGGAAATCCTAAATAACGTGATTAATAACAAAAGTGATAACGTGAGTACTACAGTATCTAAGTTATCTACGTAATTGGTTTTTATATAAAGCTAATAACAAAAGAAATATACAAATAGCTAAACGTTATTTAATAACAAAGAATACATAAAAAATCAAAGCTAAAAAGAAGGTGGACATAGTAAATCGAAAAAAGAAAGAAAGAAAGAAAGTGTGTTATCATAATTGGAAGAAATAGAAATAGTGACATGATCATGCCACGTGTCAATCCATGGGTGTTTCTCACATGCCACATGTTGCGTTGTGAGAGATTCTCGCAAAAACAGTTTCTTTATATGTGTGTGTGTATATATATATATATATATATATATATATATATATGTATGTATGTATAAATTTAGATGGTTATTATTAGGATTTCAAATTCCATTTTGCTGAAAAATTTTCTCTCTTCTTCTACTTGATTTCTCTCCTCTAATCCTCCACTACTTCCCCATAATCTAAATTACGTATTTAAATTAAAAAACATCTCCTCAATGTAGTTTGTTATTGTGGTGTCAACACCTTTCAGATTTTGTAGTAGTTTTAAAATGGTCGACTTTGTAATGCCCATAGTTTCACCTCAATGTTGATTCTTGTTTCTTCTCTTTATATATACATAAGATCTTGTGCATCCAATTGATGTTATCCATTAAAATAGTCTTGATTGCTGGCAAATGCAACAAACCATGTCATCTAAACTTGGATTATGGATTAACTTTTCAATACCTTAGCTGTATGACGTCTTTTTAGGGAAATGAAGCCCTGTTATGAGCTCTGATGACTTGAGTGTGGCAATAACTGTTATGTGATTTCTTCTTCTCTTTGCCTACACAGATGGATCATTGCCCTTGTGGTACAGCTCCTTCTCGTGTCAGTGCAAAGCTCAGCTTTGGTTCAGAAACGTATACTGTCAAAGCCAACAATGGCATTCTCTCGGAGCAGCTTGCATCAATGAAAGAACAAAGTATGATCATACTGAAGGAATTCATTACCAAACACAATGTCCCAGATGATGTTCCGGATGAAACTGTTGAATTCTCTTCTGAAGATGATGAAGAAGCTCTTGATGAGAAGCCTTCAGTAAGACGCAGGAAGCGGAAATGATAGCTACCCCTTTCTTGCCCCATGCATTTTTTACAATCTTGATTTGTGTCTCTGACCATATTTTATGTTGCAAGAGCTTCTGAATTATTACCAAACTTGATCATTTTTAATTGCGTTACAATTGTGTTTCGACCTGAAGATAGCACACTGTTTTTTTTTTCCTGGAAATGCGGTCATCTAATGTGATTGCACAGCTGAAATAGGTGGAGACGAATGCATCATGCATGGCTATTCAGTATTAGCAGCAAGTAGAGTATTTTTATTTGCCTTTGAAAGCAAGTAATCAAGGGTATGTATTAAATACTAGATTAGAGTGAAAGGGTTAAAACAGAATTATGAAAAGCAGCATCCATCCATGCATGAACCACCTCACCAAGGGAGGGCGCAATTATTTGTCTAGTGATGACAAATGTATGCATCAGTTCATAAATTTATATTGCCTCCTAAAATATGAGAGAAACGTACAAATATTCCTTGACAAGGCGTCACAATGTATAGTAGCTAGATAATTGGCAGAACACATCCATATTCGATTGGATTAATGGGCCATTATAAGAATCAATAATGTAGAACTTGTTTTTATTCAACATGGCCCATTATATTTTGAAAATAGAAATGATTAATCATGACCAAGAAAGTATATAAATAGAAAAATATATTAGATGGATAGCTCTATTGATTTGATATATTTAATTAAACACTCTATTTACATGTTGGATTAATTAATCAAATTAACACCCTCAATATAGCTTAGTGATTGTGATGCTCATCCATGAAAATTGTCATAGGCTTAGGGCATCTCCAATGCATGTATTGCACCAAAATGGTTCAACTTTTGCACAATTTCGATGTAAAAAGTACACAAAACACTATTTTCGTCTCCAACCCGGTATACCAAATCTTACATCAAAGGTGAGTCTCAACACGTATTTACCCAAAAGTCACTCAAAAGCATGCCAATTTTTTTTTAAAAAAAAGTTGATGCCTGACCCACAACAACCCCACCCATTTTCTCAACACCAATTTGGTGCAAATGCTACAGAGCACCATATATGCGCAACACTGTAGCATGACACCACTTGGTGTTTGTCTTAACGCAAGATCGGAGTGCAATCCTGCACCAAAGCATCCTCTCATATTGACGATGGGTTGAAGTTGTTCTTAAGGCTTGCACTTCACCTTATGAAGGAAAAGAAGAATTGGTTTGTGCAATGTTGCATAATTATTAATGATTTTACCTTAAAAGTTTTGGTGTTTGGCCCTAAGGAGTGTGGTCTAGGATATAATTGATACTAAATTTGAAAGATTACGATATAATTGATAAATTTCAAATGTTATAATATAATTGATACAACTTGTAAAGGTTTAAGATATTTTTTTATTATTAGGCCATAATAAAGCTAATGCTCGACTCTTTTTCCTTGATTTTTTAAGAGTTAAATATGAAGACGCAAGGCAAATATTAGGCCAGGATTGTCTGTTTGATTGTGATCATAATACTCTTGCATTTGGATGTCGAATCCAAATGTAATGAATCATATAACTGCAGGTTTTTTGAAAAGAAGTTCTCATCCAGAGGGACCTTGCCTCGTGCATCTCATATAGTATCACTTTTGAAACACAGTTCAAGATTGTAACAAATAATGTAGTTGGGAATAGGTGACAGTTTGAAACACTTTCCTCTCCAATAAGCAAATACAACAACAACAACAACAACAACAACAATTACTCGAGATTAGCCACACGAATCAAATGCTTCCATTAACCTCAATTTTAAACAATTTATATATTGTCACAATCCATTAAATTCTTCTTAATAAATGCATCTTAAGTTATACTGGTGAGAATCTAACGATCTACTATCAAATTCATTTAATTTATTGGGGCATTTATAGCTCATCGTCATCATCCGAACTTCCGGGTGTAAGTCGATCCTCCAAGCTCACCGTAGCTTGCGGACTCCTAATAACAATGCCGCTTGTCTCGTCTCTCGAGGTATAGTAGACCGTCCATCCATGCTGATCCGCACCGAAAAACGTGCGTCGTATGCGATCCTCCATGATATACGTATACATATATAATACACGGTAGAATCATAACACATACATATAATTCTCGTTAACCACCCATTTCTTATTGCTTCCCAACTAAAAGTTCTAGGCAATTCATCGGGTTTCCACATCTAATTTGTTTTAAAATTTATGCTCTTTTATTTACTTTATTTAATTCGAGCCCTATCGACCTTGCTCGATATTAACCGTGGCGGCCCCATCATCCCGAGGCCGCCCAGGACCCCGTTTCTGCTAGTGCACCGGAAACCACCGCCACGTGTATAATCGCTTTCGACTTTAGATAATTATCGAGATAATTCATTAAAGTCACTTAATTTATCATTTTAAAGAAATTAACAGCGGAAGAACTTAAAGTTTATCAAAATGCATATATATGTAAATATAAGTTTACGATCAAACCTATAGTGGAAAACCCTTTGATCATGTGCATACAAAGCGATCAACTATAACAAGTAGGTATACCAAGTACAAGTGTGTATCCAATTTCCCAACCCCAAAACATAATACGAAATATCAAAACATTATAATATCTACACACATACCAAGCAGGCCTCGGCGTAGGCAAGTTAGATGTAATCGCCGATGATCCCCTTGCCTCGCTAGTACTAGGATCTCGCGCCACCACCACAAAAGCCGATGGCGAGCCCAAGTAAGTAAAATCCCAAGGAAAACCACCGTGCATAAATAATTAATGAAATAATTATCTGAGCCAACAAGTAGTGTTAAATAAACATGCGGAAAGAAGGAAAATGTGCGCATTAAGCGCTTTCAAAGCTAATCGCATGTATATAAACACAACGATAGACAAAAGGGGTGAACACAACTACTAAGTGCGTACTAGGACCAGGAGCCCGGTCGTGGCTCATGCCTCCGACCCTACGATCGTATCCCAGCGACATTAACCTTAGTGGGCTAATCGAACGCGTGAAATGGAGTCCAACTCGGGATATCATCTACCGAATTCCTAGATCACGCGCTACACACCCACCAACGACCTCAACCACCGTGGATACATAGACGGTACCATAACCGTCTCGTAGGAATATAAATCATAGATTTTCAAGGAAATATAAAGCTCAATGGAAATAAATAAGTAAATGCGTAGTGGTGTTCAGTTGGGTTTTACGTACCCGAAAATACGCACTCAGACTTTTCGGACCGTCAAGACGCCCCACCTAGCTCCCCAATGTCCAAGCTATGGTTTCCGGTCCCCTGAAGTCCATTTATAGTGTTTTATACTTTTTGAGAACATATTCTATAATTTTATGTTATTTTATAAAAATTTACAAATTTTTTTTTAGTTGTGGTACCTCTCCCGGGCTATGTCGGGGTTCTAAAAATACCCGAAAAGTCCCGAAACCACTTTTCTACCTTTTCCTAATTTTTTATATTTTTCTAAAATTTTTTCCCAATTTTCCTGATATTTTTCACATATTTTTCCTATTTTCCAGCAATTAGTATATATATAATATATTATTTAGATTTATTTATTTTAATTTTTAATCTTTTTTTTTTCTAGTGGGCCCCACCTGGACCGGTCCGGTCCAGGTGGTTGGACCGGCCCCAGGGCCGGTCCGGCCCGGTTTGGGGGGACGCACGCGCACTGCGCGTGCGTCCCCTTCCCAGAGACGAAATCGTCTCTGGTATAACCAGAGACGATTTTCGTCTCTGGTTTCTCTTCTCTTTTTTTTTTTTTTTTTTTTTTTTCACTCTTCAATCTTCTTCTCTCCTCTACTCCTATCGATTCTCTATCCATCGAAGACCTCCAAATCCTCCAAATTTCACACAAAACCCCAAGAACAAACCCAATTCTCGGATCACATAGAATTTTTTTTTCAAAAATTCGAAATCCACAATACACCTCCATTTTCCACAAATTCGATTCCAACTTAAATGGTTTATCAAACCAACCTCAAAAACACCAAATTTAAACAAAAACAGTGATGAATTCTCTCAAAATCACAATTCCACTCAAATACCCATTTTAATGAAAAATCAACAAAAATGAAAATTTATTACCTTAGCTTGAGTGTTAGACGCCCAGAATCATCTCCCCCCAAGCCTCAAATCATCCTCTCCAACCTCAGACCTCTCCTTGATCTCCTCACAATTTCTTGAAAAACAATGCTTCCTTTTGCATGTTTGATCCATCGATTGTGTGCATATATATAGTTGGATTTTTAATCTAGCGTCTGTGCGCATCTCGAGGAAGATCGGACGGTTCCTGATCACCCTGTGTCACCAAATTCCTAGAGACTTATCAAGACACCATCTAGCCTTGAATCTCATTGTTGTGAATCTCGAGGCTTATCCTAAGTGTACTGATTATTCAGTACAAACTATAGGATTTTATTTACTCCAATTTGATTTAATTCATAACACCTATTCTAGTCATCAATAAATTCCATAAATTTGTAAATAGGGTCACACTAACTTCCCGACCACTCGACACCCCGTGCCCCGTGTCCGGCACGCTTCTCGAGGCGGTCCCACGCTTAGTGTACCTATTTACATTTAATTAAATAAATCTTCAACCATAACATGTTTAAATAATTTAAATCTAATTAGCCCCAACGCCCGGCCTCACTTGCTACTAAACCCGCATTGGTGCGTTCACCGAACTAAAACCCCTGCGCTCAAACTCGCCCGACAATAATTTACACACATGTGATGTTTATATAAATATTAAATTTCCACATCACAATAATAGCCATACAACATGCACAAATAACACAATATACCATGGGTACTCCTATCCGAGTTTCCACGTAACGCCCGAATTAACCACTAATCATTGTGATTAGCACCAATATTCAATTAAATTAATTTGGGCCGTTACGGTGTTACTCTTACTTTTCTTGCAAATATTTGTATTTCTTATTCTTTCTTTACGAGTTTTAACATATATGTCTTTAATCTATATAAACACCCATTATTTATGCTACATTTATTTTATTTATGTTTTAAAACTCTATATAGTACCTTATAATCACCCAAAATAGCATCTAGTTTGATTAAAATCTTAATGACATCTTTGTCTTCATTATTCCACATGAATTAAATAGAATACAAATTTATGGCTTTTTAAGGTATAAATGCTAAAATGTGAACAAGCTCTACCGGAGGAAAGGAACAAATTTTGCAAAAAGAAGATAAAGCATGAACATCAGGCACAATTGTTTACAAGGTGTGAATGAAATAATAAAACACTTCAGAGCTTTAATTTCTTTTTTTCAAAAAAAATGCAGAGAACAATTTCCTTTGTGTAGGAAACATATTCTAAGATAGAGGTGACAAGTTTATTCGTAGGAACTACACTATTTCTCCTTTGACCTTTAAATTAGCGGTAGGGGCGCCCTCCTAATCCCATAGAATTAGTCAAGTCATAATCACGAGGAGATGAGACGGTTCGAACATCCAAAGTAATAAAAAAAAATTTAGAGTTTTATAGAGATTCGTCTCCACTTTCAAATCTTGTAAATGAAATAAAATAGATTGTGTCACCCCTTGTATGGGAGCCAATAATGTTCAAGTATGAATTAGTCGGCACAATTGACTTGGATTCTAGTGGTGTGAGGTCAAACAGGTGGAAAACCCAAGGGGTTTCTAGAGAGTTTAGGAACCTATTGCCCCTCAATTGACGTGGTGAGATGAAGGACTTGTTTGTCCTTTGAAAGAAGAAAAGATGAGGGGCTTAAAGTGTTCCCTAGATTGATAGAACCGGATAGGAAGATTTTGAAGAGCATGTTCACCAATGATGATGAGTAGAGGACCCTTTGATGTCACCATTAATGGTAGTTCCTGCTTTGATCTCTGCTCCATCTGCTCTCCTCACTCTCCCACTTCGAGGGTTTTCAAGTAAGTCACGAACACTGCCCTGCAAAATTTCCTCACACCCCCTTTTTTCTGAACATGTTTCTGTGGTTGCTTTCATCTTATTTTGAATCAAAAATCGATTTTTCTGTGCTAGTTGTTCAATTCAGTGCAAATCCTTTCTGGGTATTTCAATTTATGACCAGAATTGATGGAACAAGTGGAAAAGGTGGCATCTTGATGAGTGAAAGGCTGTGAGAGTGAGATTTCTATTGAAAGTGTTGTTTTTTGTTGCAAAAGTGGTTGTAGCTTCTTAGCTATTGAAGTTGTAAATCTTGTTGTCCTTGTTGGGTTTTGAATGATTTTGGTTCTAAGATTGGATCTCTCTGGTCCATCCCTAGAAAGTGTTAATGAATATTTATACTTTTGTTTTCTTGGGTTTGTGAATATCTTTTAAAAGCTTGTTTTCTAGGTAGGATTGTGGCCACTGACCACCCAAACAAAGCCCTCAGACTCCCTTTTGTCTGTCAATTTTAATTTATTTCTTTGACTGCAGAGTTCATGTTTCAGTGAGTGATTTTGAAGAAATTCTTCAAATTTATGACCTTTATGTTCTTATTTAATTAATCCAAGATTTGTCACAGTAGGAGTTTATTTATTTTTATTTATTTTATTTTATTATTATTATTTTTTTAAGCATGTTTCATCTGCTGGAAGTATGGTAGGGAGATTCAACTGAACTTGACATAATTGGTACCTGTATCTGTGCGGCTTTCGTTCGTGATAGGGCAATACATTTTCCATGGATTACCCCTTCAACGAGCGTTGAGCGGCAGTCCATGGATCTAAATTAACTAAAACTGGGTCACCAAATAATTGGATTTGATTATCGAGGCATAGCTACCCCTTGTCCCTTGTCCTAATTTCTTAATAGTGCTGTTTTTCAGTACTCAAATGACTACTTCATGTAGCGCTTTAATGGCCTTTGGTACTATTGAAGAAGTAAATAAACTGGGCTAACTTAAGGACTGAGGAGCAAAATTGTCAAAAGAGCTATCATTAGAAATTTAGAATCGACTACATGTGGGGGCAAAATGAGTCATGCCCATTTAGAACTTTGTAAAAGGAAGTGATCTACTAGAAGGGAGGAATGAGATGTATTGCTATGTGTAGTCCTGTGATGTGCTAGGTGTTAGCTCCATACTGTAAAGATCTGCAACTGTGTTATGCTAAATGGTGGAACATTATTTTGTTGGCGCAATTGAAAAATGATTAACTTGATGTTCATTTGAATCTGATTTTCTGATTATTTTCTGCCCTTCAAAATCTTTTTGTCATAGATGGGGGTTTCAGAAGAGACGAAAGGACAGCCCGATGAATGTGATTATATGTAGAAGCAATGGTTCGGCATTTAGGGTCTCAGTGAGCCCTAATGTATGTAAAAATCCAAATTTCTCTGAGTAGCACGGAGATATATTTTAGTTTGAATGCCTTGATTGGTTTTCATATTTTTCTTATTTGATATACTGTCTTGTCTCACTAAGAATGTCTCTGTTTTCTGTCTTGTTGCATATTTTTTTTGTCTAATTTCACTGTTGATTATGTAGAAGTTTATAATGATTAATTTTCCTCTATTTACCTCAGCAAATCAGTGGAAATATAAGTAAAATAGTCATCCACGGCACTTCTTTTTTGAAGTATGTCCTCGATAAAAAGAGATGATGACCTGAGATTCATACTGCGCATAATTTTGCCCTCTTTTATGGTTCTTAGCTGAATGAAACATTTTGATCCAATTACTTTTCAATATTTCTGCAGTCATCAAAAATAATTTTCTGAAGTTTAATGTTGTAAAAACCAGTCCTTCCAAAGTCCATTTAACAGATGCCTAGTCTTCCAAGTCATGGCTAAGAATCTGGATTTAGAGATCAATTACATCATGGATGGCTATCTCTTGAGTTAGCAGTGATGTCGTGTTTTAAAGGTGTGGTGACGATTATGATTCTCATGTCATGGGAAATGAATTTAATCAATGGCATACAGACATAGCTTTGGATGTGCCAAGAACAAAGTGAAGTTGTTTAAAAGAAATTACATCTTTTGTTATCGAGTGATCTCTTCTAACTTCTGTTCATAGTAAATTTGAATGACGCTTTGGCGTTTTGATCTCCATTCCTTTGTTTAAATTATTGTCTTCTCCATAGGTATCTCCCAGGAAAAGCGAACTGAACAATGAGGTAAAAATGGTTGACCCTTTGGAGGCCAAGCAACTAGCTAAAAAAGAAATGCAAGAATTCAAAGCTAAGGAGAAACTAAAAGTAAGTCAAGTTCTTCCTTGCTGCTTATTACTAGATCCTTTCACCGAAGACATTAAGTCTTTTTTCTTCTAATTCGTATGACAAAATGCTCTAGCTTGTTCTGCAAAAGAAACTGTATTATTTTCACGTCAATATGTGGAGATTTTCCATAGGATTCATGGGTAGATTGTTGTTAGAGCATAAGGGTGATCATAGACATGTCGGAATTTTCTATTGTTGCTACTTGTTAGTCCATGATCGTGGTCATTTCGAACATGGCTCTTTGTGTATCTCGAGATTCATGTCATTCATGAAATGTTGTTACGAATACTTTGACAACAGAGACAACGCCAGATAGAAGCAATTAATGGTGCATGGGCGATGATCGGTCTAACTGCTGGCTTGGTTTTTGAAGGTCAAACAGGAAACAGTATTCTGGCTCAGGTTTGCTTTATTTATCATCTGGAACTCATAGTGAATAGTAACTGGTCTGTGTGCTAATCAGGATTATGTTTGTAATGCAGTTAGCTGGATATTTGAGTTCGATCATCAGTTTCTTCTCTCGATAGCACATGGATGAGTCAGGACGGCGACATTGCACATTTTGCTGATCTAGATGGATTATGAAGAATCAAATCAGTTTATTTAAATTGAAATTTAAATCTTTTCCTTGTATTCTCTTCTTATACAGCTTCACCTTTCCAGTAATATTTGTCTTATGGCATGTCTTTTGCCACACTCATAAAAAGCTTCACTCAACATGGATTCGATTCGGTAACAATGTATCATTTTGTTTTCATCGTCGAAATTGTAAGTTTCTAACTTCAAATTATTAACAGCTTAAGGAGAGGAATTCATTCATTTTTTGCTGCCAGAGCCAAGTTTTTCATGTCCTTGGCTGATAAAGCATTGTTAGTATAATCGAAATTGAAAATTGACTCGGAAATTCTTAATAGGAGCATGAAAGTTTGAAAGCTCGCATACTTACACTAATGCAATGACAGACGTTCTGTTTAATGATGCTATGAAAAGAATAATTCATAACAAACAAGAGGATTGCAGTGATCATATACAAGAGAAGAAGTCACAAAAACTCAAGTGAACTGCACTCTCAACATTTTGCATTCAAAACAATACAAATTACAAGGAAACTTGCATACACTAGTAAGTTGATGGCTGAATAAATCAACAAAGATATAAGCTAGGATTGAGTACCAACATTTTTGGCATATAATACGAAAGAATCTCAGACAAAAACATAATCCCGGATGGTTGCTCTCTACTTGGTTAGGGGTTACTATCTGACCTGTTTCATAACCTCACCCTTTTCGAACTCTGGATGAGGGTGGTTCCTCTCCACTTCCCAGGCAAGTTGAGACATAATATTGAGTGATGATTTCACACCCTTTTCATCTGTGACCTCCCTAGGGAATGGAATACGGGCTTCGAAAATTTTCTTCTCTGGAGCATAGAGTTGTACATCGAAACCCAACCGATCAACCCATATCAATTTTGTACTAATCACCTGTAAAAGCCACGATATATAAGAACTCTTAGCTAAGGAAAAGAGTGCACTAAGGTCTTTTCAAGCATATTCAGGCATTTAAATGAAGTATTAGCCATGAAATGTCGAAAGTATACGGGAAGCACAATGCCTTCAGTAATGATGTATTTATTTTCTTTGCGTATATGTCGGTTAAAAAGAAACAATACATTAATAAAGAAATTTAAGTGACTGTATGAATGCTAAGGTTGCATTTGATAAAGAAGGGAACCAAATGATAATAAAATTAAATGAATGGAGTAGAGATTTAGGGTAAGGCCTAAATCAGAGAAAAAATCGAAAGCGATCAATTGAATTCTTTTCAAAATAGAGGAAGAGGACTTTAAATAGCATGAGTATTGAAATTTAAGAAAGAGCTGATGTTACCCATGATCTCAATTTGCTAAGCTTTTTGCAAAAAGAAATTTAGTTGTAGTGCACAAACCTGAAATCCTGGATCCACAAAAATGTTGCAAATGCGTTCAAAATCTTCCATGTGATTGTTATTCACATTTTTCACAATGTTCTCAGCACAATCTCGAAGAGGATCAGGATTTGCATTCTTGTATTCTGACGAAGTTGCCCATGCTCCATCCTAAAATGCACTCCAACAGACATTGTAAAGTTACTTTACAGCTCCTGAACAATAACAGTACCAAACCTTTCAAGTTTTACTTAATAGTAAGAATATCATACATTATTCCTCAAAAAAAAAAAGAATATCAAACATTATTATGAGCATGATTATCAATAGACTATAGTTATGGAAGAATTATCAAGAGAATAAAATAAATCATGTGCACAATATTATGATAGTAATCAAAATTTTGAACCAGTTCCTCTGAAAAAAGAAAAGGAAACATAGAAAAAAGTAGTGGCAAACCAACAATAATGTAAATACATCAAGATTTACCTCCTCAAAGCCTTCCTTCTGCAACACTTTTTCCACAGTTATTGTATATATCAGGTCTGCATCAATTTCCTCATTGAATTTTTTTCTCCATATTGAATGAAGCTTCTGAAAAAGATATTTAAACGTATAAATAAAAATGACTCGCCAGCGCAATGTGAGTATTAAATTAGGTCAGAGAAAAACTGAAAGCAAAAAAGCAGAAAACATTGGCCTTTTGGATATATGAGAAAGTTAGGATTACAGTGGTGCAGGAGCATAATTCCTGAAGGAGCCTCAGATTAGCAGGTTGTTAAAATGAGGCACAATGAGGAGTTAGAATTTAGGAAGATGAGAAGAGACTCCCATGACGAGTTGATAGACTTGATATTATTTTTAATCATTATTCCTTCCGATTATTGTTCATGGTTTATTAAGAGTTACAGTGACGGCAGCAGCAGCAAAGCCTCATTTCAAAATTAGTTGAGGTCGGTTATATGGATCAAACTTTTCATTATTTGGACAAAAAGACTTACTTAAAAACTCTAAATCCCTCTTTTACTAAAAAATACCTAAATAGTTTTGCAACGTTTTCAATTGTAGTGTTTCCAACGAGATCATAGTTACTCTTATCAGATTCGAGTCACTTGACGCCATAAAAAGTGTGGTATAACAAGAAAGTGAGACCAACATTTGCATAGTGGAAGTGATAACCCCAGACTTCATATAGTATACCGCTAACTCTGCCATCTTCTTGCTCCATTCCCTTGGAGACCAATTCAACATCATCAATGAAGTAACAAACATTTTGAGGGCTCTATTTTGTAAACAGGAAAATCATTCAATCCAAAAAAGTATAGAAATCATTTTTTTTTTAAATGTGCTGAGTGAATCCAATGACACTTCACAAACTAATATGCTCATGATAAAAACTGGAAAGTAGACACACATTGTATTGATTAAATACCATAAAGAAGTGAAGCCAACTGACCTTCAAAATATTTCTATCATCTGGTTTTTCAAGGCTACCTTGCACCATACAGTGCGTAATCCGTGACCCACATTGCTTTAACTAGTTTACATGAACAAACAATGCCAAAAGAAACAAAAGTTAACCCCTTGCAAAAGAAAAAATTAAGAACTATACTATAAAAATGAAACAAAATCTTGAGAACCCTCCCAAGAAATCCAAGGTTTCCATTTAAGATCTCCAAGCTGTCATCGGAAATAAAATGTTGGCGTCTACCTAATATTAACTCCACCTAGAAGAAAAAGAACACATACACACTCATAACTCCACCTTTACCATGCCATATCAACAAGTTTTATAAAGGGAAGTTTCCTCGTAGTGAAGCCTCAATCTGAAATTAGTTGGGTTCAGCTACATGGATCAAACTCTTCCATTGCGCTCGATTTAGAGCATTTGATGGATCAATACACATACATTCATAATTCTCCCCATACTACTATAGAGTGAAATCTCCTCATAAAAGGGTGATTTTTGGAATTCTACACCAACTAAATCACATATTAGAGATTCAATTCTGCACACAAATTTATAATTCCTTGATCAATTTCGAAACCAAACACATCAAACCCACAAATCCACTCAATCAAAACAACAAAACCATAAACCCCAGAAAGGGCATTACCTGAACAAGAATACTAGCCCTCCTATCCATCGAAAACCGCCTACTTGCCGCATTCAAGCACAACACCGGCGTCCCCTCCGCATCCACAGCGAACCTAACACCACTCCCAACAGGCCACCCCTCCTGGCTCAAAGTACAAAGGGTGCCCAACTCACACACCTCCATAACCGTCCTAGAAACCTCAGCAGGAGACGGTTTTCTCTTCAATTCAATCTGGGCAGGCTCTGATACCACTGAGACTGAGCATTTCAGGGTCTGAAATGAAGATTTGAAAACTGGGGTTTTCCTAGAATGGCTGAAATTGGACCTTTTGAGGGTGGTTTTGATTGAAAAGAGGGTTGAATTGGAGAGGGGGATTGGGGGGTTGAAGTGGTTGGTGGGGATGAGAGAGGGAATGTGGGGAGGGGAGAGGGATTGGGTTGTGGGTATCATCTGATTAGGGTTTTTGAGAGGATTTGATGAGATTTTGAGAGTGAGAGTCGGAGCTTGGAAGGTGAGTTCTTCGGATTGAACTATTGAAGAATTGTGTGATACGATGTCCCGCAGTGCTAATTGTTAAATAGTGCACGTATATAATAGAATGAAAAAATTAGCTATGATATTGAATTAATACTTATAAAGATATTGATTACTCGGTTGAAGAAGATGTTTCAAGTTCTAGTCTCCCCAAATACAAAAAATATTGGTTGGAGAGCTTTACCTTTTTAGTGGGTCAACTAGGCTCAGACTCGAAGTAGTCAGTTAAGTCTAAATACCAAGTGATCCAAACAAAAAAAATGTTGATTAATGTACTACATAAGAAATTTAGCAGAAATGAGCTTAAATGTTATTTTTTAAGAGAAATCGAAATTTCATTATTCATTTATGGCTCAATACAGTACCAAAGATAGAATCAAGTACATTGATTCGCTAATCCTATTTGTGCAAATAAATTGCCATTAATTTAGTTTTTTTTTTTTGAAATTGAAATAGTTTGATAATTAAGGACTAGTCTCTACAACGATGAAACTCATGATAATACACAAAAGTACTAGAACCCCAACAAGGAGAATACCTAAAACTTCTCAACATGAAGAAGAGAAACCAAAGACTTCGTACTAGGGAAGAAAACTAACTATAATATAAAAAATAAAGATAAATCAATCCAGTGCGCCGCACAAATCTACACAACACCGTTGATGAAGATGCACCACAACAAAGATGGATCAATCTCTACAAATCCAATTAAATCTGTTGTTTATTGAATGAACAGAGCAAAAAGGATTTGATCAGAACCACCGTCGATCGTTGTGAGAATTGACGGTGGTTCAAGAATAAAAATCACAAAAGATAATCAAAAAAAGAATTTTAGGGTTTTGGAGAGAATGAGAAGCTATCACAAATGAGCTTAAATGTTGTTTATTGTCATATGTTGTCAAGAAAATGTCATCAATTATGATACATTGATTGCGAAGGATTTAAGGAATTTAAAAAGTTTCTAAAAGAAAAAAAAAAGGAAATTAAAAAGTAAGTCAAGTATACATTAACCGAAAAAAAAAAAAAAAAAAAAAAGTAAGCCATGTATAGAGTCTATAGACCCAGCAAATTTTTTTTAAGAAAATATTCTAATTTGTATATGATAAGTTGCAATACCTAATTAAGAAAGCGAGGGAACCAAACCAAACGGTCAGTAAATGGCAACAACCCAACAAAACCCCTTTGAAACCCTAATCCCCCAAATTCACTCACACACCTCCAACGCCTCTCCAAATATTTCAACTTTCTTCTTCTCCTGCAAATTCAAAGGTTCAATCTTTCTACAATCTGTAAACCCTAGATCGAATTGTGGTTCTATCGATATACGCATTTGTCAATTCTATGAATCTCTGATTCTGGGCTTGCATTGATTGTGCAGATGTGAGCCGGCGTTCGCGCAATCGAAGAACCCTAAATTTAGAGCGGAAATCGATCTCTTGTTGTGAAATTGGAGCTGTTGATGGACGCAATGAAGGGCATTTGTCAGCGTGGGATGAGAAGCCCTACTTGGTGTTGCCTGGTGGGGGTAGAGCTTACTTGGATGAACAGGATGTGGTGGCGTTTATCGATCCGCCAAAGGAATTGATTCCGCTGGATTCAAGTTCGTTTAATCCCGCTGCGTATCTGTGGTGAGCAAGATCGATTTTTGGTCTAGTTTGTGTTTGGTGAATTGATTGGGATATTCAAAATCGAAACATATTGTTTGCTTGGAAATGTTGGAGGTGTGATCATCTTATATGCCAAATTTGTTCTCCTTCATTTATTGATGATATTTGATTTCCGATTGAGATTGAATGGCAGAGCTTATTCTTATTCAAACTGGAAATTAACAATCTCGTTACGAATTCCGGCATTTGTTTTTTTATGGTTTTCATGTTCTCCCCAATTGATGCCTGAATGATAGGACCATTGTCATTTAGGATAACGACAACAACAAAGCCTCAATCTCAAATTGGTTGGGGTCGGCCACATAGATCAAACTCTTCCATTGCGCTCGATTTAGTGACCATTACCATTTAGGATGAACATGTTATATGAGCATTTCTTTTCTTTTTTTTTAATTGGTTTCTTGTGGAGTCTTCTGTAAATTATTTTTGCCAACCATGTAACATGATGACAACGATAAAATATAAGAAGTCGTCTTTAGAAATCGACGATTTTGTACTCGTGATGGAACTTGTTGGTGGTGGTGGTGTTGTTTTTTTTTTTTTTTTTTTTTTTTTTCTATTTATCGTTTAACCCATTAATAAAATATTCTGATTATGTCCAGGAAGAAAATTGGGGACATTCCGGAAGAAAGAAGGCACCGCTTGCTTTATCTGCTGAAGCCTAGGTTCTTAATTTCATTATTTGCACTGATTAGTAGCAAATTAATATTATGTCTAATTAACTGGAGAAATGGATTTTTCTTCATATGATTGTTGATGCAGGCTTATATCAAAGCTTTGGGAAATAGCTGGCACACGATATGAAGTATCTAATCTTATCAATAAAAGTGCTTCTCGCTTACTCTCTGATGGAGGCAATACATTGCTGGTTGAGTTTTGGAATTGCAGAAAAACTGGAGGTAGTTTTCTGATTACAAGCATGGTGATTTTCTAGTTTAATTAGTGAGACTATTGGGACATGCTTCGTTCATGACATGGCTTGAGAATCAATACAATGAATTCTTTACAACTTACAGTATTGAAAGAAACTCTCTCAATTGGTGTTCTATTCCCTCCATCATGCCTTTATGATATATAAATTCTAGTGCTTCTGTCATGTGGAAGCTGATTTTATGTTCTCACAAATGACTACCTAAAGAGCCCTTATTTCAGACCCAGAGAAGGATATTTATGGAGGAAATTAAATGTGGATTAGCTATTCTTCATTGGGATTGATCTCAAGGATTTCATTTTTTCTTTTCTCATGAAACATCACTTTAGCAAGAGTGTCATATGGGCTTGAAATCTTCTTTTCATTTGACCAATGCTTGATTATTTTTAGTCAGATTGTATACCTTCTATCAGTAAAAAGTATGTTGTTGAGGTCCGTCACAAATTAGATATTCACACAATGATAAATAGTCAAAGTCCTCCCTCCCTCAATCTGCCTCTGCCTCTGCCTCTACCATATGCGCCACCAAAATTGAAGGACATGGTTGTAGTTGCAATTATTAACTCCATGTTACCTCGCTCTTGTGATCTTTAGATCCATTTTCAAGTTATATTGTTTTATATTCATAGTTCATTGCAATTTCAAAAGTACTTTCTTTGTATTGAATTTTCCGAATCTCTAATGAGCTTACAACGTTATGCAATAGGTCCTGTGACAGTTGCTTGGATAGATTTATTCAAGAAGGTGAAATCACCAGCAATGCATTGTTTGCTTCTCCTATATACTATTTGTCGTGTTTTCTTGTCAGATTGGGCCAATTTTGAAAGTGAATCTTTCTTATTGCTTGTTTTAGGCAATTTTCCGTGGTCAGAATGGGCAAACTTATGGACGTCTGATTATTGGTAATTTTCCTATTAAACTTGCTCTCTCCTGTGTGCACTTGCACGCATAGAAAGTTCATTGTTTCATTTTGTTGTTAATCAGATTTGATGGTAATTTATCAACATAGCAAATTAAATGAAGAATTGCGAGACCTAAAGTTATATCATCATAATAGTCTTATCAAACTGGTCTTGTCGACAGACTGTTGAATTCTCATCTGTTGAAATAAAATGTTGTCTTACCAACCTTTTGCATATACAGGTGGTTCAATTCTTGGCGGAGTTGCGAATTTGTATAGCCCACTATATTTCAAGACGAGCAAATGTCAGGAAGTAATGGCGACAGAACAACCCTGTGATCTAGCTTATGAGTTTGGTGATGGGCTTTTGGATCTCAATGACTATCCTCAAGGCTTCCCAACACCAGGTAGGTCATATTGTGTCATTCGAAGGATTTCCAATGAAATGTGTGAATATTATACTTATGAATTCATATCTTTAAACATTTTCTATCTGTGTAGCTCCGTTTAAGGTAGACGACCTAATTGTCACTATAAATTGAAGCATTCCTTGCATTGTCTGCTTATTAATGATAGCTTGTAGTCGCGAATGCCAATCATACTTTGGTACTTTCTTCAATGCAGATTTTTGAGGCGACGCTAAATTTGTTTTCCGCACATTGCAACTATTGTTTCTTTATATGCCAAAGTTTCTCTCATGTTTGAAATATTCTACCATGCAGTTTTTCTCATATGTAGCTTCCATATTTTGCCATTTATAGTTTTTTTATCCAGTTTTACTATGTATCCTAATGAACTAATCCTTATAATTTACAGTGAAGCATACTTGGCCTTTCAACGACTATTTGGTCATGTATCTCCGCCATGTTGGACCAGGAGTTATGGTAGCGCAAGCATGGCAAGAAGGGAAATCTTTAAAACAATTGCCTAAAAAGTTTTGTGGTGAGATTTTAATGGTGAGAGATTATGCTGCTAATTAAGAGTTAGAATGTTGCAAATTCTGAGCTGCTCCATGTATTTTTATCATTATTATTTTTTTTCTAAGAAACGTGTTTGCTCCATATGATCATATTTATATCTAACTTATTATATCACATGATTCAATTGTAATTTGAATCATTTATGACAAAGTATCCCAATCCTATATATAAGAAGCGACATATGTATACTTTACTATCATTAGGCTTAGAAAGCTGATTATAAGAAATATTGAAATTTGAACTACTCAATTTTTGGTCTTAGTAGTGTTTCATATTGTTGCTCTGATAGACGTAAAATTAGAACATATTAAAAGATCTGCAAATTAGAACATGATAGGTCTATGTGTGTGGGGTTATACTCAGTCAAACTCCGACATTGCGTTGTAACAAAACTTAACATTATAACATTTTTTGATAAAAGTGTTAGAATAGACTCCTCGCGAGCATTGAGTGAGGTCGTATATAAAACTAGTATTTAAGAAAATGCAAAACACATATTCAAAACTAGTGTTTAAGAAAATGCAAAACACATATTCAACTGAGATTGGAGTAAGAATGCAAAATACATTTAACTAAGGTTCAAGTTTTCATCCTAATTAATGAAAATTGGTAATATTCTTATAAAAGCGCCCTTCCATGACAAGGGAAAGGAACAGAAATTTGGGGAGACGAAGCTCGAGGAATTCCATTCAACTTCTTGTTAAAATTGACAAGCATATGAGGCTTAGCATTGTTGCTGCAACAAATACTTACTTTCTCCAAAACCGCCGCATTTTTAAGCACAAATTCCATTAGCTTGAGTTCACTCTCAGATCCCATGGCACCTTCAATCTCCACTAGTCTTAGGTGTTGCAACAAAGACTCTTCTGAAATACACAAGTTATCACACTTTGGCATGTTTGCTGGATCCTGGTGTTTAGGTCATTAAAAATGACAATTAGATCAATGTAGTTAAACCAAAAACAAAGTAAAATAAGCCATTAATTAGAATTATGTTGCATGTTTTGGGGTTTCTAATTAAGAGTTACCTGATCCGTGTGCCAAAACATCTCTAGTGGAGATGGATAAGGCATCACTTGCTAAAAGGTAAGGCTCAGTTCTACTCATGCTGGAGTCATCTTATTAAAAATTAAAAAAAAGAAAGAAACAGTTGTTACCTCATTAGTTACATCTAAGTAGAGAGTTTCAACGCCGGGAGATAGCTTCAGCAAGTGCATTATTGCAATGATGCTATTTCTATAAAGGTAAACAGTCAAATCCAAATGCTTGAGATTGCAAAACTGCATCGATGCATTTTCCAAAACATACGGGGATCCAAAAAATGCCTTGTCGATCACCAGAGAAAACGAAAAGTTAAAAAGGGACTGTTCAGATGATTCATGTAGAATTAAGAATTCACATCAAACTCGTCAAGATCAAATATATATCAAATGAAGGCTTGCATATATACATAAATTGGTTGAGAAGTAATGAAGATAAAAACACATATATACCTCAATTGCCAATTCTTCATTAAGTGTTAGATACTTTATATGAGGGGAAACTGCTTCTATCATGCGGCGAGCATTTATGTTTTTCATAGCATTGAATTGATCTCCATAATAATTAGTCATGAGGCCAAAGCAAGCATGATCCAGGCAAGATAGATCGTTGAAGGAGAACTTTCTTGACATGCAATTTTCACACTCAAAATATATAAGATTTGGTGCAAGTACCTTGATCTCAGCACTCTCGTCCAAAACATCTTCACAAGACAATTTAGTTATATAGAACTCCTCTAGTTTGGGGGCATCGATGACAAGGTTCTTCAATGGATTGACTCCGCCGTCTTCTATAGACAACGACTCGAGAGACGGGCAGCTTAAGACCACAGTTGAAGTTCCCATATAATCCACAAGGCTAGTGTAATGGAGTGAAAGATAATTGAGATTGGGAAATTCAATGAAACTAGGGAGTGTTAGTTGGGATCCGAAGTTGAGGTGCATGTCAACCAAAGATTTGGATGTAAGCAAAGAGATAGGCAAGTGAATAAATTGGTTCATGAAGCCCAGAGGGATTTCGATCTCGAGATTTGTAAGGTGGTCATGTCTGATTGAGACGAGAAGCCATGAATGAAGATGAGGGGCAATGGCTGCATCCTGGGACTGGATTGCGAAAGTTGTGATTTTGGCGAATGGGCTCCTAAGGCTTAGTACCTTGTACACAAAGTTTACAAAAGAAAAAGTAGAATGTAGTGGACTATCGTAAGAGGAGAATCTTAAGAAGGGGAGAGTGCGCCAAACATGTCTCCATCTTTTGCTCAAAACACTGGCCTGCACAGCGTAGCTAGCGTCGAGAAAGTCGAAGATGTAATGAATAAGATGAGTAGGAAGATCACTGAGTCTGTCCATGTTTGCCTGCTCTGCCATTGCCATTGCCATTGCCATTGCCAGTGAGGAGTGCGGATTCGGCCAATTTATTGGACTCTTCTAGGAGGAGGATGCGTTCAAAACCCTCTAAATCCCAATACATTCGGCAGATCACCAATATATTCGAGATTTTTTTTTTTTTTTTTTTTTATGTATTATTTTTGTTTTCGAGATTTTTTAGGCTATTTTTAGAGTAATAGGATACTATTCTAATTAGACTTGTTTATTGGGTGGGGCAACCGCTCAACTCGGTCCGGCACCTCCTGCCAACATGGGTCACTTTTGGGTCTTGCAAATGCAAGATAAGATGGGGCCGGCCCAAGCTCGCCCATTGAATGGATCGAGCCTGGGTTTATGATTAAGGCCCAAACTCGGCCTATGTTGAAGATGGATGACAATTTTATGTATTTTTTCTAAAAAAAAATTATGTTAATTATGACTTGTGAGATTCAAATCTATATCCCCCACTTACTAATTTGTAAGAATCCTAACAGCCAAACTATTATCTCCCGTTGTATGATTGTTAAAACTTAATAAATATATGTAGTTTAAAGATATAATAAAAAGTCCGTCCAAGCACGACCCATACTGGGCTTGATGTGAGTAACCTATATATTAGGCGAGTAGAATATCAGGCGCACAAACGCAACCGCAGAGGATGTGATTCACGTATGCCTTGAATTTGCCTCGAAAAGCGTGCAACCTAAGTTTGAAATAAATTTCTAATGGAAGATGCTAGACTAACCCACTTTGGACACCTAGTGGGTGGGCCAAAGTGGGTGTCTAGTCGTGCGATGCACCTTAAGGTGTGCACATAACACATCAAGATACGCACACACATTCGAGGTGTATCACATGGAGTCGAACTACGACCTCTTAAAATCTTATCTTTTGATAAATGATATCTTTGTCGTCTCATCAGAAATGTTTTGACCCAACTTTTACATTTGTTTGTTAAATTTCATGAAGAATGATAAAAGTTTTATATTAGCAGTCAACAATCACAATCCTCCCCTATTTTTTTAGTATGAATAATAGATTTGGGCCGTCCCTCCTCGATTTCTTAAGTACTACGGATAATGAATTTGAAGCTCTCCCCTTCTATATTTGGACTTAGGACCTGCTCACGTGCAAATGTTCCACTAAGCTTTTTATTTTTTTTGTCAAGTCTATTAAGCGGAGTTTAGTATAGAAAACTTTGTAGTGGAGTTTATTAATTGACCCAAGTTGAAGTATTTGCGCGTTATTGATGCGTGATTCGATAGGCATAGAAAAAAAAAAATAAAAAAAAAATAAATAAATAAAAATTGACTCATGAATGTAATATTCATTAATAATTAATTAGCTCGTTATTACATCTTGTTCGATTGTCGATAATACATTCAAATGAGCTATATTTCACACTTTCTCGTACTCATGACTTTGCGAAAGTCTTGCCAACTCATGGGCAAGCTTGTTAATTTGCTTGTCTTTGTATATAGATGACCTTCCAAAACGGGTGGTTAGAGGTGATTTTGTTGCAATCTAGGAGAAGGTGACCTACCTCAGAGCAATTGGCCTCTGCACCCTTTAAGCCTTGCACAACTGACAGAGCGCGCATATGATTCAAAGACTACCTTACTACTACAGTTTTAGGTCTCCATCCATAACAGTGCGTCGAAGTCCTATTGCTTCTGCCTCCGCAACACTGCAATTACTATGATATACTTTTGTGAGCCCTTTTACAAAGGTTCCTCTTTCATCCCTTTGTGCCACACCTATGCCAACCGCCAACCTTTCCTTCTTCTGCGAAGATTGTCGCATCTACATTGCACTTGAAACTACCCCTTACTGGCTTCGACAACTTCTCATCCGCCTTAGGAATTGTCGAGCTTAGACTCTTGTTACCAGCTTGGTTTCTAGCACACTGCCAAGCCTTAAACCATTCCCAACTCGATTGTAGAACGAACCAAATGATGGGGAGTGTTATTCTTCTTCCACACTTGATTATTTCGGAAGTTCCAAGTTGCCCACGTTGTTAGAAAAATCTAATCACACATGTAATATTAATTTAGCCTAATTAAAGTGATCTACTAATATATAATATTATTGGCTAACGTGCATAATTATGGTTATGAAACAATGTTAGTGTAGATATCATATTGGTATGCAACTCAATGAGGGGCAAAGTTGACACATCACATAATAACTGCACAGCCAGTTAGTTATATATTGCGTTATGGTCCACAATTTGTAGTTCACGTTGTGTATTCTTCATCCCTGTCAAAAGAGCGCGTTAGACTACGAACTACAATTGGAAGACCTGATCCAGCTTCGCAATTATAATGGAGAATCCTGCATGTACGTTTTCGCTTTATAGTAATCATCATGAATCATTGTGGTTTTTTTGTTTTTATTTTATTTATGATAGATCTAAAACCCTTTCACGTGGTATTAGAGCCCACCATGCATGATTCTTAGTGATTTAATTAAGTTTCTTGTGTAAAGTTTTATGTTTAATTTTAAAGTCATGAATCTTTTCGAATGGAATCGATTAATTTTTGGGACTGTTGGAAAACCAGTAACATCGTCGCCAAGGTTCCCAGCGATGCTATAATATTGTGTCCATACTTGGTGTTTGCAAACAGAGACATAGCCTCTTGCAATATAATTTTTTATTTTATTTTATTTTCGTTAAAATAATAATAAAAAAGGGGCGGGGTTGTAGGGTTTATTATGGCTTCGGGCTTCACCTAAGGCCCATCAAGAATTTTTTGCTCAAGTTTTGTAGAATCAAATTTGGTTTATAGTTGAAGAAAATCAAAATCTTGAGTAAGGAAGGCAAAATCAATTTTTTGGTTAAAGTTTATATGAAACCAAAATTTGGTTAAAGTGGTGCCAAAGCAAATTTTATTTTGGTCATTATACGGATTGGATTATTTAAATAAAGGCAAATAAGGTTTAATGCATTATGAAATAAATTGATCAACACAATACCTCACCAAAGTGAGCTCTTATGTAGAAACTAGTTTATTTTGAAATAAAGTTATGTACATTTAATTTTGTGAATATTGGTCAACCCAAAGGAAGGTCAATATTTAATAAAATTGGATGTGCATTTATGATGATAAAAACATGATAATTATTTGGTATATTTTACACGTGAATGATAAATCGGCCCAAAGGAAGGTTTATCGTTTGATGAATAATTTATTATCAATTTTTATTATTAGACAAGATATCAATTACAAGTTAGTATTGATAAAATATTAATGGAGTGTCCGATATCTTTAGATGGATTTCATATTTATGGTCTTTTCTGTTATAATCTACACTTCAGTTTTCATGCATTAAGATGGTTGACTAAGGTTAATGGGTAATTTTAGAGACCCCACATATATATTTTTCAAATATGGTATAACCATCATATTTCAATAATGGCTATTAAGTACATTTTTTTTTTATTTCATGTATTAAGTACATTGTTTGGCTTTTTAAGTGGGTTAATTGAAGCAAGAAGCCGCCAAAGTGACATCTCTTGTCTAGGTTGCCCATGAAAAATGTTGAATGTTTGTGTGTATGTAATCAACGCGGGTATTAATCGGCCTAAAGGAAGGGTAATGCTTGGTCGGATTGCAGACACACTTGTAATGGTAAACTTGTGACAATTATTAGGTTTTACATGTGAATAATGAATTGATCAAAAGATAGGCTTATTATTTGGCATACATTCATACATTATTGTCAGAGTTTGATCATTACAACAAGAGTACCACTAGTAGTCAGTGTTACTGTCCAAAGACTTGACATTGATGTTGCACGAGGTATCTTGAGATGAGACCGCCATTTATTTGAATTTATGATGAAAGATTTTAGATGTTTATGTGAATATATTCATGTTAATTAAATTGTTCTCTTCACAATAAGTCTTGGTAGAGCATCGACTCATGAATTTAATAAAGATTAAAGGCACTAACTTTAAGAAATAATTCCCTATTTTGGTATGTTTTGAAGTTAATTTGGCTTATGTACCAAGAAACGGTTAAGGTTAGATTTGGATGCTATCACTAATGTAACGATCCTCAAATTTAATCCGTGCCACGTGTCACATTTCAGGACTGTGATCAGAACCGTCGTGACTTGCCGTACTGTCTAAGCCTCGAGAGTTGACACCAAGGTATATTTTATTCTTATGTGATGTTTGTATTATTATTTATACTCGAATGTGAATATCGAATGTCCTAGTGCGTGTTATCGCATCGAGTTTTCGTGTGAGGTTTTGCCTAGGATAACATGACGAAACGGATTATCGGGTGAAATACGAGTATAAAACACAAGAATTGAATAATTAATTAATTATTGGGAAATAATAAATTGATAACTAATTAATATGGGAATTTGTTTTAATCGTTAGTATATTCGAGTTCACGCGGCGGTGCGGGTCGTGTTGCAGGCCAGGTGCCGGAACGCCCAAGAATGATCAATTAATTGTGCTTTGAGGATAAGGTCAAGAGACTTAGTCATAAAGAGAGTCACATAAGTTGGTGGATGGCTCAAATTAAAGCCCTAGGATGCTCCTAGAGATGAGCATAACACACAATATTAAATTAAGGGTATATAAAGGTGTTTTATTGACTAATTGGCCACCTTTTCTCTATCCTAAGTTGAGAATCCGAAAATTTAAAGTAATTTGCGAGGGTTTGAGTGATTCTTGGAGGTGATTTGAAGGCCTTGGGCGATAAACTACATAAACTGAGGTTAGATCTCAACTCCTTGTCTTGTTCTCGTCAATTCGGGCACAAAGTTTTTGTTGAGATTTTTGAGCACTACTTTTGAACATGAAATTTTATGGGTTTTTAATATGTGTTGGTGGTTTTGGAGTTCAATGATAGCATTATGTATTGAGGTTGTGGTGTAGTTTGAAGGAAATCATGGTTTTTGATCAATTTTGATAAATTTTGGTAGAATTTGGTTTTAAATCGGGAAAATAGTTATCAAGGATGTTTTCGAAAGGCTTAAATGTGGTTTTGGGTGTTATTCGAAGTCCTTATGAGGTTGGAATAGAGTCGGAACACGACGACGGGAGCCGGGGTTCCGAAAACCCTGGGTATTGGAGGTTGGCCCAAGCGCTGTAAAGGGGTAAACCCCCACGGTGCTACCCACGACGTTGGGACAGGGACACCAAAACCTGAGCTTTGGGGTGCCCCTATGGCCACGTTTTGGGTGACGCCACGAGGGGTTGGTCCCCACAGCGTCACCCACGGCGTTAGGCCAGTTTTTGGTAATTTTTTTAATTTTTGGGAAAAGTTTAGGGATTTACATATAGGGTTATTGCGACGGCCCCAAATCCTGAGGCCGCCCTGTGGCTTCCCATTTCCCCTGCTCGTGCACCGAAAACACCTGCCACGTCACTCGTCTATCCAATTAATTTAAAAACTCTTAAGTCTCATGTCATTTAATTTAGTAGTTTACAATTTACAGCGGAAGTTTTAGCATATCACCAAAAGAGCATTATATAAAGTTAACTTATTCAACCTATAGTGGAAAACCCGGAAGTACTCGGTATATAGGCGACAACTGCCATCAGTGAATGTTTATATACCAGTACTGAAGATGTAATAACCACAAGTTCCCAATAATAGTAATCAAAACAATTTAATACTAATACACATACCAGTAGGTCCTCGGCAGCGGACAAGTAAAGATTTTGTCGCCCGTGATCTCCTTGCCCCTACTGATATATAAGGTCTGCACTCAAGCCATCACAAGATGCAGATGACGAGTCCAGTAAGTAAAATCCCAAGAAAAACCACCGTGCATTATAATTTAAGAATATAAATGGAACAAGTAAATAGTGTTAACCAAACATGCGGAATATAAGGTAAATGCAGACAACTGCTCAAAGCTCATCGCATGAATATAAACACAAGATAAACAAAGGATTGTGCACCAGCTATCCAAGATGTGTACTGAGGATCAGGAGCCCTGTCGTGGTCTGTACCATCGACTCTACCACTGTCCTAGACCACACACCTAGCAAGCGACCGCACAACCCTCGGATACATAGACGGGAAATCTCAACCGTCCCAGTAAGATTTGACTCGAAGATTATCAATAAAAATAGCTCAAATGAATAACAATAAGTAAATGCAGTAGTGGTGTTCAGTTGGGTTTTACGTACCCGAAAATACGCACTCCGACTTCCCGGACCCGTCAGTACGCCCCACCTAGCTCCCCGATGCCCGAGCTATGGTTTCCCAGTCCCTGAAGTCCATTTTATAGTGTTTTATACTTTTTGAAAACATATTATATCATTTTATGATATTATATTATATTTCTAATTTTTCCAGTTGTAGTACCTCTCCCAGCTGTGTCGGGGTTCCAAAAATACCTGAAAAGTCCCGAAACCACTTTTTTACCTTTTTCTAATTTTCTATATTTTTCTAGAATTTTTTCCAATTTTTCTGATATTTTTCACTTATTTTTCCTATTTTCCAGCAAATAATATATATAATATATATTATTTAATTTTATTTATATTTTATTTATATTTATTTTTTTTAATTTCAAGCGGGCCCCACCTGGACCGGTCCGGTCCAGGTGGTTGGACCGGCCCAGGGCCGGTCCGGCCCAGTTCCGGGGGGTGACGCACGCGCCACGCGCGTGCGTCCCCTTCCCTGGGACGAACCAGGAACCTCTGGTTCCTGGTTCAAACAAAGCACACTTTTTCTTTTTTTCTTTTTTCCTTCTCTCTTCTCTCTTCCTTCATTTCCCAACTCATCTTAAACCTCATGGAGATCAACAAGGCACCAAAATTTCACCCCAAATTCACAAAAACAATATACATTTCTCGGATCAACATGCATGTCTATAAACCCAAAATTTACCAAATTCACCTCAATTTCCCACAAATCCAATCCAAATCAACACATTTCATCAAAACTAAACTCAAGAACTCTAACTTCATCAAAAACAGCAATGATTTTCTCCGAAAATCCGAGATCACCACAACCCATTTTAACCACATTTTTATCGAAAATTTCCATTAAAATGGTAGAGATTACCTTGGATCGATGTTGCGAGGCTCGGATTCCCTCTCTCAAAGCTCGAATTCTCCTTCTCAAACCTCGATTTCCCTCACTGATCTCAAAGAATTTGTTGGAAAAAAATGTTGATTTGCATGTTGATCGATCAAGTTATATTTATACATTGGTTCTAATCTGGCGTGTGTGCGCATCTCGAGGACGATCGGACGGTTCCTGATCACCCTGCGTCACCAAAGTTCTTGACACCCTTGACAACATTTGCCTTGAATTACCTTGTTGTGCATCTCGAGGATTATCCTATGCATGCTAATTCTTCCTATCAAACTATAGGATTTTAATTAATCCAATTGATTTAATTCATAACACCTATTCTAGTCATCAATAAATTCCATAAATTTATAAATATGGTCACACTAACTTCTCGACCACTCGGCACCCCGTGCCCCGTGTCCGGCACACTTCCCGAGGCGGTCCCACACTTAGTGTACCTAATTGATTTACTTAGCTTAGCCTAAGGTTATATATTTACATTTAATTAAATAAATCCTCAACCATAGCATGTTTAAATAACTTAAATCAAATTAAATCCCAACGCTCGGCCTCACTGCCACCTAACCCTCGCGTTAGCGGGTCCTACGACACGAAAACCCCGGTGCTCAAACTCGCCCGACAATAATTTACACACATGTGATGTTTATATAAATATTAAATTCCCACATCATAATAATAGACATACAACATGCACAAATAACACAATATACCCTGGGTACTCCTATCTGAGTCAACCCAGCTGTCCACGTAACACCCGAATTAACCACTAATCATTGTGATTAACACCAACATTCAATTAAATTAATTTAGGCCGTTACAGTTATAATATGATACAAATACAACCAAATTGGGTCTAAATGAATGCTAGGAATTTAGGAGCTGAGAGGGACGAATTTCACGTTGATTGAGGTAAGTTAGTAAACCAATCAAAGAAGTGGATAGTAATTCATTTTTCATTTTTCTTGTCTTTATTGATATGAGCTATTCTTCGGAATTCCATTATTTACTTTTTGGTTGAGTGTCAACAGCCTAAGTGTGTCAAGAAGGAACTCCTAGGATTATAGCTAGTTGGGCAAACATGAACACTACCTACGAGGTGTGGCGGCCCCATATTTTCGGGCTGCCCCCGTGGTCAGCTACCCCCCTGCCTCAGCTCTGGAAGTCGCTGCCACGTGTCTCTCTGCTTTCGTACTTTAGGTAGTTAGCATGTAATTTGTTAAAGTCACTTAATTTATCATTTTCAAAGAAATTAACAGCGGAAGAATTTAAAGCTTAACAAAATGCATTCATATATATATATATAAGTTTTGCTGATCAAACCTATAGTGGAAAACCCTATTTGTATCTTGTGCATACAAAGCGATCAACTATAACAGTATGTATACCAGTACAAGTGTGTATCCAGTTTCCCAACCCAAAAGATAGTGCAAAATATCAAAATATAGACATCACACGTATCAGCAGGCCTCGGCGTAGGCAAGTCAGATGAAATCGCCGATGATCCCATTGCCCCTGCTAGTACTAGGATCTGCGCTCAGCCACCACAAAAAGGCAGATGCTGAGCCCAGTAAGTAAAATCCCAAGGAAAACCACCGTGCATAAAATAATTAATGAAATAATTAACAGAGCCAAAAAGGTAGTGTTAAATAAACATGCGGAAGGAAAGAAAATATGCAGACAACTGCTCAAAGATAACCGCATGTATATAAACACATTGATAGACAAAAGGGGTGTGAACACGGCTAATAAGTGTGTACTAGGACCAGGAGCCCTGGTCGTGGTCCATGCCTCCGACCCTACGACTGTATCCCAGCGGCATTAGCCCTAGTGGGATAATCGAACGCGTGAAATGAAGTCCAACTCGGGATATCATCTACCGAGTTCCTAGATCACGCGCTACACACCTAGCCAGCAACCTCAACTACCCGTGGTTACATAGACGGAACCATAACCGTCCCAGTAGGAATTTGAATCACAAATTTTCAAGGAAATAAAGCTCAATGGAAAATAAATACATAAATGCAGTAGTGGTGTTCAGTTGGGTTTTACGTACCTCATACCGCACTCAAAATCCCAAAAATACCCCCGGTCCGATCCCCGACTAGTCCCCGACTTCAACTACTGTCCCGTGACTCCTGAGATCTAATCCCGGGGTTCATTGATCAATTAAATTTGGTTTAATATCAATTAGTCTCGATTTTCATGATTTAATTAAGGTTCAGGGGGTCATTAGCGCGCTAGGTTGGGGTATTAGCGCGCTGATTGATCTTCGGGCACTATTCATGCACGAAGATCTTCATCTTCCCCAGAGGATTAGCGCGCTACTATTCATCATTAGCGCGCTAATTACCCTCTGCCCAGATTTTTTCAAAAATCAGAACTCTTCCCTAACTTGATTCAAACACTCCAAAACCAACATGCAACATCCAATATACTTCAATATCATCGATTTACACTTCAAAACACCATTTTAAACCAGAAAATTCCATCAAATCTCGAATCCAAACATGCATGTTAGAAAATGAATTCATCAAACATTCATCTTATTGCCACCAATTCGATTCCAATAAACATAGAATATCATAACCAACCTCAAAGTCCTCAAATCTAGTAAAATCAGTGGCAAATGCACAAAAATTCGTTGAAATCATACATACCACAACATGCAACACTTCTCATCAAAAATCCAAGAAACAGGGGAGTAGATTACCTCAAGCTTGTAGTTAATGTTCAAATCCAGCCTCTAAAACTCCATAGTTGAGCTCCCTAACACTGATTTCTCTCTCAGAAATCTGAAATTTTTGGTTTAGAATGGCTTGTGGTTTGCATGTGGGTTTGATCGATGGTATTTGTAGTGGTTACTATAATCTAAAGTGCACACGTATCCCGAGGCCCATCAGACGATCCTTGTCCAGCCCGTGTCACCCAACTCCTAGCCACTTATCATGACACTAGTTGTCTAGTTTTTGATCCGTCGTCAATCTCGAGGATCATCCAATGTGTGTTGATTATTGATTTCAAACTATAGGATTCTATTATAATCCAATTGATTTAATTCATAACACCTATTCTAATCATCAATAAATTCCATAAATTTGTAAATATGGCCACACTGATTTCCCGACCACTCGGCACCCCGTGCCTCATGTCCGACACGCTTCCCAAGGCGGTCCCACACTTAGTGTACCAATTATTCTTGCATTTAGCCTATAGTCACATATGAATTTCTTTGCATTTTAAACCCTCAACCATAGCATGTTTAAATAATTTTAATCAAATTAAACCCCAACGCCCGGCCTCACTGCTACCAAACCCCGCATTGGTCGGTCCTACGAACGGACCCCCGGCGCTCAACCTCGCCCGACAAATACTACCTTTACACACCGGTGACAGATAATACATCATTATCCAGAAAATAAAAATATTAATAAATCACCGAAATTTGAAAAACAACAATGCACAGTCAATACCTAGGTCCGGAACATGCCTAATCTATCCGCGGCGTCCACGTGTCGTCCGAGCTGACGTCCTAATCTGAAATAAGTAAATAACAACGTAAATAAATAGCGGGCCGTTACAATTCTTCCCAACTAAAAGAAATTTCGTCCCGAAATTTGAATTAGTTTAGAACATACCGTGGAATAACTGGGGATAACGCTCTCGCATGGTCGACTCCAACTCCTAGGTAAGTTCCTCCGTACCGTGATGCTGCCACCATACGAGTACTTTCGATATTTTCCTATTCCTGAGAGTCTGGATCTTACGATCTAATACCGCCAATGGCCGCTCCTCGTAAGTTGCGTCAGGCTGAACCTCCACCTGTCGCACGTCAACCATGGGTCGTGGCCCGGTCCTAGCCAATCGCAACATCGAAATGTGGAAGGTAGGATGAATCCCTGCTAACTCTGTCGGTAAATCTAATCTGTACGCCACACTGCCAACCTTCTCTACAACTCGATATGGTCCGATAAATCTCGGCGCCAGTTTCCCCTTAATCCCAAACCTCTGCTGGTCCTTCCAAGGAGAAACCTTCAGGTAAGCCATATCGCCAACCTCATAGCTCAGACTGTCGTGGTATCTATCCGCGTATTTCGTCTGCCTGTCCTGTGCTATTCGAAGCCTCTGACAAACCTGTCGAATCTTCTCTGTGTGATCAACAACTATCTCCGGCCCAATCGTAACTGTATCTTTCGGCTCTGCCCAACACGCTGGTGACCTGCAGGGCCTCCCATACAACGCCTCATAAAGTGGCATCCCGATACTAGCCTGATAGCTGTTGTTGTAGGCAAATTCACACAGTGGTAGGTAATCCTCCCAAGAGCCTCCAAACTGCAAAATGCAAGCTCTCAACATATCCTCTAAAATCTGTATCAATCTCTCAGACTGGTCATCTGTCTGAGGATGATAAGTCGTGCTGAACGGCAACCTAGTACCAAACTGCTCCTGCATCGCCTCCCAAAATCTCGAGGTGAACCTGGGATCCCGGTCAGATACTATGAAGACTGGTACCCCATACAGTCTGATGATCTCCTGCTCGAATAGTCTGCTCAACTGGTGATACATATACCTCATCGAAACTGGTATAAAGTGTGCAAATTTCGTCACTCTATCTATCACCACCCAAATCGCATCATGTCGCCTCGAAGTCTGGGGTAATCCACTGACAAAATCCATAGCGAGGTGTTCCCACTTCCACTGAGGAATGGGTAATGGCTGCAACAATCCTCCAGGTTGCCTATGCTCCGCTTTCACCTGCTGACATATGTGACACCCTCGAACATATTCACCAACATCAGCTGTGGCGGCCCCAATTTCCCGAGGCCGCCCCGTGACCCACGCCCTCCGCCCGCAAGCCTAGCAGCGCCTGTCACGTCAACAGCTCTGTGAAGTGACGCTCCGTGTATCTAATCCTACTTTATTAAGTTGTCTTACACATCTAGCAGGTTAGTTGATAATTACAATAACATCATTAGCGGAAGCATTTAATTTGTATTTTATGAAAATTTATTAAGCCTAAGCAGTGGAAAACCCGTAATAAACACCATGTATATAACTGAGACGAAGTAAACAGTAATCCATATACATGTGATAAAGTTCTAAAGTTCCCAAAACCCAGCAAAATGAATATATACATACATACTAGGTAGTCAAAACACGAGCTGTCAGCAGCAACGGCCTCAGAGATAGTCGCCTAGTACCTCTTTTCCCTTGCTCTTGCTCGTACCGGGATCGCGCTCGGTTGCCCAACACATACAAAGAACGAGCCCGGTGAGTAAATTCCCAAGAGAAGTCTACACAAATAATCATGAAAACATCGATAACTGCGAGACATGTGAATATGACCCGACAACGGGAATCATATTCCCATGGCCAGCGATAAACAACCTTCACAACATCACATCACATCACATATTAACTGGAAATGTAAACCATCCAAAATCCAACAAATAATTAACTAAATGGCTCGAAAGTAAATTCAACGGTAAATAAATCATCACACGTTTAATCACGATAAAACCATGACCCCGGTCATATGATAACAAAACGGAGTTCTCAGCACAAACCAGTGCTTAATAACAGGCTTACAATGATCTACACCTCAACTCAGTAACCGGGCGTACTCCTTTCCAAGCTTTTTAGTGCTAAGAGTACCCTTAATCCCTCGAGACAGTTGTAGATACATTCTACTCCTATCTACACGGTCGCCGTCGCAGACTAGCCCATGCTCAAGCGTGTAGTCATAACCAAGATGAAAAACCATGCGTGACCACCAGCAGTCATCGCATACGATAAGATAATCGATAGAATACACGCCATGAAATTAAAGTGTAACTTTCTCAAGGGTTTTACGCACCTGAAATACGCTCTCCGACTTAGGACCCGCCAATTCGACCCGCCTAGCTCCTCGATACCCGAGCTATGGTTACCGAGTCCACGAAGTCCATTTATAGTGTTTTTATACTTTTTAAAAACATATTATAAAATTTTATGTTTTTATAACATATTTTCATATTTGAGTTGTGGTATCTCTCTCTTACTATGTCGGGGTTCCAAAAATACCCGAAAAGTCCCAAAACTACTTTTCTACCTTTTTCTTAATTTTCTATATTTTTCTAGAATTTTTCCCAATTTTTTCGATATTTTTTCAACTATTTTTCCTATTTTCCGAATTTAATATATATAATATATATTATTTAATTTTATTTAATATATATTTTCAGTGGGCCCCACCTGGACCGGTCTGGTCCAGGTGGTTGGACCGCCCCAGGGCCGGTCCGGCCCAGCATTGGGGGGGGGACGCGCAGAGACGAAATCGTCTCGTATAACCAGAGACGATTTTCGTCTCTGGTTTCTCTTCTTTTTTTTTTTTTTTTTTTTTTTCTTCTTGATTCCTCTCATTCCCTCCTCTCCACTCTTCTTCTCTCTCAACCCATCAAAGACCTTCAAAACACCAAAATTCCACCACAAATCACCACAAAACCAACCCAATTCCGGATTACATGCATGTACCCAAAAATTCGAAATCCACAAATACATCTCAATTTTCCACAAATTCGATCCCAATTGACAAGATTTCATCAAACTAAACCTCAAGAACACCGATTCTCACAAAAACAAGTTGTATTTTTACTCAAAATCCGAATTTTTCAACAACCTATTTTAATGGAAATTCAACCAAATAAGAGTTTATTACTGTAAATTCCTTCGTTTGATCGCCCAATCTAGCCTTCAAACCCTCGGTTGTATTCCCCAATCAACAATTTCTCTCCTCAAGATCCCACAAATTTGTTGAAAACATTTTCATTCTTTGCATGCTCGATCGATCTATGTGTATATATAGTTGTGATTTTAATCTAGCGTGAACACGCATCTCGAGGCTAATCCAAACCACCGATCACCTCGTGTCACACGCCTTCGAACAACCTATCATGACACCATCTATCTCGAATTTCCTTGTTGTGCATCTCGAGGATTATCCTATGCATGCTTGATTTTTCCTATCAAACTATAGGACTTCAACTAATTCATTAATACATTAATTCAACCTTAGGTTAAATCACCTAATAAATTATATAAAATTCATAAGTGTGTCACAAGTAACACTCAACTACCGGAAACCTATGCCCCGTACCCCGCTACCCAATACCGTGCACCGGTCCTCGACACGCACTTCGGGACATATACCCGATCGTAGCCTTGCCCGATGTCAACTTACACACATGTGATGTTTATTTAATAATAATTTCCCACATCACAATAATAGACATACAACATACACAAATAACACAATATAACCTGGGTACTCTTATTTGAGTCCACCCAGTTGTCACCGTAACGCCCGAATTACCCGTTAATCCTCGTGATTAACACTAATCCTGATTAAATTAATTTGGGCCGTTACATCAGCCTTCATCCCCGGCCACCAAAACAATCTCCGCAAGTCATGGTACATCTTGGTTCTGCCTAGATGAACTGTGTATCGCGACCGGTGAGCATCCTCTAATATACTATCTCATATCTCTGACACGGCTGGTACCCATAATCGACCTCGGTGCCGCAAATATCCATCAGATGTCTCCACCCAATCAGTGCACTCGGGATCCCATGCCAATCCACTGAACCGCCCATAAAGCCCATCAGCCCTCTGATACTCCGATACCCGTTCCAGTGACACTGTCGGTACCCTCATCTGACCACAAATCTGTAGATTTTGCATAACCGAAAGGTCTGACATGCTCATAACTGACGCCATCTCCAACGATCCTATGTGTCGAGTCTCGGTCGATCGTCAACCCCGCATTCGCTTTCAACGCATCGACCATTACATTAGCCTTTCGGGATGATACTCAATTGTAAAATCATAATCCTTCAACAGCTCTAACCATCTCCTCTGACGCATATTAAGATCTTTCTATGTGAAAATGTAGCGTAGACTCTGGTGGTCAGTGTAAAGCACAAACTTTCTCTGTAGAGGTAGTGTCTCTAAGCCTTCAAAGCGCAAACACAATCGCGCAAGCTCCAAATCGTGTACGGGGTAGTTACACTCATGTGGTCGCAATCGCCTGGATAAATAAGCCACTGGTCGTCCTTCCTGCATCAGAACACATCCCAGTCCAGTTCCTGATGCATCAGTATAAACTGTCAAACTCTTCCCTGGCTCCGGTAATGTCAATACCGGTGCAGAAGTCAATCGCTTCTTCAACTCCAGAAATGCCTGCTCACATTCCTCAGACCACTCAAATGGAACATTCTTCTTCGTCAGCCTCGTCATCGACACCGCAATCGTGGAGAAATCCTATACAAACCGTCGGTAATAACCTGCTAGACCCAAGAAACTTCGTATCTTAGCAACTGTCTCTGGTCTCTTCCAGTTAATCACCGCTCTAATCTTGTCTCCCTCCACAGAAATGCCCTGACCGCTGATCACATGTCCCAAAAACTTCACTTCCCTCATCCAGAATTCACACTTACTAAATTTCGCATACAGCCGATGCTCCCTCAACGTCGTCAACACCGATCAAAGATGACTCTCTTGATCCTCTCGCGTTCGGCTCTATATCAGTATATCGTCAATGAATACTATCACGTATCGGTCCAGTAGGGTCTCAGTACTCGATGCATCGATCCATGAAAACTGCAGAAGCGTTCGTCAACCCAAATGGTAACACCGTAAACTTGAACAATCCGTATCGTAATCGAAAGCGATCTTCTTCATATCCTCTTCTCAAATCCAGAATCGGTGATATCCCGAGCGTAAATCGATCTTCGAGAAGAAGCGTGCACCGTCAGTGGTCAAACAGATCGTCGATCCTCGGAAGCGGGTAACGATTTTTAATCGTCACCTGGTTCAGCTTCCGATAGTCCATACACATCCTCAACGATCCATCCTTCTTCCTCACAAATAACACTGGCGCTCCCCACGGTGACATACTCGGTTGAATGAATCCCTTCGCCAACAATTCCTCTAGCTGTTTCTTGACCTTCTCCTGCTCCATAGGCGACATACGATAAGGTCTGCTAGATATAGGCTGGGTCCCTGGTAACAACTCTATAATAAACTCTATCGCCCGTGGTGGTGGTAATCCGGGTAAATCATCTGGGAAGATGTCCGCGAACTCTCGGACTATAGGTACGTCCTCGATTCTAACAGATCCTCCGGTCTCAAGCTCAACGATCGCTGCAAAGTCCTCCATATCCTGAGCAGTCGCTAATCCACCTCTCGTAATAGGTAATTCAGAGGCGTTCCCGGTCAACGTAAACTCTGGTAAACCCGGAATACGGAACTCTACCCTCTTCCCATAACAATCTATCTGTGCATGGTAAGCTGACAGCCAATCCATACCAAAGAGTACATCAAACTCTAGGTACTCCAGTACTCGGAGATCGGCGGGTACCTGATGTCCGGCAACCTCAATCATGACGTCCCGAACTATTCGGTTAGGGTAAATCTTATCCCCAGCAGCCGTGTTGAGAACAAGATGGGTCTCTATAGTGTGTGTGTCTAACCCTAACTCCCCCACTAACCGTCCAGCAATAAAAAATAGTGTACTACCCGAGTCAAACATGGCATGAATAAGTCTACTGTGAATGAGTAACGTACCCTCAACTAGCTGCCTGGTAGCTCCTGGATCTGGCTGTGCCACTGCATGTACTCTATCTCTCTCCCGATCCTGCTCCTGTCGTGGAAATGGCACTCGGCAATCCAATTTCAAATGTCCCTCCGACCGCACCGGAAACATCTGCGTGTCTCCCGTATCCCAATCCGCATATCGTCAGATCTCGGCTCCTGACCCCGGTCCCTCTAACCCCTCTCTCGGCCACCCTGATCTCTATCCTGGTGCTGCTGAGGCTGCTGCCGCTGTTGTGGTGTTGGAGCTATGGTGTGTACAGGCTGTCTGTCCCTATACTGATCCCTGCCATTTTGACGTCTGTCTCTGCCATCCCGGCGGTCATCCCGGCGACCTCTAATAACTGGTCCCGCTGTCTCTTCGGCCTCCTATCCTGTCGAGAGCTCTGCCCAACCTCCATCTCGGCCAATACTGTCATAGGAAGACCGTTCTTCTGCATCAAGAACGTCTCGTAGGTCAGTGCTCGCTTAAACATAGCCTGAATCGTCTGAGCCCCGGATGATACGATCACGCGGCGGCAATGTCCTCCCTCACTCCCGAATGAAGTAGTAGATCAGTAATCGCTCGTGCCGGCGATATCCATCGAGAATCGCAAAGCAAGTATCGGTACCTATCCATATACTGCATCATGCTCCGGTTTCCCTGCCTCAGGGATAAAAACTCCTCCCTCAATCTCAATCGCACCTCCATAGGTATGAACTGGTCATAAAATATCTCTCGGAACTCTGCCCAAGTCGCGGGATCAGCATGCGTCTCTTGGTAGTTAGTCCACCACACTGCGACATCTGATCTGAAACACGTCCCAGATAGTCTCACTCTAAACCTCTCTTCCGTGTTCAACTCCTTGTGTAGGCGCTGGTGCGATAAAATCCAATCTCCTGCAGCCTTAGGGTCTCCTCCTCCATAAAAGTAAGCGGGCTGAAACTTGAGAAAATCCCGTAACCTCCTGGCCTGTGGATCCATCACATACTCTGACACTACCGTCGGGGTAACCTCTCTCTTTGCGGTAGGTGTAGGAATCGGTGTCTCCACTATTGCTACTACCGGGGTAGTATCGACTGCCTGAACCTCGGGTACCACCGCCTGAGTAAGAGTAACTGCGGTCTCTGTGGGTCCCGTAGTCGCCACTGCCTCCCTAAACATAGCCAATCCAGCCATCATAGCGGCCTGCTCTCTCAATAATCGTAAGATCTCGGCTATCTGAGTCTCATGCGCCGTAACTCGGTCCTCTAAGGGAACTGACGATCCGAAAGCTCTCGCGGTGTCACTAGACTGTCCCTCCATCGTGTCTTGCGTCGTGATGCGTGTCCGGATCAGCCTCGTATATACGTATTCATATAGTATATATACACAGCAATACATATATCACATAACAATCCTAGCTCTACCCGTTTTCTTGCTTCCCAACTAAAAGTTCTAGGCAGACTCATCGGGTTTCCATATCTAGTTTGTTAAGGTTTATGATCTTGTGAAACTTTTTAACAATTTATTTCTCGAAACTCTCGCTCTGATACCATTTGTGGCGCCCTATATATTTTCGGGTCGCACGTGGTCGCTACCCCTCGCCTCGCCTCAGGAAGTCGCTGCTACGTGTCTCTCTGCTTTCGTACTTTAGGTAGTTATCATGTAATTTGTTAAAGTCACTTAATTTATCATTTTCAAAGAAATTAACAGCGGAAGAATTTAAAGTTTAACAAAATGCATTCATATATATATATAAAAGTTTTGCTGATCAAACCTATAGTGAAAAACCCGGCTGTACTGTGCATACAGGCGATCAACTATAACAGTATGTATACCAGTATAAGTGTGTATCCAGTTTCCCAACCCAAAAGATAGTACAAAATATCAAAATATAGACATCACACGTACCAGCAGGCCTCGGCGTAGGCAAGTCAGATGAAATCGCCGATGATCCCCTTACCTCTGCTAGTACTAGGATCTACGCTCAGCCACCACAAAAGGCAGATGGTGAGCCCAGTAAGTAAAATCCCAAGGAAAACCACCGTGCATAAATAATTAATGAAATAATTAACAAAGCCAAAAAGGTAGTGTTAAATAAACATGCGGAAGGAAAGAAAATATGCAGACAACTGCTCAAAGATAACCGCATGTATATAAACACATTGATAGACAAAGGGGGTGTGAACACGGCTAATAAGTGTGTACTAGGACCAGGAGCCCTGGTCGTGGCCCATGCCTCTGACCCTACGACTGTATCCCAGCGGCATTAGCCCTAGTGGGCTAATCGAACGCGTGAAATGGAGTCCAACTCAGGATATCATCTACCGAGTTCTTAGATCACGCGCTACACACCTAGCCAGTAACCTCAACTACCCGTGGTTAAATAGACGGAACCATAACCGTCCCAGTAGAAATTTGAATCACAGATTTTCAAGGAAATAAAGCTCAATGGAAAATAAATACATAAATGCAGTAGTGGTGTTCAGTTGGGTTTTACGTACCTCATACGGCGCTCAAAATCCCAAAAATACTCCCGGTCCGATCCCGACTAGTCCCTGACTCCAACTACTGTCCCGTGATTCCTGAGATCTAATCCCAGGGTTCATTGATCAATTAAATTTGGTTTAATATCAATTAGTCTCGATTTTCATGATTTAATTAAGGTTTAGGGGGTCATTAGCGCGCTAGGTTGGGGTATTAGTGTAACGGCCCAGCCCAGTCTAGCCCACCCGTAGGTGGCTCCATGGGGGCTCACCCACTAGCACTGACTCCATGGGGGCGCACCCCTAGTCACAGGCAGGGTGGTACCAAGCCCTACCCCATCCGTGTTCCCCACACGGTCTTTCACCTCCCTCGACTCAAACATTGGTCCTGAGGGATAAGATTCCAAGTTTCACGAGTCGAGTACCACTGAGCTGGGAGGATTTCCCAGGAGGTCACCCATCCTGGTTGTGACGACCCGCCCCCGACCTAGGGTCGGGTCGCCCGGCCCAGACCGCCACTTGGACCCAATACATGAACCAGGCCCAAATAACAGTCTGGCACGCCTAAACAAATAAACCTGCGGAATAAATATAAAGAAATATCCTAAAGCCAAAAGATTTAAGTTCATTGAATATTAATAAAACTATACATGATATATATCAACTCAAAGCTCACATCAAATGAAGACTTCAAGCTCGTTTCTCCCTTTTCTCAATTCTAGCGCACTCGTCGATGAACCTGTATTGTAAATGGGGTGAGCTAAAAGAACCAACGGAGCTCAGTAATGCGAAAAACCCGCTCAACCATCAAATATACAAGTAATACCTAATAAGCATGCAAAGTCTAGCATGTATTTTAAAAACAAACAAGGATTTATTGAATGTTAACATGGTAGCAGGATTTCATAAGAAATAGACTTATAATGAACCATCAAGAACTATCATAGACATAAGATTCGTAAGTCACAATTAAATAGGAATTCATCCTTTCATAATAAATACCACGTATTCATAAGCCATAAATTGCAACAACAATAATCATGAATAACATTAAAAAGATTGACAAATCATTTTATAATTTCAAACTTTCATACAAATGAGGGGGTTTCGCGAGATTATGTACTATAAAATATAATTATACGATGAGTCGATGTTCCATTCAATGCATACTAGATATTGGCAAGAATCCGGTGACCGATTCTCCTACTCTCAAAGTGATGGAAATAACCAGCTAGCACACAGGCCTTATGTGCCCTCTCGTTTGTCCCATCAAATCAACAGTAGGTTCGTCCAAGCCATCACCGATGCATATCTCTATGTCTCAAGAGTACAAGAGAAGGTAACTCCAACTCATGTCCCTACGTGACATACTTATGAATTCAATTAGTCAAGTAAAGCCCTCGGTGGTAAACGCCACACATCCTGGGGTGTTAACGACCTTCGGTGGTAAACTCCACACCCTGGGGTGTTAACGACCCTCGGTGGTAAACTCCACACCCTGGGGTGTTAACGACCTTCGGTGGTAAACTCCACACATTCTGGGGCCATGAATAACAGTGTATTCACATTCCATAGATTCGTAGATTCGAGCCAATACCACGACGCAACCCATAAATCCCAAGTCTTTAATTCAAATTATGAATCCTAAGCATAACTAATAATCATGTCATATTTGATAATTGAGCAAGCTCCCCACTTACCTGCACTCGCCGCAAATCTTAATCTCGATCCTCTCGCGTTTGGGCTCGATGTGAACCGTCTCGCGAATCTAGACAATTTAAAATAATAATTACTTTATGTATCTACAACCATACAAGTTTAACATCAATTGTCTAGACCTTAGAGATTCACCCTATTTTATAGCTGACTTCGCTAAAGGTCATTTACGACTCTAAAATCGACACTTAAAATTAGAATCGATGATTCGAGTAAAATAGGAATGCGGTGATATAAAACAAGAAAAATCCTCTAAGACTTAGTTTTTCCAACATAAATCGAAGACATTCGATTAATTTTAATTAAAAAGATCCAAATCACCATATAAGACTCAATTTAGACTTTAAATTCCCAAATGACAATATTCAGTCAAAGTCCACAAATTTATCGAATAAGTTTATTTCCCAAAGAAAGATTTAAAGCCCTTTTAAAAATCTCAACTCAACCTTAAATGTCATATCTATATCAATAAACTTCAACCGCGTTCAATTTGCTAAAATCATGGGAAAAATCCTTTCATGTACCATCAAACTATGGAAAACAAGATTGATTCATCCATAATACTCGTTATCATAAAGCTTAAAAAATTTGTATAACCCATTTCAAGACTAGATCTAAGAAATATTGAACAAACTTTAAAAATCATCAACTCTCATTGCCAATACCAACACTAAGACCATAAATCTAGAAAGTATTAGAGTCTCACCATGCCTTCAATGGAGTTTTTGACTCCAAATCCTTTCTAAAATCTCATTCTAAAATAGATCAAATCTTTCCTTTCTTCTTTTCTTCTCTATTTTCCTCGCATGCTTGCCGCTGTCGATGCCATCAACTCTTTGGTCTCCAAATCTTCAATAAACAATAAAGAAATCAAGGAGGGAAGTGAGGTTGTATCTCTTTTGAACTTGAACTCTCCTCTTATTCTCCTCCTCTCCACGTGGGTGTTTGGGGCTAGGGTTTTTTTTTATTTGCTTAAATAGCATTAGGGTTAGGGATTAGGGTTGTAATTATTTACAACTTGTCTAAAATGCCCTTTTAGGTCATAATCTCAATTGGGTTTTATTATTTAAAATAAAACTTTACTTACTCCCTAACTTATATTTAATTTAACAAATTTAGAATTGTATTTTCACATCAAACACGCAACATATTTTTATCATGAAATTACCAAAATACCCATAGGTTGGGTCGTGGAGAATTTGGGTCGTTACACTGGTACTACTCTCGCTCAGGCACGCTTAACTGCGGAGTTCTGATGGGATCCGGTGCCGTCGTGCTGAACCAGCTCAGTGGTACTCGACTTGTGAAACCTGGAATCTTATACCTCAGGACCCAGGTTTGAGTCGAGGGAGGTGAAAGACCGTGTGGGGGGACACGGATGGTTTAGGGTTTAGGGTTTCTTTTATGTGACGGCCCAGCCCAGCCCAGCCCACCCACAGGTGGATCCACTGGTCGAAACCACTGGCACTGGCTCCATGGGGGCGCACCCCACTGGCACCGCTAGTTACAGACAGGGTGGTACCAAGCCCTACCCCATCCGTGTCCTTCCCAGGAGGTCACCCATCCTGGTATTACTCTCGCTCAGGCACGCTTAACTGCGGAGTTCTGATGGGATCCGGTGCCGTCGTGCTGAACCAACTCAGTGGTACTTGACTCGTGAAACCTGGAATCTTATCCCTCAGGACCCAGGTTTGAGTCGAGGGAGGCGAAAGACCGTGTGGGGGGACACGGATGGGGTAGGGCTTGGTACCACCCTACCTGTGACTAGCGGTGCCAGTGGGGTGCGCCTCCATGGAGCCAGTGCCAATGGGTGAGTCCTCATGGAGCCACTTGCGGGTGGGCTGGACTGGGCTGGGCCGGGTGGAGCTCAATTTTGTTATAGGAATTGGGGCCTTCACAACCAAGTTAAGTGTTTCATTGGATTATTGCCTCAACTATTATGGGTCAATTGATGCTGAAAGAGGCATTTATGTTAAGGATGGCCAAAATATTTGGAAGTAGAGACAATAAGGCATTTCTGATTATTGATTGCCGAATATTATTTAGACTTAATGGATAATTATGTTGTTATGTCTTTTAGACATAATTTGGTTTATGTTTCTTAATTATTTGGACAGATCTAATTATTATTGTTCATTTGGAAACAATCAGTTAAGCTTATTCATTAATTCAAATATTCTTGAATTTGGTACTTTTATAGGTTGTCATGACATTATGTAATGCTAATCTTAACTTGTTTCATATGGTTGCTTCTAATAATGAAGTCTTGATTTAAAAAAACCTCGAACAGTAAGCAAGTATTTTATTGGCTATCTCTAATGATCCAGGGGCTTCTAAGTTATGTGATCCAAAAATTAATGACATTTTTTCGAGACGAGAATCTATAAGTTCTTTCAAGATATTGGGTTTGGGAGGGATAAATGAGGTTAGAGACTTTTTCGAGAAAGAATCAATTCTAATTCCTGAATTGATTTTGATAGTTGTTTTTCATGAAATAAAATTTTGATACTCGCAAGAATACGTTGTTCTTCCACCCCATTTATGATGAGGAATTGTTCATTAAAAGCAATCTCAACATCTTCAAGAACTAATGCATCAATAGATAGTACGGTAGTACATGTGTTGAATTTGACACCATGTGTTTCTCTGAATCTAGATGTTCTAGAGAGAGTTGGGGAGAGAAAGGATGCTTCCTATGATTATTTGTGTTAGTATTCTTAGAAAACCTTAATAGCTATTAGTCACATGTGTGGACCCACACAGGACCCACACTTAAAAGAAAATCGAAAATTGGAGAGATGGGTGGCCGGCAAGTTTGACCCACTCTCCAGTATTCTCACAACAAACAAGGAAATAAAGGATTTAAAGAAATCTTTGATTGAGGCTAAATTGGAGAGAATCAATGATCCATCTATATTTTTTTCTTTAACAACTTGAGAGGAAAATCTCCAAAAAAAAAAAAAAAAACAATTTGAGAGCCGAAAGGGGAACGAAAGAGGCGATCTGTGGTGTTCCTCGCATTAGGTAATCCTTTCTTATTTAATTTTTCAATTGTTGTCGAGATTTAATCGGTTTTTTTTATCAATCTACTCAAGTATTGTATGAGATTGGTGTGTTATTACAATCTTCAAACAAGTCTTCCTTGTTGCTCGGATTTCTTTTCAAACTATAAAAGTTTTGTGAAGATTTAAAGTTGAATTGCACTGCGTTGTGCAAATGCGCAACACGCGCAAAGGAAGAAGAGGAGTATGCGCCCCCTTCTGAACCAAATGTGCACATAGATCCACCAGGCCCAAACAAGTCAAGTTGGCCCAAAGGCCCAACCACACGTGCTTGTGCGCACGCACAAGTGGAGGGAAGCCCACGCAACTCATATGAACTGCGTTGTTGTTGTAGCGCAGTTCACGAATTGGAGGGTGCGCACTCCCCGAGGTCGGCCTGACCCAGGCCCAGCTAAGGCAGTTGGCCCGATTCAGATCTAGTGGATCGGCCTAGCTACCCAAGTTAAAAAAAAAGAAATAAAATAAATTAAATAATAGACTTTCAAACACGGATTTTGAGGAGATTATTCAAAGTATTTTAAATGTGTTCTCGTTAGATTGGTTTTCGAAAATAAGTTTAATTATCAAGGTTCAATTTAATTATGCAATTAATTCATAATTAATCTAATAAGCTTTAGAGACGCTTGTGATCTTTTTGGTAGTTTATTCAGCCTGGATATGTCCATTTGAGTTTGCATTTCTGTCATATAAGCAAAACACATTGTTCATCGTCAACAATGTTATTAATAATTTCTTTGCCATTGATTTCGTCCTGACATTTTTCGTCGCATATCTTGATCACTGCTCTCACCTGCTGGTTGATGATCCTAAAGGAATTGCGACCAGGTCATAACATATGACTTTCAGTCCCCAGTTCGCTTCTCGTAGATATAAATTTATATGATTTGGTATTTCATTCATTTGCAAGAGTGATGGAACTGATCTTTTCTAAAAACAATGATATTCACTTAGAGGTATATATCCATATGATTCATTTTTTAAGTCACTTCCACAACACCCTTTCAGCCCTTCAATGAGTTCAATCTAATCTTCAAAAATCATTCCATCTCCCTATTATTTAAGGCACTCAACACGCTCCGATTGTGGCTCCTTCCTTGTGTAAGCTCCTTGCTTGCAAGGTTGATTGCCAAATCCATTCTATATGCCTTCATTTTCCTGAAATTACAATTTACTGTCATATGAAGAACAACATTAATTAAGCATGCTCATTTCTTTTCAGACTAGAGAAGGATATCTGAATCAACTACTTTTGGACCCCTTGTGTAAAGCTTATCTCAGTAAGCATAGTAAAAAAATTTTCGTTTCCTTCGTTATGCCATTAATGCCATCCATAAACTTAATGAACTCCTTGTCCTCTCCAGGTTACTCTATACGCAGTTCATGGTGCGGGATGCTTCAACTATCTGATTGCAGACGGATACATGATCCAGATAGAACATGGATTGGCGCAGTGATGTCACACTTAAAAAAAAGAGAATCTCTGGAACTGATATATAATGCCATTGTATTGGTCAACCACAACATTAACCATACAGGTTATGGGGACTTTCATGCTCACAACACAAGAGAGATGTTCGATACATTCTACATGCATGTAACCAACCGCAAGAGAAATTTTGCCAAACAACTGTGGAGTACTCTTGATTTTTTTTGGATTCCAGTTTATGTGTACATCAAATGTGTTTCTGCTTCAGTGCTCTGCAATGATTCTTGAAAAGAATGATGAAGTCTCACCATGTTATCTTATTCAACATCCTAAGACATTTCTTGAAGGGTTGTTTTATTGAACTTGGTATGTCATTGCACTACAACGGAATTGTATTTTAATAACATTGGATATCCCTGTTATTACTAAAAATTATAGATGACAGTAACCGTTATCTTTAGCTTTTGACAACCGCTACCGTCATCTCTATTTGAATAAGACTTGTTCCTCGCATCGCGTTCGACCTAACTTTCTCTCGATCTCTCTCGCCAGATCTTCTCTCTCTCTCGAGCGTCTCTCTGCATATTTTGAGTGACTCTCTCTCTCTCTATCGAGCGTCTCTCTCTGCATCTCTCAAGCTCTTCTCTCTCTGCTGATAGGTTCTGTTGGAATTATATATATGTCAAATAATTTGGGCATATATTTTAATATATGATTGGAAATAAATAGCATATATACAATATATATGAGGTGATACACCTAAATTTTGGTGTTGTTTGTTTAATAAACGTAGCATGGATGAGAACCTAATATTAAAGATATAAGAGTATGTTTATTTAGCAACTCAATGAAAAGGCGTGATGCTTTGTAAGAGCATAGACCAATTGATGGCATTAGTTTAACTATACACTGAATGTATGTGTTTATGATTCAAGAAACGTATTGGTTTGTAATAACTAGGAGATAAACTCCAAGAGTCACCTTTAGAAAACAATACACTGTTTGTGTTTGATATGCGTTGAACCAATGGGTAGTTATTGGTTGGATATTCATGCATGGTAGAAACAATGGAACCATTTCACATTTGTGTACAAGTGTAAATTGGTTGTGCTAGTACATGTATTCGATAAAATACAAATGCCCGAATAGTCGTGTTTCTAAGAAACCGAAACCAATTGATTTGTTTCTTGAATAGACACAAACACATTATAAATAAAATCTCCTACGTAAAAGGAAATATATACTCTTGTTTTTATTCTAATTTTATACTTCAAATAAAAACAGTCATGTTTTCTTCCGTATTCAACACCATTGTTTTTATTATAGAGTGAGTATAATAATTTGGTCCACTTGTTCATCATTATTTTTATTATAGAGTGAGTACAACAATTTGGTTCACTAATAAATCTCCTCCGTAAAAGGAAATATATACTCTTGTTTTTATTATGATTTTATACTTCAAATAAAAACAATCATGTTTTCTTCCGTATTCAACACCATTATTTTTATTATAGAGTGAGTATAATAATTTGGTCTACTTATTCACCATTGTTTTTATTATAGAGTAAGTACTACAATTTGGTCCACTTGTTCCTACGTTCTGAAGATTTATAGTCGTAAGTTCGTGATTGTTGTATCTTAAAAGTCTACCAAACGTTCTGAAGTTTTATAGTCGTAAGTTCGTGATTGTTGTATCTTAAGAGTCTACCAATTGCGAGCACATTTACGGGGCATTATTGTCAAACTTACAGTTTCATCATTCAACAATGAGTTCAACCGGGGTGGAGCATCGAGATAGACACCAACAGGTTCGAATTCGCCACTCTCCTTCTCTCTCTGTGTTTCGATCTAGAGTTTCTTTTGGATCTCTCTCTCTCTCTCTCTCTCTCTCTCTCTCTCTCTGTTTCAATCGAGTTTTGTGTGCTCGCAATTTCTCTCTCTCGCTCTTTGTTTAGATCTAGGGTTTCGTTTGAATTGTGGCGGATTCGTGTTTCTTTGTCTTCAACCAAAATTGTAGTATCTGATCTGCTTTGAAGTTTGTTTACATGTTTTGTTATGGTTTGCTTATGATCCTGCTTTGATTTGTGGATGTTGATCTGCGAATATGTGATCTGTTGTTGGTTTTGTTGAAGAATTGGTTTTGATGTTACTTGGATGCGTTGATGTTAGTCTTTCAATTAGGTTTGTATCGATGTATGATCTGATGTCGTACAATTTTAGGAAGATTTGTACGCATAAGCTTCTGATGGTCCCTTAAAGTTTTGATCTTGTAGTGTGTGTGTGATTTGTTTGATCCATTAAAGTTTTAGGAGTAATGTAGTTGTACTATTGGTTAAAAAAAGTGCAAAACATCCAATTGTTTAGCAATTCTTGGTTTTGGGACTCTTGTGATGTGTAAATTTGAATTGATTTGGTTTCTTTGTTGTGTTTGTGCAGGCATTGATCGAGCAGGATCAACAGCAAGCGAGGCAGATTTGCTTTGACAAAAGCCCTATTTCAGGTTTTCTTTTGATTGATTTGGTTTGGTTTATTTGTCGCGTTTGCAAGATTTAGATGTGCCCAGTTTGTTATTATTGTTGTTATTTGTTGCGTTGGTGTTTATTGGTACTATTGTTTGAAAACATTGAATTTGACCTAATGTCCTTGTTGGGGGTGAAATTCTTGGTGGGGATTTTAAAGGGATTTTACCGAATTTTGATGTCGTGTGATTGGTACGGCAAAAGGGGGAATTTTTTGGGACTATAATGTGTAAGCATTACTCTGTAAATGACTTATGGAGTGAATTAGCAAGGATAAGAGAGATGGTGATTGGTGACTATAATGAGTTACTAACTTACTACTATGACTCATGAATGATTGCTGAATGCAATCAGAGAAATTCAAGCCCAATACAACTAGAGAAGCTCAAGCCATGAAAAAGAAACCAATGAATTGCTAAATTAGAGCTTTGAGAGTGTAATTCTGGTAGATTTTCCTTACTAATGACTGTACTTTGGGTAGCTTCTTTGTTTTAGATTCTAATTTGATCATCGGCTAATGTGTTTGGGTAGCTTCCTTGTTTTAGATTCTAATAAGCTATTCTATGTGTTTGGGCAGCTTCTTTTAGAGAATATGTAACATATGAGCATCCTATTCCATCCAGTGATTTGGCGGTTTAACTTTGTAATTTAATCTGAAAATAAGCTATTCTTTTAGAGAATATGTGTTTGGGTAGTTTCTTTGTTTTAGATTCTAATGTGAGGTTTCAATGTAGTAATAATTTTCAATTGAGGTGTATGTTTTTTCAGTTAGTTATATTCCTAGGACATGTACCAAAGTTGAGACTTGTAATGTGCTACAATTTTTCATTTGTTCATATATTAGTGTTTGTTGTTCAAAGATTTTGCTCATCTAATTTTTTGAGTATATTGATTTGGTTTGCTAATTCGATTTCAGCTTCCTCTCCATGTTTGCCTCGAGCTCCATCTTCAGCTGCATCTCAAGCTCCATGTGTAGCCCCATCTCGTGCACCATCTACAACTCCATCTCGAGCACAATCTGCAGATCTATCTTGAGCCTCATCTCGAGTTCCTTCAGCTCCATCTCCAGCTTCGACTTCATTAGGTGCTTCTCAAATTTTAATTTCTTTGATCCTGGTTTTGATTAGTCTGAGCTTTTTTTGGGGGTAATAATTTTTGTCAATCATCTGTTTGTTTCCATTGAAGCCGCACAAACATGAAAAGAAGTCACTAATAGTTTTTCCTGCCTTAGCTAAATCCATTCTGGCCCATAAGTTTGCTGCTCCCAAATGTGCTGGAAAGGCTAATTTATGTGCCTCTCAGGATCTTGCAAATAACAAGCTCGAGGGTGCAATACCTAAGAATTTGAGCTCATGCACAAATCTGAATGACATGTAAGTGTTTGACCTTTCTTCTACTGCTTCGGTGTTCGATGTTTGTTATGTTTAGCTAGAAATATCAATTGACAAATGATTTAGTTTGATTTGTAAGTGTTTCAACTATCAGTTAGAGTCATATATATTAGGTCTGCAAGGAGTTAAGTTGTTCTGAGTTCTGATGTTTTCTACTTCTTTTTTTTTTATAAAAAAAAAAAAAAAAAAATTTCAGACCTATATAATAAAGGGAGCAATGGCACTTAAGACTTCATTTTTTTCAATTGCTGTCGCGGCCTTTACCGTGCTTGCCTTCGTGTTTGGAGTCATTGCAGAACATAACAAGGTACCTATGTCTCATCACTCATGCTCCATTACTTGATTATACATATTTAATCATATATAGAGCACCACCCACCACCAGGCCAGTTGCTCACCATCCGTTGTTATTTCTATATGTTGCAAACATTTATATATACATACCATACACCGGCCACTCAATTTGTGTTGGATACACACACTATAAGTGTTTATCAGATATGTACATGGAGGGCATGCTATTCAAGGTTAACGTGTAGACCCTACAAGTGTTTATCAGCCTGTTGCATTAGCTGGTGTTTGTCGTGTATTCTGCATTACGGGTCATTAACGTGATGACTTGTAATTTGAGATGCTATCACTAAAAGCAAAATATGCTCTTTAATTTATTTTTCAGCGTGGTCTGCTGTTTGAACTGATTTTATTTTTGTCGCATTTCTCTCCAGGGAATGAGCACAGAGATCAGATGCGAGTGCCTTGATATCTTATGCGATGTCCTTCATAGATTTGGACATCTGATGTTTAGTGATAATTACTATCCCAATTGGGATCGAATCAGGCCAGCGTGCGAAAGAGGACTGTTGCATGCATTGGTAAGAGGAACTTACACCCCAGTCGCTGCTCTGCATCGTTCGGCAACTGTTCTAGAGGGAATTCTGAGGTGGAACCACTGATTGTCGTGCACAATATGATACTCTCACACGTTAAGGCTGCTGAAATCTATAGAAAGAATTACCAGTTTAGCAAGTTTGATAAGCAGTTGAGTGAACTGTTATTACAGTTTGTGAAGGTTATGATTCAGAATTTGGAAATTTTGAGATTTATGTATTCTAATTTTTATGGTTTTTTTTATTTGATCTCTTGCAGGGTTAATTTCTAATCGTAGCTCATCTTGGCTGCAAGACAATTCGACTCAAGTTGTCACTAACAATGGATGTAAGCCTTTGCATTCAGTGTTTCACACTGCACCTGCTCCTGCTGTAGTTTTCGCCGTCAAAGACCTTTATGATTTCATATCACTGCAGGCAATCACTAAGAAATTTCCTAGGGACTACGGTCCGTGGGTGTTATATCTTCTAAATTTTTATTACAATGAATACAACCAAGAGGATTTGATAATTTTCTTCCAAGTCAAATTAAAATTGCTTTCAGCCAATCAATAGTTAATTTATGATGTATTGCAATTATAATCGAAACTTGAAAGCCGCACTAGCCATTCGTGAAAAGTGGAAACACGAATCTCATAAATAAGATGTGCTCACCAACCCATCCTAAGTAGAAACTCTTAACTGTGCTTGACAATGCTTTGAACACTTTTCAACAAAATTAATGCTTCATAAGCTAGTATACTTCTCAAAATAGAAAAATCTGCAGAAGTGGTTGGTCAATAGTGCATGTCCAGACGATACCGCTGAATCTGAACTTTACATTGCAATAGCTGGAGGTTTACATTCACATATAGAAGGCAATCTCTATAAAAAGAAATATAGAAAGCAATCACCTATAAGTTGTCTCACTCTATCGGATATCTTTCGCAAAGTACCACAAAACTGATAACATGTTGATTCCTAAATAATGGCTTAAGCAGTGATTGGATAACCAGCAATCTGAATTGGATGACAGGAATTTGTATACATTCATTTTGAAACTGACCATGATAATCTTAAGGGGGGTTTCTTCACTAACCCTTCAGTTTAGAATATATTTCTCAATGGAAAAAATCACATTTTTGAGTTTTTTTAAATATTGTATTTGTCAAGGTACTAATTTCTAATTCCAAGCTTATCAAAATAAAACTTCAATCTCACAGCTATTATATATATCCATGCATTGGTCGGGTCGGGTCGGGTCATCGGGTCATAGACCCCTATTATATATATCTATGCGTTGGTCGGGTCGGGTCGGGTCGGGTGACCTTTGATCATACCCGAAACCCGACCCGATACCCGACGGGTCGGGTTATTTTGACCCGACTCTTTATTTTTATCCACTCTACCCGACCTGCCACCCGAGTCGGGTGACCCGACCCGAGTCGGGTCATCGGGTTTCGTGCCCACCCCAAGAGGTAATGGGTACGACTAAGTTTAAAAAATAAAAAAAGATGAAAAAAAAAGTAATTTATTATTTTTTCGAGTAAACCTTACGTATCTAGAAACTTTGTCTGACTAGTCTGATGGTCCTTAGGATTGTAAAATGAGACCACCAGTGGCCCGACATTTTGCTGTAGTGAGAAATCGAAATCGGGGTTGTGCGCCTAACCCACACAACCTCGCCAACGCCTAATTTCAATTGATATCTCGAGGTACAAATGGACAGCTCGGATTTGGTAAAAATGTGGGGTGCCCTCATAAATTAAAATTTGAATTTGGGGTGCACTAAAAAATTGTGGTGCCCTAAGTAAACAGTGGGAGCTCTTTATTATTTAGCAACCGGTTGTATAAGAATATACTCTCTCCCTCTCTCTCTTTCAATTTGGTTGTGCGCGCTCAATTGGCTCTCTGTTCTCAACTCTCTCTCTGTTCTCAACTCTCACTCTCTCTCTGTTCTCAACTCTCTCGCCCTCCATTTCCAAAGTGCTTCTCATTCTCTAAATCAATTGGAATACAAGGTTAGTTTCTTGGATTTCTCTAAATCAATTGGAATACAAGGTTAGTTTCTTGGATTTAGTTATGTGAATTTGATCGATCGGAATACAAGGTTAGTTTCTTGGATTTAGTTCTGTGAATTTGAGTGAATTCGGAAGAAAATTGTATTGTTGTTGTTGTTGTTGTTGTTGTTGTTGTTGTTGTATTTGGAGGTTTCTTGATTGATATGCATTGATTCTTGATTCTTCAATCTATATGTGATGATGATTCTTGAAGTGCAGACAATGGATCTTCCTGAAGACAACCTCAACCTGTGGTTGGAGGATGACGTGATCGCCTCCCACGCAATCGCTGAATACGTCCTGAACGAGGAGGTTGGCGTTCCTGGTCACGGTCACTGGGACGGGGACGGGGACGGTCGCAGGCGTAGGCGTGGGCGTGGGCGTGGTCTTGGGGTCTGGGGAGGTGGCGGTGGTCAAGGGCTTGGGGTCTGGGGAGGTGGCGGTGGTCAAGGGCTTGGGGTCTGGGGAGGTGGCGGTGGTCACGGGCTTGGGGTCATTGTGCCACCACTAGCAGGAGACCATTTTTGGGATGCTAGGGGGCAACATGGAAGAGGAATACCATCTTATGGGGCTGTGCAACATGGAGCGCATGGGGGGATTGCCCCAGCAGGACACATTGGCCGTGGGCGTGGTCTTGGGGCCGGGGAAGGTGGCGGTGGTCACGGGCTTGGGGTGCCACCACTAGAAGGAGACCATTTTTGGGACGCTAGGGGGCAATATGGAAGAGGAATACCATCTTATGGGGCTGTGCAACATCATTTTTGGGACGCTAGGGGCAAAATGGAAGAGGAGTACCATCTTATGGGGGCGTGCAACATGCGGGACACATTGGCCGTGGGCGTGGTCTTGGGGTCGGGAAGGTGGCGGTGGTCACGGGCTTGGGGTGCCACCACTAGAAGGAGACCATTTTTGGGACGCTAGGGGGCAATATGGAAGAGGAATACCATCTTATGGGGCTGTGCAACATCATTTTTGGGACGCTAGGGGGCAACACGGAAGAGGAGTACCATCTTATGGGGCTGTGCAACATGCAGGACACATTGGCCGTGGGCGTGGTCTTGGGGTCGGGGAAGGTGGCGGTGGTCACGGGCTTGGGGTGCCACCACTAGAAGGAGACCATTTTTGGGACGCTAGGGGGCAATATGGAAGAGGAATACCATCTTATGGGGCTGTGCAACATCATTTTTGGGACGCTAGGGGGCAACATGGAAGAGGAGTACCATCTTATGGGGCTGTGCAACATGCAGGACACATTGGCCGTGGGCGTGGTCTTGGGGTCGGGGAAGGTGGCGGTGGTCACGGGCTTGGGGTGCCACCACTAGCAGGAGACCATTTTTGGGACGCTAGGGGGCAACATGGAAGAGGAATACCATCTTATGGGGCTGTGCAACATACAGGACACATTGGGCGTGGGCGTGGTCTTGGGGTCGGGGAAGGTGGCGGTGGTCACGGGCATGGGGTGCCACCACTAGCAGGAGACCATTTTTGGGACGCTAGGGGGCAACATGGAAGAGGAATACCATCTTATGGGGCTGTGCAACATGGAGCGCATGGGGGGATTGCCCCAGCAAGATAGGACATGAATGTTTTACCATGAAACTTTCTTCTCTTACGCGCACACCTTGCTCTCCTGCCATGAATTCTTGCCAAGGCATCACTAGGGCCCTCACCTGATTGAACTACTACACGTTTCGATTCATCTTCTTTGCCATTGTTTTCATTGAAAGGGACTTTCAAATATCAGGATGCCAGGAACAAACTTGAAATAGGGAAAACAAATATCAGAATCAACGCTTTCGATCCAATGCAAATATAAAGACCACATTTCTTGTTCATTTATATGACTGTGTTCTACATTGATCTCTCTTTACAAAATAAGACTACTAATGATCATCCAAACACTTCTCAACCAAAAAAAAAAAGCTCTGTAGTCTGTACAAAACAGAACATATACATAGAAATAGGTAATTAGTAATTAGCAGGATCAGATTCAGGTAGCATATCACAATTATCCATGATAACCAAAAGAAATGGTCCAAAAAAGCAACCACAGTTGCATAGCAACTAATCATCCGGCTGTATAAAAAGTGAACGAAACTCAACCTTGAGATAAAAAGGGCATGAGAGACTGGATTTTACACTCCTCTTGGTCTAGAACTTCCCTTTTAGCAGCAATGTGGTCAAGTTTTTGACGAAAATATGACTGCACGGGCAACAAAATAGTCAGAGCATCAGCAGGCCTAGGAGTTGACCAAGCCGGCACGAAAATAGCAGGAGTGATGTCTTTCAAGTCAACACGAGGAGGAGAATGAGGCATAGGAGCTGGATCTGCGGTGTGATCATCCATAGCTGCAACTTCACCAAGTCCATGTAATGTACGGTAAGGATAACCAGAGATGGGTGGTCCCTCAACCCCTTCATCTACAGGTGAACCGCCAGTGTCACGATCAAGTTCTTTAGTCTCATCAATAATGACAGTCGGGAAAGAGACTGCCTGAAGAGTAGGATTCTCAGCCACACCAGCATGCACCTCAAAATTGACATTACAAGTAGTAGCCATGGGATTTTTCCAATTAAAATACTTGTGAAGGAAATCTAAATTCAAGTCCATAACCCGGCCTGGAGTTTTCATAGTCTTCTTAATCATATGTTCCCCCTTAATCGGTTCCTTACTCTCATTGTGGAGTTTGAGAAAAGGATAACGCGAGCAAAATTTAGAGATGACATGAGGGAAAAATAGTTTGGAATTCTTAGAGGTGGCCACTTTTATCATATAATCAAGGATAAGTTGGCCTACATTGAATGGCCACTTTTCCATGATGGCAAACATGAATACTGCTCGTCTTGTAGACGCTGCATGTATTGGTGCTTGGAATCCAATGGTAAGCAGATAGTTTAAACAAGACGGATGCCTTAACAGTAAGATTATAAAACGAAATGGCGCCAGTACCACCGCTTGGCCAAATTGTCAATTGGCCGCCAGTGATGACAGTGGCGACCTTGTCCATATCAACCTCATCAACCAAGCACTGCAACAAAGGAGCATCCTTGAGTGTACCCAAAAGATCATTAATCACCTCAGCCAAGAAAGGTATGTTGTAATTCCTAACATAGATTTTATGATCTTTAATTACCTCATCATCCAGGTTGCAATAGAACTCCCTCACCAACCTCGGATAGAAAACCCCTCAAATAAAAGATGTTTGTGCATTTATGTACCTTCAAGAACATCCTTTAGCTCGAAATGCTCCTTGTAGACTGGCTTCTCGGGATGAAAATATCTGCTCTTCAAAGTGTTCATGCGCTTTGCTGCAGCCTTAGTCAAGAAGGACAAACTATAGGGTGATGGTGCCTTGACAGGAACAATAGCGTCCTCCTCCTCCGACTTAACGATCCTAGAAATTGGAGTAAGGGTCTTTGACACCGAAGCATATCTCTTTTCGAACGAGAGTGCAAGCGGAACCTCATCATCATCACTGGAGTCCCCAGAAGTCACCAGCTTCCTTTTTGAGTAAGAAGTGGGCGAAACATTGTTCGTAAAAGAAGACGAAGAGGGCGACAAAGATCTTGAGAAAGAACTCAAAAAATAGGCTATAAAGGGAGAAGAACAACAAAGGAATACGCATAATTAAAATCTAATTGATACATCATAACATGAAACTATAGTATGTGGCACATATATATTATATATCAACCATGAAAGTCATATCATCTTCATCAATAAAAGAAACAACAAAAGAGATTCACAATAGAGGCAGCGCACACAGTAAAAGAAAATGGTAAACAAGATAGGACATGAATGTTTTACCATGAAACTTTCTTCTCTTACGCGCACACCTTGCTCTCCTGCCATGAATTCTTGCCAAGGCATCACTAGGGCCCTCACCTGATTGAACTACTACACGTTTCGATTCAACTTCTTTGCCATTGTTTTCATTGAAAGGGACTTTCAAAGAATCAGAGGAGCTGCTCCAGGTTTCAATTATTTTAATTCCTTCCTCTTCAAAACTATGTGACTTCTTTAGGTACCCATTTCTGTCATACACTTGGAAATGCAACTCAACATCGCTGTGAAAAGTAAAAACCAAAATGTCTCTTTCTCTGAGAGGCCATTTCTCCACAAAAGGCCCCCAACCACCCCTTAAGAACCAGCACCCACCAACATCCTTCTCCACCTCAACAATTCTCCCTTCTCCATTTGGCCATCTTAGCATGTAATTAACCGCCATAGCACCTCCACTTGCATTCACATATGATGAGGGCGCCCTCTTCAACATTACAAATAAAAAATTAAAATAAAAACACCACCACCACCAACAACAACAACAACAACAACAACACACATGATAAATCCATATTTGTGCTAGTTTAATGACTCAAAAAAAAAAAAAACGACTTACAATGGAGTGGTTTCCGGAGAAGCTCCTGAGAAAGGAACGTGTGGAAGTGGAACCATCAGTGTTTTTGAGGTACCCATTAATCCCATACACTTGGAAATGCAACTTTTGAGTACTACTACTAGTACTAGTAGAGATGTCATCCAAATTAGTGAAGAACAAAGAGTCCCCAAATTTGAGAGAGTGGTCTTTGATGAAGGGACCCCAACCATCCCTGAAGAAGCACTGAAGCCCATTCTTCTTGACTTCAACAACTCTGACGTCCCCGTTAGGCCCTTGGAGGGTGTATTTGTCCGGCAAGACTCCTCCCACTGCCTTCACATAGGATGGTGGGACTACCTAAAACATTATCAACCAAATTATAATTTGAGGACTAAACATAAAAAGCTAGTTAGGAGAGCAAAAACAAACAGATTCTAATAAGTCTCTAATAAATGAATGAGGACTTAAAAAAAGGTGCGCAGAATCGTCAATGATAGTGAAAACCTTATAGAAGGAATGTGCTCCTTCTTGTGTCTTTGCCATTAAAACTCTCTAAAAAAATAACTTGCCCATATGAACAGATTCCATGTGCTTTTGGCTAAAAAAGAATTTTGTCAAAAAGGCTATAATTTTGTCCTTCTAGTCAGGGCTAAATGGGAAAATACTGCAATGACAACTTCATGTCACACTGCAAGACAGATTAGCTCAAAAGAATTGTTCATGCATCCTCGACCCACGAGTTATGCATCGAGATTTGTGACCCGTATCCCAAATGCGCACATGGACGACTTATATGAGCCAATGTGTGTGACATACCTGTTGTCATTCTAGTTAGGGAAATGTAAGTGTTTGGTTATCTTTCCCAACAAGTTTTCCTTCTTTGTTTTTAAACAAATTACTACAATAATTGGCTTTAATGCTCTTATCTAATGAGTGAAAGTGTCTCAATTTTTTTTTTTCCATACTTCTCCGTCCAAATTGTATGCGCACTCATGAGTAGCAATTCCAGTCTCGTTGAATTTAACACATATCCTAGTATGATTTCATCAAGGTTTAAGCATTTTACCACAAGTACATTACATTCACCATAACAAGAGCAATAACAATAACAACATTTTACCACATGTACAAAAACCAGCTAATTAAGTAAACAAAAAGCATCTCCCTTGAGGTTCCAAAAGTTGAGATTGCAAAATCACTATACATGCATGCCCTCCAAAATGACCTTCACCATTGCATTTTCAGGTGCTCCGGAGAATGACAACTTTAATAACATCTGGTTCTTTCCCGACGACCCTAAATAAGCAAACATCACCTTCCTTCAAACCATTATCCAACACAAAATCCTTCCAACCATGGTTCAGCTGAACATAAGATGGTTTATAGCATTTCAACTTAACACGCCAACGTCTTCCATCCGGAAGCTGAAGCACCACACCTTCACTATTGTGCTTGAGAACAGACGCTAAGCGTAATGGCACATACTGGAAAAATTCAGAAAGAAGTATGACGCATTATAGATGCTAAAACAAAATTAGACTAATTACATTTTGAATGCACATTATGCCAAATAATATATAATGCGATGCTGCATTGCTTAACAAGCTCTCCTAGCCATGTGCCATGGTAAATATGTGAAATTAATTAAGCAGACTGCGTCCACAACTAGGTAGAATGTTTAGCAGATACGTACACTACATAGCATCAGAATCTCACCAGACGAAATTTCTCATTCACATAGGACCATCGCATGGTTACTTGAAAACAAGCATTCCTTGGATGTGGATGCCGACGAAACCATGATATCTTCTGCTTCCACTTTGATAGTCATCAGTATGTTGCCTACATATTTTGGAACAATCAACACCAATTAGAAAATGACATAGCAATATTAATTGAGTGTATAAAAAGAAAGTGAGATGAAATATACATGAACATATATACTGTTTCGAGAGATTTATACCAGGTATGCTATTTTGATTCAACAGAGGGACTGGAGACTCTTGACTCTGAAGTTCATGCTTGAAACTATCTGAATTCTGTCCGGATCTTTTAATTGAGCCAACATCTACTGTTGCATTACTACAAGGATAACCAATTTCCATGGCAGTCATATCAAATATGATCACATGGAATTTCGACTTCCCATCGTATCTGAATAGTAACAAATGACCAGCATTTATAGAGTAATAGTTGATGAAGTCTTGCAATCCTCTCTCAAACCACATGCTATTGGTATCTTTCTTCAACTTTATGTCCCAATTCTTGCCTCCTGGCACCCTCAATTTCACATTATCAGACAATCCGCTGGGGAAATTACTCATAAACTTTGTTGGGATTCTCTGCCATATAAATTAAACTCATCAAAAGAGGTGAAACTAAAAACAAGATGCAACACAGTTCAAAACAGGGGAGACAAATTAGGCTTCTTTTAAGCACATCTAAACTAACCAACACCCTCTCATGATTTTCACAAACAAAGATTCATCATTCCCATTTCAAAAACAATCTTAACAATGCTCCAATTCAAAAAAAAAAAAAAACAATCTTAACAATTCAGAGAAGATGAAGATAAACTAAACCACTAGAACTTCAAATCAATGAAAAGACAATTTCATGGACAGACTAGGGCCACTATTACGGGAACACGGAACACGCGTTAATTTGGTAAACTATTTATGATACGAATGGGATAAAAAACAATACAATACGCCATATTAAGATCTAAACGCTACCCCATATTGTGTTTTGAAATTTAGTGTTTCATCTATATTATTTTCATAATAAGGATGTAAACTATTAAGGATACGATTGGGATAAAAGAAAATTCAAAATAAGTTACCAAACCAAACACAACTTTTTTATATTTAACTAACTTATTGTCTAGCTTTGTCCTCCAAAAAAAAAAAAAAAAAAAACAAAAAACAAAAAACAAAAAACAAAAACTTATCATCTACTTTGTGCGTGACAAACAAAGCCTAGAAGGCTAGAACATAACAAAAGACGGTTTGCATGTTGTGATTCTCACCAGACGGCCTTCATGGATGACCACAGAATGGATGATCTTGAAGAAGTGGGGATGGTTTTCCGTCGCCGGAGGTCTCAATGGTGGCTTGCGCATGGTTTGGTTGGGAAGTGTAGTGATACTCATGTTATATTCCTACAAGGAGTCAAGGGTACTATAACCAATTATATTTTTCAATGCAAAATATGTACTCCCTCCGGTCAATAATATTAGTCCCCCTTGTTAAAAATTGTAAGTCGTTTTTTAAAATTCGAGAGTGTACTTATTACTTTTTTTTACCCATTTTAACCTTATGCAATATAAAATTTATGATTCTTCAATTCTTCCTTTCATTTAATGTCAAATGACATATATGTAAATTACACTCGTAATTAAAGCTCTCTTAATTATTTTGCCTTTACTTTAAACGACTTACATTTTTTATCGGAGGGAGTATAACATCCCATTAAATATTCAAACACCCCATTAAATTCCCTCATGTTCCCTATAAATACAAAAGTTTGTAACTCAATTGCTAATTCTTAATTAAACATCTCAGTAAATTCTATTATTATTATTATTATTATTATTATTATTATCATTATTATTAAGTTTTACATGGTATTTATTTGTTAATTCTACTACCATAAAAAATTTGTTAACTAGAGGAAGACCTTAATCTACTTCTATTAGTGGAATTCATAACTCCATTTTTACATAAAACTCATCATGTTCCCTATAAATACAAAAGTTCTATAATTTTATGATAGTCTGTTAAATTATGCTCGAATTAATTAAAAGCTTTAATTTTGTATTCTTTTTTTTTTTTGTAAAATGTATTTCTATTTGAAATTTAGTCTGTAATTATTTCATATATATTCATATTTATATATTATGAAAACTTTATCTCTGCGAGCAAAGCGCAAGACAACGACTAGTTACATATATAGAGATTTTTTTAAGTAGCCGGGACCCATTCTCATAAAAAAGCGATTGCCATGAACCATTCTTGGAGGCAATGTGAAAGAAAGTGAAAGAGAGAGTTGTTGTTTGTGCACTGAAGCTGAAGCAGCAGCACTGCACATAGGAAAGATCTCTATTGTGATTTGTGAGTGAAGGGTCCAAATGACTGATGTCCTAGCTAGGAGTCAATAATCCAACCATGTAGGAAACTGAGTTGTGTCACTAAATGAATTCGTCATGAAAATCCTAAGTAACTATTGGGTATAGCAGCTGTAGCCTGTAGCTCCTCCAAAGTTTGGTATAATCTTATACTAATTAATTAATGTTGCAAACAATAAAATTCTCAGTTTCAGGGGTTGGTCGTTTCAACAGGTGGTTTTTAAAATCATAACTCGTTTTTCAAGCTGGGCCTTGGGCTTATGGGACGGTTGGGGTTGATGGTAATTTGTGGACTTTTTTTTCTTTTTTGTTATGGTGAAGTGTATTTTTCTTTCACAGGTTCAGCCTAGCTGATTCATTAGGAGAGAGTGGTGGTACAAAATGGAATGGGTATTTAACCTAATTGATTTGATTTAGAGTGGGAAGGCATATTGATTCAAGATGGGGACAACACATTTTTACCACATACCTTCTTCATCAACCCTGACATTGACAAGCCAAGTTTCACCTCTTTGCATATCTTAGCATATTTACAGTTACTAACTTTCTTCAGTCTTTTAGCTTTGAAGGCCTTTGGTATTCTCTGCCATGCAAAAGAAGTAACCATCATGATCACACAAAAAACCACATGCACGCAAACACATAAAAATAAATAACAAGCGAGATGGATATTCACAGATAGAGATTGCCTGCTTTTTTTCATACCCAGGTAACATGAACATAAAAAAGTGATTCCCATTGTCACTAATGTTCTTAGAAACCATTAGTGGATTTTGTGAAAATGAAAGTGAGAGTTTTGGCGATCTGAGCTTGGTGGTACCCCAGAATTTCTTGTTTAATTAGTACTCAGAGAACAAAATCCTCTCCTCTTTGATGATCGAGACCACTTTAACATGTGTCTTGGGTAGTAGGGTGCTTTGCTTCACAAACTAGGGATATTTTGGTAAAAGTCCTGGGTGCCCTGATAAATTGTTGGGATACTGAGGTGCACATAGCGCGACTCTTAATTATTTGCATAGTGTAGGTTTTTTGCTAGGAGCACACATACTATAAAAATAAGTTTTCAAACAATAAATGTGTTACTACATCATTAGGAATCTACATTTTGCACCGAGGCTTATCATCTTAACTCCATTAATAATTTAATTAGGTGATGTGCATGGCCATTTTGCACCGAGGCTTATCATCTTAACCATAAGATTACTTTTTTTTTTTTGTGATAGGAACGGGTCTTTATTTATTATATTATAGCCTAATATGTACAAGAGGATAAGTTTTCATTTTGAAACCCACCATATATACTTTAGGATAACTTAAATAGGCACGTCAAAAGTCCACACAACTTTTTTACAAATAATTATTTATACCTCACTCGCTTACTAGGAATCTACATTAGCAATCTACATTAGGAATCTACATTTTGCACCGAGGCTGCTCGATCTTAACTCCATTAATAATTTAATTTGGTGATGTGCATGGCCAATGTGCCATCAACCATAAGATAAATTTTTTTTTTTGTGATAAGAACGAGACTTTATTTATTATATTATAGCCTGATATGTAGAGGATAAGTTTTCTTTTTGAAACCCACCACACATACCATAGGATAACTTAAATAGGCGCAACTTTCTTACAAATAATTATTCATACCTCGCGATCCGATCTTTATTTCCACATTTTGCGATTTCTTCCTTTGAGGATCTTTTAGTGTTACCTTCATTCCATGGCGACAAAGCCCATTTGATCTTGCAAATTTTAATGGAAGTTCCTGCATATTCACAGCCAACAGTTTGATGTTTTTTTTTTTTTTTGGTAAAACATTCTAATTATTTCATGTTAAACTCTACATTACAATTTAAAATTAGACAAAACCACAAGATTATTCTTAATTTCATGCCAATAAAGTTCAAAAGTTGGAAATTGTAAAAGCAAGCTCACCACATAGCAGCGAAGAACAGTAGCAGTAATATGTCTAAGGAAATGAGGACAGGAAGCTTTGTAAGCTTGAGCTGCGCTTAATGCATCACCCGTACCTGTATCCATTTTGTTCTTATTTGCTGTCTTATTCTTAGAGCTTGAGCAATCTTCTTCTTCATGTATGAAAAAATCAAAAACAAAGCAAAACAAAAACTTATTTCCCATTTCTTATATATGTAGTAGCATGTTGATTGTAAACAAGATACTAAATTACTAATAATTAAGAAAATAAACTTACTCTTAACTGAATCCAGATTGTTCTTATTATTTGCTGTATTATTCTTAGAAGTTGAGCAATCTTTCTCGCACCCACTAACATCGAACACGCGAACATCAAAAACCATGTTTCTCTGGTATTCTAACACTATGAGATCTCCAAGTCCTACTTCATTATCTTTCACAAATTCTTTCAACCCTTTCACCAGCCACATACCTTCATCATCAATCCTCACATTCACATGCCAAGTTTCACCACTCTTACATAACTTGGCATGTCTACAGTTACTAACTTTTTTGCTTAGTCTTTTAGCTTTGAAGGCCTTTGGTATTCTCTGCCATGTAAAAGAAGAAACAAATTACACAAAAATTCACTAACACTTAAAAATAACTAGCAAGTGAGATGGATATTCAGATACAGTGGTTACCAGCTTTTCTTCAAACCTGGGCAACATGAACTTAAAAAAGTGATTCCCATTGACAGTACTGTTCTTAGAAACCATTATGTTAATAGATTCTTGTTTAGTAGTCTCAGAGAACAAACTTCTCGTCTCTGATGACTAGTATTAACGATCTACAATCAGTAGTCTATATAATGTGTAGTTTAAGTTTTGAAAAGCATCATCAAAACAAAGATCAAAACAACTCGTTCTTCTTCTCTACATCTTTTTTCTTAACTAGTCCTAGATACGATTCAGAAAAATCTTACTTATCAGTGTTCTGCTCTTGTTCCTCCTATTTGAACAATAAATGGTCAGCATATACTGGTTTCTCTGCTTTATTACTCTTATTTGAATCAATCAAGGTTAGTGTGCAGCTGCCACTACATTTTATGGACTCCATTTAATGGACTCCATATATTCATAAACCAATGCCAATCAATGCAAAGTAGTGAAACAACTTCTAGCTATAAATCAGTAGTCAACTTATTAAGCGCATCAAGGGTCTCTATGGAAAATGATAAACTAGTAATAAGTAACCAAAAGAAAAGACTCACCATGATTCAGTGCTTCCTAATCTCAGAAGTAATCTCTTTAACAAAATAAGGCCTGGGGTTGTAAGGTGTGACAATAGCACATGGAGAAGCTTGGGCTGTAGATTCATGAGAACACAGACAAATTAATATCATGAATTAATTGTGCTCACTAAGCGTAACTATTAGATTGCAAATCAAACGTCACTTAACACAGATAGTTAGAAACAGGATACGATCAAATACAACATAGTTTAGGACATCAAACGACCATAAGTATAAGGGACAAAGAACAAAAGAAAACATCAACAACTAATAATATATTACTAAACCAAAAGTATCAAGGATTAAGACATAAAACAGATAAAATCAGTTGCCATTTCCCTTGGTTGCTGCCCCAACTGTGGTGAGCAAATCATCGTTTTGGTCCTCATGGCTGGCCAGCCCTGAACTCATGTGGCTGACATGCATCTTCAACTGTTCTATCTCCCTCTTTATCTCAGACAATGCTCACTGATGTGTTGCTCCAGTCCCTTAATGCGGGCATCCATCAGAATGTAGTTTTGAGCCAAGTTACTCATGTACCTGCCTTCCCAACTCTCCATTGTCTTGGTGAAGAGGTTCCCTAAGTCTTCCTTCAGAGTCACGCACGAGCGTTGCACGACCATCTTCATTTCCTTCACATCTTCCTCAAGCGATTTTAGTCTATCAACCATTGGTTTAGCAGTTATTTCACCTTTGTTTTTATCATTCACCTGGTCCTTTGGAGGCACTATTTCCTCTTCCTCTTGCTCGATCACCTGGTCCTTCGAAAGGGATATTTTCTCTTTGTTTTGCTCAGTCACTTGGTCCTGAGAAGGCGCAGTCATTTCCTCCATATGTTGTTGGGTGTGCTGCTCTATAGCCTCCTCAGTTGGTTGGATGTGCTGCTCTATATCCTCCTCCATACACTTTTCGGTGCGCCTTGCATTTCTTGATTGTCCATTAGGAACCTTAACATCAAACACAATCCTACCCTCCTTTTTGGTGGTAGGATCTAATTCGAAAACACAAACGTCTCCTACTCAGAAGTTGTTTTCCTTGAAAACCGAAATATGGCAACTCCAAACCTCACTCGCTGCCTTGGATCATAACTGACTCTTATATCCACATCTTGCAAATTCCTTTTCAGAGGACCTCTTAGTGTTTCCATTCTTCCCTTGCGATGACAGAGCCCATTTGATCTTGCAAAGGCTATCGGGATTTCCTGTATATGAAATCCACATCAAATACTCTCAAGTTTTATTAAACAAAATTCGAAACCCCTGATACTTGCCAATGTAGTTTAGAAGTTGAAAATTATGAGAGAAGCTCACCGGTGGACACTTGAAACTATTGTAAACAGCAATCTTTCTGATGAAATGAGGCCACGAAGCTGTGTAAGCTGCAGCTGCCTCTAATGGAACTTCATCTGAAGACTCATACTTATACTATTAAACAACAGAACTGAAATTTAAATATAATGTCCAAAGTGTTGTGACTAACATTTTAGCAAAACCAACTTACCCTTAGATTTAGACCTTTTGTTTTCACAAGCTTCTGTGTTATTAGTCTTAGAACTTGAGCAATCTTTCTCGCACGCGTTCTGATCGAACATCAGAACGTCGAAAATCATCTCCCCCTTGTGCTCAAACACTAGCAAATCTCCAAGTCCTATTTCATTCTCACTTGCAAATTCTTTCCATCCTTTCTTAAACGACATTTCTTCATCGTCACTTTTTACTTTAACATGCCAAGTCTTGCCTCGTTTGCACAGCTTGGCATGTTTACGATTGCACATTTGGTTGAGTATCTTAGTTCTGAAAGCCTTTGGTATTCTCTGCAACAAAGCGGAAGAAACATCACAACACAAACAATTAAATCATACATAAAGAGTGAGGCAATTATTTATCTTACCAGTTTTTGCAAGTACCCGAGAACCATTATCTTAAGAAAAAGTGATTCCCATTGACAATCTTGTTTCCAGGAATCATTCTTGGAGTCATGACTAAAAATGTGTTTAGTGATTCTTCTGATTGCTCAGCTATGACTAAAAATGGAGTACTATCTTGGTTCTTAGACTTCCTCTCTAATTAATGGTGCAATCAATAAAATTCACAGTTTCAGGAGATGGTAGCTGAACAGGTGGTTTTTAACTCGCTTTGTGAAGGTGGGCTTGGGCTTATGGGCCAGTCGTGTTGATGGTAATTTATGGAGCTGATGGATGTATTTTTTTTTATATTTTTTCCTCTTTTGTGTACTCGGACACAATCACAGGTTTAGCCTAGCAGATTCAGCACGAGTGCGGTGCCATTATGGGATGAGTTCAACCTTGTTGATTCGATTTTAGAGTTGGAAAAACCACATGATCTCATTTTTATTAATGTCATGCCTGTATATAAAGTTTAGAAGTTGGAAATTGTAAGGGCAAGCTCACCACACCACAGTGAAGATCAATAGCAGTAAACTGTTGAATGAAATGAGGATAGGAAGTTTGATAAGCTTCAACTGCCTTTGGTAGATCTTCCTCTAATGATTCAAGCATGAACAAAAAGAACAAAAAATTAGTTCCCATTTCTTATGTTAGTAGCTCATGTTGATTAAAACAAGATAATTAAAAGAGAACAAACTTACTTTTAACTGTATCTATTTTGTTCTTATTTGCTGCCTTTTTCTTAGAACTAGAGCAATCTTCCCTCAAGATTCATGCATGAAAAAAATAAACAAAAATTTATCCCTCATTTTAATGTAGTAGTAGTAGTAGTAGCAGCAGCAGCTTATGTTCATTGCAAACAAGATAATAAGAAAACAAACTTACTCTCAACTGCATTTGATCATTTTGTTCTTATTTGCTGTGTTCTTAGAATTTGAGCAGTCTTTCTCGCACCCACTGACATCGAGCACAAGAACATCAAAAACCATGTTTTTATTGTATTCAAACACTATGAGATCTCCAAGTCCTACTTCATTATCTTCAACAAATTCTTCCCATCCTTTCACCGACCACATTCTTCTTCGTCAATCCTAACATTCAAAAGCCAAGTTTCACCACTCTTACATAACTTACACGTCTACAGTTACTAGCTTTGCTCAGTCTTTTAGCTTTGAAGGCCTTTGGTATTCTCTGCCATGTAAAAGAAGAAACACATTACACAAAAAATCACTAACACTTAAAAATAGCAAGTGAGATGGATATTCAGAGACAGAGATTACCTGCTTTTCTTCATACCCGGGCAACATGAACTTAAAAAAGTGATTTCCCATTGATAGTATTGTTCTTAGAAACCATTAGTATTATTTTCTAAGACCTTTTTGTTTTTCTGTAGATACTGATCGTATAAGTTCTCGATCGCAGTTTCTATCACATAAAATACACAATTCAAGGTGCATCTGATTACAAGTGGCTGATTCACCAACTTGACATCCCCTGTTGTGTGTTGAGTGAACTGTTTAAACATTACATTGCTCTTTTTGAGAAGTACTTAGACGACGGCAAGTTTTGCAGACACGAACAAAAAAAACATACTAATAACCAAAAGAAAAGACCCATCATGATGCAGTGCTTACTAATTAAAAACTCAGTAGTAATCTCTTTAACAAAATAACTAAGGCCTGGAGTAGGAAGGTGTGACAATAGCACATGGTGAAGCTTGGACTGTAGATTCATGAGAACACAGACAAATTAATATCATGAATTAATTGTGCTTACCATAGACAGTTAGAAACATGATACCATCAAATAGAACATAGTTTAGGCCATCAAGTGACCATAAGTATAAAGGACTAAGAACAAAAGAAAACACCAACAACTAATAATACAAGACTAAACCAAAAGTATCAATGACAAAGGCATAAAACAGAGAAAATCAGTTGCCATTTCCCTTGACAGTTGCTCCAACCGTCGTGAGCACATCATCGCTTAGGCCCTCATGCTTGGCCATCCCTGAATTCCTGTGGCTGAGATGCATCTCCACCTGTCCTATTGCCTTCTTTATGTCAGCCCCATGCTCACTGAACCTGCCTTCCCAACTTTCAATTGTCTTGGTGAAGTCTTCCTTGAGTGTTTCACACGATGTTCGCACCAAGTTTTCCATCTCTTGCTTCAGAGTCGTGCACAAGCTTCGCATGACCACCTTCATTTCCTTCACATCATCTTCAAGGGATTTTAGTCGATCCTCAAGGGATTTTAGCTGCTCCATTTGCAGGTTTAGGCTGGTTGGGGGCGTAAAATATGATGCACCTCCACCTACGTACTTCATCTTCTCGTGAGTGCCCATGACGTTGGGGGAGTCATTTCTTGTTTGTCCATTTAAAACCTTAACATCAAAAACGATCCTACCCTTCTTTTTGGCGGTAGGATCTAATTCGAAAACACAAACATCACCTACTTGGATGTTGTTTTCCTTGAAAAATCGAAATATGGCAGATCCAAATGTCACTTGCCGCCTTGGTTGACATTCGACCCTTAGGTCCACATCTTGAAAATTCTTTTTCTGGGGATCTCTTAGTGTTGTCATTCTTCCATTGCGAAGACAGAGCCCATTAGATCTTGCGAAGGCTGTTGGGATTTCCTGCATATCCACAAGCATCAAATATATTGATTCCTAGTTTAATTAAACATATAGAATTTGAAACCCCTGGTACTTGCCAATGTACATAGTCTAGAAGTTGCAAATTATAAGAGAAGCTAGCTCACCACTGGACACTTGGAACTATGTCGAACAGTGATCTTTTTGATGAAATGAGGCAGCGAAGTTGCGCAAGCTTCAGCTTCAGTGGCCTCTAATGGATCATCTTCCTCTGAAGATTCATACATTATTAATTAAACAACATAAGTGTAATTTAATTACAATGTCTCATCTCGGCAAGTACTGTTGTAAGTAACATTTTAGCAAATTAATTAAACAAACTTACCCTTAATGTTAGCCTCATTGTTTTCACAAAGCGTTTGTGTTGTTAGACGTCTTATAAGTTGAGCAATCTTTCTTGCACGCGCTGATCCGATCAAACAACAAAACGTCGAAAATCATTTCCCCCTTGTGCTCAAACACTAAAAGATCTCCAAGTCCTATTTCGTTGTCTTTGACAAAGCTCTTCCACCCTTCTTTCAAACACATTCGTTCATCGTCTCTTTTTACTTTTAACACGCCAAGTCTTGCCTTGTATGCACAGCTTGGCGCGTTTACAACTGCCTATTTGGTTGAGTCTCCTAGTTCTGAAAGCCTTTGGTATTCTCTGCCACAAAAAATACCAAGTAGAATATTGTTTACTAAAAAAAAAATTAAAAAAAATGGGAAGGATCAATAAATAAAGCATAATGTTCAAATGTAATCCACGCATCAGACTTTAAAATACCCATCAAAATGACCAAACAGAACCCACCCAAACATCACTAGCTATCTCATTAAAAAAAAAAAAACACATAAAGAAAGAGTGAGACTGTTATGATATGGATGAACAATTGATCAAGACTTTGTATGACTAATCATTGTCAAGCATGGCTCTTACATTGAGTGGTAGTATCAAGCATGACCCTTACTTGTATCCATATCAAATGTACTCATTATTCCATGTATTGTCAATGTTGCTTGTGAAGAATTGTATGACATGTGATGTATGTGTTACTTGTAAACATTGTCTAAGTACATTTATCATCATCACCAAATGGCCTATATAAAGGGGGCCAACCTCATTGTAAAAACACACCAAGTTGAATGACAACTTCTCATTTCAACTCTCTCATTTCTCCTCTTCTACTTTGTAGTTGTAGTTCTTTGTAGTTCTTTGTAGTAGTAGAAGTTCTTAGTTCTTCTACTTTCCTTCTCTAGTTCTAGCAAGTCTCAATTCAATTTACAACAGAGACAAATATATATACCACTAACCAGTTTTTTTAAGTAGCCGGGACTCATTCTCCTAAAAAAGCGATTGCCATGAACCATTCTTGGAGGCAATGTGAAAGAAAGTGAAAGAGAGAGTTGTCGTTTGTGCACTGAAGCTGAAGCAGCAGCACTGCACTTAGGAAAGATCTCTATTGTGATTTGTGAGTGAAGGGTCCAAATGACTGATGCCCTAGCTAGGAGTCAATAATCCAACCACGTAGGAAACTGAGTTGTGTCACTAAATGAATTCGTCATGAAAATCCTAAGTAACTATTGGGTGTAGCAGCTGTAGCCCGTAGCTCCTCCAAAGTTTGGTATAATCTTATACTAATTAATTAATGTTGCAAACAATAAAATTCTCAGTTTCAGGGGTTGGTCGTTTCAACAGGTGGTTCTTACAATCATAACTCATTTTTCAAGCTGGGCCTTGGGCTTATGGGCCGGTTGGGGTTGATGGTAATTTGTGGATTTTTTTTTCTATTTTCTTTTTTCTTTTTTGTTATGGTGAAGTGTATTTTTCTTTTCCCTCTTTACGTAACATACCCCGCCACACAATCACAGGTTGAGCGTAGCTGATTCATTAGGAGAGAGTGGTGGTACAAAATGGAATAGGTATTTAACCTAATTGATTTGATTTATAGTGGGAAGGCATATTGATTCAAGATGGGGACAACACATTTTTTTTGTCAGCAATATTGGTATGAGGTTTTTTTTTTTTTTTTTTCCTGACTTTATTTTAGGGAAACACATTTTTTCCTGCCGGTGATGTCATATTGTTACATTCTTTTGGCTAGAGAATAAATAAAGCCTAGTTCTTATTAAGAAAAAAAAGGAAAATATTAAAATGACAACAAGTATGTCATATCGAAAGACAAATTGACCACAAGATCCATCTATACAGCGCCCTCGACCCGTGTGCTATGCAACAAGATCTTTGTATGCCCGCATCCCAAGACACACATGGCGGCTTAAAGGTCCGATGTGACTTTTGCTGTCATTCTAGAACTTGTCTTAAAAAAAAATCTCACTTTCTCTGCTTAATCACTCTCTTAATTGTTGATAAGGGATGGTTGGTATGCAGCTGCTACTGTAATTTCTCAGCACTGTTACATTATTTCCTGTCAGTGCTGCAACATTGTTACATTATTTTGGCTATTGGAGTAATAAATAAAGTGTGGTTCCTATTAACACTTTTTGCGTATTGTCATGAGTTTCAACGTTGTTTAAAACAATCTATGATTGTCAAATTGTTTCAATTTAAAAAAAAGGAAAAAAAAAAAAAGAGTCAAATTAATGACAGTTTGTTTGCACAAATAAAATTAGCGAATCAATATACTTGATTTTATATTTAGTCATGTATTGAGCTATGAATAATTAATGAAATTTTGATTTATCTTCAAGAAAAAAAAGTGCGCCACATTGTCCTATTTAAAAGTTCTCAGTTTCTCTCCTTTATCACTCTCTTAAATTGATGATAACGGATGGGTGGTATGCATAAGCTATTGTAAGGTGGCTTATCTCCACATTTTGAGAATTCTTCCTCTCCCGATCTTTTAGCGTTACCTTCTTTCCATGGCTACACAACCTATTCAATCTTGCAAATTTTATTGGAATTTCCTGCATATTCACAGCCAATACTTAAAATGTTGCAGTTGGAAAAACCACAAAATCTCATTGTTAATAATGTCATGCCAATAAAGTTTACAAGTTGGAAATTTTAAGAGCAAGCTCACCACAGCACATTGAAGATCAGTTGCAGTAATCTGTTTAATGAAATGAGGAGAGGATGTTTCATAAGCTTCAGCTGCCTTTAATGGATCTTCCTCTGATGATTCAAGCATGAAAAACAAAAGAACAAAAATTTAGCTCCCATTTCTTATATTTATGTTGTACTAGTAGTAGTAGCTCATGTTGATTAAAACAAGATAATTAAAAAGAAAACAAACTTACTCTTAACGGTGTCCATTTTGTTCTTAGAACTTGAACAATCTTCCTCTGAAGATTCATTCATGCATGAAAATATGAACAAAAATTTATTCCTCATTTCTATATAACTGTAGTAGCTTATGTTGATTGCAAACAAGATCATAATAAGAAAACATACTCTTAAGTGCATCCATTTTGTTCTTTTTTGTTATGTTCTTAGAAGTTGAGTGATCTTTCTCGCACCCGCTGACATCGAGCACAAGAACATCAAAAACCATGTTTTTCTTGTATTCAAACACTATGAGATCTCCAAGTCCTACTTCATTGTCTTCAACAAATTCTTCCCACCCATTCACCAACCACATACCTTCTTCATCAATCCTCACATTGACAAGCCAAGTTTCACCACTCTTGCATATCTTAGCATATTTACTGTTACTAACTTTCTTCAGTCATTTAGCTTTGAAGGCCTTTGGTATTCTCTGCCATGTAAAAGAAGTAACTATCATGGTCACACAAAAAACCACATGCATGCAAACACATAAAAATATCAAGTGATGAGATGGATATTCAAAGACAGAGATTAATTACCTGCTTTTTTTCATACCCGGGCAACATGAACTTAAAAAAGTGATTGCCATTGACCCTAATGTTCTTAGAAACCATTAGTGAATGATTCACAAAAAATCTTAGCTATCTGGGTTCTGCTCTTGTACCTCCTCTGTGATCAATTAATAGTGATAGATTCAGCTTACTGATTACAGAATCCATCAACATATATAAGGTTTCTGTTTCACTGTCTTAATTGAATGACAAGAGAGGTTGGTGAGCAGCAACCACTATGTTTAATACATCTCTCTTTAACAGTCTTGTTTTCATTTGAAACAAATATGCAGAAGCAATTCATTAAGGAAAAATATTAACAATGATTCAGACATAGTCAGTCTTTTGTGATCATTAATATACTCATATATTGTCATATTTTCATAATCAATTGATATATTCTTCATTTAGCATGAACTGCAAATATGTGTCCACTAGGATCAATTATGAGAGTTTTAAGGATCGAATGCAGGATCCAATAGTTGATCTAAAGATTATCTAAGGTTGTCATTGCCATTCAAAATCAAGTTTTTTAACGCAATGGTGGATCAATATAGGATTTTGATTTTGAATTAGACCCTATGATCCAAAAACCCAATTCTACAAAAAAAATCCTATATAAAAATGATCCTAGTACCATCTAGATCCGCGAAGGCTCCTAGAATCAAAGGATTGTCAGATCCTAAGAATCTAAACAACATCAAAATGTTCGTAGATATAGGCACACATGCGCCAAAAAATTCCAATGCACATATGACTGTTCTACATCGATTACAAGTCATCCAAACATTTCTGAACCCCAAAAAAGCTCTGTGCAAAAACAGAACATGCAGACATGGAATGTTCACTAAGCATATATAATCATGCAAGTATATCAACTTTTTTGTTCTTGCATTTCTTGATTGTCCATTAAAAACCTTGACATCAAACACAATCCTACCGTTTTTCTTCTTCGCAGTAGTATCTAATTCAAAGACACAAACATCTCCTACTTGGACATTGTTTGCCTTGAAAATATGAACTATGGCTGATTCAAACCTCACTTGCAGCCTTGGTTGACATCTGACAAATATAGTCACATCTTGCGAATTCTTTTTCTGGGGATCTCTTAGTGTTGCCACTTGCCATTCTTCCATTGCGATGCAGAGTCCATTTGATCTTGCAAAGGCTATTGGGATTTCCTGCATATCCACATCAAATACTTCCAAGCTTAAATAAACTGAATTTGAAACCCCTACTACTTGCCAGTTGCCAATGTAGTTTAGAAATTTGCAAATTGTGAGAGAAGCTCACCAGTGGTTGGAACAATCGTAAGCAGTAATCTTTTTGATGAAATGAGATCGCGAAGTTGTGTAAGCTTTAGCTACCTCTAATGGATCTTCCTCTGAACATTCACACATTAAACAACAGAACTGAAATTTAATTACCACGTAAATGCTGTAAGTAACATTTTAGCAAAACAAACTTGCCATTAATTGTAGTCTTAGAACTTGAGGAGTCTTTCTCACAGCCACAGGAGTAGAACAGCAGAACCTCAAAGCCATGTTGCCATTGTGCTCAAAAACTACCAAATCACTAACTCCTATCTCATTCTCATTCACAAATTCACAACAACAACAACTATACAAGAATTTAAAAATTAATAAATAAACTACACATGACCACAAAAAAAAATTAAAATAAAAAATAAAAAAGCAATCATACATAAAGAGTGAGACAAAGAAAGAGATTACCAATTTGTTTTGACACCCAGGAACCATGAATTTAAAAAAATGATTCCCATCGACGATATAGTTATCTGGAACCATTCTTGGATCAAGAAAATGAAAGAGAGATTTGGTACATGAAATGGAGAGTAACACAAAATTCTTGCTAATTACTCTCTTAATTGAATCAATGGTGGTTAGTGTGCAGCTGCTACTATATTTAATTGATATGTCAGCAACAGTATTACTTTCTTTCAAGAAAAAATGCAGATACAATAAACCCAAAATCATTCATTTTCCAGCTTAATTTGATTAACTAAACCATAGTTATGCAATGAAATACAAAGAGGATAAACAAAGTACATAAAGGAGATTGTGGCCTACTGTTTTTTTTTTTTTTTTTAAAGAAAAACTGTGGCCAACTGTTTGTTACAAATTCATTAGAAGTTTTACTTAATTTCGTATTGCAATTCTTTGTCCTCTTTATCCCTTGAAAATTTTAATATCAAACACAATCCTTCCCTTCTCTTTCGCTATAAGATCTAATTCAAAGACAAACATCTCCCACTTGCACATCATTTGCTTGGAGAAACTGAATTGTGCCCCTTCCCAACACCACTTTTGGGCGAGGACTAAACTCTAACCTGATATAAACATTGCCTGAATTGTTTTTCCGATGGTTTCTGAGGGTGGCCTTCCTTCCATGGCGATAGAGGCCATTAGATTCTGCAAATTTCAATGGAACAATCTGCGCATCCGCAACAAAGACAAAAAGATCAATCTAAGTTTTATGACAGTAAAATGCTATAGTAGGAGACCTAAAAACTTTCCAACAAGTACTAGAACCACAAAACGAAAAACAAAACTTTCCAACAAGGAGGAGACCTAAAAACTTCTCAATAGGGAGAAGACATATCAAACTTGTTTTGCGGATAATTTTTTGTGTTATTTTTGTTTTCGAGATTTTTTGAGCTATTTTCCAAGTAATAGAATACGATTCTAATTAGACTTGTTTATTAGGCCAGACATCAGCCCCGCCCAGGCCCGCTAACATGGGTCAAGTTTGAATCTTGCAAATGTAAGATAAGCTCGGCTTGGCCCAAGCCGGCCCGCCCATTGAATGGGTTGGGATTGGGTTTATGATTGAGGCCCAAGCCCAACCCAGATGGATGACAATTTTTATGTATTTTTTCTAAAAAATTGTATGTTAACTATGACTTGTGAGATTCAAATCTATGTCCTCCACCTACTAATTTGTAGGAATCCTAATCACCAAACCACTATCTCTTGTAGTGTAAATTGTTTAAACTTAATAAATATTTGTGTTGTCGGCGACAGTTGCTCTGATTTATGCCAAAGGCCCCACCCCCTCTCTCATCTTTTCCTTTTCCTCTGTTTCTAAATGGAAGTGAGTTTTTCCTCTCCTTGTCAGGAGGCTTTGAGTTTTTCTTTCCTGTAGAGAGAAGCTTTGAGTTTTCCTCTTATTTCAGGGAGGTTTGAGTTTTCCTCTCCTTATTTTGAGGTTTTGAAGTTCTTTTTTCAAGAAATGGATCGACGGTACTCGTGGAGCATGCAAGCCAGAAGTCGTGAATGGTGTAAATTTGAACTGTCGAATGCTTGGCAATCCTCAATCAGTTATTAATCTAGGGATTTAGTTAGGTCAAATAAGCCATATATTTTTTTTGAGATTATTGCTACTTAGAAGTATATAGAATGGTCGATTAGATACATTCGATAAGCGTATAAGTTGCACATGAGTTTGCAAACTTTCCGCAATGTCACTTTGATCCTAATGTGTGGGAAAGAGCTACTATTTATGTAATTTTATTGTTAAATCAGATGTAATAGTGAACAATTTTTATTAATGGATATCTTTTCGTCAAAAAAAAGCAGCGGCTATTAAGACCCCACTTTTTGCTCTTTATACCCCGTTTTTGAATTTTTTAAACCCCCTTATGAAATATCTTTGATGCCTCCATATATAAAAATGTCTTGGATTCTTTCTTCATAATTCCACCTTGGGGTGCATTTTGTCTTTCCCCTTCCAGTTAGCTCTCTTGTCCTTTTTCTTCTTGTCCACCATCAGCAACACACTATTCTCTCCTTGTTCTATATTCAGTCTACCCTCCTCCTGAACACACATGGTCGTCAACTCGTTGATCGATCATTTATCTCTATGTGTGTTATAAGATATCTTAAAGGGTGTATATTGAGGATGGAGTGTGTTCAAAATGTAGTGAACTAATAAGCTCTCAGACATATCAACCTCAAGTATTTTGAGTCTGACCGCTATGTCCTCATCCGCATGATGTGCTCGCGCACACCCTTAACTCCGGTCATCCGAAGTGATGAGAATTGCATGATTAGAGTACTGGCCAGTGCCTTATCAGATGTCTGAAACTGATCCTCGATGGCCTTAAGCAATAGATGAACCTTGTCATACTTCTCCACCGTACTTCGAATACTAGCCGTTATGTTCGTTTTAATGAGCATAACACAAATGTGGTTAGATCTCTCCATTTTTTGTAGAGATCAACCGCGTCAGGAAGATTAGCCTCGATGATTGTTGGTGGTTCGTCCTTATGTATGGCAAAATCTATATCCATTACTCCCAAATGGAGGAGAATTCTCTCCTTCCATACCCTATAATTCTCTCCATTAAGAGTCGGGATCTCAAACTTTAACTCAGAGCCTAAGACGGGTATATGAGTAGCTGCAAATATTAAATAAATAAATACATGCTTAACAACAAATAGAGACTACAAATAATATGTTTTGCCAATGCAAACATAATAAAAGAAATAAATCAAATGACGTAAAAACATGCATGTGGACTAATGCCTTTACTCAATAAGATTCATTAACCATATAATAAAACTATCAAATTATTTTCATTTTCTCAATTTCTGTGGGTAAATTAAGAAAATACAATTTGATATTCTATTCTAATTAATTATATGAGTATAGTAAAATATCCTGTGGGATGAATTTTACCACAACCATATTACTAATTACAACAAATGCATGAATGATCCTATATAATGTAGATGTTGTGGCCACTCTAACATTATTTAAATTTCACATGAATGGATCATCATACATTTAATCAATGAATTTCTTAATGTATTGCATCCTTAATTATTTAAGCAATACTAACAAATTATATACATGCATATATACTTCATGGCATATTATCTCATATATTATTTAAATTAAAATAATTAGTGTGCCTGAAAACTAAATATATAGAACATAATACTCATCAAGAGATTATCAACTTCTACCAAACATATATTAGTTCTATTATATATGCATATATATAATCCCTCTTATGCACGTGTACTACTCTTAATATGTAGGCATCATATTCATATAGCATATGTCAATTTCAATTTCAATAATACACACAACATGGCAGTAAATAAATAATCAAAAATATGTTAATTTATGCCTCCAAAAATCCATGCATATTGAACATGCCAATCAAATATATGTGACATAGCTACACATTACTGTTTTGTATAAAATTTCATATACTTGTACACATAGCAACATTAAAAATAAAAAAAATTATGCTTATAGATCGTACACATGGCATGCATTAGTAGTTATCCTAACCAAATATAATAATTGACTAGTATATACTTATAACGACCCAAATTTATTTAATCAGGATTAGTGTTAATCACGGGGATTAACAGGTTGATTCGAGCGTTACGTGGACAGCTGGGCCGACTCGGATATGAGTACCCAGGTTATATTGTGTTATTTGTGTATGTTGTATGTCTATTATTGTGATGTGAGAATTTATTATTATTTATATAAACATCACATGTGTGTAAGTTGATGTTGGGTAAGGTTACGAGTAGGGTATATGTCCCGAAATGCTTATTAGGTATGGGTACCAGGTGTTGGGTAGCCGGGGTACGAGACATTGGCTGTTGGGTAGCTGAGAGCTAGTGTGACCTCACATATGAATTTTTATGAATTATTTGGTGGTCAAGCCTAAGGTGCGTGAGCCAAATCAAAGTATTATTCATTTCCTAAGGTTGTAGCTAGGAAAATTAGGGTGCATAGGATGATCCTCGATATGCACAACAGGGTGAAACGAGGATTGTAGTATCATGATAGGGTATTCAAAAACTGGAATGACACAGGGTGATCAGAAACCGTTAGATTGTCCTCGAGATGCGTGCACATATCAAATTAGAACAAGCACCTATAAATAGACGTTTGATCAATGGAGGCATGCAAAAACCATTTCTCATGCAAAAGCCATTTCTCAACTAAAATTTTGGAAGCTCTGTGGGTAGAAATCAGACTGGAAAAGGAAAATTCAAGCTTTGGAGAGTGAATCCGAGCCTCAAAACATCGATCCAAGGTAATCTATTCATCCTAAATGTGAATTTGTGATAAAAAACATGGTTTTGTGGGTTGAGAGTGAAAAACAAAATTTTGAAAGATTTCATTACTGTTTTTAGTGAATTTGATGTTCTTGAGGTTAAGTTGATGAATTACATCGTTTTGAATCGAATATGTGGAAAATTGGTGATAAATTTGGTGATTTCGGATTTCAAACATGCACACTTTGATTCTCAATTTTTTTGAGAAAACTTTATTAAATTGGTGTTTTGGATAGGAATTTGATGTGTTTTGGAGTGTGTGTATGGTTTGTATGATGAATTGAGGTGTTGGAAACAAGGAAAGCTCAAAATTCATTTTTAGAAATTCTGGGCAGAGTACAATTAGCGCGCTATGTAATGAACATTAGCGCGCTAATCACGCTGGGGAATATGAAGATCTTCGTGCATGAACAGTGCATCAAGATCAATTAGCGCACTAATTCCCCTGACTAGCGCACTAATACCAGACCCCTGAAATTTATAAAAGTGAAATCGAACCTTATTGATAACCAACCCATTTAATTAACCAATAAACATTGTAAATAGGTCTCGAGACTTCAATGTAACGACCCGAATTCTACTTGACCCGACTCGAGGGTAATTTATTGATTTTCAATACTGAATGTGTGCAAGTGTGCTTTGTGAATTGTTTAAGTGTGAAAAGTATAACTTAGGATAAATAAATATTGGGCCTAACAAGAGTTGAGTGGATGTAAATGATATGGAGGCCCATAATGGTATTTTGGTAAAATAACAAGGTTGTACACAACCCTACTCTAAAACCCCTATATAAACCTTTTATAAAGTTTGTAGCATCTTTTGTGTTGAAACTCCAAACTTGTGATGGGAGAGAAGTGGAGGAAGGTTGATGATGAAGAAGATGATGATGAAGTCCATTTAAACATTCAAGAAGGTAACACACCCTCCCCTCATCCCATCTAAGCTTTTATTTGTTTATTTTATTGAAAAAAAATGGAGTTTAGACAAGTTGTAAATAATCATAACCCTAATCCCTAACCCTAATGCTATTTAAGCAAATCAAAGAAAACCCTAGCCTCAATCTTGTTAAACACCCCCGTAGAAAGGAGGAGAGCAAGAGGAGAGTTCAAGTTCAAGAGAGGTACAACCTCACTTCCCTCCTTGATTTCTTTATTATTTATTGAAGATTTGGAGACCAAAGGGTCGATGGCGTCGACATCGGCAAGAACGCGAGGAAAATAGAAAAGAAAATAAGAAAGGAAAGATTTGATCTATGTTAGAATGAGATTTTGGAAAGGATTTTGAGTCAAAAACTTCATTGAAGGCATGATGAGATTCTAATACTCTCTAGATTTATTTTCTTGGTGTTGGTATTGGTAATGAGAGTTGATGATTTGCAAAGTTTGTTCAATTTTTCTTAGATCTAGTCTTGAAATGGGTTATACAAATTTTTAAGCTTTATGATAACGAGTATTATGGATGAATCAATCTTGTTTTCCATAGTTTGACGGTACATGAAAGGGTTTTATCATGATTTTAGCAAATTGATCGCGGTTGGAGTTTATTGATAAAGATATGGCATTTAAGGTTGAGTTGAGATTTTAAAAAGCGACTTTGAATCTTTCTTTGGGAAATAAACTTATTCGATAAATTTGTGGACTTTGACTGAATATTGTCATTTGGGAATTTAAAGTCTAAATTGAGTCTTGTATGGTGATTTGGATCTTTTTAATTATAATTAATCGAACGTCTTCGATTTATATTGGAAAAATCAAGTCTTAGCGGATTTTTCCTATTTTACATCACCGCATTCCTATTTTACTCGAATCATCGATTCTAATTTTAAGTGTCGATTTTAGAGTCGTGAATGCCCTTTAGCAAAATTAGCTATAAAATAGGGTGAATCTCTAAGGTCTAGACAATTGATGTTAAACTTGTATGGTTGTAGATACATAAAGTAATTATTCTTTTAAATTGTCTAGATTCGCGAGACGGTTCACATCGAGCCCAAACGTGAGAAGATCGAGATTAGGATTCGTGGTGAGTGCAGGTAAGTGGGGAGCTTGCTCAATTATCAAATAAGGCATGATTATTAGTTATGCTTAGGATTCATAATTTGAATTAAAGACTTGAGATTTATGGGTTGCGTTGTGGTATTGGCTCGAATCTACGAATCTATGGAATCTGAATGCACTGTTATTCATGGCCCCAAAATGTGTGGAGTTTACCACCGAGGGTCGTTAACACCCCAGGGTGTGGAGTTTACCACCGAGGGTCGTTTACACCCCAGGATGTGTGGAGTTTACCACCAAGGGCTTTACTTGACTAATTGAATTCATAAGTATGTCACGTAGGGACATGAGTTGGAGTTACCTTCTCTTGTACTCTTGAGACATAGAGATGTGCATCGGTGATGGCTTGGACGAACTTACTGTTGATTTGATGGGACAAACGAGAGGGCACATAAGGCCTGTGTGCTAGCTGGTTGTTTCCATCACTTTGAGAGTAGGAGAATCGGTCACCGGATTCTTGCCAATATCTAGTATGCATTGAATGGAACATCGACTTATCGTATTATTATATTTTACAGTACATAATCTCGCGAAACCCCCTCATTTATATGAAAGTTTGAAATTATGAAAAGATTTGTCAATCTCTTTAATGCTATGCATGATTATTGTTGTTATAATTTGATGGCTTAAGAATACGTCATATTTGTTATGAAAGGATGAAATCCTATTTATTTGTGGCTTACAAACCTTATGTCCATGATAGTATTTGATGATTTATTTATAAGTCTACCTCTTATGAAATCTTGCTACATGTTATTATTCCATGAATCCTTGTTTGGTTATTTTCCAAATACATGCTAGACTTTGCATGCTTATTAGGTATTACTTGCATATTTGATGGTAGAGCGGGTTTTTCGCATTACCGAGCTCCGTTGGTTCTTTTAGCTCACCCCACTTACAATACAGGTTCATCGACGAGTGCGCTAGAATTGAGACAAGGGAGAAACGAGCTTGAAGTCTTCATTTGATGTGAGCTTTGAGTTGATATATATCATGTATAGTTTTATTAATATTCTATGAACTTAAATCTTTTGGCTTTAGGATATTTCTTTATATTTATTCCACAGTTTATTTGTTTAGGCGTGCGATCATTGTTATTTGGGCCTGGTTCATGTATTGGGTCACCCTAGGTCGGGCAAGGTCGTCACATTCAAGGACTGAGGAACCATAGCTCGGGCATCGGGGAGCTAGGTGGGATGGATTGACGGGTCCGAGGAGCTAGGTAGGATGGATTGACGGGTCCGGGAAGTCCGAGTGCATGTTTACAGGTGCGTAAATCCTTTAAGAAAGTTACACTTTAAATTCATGGCATGTATTTTATCGATTATCTCATCGTATGCGGTGACTGCTAGTGGTCTCGCATGGTTTTTCATCTTGGTTATGACTACACGCTTAAGCATGGGCTAGTCTGCAACGGTGACCGTGTAGATGAGAGTAGAATGTATCTACCACTGTCTCGAAGGATTAAGGATACTCTTAGAACTAAAAAGCTTGGAAAAGAGTACGCCATTTACTGAGTTGAGGTATAGTCATTGTAAGCCTGTTATTAAGCACTGGTTTGTGCTAAGAACTCTGTTTTGCTATCGTATGACTGGCGGGTCATGGTTTTATCGTGATTAAACGAGTGAGGATTTATTTACATGTTGATTTTACGTTAGAGCCAATTTAGTTAATTAATTGTTGGATATTTTGGATGTTTTACATTTCCTGTTGATGTGTGATTGATGTGATGATGTGATGGTTGTTTACTGCCAGTCATGGGGATATGATTCCTGTTGTCAGGGTTATATTCACATGTCTCGTAGGTTATCGATGTTTTCATGATTATTGTGTGGACTTCTCTTGGGAATTTACTCACTGAGCTCGTTGTTGTATGTGTTGGGCAATTGAACGCAGATCCTGATATGAGCAAGAGCAAAGGAAAAGAGGTACTAGGCGACTATCTTAAGGTTGTTGCTTCTGACAGCTCGTGTTTTGACTACCTAGTATGTATGTATATATTATTTTGCTGGGTTTTGGGAAACTTTAGAACTTTATCACATGTATATGGATTACTGTTTTACTTCGTCTCAGTTATATACATGGTGTTTATTTCCGAGTTTTCCACTACTTAGGTTTAATAAATTTTCATAATATACACATTAAATGCTTCCGCTATTATTAACTAACCTAGCTAGATGTTTAGGAGAATATAACAATTCAATATAGTAGGATTAGTTAAACGGAGCGTCACTTCACAGAGCTTCGGACGTGGCAGCAGTGATGACATGTCCAACGACATGACAGGCGCTGCTGGGCTTACAAGCGGAGGGCGTGATGACCCCAGGAGATTGAGGCTGTCATAATACTTCTAATTAATAGGCTTTAATGTATTCATTAAAAATTCGAATAAAACACTCAAAATTAATTAATTTGATATTAAATCCGAAAATCATAATTAATTTAGGATTATGAGATTGCGCCTATTTTGAAGGAGATGAATTAGGAAATCTCCAAAACTCGAAACACTATAATTGATTCGAAACACAATTGTAACTTATACTCTTAATCGAAATTGAATATTTCTTGACAGATGAATATTAAAATCAAACACCAAAATTTAGAAATTTGATATCAGAAGACATACAACAAAACAGAGGCATTGTGGCTCTGATACCAATTGTTGGTAATAAACATTATGATCTCTGTATAAACAAACACAAATATCATCTAATCTAAATTACGGAAATAAAATAAGAATTACCTCTAGCCATTGTTGTTCTTTCCAAACCTTGATCTTCCAACTTCTTCTCCTCCTCTCCTTAATGGTGTTCGGAGTCAAAACTTTTTGGAGAATAGAATTGGGGACCAAACTACGTCGATTAATATCCCAAAAGATAACAGATAACCGTTCATCAACCGTTATCTCTAATCATAATTTGACACTTTGTAATGTGTGGGGCCCACATGGATCACTTGTGATAAGTATAATTTAACTAATACTTACATCAATTAAGTGAGGAACTACTTTCATCTAGAGTTAGAAAAGGGCGAGGTTTTGAAGCAGCTATGCAAGTAGAAAGCAACCATCCGGGATCATGTTTTGTGTGAGAGTTTTTTGTATTATTTACCAAAAAAGTTGGTTCTCTAGCTTGTATATATCTATAGTTGATTTATTTAGACATTAACCTATAGTTGATTTATTTAGACATTAACTTCTTATAGGGTATGCAAGTTTCCTTGTAAACGTATATTGTTTTGTATGCAAAATATTTAAGAGTGCAGTTCACTTGAGTTTTTGTGACTGCTTCTCTTGTATAATCACTGTAGTCCACTTGTTTGTTATGAATTATTCCTTTTATCATTGACACGAGCTTGTAGAGCCTCGTTGTTATAATAGTGACACAAACTAGTGTTTGCGTCGGGTTTATTGAATTCATAGGGACAGTCAAATGCTAATCTATTGTTCAATCAAGAAATAAAGTTAGGAAACTTGAATTTGAGTTTTTGAAATGGAATTGGACAACTAATCAACAAAACTAATTATCTCTAACTAAGTGGGATAAATTTAAATTTAGTTTTTAACTAAAGAAAAGTAGTCCAATCACCTAGGTTGTATTCCTTCTACCAATTCTCATTTATAGTTCTCAATCTAAGTGCAAATAGACGAATTTCCCTACAATTTCACCCTGCTCTGAGGTCCCAGTGATAGAGATTCTAGTGTCACGCTAGAATTCTGTCGGTCGACGTTAATAGCGTAAGCGTTTCACCACATCAAACATCAAATTCACAAGCCTCTTTTATCAACGGTCGTCGATCGATGTGTCATATGTCCAAGAATTGTGTTTCCAAGTTCCGGGTTAAAAGACCCCAAGGTCATGGGTGAATCTAAATCCTAAGTTCATACATCTACTTGATCAAGGCAAATGAAGCATTGCACATAAGGAAACACAAATTAATTAACACAATAGATTAAGAAACCAAGAAAAATTACATTAAAAGTGAAGGAAATTCAACCCGGGATCCATCGATCCCCGAGAGAAAAAGTTTTACTCCATAATGGGGTTCAAATCATCAATTAACATGTTAAGAACAAATGAAATCATGAAATCAATCCTAAGAGTTAATGAGAAATCCAAGGTTGAATCCAAATCTCCTAGCCTCTCTAAGTAAAAAAATGGAGAGGAGAGATGAAAGGTGGTGAATAAACTCCATGGGCTTGGGTGCCCGCCTAGCCCGAGCTCGAGCCCACTTAGGCCGCTTTAAAGTGGAATGAGCTTGGGTCACCTTAAAAAGTTCAAGCCGGCTCGGGCCCAAATACAAGCTAGTAACTAATATATATTTTAAAATTATTAGTGTTGGAGGTGGTATTTGATCCGAAGACCCCATGCTCCGACACTTGACATTTGAGCTCCTTCTCCTTTTTGCACAATAATAGAATATATAATGTTTTCAAAAAAATAGAATATATAATGTATACATAAAAACACATATGGTATCGAAAAAGTCCATAAAAGATTTATTAAATGAATAAATAATTTATTTTTTATATTTTTAATATTAAAATATTTACATATGGGTTTGATGGATCGAGCTTGAGCTTTCTTGAGATACGTGCAAGTACGCTTTACAATGTGAAACATCAAAAGGCTCTAAAACAACCTCGCTTTAGTCTTTTTTCATCAAATACCATAAAGAACCTACTAATAACATAAATAAACATTTATTAATTATATTTGGAGACTTTTGTACATCATAGTAATATAAATACACACAAATATAGGGTACAAAAATATAACTCTCAATCATTTATATAATCATTAAACAGACTGTCTACCATTATTGGATTAGTGTACGTGACCTTTCGAACTTTCAGGCTCCTATTAAGAATTTACGACAAGCGCCGAAGCATCTCTAGGAAGATGGAAGAGGTACTAGTTGCCAAAAGGCAAGGTTAGAGAGGTAGTGGGTACGACTAAGTTAAAAAAACAAAAAAAGATGAAAAAAAAGTAATTTATTATTTTTTCGAGTAAATCGTAGGTATCCGGAAACTTTGTCAGACTAGTCTCATGGTCCTTAGGATTGTAAAACGAGACCACCAGTGGCCTGCCATTTTGTTGTAGTGAGGAATCGAAATCGAGGTCGTGCGCCTAACCCACACAACCTCGCCAACGCCTAACTGCAATTGATATCTCGAGAAGTACAAATGGACATCTAGGATTTGGTAAAAATGGGGTTGCCCTCATAAATTAAAATTTGAATTTGGGATGTACTAAAAAATTATGGTGCCCTAAGTAAACAGTGGGAGCTCTTTATTATTTAGCAACCGGTTGTATAAGAATATTCTCTCTCTCTCTTTCAATTTAGTTGTGTGCGCTCAATTGCTCTCTCTCTCTCAACTCTCTCTATTCTCAACTTTCTCTCTCTCAACTCTCACTCACTCTCTGTTCTCAACTTTCACTCCCTCCATTGTCAAAATGCTTATCAGTCTCTAAATCAATCGGAATACAAGGTTAGTTTCTTGGATTTAGTTCTGTGAATTTGATCAATTGGAATACAAGGTTAGTTTCTTGGATTTAGTTTTGTGAATTTGAGTGAATTTGGAAGAAAATTGTATTGTTGTTGTTGTTGTTGTTGTTGTTGTATTTGGAAGTTTGAACAACTACGATTTGCATTGAAATGTGGAGTTTCTTGGTTAATATGCATTGATTCTTGATTCTTTAATCTATATGTGATGATGATTCTTGAAGTGCAGACAATGGATCTGCCTGAAGACAACGTCAACTTGTGGCTGGAGGATGACGTGGTCGATTCCTACGCAATCGCCGACTACGTCCTAAACGAGGAGGTTGGTGTTCCTGGTCGCGGGAGCGGGGGCGGATGTGGGCTTGCTCGCGATCAGGGCGTGGGCGTGGGTGCGGTCCTGGTCTTGGGGTCTGGGGAGATGGCGGTGGTCGCATTTTGCCACCGCGGTGGTGGTCGTTAGGCGTGCAAGGAGGGCAAGGGAGAGGGGCAATTGGAGGACTAGTTTGTCGTGGGGAGCATGCCCATCAAGATAGAGCTGCAGGACATACTGGGCACATTGTGCCACTACAACTAGGAGGCTATTTTTGGGATGTTGGTCGGAGCTTTGCCACAGGACACATTGGCGGGCAACATGGAAGAGGAAGAACTTCTTTTAGAGCTATTCACGGAATAGGACGCACTGGGCACATTGTGCCACCACAACTAGGAGGCTATTTTTGGGATGTTGGTCAGGGATTCGCCGCAGGACACATTTATGGGCAACATGGAAGAGAAAGAGCTTCTTTTGGGGATATTACCGGAGTAGGACACATTGGACACATTGTGCCACCACAACTAGAAGGTTATTTTTGGGATGCTAGCTGGGGCTTTGTCGAAGGACACATTGGCAGGCAACATGGAAGAGGAAGAGCTTCTTTTGGGGCTATTCCCAGAGTATGACACATTTGGCACATGGTGCCACCACAACTAGGAAGCTATTTTTTGGATGTTGGCCGGGGCTTTGCCGCATAACACATTGGTGGGCAACATGGAATAGGAAAAGCTTTTTTTGGAGCTATTCTGAAAGTAAGACACACTGGGCACATTGTGCCACCACAACTAGGAGGCTATTTTTGGGATGCTGGTTGGGGCTTTGCGCAGGACATATTAGCGGGCAACATGGAACAAAAAGAGCTTATTTTAGGGTTATTTCTATAGTAGGACACACTGGACGCATTGTGCCACCACAACTAGGAGGCTATTTTTGGGATGCTAGCCGGGACTTTGCCGCAGAACACATTGGCGGGCAACATGGAAGTGGAAGAGCTTCTTTTGGGGCTATTCCCGAAGTAAGACACACTGGGACGGAAGAGGAAGAGCTTTTTTTGGAGTTATTCCGGAAGTAGGACACACTGGGCACATTGTGCCACCACAACTAGGAGGTTATTTTTGTGATGCTGGCTGGGGCTTTGCCGCAGGACATATTGACAGGCAACATTGAACAAGAAGAGCTTATTTTAGGGCTATTTTCAGAGGACACACTGGACGCATTGTGCCACTACAACTAGGAGGCTATTTTTGGAATGCTAGCCGGGGCTTTGCCACAGGACACATTGGCGGGCAACATGGAAGTTGAAAAGCTTCTTTTGGGGCTATTCCCGGAGTATGACACACTGGGCACATTATGCCACCACAACTAGGAGGCTATTTTTGGGATGCTGGTCGGGGCTTTGTCACAGGACACATTGGCGGGCAATATGGAAAAGGAAGAGCTTCTTTTGGGGCTATTCCCGAAGTAGGACACACTAGCCGCATTGTGCCACCATAACTAGGTGGCTATTTTTGGGATGCTGGCCCAGGCTTTGCCGCAGGACACATTGGCGGGCAACATGGAAGAAGAACTTCTTTTGGGGCTATTCCCGGAGTAGGACACACTGGGCACATTGTGCCACCACAATTAGGAAGCTATTTTTGAGATGCTGGCCGGGGCTTTGCTGCTGGAAACATTGACGGGCAACATGGAAGATGAAGAACTTCTTTTGGGGCTATTCCCGGAGTAGGACACACTAGACACATTGTGCCACCACAACCATGAGGCTATTTTTGAGATACTGGCCGGCGCTTTGCCGCAGTACACATTAGTGGGCAACATGGAAGATGAAGAGCTTCTTTTGGGGCTATTCCTGAAGTAAGACACACTGGACACATTGTTCCACCACAACTAGGAGACTATTTTTGGGATGCTGGTCGGGGCTTTGCCGCAGGATGCATTGGTGGGCAACATGGAAAAGGAAGAGCTTCTTTTGGGGCTATTCCTGGAGTAGGACACACTGGACACATTATGCCACCACAACTAGAAGGCTATTTTTGGGATGCTTGGCGGGGCTTTGCCGCAGGAAACATTGGCGGGCAACATTTAAGAGGAAAACCTTCTTTTTGGACTATTCCCGGAGTAGGACACACTAGCCGCATTTTGCCACCGTAACTAGGTGGCTATTTTTGGGATGCTAGCTCAGGCTTTGCCGCAGGACACATTAGCGGGCAACATGGAAGAGGAAGAGCTTCTTTTGATGCTATTTCGGAAGTAGGACACACTTGGCAAATTGTGCCACCTCAACTAAGAGGTTATTTTTGGGATGTTAGCTTGGGCTTTGCCGCAATACATATTGGCGGGCAACATGGAACGGGAAAAGCTTATTTTAGTGCTATTTCCATAGTAGAACACACTAGACGCATTGTGCCTCCACAACTAGGAGGCTATTTTTGAGATGTTGGTCGGGCTTTGCCGCTGGATACATTGACGGGTAAAATGGAAGAGGAAGAACTTTTTTTAGGCTATTTCCGGAGTATGACACACTGGGCACATTGTGCTACTACAATTAAAAGGTTATCTTTAGGATGCTTTCGGGGCTTTGCCGCAGGACAAATTGGTGGGCAACATGGAAGTTGAAAAACTTCTTTTGGGGCTATTCTCGGAGTATGACACACTAGGCACATTATGCCACCACAACTAATAGGCTATTTTTTGGATGCTGTTCGGGGCTTTGCCACAGGAAACATTGGCAGGCAACATGGAAAAGGAAGAGCTTCTTTTGGGGCTATTCCTGGAGTAGGACACAATAGCCGCATTGTGCCACCATAACTAGGTGGCTATTTTTGGTATGTTGTCCCGGGCTTTGCCGCAGGACACATTGGCGGGCAACATGGAAGAGGAAGAACTTCTTTTGGGGCTATTCCCGGAGTAGGATACACTGGGCACATTATGCCACCACAACTAGGAAGCTATTTTTGAGAAGCTGGCTGGGGCTTTGCCGAAGGACACATTGACGGGCAACATGGAAGAGGAAGAACTTCTTTTGGGGCTATTCTTGGAGTAAGACACAATAGACACATTGTGCCACCACAACCAGGAGGCTATTTTTGATATACTGGCCGGCGCTTTGCCGCAGGACACATTAGTGGACAACATGGAAGATGAAGAGCTTCTTTTGGGGCTATTCCCGAAGTAAGACACACTTGACACATTGTTCCACTACAACTAGGAGGCTATTTTGGGGATGCTAGGCGAGGCTTTGCCGCAGGATGCATTGGTGGGCAACATGAAAAAGGAAGAGCTTCTTTTGGGGCTATTCCTGAAGTAGAACACATTGTGCACATTGTGCCACCACAACTAGGAGGCTATTTTTGGGATGCTTGCTGGGGCTTTGCCGCAGGAAACATTGGCGGGCAACATGAAAGAGAAAAACCTTCTTTTGGGGCTATTCCCGGAGTAGGACACACTGGCCACATTTTGCCACCGTAACTAGGTGGCTAGTTTTGGGCTGCTAGCCCAGGCTTTGCCGAAGGACACATTGGCGGGTAACATGGAAGAGGAAAACCTTCTTTTGGGGCTATTTCCGGAGTAGGACACACTGGCCGCATTTTGCCACCGTAACTATATGGCTATTTTAGGGCTGCTAGCCCAGGCTTTACCGCAAGACACATTGGCGGGCAACATGGAAGAGGAAGAGCTTCTTTTGTGGCTATTCCTAGAATATGACACATTGGGCACATTGTGCCACCACAAGTAGGAGGCTATTTTTGGGATTCTTGTTGGGGCTTTCCCGTAGGACAAATTGGTGAACAACATGGAAGAGGAAGAGCTTTTTTTGGGGCTATTTCGGAAGTAGAACACACTTTACACATTGTGCCACCACAACTAGGAGGCTATTTTTGGGATGTTGGTCGGGCTTTGCCGCAGGATACATTGGCAGGTAAAATGGAAGAGGAAGAACTTTTTTTAGGCTATTTCCGGAGTATGACACACTGGGAACATTGTGCTACTACAACTAGGAGGTTATTTTTGGGATACTTGACGGGGCTTTGCCGCATGACACATTGGCGAGCAATATGGAAGTGGAATAGCTTCTTTTGAGACTATTTTTAGAGTAAAACACACTGAACACATTGTGCCGCCACAACTAAGAGACTATTTTTGGGATGCTGGCCGGGGCTTCGTCGAAGGACAGATTGGTGGGCAACATGAAAGTGGAAGAGCTTCTTTTAAGGCTATTTACGGAGTAAGACACAATGGTCGCATTGTGCCACCATAACTAGGAAGTTATTTTTGGGATGTTGGTAGGGGCTTTGCTACAAGACACATTGGCGGGGAACGTGGAAAAGGAAGAACTTATTTTGGGGCTATTCCCGGAGTATTACACACTAGGCACATTGTGCCACCACAACTAGAAGGCTATTTTTGGGATGCTGGCCGGTGCTTTGCCGCAAGACACATTGCAAGCAACATGGAAGAGGAAGAGCTTCTTTTGGTGTTATTCGCAAAGTAGGACACACTGGACATACTGTGCCACCACAACTAGGTGGCTATTTTTGGGATGCTAGCTTGGGCTTTGCCGCAAGACACATTGGTGGGCAACATGGAAGATGAACTTCTTTTGGGGCTATTCCCCTAGTAGGACACAATGAACACATTGTGCCACTACAACTAGAAGACTATTTTTGGGAAGCTGGCCGGGGCTTTGCCGCAGGACACATTGTAGGCAACATGGAAGTGGAAGAGCTTCTTTTTGGGCTATTCGCAAAGTAGGACACACTGAACACATTGTGCCACCACAACTAATAGGCTATTTTTGGGATGCTGGAAGGGGCTTCGTCGCAGGACACATTGGTGGGCAACATGGAAGTGGAAGAGCTTATTTTAGGGCTACTACCGGAGTAGAACACAATTGCCGCATTGTGCCACCATAACTAGATGGCTATTTTTGGGATGCTGGCACGGTCTTTGTCGCAGTACACATTGGCGGGTAAAAGGGAAAAGGAAGAGCTTCTTTTGGGGCTATTCCAAGTGTATGACACAATGGGGCACATTTTGCCACCATAATTAGAAGGCTATTTTTGGGATGTTGGCTGGGACTTTGCCGCAGGACATATTGGTGAGCAACATGGAATAGGAAGAGCTTCTTTTGGGGCTATTTCGGAAATAGGACGCAATTGGCAAATTGTGCCACCACAACTAGGAGGTTATTTTTTGGTTGCTAGCTGCGGCTTTGCCGCATGAAATATTGGCGGAAAACATGGAACAAGAAGAGCTTATTTTAGTGCTATTACCAGAGTAAAACACATTGGACGCATTGTGCCACAACAACTAGAAAGCTATTTTTCGGATGCTAGCTGGGGCTTTGCCGCAGGACAAATTGGTGAGCAACATGGAAGAGGAAGAGCTTCTTTTAGGGCTATTTCGCAAGTAGGACAAACTGGGCACATTGTGCCACCACAACTAGGAGGCTATTTTTGGGATTCTAGCTAGGGCTTTGTAGCAGGACATATTGGTGGGCAACATGGAACAAGAAAAGCTTATTTTAGTGCAATTTCCAGAGTATGACGCACTGGACAAATTGTGCCACCACAACTAGGAGGCTATTTTTGGGATGTTGACTAGGCTTTGCCGCAGGACACATTGGCGAGCAACATGGAATAGGAAGAGCTTCTTTATTAGCTATTTCTGGAGTACGACGCAATGGGCATATTATGCTACCACAACTAGGAGGCTATTTTTGGGATGCTGGTTGGAGCTTTGCCGCAAGACATATTGCGGGCAACATGGAACAGGAAAAGCTTATTTTAGTGCTATTTCCAGAGTAAGACATACTTGACGCATTATGCCACCACAACTAGGAGGCTATTTTCGGGATACTGGTCAGGGCTTTGCCGCAGGACAAATTGGTGAGCAACATGAAAGATGAAGAGCTTCTTTTGGGGCTATTTCGGAAGTAGGAAACACTAGGCACATTCTGCCACCACAACTATGATGCTACTTTTTGGGATTTTAGCTGGGGCTTTGCAGCAGGATATATTGGCGGGCAACATGGAAGTGGAAAAACTTCTTTTGGGGCTATTTTTGGAGTATGACACACTGGACACATTGTGCCACCATAACTAATAGGCTATTTTTGGGATGCTGGCTGGGGCTTCGTCGCAGGACACATTGGTGGGCAACATGAAAGTGGAAGAGCTTCTTTTTGGGCTATTCCCTGAGTAGGACACAATTGCCGCATTATGCCACCATAACTAGGAGGCTGTTTTTGGGATACTAGCCGGGACTTTGCCGCAGAACACATTGGCGCAGGACACATTGGCGGGCAATATAGAAGTGGAAGAGCTTATTTTGGGGCTATTCCCGGAGTAGGATACACTGCGCACATTGTGCCACCACAACTAGGAGGCTATTTTTTGGATGCTAGCCGGGGTTTTGCTGCAGAAAACATTGGCGGGTAACACGGAAGTGGAAGAGTTTCTTTTAAAGTTATTCCTGGAGTAGGACACAATGGATACACTGTGCCACTGTAACGGCCCATTTTCCAAATAGACCGCCACAGGGCCAATGCGGACCCACAGTCTGTCTTATCAGCGACAGCTGTGCTCTACATTGGATTACATCCTCCGTTTTATCTTTTTAAACCTTAATAATTATCCATTTATTGATTAAGTTGTATCGAAATCAAATTATATGTTAAAGCATTATAAAATCCTCAAATTCACACAGCGGAAGCCTTTCTAATACATTACTCGGATAGTGATACTATAAATGTGTAACCTAAACCATAAACCTAATGTGGAAAACCCATGCACAACCATAAGTACCTCTGAAGTCACCAAAAAGTTCAATATATATAAAGTTTCTCCAAACCCAAACCCATAATAAAACAAAGTAAATATAATACAAACGTACGAGTCAAGCTATCTCTGTTCAACAGTACTCTGGCAGCTTGCCTTTGCCTCTGCTCGTACTAGGATCTGCACTCAAGCCATCACAAAAGGCAGATGACGAGTCCAGAGTGAGTATTCCCAATGAAATTAAGTGAGCATTTCTAAAAGTAAATACTGGAATTTAAATAAAGCAATTAAATAAACATGCGGAAATAAATACAGACAACTGTGCTCATCGCATGCATAAATAATAGGAAAAGTGCAAAGTGTGTTCCTAGCTCCTAGGGTCAGACTACAACATACTTCGGACTCTTCCACAGAATGCTGCCGGCGAGTCAAACTCCAGCAGGGCAAGCATCTGGATCCGCTCGATGGCCGGCGTTACACCAACGGCGCATCGACACATGCCACGACGTGACACTTGGCCCAAGTTCGATCTGGTAGCATGTGCTATGGTGTAGTGGACATACACACAAGAATGGAACGGAGGGAGCCTCGCTCAACGTCCGCCCATATAAACATAACCAAGAATAGAGTATTGAAATGAAAGAAATTGAATTCAAATGCCAAAAGAAGTAAATACTCAAGTAATTTCAGTTGGGATACTACACACCTCAATCCGCACTCCGCGTCCCGAAATCCAACCCCGTCTAGCTTCAATAATCACCTGATAATTCCAAATTATCACCCCAAATGTACCTAAGATTATTTATCATTGAATTAGCTTCAATTGGACATATTATGTCAATTTTACGTTTTTCGATGTAAAAACCCCGACAATATCTCGCCAAAATCCCGAGAAAATCCCAAAACTCATTTATTGACCCATTTCCTAATTTATCATATTTTTCTGGATTTTTTTGAATTTTTTCATAATTTTTGACTATTTTTCTCGATTTTTCTATATTTTATTTTATTTAAAAACTGTTTTTAGTTATTTAAATAAAATAATAAAATAAAATAAAATATTATTTAAATATTATGGTGGGTCCCCTGAACCGGGTCCGACCCGACCCAACCGGGTCGGCCCGGACCGGTCCACTGGACCCACTGGGACCGAGTCCGGTCGACCGGCCCAGTCGGGTCCGGCCCAGCCCACCCGGGTTGGGCCCGGTGGCCGCCTGTGTCGCGTGCATGCACCCACCCCCATCATCTTCCCCCGCAGGCGTTAAACAACGCCTCTCGGTTTCTTTTTTTTTTTTTTTTTTTTTTTTTTTTTTTTTTTTTTCTTCCTCTCTTTCTTTACCAATAAAATTAGGAGGGTGGGAGACCACACTTCTTCTTCCTCCTCGAAACCAACTTTAATTCTCGACCATGGCTCCACCATGGCCGAGCTCACCACCTAGCCAACACACAACAACGCACACACAACCACCACAACAAACCAACTCACACATGCTCACCTTGATCTCCTCGATCCCGCGAGCCCCCAAGCTTTCCTCCTCGGCGTCTCAGCTTCTCTCTTCTCCCTTCCTCTCGTTCTCTTCTCTCTTTTCTCTTCTCGATTTTCTTCTTCTTCTCTGTTTTCTTCTCTTCATATTTTCGATTTATGAAGAACGAGAGGCGGTTTAATGATGAAAATGTCCATTTTACCCCTCATGTTTATCTCTTTTCTTCTTTAGTTCCATACCCTTTAGGGTAATTTCACATTTATTTTCTTAATTTCCTGATTTTTAATATATATTTATATATATATATATATATCAATTCACCTATATATATATAAATATACACACTCACCTATATTTTCGCCTATAAAATTTCGCCGTGCGCGCCAACGAGCGTACTCGGGCGTGCACACTACCGTACCACTCACGCGTGTCGACCACGACCCCGCGTGTCCCTAGGCGCCCACCAATTTACTATTTTATCACAGTTAATTCATTTAATGTGTGTAATATTTTCCCCAGCCTAATATTTCATCTTTTTGTCTATTCGATACCCGCGTCGACAAGCATATCGAGGCGAATACTTAACACACAATCTCACACGTCAATTAAAATATAATTACACACATCGCGATGTCGTTTAACCTATTTTAACATAAACATCGCAAATTAAACAAGACAACACACGAAATAACTATTTACCTAACTCCAGGCGCGCTCTAACCTAACTGTGGGTCCCACGGGTGTCTGAGCTGTCCGCCACGTCTGCAATACGTCACAAATAACGGCGAATTAAATTCGGGCCGTTACAGCCACTATAAGTAAGAGGCTATTTTTGGGATCCTGGCCGGGGCTTCGTCGTAGGACACATTGGTAGGCAACATGGAAGTGGAAGAGCTTCTTTTCCTGCTATTCCTGGAGTAGGACACAATGACCGCATTGTGCTACCAAAACTAGGAAGCTATTTTTGGAATGCTGGCAGGGGCTTTGCTACAGGACTTATTGGCGGGCGACATGAAAGAGGAAGAGTTTCTTTGGGGGCTATTCGCAGAGTAGGACACACTGAACATATTGTGCCACCACAACTAGGAAGTTATTTTTAGGATGCTGGTTGGGGCTTTGCCGAAGGACACATTGGTGGGCAACATAGAAGATGAAGAACTTCTTTTGAGGCTATTCTCGAAGTAAGACATAATGGACACATTGTGCCACCACAACTAGGAGGCTATTTTTCGGATGCTGGTTGGGGTTTTGCCGCAGCACAAATTGGTGAGCAACATGGAAGAGGAAGAGCTTCTTTTGGAGCTATTTCGGAAGTAGGACACACTGGGTAAATTGTGCAACCACAACTAGGAGGCTATTTTTGGGATTCTGGCTACGGCTTTGCGGCAGGAAATATTGGCGGGCGACATGGAACAGGAAGAGCTTATTTTAGTGCTATTTCCATAGTAGGACACATTGGACGAATTGTGCCACCACAACTAGGAGGCTATTTTTGGGATGTTGGCTGGGCTTTTCCGCAGAAAACATTGACGGGCAACATGGAATAGGAAGAGCTTCTTTTTTTGCTATTTCCGGAGTGTGACGCACTGGGCATATTGTGCTACCACAACTAGGAGGCTATTTTTGGAATGTTGGTTGGGGATTTGCCGCAAGACATATTGGCGGGCAACATGGAATAGGAAGAGCTTATTTTAGTGCTATTACAGAGTAAGACACATTGGACGCATTATGCCACCATAACTAGGAGGCTATATTTGGGATGCTTGCCGGGGATTTACCGCAGGACAAATTGGTGAGCAACATGGAAGAGGAAGAGCTTCTTTTGAGGCTATTTCGGAAGTAGGATACCGTAACGACTCCTATTTTCGTCTAGGGCACCGCCCGTCCTAATCCCATAATTAAGCCCTAATTTCAACACGTAGGACCTAATTACGTATTAGTCAGCCTGTACTACCTATTATCTCATGAATTGGGTTCAGGGATAAAAATATTCCCTATTATTTTATAGAATTATCAAATTAGCGGAAGTCTTTAACGTATTAGCAAAAGCATTTTATATAAATCATAAATGTGGAAACCAGGAAATAACAATCACTATCAATATAAAATAAACGGCGATCATATAGACAAAGTGAAAGTCCGAATGTCAGGTGAACTAACTCTCGTCCCAACAAAACAACCCAAGTAAAAGACGTATATAAACATAATACAAAAAATATATGACCTACATGTACAGCAGCTACGCGCTACGAGCTAAGAGGTAGTCGCCGATCTTCTCCTTGCCCGGTCTAGTGCTGTTTGACAGACCTACACCTACCGTCACAAACTAGACGGTGAGTATAGTGATATTTAAGTGATAACCGAGGAATTCTATACTTCATTTCCAAATTAAAGACAGATATTTAAATGCATAATATAGCAGAAAAAGGTGCTGAGAAAGTAATGCATATAAATATCACAGTTAACCGAGTTAGATAGATTGACACAGGCTAAGCCGAGATGATCTACGTCCGGTCAGCGGTGAGAAACATCAACCAGCCTTTTTCCACTATCGTATGGAGATACTCTCAACATACTTTGTAAATTTTGAATACATATACATAGAACTTGCCGACAACCCCGTAGTTCAAGCTATGTGATGCCACCCAAGTAATAGTGGTGAGTGCCGGAAACCCCGAGGTCCAGTGACCCCGTGACTCGGTGTGTTACCTCGATGAACAAAAATCGTACGCCTTGGGATCTTGGATATCACGAATTTATTGAAACAATTGCAATTCATCCCTAAGGTGTAGTCACTCGTCAATTGACTCCTAGTTCTTCGTCATTTAGTCATTACGCTAGCCAAGATTTAAATGATACTAGCTCCAAAGTCCGCACATCACAACATTATTAGTGGGCGAGTCACGCTCCGCGACCACATGCTCATCATACACACGTATGACACTTTGGTCATAATATTCAAGAAAAATCTTGTTAAGCGTAATTTTCTATACAAATACGAACTAAGTCAGCTTACCATCGACTGGCCTAACCAGTTTATGCATTAGAAATAGATCAGGACTTTCCCTCGACTCGGTCTCGCACTGCAGTTAGGTCTGTCCTACAAGAATGTGGGCTCTCTCTCAATCTTGTGGTTGTGGTGTCTCCTGCCAATAACTCGCTAGTTGCTTACACTTTTGCACGATGTGTTCTACCTGATGATCTATAACATGTCGGTTGTCTCCTCCGATCACCACGTGTAATCTGAGTCTGACCATGCCTTGGCGCATCTCGACCTCTGCCTCTTGGCACCTACTGTGTCTGCGGAGATGTTATTGCTGACATAGATGAAGTTGGCAAGATGGGTGAAGTCGCGTGAGATATAGTCTGGTGGCTGGTCTCATGATACTTAAGCTGTGAAATCTCTCGCTTGCGATCCTTACTCCCTTGCCTCTTTGTCTCCGCCTCTCAAAATCAAATCCCTGTTCAACCCTAGGAGAAGATTCCTCAAACGCAGTGGGCGTAGGCGTATCCTTGCCTGATATAACTATTGGTGCAGCAACAATCGGCAACTCTAGCAAACGATGTACTACAAGCTATGTCGATGCAATCGGAGTCTCTGAAGTCAGGGGCGCTGTAGTAGTAGCTGCAACCATGCTGGGGATGGCCGGTATCAACGCCATCATTCGCGCCGTCATGAAAGTGGTAAACTTCGCAAGCTGTTGTCCCTGAGCCGCTACTTGATAAGATAACCTTTGAATATCATCCACCGATGCAACAGATTTCTGATGCTGCTAGCTCCTCCATCTCTATCTTTGTGAGAATTCGACATCAGCTTCTATAAATTGGCGACGTACTCTTCATTAGCCACTACGTATATAGCGCGTATATACACACATAATTATACTGGTACATATAACAATCCCCAATTAACTTTCACTCGATTCCCAACAAAATAGTTCCTAGGCAATGTTCATCTGGTTTCCACTTCTAAAGTTTGTGTTTTATTTATTGAGAACAAGTCTCTGTATTATATCCCTAAGGTTCTAACCCCTTGTCTATGATACCAACTGTAACGTTGGTATCACAATTTTAGACAACTCTATACTATGTCCCTAAGGTTCTAATCCCTAAGCTCTGATACCAACTGTAACGTTGGTATCACAATTTTAGACAACTCTATACTATGTCCCTAAGGTTCTAATCCCTAAGCTCTGATACCAACTGTAACGTTGGTATCATAATTTTAGACAACTCTATACTATATCCCTAAGGTTATAATCCCTAAGCTCTGATACCAACTGTAACGGCCCCTATTTTCGTCTAGGGCACCGCCCAGCCTAATCCCATAATTAAGCCCTAATTTCAACACGTAGGACCTAATTACGTATTAGTCAGCCTGTACTACCTATTATCTCATGAATTGGGTTCAGGGATAAAAATATTCCCTATTATTTTATAGAATTATTAAATTAGCGGAAGTCTTTAACGTATTAGCGAAAGCATTTTATATAAATCCTAAATGTGGAAACCAAGAAATTACAATCACAATATCAATATAAAACAAACGACGATCATATAGACAAAGTGAAAGTCCGAATGTCAGGTGAACTAACTCCCGTCCCAACAAAATAACCCAAGTAAAAGATGTATATAAACATAATACAAAAAATATATGACCTAGCAGCTACGCGCTACGAGTTCAGAGGTAGTCGCCGATCTTCTCCTTGCCCGGTCTAGTGCTGTTTGTCAGACCTACACCCACCGTCACAAACTAGACGGTGAGTATAGTGATATTTAAGTGATAACCGGGGAATTCTATACTTCATTTCCAAATTAAAGACAGATATTTAAATGCATAATATAGCATAAAAAGGTGCTGAGAAAGTAATTCATATAAATATCACAGTTAACCGAGTTAGATAGATTGACACAGGCTAAGCCGAGATGATCTACGTCCGGTCGGCGGTGAGAAACATCAACCAGCCTTTTTCCACTATCGTATGGAGATACTCTCAACATACTTTGTAAATTTTGAATATATATATAACTTGCCGACAACCCCGTAGTTCAAGCTACGTGATGCCACCCAAGTAATAGTGGTGAGTGCCGGAAACCCCGAGGTCCAGTGACCCCGTGAATCCACCCATCTCTCGTGTAATGGACACTAGATAATCTCCAACTTTTGTTTCAAGGATTTTCATTTCTAAGGTTCTACGATATCAACAATAAGTTAGGCTACAAAGCCTCAAAGAAAATGGAATACAAATCAATTATTGCAGTAACCCTAATGCATGCATTTCTAACATCAATTATAACATTATTCATAACCAAATATGGCACTTTAAGAAAAGAGTCAATGAAATCATCACAAGGCATCATGCTATTTCAACATTCAACTTGAATAGTGCAAAAAAAGCATGATGGTAGATTACTAACAGTAAGTCATCAAATTGACTGAAAAAGGAATTAATATGAATGAAATAAAGTAGAGGGTTCCCACAGTTTCACTTACAAGTCACAGGATAGCTATGGCTATCCGGCCTCGCGACACTTCGACTAGCACTCCCGAACTCCCGTAACACCCCTAGGTCCCTGAAAAGTTATTTCATATCATTTATTTATTTATTTATTAATATTTTGTTACATAGATATATTTTATGTATATATACATATATGTGTATATGTATTTGTATATATATATATACATATATGTGTATTTGTATATATATATATATGTATGTATACATATATATATAGGTATATGTATTTATCATTATTATTTATTTTATTATTTTATTTTATTTTTTTGTATATATATACATGTGTATGTGTATATATAAGTATACACACATGTATATATTATGTATACATATACATATATACATGTATATATATATATATTACATATATATATTACTATTTATTATTATTATTATTATTATTATTTTATTTTTTATTTTTTTATTTTTAAATTTTGGGGGGGTTTGGACCCCTGGACCGGGTTTGACCCGGTCCAGCCGGGTCTGACCCGGTTGGGGATGCACGAACGCACACGCGTGCGTGCGTCTCCATCCTTCCCATTTGGTTGATGCAGAGACGCTGCAAGCAGCGTCTCTGCCTCAACATTCTCTCTTTTTTTTTATTTCTTTCTTTCTTCCTTCACTTCTTCAATCTATCAGCACAACAACAACACCACAACAACACCAGAGCATCAACAATCCACCATTAACATATTGATTTCAAAATTAATCAACTTCATCAACATCACCATTAATGTCTACAACAACAATGTCAACATCAACAACAAAGACTCACCTCGCCAATGTTGTCGTCGTCTCGATCTCCTCCGGTGGCCTCCCTTTTTCTCTCCCGGATTTCCTCTTCTTCTTCTCCTTCTCCTTCTTTTTCTTCCTCTTTTTTTTATGTGCGGTGGTGGCGGTGGTGTTTTATTTGGTATTTTGGGGTCAAATGACTATTTTACCCCTCCAACCCTATCCTTTTCCATATAAGCCAAAGCCCCTTTTTGTCATTTCACAAATTTTTTCTGATTTTTTTTTAAATGTATATACTTATATTATATATTTATAAATATATGAGTCAATTCAATTTAATTAGTTTATGACCATAGGCTATAATCTAATATGCATTAATTTAATTACATTACATTTTACTAATTTTAGACTTACCACAAGTCTCGCTATCCGGTACCCCGACTTGCACGTAACTCGAGGTGTGTCCCCGACCACGTCTCGGCGTCGATAGCTACAAGTACTGACTTAGTCAGCCTACACACATACAAAACACTAGGAATACATTAATACAAATATAAAATTTACCTCGGCCACATGCCTCGGTCTGTGTGCGCATCTCATGCAGCCCCCACGTCACGGGTCAGTAATCCCGATTAAGCAGTTAATCAAGATTAGCAAAATTGGGCCGTGACAGATACACTGGGCACATTGTGCCACCACAACTACGAGGCTATTTTTGGGATTTGGCTCGGGCTTTGCAGCAGGACATATTGGCCGGCAACATAGAAGTGGAAGAGTTTCTTTTGGGGCTATTTTTGGAGTAGGATACACTAGACACATTGTGCCACCACAACTAAAAGGCTATTTTTGGGATGCTGGCCGGGGTTTCGTCGTAGGGCACATTGGTGGGCAACATGGAAGATGAAGAGTTTCTTTTGGGGCTATTCCTTGAGTAGGACACAATGACCGCATTGTGTCACCACAACTACGAGGCTGTTTTTGGGATGCTAGCCGAGGCTTTGCCGCAAGATACATTGGCGGGCAACATGGTAGTGGAAGAGCTTCTTTTGGGGCTTTTCCCGGAGTAGGTCACACTGGGCATATTGTGCCACTATAACTAGGAGGCTATTTTGGGAATGATAGCCGGAGCTTTGCCGCGGGATATATTGGCGGGCAATATGGAAGAGGAAGAGCTTCTTTTGGGCTATTGCTAGAGTAGGATATACTAGACACATTGTGCCACTATAACTAAGAGACTATTTTTGGGATGCTGGCCGGGGCTTCGTCGCAGGACACATTAGTGGGCAAAATGGAGGAGGAAGGGCTTCTTTTGGGGCTATTCTCGAAGTAGGACACACTGTGCACATTGTGCCACCACAACTAAGAGGCAATTTTTGGGATGCTGGACGGGGCTTCGTCGCAGGATACATTGGTGGGCAACATGGAAGTGGAAGAGCTTCTTTTGGGGCTATTCCCGGAGTAGGAAACACTGGCCGCATTGTGCCACCATAACTAGGAGGCTATTTTTGGGATGCTAGGTGGGACTTTGTCGCATGACACATTGGCGGGCAACATGGAAGTGAAAGAGCTTCTTTTGGGACTATTCTCGGAGTAGGACACACTGGGTAAATTGTGCCACCACAACTAGGAGGCTATTTTTAGGATGCTAGCTGGGGCTTTGCCGAAGGATACATTGGGGGGCAACATGGAAAAGGAAGAGCTTCTTTTGAGGCTATTCCCGGAGTAGGACACACTGGACACATTGTACCACTATAACTAAGAGGCTATTTTTGGGATCTTTTTGTGCCACCATAACTAGGAGGCTAGTTTTGGGATTCTGACCGGGGCTTTGCCGCATGACACATTGGCGGGCAACATGAAAGAGAAAGAACTTCTTTTGGGGCTATTCCCGGAGTAGGACACATTGGGCACATTGTGTCACCACAACTAGGAGGCTATTTTTGGGATGCTAGCCGGGGCTTTGTTGAAGGACAAATTGGCAGGCAACATGGAAGAGGAAGAGCTTCTTTTGGGGCTATTCTCGGAGTAGGACACATTGGGCAAATTGTGCCACCACAACTAAGAGGCTATTTTTGGGAGGATGGTCGGGGCTTCGTCGCAGGAAAAATTGGTGGGCTACATGGAAGTGGAAGAGCTTCTTTTGGGGCTATTTCCGGAGTATGACACAATGGCCGCATTGTGCCACCATAACTAGGAAGCTATTTTTGGGATACTAGTCGGGATTTGCCGCATGAAACATTGGCAGCAACATGGAAGAGGAAAACCTTCTTTTGGGGCTATTCCCAGAGTAGGACACACTGGGCGCATTGTGCCACCACAACTAGGAGGCTATTTTTGGGATGCTAGCCGAGGCTTTGCCGCAGGACACATTGGCGGGCAACATGGAAGAGGAAGAGCTTCTTTTGGGGCTATTCCCGGAGTATGACACACTGGACACATTGTGCCACTATAACTAAGAGGCTATTTTTGGGATCTTGACCGGGGCTTTGCCGCAGGATACATTTATGGGCAACATGGAAGAGGAAAAACTTCTTTTGGAGCTATTCCCAGAGTATGACACACTGGACATATTGTGTCACCTCAACTAGAAGGCTATTTTTGGGATGCTGGCTGGGGCTTTGCCGCAAAAGACACATTTGTGGGCAACATGGAAGATGAAGAACTTCTTTTGGGGCTATTCCGGAAGTAGGACACACTGGACACATTGTGCCACCACAACTAGGAGACTATTTTTGGGATGCTGGCCAGGGCTTTGTCCAGGACACATTGGCGAGCAACATGGAAGAGGAAGAGCTTCTTTTTGGACTATTCCCGAAGTAGGACACAATGGGCACATTGTGCAACATGAAGCGCATGGGGAGATTGCCCCAGCATGAAACATTGGCGGGCAACATGGAAAAGGAAGACCTTTTGGGGTTGTGCAACATGAAGCCCATGGGGGGATTGCCCAGCAGGACACATTGGCGGGCAACATGGAAGAGGAAGACCTTCTTTTGGGGCTATTCCCTCGAGTAGGACACACTGGCACATCTTGCAACATGAAGCGTATGGGGGATTGCCACAGGACACATTGGCGGGCAACATGGAAGAGGAAGACCTTTTTGGGGGAGGGCATGATATTGCTAGTCCACGACACATTTGATTAGATTAGATGTTTTTCATACAGGTAATATATATTCATATGTTTTTATTAGGTATACGACTGAATGCTAGCAATGTTTTTTTGATCTGTTAATATATTGTTTCAGGGTTTGGTTCTGGCCTAGCGGAAGCGTACTAGGTTCCGAAGAATAGCAAGAGCATGCTTCAAACCAACTGATCAGGAGTGCTATGGCTTACAGAACGGATTAGCTTCAACAAAGTTTCAATTGCACCTGCAGCCACAAGTGTCTCACAACACTTCTCTGAATGTTCAGTACGTAGCTAGAGCTCTCAATCTGCACAAAGCAGTAAGATAGAGTGGGGTGGTGTGGTTATCAACATGGGGTTATCACTCTCTAATCATTGACATGCCTTTCCCATTCATTCACTCTTAACTCACGACCTTAATTACATAAATTTTCTGGGTAATATGCTTCTGCAAATTATGCGAGTGCAACACTCGCTTTTCACAATGTTGCAACTTAAACCAAATTACAGTTCCAAACAGTACGCACAGTACGATACTTTGATCATTAGAGAAAACCCCAAGTAGAGTGTGCAGTGATCCACTTGGATAGGAACCTCTCAAAATATGAGCCTTTTTTTTTACCATTGAAGGTGTCTAGACAAATGGAAGGCAACTCATGCATATATCGAGATAAAAGTGGAAAACTAGTATACATAAATGGTCCAAAGTTTTGATCATATGCTATATAGCTCAAAAAGCTAGTTGTTGCACACTATGTGTATAAGAAGGCTTTTTATAGACACTTTGATGAGACAAGTTCTCAACTAACATTGGAACCAATTAAAAAAGGGACTCAAGGTATAGAAGTAGACACAAGAGCTAAACTCTACTCTTGATTTCATCTGCAATTACACTCTACAGCTTTCTTTTCATCTCATATTAGTACAGAAATGTGAAGAAAATGAACATGCACGACTGAGAAATGTCGATCAAAACAAGGAGAATACATGTCGAGGCATATACGATGCAAAATCTCAGATTGAAAAGATTTTTTTGATTGGAGAACCATCAAGAAGACTTTATGAAGCGCACACTGCTAGTAAAAATGACATGAGGACAACGTGAACCATTTTTCGGTAAATAAGTATCACATAACCCAGTATGAGAACTACTATATATAAAGTAAGCATACACTATGGCATTCAAAAAGGTCATCAAGACATAACAACTTTAGCTTCTGTTGTGGAAATTGGAAAAAAGAGTGAAGACCCCTCTCAACCATGCAATAATTAGAACGTAAACTGAACCAACAAGGTAGGATGATGAGATTCTTCTCTTCCATGTTCTTGTGGCCTAACAGAGAACCCTATGAAAAAGAAAGTTGTATTTGGTAAGTCAACCTCAAGAAACCAGATCATCCGGTGAGGAGTCGGTTTTCACAATTGAGATCCGATCTTTATTCAGAAGCGTAGCAGAGTGGCCCATGCACGGACTGGGTTTTGCACCCAACACCACAGGAACCCCCCTGCCATTACTAAAACAGATAAAAAATCCAAACTCCCAATTCATGATGATGGTACCATTGAAAAATGAACTGAAATCTGTGTTTATAAGAAAGAATGAGATGGCCTACAAGAGCAGAAGATGACGACTATGAAGTCATGCAAGGACTATTGTCCAAAGAGACCCATATGTGTCTCATATTGAAAATCAGTTCCTGCAAGAAATTAAGCTCAGTTTCATTTCATCTCATCTTCAGTTCAGATTGAATATGAAAATTCATGAAAAAAGTCTCAAACAAATCAAAGTGCAGCTGACCTATGTGAGAAAACAAGCATTAAAGGAAAGAATCTAACATGATCAAGAGATCTTCAACCTGAGAAAGTAAAAACTTCAATACTCATTTCATAGGTGCTTGTTGTTGAAAGCCAGTAAAGTTAACTTGTAGAATCTTTACAAGGGAGCTATAATTAAAAAAGGTGGTTGCTAAAATGGAGGCTATGGTGGCACTAAAGAGTTGTCTTTGTCAATCAATACTAGAATAGTAGAATATGGAGAATTAATCAGCAACATATATAAGATAAAGCACAGATGAATTTTGGTGTAAATTAAGCCAGCAAGAATTGCATATATTTGATATGTGATTAGTAATTGGTGATAAAGAATAATTCTCCCAACTGCATCAAAGATGAACTGTATAAGAAAATATGTTTGTGTAGGCACCGATATGTATAGAGAAAAAAAGAGGGTGATTCGACTTGTCTATTGTTCTTTTCAATAGATCATGACCATGACCTAATAAACATGATAGCGCAATACCTACAATTTGGTGCTTTGTAGTTAGAATAGTACTTTGAAAGTGAGTTCCTCTAAGCCATTAGTCATGACTAATGAGTCATGAGCATATCTAGGTAACTAAGACATCCACAGACCAGTACTTTGAAAGTGAGTTCCTCTAAGCCATTATGCGAGTGCAACACTTGCTTTTCACAATATTGCAACTTAAACCAAATTACAGTTCCAAACAGTACGCACAGTACGATACTTTGATCATTAGAGAAAGCCCCAAGTAGAGTGTGCAGTGATCCACTTGGATAGGAACCTCTCAAAATATGAGCTTTTTTTACCATTGAAGGTGTCTAGACAAATGGAAGGCAGCTCATGCATATATCGAGATAAAAGTGGTAAACTAGTATACATAAATGGTCCAAAGTTTTGATCATATGCTATATAGCTCAAAAAGCTAGTTGTTGCACACTATGTGTATAAGAAGGCTTTTTATAGACACTTTGATGAGACAAGTTCTCAACTAACATTGGAACCAATTAAAAAAGGGACTCAAGGTATAGAAGTAGACACAAGAGCTAAACTCTACTCTTGATTTCATCTGCAATTACACTCTACAGCTTTCTTTTCATCTCATATTAGTACAGTAATGTGAAGAAAATGAACATGCACGGCTGAGAAATGTCGATCAAAACAAGGAGAATACATGTCGAGGCATATACGATGCAAAATCTCAGATTGAAAAGGTTTTTTTGATTGGAGAACCAGCAAGAAGACTTAATGAAGCGCACACTGCTAGTAAAAATGACATGAGGACAACGTGAACCATTTTTCGGTAAATAAGTATCACATAACCCAGTATGAGAACTACTATATATAAAGTAAGCATACCCTATGGCATTCAAAAAGGTCATCAAGACATAACAACTTTAGCTTCTGTTGCGGAATTGGAAAAAATAAGTAGTTCCCACCTATTCCTACTTCATCTCTCAGTTTCCTTAAATGGAGGATTTTAAACCTGCAATTATTACATACGTAATAAGCATCTAATAGACCTTCCTCATTAGTCCTAAGAAACTGTTCAATTTTTGTAACATTGGGTCCAATCCATGGTGAGGAGAGTGTGACGACTAGTTCATGTATGAGCTGAAGTGTGAAACTGTACGTGGTTCACTCCAAAATGCCAAGGCAAGATGGAGTGTCCATGTAACGGCCCCTATTTTCGTCTAGGGCACCGTCCGGCCTAATCCCATAATTAAGCCCTAATTCCAACACGTAGGACCTAATTATATATTAGTCAGCCTGTACTACCTATTTTTCTCTATATTTAACAATTAATTTATTTAGCGGAAGTCTTTACAAATTTAATGCGGAATTCTTAAATATTTTAGTGGAAGTAAATCTTATAATTATAAGTGTGGAAACCAGGAAATAACAATCACCATATATATATGCATATAACGGCGAACATATATATAACAAAGTGAAAGCCAAAAGTCGGGTGACTAACTCTCGTCCCAACAAAACAACCCAAGCAAAAGACGTATATAAAACATAATACAAAAAAATATATGACCTACATGTACAGCAGCTATGCGCTACGAGCTCAGAGGTAGTCGCCGATCCTCTCCTTGCCCGGTCTAATGCTGTCTGACGAACCTACACCCACCGTCACAAACTAGACGGTGAGTATAGTAATATTTAAGTGATAACCGGGGAATTCTATACTTCATTTGTGGCGGCCCCAATTTCCACATTGGTTCGCCACGGGAGGCCACGCGGGCCCACAACTGTCTACGTCGCCGCCAGCTGTGTCCCACGCCCAATTATCCATCATCAATCAATTTCCTGTTAACTTTAGTTCCTTTAATATCATTTAACCTCAATTTACGCAGCGGAAGATTTACTAATGACATAAAGATTTATCATATATATTATGAGCATAATGCCTAAGTGGAAACCATATCAACTGTAAATCATATACATATCATCCAAGATCCTCAAAATATCAAAATATTCAACCTATCTCTCAAGTCCCAAACCCAGTATAAATCAAATAAATACATACAACCAACCAGGCGTATAAGAGGAGTAGTCTCCGTTGTCAGTCATAGAAAATCTTTAAGTGTCTCCTTGCCTCCTTCACATATCAAATCCTGCACTTAAATCACCCAACACATACGGTGACGAGTCCAGTGAGTAAACTCCCAAAGAAAACCATCGAGTAAATAATAAACAGATTCAGAGGCCAATAACTAACGTTAGCTACACATGCAAAGAGTATGGGCAGCCATAAAACCCTGCATGTGTAGGTAACAAGCATGCAAGATGATCAACGAATAATCATAATACCAACAATATGCTCCACAACAATTACGATAAAACCAAACAAAAGTAGAATGCAATCTCACATACTAGATCATACTTCGTAGATTCGGATGACCCCGACTGAGCACATCAAGTCTAAACCACATCCGAACTACTAACGGTGACCGAAACAAATCACAAACCCACCGAACACGTGCACCCCGCGGCTCGGATCACAATCCACCGGCGGCGCAAGTACACGTGCTACAATTTAGCATGCTTGATCACGTGCCACAATCGTCCCGAATAAACTCCGATAGAGAAAACAAATCCAACACCCATCGACAACTGGACCAACACATGATCCCCATGAGTATGTATAGCAACAACAACAAAGTATATGCAAGAATTGAAAGAATTAAATACTCAAATGTGTTTCTGTTGGGGTTTACGCACCTATATCGCACTCCTCGTCCCAAACCAAACCTCGCTCAGCTCCAATAGCACTCGACAATTCAAATTACCACCCGAATTATACCTATTACCATTTATCATTAAGTTAGCTTCAATTTAATATATTATATCAATTTTTACGTTTTTCGAGGCTAAAACCCCGACTATATCTCGCCAACATTTCCGAGAAAATCCCAAAACTCAGTTGTGAACCATTTTTTCTAATTTCTCATATTTTTCTGGATTTTTCTGAATTTTTTCATAATTTTCCCTATTTTTCTGGATTTTCTTTTCTATTTTTCTTTATTTTTCTCTCTTTTTTTTTTAAGTGAACGGGCCGAACAGGTTGAACCGAACCGGCCCGGTTCACCCCTTTCTTCTTCCCATCTTCAAAACAGAGCTCGCTCTCGTATTTTTTTCTTTCTCGGTACTTTCTTCTTCTCTTTTTCTCTCCAATGGACTTAAGAGGATGGGAAGACCACACATCGTCTTCCTCCTTGACAAATTTCAATTCTCGGCCATGGCGGAGCCATGGCCGAGCTCTCCACCACCTCCACCTCACAACGCCAACAACATACAACAACAACAACAACAAAAACAACACCAACTTACCTTGTTCGCCTCGTTGTCCTCGATCTCCTCCACCTTCGTTCTCTCTTCCTCCTCTCGGCTCTTTCTCACGATCTTCTTCTCTTCTCGGTCGATCGAATTATGAGAAAATGAGTGTCGGTGGTGTTTATCAATAGTTTTGGGTAAAATGACCAAAATACCCCTAAGTTCTTATCCTTTCCTTCTTTCCTTCAATACCCTTTTTGGTAATTTTACATTTTTTTATTTATTTTTCTGATTTTTAATATATATATATATATATATATTAAATTCCTTATATACATATATATATATATATAAATATATATACTCACCTATCCTTTCGCGCCTAAAATTTCGTCGTGCGCGCCAACGAGCGTACTCGGGCGTGCACACTATCGTACCACCCACGCGTGTCAACCACGACCCCGCGTGTCACTAGGCGCCCACCAATTTACTATTTTTTTTTTTCATTTTACCACAACAAGCATACAAAACGGACTGTATACCTATTCCAAGCTCGTTCCAGCCTCGCTGTGGGACCCACGTACGTCCTCGCTAGCGTCCACGTCCGCACTGACGTCACTAGTAACGGCTATTGAAAATTGGGCCGTTACAATTCTTCCCAACTAATTTGAAATTTCGTCCCGAAATTTGAGATAACTAACATCTCGTCTCATAGAACTGTAACATAGATACAATTTCCTATCAGGTCAACCAATCTAACCAAATGTAGCCAACCTAATCAGTCACTATTCCACTAACACTTTTGATGAACTATTCAACCTCTAACTTTGGTAAACAAATCAACCTCAACCTGGGTGAAGAAAAATCAATCTGCCACTGGTGAACTAATCAACCAGTCGTCCACTCACTCTTGGTGTACAAATCAATCCCTGGTGAACTCATCAACCAGTCCATATCAACCAGTCCCTGGTGAACACATCGACCAGTCCCTGGTGAAAACATCAACCAATCCCACAACAACCAGTTGTAAATGGACTCCTGGTGAACTGATCAACCAGTTTCACAATCTCCTGGTGAACACATCTACCAATTTCACAACCACCTCCTAGTGAACACATCTATTAATCTCACAATCTCACAATAACCCTAGTGAACACATCCACTAGAACACGCTGGTTCAAAAATAAACTAACCAACCTATATGCAACGATTACATGAAAAAAGACTAGCAAAACAACGTACCCTACTCATATTGTCGGGTCGTCTCTCTGACTGGCGGTACTATAATGTGAACTCTCTCCCTGGTCTGTGGAATCTCTGATGCTGGAGAGGCTCCAGGGCAATTCACACTGATGTGACCTCTTTGTCCGCACCGATAACACTTACGTCGTCCCGACTCCAGATCGTTCGGCCCTCGTAGCGTCGACCCCAACTCCGGTCCTCTCGATCCCGATTCGTCCGTACGTACGACTGTCTCGGTTGCTGTATCGGTATAGGTACAATCTCATGTACCACCTGGTGATCGTCATTAGTGAATTGATCATTAGTCTGGTCCTAGTCGTCCTCGCGACTCCAATCTATCTGCCCGTCATCATAGTCGTACCGATCATCCATCAAATCACGATCGTCACTGAAATCATGATCTAACTGCAAATCATCTCTGGGTGTACGACGATCTGATTGCTCCTCGCTCTGCAGCAAATATGTATCGCGAGCCAACGCCCTATCATAAACAATCTGCAGCGTCTCTGCACCAGTAGCGACTATCACACCTCCGATCCTCTCATCTAGTCCCCCGATGAAGTAGTAGATCTGAAGTCTCTCCGTGTTTGCCACATCCATGGCATACATCATAAGGTATCTGAATCGATCCATGTACTGTGATACCGACATGGTACCCTGTCGCAAACCCAAGAACTGCTCCCTCAATCGTAATTGCACCTCCGTGGGAATATACTCGTCCAGAAATAACTGTCTGAACTCCCCCCACGTCGCTGGCGTCGCATGTATGTCAGTGTAGGTGGTCCACCAAACTGCGGCCTGACCCCTCAAACAGTAACCTGAAATACGTGCCTGGTCTACCTCGGGTACCTCCAGCAACTGGTGTAGTCGTCTGTGAGTCATCAACCACCGGCCGGCAACCTCAGGATCACTGACTCCAGTGAAGTATGTAGGGTTAAACCTCATAAAATCCTTCACCATCTTCGCTGCTTCTGACATCCTACTCCTAAGCGAGCGCGAGTCCCTATCTCGTCGCTTCCGTAGTAGTGGGTGTCACCACCGTAGTCTCGCTGGTACTACCACAGCTCAACCCTCTCTATAATCGTCTCGACCCACCGCTCAGTGTAGCAACAGTGGGGCTAATCTTTGTCTCGAGTGGTAGTAAGTGCAAGACGCTCGCTCGATCAGTCGGTGCTGCTGGCGTCTCGAGCTCGAAGGTACTCCATCGGCTCGGCCATCCGAGCTCTCTCGCAATAGCCGCGCTCTCTCTTGAATCAATCGCTCGCTCGTCGGCCCTCGAATCATAGCTCGCAAATCGCCCACGTCACTAGTGGTATGATCACTAGTCTCTCCAACCTCTCGGGTGAGTAGTGGGCGGAGTAGTAGAGCCTCGTCCATCCATCCTAAACTGCACAACCAACGTGCAGTGGATCAGACTCAGTATATACGCGTATAATATATAGTACACAATCAAAACATACGCATATGTAATTTCCTAAATTTACCCGCCTCACATCACTTCCCAACTAAGCCTTTAATCATTCACTTGTGGTTTCCACATCTAAGATTTATTCATTGAGTTTATACTATTGTTCAATCTCCAATTCTCAAAGTTTGACCTCGCTCTGATACCAAAATGTGGCGATATCAGAGTTATCAACAAACCCACAATTCATTTCCTAGGTTCCTCCATCCTAAATTCCTCAAACCTAAGCTCTGATACCAAAATGTGGCGGTATCAGAGGTAACCATAACCCACACCTCACTCCCTGGGTTTCTTAAACCTAAGCTCTGATACCAAAATGTGGCGGCCCCAATTTCCACATTGGTTCGCCACGGGAGGCCACGCGGGCCCACAACTGTCTACGTCGCCGCCAGCTGTGTCCCACGCCCAATTATCCATCATCAATCAATTTCCTGTTAACTTTAGTTCCTTTAATATCATTTAACCTCAATTTACGCAGCGGAAGATTTACTAATGACATAAAGATTTATCATATATATTATGAGCATAATGCCTAAGTGGAAACCATATCAACTGTAAATCATATACATATCATCCAAGATCCTCAAAATATCAAAATATTCAACCTATCTCTCAAGTCCCAAACCCAGTATAAATCAAATAAATACATACAACCAACCAGGCGTATAAGAGGAGTAGTCTCCGTTGTCAGTCACAGAAAATCTTTAAGTGTCTCCTTGCCTCCTTCACATATCAAATCCTGCACTCAAATCACCCAACACATACGGTGACGAGTCCAGTGAGTAAACTCCCAAAGAAAACCATCGAGTAAATAATAAACAGATTCAGAGGCCAATAACTAACGTTAGCTACACATGCAAAGAGTATGGGCAGCCATAAAACCCTGCATGTGTAGGTAACAAGCATGCAAGATGATCAACGAATAATCATAATGCCAACAATATGCTCCATAACAATTACGATAAAACCAAACAAAAGTAGAATGCAATCTCACATACTAGATCATACTTCGTAGATTCGGATGACCCCGACTGAGCACATCAAGTCTAAACCACATCCGAACTACTAACGGTGATCGGAACAAATCACAAACCCACCGAACACGTGCACCCCGCGGCTCGGATCACAATCCACCGGCGGCGCAAGTACACGTGCTACAATCTAGCATGCTTGATCACGTGCCACAATCGTCCCGAATAAACTCCGATAGAGAAAACAAATCCAACACCCATCGACAACCAGACCAACACATGATCCCCATGAGTATGTATAGCAACAACAACAGTATATGCAAGAATTGAAAGAATTAAATACTCAAATGTGTTTCTGTTGGGGTTTACGCACCTATATCGCACTTCTCGTCCCAAACCAAACCTCGCTCAGCTCCAATAGCACTCGACAATTCAAATTACCACCCGAATTATACCTATTACCATTTATCATTAAGTTAGCTTCAATTTAATATATTATATCAATTTTTACGTTTTTCGACGCTAAAACCCCGACTATATCTCGCCAACATTTTCGAGAAAATCCCAAAACTCAGTTGTGAACCATTTTTTCTAATTTCTCATATTTTTCTGGATTTTTCTGAATTTTTCCATAATTTTCCCTATTTTTCTGGATTTTCTTTTCTATTTTTCTTTATTTTCTCTCTTTTTTTTTTAAGTGTGAACCGGCCGAATCTGGTTGAACCGAACCGGCCCGATTCACCCCTTTCTTCTTCCCATCTTCAAAAAGAGCTCGCTCTCGTTTTTTTTTCCTTTCTCGTTACTTTCTTCTTCTCTTTTTCTCTCCAATGGACTTAAGAGGATGGGAAGACCACACATCGTCTTCCTCCTTGACAAATTTCAATTCTCGGCCATGGCTCCGCCATGGCCGAGCTCTCCACCACCTCCACCACACAACGCCAACAACATACAACAACAACAACAACAAAAACAACACCAACTTACCTTGTTCGCCTCGCTGTCCTCGATCTCCTCCACCTTCGTTCTCTCTTCCTCCTCTCGGCTCTTTCTCACGATCTTCTTCTCTTCTCGGTCGATCGAATTATGAGAAAATGAGTGTCGGTGGTGTTTATCAACAGTTTTGGGTAAAATGACCAAAATGCTCCTAAGTTCTTATCCTTTCCTTCTTTCCTTCAATACCCTTTTTGGTAATTTTACATTTTTTTTTATTTTTTTTCTGATTTTTAATATATATATATTTATATATATATATATATATATTAAATTCCTTATATACATATATATATATAAAAATATATATACTCACCTATCCTTTCGCGCCTAAAATTTCGTCGTGCGCGCCAACGAGCGTACTCGGGCGTGCACACTATCGTACCACCCACGCGTGTCAACCACGACCCCGCGTGTCACTAGGCGCCCACCAATTTACTATTTTTTTTTTTTTCATTTTACCACAACAAGCATACGAAACGGACTGTATACCTATTCCAAACTCGTTCCAGCCTCGCTGTGGGACCCACGTACGTCCTCGCTAGCGTCCACGTCCGCACTGACGTCACTAGTAACGGCTATTGAAAATTGGGCCGTTACATCATTTCCAATTTAAAGACAGATATTTAAATGCATAATAAAGCAGCAAAGGTGCTGAGAAAGTAATGCATATAAATATCACGATTAACAAGTTAGATAGGGATCGACACGAGCTAAGTCGAGATGATCTACGTCCGGTCGGCGGTGAGAAATATCAACCAGCCTTTGTCCACTATCGTATGGAGATACTCTCAACATACTTTGTAAATTTTTGAATATATATATAGAACTTGCCAACAACCCCGTAGTTCAAGCTACGTGATGCCACCCAAGTAATAGTGGTGAGTGCCGGAAACCCCGAGGTCTAGTGACCCCGTGAATCCACCCATCTCTCGTGCAATGGACACTAGATAATCTCCAACTTTTGTTTCAAGGATTTCATTTCTAAGATTCTACGATATCAACTATAAGTTAGGCTACAAAGCCTCAAAGGAAATGGAATACAAATCAATTACCACAGTAACCCTAATGCATGCATTTCTAACATCAATTATAACATTATTCATAATCAAATATGGCACATTAGGAAAGGAGTCAATGAAATCATCACAAGGCATCATGCTATTTCAACATTCAACTTGAATAGAGTAAGGAAAGCATGATGGTATATTACTAATAACAAGTCATCAAATTGACTGAAAGAGAATTTAATATGAATAAAATAAAGTAGGGAGTTTCCACAGTTTCACTTACAAGTCACAGGATAGCTCTAACTATTCGGCCTCGCGACACTCCGACTAGCGTTCCCGAACTCCCGTGACACCCCTAGGTCCCTGAAAAGTTATTTCATATCCTTTATTTATTTATTAATATTTTGTTACATAGATATATTTTATGTATATATACATATATGTGTATGTGTATATGTATATATATATACATATGTGTATTTGTGTATATATATATATGTATGTATGTATATGTGTATTTGTATTTGTATATATATATATATATGTATATGTATTTATCATTATTATTTGTTTTATTATTTTATTTTATTTTTTGTATATATACATGTGTATGTGTATATATAAATATACATACATGTATATATTATGTATACATATCCATATATGCATGTATGTATATGTATTACATGTATATATATAGTATTTATTATTATTATTTTTTTTATTTTTTTATTTTTTTTTTGGGGTTGGACGGGGGTCGACCCGGTCCAACCGGAGTTTGACCCGACCGGTCTGACCGGGTCCCCCTTCTCCTTCAAAAGAGAGACGCGCATGCAAAAGCAGCGTCTCGTCGCTTTCTTTTTTTTTTTTTTTTTTTCCTTCCTTTCTTTACTTCTTCAATCCACACAACAACAACTCCAACACCAACATCAACATCATAGCATCACAATCCACCATTGGCACATTGATTTTTAAAAAATCAACTTCATTCAACCTCACCAACACCACCATTAACGTCTACCACAACAATCAACAACAAAAAGGAAAAACTCGCCTCGCCAATGTCGTCTTCGTCTCGATCCACTCCGGTGACCCTCTTTCTCTCGGGTCCACTCGCATCTCAAATATAAGCCTTATAATTGTATTCCAACTAGCCTTATAATTGTATTCCAACTAGTCGTTGTGGGACTATCCCAACATCTCCAACAGAAACTAAGGTCAGATCCTGGAGGATTTTTTTATTTTTGCAGTAAATTAAATTTATTCTCATGAATAGAACAAGGGGAGAGATCAGGAATACTGCAGAAAGCAATGTACGTAGGTATACTGTCAAAGAACATGTGAGAGTTAAGTACCTGCATGTTCCCAATCAAATGAGCAAATAAAACCATACCAAAATGGCAATCAGTATGGCAAATATAGTTTCCCTAACGAAAGTACTTGTCGACAAACTCTGTCCATATGAGCTGAGGAAACAAGAAAGAAAGCGAGTTACCTAAGTTTGGAAACAAACGTAAAAGAGAAAAAATAATAACCCTTTATAGGAATTGTTTGCACTGACTCATTCACTGCTCGATGCAAATGAAAATACACTGGAAAATATAGAAACATCAATAACCTACTACATCGGTCAAAACTGTAAATTTTTGCAAGAAAAAAACAGATGAATGTAGATAGCATATAAAGATGCAAGTAATCAACTAATCACTGCAATCTTACTTAAACTGAATCAATTAACTACAAAGATGGAACAGTTGGAAGAAATAGATAAATTATATCAGAAATGGTTATACTTAAAAGCTCAAAACAAACCTCCAGGTTCTTCTGCATCTTAGCATAAAAGGAAGACGCCTTTTCTGCTTAAATCATTCTAATCCTACAAATATGTACTCCAATTACCTTTTATAGAGTATTTTTCATACTATAAACACTTTTGTCCTTGTTATGGTATCTATCATCACAAACGTTAGAGCTGAAAGACATTAGTCTGAATTATCTTCAACTCAACAACAACAAATTAGTTGGGGTTGGTTGCATGGGTCAACTCTTGCGTCCCTCTCAATTTAAATAACGTGCATTCAAAATCCTTTAATTTGCATATTACAATTCTTTAATTTGGCATAGTACCGTGAACTAATGTTTTCGCATCTACTTACACTACAACATAAATGATCTTTAATAACCGAATAATTAATGACGGTTTGAGAAAGACGTCATGAAAGATAGGAATAGATGATTGTAACTGTTATCTTAGTGGTTGTATGGCGCAATCCAAGGGCGCCCATTTGATCTCCCATTCTCACTCTCCGCAAAACGCAAAAAAAAAACATTACTTTCTCATTTCTCTCACAAAAAAACCCAAAACTCTCTCGACCTCTTCTCTCACAAAAAAACCCTTAAACCCATCGACCTCGCCTTCTCAATCGATCGATCGAGAGCACCTACGGTTTCACAGTGGCGAAGAGGGCGAGGCATTTATTTGCGAGCGAGGAAGGATTTGATCTCCTTCGTCACTAGGACCGCCAAAAGGTGCAATCTTTGTGTGTTTTTCTTCTTCGTTTCGATTTCTAGGGTTTGTTAGTATTTGAAATTCTTCGCAAACTCTCACTCGAATCGCTCGAAATGCGGGAGCAGCAGCTCGCGAGTGTGGCGAAGACCTTAGATGAGGCGTCAATGGAGAGGAGCAAGAGCTTAATCAAGGCATTACAGATGATGTTATGTTCTGTTCTCTTCGTGACTCATGATCCACTTTGATTTCCGTGTTTTTTTGGTTCTCGTTGCGTGTTCGTTGGCGTATTGTTGAATCTGAGCCTAATTTGGGGGTTTTTTACTTGAATGTTGTGAGTTTTGAAGGTCTGATTCTGTGGTTTTGAAAGTTTTGATGAATTGTTGGTTTGTAGTGATTGCTTTGGACTTCTCTATGATCAGATAGTGTTAAATGCATCTTTTTTACTGTTGGTAATGCAAGTTTACAATCCTGTTTTCAGATTTCTAGGTGCACTATGCGATGAAGTAGATTGATTTTGTGATCTTGAAATGGTGTAGCTTTGGAATTATGTCTACTGAATTTTTCTATGGAGTTTTAGTAGATTTAGCATAATATAGCACCTATGGTCATTGGATTCATTGTCTGATTGCGTCGTTTTTTATTTTGTTTTGAATTTTAATGCATAACTTAGTTGGAAGTTCATCTTTTGGTTCTCACTTAGGTTCATGTTGTGCCAATAAATTATTGTTCATGTTATTGCGACTAATTATTTTGTAGTTGTTTTCAAAATGTAATTGAATAGAAAAAATGTTCATAGCTTGTGGAATTGTTTGTGGATGAGTTTCATTCTTTCTTTTAACCCTTTAGTTTCTGTTATTGTTGGCTAATGTTTCTGTTTGTGTTTGTTTAGTACTACTCTTTAGTATATCTGTATTCCTCTTTTGTTCAGTTTAGTCTTTGCTTTCATGTAATTGCTATTGTTCTGTAAGAACATATGAATCAATGAATGAGTTCTTAGTTTAGTCTTATGTTGTATGTTCTCCAACTATAATTTGCTCATGAATTTGATTTGAGGATGAAGACTTTAATAAGAGCAATTTCAATGTTGTCCAATGTTTTCTTTTTCAGCTGAGCAATTATTCTTCTACGAAAGGAGTATTGTATTGCAAACCTCACTTTGAGCAGCTCTTCAAAGAGACTGACTTTGAACAACTCTTCAAAAAGAATGGTAACTTCAGCAAGAACTAAATCATGTATGCCCTCTAAAACATTTTATTGAAGTTCTTATTTTGTTTTTGCCTGATGTCTTATTGATTAGTCAAAGTCCATTTAATTCTCATACATAAATTGTTTCAGCAATTTCGAAGTCGCTAAGAAGTTATCAATTTGAGAAATTAACTCGAATTGGTAATATGACTATGGGACTGCAGATATTATCTTTAATTGTATAAAATATATAATAATGACTCGCTACTATTATTATAGTTTGGTGAGATAATAATTTTGTTACACCTTTCTTTTTCAGATGTTTGTTTTATAGTCTTGTCCGAATAACCAATTAATACAGTACGTTATAGTTTTGGTCCGTACTATACTGTATTTTAGTCACTTTTATTGACTTATATGATAGTTTATGCTTTTGTAGGATTCCTTCTATTTAAAGCTAAGTGATGAGAAGCTAAGACATGTTCATGAACATAATTTCGACCATCCCGGTAAGCATCTCATGACTATAAAATTTTCTAACTACTTGTGGTATTCAATTAGGTATTGTAGTCTAATTTATTCTTAAATGGAGTAAACTTGACATTTTGCTCTCAAATAATTATTTTTGGACTGCTTTGAAGTCCAAGAAAATGATGGATCTAAACATGTTCTTCATGTAAACTCTCTTGGCCATTTTTCTGTTGTAGTGAAATGATAGGGTAAAGGCTTGGATGAGCATGCATATTTTCTTTTATGTTTATCCATCAACTAATTTTGATTACATGATGGCTTATAATTCATCATTTAATTAATTGCAGAATGCAGATTGAAGAAGGTGGCACTTGAAGACTTTGTAGTTTATGATGAAGAAGGTGGCACTTGAAGATGGAATGCACTCGAACTAGGTATAGTTTATGATCATTTTGCAATACAAAGGAGAGTGAGAGTGTGAGATTGAAGAGAGAGCTTGGAGGAAGAGAGAAATCGTTGGAGGAAGAAGAGGAGAGGAAAAACAGCCAACAAGGTGTGAAGAAGGTGATTTGTGACTTCCTACAACAAGAACCTAAGGTATGGACACATTAAACTTGGATTTTTGTGGAATTTTTGGTGTGGGTTGGAGCTTGTGGAAATTCAAATTTGTTGGGAATGAAACACTTGGTTTTGTTGGAGTGAGTGTGTATGAAAATGGCATGAGGTGGTTGTGAGTTTTGAGTAAATTTGGGAGAAGTTGGAGGATTTTTCAAAATGGGTTTTGAAATGTAATTTCCATGATTTGTGGATTTTGGGGTTTGATTATGGTAATTAGTGTTTAAATGGTGTAATTAAGGTCATTAAGGTTTTATGGAAACATGGAAATTAAATTTATGGGTTTGGAGTTCAAATTCTTAATTTGGAAATTTTCTGGACAGCGAGCAATTAGCGCGCTAATGGGAGAAATTAGCGCACTAATCACGCTGAGTAATGAAAATGATGAACAGTGATTGAGATTAATTAGCGCGCTAATTTATCTCATTAGCGCGCTAATTGTTCTCGGACCCCAAAAATTGGAAAATGACAAAATGAGTCAAACCAACATTATGAACCCATTAATTGATTATTAACCCTCATAAATGAATTCCAGGAGTCCCAAAATAGTAATTGGAGTCGGAGTTTAGTCGGAAATTAGACCGGAGGAAATAACGGGGATTTGGAGGTTTTGAGCCGGGGTTTGACGTGTGGAGCGAGGAGTGCGGTTTGAGGTGTGTAGTATCCCAATTGAACTTCACTTTAAGTATTTACAATTTGATTTATTTGAATTCAGTTCCGATTATTCATTATTCTATTCCATTACTGCTTTACGGTGGTTGAGTTCTCTTACTGGTGTTTGTACGGTAGTGGAGTTTACTCCTACTTGGAGCCTTTATGAGATTACTCCCCACCTGGTGTTTATTCGTTACGGCCATAGAGTCCACTAAGTCATAGCACTTGTCTATGCATATACCGGTGAATAGGCTATCCGGGTATGGTAGGCTCGTGTGGGTGCGTCGTGGGTCTACGCCGGCCACCTAGAGGGTCCAGGGACAACTTTGTTGGTGTGTTTGAGGGTTGTACCCAAGGAGAGGCTCGAAGTATGACTTAGTCGATTTTTCGTGCACGTACTTTGCTTCGTTACTATATTTATACATGCGATGATCCTTTCACGGTTGTCGTATTTCTTTTGTTCCGCATGTTTATTTATGGTATTTAAATTCCAAAGTACTTTTACTTCCGTAATTACTTAGTGAATTTCCTTGGGATTACTCACTCTGGACTCGTCATCTGTCTTTTTATGATGGCTCGAGTGCAGATCCGGTACGAGTCGAGGAAGGGCAAGCTTGAGGACTACATTGATTGATAGCTCTAGCCCTACTCGTACGTATGTTTATATTTACTTGTTTTATCTTTGGGTTTTGGGGTTGTGGGCCCGCGTGGCCTCCGTGGCGGACCAATGTGGAAATTGGGGCCGCTACAATTTTGGCAGAGATGACCCTAATTTCACATGCCCAAGCCTAACCAAGTAACTCATCAATTCCAATTTTGATTTGATTGTCTTTAGTAGTTCATAACTATCAAAGTATTCACTGTTCCATTTACTGTATTTTCAATGAGCTATATAGATTGATTATAAGTGCAACAACTGAACCTTGGTTCATTGCGATGATTTCATTAACATAACTTGTCTTCTAATCATCCTTTCTTGATCCATGGTAAGTTTTGATTCATTGCAGGTTGCTCTAACTTCATTTGAGGTTTAGGGATGTAGTATTGTTGTTTCAATGCTTGATCTTATTTTTGCGGAGCTAGTCAATGAAACTTTTGTATTCTAGAGTTTGTTAGGATCTCAGTTATGAGTTGACAATTTATCTCGCCAAATCTAATGCTGATTTTTGTTGAAATTTTTTTTCCAACGGGTTCTTGCTCTATTTAACGAATTTTTGTATATATGTTACAAGTATGTCCTTATTGACAGATTTACATGATATGATCATCCTTTCTTGATCCATGGTAAGTTTTGATTCATTGCAGGTTGCTCTAACATCATTTGAGGTCTAGGGATGTAGTAATGTCATTTCAATTTCATAATCATATAAAAATTTTCAAATAACCATAATTTTCCTTTACATGATTAGTGTCACCTTTTGGTGTTATCACCTGCAGTTGTAGTTGGAGCCTGATCAGTGGGAATGTCGGCAAGCTTAGTACGTGAATGACATTTTCATTCTAATCACTCGTCCTCAAAAACCTTAAAGCTAAGTAAGTGGCGCAATTCATACACTTAACATATGTTAAAATGCTAAAAATTTGAAATATGTTGGCTCTTTGGTTATTCAAATTGAGATGGCTCTTTTCTTTTGTTCGGAGCTGCAGAGTGACTTGATTCAGATGGTAGTCAGCTTTAAATACTGGGACGAGTGCCTTGATCTCACTCAAACTGAAATGAAGGTAAAATAACTAATGAATTGTTGTTTTTATACCACGCATAGGAAGGTGGTTGAATGAGTATATTAATAATTGAGAGTAGGACGACCTAAAAAAAGAAAGTTCAGACATTCACGATTATTTAAAAAAAATACCTGGAATTACACTTTTCTGTCTCTAGAACTATAATTCTGAAATGGGTCTCCAACATTATTATTAGAATCATAACTCCAAAAACTCTGAAGCAGAGAAATATGAATCAATCATTAATTGATTCACCTGTACTTGTATAAAGTATAAACCCTGCTCTTACATGCTTTGCATAAAAGCATAGAGAAATTAATAAAGAAGTCATGAAAAGAGACCAAACCTTAGAGAATTCAGGCATTAATAATGAATCATTAACATGATAGGCAATTGAGATAGTTCTCATAGTTAGCATTGGTTGAATTTGATGTTGAAACTATAACCAAGAACATAAAGATGAGAATGTGAGGTTACAAATTTTGTTGACAATTATATTATGTACTTTGACTTTAATCACAATTTTTTTGAAGCTTAATTAAGATGAGAATAACGTGAGCTTTGCCAACGTGTTGGGGTGAGGGATCTAATGAATTGGTACTTGAAAGTTGTGTATAAGTAGACATCTCTACCCAATTGTTAGAGAACATAATTAAATCACTGTCACATTAAATCTCTTGTTTAAGAAATTTCAACACTTTTTATGCTGCTCAAATTTTGAATGTTAATTTGGAGCATGAGATCATAACAGTTTAACATCATTGGAGTATTAGAGATGCTCACAACTAGCTTTGAATTATACAGGAGTATTTATGATGTCTTTATATACTTTTACTTTTGATCAACCATGGGTGGTGGTCAGAATGCTTATTCTTGGATGCTAACGGATGCTTTGCTCATATATGAAGAAGTTATCTGGATCAACTCTGCTCTTCACTGTCACCATCCTATCAAAGTTGTTCTTAAAATACTTGCTTCCCCATATCTTCACATCTTCATTCAAGATGTTGTGAACCAAGTGAGCAAGAGCACCTAGTGGTAGTAGGTGAGTTTCTCATGGTCTGGTTTTATGTTTTGAACTTTCTTTATGTATGTATATATATATATATATTTCACTTTGTTCTTTGTTGGAGTTCTTTGATGAATCAATTTGATGGTTAAGCCAATTATCTTCTTATCTGTTTAAGGCTCTATTTGTACTTTTAGTCTGTATCATGTAGTTATCTGTACATCAAAATCATTAACATGAGAAGTGTATGAAATCAAAGCTGGTTGAATGAATATATTAATAAAATGCTTCAATTTTTTTGTTTTGTTTGATCATTTGTAGACATCAGAGAGGACTCGAGATGCTCCTGAGTTGGTAGATGATTACTACTTGAATTGTTGGACGGGGGAGCGACATTGTGCAAATCGAGTCGTGTGATTTTAAGTTTACGAAGACTATTGTACAAGACTCTTATTGATATGTTCATCTTTTAATGTTTTACAAGAAGTTTCATTTTCTTTTTTAATAATTAATGTGTATTATTGTTATTTTTGTAAAAGAAGCTATATGCTGTAGGGTATTACAATGGACCTTTTTTTTTTTAAAAATGAAAACCCTTTAATGACAGTTATACTGTCATTAAAAGGTTTTCTCACATAAGAATTTTTAGATAAGATGACGGTGCAAAACCGTCACAAAAGGCTTTTAGCATTTATAACTTCTCATAAGATGACGTTTAATGTGACGGTTTTAAACCGTCACGAAAGGCCTTTAATAACGGTTTTAAACCGTTATTAAAGGCCTTTAGTGTAGTGTTACCCAGACTTTAAGAAGTTTAAACATTTATAACTGCAACTAGGTGTAAGAGTCCAATTAGGAATTTTTGCCAAGTTTCTGAAACATCTAGAGACAGGTGCCAAATGTAGTTTTGCTATGATACAAGTTTATAAGGCATCTTATAAATTTAAGGCCTAAATTTATCACCAACTTAGCCTATAACATCTTAATGATTTAATGTTAATGTTAATACAATTAACTTGGGATGCATTAATTAGGAGGGACTTGAATGGTTTGGAATGCTCACCATCAATTGCACAAAATCGAGTACAATGGAAGAGTTTGATTCAAGTAGCCGACCCCAATTAATTTAAATTGAGGCTATGTTGTTGTTGTAGTTGTTGTTAATACAATTATAAAGTCAACAATTAAAAGAAACCCAACAAAACCTTAACTTCAAACTCTTACAAAGAACCCAAACCAGATCACAAATTTTCAAAGATATCACAATTTATACGTAGAGATCATGCTTGTGAGAATAGTTAGCATCTTTTGCAGATACTTCTGAAAATGATTTCCGGTCTGCAGCTCCATATGGAAATGACAAATGGCTCCCTACTCCATCCAGAGTTTTCCTTGGAGAAACCACATCATTTGAGAGTTTTCCATTTTCTTTTCAGTAATTGCAGAAATCTGAGGCGGTTTTACATGCTGTTCTGATAGTCCAAGTCACCCAGAGCACTTGAAATAGAGTCAACGTCTGAAGTCACAGTGGCACGACCACTAGGCTCTCCAACTATACAACAATGTTTCTCTTCAGTGTTGACTTCCACAATATCCAGCAAAGCCACAATCTAAACCTGGGGAAACCTGCACCCAGAAGAGTATTTAGATACCTCACAAACAACTGGATTTTTTTTATTTAGTAGCAAGAAAATGCATTAACATGTTCAAAAATGTATATGCCTTTTTTAATCTTACATAGGCTCTTTTTATTATTGTTGTTAATTCTACACTAAAGGCATATACAATAGTTGTATTCAAAAGGAAAATAAGTTTTTAACTTTGTTATATTGCACATATATATTTGATACACAATAGAGTAAATTCCTTTAGAATTCTTACGATACACATCTCAATCAAATTTACATCATTGTATAGTAAATTTATGATTCAAAAAGGATTTGATAGTTATGCCTCAAGAACGAATTGTGTATCCGTGTAGAAAAAGACTCGAACCCTTTAAGTTAGATCTCAAATTTAAATCTTGTGAGTGAAAAAAATTGAATTGGAAGGGTGTCGGTACGAGGCACTATGGTCCTCAACATTAATTAGTTGAAACTTGGATTAGTTGATCCAAAAAAATGTAATAGAAATATAGGTATGAGAAAAGAAAAACCCATTCTGATAAAATAAAAAATAAAAAATAAATAAAAAATGTGCTAGTCCCTAGTCAATGCAGCAATAAAAAAGGAAGCGCCATCACAGCGCACAGACAGTGTCCAACTGTGCATCCTCTCACTCACCACCATTTCATTCTCTCCCAGCAATAACACACACATGCATACACAGTTTCCCAGCTCATCGATTACAGTACTTTCTTTCTATTTTACAAATCTCGATGCAAACCGAATGGGCTATAAAGATCTATGTGTACATATTAGTGTACCCCAATCACTTCCCCTTTTTAATTCTCTCGAAAGATCCAACCGAGAGAGAGAGAGAGTGAGCGAGAAGCGACGCTCGCTCGTTCGTCTCTTCGAAGTTGCGTTCACGTCGTCTCTGACTCTCTCTCTCTCTTTCTCTCTCACTCGCTCGTTAAATCCTCTTCAACGATTCCAGTAATCTCTCTCACTCTCTCTGTTAATTCGATTTTCAATTCACTGTCGCCGTCGTCGTTGTTGAAATGTTGTTGTTTTGTTGTGAAAAAATGGAGTCAAACTTTGACTTCCACAGCGCCTCTGATCGCTCCACGCTCAAACCCTAGCTCGGGCATCCGATTTCGTTTTCGTACTTCTTTCGATGCAATTTCGTTTCTGTGTTCATGCGTTTGTGGCGATGATCGTCTTCGGAAACTGATCGGTCATCTGAGCGTTTTCGCGGTTCAATTCCGTTCAGATTTGAATCAATGTTTGGGTTTCGCGACGGCGATGTGGATTTGAAGAGTGAGAGGCTAGTTAGGTAAGATTTCCAGTATTCCTGTTGTTCAATTCGGTTTCGGTTTTCGGATTTCTGGTTTGATTTTACTATTTTAGTGGTAATTGGTGGTCTGGAGTGAGTGAATGAATGAATGAATGATTGATTCTAGGTTTTATGAGAATGGAAAGAAAGAACTTGAGATGACATGGGACAATTATGATCCCAAACACCTGGAAACCCCTTCGCCGGTATACAAGTCGTCGGCGCCATTGTTAAAGAATGAATCTAGAGTTAGGCCTGAAGGGGTTGGTGTTGGTGGTGGCGGCGGCGGCGGCGGCGGCGGCGGCGGAAAGCCGTTTCGGGGGAGGAATAAGATTGCTAAAAGTTTGAAACTTGGGAAGTCCAAGGTGTTTCCCGAGGACCACGCGCCTTGGCAGAAGAGGATTCTTGATCCGGGAAGCGAAATTGTGCTGCAATGGAACAGGGTTTTCCTAGTTTCTTGTTTGCTTGCGCTATTTGTCGATCCGTTGTATTTCTACCTGCCTTCGGTTGGGGGTTCGGAGTCGTCCTCCTGCATGAAGACTGATTTGAGACTGAGAATTGTTGTGACATGTTTTCGTACTGTTGCGGATCTGTTCTACTTGTTGCACGTGGTTATCAAGTTTCGGACGGCGTATATTGCGCCGAGTTCAAGGGTTTTTGGGAGGGGTGAGCTTGTGATGGATCCTAAGAAGATAGCGAGGAGGTACTTGAGATCAGATTTCTTTATTGATTTTGCTGCAACTCTACCCCTCCCGCAGGTACATTTCTTCATTAGTTTGAAGTTTGAGTTAAATTTATTGGCTGGATTTTCTGTTTCGTGTCCTTTATTGTCGGCATTGGCTGCCAAGATGTTGATATAGATATAGTATCGTGTTTGCACTATTCTTTCTAAACCTACTTGTAACTTTGATCAATAAATTTCCTTGTATGAAGTGAGATTTTCCATGTAGCTTACTTGAATATTGGGTGAATACAGTTTAGCTATATGTTCAATATTTAGAAGATAACTTGTATTTTCACTTGCAAACACTATGCCATTGCTTAACATCTCTCCCCCCTAAATGAAATTGTTCTTGTTTGGAGAATTGAGGTAGCAAAATCAGACATTAGTGTGAAGGATGATGAAAGGAAACAGATGAAGTTTTTTACGTTCTTTTAATTTTTCTGTGGATATAAGAAGGTTGGTTTCAGGCAGTATTTATCCATCTTGTAAAGCGGCCATATAACTGAGGTTGGCTAACCATATGAATGGTTATGCATATACACGTGTGAATGATGATATTGTAATAATCCTCATGGTTATGTATTCTTTTTAATGGCTAAATGAACCATCCTGAAACTTAAGAGTTGAGCTGATTGATTTGCCCTTAGTACTTTTCCATCCAAAAATAAAACCATTTCAACAATCAATAATTATTGAGCTCTGATGCCATTATTCCCTTGCTAATAATGTTGGGATATCATGGCTCCAAGGGGTGTGGTGTAATGGCAAAGAAAGGAGTAGCAAACTCTGACTAAGGCAGAGGTCTTAGGTTTAATTCTTGGTAGCTACTTACATTCCCTTGTTATCTACCAAGCTATGGGGTTGGGGTTCTTGACTAGCCTTGGGGGATTAGTCAAACTAAAGGTTTAGATACCCATTCTTCTAAAAAAAAAGAATAATAATATTGGGATATCACTGTAATATATATAGTCTTATATAGGTGCATTTTATCACTATTGCATGGATATTTTTCTAGATCTCCATTGTAGTGATAACCAGTGTATATAGGTACATGTTATAACAGATATGCTATGAAGTGGTCATCTCATGATTTTTATCCTGAAATGGCTTGCTCAACCACGCAAAATGTATGCACGTAACATATATTGCATGATTAAAAAACAAAAAAGATGACTTTAATTGCATGATTATTTTTGAATTCTCAAGTGCTTTAATAAAAAACTTCATTACTTAAGGTTGAATTATAAATAAAGAAAATATAAATAAGACATCGTTCAAATTGCTTTGATCAACGAAGACATGATACTTACTTTTCACAATCACATTTCATAGGATTCAATGATTCTTTCACTATCTTTTTCCTCTATTTTCTACTTAATGTTCCTAGTTTGTGAAAACAACGACGGACAATGACAAAGAAGATAGATAATCATTCCACATTTTCTCGTCATTTCTTTGTCCTCATTCTCCATCATATACACAGAGAATTGTGTAATTTACATGTTCCAACCCTACGCTAACTGTGAATTTTTTTCAGATCTTGATTTGGTTCATTATACCAGCCATTAGAAACTCCCACGCTGAACATAACAACAATGCTCTTGCTCTGATCGTTTTGATCCAATACATCCCAAGATTATATCTGATTTTTCCATTGAGCTCTCAAATCATCAAAGCAACTGGACTTGTCACTAAAACAACCTGGGCTGGAGCTGCATATAACCTCTTGCTCTATATGTTGGCTAGTCATGTACGTGTATGGTTCTTTTTTTTTTCCCGTGCTTTTCCAGGTTTATCTGCTTACTGCTTAGGTGAAATCTCAAAGATTTAGTCTATTCTTGTATGTATATTCTCATTTCAATGTTGTGCAAGCAATATTTCAGCTCATTGTTTTTCAGGTCTTGGGAGCATCGTGGTATTTGTTGTCTATTGAACGACAGACTACTTGCTGGAAATCAGAATGCAGAAAGGAATCTGGTCCTATAAAATGCATCTACAGTTATTTTGACTGTGGTTCCTCCAATCCTGAAGTGCGTGGGGCTTGGGAAAGGAATACATCTGTATTTAAGAACTGTGACCCAAGCAATAATGTATTCAACTATGGCATATTCAATAATGCCTTGACTAATAAAGTTGTCTCTTCAAGGTTCATTCCGAAGTACTTCTACTGTCTTTGGTGGGGTTTGCAGAACTTAAGGTATGGTTCTTGGGTTTTCAGCATTCTACTTTTGTTAATTGAATTGCTTGTATTTTATCATTGCGGAGGAACTCGGAAGTGTCCCTTATAGTGAATAGCATTTGTGTGCCATTTCTCTATTCAATGATTCAGTTGTTAGCTGTTTTAATACTATATTGCTCCCATATTCTGTGCTGGTTTAAATTCTTGTATTTGTACAGCTTTTGTTTTATTGGAATCGGTTTTTAGACTTGTTCTAGTATGTATGGAACAAAAAATTTACATGGGTTTTAAATAAATGGCAAAACGTGTTTTTTGGTCCTTCAACTTTGAGTCTTTTATGCTTTTGGTCCCTGAACTTTCAATAGTGTACATTTAGTCCCTGAACTTTCATTGTTGTACATTTGGTCCCTGAACCTTTGAGTTTTATGCTTTTGGTCTCTAAACTTTGAGTTTTTTATGTTTTTGGGGGAAATTAAAATCTTTTTTCGGCTTTTTTTGGTCAATGCGAGTCGTCCGATTCGGTAATATAAAACACTTTACTCTTTTTGACTAGTCACGCGGCACTTTTGTTGCCCACATTGGCATAATTTAACACTTTAAATGGTGGAAGGACTAAACATGGATCTTTGTAAAAGTTCAAGGACCAAATGTGCAATTATAAAAGTTTAGGGACCTAGAGCATAAAAAACACGAAGTTCAGGTAGCAAATGATGGGTTTTGCCTAAATAAATCATTTCTGCATTTTAATGGAACTGTTCTCTGTAATTTTTTTTTTAGCTGAAATACTAATTTGTCTTTGTTAAGCTTTAATTTCCTTATTTGCCTTCAATGGTAGGTTCGAGGCTTAAGATGTTATGGGCTTAGTAGGTTAAATTTATTAGATGCCTTATAAACTTGTATCATAGCCAAGCTACATGTGGCACCTGTCTCTAGATGTTTTAGAAACTTGGCAAGAGTTGCCAATTGGACTCTTATACCTAGTTGCAGCTATAAATGTTTAAACTTCTTAAAGTTTTGGTATGTAGATGCGAATACATTAGTTCACAATACTATGCCAAATTAAAGAATTGTTGTATGCAAATTAAAGGGCTTTGAATGCATGTTATTTAAATCAAGAGGGACGTAAGAATTTGACCCATGTAGCCGACCCAACAAATTTGTTGTTGTTGAGTTGAAAATAATTCAGACTATTGTTTTTCAGCCCCAGCATTTGTGATGATAGATACCATAACCAGGACAAAAGTGTTTATAGTATGAGAAATACTCCATAGAAGGTAATTGGAATACATCTTTGTTTGTTTTTTTTTTTGAGTAACCATGGGTATCCAAACCCTTGTTTGACTCATCCCACGGGCCCTGGGATTGCGAAATGAGACCACCAATGGCCCGACGTTTGGCTGTGTGGGTAATCGATACCGAGGCCGTGCGCCTAACACACACAACTCCGTCATCACCCTTACCACTAAGCCACACCTATGCGGGTTATCTTTGTAGGATTAGAATGCTTGAGATTAGCACGATTTAAGCAGAAGAGGCATCTTCCTTTTATGCTAAGATGCAGAAGAACCTGGTGGCTTGTTTTGAGCTTTTAAGTATCTCCATTTGTCCTATAATTTATATATATTTCTTCCCACTGTTCTATCTTTGTAGTTAATTGATTCAGTTTAAGTAAGATTGTGATTAGTTGATTACTTGCTTCTTAATATGCTATCTACATTCCTCTGTTTTGTTTTTTCTTGCAAAAATTTACAATTTTGACCGATGTAGTAGGTTATTAATGTTTCTATATTTTCCAGTGTCTTTTCGTTTGCATCGAACAGTGAATGAGTGCAAACAATTCCTGTAAAGGGTTATTATTTTTTCTCTTACACGTTTGTTTCCAAACTTAACTCACTTTCTTTCTTGTTTCCTCAGCTCATATGGACAGAGTTTGTCAACAAGTACTTTTGTTGGGGAAACTATATTTGCAATACTGATTGCCATTTTTGGTCTAGTTTTATTTGCTCATTTGATTGGGAACATGCAGGTACTTAACTTTTACACATTCTTTGACAGTATACCTACTACATTGCTTTCTGCAGTCTTCCTGATCTCTTCACTTGTTCTATTCATGAAAATAGAATTAATTTACTGCAAAAAATCAAAATATCCTCTAGGATCTGACCTTAGTTTCTTAGGTTGAATGAGGAAGTCTATTTGATCCATGTATGTAATAATTACAGTGTAGTCATATATGTCTCCCCGTCTTTGACCAAATCCTTATTCTTCTTTGCTCTGTTGGTTCCAATACCTGAGATATCGGTTTCTTTACGGGCACAGGTTTAAAATCCTCCATCAAAGGAAACTGAGAGGTGATGTAGGAACCGGAGGAACAAGTTATTTTGAGGAACTATTGACATATATCTGTCCTCCAGATTAGCGTATATCCTGAGAAGATAATATGGAATGATCTCTCTCAAAGATAAAGAAGAAAATTTCTTTTAAAAAGTAATATGGCTGGAAGTAGTTACGATTCAGGACAATACCTCCTTATTCTTTTTCTTCTGGTTGTGGATATCAGTTCTTTATCAATTGTTTATTTTTCTAGGCAAAACCCATCATTTGGTCCCCGAACTTAATGTTTGTTATGCTTTTGGTCTCTAAACTTTTATTACTACACATTTGGTCCTTGAACTTTCATAATGATCTACATTTTGTCCTTCCACCATTTAAGATGTTAAATTTTGCCGACGTGAGTAACAGAAGTATCACGTGGCTAGCCAAGCAGAGTAAAGTGGTTTATATTATTGAATCGAACAGCTCACGTCGACCTACAAAAGTTGAAAAAAAAAATTAATTTCCCTAAAAACATAAAAAACTCATAGTTCAGGGACCGAAAGCATAAAAAAACTCAAAAGTTCAGGGACCAAATGTACACTATTGAAAGTTCATGGACCAAAAGCATAAAAGACTCAAAGTTCAAGGACTAAAAATATGTTTGGCCTTTTTTCAAACACAAACTTTGGCACTAGCATTTGGCAGTTGATAAGCAGCGTCACTGGCTCTTCATCTTTCACTAGGGACCTATATTGAAATAAATGTTAAACCGTCAAACTTCAGTGGAACTAGTGATGGCAATTTTCTCATCTCTTTGTTGTTTGTTGTTTTCAGACGTCTATAATTTGACTTACCATGCACTTGCCATAATGTGTATCATTTGTTTCAATAAATTACATTCATTTGAACTCAAAAAGGTTTTCCTCCTTTACCTTTTGTGGAAATTTACAGCCTATTGTTGAATCTAATTTTCTTTAATGCAGACCTACTTGCAATCCATCACTGTGAGACTGGAGGAATGGAGACTCAAACGAAGGGATACAGAAGAATGGATGAGACATCGCCAACTTCCCCAAGACTTGCGGCAACGTGTTCGCCGATTTGTTCAATACAAGTGGGTTGCAACACGAGGGGTGGACGAAGAAGCCATATTGCGTGCATTACCTGCTGATCTACGTCGAGATATCCAACGTCATCTTTGTTTGGACCTTGTCCGACGTGTACGAACTTCATCAATTCTTTTATTTATTTCCTTAAATATGGAATTGATTTCTTCTAACTCATTTATCTGCTGTTTCAACTTCTTTCTTGCAAAGTATGAAAGCTATTCATGAAAATCGAATTGTATTTGTTTGTGATGTTGGTTCATCTGCGTTTTCCATGGAGTTGCACGTGCATTTTGTGCATTACAACAACTTTAATTGATTTGGTATCAGTATTTTTAATTACAATATTCTATCTTGTCTTTGTTTGCAGGTCCCATTTTTCTCCCAGATGGATGACCAGCTTCTTGACGCTATTTGTGAGCGGTTGGTATCCTCGTTAAGTACGGAAGGAACCTATATCGTTCGCGAGGGTGACCCTGTAACAGAGATGCTATTCATCATTAGAGGAAAACTGGATAGCTGTACCACCAATGGCGGCAGGACTGGATTCTTTAATTCGATTATCTTAAAACCTGGTGATTTTTGCGGCGAAGAGCTGCTTGCCTGGGCTTTACTCCCTAAATCCTCCGTTAACTTGCCCTCTTCTACCAGGACAGTAAAAGCACTTGTCGAGGTTGAAGCCTTTGCTCTTCAAGCAGAAGATCTCAAGTTCGTCGCAAACCAATTTAGGCGTCTTCACAGCAAGAAGCTTCAACATACCTTTCGGTTTTACTCGCACCATTGGAGAACCTGGGCGGCCTGCTTTATACAGGCTGCTTGGCATCGTTACAAGAAGCGGAAGCTGGCTAAGGACCTCAGCATTCAGGAATCCTTTTCTTATATTTCCGACGACCCAGTACCCAGTCAGACTGAAGAAGAGGAACCTACCACTCCAGCAAATTCCTTGCAATCAAAACAGAATATTGGTGTCACGATACTCGCTTCAATGTTCGCTGCCAACACCAGAAGGGGAGTGCAGAAGGCCAAAGCCAGTGAGATGCCGAAGTTACAGAAACCCGACGAGCCAGACTTTTCCGCTGAGCCCGAGGAAGACTAGCAGTAAACTTGTCACTTATGTACCACTCATAAGTCAACTAATCCAATACCTTTGATCAAGTCCAAATTGAACCTCACAAATGAGATGAAACTGAAATCTCTGTACAAATGCACCTTTATACGTATTATTTTTTGTCATCGCCCAAAATGTGTTGAAGACGGACCATTCTTCCAGGGTTTTTCTCGTTATGAGCTGTAATTTCTAGTGAGTTGAACCCTAAAATATAGTTCTGATGTATGTTTTGTTGTTTGATTTACATAGCTGAGTTAGAAAATTCAATTCTACAGCACTGGCTCTTTTAGTCAATTGTATTGTCACATTATTCAAGCTTTGTTTCAGCATCTTCAAAATTTCCCTCTTCATATAAATCAAAGGCAGTGGAAGAGTTTGATCTATGTAGTGGGTACCAACTAAAATTTGGGATTGAGACTTCGTTGTTGTGTCAATTTGATGTAATTGTTGATCTCGGTTGATGAAATGAAATCTGCCTGTTTGGGCTTCAAAAAAAAAAAAAAAGAAAAAGGTTGTGTTATTAAATTCCGGTGTTCAAGTGCTCAGTCGGTTTTTACTCTTTATATATCAAATAAATCATAAATATACTAAATAATTCCATCCCTGCTACTGTGCTGCACTTAACGGTTTCATTATTGATGTCACTTGTTCCTTCAAAAATATAAGCATCTTCCTCTATCATTATTCAACTTCATCTCTACTTTTAAATGCTCGTGTCTGAATTTGCATTTACCGCTCCTGGCATGATACTTTTCATTCACTCATTATATTTAATTGTAACTGTATCTATGCATTGATGAATAATTTAAATTTTTATTGTACTTCAAAAATATAATGGCTACAACAAGAGATTGGAAAAACTCAAACGAGAACATAATATTAACATGACAAGTAGACTGACACATTTACAAACAACAAAAGTTGCAAAGGTCAATGCAATCTGCAGGATTTGTAGATTAGTTGTTAGTTCTCATGGAGTGAACTTGTCGATGTCGTAAAACTCGATATTCTTGTACTTCTGCGATATTATCTCCGCTTGAACTTTTCTTGCAGTGTCCGTTGCACAGCCTACTAGAATGAGAACGGATGTACCCGCGAATCCACGGAATGCAGTCAAGTGAGTTATTTGTTCGACCACCGAAGGACCCGCAGCTAGTACTGCCAAAAAGGCAGAACCCAAAACTGATATCCGGCCAAGCACCTGCAAAATAAACCAATGTTCTCAGACAAGAAATGCTGTTAAGAGCCATTATTTGACCATTTCAAACTATTGAAGCTTTCCTATGCTTTTAGAGTAATCTATGTGCCTCCATCATCACAAAAATGAACACTTTTTTCAAACTCTAGGCACAGCATGATACAATCACAAAAACATGGAATTTAGGACGCGACGCAAAGATCCATCCAAATGACGGGAAAGGCCATGGTTGAAAGAACCAATACTTGAGCATTGTATCCTTATTTGTGTGCAATGGAACAAAGCTTTGGCACTTGCAGCCTCTCTGGCTATGACTACCATTATGTTCATTGGGATGATGAGCTTACCGTATTAATAAATGCAGCGGTGCTTTTTCCAGGTCGAACAAGAGGGATTGATGCACCTTGGCGCTTCAGCTGTTCACTCATGTCATCCGGGTCCAATTGCAGAAAAGTGTAGTAATAGTTGAAGAAGGCAATCAAGAGTATATTTGTAGGAATATAAAGAACACCTGCACAAATTCAATGCGTCAAGGTCTTAAATGTTCTCAAAGTTTCAACTTCGTCCGTGAAAAAATATAATATTTGTTGATATTGGCTTGAATATGGGTCAGGTCTTAACACATATGGGTATGGGTTAATTTAACTTATTTAGTAAAACCCAATTATTAAGTTAAGTGGACTCTTAATACAGCATGGTTAATCACCTAGTACAACTGTGATACCTTAGGGCATCTCCAATGCAGCACCTCTTTGGCTGCATTGGATTATGCCAACCCAGCGCCATCCCCCACACCATTTTGGTGTGGGTAGGTGGGGGTACTTTAAACTATTTTTTTTAATTTTTTTTGTTTTACTTAATGAGTTGTGGGCCCCACGTGTTAAAAATTAATAAAAAAACTAAAGATACGTAAAATATTCCCTTTTAGTGTGGGATTTGGTGCAAAGGGTTGGAGTTAGAAATAGTGTTTTGTGTACCTTTTACACCAAAATGGTGCAAAAGGTGTACCATTTTGGTGTTTTCCATTGGAGATGCCCTTAGTCTATATAACGTAGGGTAGACCATTAATTTGGTAAGGTCTCCAGTAGTGTTTTGAGAGTTCTTAATGTTCTCATTGAGAGTGAGAAAATTGGAGACTTGGCGTTGGTGTAATATTCTAAAGTAATAAAATCTATGTTATCTCTGCCATGGACACATTGCCGAACGACGTAAATTCTGTATTGATTGTATGTGTGATTGTTTGTTTGCTGCGTTTACTCTAATAATATTTCAACTGGAAGAGAAATTTTGAATAAAAAGGATGAGATTTTAGGACCAAAAATTTCAAAACACCATGAGTTACATTAACTACTTTCAGCTCCGGCTACTTATGATTTTTAAGGTTGATATGTTTTCGATAAAGTTCTAATCCTTCTTACCATCAGAAAGACCTCATGGTTGCGCAAATTGTTTCAAAATGCATCATAGACTTGAATTTAGCATAGCAGCCTCAACTCAAAATTTTGAGCAGAAAAAGTAACATCTTAAATTTGATTCAGTTTGGACATGATTTTCCACTGATCAATATGATACTAAAAGACTAGAAAGAAACCTATTCCCAATAGTACATAAAAAACGACGTCACGATGAACTCACCTCCTGGGTTTAAAGCAACAGCAGCATTCTTCAGTACAGATAGACCAGTGAAGCGTGCCAGGGTACCTGGGAGAGCAAGTGATGACGTAGAAAATATGATAGGCATTACCCCAGAACTATTCACCTGCTTAACAATATGCAGCAGAATAAAGGACATGGAAACAAAAATATAGAATTCCAAGAGCAAAATATATTGGAGTTGGGGAAAAACTACCAAAAATAAATAAGAAACAATATGGTGTTTGTAACCTGTAATAACTAACTACGTACATTCAAATTGAGATTTTTGAGGTTTCCCCCTCCAACCTGATTTTGAAGCAAATATACCCGTTAACTTATCCAGACCCTCATGAAATCACGTCACCTGCTGTATCGAGAATGTTTTGAATTTATATATGACAAAAGAAAAATTAAATGAAGCTCGAGGTGCTTCAGAAATAATCTTGATAATTAAAGACCCAAAGAGTTTTGTGAAGCTGAATCCTTAGTCATACATAAAATGTTCATTTTTGACCGCTTGAATTCTGTTCCAATCATCTTAATATATTTTTCAGGCCAAAATACTCGAAACATTTTTAATACTCAATAAGCAATCTCTGTATTTCCTTTGAGAGCAATCGGAAATTTTCACCCTTAAACTGGATCCCTACTTCTCTAATAGGAAAAACCAGAGCTCTTCCCCCTTCATCCTTTCTCTACATCATTCATTTTGTGATGCAAATCACCTAACAGTAGAAAAGAACTCAGTTAACTGGGTGTGTTAAAGTTTTAAATATTTTAAAACCTTAGACTGTAAAAGTTTACTACACGTCGTACACAATGGTGATGAGCAGTTGTTTTAACTTTGATTGTTGAACCATAGACATTGATTTAATGATTATGTCAAGGATAATACATATCAGACAAATCCATGGTGATGAGCAGTTGTTTTGAGATTTGATTGTTGAACCATAGAAATTGATTTAATGATTATGTCAAGGATTATAAATATTAGATGGATCCCATTTTAAGAGTTGCAACCATCTCCTGTTTTGTACTTCTCCTGAAAAAATTGAAAAATAACAAACAGATCAAATTTTATGTAATGATGATGGTTTTACTTGGACTCGTGGAAGATTGCTTCTTCAAAATTTTCTCATGAGCTTTCAGACCTTGCAATGGACGCACTATGTAGAACAATCAATTTAGATAATAAGAGCTACTAGTTCATTAGAACAAGAAAAAAAAAAAACCTTGAAGGGAAGGTACGCAGATTTTTGCAGCCCTCCTCTACTGGAGCTATATCTCGAAGCGTAATTAAGCGGAATTTTCCTCTCAGCTTCCTGAAACGCATTGCAGTGTCGAATATAAAACAATTCTTGTTTCCACCAAAAGAAAACTACACAGAAATAAATGAAAATGTTACCTGGACGTACACAATGCCAAGTACTAATAAAAGAAAGGAAATAACAATAGTGACGAGCCCAACATAGTTTCCATCCTGCAATGCTTGTGCAACTGTCCTGCCAAATGATGCTGGCAAGTATGAAATAATGCTTGTAAAGATCAAGAGAGAAGTTCCATTCCCAAGTTTCAAGTCAGAGATTCGCTCCCCAATGTAAGTAGTAAGTACAGATCCAAGAGTCAAGAGAGTGACAGAAGAAAGCACCCATTGAGTACTGAAGTCATTAACATAAGGACGAAGATAAAGCACTTGACCAATGGCCTGCCATTTAGAATAGAAATGGGTTTGTGTAAATCACTTATCATAGAGCTTAACCATAATAGTGCATCAAAATGAATGGAGAATATTCATTGGAGGAATTCCCAAGGAGGATGCCCCGAAATTGATTGAGCCGCAATTATCCATGCATAAGGCCTACTCTGAATACACATCTATAAAAAGCCCGTATCTAATAGAAGTACCAGGTTTTCAATTGTCTCTTGTAGAAGTTTTGTCTTATGACGTACACATTATTAAATCAAAATGCCTACGACACTTGATCATTGTATTATTGACAGCATTAAATCAGTATACTTACTGATGTCACTAATAAATTTAAATGCATAATTGATCAATTTAAAGAACTGCTTGTTGAGGTGTTATACTTGTGCCATATGAAAAAAAAAAAGGTATTTCAATTCTTTTAAGTTTTCTTTTCTTGTGCTCAAACAAGAATTTCAGTTCCTTCAAGCTGGCTCTTCATAAAGATCAAACTATTGAAACCTGTATACTCTCCAATCATTTTTTTTTTCACTTGCACATTTCCTAACCAATAATCTCAGTTTTAGCTGAAAGCTTGAAATAGTTAAATTGGTATTTTTTTTTTTTGCAGTGAGTTTACTTAGGTCGATAGTTTTTCCCTTTGAACCTTGTTCATCATTCTTTCATAGTAGTCAAAAGCAATAAAAGCCAGAGATAATTTTTTTTCATTTCTCTTTTTTTTTTTTTTGAAAAGAATTACCTGCACTACAGCAAATCCAACTGAAGCATATCGAGTATATTGAAGGACCTTTTTCCTACCAGCTTCACCTTCTTTTTTCTGAAGATCTTGCAGCTTCGGATTAATCTGTGCAAGAAGTTGAAATACAATCTGTGCATTGATAAAAGGGACAATGCCAAGAGAGCACACTCCAAGCCTACCAATGCCTCCACCAGAAAATGAATCTAAAGTGCTTAGTAGACTGTTCTGATCCAAATTACCAACAAAAGCATCCCGATTCACTCCACCTAATGGTACATAAATTCCAATTCGAGATAGAGCCAGAAAACCTAAGAGCTTGAGGAACTTTCCTGGCAACGGACCTTTGAAGAAATCCCCAAAATCTATGGAACTGTCTTCGATTGAGGCTGTCATATGAAGTGGCCATTGTTAAAGGAGAACTCCAATATATCCTTACATGCAACCTTAACATCCTTAAAGTGTAGTTAACACGAACCTGCCAAGCCCCGACTCGTATCTTTTCTCGGACTTGATGTGCTTTCAAATGTCTGGGCGAGGAAATCCACAACACTTTCCCAAACAGAATTAAGTCCTAGGGATGCATCTGAATTGATGCCCAATGGATCAAAAGTTGCAGTACCACATCTGTGAAGAAAGTCTAATTAGCCAGAGAATACGCACAATCGATCACTGTGCAAAGAGAGAAAATTTAGCAATCATTCAAAGAGCTAGCTATGAACAATATGCTTCAAAATCTAGGTGTACATTTTTGTGTATGTGAAGAAAGATTTGCTTCAAAATACTAACTTTTGAACATTTTTTACCAATAAAAGATCTACTGACAGAAAGGGTGCGGGCGCAGTATAAGTGGCGCAAAGTGTATAGTTTCAACCCTAAGAAGTTCTGATACAAGTACAACAACAACAAAGCCTCAATCCAAAATTAGTAAGGGTTTGCTACATGGATCAAACCCTTCCACTCTACTCCATTTAATGCAATTGATGGCTTGCTTTCATAATCCTTTAACCCTTTCTAATTAATGCATCCCAAGTTACCATCTTCTCACTAATATAAAATTCATTTCTGAATCTTTAAAAAAAAAATAAAAATGCCAAGGTACCTTGGTCTACTATACCATGTGACCATCAAATTTCTGTCTAGTTTTCTAGCTGGGGAATTTGCAGGCTGACTTTGGAAGATGGTAATCATAGTAAATTTCAAGAATCTTAATATCAAGTATACATTACAAAATATAAAGATACATTCAGTTGTGCAAAGTTAATGTCCCCCGTATACGCTATACCCAATTTTAAGGAAACAAAACACACACCCGTGGTATAGGAACGGAAACTGCTACCATCTCCAATAGAATTCCCTAGCCTATCAATGACTAATGATTAATTAGCAACACGAAAACAGTCCACCACTCTCAATGATACAATATTAAGTACTGTAATTTTACGCCTGATGGTCCATTCCACCTAGAAAACTAGTAGTATGAGATATACAAAATTTCTTGAGCAGTTAAAAATGACCTAGATGTTCATAAAAAATGACCTAGATGTTCATCAATCACTTGGACATCCCAAATCCATCACCATTTTCTCCCTCTTAGACCAACAATGCTTAGGCGAATCCAAAAAATCTTGTTAGGAGGAGCAAACTTTCAAAAAAAATTTCAAACAAATAATTATACTAGTAAAGAAAAAAGTAGTATAAGAAACTTATAATCATAATAATTTGCAATGTAAATTAAAAATACTGCTAAATTCTGCGTGAAGGGAGTTGAATCCTATGATTTTGCATGTTTTGAAAACGCTGCAATATCTTTTCTTCATCTATATCTGTAAATATGTCTCGCTCAATATAACACACTATTAAGTCGTTCAACCATTCATCATCTATCTTATTTTGCAATCTTGTCTTGATAAACAATTTTGTCATATGTTTAGAAACCTTAATTTCACAATATAAACCTTTTATTAAGTGTAGAAACTCTAACTCATCATATTGAAGCTTTACTATGATGTAGTTGTAGAACACCAAATCTCCATCTCTTAAGTTTAGTAATCAATGGAGATTAAAGAGTTAGAAATCATACCTTTGGATTAGTTCTCAATGTTTGATACTTCTTCTTCTCATAAGCTTTCTCCAATTTGTTAGAGCTCCAAACAATGAAAAAATAAAGTTTAAAAAGCCATTTGGTCTTTGGATTTTCACAGTGGTATTTTCGTAATTAAGTGTAAGTTTTGCCCTTATTCGAGTTTTTTGCCCATAACTTTTTAACCGCAACTCGGAATCAAGATTTGTAAATTTTTTGGTAAAAGTAGACTTCGAGAACTTTCCAATGAGTATTTATATGACCCATTTAGAGTTGTATTTTTTTATATTATTTTTGCAAGTTGTTGCTTAACTATAAACATAAAAAATTATTTTTTTAGATTACATTATACAATACATGATAAAATATACACTCAAGATACTCCAAATACACCATATTAGCAACTTCACATACTATATTTAATATTTATAGTCTATCAAAAATGTGTGTTGACCGTAACCATAGTGGGGCAGGGGCAGGGGCAGGGGCAGGGCGGGGGCGGCATAAAAATATATAGGTACTGGTACTATAAGGGGTCCGGGGGAGGTAGAGGGGGCGCCCTGCCTACCCCCTAGATTCGCCACTCCCAATTGAATTCAACAAACCCCATTTCAAATTTCTCCAACTACATACCCTTATCAACACAAACCACCAAACCAATTTCCCCAAAACACACCAAATGCTTCCAATTCTCCAAATACAACACAAATTAGGTATTCCCATTTGGGATGCAAATTCAAAACACCCAATTTGAAGCAAAGCAACAAAAACCCATATCGCGAAAACCAATAAACTTCAATCTAATGACACTGAATCAATAAAAAATGGAGGGTACCCATTGTTGGACTTGAAGGGCAGAGTGAGGCCCCATGTTTGGTTGTTCTTGGAGTGGTGGTTGCAACGGTCGACAGCGAAACTGGCTCTGCAAATGGAGTGCCTTCGCAGTGTTGAAGAAGGCTTGGGAGAGTGAGAGAGAGTGAAGAGTGCTGGGAGAGAACACAAATCTCTCACTGTTGACAACATTATCAACTCTGTTTCACTTCTCCTCAAATTTCCCTATCTGTGTCATTGTAACGTTAAGACTGTTTTTCTTCCGGAGTGACGGTCCTGATTTCTCCCTTGTGCCTCGAATGAGTCCAAATCTCTAAATCTCTACTTTTCTGACATTTCATACGAAAATAAATTTGACCAAATAATTAAAAAATCTTAACCTTATAAATTATATCTTCAACTTTTAAAATTTATCAATTATATTCTAACTTTTAGAATTCAATAACGATTCTATCCTAATTAAGTTAACAAAAAATCTACTTGAACTCAAAAGGTCCAGACCTTCAAGGAGAAATACAAAACTCATTGATTAACTAAAAGATGTTAAAGGAATTATACATGTTATTGTACAGGGTGTTTGAATGATTTGATAAGTTTTGGAGGATGCGTTTCTAAAAAAAAAACTTTAGGGTCTGAACTCTTTGAGTCCGTGTAGCACTTGATGCGGCCTTAATTTCTTTATAAAAAAAAAAAAAAAAAAAAACTTTATAGAAAGTAAAAAACTCAACCAACACATTTATTATCAATTCTCCAAAATTCAGCTTTCCAATAAATTAATGAGGTCTTAATGTGTGTGGGATAGTAATTCTATAACAATACATGGCTACATTAAGTACAAACAGAACTCAAATGTAACAAGATAAACACAATGATTTCGTAAAGTATGATTATTATTATCCAATTAAACCATATATATATATATATATGTATATATATATAAAAGTTGATGTTCAAGAGCAAGAGTTGCAATTGCAGACAAGGGGCTGGAAAACACAATAGCCGAAGGGCTTCTCCGGGAGATTGCACTTGATGCGGTAACAACAATTCATTTTTTTACAGTTTGATCCTGCGCAGCAAGTGCACTCCTTGCACGTTCCGAACGGCTTAAAATTACCGTGCAGTCCCACCGCATTGGATTCCGTAGGACTCACTTGTGGGACCCACTCCATCTTATCTTCAACAATATTATTACTGTCATCACCCATGCCTGCACAACATATAACAAACTGATAATTAATTGATAATTAGATGTTGCAAATTGAATGAGCATAATAGATTAGTTACTTGATATATAACAATCCCAGAACAAGAAAATTAAGTTGGGGCGGGTTATCGACAATTATATGTAATGACTATTAAAAGTGTCGAGCGCAAATAAAGCTAAGCCATCGCATGTCTTGTCATGTTGGTTCCATCATTGCTCGATGATCGTCCCTCCTCTCTATCTGCCTCCTTGACGACCAGCAATATTAGTAATTTTAAATAAAGTTCGTCCCATAAACTTGTTTTTCTGATCAGCTAAAACTGATTATCTATATAATAACAATACAATTTTTTTTTGTTTTGGAGGTCTATAATAACAATACAATTTATAATGAAAAGATGGTATTAATTAACTAATCATACATGTCACCTGGTACTAAAAAAAAAACATACATGTCATGATCAATGTTGTGGCAAAGAGAATGATGAGAAGATGAAATGATGTCTGTCTCGTCATGATGAGGTTGAAGAAGACCAAGAAGGAGAAGAATATATGATCTTGAACTTGATTAACACATATTTGCAAAACAGGTCTACTTATTAATAAGAAAAAAAATGTCTATAAATGTCAAGAGAGCTAGACCCAAAGATGAATATGAGGAATAGTTAGTGTTTACACGTGAAATTTTAATTGCTAAAGTTCATGAACTGATTGTCATTCATTAAATTTAGAGAGTTTTCGGTTATTAACCATCGATCTGCCATAAATAGGAAAAACTTGTACTGGCTGTTTTTCTTTGTCTTTTTTTTTTTTGCAAACTCTGTTTTTCTTTGTCTTAAAATACATTTTTTTTCTTAAAATATATTTAATCAGTTACTGACTTTATCTTAATAGCAAATGAAAGCGACTTTTTTAGATCTGACATATAGTTGCATTTCATTTTAGGATATTCAGTTACATGTGTTTTTTTTTTGTTGACAAAATCTTGTTAATCATACTTAGGATGTTGTAATGCATGACGTAATTTTCATTAGTGAGGGTAATTTAACCTGATTTTTTTTTTTAAAACTAATTTAACCTGATTTAAGTGTTTGTGAAAAATGGATTTCACCTTCCAATATATGTAATTGATAGCTTGCTTCAGTTTTTTTTATTATTATTATTATTATTTAATTTTGTATTACTTGTATATTTTTTTACCTTTTAATTTACCTGGAAATAAAAAAGTTGTTGGCCTATGTGGAGAATTTGGTCGTGCATATATATATATATATATATATATTCATGCATACGCTGGAATAAAATTTAGGTTTTTTTTTTTGGTAAATTTGTTATTTATTTTTTAACAAGCTCATAGGGAGCAGCTTTCATCCCATTGACCCTTTAAAAAGTATATTGTATCCACAAACTTCCAGAAGCAACAAACCTATAGAGATGAGCCGGGGCCGGTCCTGACATTTTGGAGCCTTGGGCAAAATCTTAAAAATGGGGTCTTTAATAAAATTACTTTATTTTTTTACCTTAAATCGATTGTCATTGTACTTTAAAAATTATTTTAAAACCTTTTTCGTCTCCTTTCTTTAGACTTGAGACCATCAAAGGGTTAAGGAATAAGGGTACGAAACTAGAGGAAGTCAAAACGACATATCACACTTACAAAATTGCATAAAATCAATTGAAATTTTTTTGTGGACAAAATCAATTGAAATTTTAGAGAAATGGAGAGTTTGTCTCATAATTCCTTAAATAAACTATATATCGTTTACTTCAACTTTAAGTTACAACATGGGGGGCTTTCTTAAAGAAAATGAGCCTTTTCTTTTTTTTTTTCTTCAAACAAACTTGTGGGAAACACGTGGTCCTTTTAGGCGAGTGTTAAGATAAACTTTTAAATCTATTTTTTTTTCAAAAATATATACGCACGTTAGTTAAAGTCTTATCCTCTTTTGGTTCGTTTTTGCTATCTTATAGTGTTAGTTCGGAGTTATCTCCTTGGAGATAATATTTTTGTTGGGGCATGTGTCCTAGGTCAATCTACAAACATTGTTTATCTTATAATTTTAGTTAATAAAATAGAGGTTTTCATTTGTTGTTTTATTATAACTAATTACATGTTTACCTTGTAATAAGATCTATGGGTATTTGTTGAAATATCCTAAACGTTCATAGTCGATCATTATACTGGGAACTATAATGAATTAAGACTAGTGTGAGTCTTGATTAATGGTCATATAATGACCATTCGCATATAGGGATACGAATCGAGATCATAAGTACTTATTAGGGAATAAGGCATTGTACCGACCCGCTATGAGAATACCACATGGATTAAGTCATAAGTGTTACTCTTGATAGGTATATCATTTAGTTCTTCGATTTGAGATTACCATAGACTTCAATATTAGGATCATGATAATTTGACACAATCAAACATTTTCTTTAACCGTATAATTATAAAGATTGTGATTGTTATCATTTGATCAATATGTGAAGGTGTGTAATCAAGATAAAATTTGTTCCTCTTGTAAAGAGAGAGATATCAGTGGATTCTTAATATGTTAGATCGTTAGATGGTCAAGTCCATGTGAATTGATATGATCAATGTTACTTTGATATTTTCGGACTACCTAAAGATCGAGACTAATACGATTGAACATTAAGGGTGACTTTTCATGTTTTATGTTTAATAAAAGGATATCGCACGACAAAAAGACATGATATATGTTATTCATTAGGTTATATTGATTTTGATATTCATGCTACTTGGATAGTCAAATGTCTTGCTAGACACCGCTTATGACTTGTGTACCAAAATAGTTTTTGGTTCACTACCAATGTCGCATAAACCTATTGGGTCGTACATAAAGAATGGTTTTGCACAATTTCAATTGGTCCAGAGTAATGAAGTCTATATGATAAAATCATGACATAAGAACCCTTATGATTTGTTATATGATAATTTATTAACAGGGGTGTATGTGTAATTTGTTTAAACTATTTAAATGCAATAGTTGTATTACGAATAGGGTTTTAAGTGAGTGTTTATCTACACGTATAAATAGAAGGTCACACCCCTAAAACGAATTATGAATTTCATTTTTGTTATTTTAGAGTTCTCTAGATTTTTGGGAGAGAAAGAAAAATATTGTCTATCTCTCTTGGGTTGGCATTCTAAATTGCAGTTACCATTCGTGTGTAGAATTCTGATAGAGGATGCACGCCTGAACGTCTTAGAGATCGAACAATTAGAGAAGGAAATCACGAATTAAGGTATGGTTTACTTTTGTAGATCATGTTTAATGAAACTTATTTGCAATCCTGTTGGGGTTTTCAAAAATTGTTTTGAATATTCCGTTGCGGATGAACTCCATAACCCAACAATTTTCATGTTTTGTTCAACTTTAAACTTGCAAGGAAGTTTTAAATTTTTAAACTATAAAAAAAATGAATTGACATAAATAACCTTCAAACAAGAGAGATATGTGTAATAAAAGGGTCATTAATGAAAGGTAATTGTGTCCACAACTCCGGAAAGATAACTCCCCTAGGGGGAGATATCTCGTACCCAAAGTTGTAAGTTAGGAAATAACTTGCAGGGAAGTTGGACAACCAAACAAGGTTAGTTACTATCTCCCTATAAGTTGTGTCCTCGGAGATAACTCCACCACTACACTAACAAGGCCATAGGTAGAAGGGGCCTTCTTTTGGATGGGTGCCTGGGGCGGTCGCCCTTCTCGCTCTACCCTAGGCACACCCCTATATAGAATTGCTTAACTAGAACCTATGTGAGCCTAATGGACTCGAGAGACCCACATAACTATCAGGATTCATGTAACATAGGTTATTCTATCAAAATTCATAGTTTGATTTTTTTTTTCAAAAAGAAATTCATAGTCGACCAGCATTCGAGGTAAAAAGCTCCCCCTAGTTGGCATCTCCATTTATAGGGCTTGAACTCGAGCCACAACTGAAGGGATCTGAGTGCCAAACCACAACTTGAACATGTCAATTTGTAAAAAAATCTAGCATTTATTGTGTCGTATTTCACGAGATTCAAACCTTATTCTTCCAACTAGAATTGTTCATAGGCCGGGCTCTGACTTAAGAACCTTAGCCTAAACCCAACCCACTATATATATGCAGGCCTATACATAGGCCTAAGCCCGACCCATGTAAAAATGCAAAGCCCAAGCCCGGCCCATCAAACCCATAAATAAATATTTTAATATTAAAAAATCTAAAAAATAAATTATTTATTAATCTAATAAATTTTCTACAGACTTTTTTAACAACATATGTGTTTTAATATGTATATAGCTTATTCATAGATAGTGCAAAACTGAGGAGTAGCTCAAATGATAAGCACCACTTAATGTGCATGAGGTCCTAAGTTCAAACCTTTTCTACAACACTTATTACTTTAAAATATATTAATTATAAATTTATATTCGGGCCGAGCTCAGGCAGGTACCCAATCTCATAATCAGGTCTACTTCCAACTAAAAATGTAAGACCTGGACTACGATAGCTATTCTAGAGTGTGGTCAAAATACATATTCTTACCAGAACAACAGCAACTTTTTTTTTTCAAACCCTTAACTTTTTTTTTCAAACCCTTAACAACAGCAACAGCAACTTTTTTTATTCAATTCCTTTGGTTTTCTACGTGTTAGAAAAAAAATCTTTTGGTTGACCAATCGCATTGCGTGATGAAGGGATATGGGGCTAGCAGTTCGAACACCTACAATTATATAGATTAAAAAGAATCTATTGTTCCTCGAAAAAAAAAGAAAGGAAAATGTTAGAAAACATAACCCTATTCAAACGTGTTTTGAATCTCGAGATGTGTAAGCTCACATTCTGAGGTATTCACGGACGGTTGGATATGAGAAGTGTGTATTATGGTGTAACTTGTAGAGGTATCATTCTAGTAAAGTCTAAAAAAAATTTATTGGTAATGAATCAATTTCAAAATTAATAGTGGAATATTGGAAAGGAAAATGATAATTTGGCACACTTTCAACGCACATTTTAAGTACACACCCTTATTTTTTAGTCATTTACGGTGTTTTGTCAGATGCGGAGCTCACACATGGAGAGATAAGAAAGAGCCATAACTGACTAAAAGACAAGAGTGTGCACCCAAAGTGAGTATTGAAAGTGGATCATTTTATCATTTCTCTATTAGAAATGTTATGTTTAATGTCTTTTCGAAGACATGCAATAAAGTTGAAACCATACAGAGAAGATAAGCATGCAAGGATCGATGACACGAATAGATCGAGAAATGTTATATTTAATCTGCATACACATTTATGATTCATCCAAATAAAAGCCCTTGCTCCTTTTTTTTTTTTTTTTTTTTGATAAGAACCCTTACTTCATTTTAATCAAAGCTTTCAATACCTAGGAAGCAAATGCAATGCTAATAATTTAAATCTAATTCCACCACCATCATCATATAATATAACTCATTTTCAAACTAAATTACATGACTTAAATCAAAATATACACAACTCCTCAATTCTTGAAGCTTCAATGCATCACTAACACAAGAAGCCCCAAAATAGTTAGGCTCCCATAATAAAACCAAGCCAAGTAATTTCCATAGAAAGCAAAGTAAAACAAGAACACTAGTTGCAAAGCATGGAAAATGATCATTAGTCTACCTGTTTGTAAAAAATAAAAAAGAAAAAGCAAAATAAAAATTTTAAAAAAAGTTCCTCGTCTCCCTGGCGGACGAGACCATGTAGTTAAAATATCGTCCCCTAACTTGATTTACTGATTCTAACAAATTAGGACGAAGGGCAAGAGTTGCAATTGCAAGCCAAGGGCAAGAAGAAGCACATGTCAGGGGGCTTGTCAGGGACATGGCACTTGATGCCATAGCAGCAATTGGTGTCAACACACATGCCCATCTTGTCACAGCACCTACAAGAGTAACACCTCACTGGAGTTCCTTCATCTCCATCATCAGGTTTCATCACCTCCTCTACCGTTGAGTCTCCAAATCCCCATACTGGCTTCAGTGAATCCTGGTCATAGATTGGCTTGCTCTGCTTGGACCCACCATGGACTTGGTCATGATCAAGCTCTGATGAAGTTAGGCCTAAGACTAAGAGGGTCATGAGTAGTGAAATTAGGAGTGATTTAAGGGGAAGGTGTTTGTTGTTGTTGTTGGAGATGCCCATTTTGTGAATTTTGGATGAGAGGTAGAGAGAATTTTTAATTTCTTAGGGGGTGTTTAATATGAGTATGTTTGTATAGAAGAGAGAATCAGAGTTTTTTAAGCAATAGAAAATGGGGGTCTCTGTCAGAAAATGAAATTGATTCCATAGATCTTTTTAAATTGACTGAAAGAGTTTTCTTTTTCTATTTTTTAATTTCCATCCATTTGAAGAAAAAAAATGATAAGAAAGAACCGTAATGTTAATGTAACCCACAAAAGAATTTGTTAGTGTCTCTTAGATATTCATTGAGATATGTAAGCACACACATCGATGTAAAATCAAGGGATACCAACAAGTTGCATGTCTTTAGTAGGTTACATAATTGTTTTTTAAGAAAAGAAACCATAACTCACATTTATTGAGACGAGAACCCTATCCACTTACACAAGTAGCCACGTACCAAATTAACAAGCTACTCACTTAGTTGGTCTTTCATAGAAGCAAACTTCTTAGATGATTATTACTATTAAGCTCCTAGGATTTTGAAGCATTTCATATGTGACTCACTTGAAAGAGTCGAAAACAAAATTAAAAAAATAAAAATAAAAAATAACAATAATAATTACCACAATCCAAGTGTTTTTAAGGTCTTGTATTTACATGTGAGAGTTATTTGACCGAAAACACAAATTAAATAGTCAAGATTTGCAATGACTAAGTTTTGATTATAAGTGTTGTACGTAGATGTGTCGATCGAAATATAGTCTCACATCAATTAACTATAACTTCACAAAGAAGTACTCAAGTGTCGATCTCTCCTCAAATAATATCGAGGCCTTCTGAAGTAAAACCCAACACCGGTGAATCGAAGGTGAATAAGATGGGAACAATATCGATACTAATGAGATCCACAGACCCTTAAATACAGGCACGAGTGGACCCAACACAATAAGGTTACAATTCATCCAAGCCACTGTTGATCCATTATTCTATTCCATGATTAGGTAACAAGTTGAGCAAATAATATTCAACATTTCTTTCTTTCTTTTTTGATAGAAATATCAACATTTCAAAGAAAGAACGCCCTGTAGTGTTTTTACTTTTTATGGATGTCAAGAACACAATTTTGTGCCTATTTTTCTTTGTATTTTTGTTTAATAACTTGGTGTGTCAAATAAATTCGAGTAGTGCATGCCCCTTGCAGTCATTTAAGATTTTTTGCTAAAATATATTGAAACCATGTTAAGAGGAACAAACAAACAAAATAAAACGTATGGTTGCAATAATTCGTACTCTAAAACCAAACTTTATGCAACTGAAGAAAGACAAAAAGAGAGCATCAGAACAGCAGATTCAGATCAAACTGTATCAAAATACAGGTATGCACTGGTATATTTATATGAAATGGCTCAGAAAGAAATCATATATTACAGAGAAAGAGAGCTGCCATTAATGAAAGTGTGATACTGAGTGCCTGCCTAGGTAAGAAATATTGTTGAAGTTGAGCTTAAATGTATCACATTAATGTCCACTAGAGAGCTTTAGTACTACCCCACACATGTGCATATAAATGCAAACATATCCAAATTTAAATGGCATATACCCCTTTGTGCTCAAATCCCATTCATCATCTCCTCCAAATATTAAAAGATGGATATAAAGGTTGGCTGATATTAATTGATGTTTGTATTAGATTGGTAGTTGAGTTGCTTAATACTAGTAACAAGTATTAGGCCAAGTGGTTCGCAAAATGGCATTGCACCTTTTAAGCTCTAATTTTAATGTTTGTGTTTCTTTTTTGTTGTTGAAACTAGGAAGAGAAGTTGTGAAGGCAAAAGATTTAGGGTGAAAAAAGAAACACTCAGTTGAGTCATTCACTCAATCTAATATCTTGTGCTATATATTAGAAAAAAAAAAAAAATATATATATATATATATATATATTTATATATATATATATATCCTAACTTTTTTTGGCCCCTCCATTAATCCTATATGATATTAAGACACGCCCCTCAACCTCATGCTCTAAGAGAACCAACATATTAAGAGTTAAAATACAGGATTTGATCTTATGACCCTTTAGGTCATGAGGTGCATCTCAATAATTTTATCATCGCACTAATTTTAGGTTATGACTTTACTGTGAACTTTAATTTCCACCACTTATATTAAGAAATCAAAGATGCTAGAACAATTGATTCTTGACAACAACATTGTATTTCTTTAGTTTCTCCTAGGTTATAGGGTAAGAGAGTCCGACTAACTCCCATAGAATTAGTCAAACCAGAGTAAAGAGTGGCTAAAAAAGGTTTGCATACCTAAAAAAAATGCTAGAACTACATTTAAAAGTCACACACAATGGAGACCGTTAAATAATGCAATCAGATACAAACACAATTAAAAGTGATGTAACAGTGGAACAAAACTTGTGCATCCAACATGAGCAGTAGGCTTACTTTCTTTTTATTTGTCAACAGTAGGCTTACTTAATTGGCACATTTTTTACTTTATATCCAAAATCAAATTGACTTTTAGAAGTCTCAAATTGCACCAACAAATTTTATTAGTCCCATTGTTGTTGTCAAACAATTGGGCTCCCCATGTCACTCTAAAACCATTACCTCAATCAGCTCCAACTCGCACAACACAAGAATGTTGAATTCATAGTAAATGGTCCATGAACAACTTTAATCCTCCTTTGTTTTTGCTTTCACTTTCCATCATTTTCAAACCCTCTACTTGCCATTTTTTGCTGCTTAAGACTTCTTGGACAAACATATATGTCATGAAGAACACTAGTTACGCCAGTATATACGCCACAATTAAAGCGAAAAACATCAGAATTTCCATGAGAGAAGTTCACACAACAAAGATCACCTAACACTCAAAAACTTAAATAAATTATAAGTGGATTTATAATGTGGCGTCAACTATATATTCTAATTGGTTCAAAAAAAAAACTATATATTCTAATTAAGATGCACAATCCTTCCTATTGAAGAAGAAGAAAGTGTACTATGAAGTGAGGGACCTACTTGCATGGAAAGCAATATTAGAATACTGTAGAGCAGATATTTGCTTTCATTAGTGTGAGCATTACTGAAGAAAAGGTAGGCCTACCATGAAAAAACAATTGTGTTCTCCACACACTTTCACTTCTTTATACTCTCTTGGGACTCTCATTGTCTGCCGACACTCTTTTTACTTGTTAAGCTAAACACGTCAACAAACAAAGAGAAACATAATGAGCAATAAAGATCTCAATTTTCTTACATAGAGGTCTCAATTTTGAGACCCGCAAATGGAGTCATTATTTCCACTGGGATAGCTTTACCCTTTATGGAACGACCCGGCCCAAGCCTAGATTAGTTATGAATGTCACAGTAACTTCCAAATTCCGAGTGGTATAAACAAATGAAATAAATAAATAAATAAAGATGGAAACAAAGAGGAGGGCTATGAATTATCTTTTAAAGATGAACTAAATTAATGCCAAATATACAAACAACTGTTATACATCTCTCCAGTATAATTTGGACTTGAAAAAACACAAACCAATTCACACTCAAAGCAAAAAAAAAAAAAAAAAAGAAAAAGAAAAAAAAAATATAGAGAGAAAGAAAGAGTCTTTGCTCTTACACCTATAAAAAAACATCATCAATTCAAGAGGAGTGATGTCTTATGTGACAGAACCAAAAAATGGATAAGAGAGATAATTGAAAGAGAGGCATAGAGAGGCATATATATAGAGATAATTGAAAGAGAGGCATAGAGAGGCATATATATAGATCCTATATGGGAACTTCAAATAAGACTAAGAGAAAGACATTATTCAAATAATCCAAAGGTCTCCCTCGGCATATCGCCTGTAATACTTCCTTTTCGAAAAGAACATTTAGGCTTGCTCAACTTGAAATGCTAAGATGGATATGCTGCAAGAGAGGACAAGTAAAAAATTGGGTCTTAGTTTTGCTATCCCCATTGTTTGTTTATTGTTCTATGTGTGCCTTATTTCTTCAATTAGCTCATTTGTTCACCAATTAGATCAAGACCGACGAGAAGAAACGATGCCCCTTGAAAGAGAAGGAAATAGAAGTGGATTCCTTGAGCAGATAACAGACTCCTAACTGAGGCAGTGAGGAGAAGGAAAGCCAAAGCAAGCTCTTTTTTGTAAATCTTGTTAACTTTCTTTTTAGGGGGTAGAGGTTCTGCTTCTTGTAGTTCCTTCAATTTGCTCAACTCTGAGAGCCCGCTATCTGAAACTCCTCGGTGAAGCTGTGTGTGGCCAATGGCCTTCGATTCCCTCTCAGCAGCCGCTAGTAGGTCGGGCTCAGATGCCCGACCGGCCTTCTTGGTGACAACCCACTCATATGAGCTGCCTAATTGGAATAATCCAGATACCATAGCATTGAACTTGGTCACTGACATGGTGTTTTCGAAGAGGAGATAGGGAACGATGAAGGGGAAGGATCTTGGCGCAGGAAGAATGTTGAGGAATGACATTAAGACGGGGATATAGCAGATGACCCAGATGGGGAGCTCAGCCTCCGGAACAAACATGGTTAGAGGAAGAATTATGCAGAACAATGTGAAAGAATAGAAAGGAAGAATGAGCTTCCTCAAGAGAAAGAATAGTAGTATCAAGTTTGCTTTCTTCAGACATGATATCTGCAATGTTACAATTCAATCACACCTAAGGATGGTTAAAAATCTTACTACGTAGAAGGCACGGAAACAACACAAACAGAAGAGGGCAACAAAAGAAAGTTCCATACCTTTGAAGTTAGTATAGCCGGAAGACACAATCTAAACAGCTGCATTGGACCAGAATGCCATCGATGTTGCTGTTTTCGGTAAGCTTCATATGATTCGGGCACTTCACAAAGGACCTGAATCACTAATTTGGCGTTAGATAAGACTATAGAAGACGATGAAAAGCGTATAATCTAACACAATTCAATAGTACCTTGACATCATTGAGGAAGATAAATTTCCAACCATTGAGATGAGCACGAACAGCGATATCCATGTCCTCCACAGTCGTCCTCTCAAGCCAACCACCGGATTCCTCTAGCGCTTTAATTCTCCAAACTCCGGCAGTACCATTAAAACCAAAAAAGTTCAAGAAGACACCATTAACCTGCTGCTCCACTTCAAAATGGAAGCAAAGATTGATGTTTTGGAGGCGAGTCAACAGATTTTCATCCTTATTCACAAAACCCCACCGCGTCTGAACCAATCCCAGTTCAGGATTATCCTGCAACGCAAATTCAAACAAATAACTATCCAGTGAACACTTGACAAGGAATTTGACAAATGACTAATGAGATATGCAAGCCTATCTACCTTAAAATGTGGAACAGTAAGCTTTAGGAAATCCGGGTTAGGTTGGAAGTCTGCGTCGAAAATTGCAACAAACTCATATCCCTTCACATAATCACAACTCATAGCAGATTTGAGATTCCCAGCTTTGTACCCAGTTCTAATCAATCTATGTCGATACACAATGTTGACTCCACGTTGACTCCACTTCGCCACTTCGGCCTTGATTAAGGATAGGATGCTCTCGTCATCTGAATCGTCAAGAACTTGGATCAACAAACGATCTTTAGGCCAATCAATCTGGCACACTGCAGAGATGGATTGCTCATACACCTGTGGAATCCACAACATTTCAAAGTAGTTGTCAAACATTTTACACGGCATGGTCTGCGAAAACTAAAAATTAATCTGCCTAGACAAACAGCAAAAAAAGCATCAATCCTAAATTAATTGGGGTTGGCTACATGGATCAAACCCTTCCAATTGAGCTTGATTTAGTGAATTTGATCTGTCTACACCAAATATACTAAATTCAAATTGTTAACACTAGTTCAAACAGAATAAATTCAAGAACTTTTTGAGCTGAATTACCAGATCCATATAAAACACAAAGAGCAAGAAAAGTATAAACCATGAACAGACTTCTTACCTCCCTCTCATTGCACATTGGAATTTGAACAAGAACCATTGGATACTGATAACCTCCTCCCTCTACATCGTCCGATTTGAAAGGATCCCCTTCGATTCTCGGCTTGATCTTCTTATATTTGATCCAAAAGCAACCAATACACAAGACCAATCTATCCAAAGACTGGATTATGAAGAGAGCGACGCAGATGTTGGAGAGGGATAGTATTAGCGGAGCAATGTAGTCAGCTCTGAATTCCAACCACCCAACATAAACCAAATGAAACCACCCTTCAATCTCAGAAGTCTGAGGGATGTGCAAGTTAGGATTCTGAAAGTAATGCCAACCATTCAAGTGAGCAACAACTTCGAAAACTAGCGCCACCATGGAGAGCACTAAGAACCCTCTAAGGAACTTGAACAACAATTTCCCTTTACTTGATTTCTCACTCTCCATGGCCACTCCTTGCCTGAAAATCAATCTCTTTTTCACAGCACCCAACAAAGCCCAAAGCACTGCAGCAAGCCAGGCTACACAACCAACTGCTCTATGAGCTTTGAGAAGCAAAACCCATGTGAATTGCTTAGCATTCTTCCCTCTATCCTTGTCGACGGGCCGGAATGCGGCATCCGGACCGTCGATTTCCACGACGGAGTAGTTGGGATTCTCCATTTTCACAACTACTGGAGTCCCCTTCCTTGTATCCTTTGCCCAAAAAACTGAAAAATCCAAGCTTGGAGCCATTGCTACCCTTGTTTTGGACACTGATCCAAAACTCAACAAAAATCACAAGACCTTGAAACCAGCACTGCAAAGTACTAAATTAAAAACCCTTAAAACCCAGATCTCAAAACCCCAAAACTCCACTACCCATTTCATAAAATCACCAAAAATGAAGATTTCAACCACAGATCTCCACTCTAGAACTCAGAAAACTAAAATCCCAAGTAGCATTTCATTTCGTTTTTTTCCCTTGAAGCACACTTGAAATGCTGAAACACACACCAAGCAACCAAGCTGAAGGAAACAAACCACCTTTTGTGTGTGTGTGTGTGAGTGAGTGAGTGATTCTCTCTCAATCAAAGCTGCTTCTTTCCACTCCAATGGCTTCTCTAGACTGCTAAACACAACATGGGGAAACCACAGTCATGGGGAAAGGTATCTCTGCAGTTGTCTAAGCTCTAAAACCATGTGGGTATTGTTCCATAAATCCAAACAAATACAAATACAAATACAACAACAGCAACAACAACCCCCTTCTCTCTCTCTCTCTCTCTCTCTCTCTCTCTCTCTCTCTCTATCTTTTCAACAACTGTTACCACTTACCACAGTTGATTTTCCACCATAGATTCTGTAAAAAAAAAAAGCAAAACAAGATCAACCAAAAATAGGTTTAGTAGATCTTTCATTAGAAGTAAAAGTAATGTATAAAAAAACACAAATTTTCACTAAACAAGCTAAAACACAAAAAACTGCAAAATGGGTTGTGATTTGTTAATGCAAACATTGAACCTTCCCCTAAAAGAATCAACACCCACTTTTGCTTGCTCCATTACAGCTCAAAATTTCCTTCTTTGAGACTACTTTCCAATTTTTTTGAGATTTTATGTGTGTGTGTGTGTGTTTTTTTTTTTTTTGGGGGGGGGGGTTGATTTTTTTTTTTTTTTTTTTTTACAACAGTAGTAACAATGGCCAGAATGGGTGAATTTGTTAGATCAAAAAAGCAAATTGAGACAGACCCATTTGTCCAATTTGTGCATTAAATATGTCATCGAATCGGACCCTTTTTTTAACTACTGGGTTGTTTAAGGTACCCTCCTTCTCTACTCCAATGTTCATCAAGGGAAAGTTGGCAACGTAGCTTATGAGTTTTTTTTTTTTTTAGAGAAAGCGTGTATATTTAAGTTTTATTACGTGTAAATCTTATTGATTTAATGCATTTAATGGGAGATTTCTAATTTTAATGATAGCAACAATAATGAAGTTCCTATATAGTAGTAATAGCAATAACTAGTAATAAATAATACAATTCAATATAATGAAATTCAGTTGCTTTTTAAGAAAAATATTGAATTTATAAAAGAGATCTTAGGACTTAATTTATACAGTATACTGTTATTCCTTAATGAAAAAGATTAGTGTAAAATTTATTCATATAAATTTCAATGTTTGGAATTTTTTTTTTTTTTTGAGAGAAATGGAGATAAGCTCCAGAAAATTCTGAACTTTTTTTTTTGAAAAAAATTGTGAACTTAAATTTTTCTTTTAATTCACTTTAAAATTTTATTTCAAAGCTGTGAGAATCCATGGAAACGTATTGATGGATTATATTGGTCTTTTCTTCTTTTCAGGGTATTGATGGATTGGTTAATACTATTTACTTTCTAGCTGCTAATGCAATGTAATATAAGTCCACAAGCAACCAAGTACAAATGTGTCCCACTCAACATTCAACAGTGATTAGCCCAAATACATGTACATGTAAGGGTAATTCTACGTCATTCACCTTTTTTTTTTTCTTTCGAAGCAACTAAATAGACTCTGCAAATTACTCAACATACCCTAATTTTATAAAATTATCCAGCTACCTCTTCATATAAAACGATTTTACTCACCATACCCACTAATTACTAAACGTACCTCAATTTTGTAAAATTACCCAACTACCCTTTCATATAAAAGGGTTTTTACTCATCATACCCCAGTCACCGCTCTCAAATCGCACTCATTAAAAATCGGTCAAATTTGACGAAATTTGAGCAAAACCACATGGATTCGACGACGTTGGTACAGTCATCATCTCTTTTAGTGTCGATTTCGAGTTTTTTTGGGATTCTTCTTTTTTTGAGTCTTTTTGTTTGTGAATATTTTTTGGGTTTAAGACTTCGATTTAAGGCTTGAATCTTGCATTTTTGGTACAAAGTTTCTATGAAATCAAAAATATTAAGTGATTTTGAGTAAAACCCACTATTTTTATGTTATTTTCATGTATTTTTCAAGAGTTTTGAAGTTTTTTTTTATCGTTCTAGTTGCCCACAGGTTTCAGACTAACAGAGGTGACACATTTGAAGAGGTGTCGGACGAACAGAGCTGACACCTCTGGGCCGACGCCTTTAAAGTATTTTCGTCCGGTTCGTCCGACACCACTTTAGAGGTGTCAACTTTGTTCGTCTGACACCCACGTGCAAGGGTATTGGGGTGAGGGGTAAGGGTGATGCGAAGTAAAAAAGTGGGGTATAGTAAACAAGGGTATTGAGGTGAGGGTGAGGATGATGGGGTACACGAAGTAAAAAAATGGGGTATAGTAAGAAAAGATATTTTTGGAATTTTAAGAAAAAAAAGGTGGAGTACACTAAGTAAAAAGTGGGGTATGCGAAGTAAAAATTCAAAATTGGGGTATGTGGAGCAATTTACGAGATCCATTTAGGAGCTCCTTTTTTTTAGTAGAATCGGCTCCTAACCTCCTCAAACTTAACCTACCTAACCTTATGACAAGGGATGTATCTATCATCTTACCAAAAATGTTTTGGCCCACATCATTCACTGTCTGGTGATGCTATATATCAAAAAATAAAATAAAATTTTAAAACCATATATCAAAAACTTTTTTACAAGCTAATAATAAGTTATCTCAAGAATAAAAATATATCATAAGGTCAATCTACTATATAGTTAAAATGTTACCCTAAGTCTCCGCCTAATAAATTAGGTCACACATTCATTTGAAGGGTGCACTTCATCATATCGTATATTACAGAGTCTTCAAACGAGTATATACAAAATCATCACCAATTAGCCACGAAGGTCAAGGTATACTATGATTCATATGTTATGTGGCTCATAGTGGACCCGTCGAGTTCACTAAACTCACTTAAGCTCTATGGATTCACTACAACTACCTAGGTTATATGTGTTTATAGATAGGTAATTTAAGTTTGTCCAATAAATGTCAATAGGATGTTAAGTCTTATGGTCGTGTCGCACACGCATACGTGCACGAGCACGTGGATTTCCTCCATTAACATTGATAATGTCTCCAACCAAACTACCTTCAATTTTAGGTGTGGAGTTTTTTCTCAAAAGGCCTCGGTACTAGTTAAGAGGAGTTAATTACTTATATCCTTCATTTTGAAGTTTCATTTAATCGATGTGGGACTTACTCTCTATCCATGCATCTTCAACACTCCCCATGGACCGAAAGTCACATGATTCAGGGGCTTTTTTTCCAAGTCTCATTCGAACCATAGACTCTGATACTATATAAAAATACTAACAAATATAAAAGCAATAAAAATGGAGACAATGATTTACATGGTTTGGTTCTTTGACCTACGCCCATAAGAGAAATACGAGTACGATTTCATTCATGCTTTGATAGCTACACCAACTCTATATTTATAAAGGAACATATGTATTCAAATATGAAATCAATCAATCCATCAATCACTCAATCAATCCATCAATCATCTCCAACCAACCAATCAATCAATTCAACAATCAATTAATTCTTCCTTCTATTTATAATCTTAACACTCCCACTGAGTTGGTGCATGTATATCATATATGTCTAACTTGCTCAAAAAGGATGAGAAGACTTGATGAGAAATTGTTTTAGTGAGAATGTCAGCTAGTTGATCTTTTGATTTTATCTTAGGCAACTTCATAATTTTCTCATCTAACTTTTCTTTGATAAAGAACCTGTCCACTTCAACATGTTTCGTACGATCATGGTGAACTGGATTATAAGCAATATCGTGTGTTGCTTTGTTGTCACAAAATAAATTGACTGGTTACTTAGGTGAATACCTCAAGTCGTGTAGTAGAAGTCTCAACCATAATGTCTCACATAAACCTAGTGGCATGCCTCAAAACTCTACTCAGTATTTGAGCGAGCCACAACATTTTGTTTTCACTTTTCCATTTCACATGATTATGACCAACAAATGTGAAGTAACCAGATGTTGAGCGTCTATCATCTATAGCGTTAGCCCAATCTACATCCCAATCTACATCAACTTTTATATTTTGATAATCTACATTTTTTGTGAATAAGATTCCTTTTCCACGAGCATTTTTTTAGTACCTCAGGATGTGCATAACTATATTCATGTGTTGTTTTCTAGGATTATGCATGTATTGACTTACCACACTCAAGGCATAAGCAAGATCTGGCCTTGTATGGGCTATGTACATCAATTTGCCCACAATTTGTTGATATATTCCTTTATCAACTAGTGGTTGGTTAAGATGAGAACCACGTTTCAACCCTTCTTCTAATGATGTACTAGTTGTTTTGCTCCCGTACATTTCAGTTTCCTTTAAAAGATCTAGAACATACTTTCTTTGAGATAAGAAAATTCCTGCACTTGATCTAGAAACTTCAATACCAAGAAAATATTTTAAAGGTCCTAAAATTTTCAATTCAAATTCTTTAGTTAAAAATTCTTGTAGGGCTTGCCTTTCATTGGGATCGTTCCCTGTTGCCACCATATCATCAACGTAAATAATAAGTGTTGCGATCTTATCATTGTCCCTTTTTAGGAACAAAGTATGATCAGAATTGCTTTGGCGATACGCTTTCATTGGTTTAGTAAACCTTCCAAACTATGCCATAGGAGATTGTTTTAGCCCATATAATAACTTCCTTAATTTACATACCTTGTGTCTTTGTTTATCATTCATGATGCATCCTAGTGGAAGATCTATGCATACTTCCTCTGACAACTCTCCATGAAGAAATGCATTATTCACATCAAATTGTTGGAGTAGCCAATCCAAGTTTACAACTAATGCTAATAAACTTGAACCGTGTTGATTTTAGCTAGAGTTGCAAATGACTCCGTGGAGAAAAGTTAGAATTTCTTTAACTTGCTCCCCCCGAAGTTCAAACTCAGTGGAGAAATACATCACGTCTTCATGAAACACTGCATCCATAGTAACAAATATTTGACGTGTAGGAGGATGATAATATATATACCCTTTTGATGTGGTGCATATCCCACAAATACATAACGTAATGCTTGAGGGGTTAATTTTGTGTGTTGATGCTTGTTAAGGTGTACATATGCTACAAAACTAAAAACATGAGGTGGTAAATTTGAAATGCTAGGAGAAATCATGACATTTGTTATAGCTTGAAGGGATGTTGGAAATTCAAGTGTGCTAGAAGGCATACAATTAATTAAGTAAACTACAGAAGTGATCGCTTTCCCCTAAAATTCAATTGGCATATGTGTTGCAATTATATATGCTCGTACAACCTCTAATAGAAGTTGATTATTTTGCTCCGTAACTCCATTTTGTTGAGGAGTATTAGCACAAGTGGTTTGATGAACAATTCCATTGTTTTCAATAAATCTTTTTAGTGTTGAACTTTGATATTCTCCACCATTATCACTGTGCAAAAATCGAATTTTGGCATTATACCGAGTTTCAATAAATCTATGAAACTTATGAAATAAAAAATTCACCTCATCCTTCAACTTCATCAAATATAACCAAGTCATTCTAGTGCAATCATCAATGAAAATAACATACCACCGAAACCCACTCATAGTTTTTACCTTAGATGGTACCCAAACGTCTGAATGTATGATCATAAAAGGAAGTAGACTTTTATTTAAAGTTGGAGGGAATGAGACACGATGGCTTTTTGCCTTTTCACAAGTATTACAATGAAAACTTGAAATATCGTATTTCAAAAATAAATTGGAAAATAACCTTTTTAGATACCCAAATGATGTGTGGCCCAATCGTTTATGGCATAACCAAATTTCAGAATTTTATTTCTCTTCTTGGGAACCATCTATAATCAATGCTCGTTGCATCTTCTTTGGTGATATATCCAAGTAATATAACTTTCCTTGCTTAACACCATAACCAATCGTCTGTTTAGTTTGGATATCCTTCAAAGTTTGTGGTGGCTACGACATCTCTATTTGTTCTAGATGTCTCCATCGTTTTCATATTATACAATTAGTTGATCAATTGAAAAAAAGGAGAACAAGACAAAACATCTTTGTCTCTGATGCCATGTTAAATTATCACGGTCTTGTTGCACACGTGTTCGCGAGCTCGCGGAACTCCTTCGCTAGTACTGATAATGTCCCCAACTTAACTACCTTCAACTTTAAGTGTGGGGTTTTTTTCTCAAAAGGCATAGATACTAATTAGGAGGAGTTAATCACTTATATACTTCATTTTGAAAGATGTGAGACTAACTCTCGGTTCATACATCTTCAACATAGGTGTACTCCTAGTGAACTTGTATTTGGGATAAAATTATCTCTTAAGAAGGTGGGGGTTGCTCCTAGTGAGCTTGTGATGATAATTAATGAAACAAGTATATACAACGGGAAATGTGACTCTAGAGCGTCAAAATAACATTATTTTAATATCTGTGGTTGTACAGTCGAGCCTAACTATTCTCACGAGGCCTTGGTGCAATCGGCCTGCGCGTATCTCAATGGCCCAAATAATCTTGACGTAGCAAGGAATGAACATGGGAGTGTGCACCCATACAACCCCAAACTTGTTCTTATCATTGTGCCAACTCGTCTGAGTTGTCATAATAACAAACTCAATCTCATAAATTAACAAATAATTAACTAAGGAGACGAGAGAAGTTGTTGAAGTTGTTTATATATGTGGTGTATACTTAAATTTAACATATTTTAGTGATATATTAGTTTTAGTTATAGTTCAATTGGATGGCCCTACTAGTGTAGTATCTGGTAATTAACAATGGGAAAGTGAAAAATTAAAGTGGAATCATACATATACAATACTTTTGTAGCTAAAAGCTGTACATATTAATTATATCATATTTTTTACCTCTTAATTATATTATGATTTCATTAGAGATACTTTATTGGAAGTATAAGATTTTTGCCCTACTACTATAACTGTAGCATTTTTTTATATGATAATTATAACTTTAGCATTTAATAATAGTAAAGTGCAAAACATTGCCTTTAAATGAGAAATAATTTTGTTTGATAATTAATAAATGATATATTGTTTCCAACATACGACCTCTCAAATAAGAAAAGAAAAGAGAAGATTATGCTTCTTTATATGCTGAGGAAGAAATTAGTATATAATACTAATATATTATGAATTACAACAATTTTAAAATTTTAAAATTGAACTAAGAATTCTAGAAAAAAAAATCTTTTTTTTAAAAAATTTATCTCAATGGTCTTTTTTTTTAACAATAAATGATCTTATGAGTTAAAAACCCTACGCCTAAAATTAAAGGTCGTTAAGTTGGGGACAATATCAATACTGCGGGGAGATCGCTCGCATGTGCGGGTATGCCATTTGCGGATGTTGTGCCTACAAGTGAGAAAATTAATATGTTGTCAAATCAATAAAAGCAATAAAATGTGGGTAGGGGTGCACCCATATTGGATCCAGTCCAATTAAGATCAATCCACAATCCAATCCAATTATTGCGGATTAAAAAATTACAGTCCAATCCAGTCCAAATAATTCATCAATCCAACTCAATCCAATTTATAAAATACGGATCGTATTGGATTAAGTTCTACGGATTGACGTTTTCCTATCCAAAGATTCATGAAATTAAACTTTAACAAATGAATCAGAAAAATCATACATGTTATGAATGAAAAATTTAGAGAATACATCCCACAAATCTATATATAGCATATTTCTCACAAACTTGTCATCACAATAACCTTTAAAATACAAGTTCCTACATAATTAAATATGAAATCTACAAATTTACACCATACCCCCTCACAAAAGCACAAAAAAGGTGCACGTTGCAACATAGTGCCCACAAAAAAGGTTGAAAGTATAATAAAAGAGTTAAGACAACCACAATCTTTTATATATTATAGTTTAGAGTTGATGGTTTGGGTTGAGGCTATTCGAAATACTATAGTACATAAGAGTAGATATGTATATGGGTTGATGTGCTAAACGGATTGGATCATACTGGATCCACGATTTTTTTATGTAAGATCTACAATCCGATTCAGTCCAACTGGATTAGTGATTTTTCAATCCAGTCCAAGGGATCAAAAAATTGATCCAATTAGTGATAATTGGTCTGGACTGGTCTGGATCAGCAGACTAGTGCAATCCGTGTGCATCTCTAAATGTGGGTGCCTAATGTTTCAGTCCAAGAAATCGACCATGTAGGTTATCCTCTTAGTTTTGGTCAATGCTCCGTTGGATTGTCCCAGTTGGTTAGTTGCCCATAGTTGGTCAATGCCCCATTGGATTTGAGTTGCCCTAGTTAGCTAGTTGCTCTAATTAATTGAAATCTCAATTTGGCTATCGCTCGTTGGACTTGAGGGGGAGTGTTAAGATTAATCTCACATCGGGTATATAAATACAAAATAAATGAGTTATAAGTTTGAATTGGAGACACCATCTTGCCTTGACATTTTGGTGAAGCATATACTTCAAACCTTAAGCCCTAATTCATTTCACATTCTCCTCCTATGTAAACTTGGACTTGGGAGTTTTATCCTACAAATTTTAATATACTTTGAAAAGGAAATTTGATCTTTTGTAACTTTTTTTTCATCTCACTAATTTTTCTGATGTGAAGTCAAATAAAAAAAAAAACCTAGTTTTTCTAATGATCCCATGTCCTTGTGTATATTTCTTAATTTCATACAGGTGGTTTTATGTAGTTTTCATGAATAATTAAAGCGACACCTAGTCACACATGTAACCTGTATTTGGCTTGTGTGCTACTATACGTGGTTGTTGTTAGTTGAAAAGAAATTAACTAATTGATAGGACTTAGTAATTGAAAGCGACAATATAACTTTCTAATATAATAATTATAATTCTTATTAAGATTTTGATTGTCTAATGTTATATATCTTAATCTAATTGTCGTTCTCATTGAGAAATTAATTCTTTCTCTTTTTTTTTTTTGTCAAGGTGAGAAACTAGTTCTTTTATTAGGCAAAGATTTGTAGTGTTGTTTTCATCAAATCTTGAATAGCTCGCAAGTATGCTTTTTGTTAAGAATCTTAAAAGGGCTTAGTTGATAATTAGTTTTTGAAAATGAATCACGAAGGATCATTAACTCAATTTCATTAATTATAATCATCTGACTTGATTTATCAAAAATATTTTATGTTATGATGACTTTTTTTTTTTGAAAACTAAGACGATTGTTTTATAATCATCTGACTTGATTTATCAAAAATATTTTGTTACAAAGACTTTATGTTAATGATAGCTAGAATTAAGGCTGCCTATGCCTTAATTACATCGTTGATGTAAATAAATTAAGGCCATGGCTATCCGCCCCCAATGTTTTGCTTTTCGTATCCCCAACCTAGTGAAATTCTCCAACTACCCTTCCATATAAAAGAGTTTTTACTCACACATACCCCCAGTCACCCCCACTCTTTCATATCCCAGTCACCCCTCTCTTGAATCTTTCATACCCCAGTCACCCCTCTCTTGAATCGAACTCTCACCTCCGACCCAAATTCGACGAAATTTGAGCGAAATCCCATCAATTTGATGTCGTGAATGCATTCTTCATTTCTTTTAATATCGATTTTGAGATATTTTAGGTTTTTTTTTTTTCCTTTTTTGAGTTTTGTATTTCTTGTGGTTTTGTTGTTGGGCTTAAGGCTTTGATTTGAAGCTTGAATCTTGCATTTTGGGAACAAAGTTTCGATGAAATCGAAAATATCTAGCGATTCTGAGCAAAACCCACTTTTTGTTTTCGTCATTTTCATGTATATATCTTTTAAGAATTTGAAATTTTTTATTCGTTCTTGTTGCCCGGTGGTGTCAGTCACACAGGGTCGACAACTTTAAAGAAGTGTCAGTTGAATCCCTCTGTCACCCATTGAGACCAAGTGTGGCGGCCCCAAATTTCCCAGGCCGCCCCGTGGTCAGCTACCTCCCCCTGCCTCAGCTCCGGAAGTCGCTGCCACGTGTCCCTCTGCCTTCGTACTTTAGGTAATTTGTTAAAGTCATTTAGCTTATCATTTTCAAAGAAATTAACAGCGGAAGAATTTAAAGTTTAACAAAATGCATTCATATTTATATATAAAAGTTTTTGATCAAACCTATAGTGGAAAACCCATTTGTATCTTGTGCATACGAGCGATCAATCAGTAATAAGATATGTATACCAGTACAAGTGTGTATCCAGTTTCCCAACCCAAAAGATAATACAAAATATCAAAACATGATAATATCTACACACATACCAGCAGGCATCGGCGTAGGCAAGTCAGATAAAATCGTCGATGATCCCCTTGCCCCTGCTAGTCAAATGGAGTTTCACTTCACAGAGACGTTGACGTGGCAGCAGTGATGATGTGTTCGATGACGTGACAGGCGCTGTTGGGCTTACAAGCAGAGGGCGTGGGTCACGAGGCGGCCTCGGAAATTGGGGTCGTCATATGACAAATGATGAATATGGGAACATGGCATAGGCCAAATGTATTTTAAAAGTTGTGTACGACAGATCAAAGTGCCGAGTGTCGGAACACTCGAGGAAACTAATAATTATGCTTTAGAAAGGGTAAGAACCAGGTGTGTGTCACCTAATGGAGTCACCAAGTTGACTTGGTTGGACTAAATCTTGGCCACAAGATGTGCCTAATGATGTGTACATTACTTAAGATCAAATTTGGAGAGAGCAAGTGAAGGTTTTGGAGAGATTTCTTGGTGATTTTAAAAGGAGATTAAGCTAGCCAACAATAGGATTAAAGTGAACATCTCATTCCATTTCCAGCTAAGTTTTTGCGGTTTTAATGGTGGTTGATGGTAGTGTTAATTTTCGTGTCGCAATATAAAATCAATTAATTTGACACTAAATCACTTTAAATGGTTTATTTGGACACCAGGGACATAGGAGACTATAGTTGAGTATCGGATACGCATCCCGAGATATGAGCGGGGTCAGTGTGACTGGCCCAAAACTTGAGGTTGCCATGTCATGCGCCACGGACCCACAACCTTGCACGCCAATGCTCTGTTGTATCCCACGCGCATCATACGTCACTTATTCTTCAATAATTAGAGTTTTAAATTCAATTTACAACAATTCGGCAAAATACTTAATATTATGAAATAAATGTTAAACTCAAGTCCTTTAGAGAATTAACTTAATGTGGAAAATCTGACAAAACACCATGCACATAACTGAGGCAAAAATAAACAAAAATTTATATACACGTATTTAGTGTTTTATAGGTCCCATAAACTAACAAAAATAATATATAAATACATAATGTATCTCAAAAACTCGAGCTGAAGCAGCAACAAACCATAAATAGTCGTCTAGTACTTCTTTATCGTTATTCTTGCTCGACGAAGGATCTGCACTTTGTCACCCAACAAATACAGTGATGAGTCTAGTGAGTAAATTCTTAAGAGAAGTCCACACAATAATCATGAAATAAAATTGATAAATCTACGAGACATGTGAATATGACATCTAGCAACAGACAATCACATTTCCATGGTTGTAGGCAACATACATCATTTCAAAATAGTAGCAAGAAATATAAAGTATCGCAAAATACTTCAAAAACAGTAGTAATTAAATAAACTGCCTCAACGTTAAGTAGTAAATAAATCACCAACTGATTAACCATGATAAATCCTCTTACCTACCCCGGCCGACATATCGATAAAATAAGATAGGAATCCACGTATATATACCATTCAAGAATCCATTGACTGTAACGACCCTAAAATCTAACTCATGTCACATGTCATTTTGGGGTGTACGTTGGCCCACTTGCCGTGATATGTATGTTCAATTCTCGATCGTCGACACCGAGGTATGTTATTTTTGTTCAGTGTTTGTATTACTTATTTATTTACCCGAATGTAAATTCCAATGTCTTAAACATGTAAGGATGTTTGTGTGTGAACGTGGGTGTTAAGAAACGAGTTCGGCTTGAAAAAACGTACGTTACGAGCACCGAGCGAATGGTTGTCTAGTAATTAGTTGTTCGGGGGATAATTGAATTAAAACACTGACAAAATGCAATTTAATTAATAAAAGAACATTGTGAACGTGTCTGATACGTTGGTACGTCTGTGAACACACGACGATGTGAGTTATGGTGCGGTTCAGGTGCGGGAACGCCTGGGAAATGGATAAGTTTGAGTAGGAAATCAAAGATAAGTCAGATGGAGTCACCCAAATGAGTCACTAAGTGGAGTGTGGAGTGGTTGACTGGTGTAAACAAGGGCCTTAGGATGGTCCTCGTGGTACGTGTGTGTGAATGATGATGAGGGGGTATAAAAAGGTGCCATCACTTTTTCTCTCTCTTATATCTCTCTCCAACCGATTTGAACAAAGAAGGGCTAGATTTTCGTAGGTTTCGAGCATGAATCAAAGGTCGAAGAGCGAGCATTTACGCATATTAAGGTGAGATCTTGGTTCACCTCTCCATTCTCATTGTTTTGAAGCTAGTTTTTCGAGTTTTTGTCGCGACGATTTCGGACACCAAATTGGGATTTTGATTTTCTATATTTTTAGGGTTGATTTGTGATGAATTGATCATCATGGAATGAATCTAATGTGGTATTTTGTGAATTAGCGAAGTTGTGGAATATTTTGGACATTTTTGTTGAATTTTGGTCAGATTTTCGTATCGGCGATTCGCAAACGTTTTAACGATGGTTTTGGGTTGGCTTGGACGTCCTTATGAGTGTGGAATAGGCTCAGAATGCGATGACACGAGTCGGGGGTTTCGAAAAACCCCGAATTAGTGTTCTAGCTTAGACGCCGCGAGAGACGTTGTAGAGCCCAAAACTCCACGGCGTCGATCACGGCATCGAGGGTAGTAAGCCCTAGGAACATCACGCTTTAAGTGACGCCATGCAGAGTTTACACCGAAAACTACAAAGACTGCAGTAGTGGTAAGCTCGGGGTCGAACCTCAAGGACTAGGCTACTGACTTAGGTTTCTAGGGAGAGAAGAGAAGAACAAGAAATTAAAAGTCTAGGTATCTGGCTTCACAGTTTATGCCAAACAACTTTGGGAACAATTCCATTATTCCGGTTTATAAAAGATATGAGGCTAACCTATGATCTAGTGCAGGTATAGACCCAGTGACGCACTCGGTTCCTCGCACTTCCTAATCTCAATAGCCAAGGTAGGATCGTTGACTACTTCCCTAACCAAACATGCAACCTGATCGCTAGTGCTCCAGATTTAACATATTGGTCGCATTACTTCGATTCGTGAAGGTACTACACCTAGACAACCGGATCGCTAGTGCTCCCGATTTAACCTAAGGTATTCAACCGGTCCCAAAAGGGTCTAATCAATTGGTATGGTCAATTGCCACTAGTGTGGTCTTATTGCACAAGGATGAGTGCTTACGACTCTCTGACATATAAATCAAGGTTTAAACTAGTGTTTAAACTCAATTGTTTAAACAATACCAAAGAAAATAAATCATAGAAGAGAATCAATAAAATCATGCATAGATAAACCTCATAATGGTATCCCAAGTCATAAAGCTCGACCGATCCACCATCAACCTAGTTGAAGGGCATTAACTAAACTAAAGCCTAGTTGAAAAATAAAATAACAGACTAAACAAAGGTAAAATTTAGTTTTTCTTTCGTTTCAGAATCTACTGGTATTTATTAGAATATTTTAAGTTCGTTGAAACCCTCAAAATCCCCAATTTTTATGCGCACATATGGAGGATAGAGAGAGCTTGTTGAGTGCTGGGAATTAAGGAGTCGCTACGTGTATGCAGCTGATTGGAGGGAAGTGGAGAGAAGCTGACATGGCGCGGTTTAATTGGAGAAGAAGTGGTGGTGTGACATGTTGGAGATGGGTTAAGCGATCGACACGTGGCAGCAGCAAGAGACACGCCAGCGTGCATTTTCTCGAATGAGTGGGAGAAGGTTTGACCGGACACGTGTCGCAAGCAGAGTGGTGGAGATGATTTCGAACTGAAGATCTGGCCTTAAATTGTACTGCGATTTTGAGCCCCTTCGAGTCCGAATTTCGTGATACTTGTGAAAGAAGAAAATGTCCTCTTGAAGTCTTCTTTCCAACAAGACTAACAACGAGTCATTCTGACTTTGGATGTGAAAGTTACGCCCTCTAAACTAAATAACTGTCAATTAAGCTTAATACACACCTTTGGTCCCAAAAACACCCGACTTGCGTAAAATCCCTTAAACACATAAAACACACATTTATCACTTTAAAACAAGATAAATATAGTCCATTAAATACTAATAACCTACACTAAATCATGCCTAAATGGACACTTATCAGTCTCCAAGGTGCTACTCACAGCGTTTAGGGCAGATGGCACTTCAGACTCGCGCTTTAAGTGACGTCGCCGAGTTTTGACCCCCACGACGTCACCAGCGACATGACACTGTTCATCAGGACATTTTTTTAAAAAAATTATGATCACTCGAGTATCCAAATGGGTCCGAATATGACCCAATACCTAGGAAATCGACCAATTACACTAATGAGTAAAATTATGGAAAATTGGATAAATTATGAAAAATCAATTGAAATTGTAATGAAATGTATACCAAGGTAATTGCCAGGACACACGTGGATTCGTAAGAGACGAGTCAGGACGTGTGAGTGTGTGGTTAGCTTTGGATACAGGTAAGTAAACCAATATGAAATTTTACAGTTATTTCTTGAGCTTTAATTTGTTTTATTATTATTTTGAGCCCAGATTTGGCATTCTATTCTTATTTAGTTGTCCAAGGGCAAGTGAGTCAATGGTAGTCCTTGGAATATGGTCATTTGAGGTAACATGCTAGAGCCATGCCCTCGGGATGCACTGCATTGGTTACTAATTGTGCGAAGAGTGGGTTCTTAGTTGGATTACTAGGAAGTCTCACTAGTTCGTTGGATTTAGGGCTTGTTGGGTGTTGACTACGTCCTAGAATATGAGTTTTATAGGGTTTTCCCTTGACTCAACGACCGTTTGGTCGGGACTACTTGCGCTTCTCTACTTTGATTTCTGGGACACTCATATTAGATTACTCAGTTATTTATTTACAGTTTTTTATTTATTCATCCATTCTCTGTACCTTTCTTTCTATCGGCATGAATATAGACTGGTTTATTGTTTTGAAATGCTATATATATATGTCATGCTTATCGTTACCTGGGCTTTCATTCTCGTGTTTGACTAAGTGCAATTCCGCAGTCGAACAAGGGGAAGGCTCCACAGCTAGGTGATTTGATTTGAGGACACCAAAGTGGTTCTCTTTTTGACTAACGTAGGTGGATTTTGTATTATTGTACGTATTTGTTTTGAAACATTGAGATATGGGTTATGAAAGATGTAACGACCCTAAAAATTTAACTCATTCTGCGTGTCAATACAGGTGATACGTGGGCCCACGCCGTGGTACAATCATCAATTCTCGGACGTTGACGCCGAGGTATGTTAGTTTTGTATTGTGTTTGTATTATAATATATTAATTTGTAAATTTTCAATGTTCCTAATGTGTGAGGGCATTTATGTACGAACGTTAGTAGTCTGGGGAATAAACTTAATTAAAGACATTGATAAAATACAACCCTAAATTTATCGAAATAATCGGTACACAATTCGACCAAGTACGCAAGACACGCAAAATGCGGCGCGGGTCGAGTCCGGATTGCACAAAGGAAGTTGGTGGATGAGACTGTGAAAAGACCAAAAGGGCAGTAAATTTGTAAAGGGTATGGATAAGGGTGGGGGGTATTTGGTCATTTGACCAAAATACCCAAATATCAACACGCCACTACCACCATTCTCAATCGAAAGAGAAAAAGGAGAGATTGAGGAGAGGGGAGCGGGGGTTCGATGGAGAGCGTGGACGCGATGTCGAGGCGAGATTCAGGTAAGGTAGGTGTTGATTTCGTTGTTAGTGTTGTCGCTGTTGTTGTCATTGTTGTTGTCGAAGTTGTTGTTGAGGTTGTGGTTGAGGGGTTGTATATTTAAATGGTGGTGATTGATGGTGAAAATTAGGTGTTGATGATGGTGGAATGTTGAGTGTTGTTGTTTAAACCAAAAAAAAAATTGTTGTTTGATTGGAACGAATAGTGTTCGTTCCAACGAACATGACGAAGAGGTGGGTCGGGTCATAGGTCTAACCCGGTTGGGCCAGACCGAGCCTGACCCAGTTGGACCAGGTCCTGGTTTGACCTGGTCAGGGCGGTCCAAACCCGACCCGGGACCCACCCACCCATTATTATATTAATAACTAATTATTTATTTCAATTAAATATATAAAAAAGGATTTTAATTGAAATAAAATTCCAGAAAAATAGGAAAAATTTAGGAAAAAATTTGAAAAATTATAGAAAATTATATTTTCATCAAATAAAGAGAAATTTGTGAATTTTTATAAAAAGTGAAGTATTCGGGGTTCTTACGAGATGTTATGTCGAGGTTTTTACCTCGAAAAGCGTGAAATTGGCCAAAATAGCAAAAAATTTTGAAAATCATAGGAAAATTAAAGAAATTGATATAAATTGCATTATCAGGGTTATTGTACACACGGAGACTGTAAAGGCGTGTTGGAATCCGTGTGAGCGCAAATTAACTTGGATGAGGTAAGTAAACCAGTGAGGAACGCTACAGTTATTTCTTGAGCTTTGAATTATTAATGATATTGTTTCGATGCTATCTTGTCATTTCATTCCTTTTGAATTGTCCTAAGGCAAGTGTGTCAAGTGTGATCCTTGCAGAATTCTGGGTTCACGGTGTATTATACTGAGGTTTACGGCTGGGGATACGTGATTGGTTGTGATGACATGTACGGGGGAGTTCTCCACCAGATTGCTGGGGACTCTACACTCGCGTAAGGGTCTTAAAGGAGATTATGTCCTCGACTCCTAGCCTTTGAGGATATTTTGTCGGTTTAACGACTTTGATTGGTTGGGACCACTTGTGCCTTTTCCTTATATTCTGGGACACTCAATTTCGATTGCTCATGTGTTTATTCACAGTCTTTACATATTCATGCACTCCCTGTCCTTTTCTTTCTATTTGCATGAATTGACTGTTCATTTATTTAATTCGAAATGTTGTATTTATTATTGTTCCTATTTGGCGTTATTTACCTGGGCTCGTCATTCTTGAGTTTGAGTGAGTGCAGATCCACAGTCCAGTAAAGGAAAGGCCGTGCAGATAGGCCATATACTTTGAGCGACCCTCCTCTGCTGACATAGGTGAATTTTTGGTTTTATTAGTTACTTATATTGTTTTTGTATATGGGGTTATGGGTTGAGAGATTTTTGGATATTATGACTTGGATGACACTCTCCTTGATTTACATGGTATATATGATATATGGGGTTCCACTTGGAGCTTTTGAGGTTAATTGATTAGTTAAGATTTATAGCTTCCGCTTTATACTTTGATAACTCGCTAATTAATTGACTTCACTTTTAAATGATTAATAAATAATTGAATGGTAAAGATAGGCTCACTGGCCTTGCGCGACTCGGCGGGATTGGCTCGGGGTGTGGGTCCAGGCCGGGCAACGCCCGATTCTAGGATTGTGGAATTTGGGGCCGTCACAAGAAATCTTGGGACATGTATATTTTGGTGGTACTCTCCTCTGACTTGATATGTTGTTGATGATATACATATATGCAGTTGTCTTAATTGCGTGTCTTTGAGTTAGTTCATTTAGTTTTAGGATTTCAATCCTTCAACTACGATATGATAACTCAATAATTTGATTAACTCAACTTTTAATTGTTTAACATTGGTAAATGGTAAGGCTGACAGGACTTGCTGTGACGACCCATCTCCTAATCTAGGGCACTGCCCGACCTAATCCCGTAATTAAGCCCTAATTTTGATCCTTTAAGACTTAATTGTGTATTAGTTAGCCTTTCTATCCCTATTTCCAACTTGATCACATTCAGGATAAATAATACACTAATCCTACCAATTACAACATTTTATAGTTATTTATAAATGTAACAGTTTAATTAATTAGCGAAAGTCTTTTAAAATTTAAACTAAAATAAATAAATAGTTTATGTAATGACCCAAATCTAATTTGTCGTTATTTGACACATGGTAGCAGACGTGGATGCCAAACAAGACATGTGTGAACCCAAGCGTTAGGTCAGGGCACGCAATTATAGGTATACAATCTGTTGTGTATGTTGTTTGTTTTATTTGCGATGTAATTGTTTAAATTACATTATTGGCATCGCAATGTTGTGTGTTAGATTGTATATGTCGAGTGAGACAGTGTGACAAAAATTTGCCTTGAGTAGTGTGTAGACATGAGAACCGGGGAGGCGAATGGTTAGTACACTAGGATGGGGGTTAATATACACACAATAAGCGACAGTATAAGTTAAATAATCAATATAATGTCGTATATACGTGAGTGATGCAAATGTACGCGTTGGAAAGTTGAAACTATTCAGGACCGGACGTTGGAACGCCTGAGAGTTGGCTTGGTTGGTGTGTTGGTTAAGTGAGAGGTGTGAGCACAAAGTTTCAGAAAGAAGTCATCAAATGGAGACCATTTGACCACATCTTGGCCATCAAAATCAGCCTTGGGATTGGATAGACACATAAGACGATATTTCCTATATAAATATCACATTTTTCCAACGTGTTACCACATTTTCTCTCTCCTCTCTTCATTTGGATGAAAATCAACAAAGGAGACTAGGATTTTGTGGTGGTTTGAGCTCATTTGGAGGTGATGGATCAAGTTTGGTTCCACAAAAAGGTAAGATCTACGATCCCCATCTCTTTCTCTATGAATCAAACTTATTTTCTTAGGTTTTGACGAGATTTTCGAGAGTGCGAGTTGAGCACACCAGCTAGGGTGGTGTTGCTATGGTTTTAAATGTGATTTTAAGCAACAATATTTGGTGTGTATGTTATTATTGAGGTTGTTGCTATGAGTGTTCAATGAAATTATCAGTTTTGGCGAGAAAACCCGGGGTTTGCGTCTTAGATAGTTTTCGTCGAGGGGTTTCGATAGATTATGTTATTTTGGATGTGGCGTGAGCGGTTTGGATGAGCGCGGACCACGGCAACGAGCCGAGGGGGTTCGAAAAATCCCAATAATGTGTTCTGGCTTGAACGCCACCAGTCGCGCTGTGGCCACAATGCCACCCGCTACGCCCAAACCAGAGGCGTAATACCACCCACGCTTTTATATAGCATCGTGGTGGGATGTACTTGACGATGCCTGTCATGGCGTCCTGGACACCGCGAGGCATGCCGTGGAGATGTTACACACGACGACGTCTAGAACAATGACAGACCATAAATTTTAAATAAAATTGAAAAATTTGTGGATATATCTAGGGGTTTTTATAACTCATTTAAATGGTTTAAGGAGTGTTTTCACCGAGGATTTGACATTGATTAATGATTTCCGGGGTTAAGGAATTGATTGAAATTTTTGTGAATTCAAGTTTTAGGTGATATTGAGAAGTAGTGACACGCAGTTTGAGCGTGTATTTGTACATTGGTGTTAGTAGAGCACGGATTTAAGGTATGTAGTATCCCAACTGAAATTCATTTGATTATTTATTACTTCGATATTTGAATTCTAGCCCAGTTGTTTCATTTACTCTACTTTCTGGCATTTATTTACGGTCAGTTAAGTTTACTCCTGTCGGGTTTATTCTGTTACAGGGGGCATGTGATCCACTAGGCCGTAACATGTATTCTAGTGACATTTTGGTAGATAGATGACCTGAATGTTGATTTTTACTATACACATGTGGGTGCACCGTGGTCTACACCGGCCACCTAGCGGACAACAGAGATTTCAGTTAATTCGAGTTTACTCACTAGCGATACCTGGGTGATAGTCCGAAGTATGGTGCTAGTCTGACCTAGATCGTGCACGTACTTTGATTATTCACTGCTATTGGATATACAAGTGAGGGTCCTTCCCAATTGTCTGAATCTTTTCTTCTGCTTATTTATTTGATAGTCTTTTGATTCTAGCATTTATTTATTTATATTTACTCTTTGAATTTCCTTGGGATTACTCATTTGGACTCGTCATCTATTTTGTTGTAATGGTTGAGTGCAGACCCCAGTACAAGCGGAGGGAAATGCAAGGTTAAGTATTTCTACTGACTGATAAGCTATTCCCTACTCGTATGTGTGTTTACTTTATTTGTTTTATGCTGGGTTTTGGGATATTGAGCAACAGTTGGACTTGTATATGACCTATTTAGGTCCTTTTGATGATTTGACTGGACATGACAGATGTTTTATATATATATGATGATGATTTTGATAGGTTTTTCACATTAGGAATGATGCTCTCATATAATTTACAGTTCTTTGATATAACGACTTATTGATTAAAGTCTTCCGCTGAATTATTTAAGGTTTAACAGATGATTTGAAGTCCTTAAGCTAGCTAATTATAATTTCATTTGAGTAAGTTAGCGATAATGAGTTGATTGATGATTTGGTACACGTGGAACACAACTAGGCCGGTATAGGTAGGGTTGTGGGTCCATGGTGTACGACGTGGCGGGCTTCAGATTTTGAGGTCTCTACAGTTCAAGTGGGATTACTCACCCTAAAGCAATTTCCTAGCTGATTTTCAGGCCTTCGGACGCCCGAACTCGCGTACTTGGACTCTCGACACACTTCCCTATCTCCTTGAAGTGTTTAACATGGTTTAGAGTGGTTTAGGGTCAGTTTAGGTTGAAGTTTAAAAGTTATAGAAAATTGTTTAGGAACTGCTGAAAATTGAGTTTCTAGAACACCCAGCGTGCTGGCTGTACTCACCGAGCTGGCTGAAAATGCCCAGCGCGCTGAGTGCAAAACCCAGGATTCCTACAACGAAATTCTGGGTTTCTACAACTTGGGATTTCCTTCCCCATCGTCCCTTAGACCCCCTGTTCTCCTCCACCAAGGGCCTAGAACACCCTCCTCAACTCAAACATACAGCAGACACTTCATTCATCATTAAAAACATCAATTTAAATGAAGATTTAAACATGCATGTAAGGGATTTTGGGGAAAAACACAAGAAAAGTCACTAACCCAAAAATATGATTTTTAGAACTGATTTTCAAAATTTTTGATGTTATTACTAGTGTTTTTCGACAAGGAGTTCAAATATGGTGTTAGATTTCAAAAACAAACTCGTTTTGTGGCTCAAAAATTAGAAATTCGAAATCATAAGAAAACCCCAAAAATTGACAAAACTTGTGAAAATCCAAAAATTGAAGTTTGAGATGTAAACCAAGGCTTCCATTTGGATTCAAAACAACTTTTAAAACTAATTTGAAACTGATTACACAAAAACCCCCTATGAATCCTAGCCAATAACCCATAGTTTGAATGTATTAGGTTGTAGAAATGTTACCTAGGTTGTAGCTTGATGATCTAACACCTTGGCTCCTTTTTTGGTTGTTGAAACCCTCCCTTGAGCTCTCAATTTCCAGCACTATTTTCACTAGACAACTCTGGATTTTTCTCCTCTTGAGACCACATGCAAAGTGAAGCAACAACAATAGGTTTAGGCTTATATAAGTGTTGGTTTCATCACTTTATCAAACCTCAACCTCAATGAGATCATTTGGTCAAGAAACACTCCTACACATCACTTAAATCCATCCAAGTGACTTTACATTTGACACAAAATTTTGTGGAAGTGTGTGCTAGCACGTATCCCGAGGTAAGTGTAACGGCCCAATTAATATTTGCCGTTATTTTATGACGTCATTACAGACGCGGATGCCAGTATGAATGTTCGTGGGTTCCACAGCGAGGCTGGAGTGTGTCCAGATTAGGTAAATAGTATTTTGTGTATTGTTTTGGTTAATTTGCGATGTTTATGTTAAAATAGGTTAACGACATCGCGATGTGTGTAATTATATTTTAAATTGACGTGTGAGATTGTGTGATGAGTATTCGCATCGATATGCATGTCGACGCGGGTACCGGGTAGATTAAAGACGAAATTTTAAGTTGAGAAAAAAAATATTATACACATTAAATGGATTAAATGTGATAAAATACGTAAATTGGTGGGCGCCTAGTAAAACGCGGGGTCGTGGTCGACACGCGTAGGTGGTACGATAGTGTGCACGTCCGAGTACGCTCGTTGGCGCGCACGACGAAATTTTAGGCGCGAAAGTATAGGTAAGTATATATATTTATATATATATATATGTATATAAGGAATTTATATATATATATATAAATATATATTAAAAATCAGAAAATAAATAAATAATAATGAAATGACCAAAAAGGGCATGAACTTTGTAAAGAGGAGGATAAGGTTTTAGGGGCAAAAGGGTCATTTCACCCCAAATATTTGATAAACACCACCGTCACCACCATTTTCTCACATTTTGAGAAAAAAAATCGAAAATAAGATCGATGAGGAAAGGAGGAGAAATCGAGAGAAGAGGAAAAGAGAATGAGCTCGTGTTGGAGAGGCGAATGAGGTGAGTTTTTGATGTTGTTATGTTGTTTTTTGTTGTTGTTGTTGTTGTTGTTGTTGTTATTGTATGTGTTGGTGGTGGTGGCGGTTTGGTGATTCGGTGGTGGAGGTGGGGTGGAGCTCGAGAGCTTGGACGAACTGCTAGAGCAGTTCGTCCGAGGAGGGAGACGACTCCCATGTCGTTTCCCCTCTCCCTCTCCCTCTATAGATTCAAGAAAAAAAAAATTGGTGAAACAGAGGTGCTGTGCGCCTCTGTTGGAGAAGAAGACCCAACCGGGTCGGGCCAACCCGGCCCTGTCCTGGGCGGGTCAGGCCGACCCGGTTGGCCGGTTCGGTTGGGCCAGACTGGACCCGGGTGAATCGAGTCCGGTTCAGCCCAACTCTAAAAAAGAAAAAGAAAAAAGAAAGAAAAAAACAGTTTTGAAAAAAATAATCTGAAAAATTAATAGAAAATTCAGATAAAATAGGAAAAAAAAATTAGAAAAAATATATTTTGATCAAATAAAGGAAATTTGGGATTTTTTTGGAAATGTTGGCGAGATAATAGTCGGGGTTTTAGCCTTGAAAAACGAAAAATTGACATAATATATTAAATTGAAGCTAATTTAATGATAAATGGTAATAGGTATAATTCGGCTGATAATTTGAATTGTCGACATTTATTGGAGCTGGACTAAGGTTTGGTTTTCGGAACGAGGAGTGCGATTTGAGGTGTGTAGTATCCCAATTGAACTTCACTCTAGTATTTACATTTTGATTTATTTGAATTCAGTTCTGTTTATTCATTATTCTTTACTCCATTTCATTATTGCTTTACGGTGGCTGAGTACTCTCACCTGGTGACTTTACGGTAGTGGAGTTACTCCTACCTGGTGTCTTTACGGTGTTGAGATCACTCCCCACCTGGTGCTTATTCGTTACGGCCATAGAGTCCACTAAGTCATAGCACTTGTCTAGGCATACGCCGGTGAATAGGCTACCCGGGTATGGTAGGCTTGTGTGGGTGTGTCGTGGGTCTACGCCGACCACCTAGAGGGTCCAGGGCTAACCCATTAGTGTGTTTTCATGGGCCGTGCCTGGGGAAAAACCCGAAGTATGACTTAGTGTGATTTTTATGTGCACGTACTTTGTTTCATCACTATATTTATGCATGCGATGGTCCTTTTTACAGTTGTCTGTATTCTTTTGCTCCGCATGTTTAAATAATAGTATTTAAAATTCCAGTACTTTTACTTCCGTAATTACTTGGTGAATTTCCTTGGGATTACTCACTCTGGACTCGTCATCTGTCTTTTTTGTGATGGCTGAGTGCAGACCCTAGTACGAGCCGGGGAAAGGGCAAGCTTGAGGACTACATTGATTGACAGCTCTAGCCCTTCTCGTACGTATGTTTATATTTACTTGTTTTATGTTGGGTTTTGGGACTTGAGAGATAGGTTGTATATTTTGATATTTTGAGGATTCTTAGATGATATGTATATGATGTACAGTTGATATGGTTTCCACTTAAGCATTTTGCTCATAATATACATGTTGAATCTTTATGTTGTTAGTAAATCTTCCGTTGCGTAAATTGTGGTTAAATGATATTAAAGGAATAAAAGTTAACTCATAACATCAAAGTTAACCGGAAATTGATTAATAATGGATAATTGGGCGTGGGACACAGCTGGCGGTGACGTGGACAGTTGTGGGCCCGCGTGGCCTCCCGTGGCGGACCAATGTGGAAATTGGGGCTGCCACAGTATGTCCTATGTCTCTCAAATTTTTGTTAACCACTATAGAAAATCTATTTGATTTGCATTATTTAAATACCATATGTTATGAAATAAATTAATTTAATTACATTTGACTAAGTTTAAACTTACCACAAGTCTAGCTACCACGTCCCCCAGTTCGCATGCAACTCGAGGCGTAGCTCCATTCACGTCTCGACGCCTATAACTGCATGAATCGACTTAATTAGTTTACAAATTTACATAAAACTAGACATACACTACAACAAATATAAAATATACCTCGGTCACGTGCCTCGGTCGATGTGTGCATCTTACATAGGTCCTACGTGTAACAACCCCAAATTTTTTTAATCGGACTTGTATCGCAATTGTCAAAAAATTGTGACCCGGCTACGTGAACACTGGTCAGTATTTCGAACTTCGGGAGTCGACACCGAAGTGATTTTATGATTCTTTGATTGTGTGTATTAGTATTTTAGTATTTTACGAGTCTCGCGCCGTTCGGGCAAATTTTTAAATTGAGTGAGGGTACGCCTATGTAAACGGGGAAGTAAAACATACAAATAAAGGAATTTTTATTAATTTAATAAATTAATTGATGGGACGTGGCGAGAAAACGGGCGCAGCGAGACAATTTACGGAGAAACATATGACCTAAGTTGAGGAAGCTACAATTTTATTAATAAAGTATAAATTAGACATGAAGAAATTTATTGGAAGTGGGACCGCCTCGAGAATCGAACGCGGGACACGGTGCACCGAGTAGGCGAGAATTTGTGTAACTTTATTGGTAATTTAATAAAATTAATGGGGTTAATTTAATAGGTTAATATGGATAGGATTGTTAAAGTGACACAAGTGAGTGAGGAGAACCATGAGATTTGCATTGAGATGTGTGGGTGTGTTGAGATGTGATAAAGGGACAAAAGACCCATAAGGGCAATCGTTTGTTTTGAGGTGGGTTAGAAGTAAGTTGGAGGGCAAAAGAGACATTTCACACTTGTCTTATATATATAAACAAACAAAAACCTAATCCACTATTCATTCATCCCCTCCACACACACACCGCACCTCATGTTCTCTCCAACCACCACCGCCCCTCTCCTCGTCAGCCAGCCCACACCTCTCGCCGGGACCCTCACCGGAGCCGACGTTGGAGGCTCGCCCCCTCCCTCGGTCTCTGCTCACACATTTCTCTCTCTCTCTCCCTTTCTCACTCACGGCCTCACTACACCTTCCTCATCTCACCGCCACCCTCCACCTCTCCTCGACGTCGACGAACCAAGACTGGTCCCCGGGACCCCGGCGGTGGACGAGCCCACCGGAGATCCGTCACTCTCTCTCGGTTTGTAGTTTTCTCTTGGTTTTGTTCTCTCTCACTTTCTTTGGCACTCACGGTCTCACTCTCTCCCACTCTCGGTCCATCCTTCCCTGTCTTGGCCGAGCACACCATGGGTTGTCGGAGGTCCAGAGGTGGCCGAGATCCACCTCTCTCGCCGGAGATCTTCCTCTCTCTCTCTCTCTTCTACTCTTTCTCTTCTCTTTTCACCTTGTTTTTTTCTTTATTGTTATGAAGCTGTTTTGTGGCTGTTTTCTTCTTTGTCATGTTTATGCCGCCGCCGGAGGCGGTGGCGCCTGGTCGAGGTGGTCGGGGATGGTCCCTAGTGGTGCCCCAAAATCCCCACATCCCCGGAGCACCCACGTTTGCGTCACATAGGGTGTATGTTCACTTTGTTTTATCAAATTTTCAAATGCTCGCTGTTTTGTACTTCTCGCCGGAATATGCATGTGTGGGCGGCCTGTCGGCCAAACCACCGCGTGTGGGGGTTGTCGGGGACCTCTCCATGACCTCGATGATGCCTCGCTGTTTTTGTTGTGGTCGATTTGGTCATGTTGGAACTGTTTTAGTGTCTTGAACCTAGGTGATGTTGTTGTCATGTTGTGTGGACTGTTTTGAGTCATCGTCGAAAATCCGTTGCGTGGCGACGCCACCGCTGTGCCACCATGATCGGAGAGGTCGAGTACCAAGCTAAGTCTATGCTTGTGTCTCACAACTCTCGGAGTGGCCTAAAACAGCGGCATTATTGATATTCTATGTCATTATGTAATGTTATGCGCGTTGTAACATTCTCGCCGAAAACCACTCGTTGTGGCGGTACTATCATCGACGCGATGACATGGGGAACTGCCGGAGACCTTACCATGCCCGCCATGGAGTCTCATAGCCCCGGAGCATCCATATCAATGATGACGAGTCGTAATGGTGGAGATACGCATGAGTTGTTTATATTGCGTTGAGTAGTTGTCAACGTGACGTAGGCGTGCACATGGCCTTTCCATGCTGTGTTGACACTCTACGAATGTCGGACCACACCCTGAGTTCCCTACTCACCGGTGTATGGTCATGTTAAGTTTCGTATTGAATCGTAATTGTTGGGCGACATCGAAGTTGTGTTTTCGTGTCGATGAATGGTTATGACGTCGTGGTCACGCCGCCGGTCCTCGAGACTATAGCGTGACCTATTTACGACGAAAGCCGAGCCTAAGATGTGTGATTAGGCTTATATATGTGTTGTGAATTCAAAATCCAAACGCGTTGTGTTTCAATGGGTTTATGGTCGTTGTATCGATTGGTTATTAAGTTGTCAAGTCATTACAAAACACGGGAAGTACTAAGAAGTTAACGTAGGGTTAGTTAATGACTCAACCCATTAATTAGAGTTTCCAACCTTGTCAGGTAGCGGGAAACTCGGGGATACGTACTAGGAACGCGAGTGTGTTGTCTACGGGTTGCGATAGTTCAGGTAAGTACACTTGTCTTAAAAAACTTGTGTACGTTAGTAAGCCAGTTAAGGAAATATCATGTGATTCATCTTCATTCCATTGTGTTTGCTATTACCTATTTGTTGGCATTCCATTCCATATTCCTTGTATGTGTGTTCTTGGCATAAGTGTGTGTCTCGAAGGTACATGCGGCCTGCACTAGAAGGGATAAAACGCGGGCACTCGTGGCCACGAGTGTTTGACCACCCCTAGTGATTGTGTGATACCATGTACTGGATTGTTGTGGATTGTTGTGGATATTGTTGTGGTATTGTTGTGGATTTTAGACCACTTATGGCCTCTCTTGACTCGTAGAACACGCATGTTTCGATTGTTATTGCTTCCAGTCTACCTATCATGCACCTTGTTTATTTAACTTACTGTCTTCCAATTCCTGCATGATATTTAGACTGTCTTGATTGATAATTCATGAATTACTGTTATATTCTTCTGGCATTACTTTCGATTTCTCTCAGTTGCTCACCGTCTAGTTTGTGACGGTGGGTGCAGATATAGCGGAGTGCAGTAGAGGCAAAGAGCCTTGCTTAGGCGACTTTTTGTGAGGATTAGCTGCTGGACTTGAGGAACCCTAGAGTAGGTTATATGTTTTTGCTCATTTGTATATCGCTTTATATATGTATGTTTTTGGTTTATAGAACTTGGCATTTTTATTGAGATTAGTATCATGTATGTTGATTTATCGAATTGTACATGAATACGGGGTTTTCCACAATTTATAGAAATTCCTAATTTCCCTTTGATTGAGTTATTTCCCCTTGTTATTTCTTGTTTAGTCTTCCATTTGTGTATTATTGCAATAACTCTTTCATAAACTCGCTAAATTAAGTAAATATGAGGCTGACTAGGCTCGCCAGGTTGCCGAGTGATAACTCGGGGCTTGAACGGGTCTAGGCCGGGCGTACCCAATTGCATGGGGAAATTGGGGCCGTCACACTACGTCACGGGTCGGTGATCCTAATTAAGGAATTAATCAAGGGTTAGGAATTCAGGCCGTGACACTTGTGTGACTCAGTGAGATTAGCTCGGGGGTCCACGTAAGTCTAGGCTGGGCGGGTCCAATTTTAGGTTGTGGAACTGGGGCCATCACAGTGACTAAAACCCCAAGTTTAGTAAACAACATGATCCCTCCAATAGTGTTACCCATTAGGAACCACCCTAATCCCTCCTGACGGTTGCAAGTATATCCTATTACTGTCGACATGAGCTCTATCCCAAGACGATTCACGCAAAGAATTTAGCCACCACTAATGTATATATACACAACCGAAGTTTATGTAGTGAAACTCGTGTGTGCCCACCAACAGACACATAAATATAATACGAATAAACCTCGATAAACTATGAATGCAGTGACGCATTCTCAATGGTTTTATGCACCTCAATGCGCGCTCAAATGCCCCAAAATAATCTCTAGTCAAATCTTATTCTCACATCGGGATGTTTGCCCGATACCGACTATGGTATTCCGATTTCTAGATGTCCTAATGAATCATTTAAATCTTAAAAACCCATAAATTCAAAATTTTATTATTTATTTTTATTTTTATTTTTCATTTTTATTGTTCTAGCGCCAACACCCAGGGCAATGTCCCTCACGCTGTGGGAGGCGGCGCTGTGGGTTATTCGCCCAGGACGTGACACAAAACGTCCAGGGCAGTGAGCCCCTGGACTTCACGTCGTGGGTGGCGCCATGGAGAATTACTCTCCATGGCACCATTTGCTGTGTCTCCCTTGCACCAAGTTGGGTCATTTTTTCGAAATCCTTCGGCCTATAGCCGTGGTCTAATCTCGTTCCAAACTCCTATAGTTCTCCAAAACAACTATAGTATGGCTTAAAACCTCAACAAACCCAACAAATTCGATAAACCCAACGTATTTCTGCCAAAACGCCGATAAAAACCGTTTTTTCCTTGACAACAACAACTTCCACAAATCCTTCACTTAATGCTCAAAACTACAACTAAAATCACAAACTCAACCCGAAAAACCAGTGAGCTCGACTCACATTTCGAAACCTTCGCCAAAACCTGCAAAATCCTGACCCAAAAAATGCAGAATGATTACAAGATTACAGATCTTACTTCGTATACTTGATTCCTAACTTCAATCCTCCTCAAATAAACAAGTTAAGCTCACCAAAACCACCAAACTTTGCTCAAATTTTTGGACTTGCTCATGAGAGAAGAGGGAAAAGGTGATGAGAGTGAGAAAACATCCTATTTATACCCCCAATCTCATTTCTTGTGTTGTGGTGACCTTAAGGCCTATCAAATGGCCAAGATTAGGTCAAAAAGTCCTCATAAGGTAACAAATATGGTGAGTTAGTCATTTGGTCTTATCCATCCTATAAACCAATTATTGGTTTCTTCGAACGTTCCAACACCTAACATCCGGCATCTTGAACCGCCATACACAAGTTCGACGACACAATTGGCCTAAGCCACGTTCCTATATCGATTAATTGCCACATTTAACTGTATTTATCTATGCAGTTTCAAAAAAAAACTGTATTTATCTATGCGAACCCTAACGGCCCCAAATCCACCAAGGCCCATCACGAGTGTCACGCGGGCCTACAACCAGCCACGTCACTGCTAATTGTGTCCCACGATCATCTAATTCACCAAATATCATTTTAAACCTCAAATTATATTCATTATTGTTATTTAGATTCAATTATTGAACTTCAATCATCTGTTATAACATCAAGCATCAACGGAAGCCTTTAAGACATGATAAATAAAAATAAAACATTCATGTCATATTTATAGAGCATTTATGAAGAGGTGTCAGACACACAACACCGACACCTCTGAAGAGGTTTCGAACACACAAAGCCGACACTTCTAAAAAGGTTTCAGCTGGATCCCTCCGTCACTTACTGAGATCGAGATATCTTCGCATTATCAGATGGAGTCGATCGAGCCTCTAAAGAGGTATTGACCATGTGTCTGAAACCTCTTGAGAGGTGTCGGCCTTGTGTGTCCAACCCCTCTTCAAAGGCGTCGTCTTGGTTCGTTCGAAACTCGCGGGCAACACTTCTTTAAAAGTGGGGTATGGGTAATAGGGTGAGCAAGGGTATTTTTTGAATTTTAAAAATAAAAGTAGGGTAAACTAAGTAAAAGATGGGGTATATAAAGTAAAAATTCAAAACTGAAGTCGGTTTGATAAAAAGTGAGTCCATTTAGCCTCAGCCTAAATTAAACTTAATTAGTTACGTGCACCTCATTGTTAGGTTACCATGTTTTGAAATATATTTTATAACAGTACTAAATTATTCTATCGGCTAGCTCATCAACATGACAACGTAGTAATAAAACTTAGCTACGTAATTCAATTATGATTATTATTATATACATACTAAAATTCTTTTTTTTTTATTCACGTTTGTGATTTTTTTTTCTTTAGCCACCACCGATTCTCTCAACAATCGGCGGTGGTTCCATTCAAATCTATTTTACTCTTTGTTCATTTAATAAACAATAGATCTAATCAAATTTGTGGAGATTGGTCCATCCTTGTTGCAGTGCATCTTCATCAACAGTATTGTGTGAATTTATGCGGCATGACGAATTGATTTGTCTTTAGTTTTTACTTTATAGTTAGTTTTCTTCCCTAGTTGGAAGTTTTTGATTTATTTTCTCCCTGTTAGGAAGTCTTATGTTTTCTTCTTCTTGTTGTAAAGAGTGGCCCTTGATTGTCAAACTGTTTCAATTTTGAAAAAAAAATCAAAGTAATAATAGTTTGTTTGCACAAATAGGATTAACGAATCAATGTACTTGATTCTATGTCTGGTTATGTATTTAGTCATGAATGATTAATGAAATTTCGATTTCTCTTCAAAATAAAAAATAAAACTTAGCTACATGCACCTTATATTGGAACGTTACGTTACCATGTTTTGAAACATATAAACTTCATTTTCTTTTTTATGAAGTCAAAACATATAAACTTCTTAATTAAATTTCCATCAACAAAAGTTTATTCAAATAATTTAATGCTCCGATTCGTTAGTAAATATTTATTAGTTCAGAATTTGCAAATAGAATTGCATTCCGTATGAAAACTTTATTTATTTGTGAGTCAATCTACCTCGAGCTAGCTTGAACTAATTTAAGCTCAAGCAAACTTTTGAATAGTAGCTAGGGGGACAAACCCGATAAAAATAATTACAATGATAAATATAATTTGGTAATAAAAAAATTAAGCAAAACTCATCATTTGGTCCCTGAACTTTGTGTTTTTTATATTTTTAGTCCCTCAACTTTTATTATTACAAATTTAGTCCTTAAACTTTTTACAAAGATCTACATTTAATCATTCCGTCATTTAAAGTGTTAAATTTCACTAACGTGAGTAACAAAAGTGTCGCGTGATTAATTAAAAAGAGAAAAATGATTTATATTACTAAACTAGACGACTCAAATTGACCAACAAATGTCCAAAAAAAATTAATTTCCTCTACAAACATAACTAGCTCAAAGTTTAAGGATCAAAATCATAAAAACTTAAAATTTTATAAACCAAATGTAAAACAATGATAGTTTAAAAATTAAATATACACTGATAAAAGTTTAAAACATGAAAGACTCAAAAGTTAAAAGACCAAGATATATATTTTAAAAAAATAAATAAATAGAGCACGAGTCATGAGAATCTCCCGAGTTTTAGCGAGGAGCCGTCACCGACACTCCAAGTTGCCGACATTTCCAGTTTTGACGGTAACGGCAACGGCAACAGTAAGGGTTCTCACACTAAAAACAACCCTCTCTCTTTCTCTCTCTGACATCCAACAAACAAAACCATCCCATCATCTCGTGATCGCACGATCTATGCCGAAATATACATTGAAACACGTGGCATCACATCATCATCATACATCATACATCATACATCGCAGTGACACATGCATACGTACATATATACATAAATATATACAAATGGAGGAAAACCGGGTATCGGTTTGACAAAACCGGCTCGCAGGATACGATGCGAAGCCCAACAGTGAAGCGTGCGCTAATCGCCACGTGTGAAGTGACTGGTGGGCCCGGCAGAGAGTGCGGTAAAAAAATAAAAATAAAAAGCAAAAGCACGTTATGGGCCCCACGTAGGGGGCCTGTTTGGTTTGGTAAGAACCAGGTGCCCGCACATCCGTCCCAGATTCCTTCGGATATTGTCAGGCCCCACTTGCTAACTCCAGGTTAATTTTGTAAGGAAAAAAAAAAAAGAAATGTTTGATTTTTTTTTTTACCAACCCTAAAAAGGTTGAGTCCTTAAAAATTATTTGGACAAATTCAAGCATTTGTGTCCAAAAATGATAAATGTTTATGGATTGATATTTTCTTGACTTGTATAGTTATTGGTCCTACTCAAATGTTTATTTTTGTTATAAATATATTTTACTATAAAATTTTTTAAATAAAGCTGATTTACTTGGCTCAACGTTTGAATTTTATAAATAGATGTCTTAATTATTGAGTCCTACACTAATAAATAAATTACTTTTAAAAAAAATTTACTTCTGCAACCTGATTAGAGCTTGAATTAGTTGTAAGCGTAAAGCTTACTGAGCTTTTATACATCAAATATAAAAAATAAAAATAACAATAATTCCTCCGTTATATTTAATGGTAAAATAAATGTAGTGGTTGCTTCCTTTTAAATTATACCTTCATTCAGCATTATAGTATTATTATTTTCAAATCTAAATGAGGAAATGATATATATTAGGCACCTCATCAAGTTATGACCCTAATTAAAACCTAATCAGATCATTCAAAATACAAATAAAAAACTTAAGCCAGTAATTCTGGTTGGTAGTTGGTAGATATCTGAATTTTCTCAATATTAATTGTTCTCAATTTTAATTAAGTTTCACCGATTATATATAAATATTATAGAAAAAAATACTAATAAATATTGTTTAGGTTTATACCACTATCACAAAAGTCAAATAAATTTTTTACTCCCTCCATTCCATATTATATGTCACATTTTAACTTCTACACAAGAATTAAGGTGACGATTAATTACCATTAAAATTTTATAACAAGACTAAATTATCCCCATAAATAATTTCATTTATTATAAGTATTATATAAAAAAAAGTGATTAATGGTGTCATTAACTAAATAGAATAGAGTTAGAATTAGAAATGAATCAACATTAATGCTTTCTTAATTTTCTAATGTGAAACGTATTAAGGAAAAAATGCCCCAAATGTGATAAAATATTTTAGTTGAAAACTAACAAAATACTAAAATATATAGGAGTAATTAAAATCTTTATTTCCCAAGACAAATATCCAATAATAAAAACATACTTAGAAATTTTAAAAATCCCGCTATGAGTTTGGACTCTGAGAGTACAAACAGATTTTTTGAGAGAGAGAGTAAAGCTTGGATCTTGTGAAGATGACAAATCCTAAAAGAAATAAGTATTGTTGTCCCGTTTTTGTTTTTGGGTTGGAGGAGTGTTTTATTTTTTATTTTTTATTTTTTTATTATTTTTTATTTTTTGTGATAAGTTGGGGAGTATTTAAATGGGGTTAGTCCCCCACCGACACCACAAACTCACGTTAAGCCCCAGTCCCTATTAATGTGTGTTGAGTGGCCTTGATTAATTAGTACTATAATAAGCTTAGAAACTTCCAATCACTCTCCTAATATAAATGCCACCTGGGTTTCAAAAGTTGAAAAAGTTGAAGGCGAAAAACAAAAAGAAGAGTCCACAAATGGCCCTTAATGTTTGGGACTCCGAAGGCTTAATTAATAGATCTTTGATTATCACTTAATCAATTGTTGCTTTCATAGCTTAATGATGGGATGGGCACAGTACTCATGTTGCCACTGTTTATGTTCATTGACATTGTAAATATAATTAAAAACTTGAACTTTAATAAGCACTTCTTTAAGGACCCTAAGAAAAACTATCTCCAATTAATGGCCAATTTACTTCATAATAATCTTAATTTTTATTTTTTTTTGAAACCCCATAATAATCTTAATTAAATAATTGAGGTTCAGTTCAAGGATTTAAAATACTTAGAATATACTAATCTAAACCAAATAGATGCTTAGAGGGTCCCTTTTTTCTTTTTTTAACAACATAAGATTCTAAGTATTTTTCAAAATGACATATTTGATGGTGTTAGAGATGTGCACACCGTGTCTCATATAGATTATGAACGATTTTAAAATGAAAAACATAATTTTTTAAGCCAAAATGAAAAATGTAACTGTGGATCTCTCCTTAATTGAATAGTATTAATGCCTTCTTTTAGAGTAATATTACGTATATGTGTCACTGAGATAATTAAGTCGGGGACAATAATAATTGTATTAGTTAAGGAAGATCCAAGAAATCGCGCACCAGCCCAATAGTTGGATTAGAAGGTTTCAAGATTGCTATTTCATTTTTTGATAAATTCAAGATTGCTAATTATATATCAATTTGTTTTGATTTCCGTAATAACTCTAAAGTTTGATTTTACATTTCAATTAGTTAAGTTCATATAATAATTGTTGAATTCCTTATGAGCAAATAAAACAGATGCTTGGTGGGTTTTGTTTGGTATTCCTTCTCAAGTCCGAAATTCATTATTATTGAGAGAAGTTCATAAACACGATTTTCTTCTAAAAGTGGAAGAAAAACATGTCTAGCTTGTTGAATTCAATGATTTCATGATTTTATTTTTGGGTGTATTAGAGCTTGATCCAAATTGTTTATATTTTAATGGGTAGTTGACAACCAATTGAAAACCTTCTAGTTTTTGTTTCTTTGCTTCTCAAAAGTAAAAGAAATACAGTTGGGATAGTGAAGGAAGTCACAAGTGTAGTGAGGTACCACACCAGCACTTCACATGAAAATATTGTATTATTTAGACTATAGATCCCTATCAGGTGGATCAAATGCTCATAGGATTGCAGACAAAAATCACGTTTGGCATCACACTGACAATTATACATGTATCTCTAAATCATGCACAATAATAATATATACTTAATATAATTGCATTAAAATCTTCTCATAACATCACATTCTCTTCAGATGACAATAATACAAGAAAACAGATAAGAAGAATGATGATGTGCCAACCTAGCTCACTCAATATAGATACTCAATATGTCTTCTCAAATCAATATGCATATCGACGTAAATATCATATAGTACTTCTTTAATTTTTTTTAACTACATCATGTACTTCTTTTTATTAAAAGTAATTCATTAACGGGTATAAAATACAGAATTTAGGATATAAGATATTAAGAAGTATCAGGGCATAAAAATGAGTTTTGTCCCTACCAATATGTATAGTTACACTTGCTCCTAAATTCCTAATTGTGGAAGTAATCCTCTCCCTATTGAGCTATATATGTCAATATATTCCACTTACATTTTCTCAAAAAAAGTTTATATATATATGATCATTATTAGATACTTATTTTTGTTATTTTATGAATTATATATGCATATTGTACAATTTATTCATTTATACAATTATACATAAAATATGTGTAGCGGAAATGATGAGCTTAGGCAAATTTATGATAAAACTCGTAAAGATAAAAATAAAAATTCAAAGATTCAAAGAAAAGTAAAGTAGCAACAATCGATGAAAAAATTAGGGAAGGATTGCAATAGTTTGAACACATCCAAAACGGTTAGAGTAAATGTCTTAGTTAAAAACTTGACACAATAAAAATTGAAGAACTCAATGATATAAGTCATCAAAGATATCTTGTGATGTATGCATTAGTTAACAAGAATGTTAAGGATTATGAAAACACAGCATCAACTGTGTTAAATTGAATGAAAAAAAATTTGAGTCAATGTAGCTAATCTAACTAATTTGAAATTGAGGTTTTTGATGTTATTGTTGTATTAAATGTATTAAATGAGGAGCATTGTCAGTCCTACAAATTTGATGTTTATGCAAGGAAATCACATTGCATGCAGTACATCATGAATGGGCACAACCAGCTTTCCTTGGAAGATCTCATGTGCATCATTAATTGAAGTAACTGAAGCTCACTGATGATTATATTATAATATGTGGTTGACAACCAATAATCATGGGGATTCTCCTTTGATTTCCTAAGGAAAATCTAATTATTAGTCAAAAGAGTGGCAAAAACAGTTGAGCAAACAGAGTAGGGCATCACATGACTGGTCTATGTGTATATAAATATTAGTTTCTCTTCCATGGAACTGCTAAGATTCTTATCTTTTAGAGACCATAGGTTTGGGAAAAAAATAGATAAACAAAAAGGGGGAGTCATGCATGGTACTCTATGATTGACAATTCATGGATCCCATCTGAAACTTGTTGCAGGCTTGCAGCATTATATTCTCTTGAAGTGTCTAGAGACAAGCAGAGTTGCTCAATTAATGACTTCCCTTCTTTTTTAATCCAATACTTCTATATATTTTGTTACAGAAATGTTAATGTGAACAAACCCTTTTTGTTGTAGATGTGCCTCGAATAATGTAAGATACATGATTTTAGGTGTATTTATTAATACACTAGAAAATAATTTATTTATTTCCTTATATATCAAAAAAAAAAAGAAAGCTATTTGTCAATTTTTGCCTACATAAATATGCATGAGCCCATGGATCTTCACCACTAACTAGGGTTGCTAGTGGGGTAGGGCAAGGCAGGGCGGGGTGAGGCGGGGATTGAAATTACCGTCCTTATTTCCACGGGACGTGGAGCGAGGATTTATTCTTCCAAATTCCCCGCGCCCCATTATTTTTTGTAAAATGTGATTTTGATCTTCACTCCTTAGTTGTTTTGCCACTTAACTATTTTTCCAATTTAACTAAAAAAACTATTTTTCCAATTTTTTTGAGGAAATTATTTTTCTCAAATTGAAGGATTAATTTAATTTTGTTTTCGATATTATCATATTAATTGAGTTATGAATTATCATACTTAATGTAATGTATGAGATTTCTAAAATTAGTATGACAGATGTAATTCAAAGATATTTTAAATGTAATTTTATATATCTTTTATGATACAATATGTTTAGTAGGATTGGTTTAATGGTAAAAATGAGTTTTATAGTTGGAGATCTTGAGTTCCATTTTATACATTACACTAGTCGGGATCCCAAGCTTCGCGCGCGGGCAAGACCGAATATCAATATATTTGTTAAAAATAAATTTGATGCAAAAAAGTTTAATTGGTTAAAAAGTCTTAACCTTTCACAACTTTTTTGATATTATATCATAACCTTTTGAGATTTGTTATTAAATCTTAATCACTTGTGATGCTAAATCAACAGTATTGTTGAGAGAAATCCAGTATCAATATTATCATTAATGATGCAGCTACTACTATTTTGATGTGTAGTGCAACACAAGTTGTAATTGCGTTACAACCGGCTTTAATGGTGTTCATCAATTCAACCTTATCTATTAATCTAATACTATAAAAATGGGTGCACAAATTTATAGGATTTGTTACTCTAGGTTTTGTATTTCTATTAGAATAGCTATTAGAATAGCTATTAGATTTAGTCGCTTCTAATTAAAATAGGAATAGTTAAAGTATGAACAAAAAAAAAGTGGACGATAGCATGCCACATCACATGCCAAGATAGAAAGTATGCCACGCCACATGCCACATGTCAACTCCTCATAGCTCCTCCCAGAAGATCTTCCTTTATATATAGTCAGTATCCCGCACTTCACGCACGGGCAAGATTAAGTATCAATCAATATATTAGATAAAAAAATTTTAATAAAGAAAAAAATGAAAATAAATTAACTTATAATGTAACCCTGTAGAGTACTCGAAACCAAGACCATCGTCATCTAACTCTTTTGAGAAAACTAAAATAAAAAATCTGAGGACATGTGTTTAGATAGGAAATGTTTTTTTTTTGAGAAATAGATAGGGTATGAAAAAAAAACTTGAAAAAATAACTAACAAATAGATCGAAAAAAAACACGAAAATAGATACTCTAAAAAAAAATAAAAAGAAAATATAAAAATAGAAAGCATGCCACATGTCATGTCCTCGTTAATCCTTTTCCAGAAGATCTTCCTTTATATATATAGATATGTTTTTTTAAAAAACATATAATCTTTTTTGTAGAAACATAAAAGGTGGACTTTATGCGGAGAGCAGGGAATCCCCACGGGGATCCCCGTGGGGCGCGAGGTGAGAACAATCCCCGTCCCTGCCTTGCCTCGCATGGCAGGGCATGATTTTGCCCCGTGCCCCGTGGGAACGAAATGCGGGGAAAGAGCAATGCGGGGAGCAAGGATTTCCCACCCCACTTGTAACCCTACCCCCAACTTAACCTACTTCAATTAATAGTGGCGTTTTCACTATAAAGGTCTCCAAATCCAGACTTGAATATATATGGCATTACAAATAAAGTTTCACTTAACAATGTGGGACTAACTTTTGTTGTCCGGAACAATAAATAATGATACTAATATATATGAATAAACAAGTTTTACAAATAATTAATAACATAATCAATCAACAAAATAAATTTCTAGCCGGAGGCTTGTACAGAAGCAATCTCCTAAGACAAAAATTTCCTTGAGTTCGGTGATTGAATTTTCTTCAAAGATCTGCCCCCAGGATACAACCGGATGCCATTTCGAACCAAAAATCACCAAGTTCAAAAGTCTGCCAAACTGTGATTTTCCTTCTCTCTCAGATAAAATGAAATTCGAAATTCTATTATTTTTTAGTGTTTTAGTTCTACTTAAATAGAACTTGAGGCACTGGTTCAAACCAATGTGTTTTTTCAATTTCAAAAAACAATATATTCAACAGTCGCACCTGTTCACAAAATAACTAAATTAACTGTCAAAATTAATTTCGAAATAAAAAATAAAAAATTATTTTATTTTACAAGGTTGACAAATCTAAGCCCAAAGATCCCAAGGCCCTATCTTTGATTTTAAATATAATTATATATATGTACACCTATTACCCAATGGGTACCAATTTGGGCTCTATCCATTGGGTTTCTCTAAAGCAAATCTTTAGAATAGAAGTTTGTATATAAAGAGTTTGTACTCTTTGAAGTGAGCAATGTGGGACTAAAGGGGTTTTCTATTCAAACTCACTTGAAGCATTTTTCAAGTTCCAACAATACCCCACATTTGAAATGTTTGAATCCCCTTTTAGTAAGAAGAGTACCAGAGACTAGGTTCTTTCGTATTTCAGGAACATAAAGTACATCAATCAAAGTAAGAGTTTTTCCAGAAGTAAATTTCAGCAACACTTTTCCTTTTCCTTTGATAGTTGAAGTCGATGAATTTCCCATGTAGAGTTTTTCATCATTAGCAATATCTTTAAAGGTTGAAAACAGCGCCTTGTCGCCACAAATATGCCTAGTGACTCCTGTGTTAATCCACCAACCTTTGACATTGTCAATCATATTGACTTCAGAAATAACAGCAACCAAGTCTTCTTCAGTAGTTGTGACATTGGTTTGATTCTTTTGAGAAGAATTTCCAGCAGGTTGGTCTTTCCGGTGACGACATTCTTGAGCCTTATGGCCAGATTTTCCACACACCCAACAATTACCTTTAACTTTCTTAAATGGTTGCCTTTAGGTGCAAAATTGTTGGAGTTTTTCACAGAAAACTTCTTTGCTTTGTTCTTCTGAAATTTGAATTTTGAAGCCTCTCTTTCAACCACATTGCTTTTGCAGCCAAGGTAGTTACTTCAACTTTGTCTCCCTTGCGATGATCTTCTTCAACTCGAAGCCTCATAATCAAGTCCTCTATAGACATCCCCTCCTTTTGTGCTTTAAATAGATCTTAAAATCTTTCCACGAAGGAGGTAATTTCTCAATAATTGCACCAACTTGAAAGTGTTCATTGATAGAACATCCTTCTGCATGCAATTCATGAATCAGGACTTGGATTTCCTCTACTTGCTTAATGACAGTTTTGGAGTCCGCCATGAGATACTTCAGAAATTTACTAATTACGAATTTCTTCGCACCGGCATCCTCAATTTTGTATTTCTTTTCAAGATTATTCCATACTTCCTTTGCCGTGTCATATGACGAATATATGTAATATAAGCTATCATCCAAACAATTAAGGATGTAATTGCGAGAAAATCAGAATTTCTTCAGTTCTCAATGGACATAATAGCCTCCTTCGATATAGGATCCTCATCTGCCTTAGGTTCATCCTCTCTTACAATATGAGCAAGATTGAGGGTCGTCAAGTAGAACAACAATTTTTGTTGCCATCGTTTAAAATCACTCCTGTAAATTTTTCAGGCTTTTCTTCATGCCTCTTGAAATCCACTCCCTTGGATTTCTCAGACTTATCTTCTGTTTCTTAGAGTTGTTCAAACTCGATTGTCCCACCATTTTTCAGAATTTCTGAAATTCACAATAGAACACAAAATCTCAGATATTTCTGAAAAAATTGTTGTCTTAGATTGTTGTCCGGAATAATAAATAATGATACTAATATATATGAATAAACAAGTTTTACAAATAATTAATAACAGAATCAATCAACAAAATAAATTTCTAACCGGAGGCTTGCACAAGAGCAATGTCCTAAGACAAAAATTTTCTTGAATTCGGTGATTGAATTTTCTTCAAAGATCTGTCCCTAGGATATAACCGGATGCCCTTTCGAACAAAAAATCACCAAGTTCAAAAGTCTGGCAAACTGTGATTTTTCTTCTCTCTCAGATAAAACGAAATTCAAAATTCTATTATTTTTCAGCGTTTTAGTTCTACTTAAATAGAACTTGAGGTACTGGTTCAAACCAATGTGTCTTTTCAATTTCAAAAAATAATATATTCAACAGTCGCACCTGTTCTCAACAGTCGCACCTGTTCACAAAATAACTAAATTAACTGTCAAAATTAATTTCAAAATAAAAAAATAAAAAATAAAAAATTATTTGATTTTATCTAAGCCCAAAGGCCCAAGGCCCTATCTTTGATTTTAAATATAATTATAATTAAAATTATATATATATAATGTACACCTATTACCCATTGGGTGCCAATTTGGGCTCTATCCATTGGGTTTCTCTAAAGCAAATCTTTAGAGTAGAAGTTTGTATATAAAGAGTTTGTACTCTTTGAAGTGAGCAATGTGGTACTAAAGAGGTTTTCTATTCAAACTCACTTGAAGCATTTTTTCCAACAACTTTTAGTCGAACCTAGGGCTAGTTTGAGGCATTCTACCATGTGAGGTTGGCCTTTCGTAGAAATGTAACTCTGTTACTACAGTAAAGCATTCTTTAAATTTGCCTTTTTGCATTCAGTGTGACGTAACTCTAATTTTGTGCATAATGACCTTGTACAAGCACTTCTTGTGTTGCCAGATGCAGTACCTCAAAGGATTTAAAACATATAATTTGAGATGCATCTAACAACATACGATATATATGATATTAATGACATTTCAAGAATGTTGCTTTCTATGACGGCCGGAATATATATACTTAGTAGCTACCATTTCATAATCTATGACATGCTTAAGTAATGACTTCTTGCCACAAATTTAACATTAGCCTTTCGTAGATAAGCAACTTTGTCATACACTTAAGATTGACTAGTTATAATTTTACTACAAATTTTCTTTTTTTTCAAAGAAAAATCCAAAAAACCTTGTAATAGAAAGCTTCCTTGACATTCCCAATCCCAAGGTAAAAAGGCTAATTTAGAAATGCTAGGATAAGTGTGACACACACTCACCATCCGCCCTCAATACACCTCAATATGCATGCATGCCTTGAAAATTAAGGGTAGCGGGACAAGTGCGTGTTATACCTGCGTATCCTATTTGGGGCACTTCATCATTTTTCTTTAATAGTATCAGCCATTTTGGGGGGATGTGATTCCATTTCTTGGGTGCTTTAGGTGAAATTTATTTTGTGGCATGCTTCAATGATCTCGGTTGTGGAACTTTCATCATACGTCTTATTGCAATGCAACTCCTTCACTAACAATGTATTTATGCATGTGCAACGAATTTTCAAAGGTTCGATTTAACAAGACAAGAGTATTCTTGTACGAAATTGTCTTTCATTGAGTCATGCTTTTGGTTATATAGCATTGTACATTATATTTTACTCCTTAATTACAGTAAGTCAACTCTCTAATCACATCGTAAAATACAACAAAGGAAAGTATCTATTCACATTCTTAGGAAAGTAGATATCTACAATATCTTTGACAGTTATGTTTGACATCCCCCTTCAAATTGATGTCGGTGAATCAAGCAGCATCAATTTGTGTACGAAAAACTGATGTCGAGTGAAAAGGAGAGGCTTGGTGTGGATATCAACAATCTGTTGATCAGTAGAAACATAAGGAATCATGATAAAACTATTATCTAATGATTCCCGAATATCGACTTCAATATGCTTCGTACGCTCATGTAAGACGGGATTTGATGCAATCTTAATAGCACTAGTATTGTCAACATGGAGAGGAGTAGGATCAATTTGTTGGTGACCTAGTTCAGAGAGTAGACCATGTAACCAAATAATTTCCAAGCATGTGGCAGACATGGCACGATACTCTGCTTCAGTTAAGGATTTGGAGACTCTCTCTTGTTTCTTGCACTTCCAAGAAATTAAAGCATCTCCCAAGTATACACATCAACTTGTTGTAGAGCGACGTGTATCAGGACACCCTGCCTAATTAGCGTCACTATAAGCAACTAGATTAATAGAAGAATGAACTGGATAAAAAAAAGACCACGATGAGTGGTGCATACAAATAGCGAATAATTCGTTTCACTGCAGCCATATGTAAATGACGTAGGGAACCCAAAAATTGACTAACCGCAAAAGATATATCTGGTCTAGTGATTGTCAAATAAACTAGACTTCCAACTAGACGCCGATACAATGTAAGATACTGGAGAAGAACACCTTTATCCTTACGATATTTGACATTTATTTCCATGGGGATATCTACGGAAATAATATTTTCTAATCCAGCTAACTGAATTATATCCGTGAGATATTTATGTTGATTAACAAAAATACCTTTCTTGTTTAGGTGGATTTCCAAACCCAAAAATATGCAAGAGAACCTAGATCTTTCATGTGAAAAGAAGTATGTAGAGATATGTTCAATTCTTGAGTTTTGTCCATGTCAAAACCAGTAATTAAAATATCATCTACTTATACAAGTAACATGACAATTCCATGAGTAGTCTTGCATAAAAAAAAGTGAAGGATCATACTTGCTTTGTACGAAGGACAAATCAAGTAGAGTCTTTTTGACTTTTGCGAACCAAGCAAGAGGAGCTTGTTTAATCCCATATAAGGAACATTTCAAGTGACATACCTTATGTTCAACAATTGTTAAACCAGGTGGAGAACCCATATAAATATTCTATGTTAAATCCCCGTGGAGAAACGCGTTTTTTACATCCATCTGATTAATAGATGAGTCTTGAGAAGCTACTAAAGCCAATATTGTACAACGGTAGTAATTTTGGCAATTGGAGCATATGTATCTTCGTAGTCAATCCCATATTCTTGTCTATTTCCAACAGCTACCAAACGAGCCTTACACCGGTCAAGTGATCCATCTGATTTTAGTTTGACGGAGAAGACCCATTTACAACCAATGCAAGTAACATTAGAAGCACAAGTAACAACGTCCCAAGTCTGATTTTGGTTAAAAGCATCAAGTTCTTCTTGAATAGCATGTCGCTAACGCTCATGTTGTATTGCTCCTAAACCCTAAACCCTAAATATGATCTTAGTATGCTAATGGAGGAAAGGGTAGCAATCATAGATTTATGATAATAAAATCTTTCGGGAGAATAACTGTACTTGTTTGGCGGATGCGAAGTACGAGTGGATTTCTTAAGTGGAACCGGATCACTACCAGAGGTTGATGGCAGAGAAGACATAGGTTATGCTTGGGCTAAATTAGTTTTAGGGATTTTTTGATGAGAAAGTGCAGGAGCTGAATCTTCGTGATGGACATTATCCCTAGTTTGACATGTCTAAACAAGATGCAGCTGAAATTTGGAGATAGGAGGAAGAGAATGGGAAGGAGGTTGACGAGACATCATCAAAATCAGGAAGAAGAGAATGAGTAGAATCATTAATTAGAATGGAAAAGTAGTCTGATTCAATCTATAGGTGTTGATGAAATAATAGTACTAGCTAGCTAGCTGATATGACATGGCTAATTTTGTGCACGAGAGAGTGAGTAATGATCCTAAAGCAAAACAGGAAAAGTTATGTATATGTAATGATCATAAACAAAACAAAAAAGTTTGGTTTGTTGTGTCCAAAGGGATATCAAAGTGATATCAGTCAAGTTTGGCAACTACTTGCATGGCCTTGGTAACTTTTCCCTTTTCTTGTATGTTGTATAATCTAATCACAATATGTTGTAAAGAGATCAATGTACACCCCATGAAAAGGCGAGTTGTTAATTCTGTTTTGCCAAAAATGTGAAACTCGAGCAAGAAAATATAAAGGTGAACCATGAATTCATGATTTTACAGACAAGATGGAATTAATCAGATTTCAAAGCGACAAAAAAAGGTCAAAAGTGATTTTTTAAGTATAATTAGGAAAGATGTAATTCTGTACATTATCACAATAGACTTCTTGTATTATTTTAGTATATATGATTACGACTTTTAGCCTCATGTAACTTAAAAGTCTATAACATTCACACACTTGAAAAAAATTCACCACTCGCAACAATAATATAATTCAAACTGAAACTCTTGAAACTCATCTTCAACAAAAGTCAAGTTGTAGTCATTACTTAGAAATCCTGGATAATATCTCAACAGAATTGGCTAGAAAGTCTAGAAACTACTTCGAACTAGCCTCATAAAATCTCCTTCAAGTTGAAAGAGGAGTTGAAAACATAACCTACAACCGATGGTACCATAAAACCAAGACTCAACAAGTACATCTTTTTTTTGTTTAATTATATGTTAATCCACATATTATTTACCTCAAGTCTTATGTTGATTTTCTTTTGAAACCCTCACCATCAATTAAATAAGAATTTGTAAAGTAAGCACTTAAGATTTGAAAAGAGAGTAACATTTGATGATAATAATTCATAAAACAATTCCAATTGTCTCCTCATGGCCTTTTTAACATGAAAGGTATGCTTCTTTTGTCATATCATCATCATGCGTATTGGGATCTGTGAGTACTTTAAAGGATTAAAAGATAGAACTTTGGAATTAATTTTGGAAAATTAGATAATGACATTTGCCTCAGCATATATGAGAGAAAACACACTTGATGGTAACATTTCAGCTAAGTAGATAGTTGAATATATAAACTCAGTAAGTGAACATGTCTACATAATTAACGGCATTATACACGTTATAAGGACTAAACAAGTCCAATTTGAATAACATAGGTAATTAATCAAGGTTGAGGACCTTTTGTAGAGTGAGGATCACACAATTGTTCAATAGAAACCTTTCACATATAAGAAACTTGTTTAAATAAAAAGTATTCAATAAGTGCATGACAACTTGATATCATATCTTAATTTTATAGTGATTGATTTTATGTCTCATCCTGTTCAATTGAATGTATTGAGAGTCATTGACGATTAATGAAATTTTTATTTTTTCAAAAAAAAAAAGTGCATGACAACTTGATATCACATCTTAATTTCATGACCAGCATATTTTTTGTCAAATGACATCATACATTACATTGTTAATCATGATCACCTTATGGTTAAAATATATTATTAGTACATTAGAGTACTCTAATTAATTTCAACTATATATTTGAATACAACATTTGCATTGCAATTCAAGGTATATATCCAGATTACTTCGACTACTCTAAGGTCTGATTGAGCATTGTCTTCACATATAGTAAGCAACTCTCCTGATAGTAGTTAATTCATACAGACGTTAAAATTTAAACACTAATCATGCTCAAGGGGCTTTCTAATCTTTATTATTAGACCCGGTTGGACTAAATTAAACAATACTACACCCACCAACCAAAAGTTTTTAATTAACTAATCAAAATAATTAGTCATGCAAATCAGAGTTATGAAATGAAATTCAATTCAAAATCTTTATGGGATTTGTCTTGAGCGGTGAAAGGAGCCCTTAACCTACAAGACCATTTAACTTGACCAAGACAATAGTTTTGCCTTGTTGTCTTGAAGCTTGAGAGCGCACGTTAAGGCACCTTCGAAGGCCATTGAAAGGCAATGGTGGGGCCTTTTGAGTTACTACTCTGTTGTGTGGTGGTTTGGGGCCCAAAAGACAAAAACACTTCCTCAAACCCACACACTTGAAAGAAATAGCACCATCACTTAGGTCTATAAGGGAATTAAGTTGTTGTCTCTTACCTAGTGATTCGAGTTCGAGTTATGAGAATATAAATTCCAACATTTAGAGCTCCTCCCACTTATATAGTGCACAACTCGGAACGATCTCGGAATAGTCGGATACTCCGAATACTGGGTGGTGTTGGCAAAAAAGAAAAAGGTGTAAAGGAGTCAACAGGGTTTGGATGGTTGTGCAATGAACTTCAATATGCCCACAACCCATTAAAATGTGTCGGCTACATAGATATTATTTATAAGCAAATTGGCCCAGCTTAGCTTGGTATAGCCTGGTTTATGAAAAACAATGTAACCACAGACATTAAAAGAATAAAGGAAGTGACGGGCTAACAAACTAAAACTAGCAAAATTTAGGAGAACTGTAGTAAAACATGTTGATTTGTGCAGAAATAGAGATGTCATGCAACTATGTTCCAACGGAAACGACACATCTCTATGCGATCGAACGACCTCAAAGTCTTCCTAGTTCGTGTATAAACTGAAATATGACTTTTTGTCAAGTAAAGATGCCTTAGTTAAGAATGAAGAATATAAGTGTAGATATCTCCAAAAAATGGTACCATAAGAAGAGACCTAGATAACTAGAGATACATTAATTAAGAAAGATTTAACGGATTTAAAAAACACACCATCCACTGCATTAAATTGATTCATGTAGCCAACACCAACTAATTTAGGATTGATGTTGGTGAGGTTACATTGTTCTGCATTTGAAAAGAAAAAGAAAAAAGAAAAAAAGGATCCGATTCATCTGAATCTCAAACCTAACAAAGCCAAAGTGACAAAAGAGACATGACATGACCTAACTCTAAAATGGTTTAATCTCAAATTAGTTGAAGTTGGCTACACGGATCAACAAAGTCTTCCGCTACGTTCAATTTAGTGCAAATAAACGTTCAAACTATACTTAATTTAAACTCCTAACATGAGACTTGTAATCAAATGCCTAAACACAACTTGGAGTCTTGGAGGGACCAGCACAAAATCGCATTCAAGTGAAGGAAACGTCTTGCTTTTTTCAGTCCCTAACCACCAGTACAACTGATTCTCTCTTTACATGAAATTGAGTGGCCGAGAAACACCAACTGCACATGCTTATGTCAATGGACCATTTAGGAAGCCCCCATAACATGGCTGGGAGCCCCACAGTTTCCCTTCATGTCTCATTGACGCATAGGAGACCCCAATGTACCTGTCATGGCTCATGATACAATACCAACAACATGCACCAAAGAATTAACAAAATTAATATTCTTGACTATAACAGCAGCCGCAATGACAGACAAAATCCGGTTGTGAAGGAGCAATGCTAATTCTTTGATGTCTTTTAGAAGATTACCCATAAAGAGCAGCGTCTCGCGAATGAAGATATTGGAGGAGTTCTCATCAGTTTCCGACGGCAACGACAACAATGCCTCAATCCCAAATTAATTAGTTCTTCGAAAAAAAAAAAAAAAAAACTCAAATGAGTCGGTGTTAACTATATTCAAATCCAACGTTTTCGTTCTACACAATTTAATGTTAGACTGTCTTTCTAAGGTAATGGGTAAAATAATACAACAAACCTTCAATCCGAAATTAGTTGGAGTTAGCTACATGGATTTCTCTTCCATTGTACTCAATTTAGTGCAACAATTGTAAAATAATATGGGTTAGAAAACAGGGAATCATTGAAAATAGAGGAAATATGCAAAATCAATTATTCCAGAACTAGAGTATCCCAAGGAAATTTTTTTTTTTTCTCTCTTATCAAACAGGCATCAACTTAAATTTTACAGCTTTTCCAGATAAAACTGGAAAAAATTCCTTCTATGGGCACAGTTGTTGGAGTCCTTTAGACACGCATCAGAATATGCATGCGCGAATCGAGGGTTATCAACAACTATAACAAACGTATGAATCAAAAGTATGTCACCAATCATTTTCCAATCCCAATAATATTCATTGCTTGGTCAGAGAACTTTCTGGTTCACCAAACAGTAGGCCACCCAAACAGAAATCTAAAGCAAGAAACACATGATAAGCTTTTTCAAGATGAAATCACAGCAATAACAATTGCACTTTTCCTTCTAGAAAAGAAAGATTGGTCCAGAACTAGGTCCTGACTGTTTCGAGTTATGTCTCCAATATTAGGAACATATCAATCACATTATTAAGACTTAATATGGAACTATTAGTCTCAACAAAGATCAGTTAGACCATGCAAAAGCAAAAGATAAATATTTTAGACCATGTAAAAGCTTTGCTGTCAAATAAGAATGAACCGACAGCGAATATCAAGCTATTCCAATGGAAAATGTTGCCGCTTGTAAATGGGGCGAGAAACAACAAAAATGTTTGTAGATAAAGCAGAGAATCAAATTTATTGTAGCACTTGCAGATGTTGACATTTTCCAGTACATGTGATCAATTGAAGTATAGGAGTTTAAGGAAACCAGAGTTTTTCAGACTGAAATCTTGAAAGAAACAATCATGTATACCAGCTTTTGCAGGTGAAAAGTAAATTGGCTTGCGCCGCGGATCTATGAGCCGTAAAGCAAAATATAGAGTTCTGTTACCACCTGGCTTTGTTCATTTCACTTGTTGTGAGCTTCAAGATCAGATATTACTTTCCTTGGCTTGTTCTTCTTTTCTTGATATTTGGCATATGAATACCATATGCCGCCAGCAGTGTTTATAACCAATCCAGTCACGTTTAGAGCATGGAATTTCACACCACCAAGCACGATGAAGCCAAGGGTCTGGACAATGTACAAATACAAATCATACTATGTTTGTTCATTTCTTTTAGCAAACAAAAGATTTTTTTATCAAAAAAAAAAAAGATATGTTACTTACAGTGGATCCCACTCCCTTGAGAACTCCAACTATGGTTGTTGTCAGAGCCGAGTTGACGATGGTACACCAGAACATGGTGAAATTGAGAACGATGCCCATAACCAATGAAAGAATAAGAATCAATAAAAATGCAAAAGAATTGACCTGCCATTCAGAGAGTGGGTTCAGTGTTAGGACTGTCAGAACAGTTGCATTCATTTCAACTGCTCCTAAGTTTCAAAGGGAACTCTACTAACGTATGGAACGTGATATCAAAAAGTCCAAGGCTATGAATTTGCTTAAGAATTATTTAAAAAAACAAAAAAACTTGGAAGGAAAAAAATCATGTTGAGAGGTGGCAGATTTTCCATTGGAAGCATTAGGAGAATCCGGCAGGACCGGCACTAGGACATACAAAACTTATCTTACAAAGTGAATACATAAATTTGCTGGAAGTATCGGCAAGGAAGGACAAACAGTTTGTTGGTCTAATGGCTAGGATCCTAAATCATTTCATATCCAATGTTGTAAGATGTCAATAGTTTTAAATCTAAACAACAAAATCATGCATTCCCAAGCAGCTGCATCAAAGATAATTCATGAGCTGTTAAGCTCAAGAACAATCAACAGTAACTTTATCTAGTATGTTTGTTCAGGAAAAAGCTCACACATTATAGGGACACTTTTTAAGCACCTGATACAACAAAGCATTAATAAAGACCTTCACAGCGCATGCCCAATGCCCACAGGACAAGTACAAGTATTTCCACGTACATAAATTACACATGCAAAATATTACGAAGCCCACACAAGTACCACGAGGCACAATTACATTTCAACTAATGAATTAGGGCAAAGGACTTTACATATTGTAAATATAGATAAGCTCATGTGATTAGTTTTCATAAGGAAGCTACAAATGCATTGTCTTCTAATTATTGACAAAATCTATGACACCAGTAGATTTTACGTTGATGCAATGGTTTTTGCAAAATGTAAATACCATTGGTTCATAAACGAAGCTTAAAACAAACAAAACAACATATTTAAAAGCAAATATAAAAACTCTACACCTCCAAATTATTAGGATAACATAATAGATATTGTTGCACCATTACAGTTTCTTTTCTTATTCATGTAGCTGGTTTATATTTAGTTATTTCATGTCTCTATGAGTCCAACATGAGTATGGCTCCCAAAGAGAGTGAGTCTATGCAGCCTTCAGCACTTAAAACACATGCATACGAGTAAATTGAATATATGATTTCCCCAACAATGAAACTGAAAAGTGGAGAGAATTCAATCGTCAACATAATGAAGGCCCTTAATCAGTGGCGGATCTACATGCAAAATGCCCTCGGCTGTAGCCCAGGGCATTTTGTATGTAGACCCTTATTAGGTATGATCAAATCTAATTAAAAAACAGTGAAACACAAAGGATTGCCCGCCACATTTATCTTCTTACATCAATTAGCCCACCTCATTTCTTTTAGAAAGAACTAGTCTAGTACCCAAGGTAATGATGTTTTGACAAACTAAGAGTTACACACTAAGTTGCCACATTTTTAAAAGCCGTGTGATGCATTTTGAGATATGTTTACACATATTTTAAACTATGTTGCACAGTTACCAAATAGATGAGTAACTAATTAGTGTGACTTTAAGTATGTCACCGTAGCATTATCCTAAAAATAATGTCTCTCTTAAAATTATTATTCTAGTCCTCAAAGAAATTCTACTTTCTTCAATCTCTTAGCTATAGGTAGAATAATGCTTGGTTGACATATTTTTATACATAGATTTGCTAAATAATTATTACTAGTGCCATTTAGACAATTTTAAAATAGGTATGCCCCTAAGGGGTGTGGTAAATAAACGGTTCAATAGACATCAACAACTATATATGTCTCAATTCCTTATAACAATATATTTTTTTTCTCTTTCTTCTTTAACTTTTTTTTGATAAGCTTCTTCTTTAATTTTTGAAGTATACATATATTGTGTTTTTTTCTTGAAACCAAGTATACATATATTGTTAAAAAGTCAATTTGTTGAATTGTTAAAAAGTGAAATATGTAAGGAAAGAGTGAAATTTAAAATGTTAGTTTAGGGATTTTATGGTAGTAGTCAATATCTCTTTTTTGGTCATGCCTTAAACTGAAGCCGATTATGACCACCACATATTTTACTTATGGCCTAGCCCAGGGCAACATAAATTTCTAGATCCGCCCCTGATGATAATATCAATCAGTCAGACAGAGATAGTCACACCAATTTTTCCCCCTTGGCAGAAAAAAGCTGCTTAAAAGCAAACCAAATGTACAGTAACAATTGGAGGTGGATGAACTTCAATCTAAAGAATAAATTCATGCACAGTCGTTAAAACCTTAGAAATCTGACCTTCCCAAATAATAGTGATAAAGAATTTGGAAATTCTCCTGTAGCAATAATGAGAAATAGAAGACAGGGGAGTGATAGTAGAGAATTATAGAACATCAGCTCAACGGATGAGAGCCCATCCTCTGCACCAGACTTCTCTACCAATACCAGGTACATGGTCTGCATATAATGTATAAGCAAATAGATTAGTGAAACTAAAAGAAGCTAAAGACACAGACCACATGGTACAAGAAAAAGGATGACAGTAAAGACCATAACTCAACTTCTTTCGTTAAAACAAAATGAAGTGAACCTTCACCTGAAAGAAGACAGAGGTGAGTGCCATGCCATAACCAAATATATCAAAGGAAAAGTCTCCTAGTGCTGCTATGATGACCCCGAAAGCAGTTAGTATAACTGACAGAGAGACCTGACAAAAAAGGCCAAAAAAAGATACCATGCCAGCGTCAACTTCAAAGAAGCGAAAGCAAAAGTACACAATTTGTAACGAAATGGAGATGATTGCCTCAAGGTACAAAACAAGTTTCTTGAACTCTCCAATATACACAAGGAAAAGGGTAATGGATTTGCTAGTTGTTGCGGAAGTTAGGCATCTCAACATAGTTTTGCCTTCAAGAACTTGAAAAAAAAAAAACATTTAAGATATTTTTTTGAAGACAAAAACAACATCGAAAAGCAAATTAGAAGGTAAATAGCTTATCTTGCTTCATTTTGCCGTACCAAGCAAATTTATAAACAACCAGATCCACCTAGGCACCCACCTATGAAACTATAAAGAACAAGATAGTGCAATCTACGTGTCCATTTTAGGGTTTCTGACAGCTAAGTTATATGAAGATCCATATATGCAAAAACTAAAGAAACTATTTGTACTTAATATTATGGCAAAAGTAACGACATTTTACTTTATTTTCATTTTGAATCACAGTTATAATCAAGTTTTGCGACTTTGCTTGGATGAAAAAATATTATGCATGAACATAATCTAATGTTTTAAATCTTGTACCTAACAAAGACCGTTAATTTTCATACCAGAACCTTGGGTTTAAAATTGAGTGTTCCATTCTTCCTTCAACTTTAAGAATAGCCATTTTGTTTACTCATATTCAGAAGATATTTTGTTATAGGTAATTGCTAAAACAAAGGTAAAAAATGAAATTGCTGATCTTATTTTACATTTTCAAAGAAAGAATCAGGAGAAACAAAAGAAAAAAATCTAAATATCACTTTGATATCAACTGAAAGTATTTTTCAACATAAACTTTAGAAAAATTTAGAAAAGCCCCTCGCCTACAAAGAGAACTACCCAGACAACTTGAATAAAAATGTACATGGAAATTGGAATCATGCGTTGTTTAGTCATATTCCAACCTGGCAATCGAAACCTAGTCAACTTCAAGTAAGTTAGATAGACGTCAACAAAAAACTAGAATTTATAAATGCATACTTAATTTCCTACATAATGAAGTCATGTCAATGAGAACTAAATTAAAAACTTACAATATTACTTTTCACCAGTCAATTCAACGAATGATACCTTCAATATAATTGTTGCAAGAACACTAAAACTTATGAGGGGAACTAACGGCTACCCTAAGGAATTGCCCTTTGAAAATGTCCTCAAAGTAGCAATCAAGTTCTTTTCCAACTATTCAATATTACATGCATAAGGTACTATAAGTACCATCGTTAAAAGATTAAAATGTTCTAAATTAATAACTTTCAGGAATTAACAATTTATCAACAAGTGAAAATGCATCGGCTAAAATAAAGACTAGGAACCAATTAAAACCATTATTAAAATCTGTAAAACTTAGTTGAATTAGGAATTTTAAAAGGTCACATGAAATTCTATAGAATATAAGAGCTTCGAACAACTTAACATTAAGAAATCATGCATACAAAACATGAGGAACAAGAAAAACAATGATGCAAAGAACTGATCAAGCTGCAGAAAAAGAGTTTTGATAACTAGATACCTCTTTTGAAGGCTTTGCCTTTCCATAGAAGATCCCAGTTACCAGGACAGCGAGTGGAGTAAGTCTCTTTAATGCAATGTACATGGGAATGTTGACGCCTTTCAAGCTTGCCAAAGCAAAAGCCACATTCGCATTGTAGAACAATGACACTGGGAGCAGTTTCTTTGCAGTAGTGAAGTTGACTTCACTTGCTTTTGTGTAGCCCATTATACGCCCGACGTATATCAGCAAGGCTGTAGCCAATTGCTAAAATAATATCCAAAATAACATAAAGTCAAGTCAGCTTGCAACATGAAGTTCATATACTATCAAACAGCAATAAAATCTCAAATTTTTACCTGAAGTGTCAGAAGAGTCATAGAATGCACATACTGCATAAGAATCGCCTTATTTATAAAAACCATCGCCATAGAAGCAATCCCATAAGTAAAAGCAGCAACCAAACTGCAGCCCACAAACATCGGCATAGAATTAGACCAGATCTCAATCCTAGATTAGTTGGGATCAGCTACATGGATCAAACTATTCCATCGATGGTGTGCTTCCCAAATCCTTTAAATCATTACTAATTGGTCTACTCCTACATCATCAACTTCAATTTCTATTTAATCGAGTTTTCTAACGGGGGCAGTTGTAGGCCGTTAAGAGCAGATCGTCAAAACAAATAATGCTTCACAGAAAAATCAAACTTGACATCTACATTTTACAACTTTTAATTCACCTACATACATGTAAAGTATTCCTCCCAACTACATCCCTTTAACAACAACCCATCCATGAATTTCGCCGCCACGCCCCTGCCCCAGCCCCAGCCCCACCCTTCTCTCTCATTGCAATAACTATATTGCCATTCCCATTACATCTCACATATCTCAGATTCCGCGTCTTCAAAAGCGTTGTCATCATTTAATTTCTTCCTTTCTATTTTTAATTCTACTACATGCTACAATCAGAAGATTCTACTAACTAAAATTCCAACAAAATCGAAAAAGGCGAAAGCAAATTCAAATCAGGTATACCTCAAAATCGGAAACGCCTCGGTCGCACTCCCACTCTCCATCCCCGCCGCCGCCGCTGCTAATCAGACTAAATCACTCTGCCAGATTCACTATTCAATCAATTACATCGTCAACGCACCAACAACCAATCCGTCATATCAAGAACTCATACAGTCATACTCCAAAACCTGAACATCAAACAAACAAGTGAAATTCAACCAAAACACAAATCGATTAGCAAGCTACACAGATCCCGAGATCCCCCATTGATTAATTACCTGCACGAGATGCGGCGATGGATGGTGGATTCAATTACATGGTTGGATAGATGGATCGAATTAGGTTTTCTAAAACCCTAGAAACCAAAGAGGGGTTGTTTGAAGAGTGAGTGAGTCGCGACGAAGGAAGATTGTGTTTGTGTTTGTGTTTGTGTTTTTGCGTGGACATCGCAATCAGTGGTGGCGCCAGTTGTCGCCGAGATGCCCACCGACGCAACTCACGCTCTCCGCGTTTGCATATTTTTCAAAGTAAATGATGAAGTGACGTGATTTAGTGACACAACAAAATACACTTGAGTGTTGTTTGTTTTGTTTCGTTGGATTCACTTTCCGATGCGAGTGTCTAGTGATTCTGCGTCCGATTGAGCGGTTTGACGAGCGTGTGTGTGTTGGTTGGTTTTAAGACTATGAAACTGTAAAAGCTGAGAGTACAGTAGAAATGTTAAATGAAAAAAAAAAAAAAGATAAAATCGGTTGATCCACTTTAGACATCGAGATTGGCTATTGAGTGACATCTCGAGACACGTATGTGTGCATGCATGTCTCTAGGTGTATGCATCAACACATCATTGCTTAGATTTGATATCACACGAATTTAACATGATAATGCCACTTTTGATAATCGCACACCACCGTGTAACAACCACGTAGGTGATATATCATATGCTTATGCAACAAATTTTCTTTTCTTTTCTTTTTAGAAATGCGACTTTAATTTGTTGCGAATCGTGAGATGGATGAGGCATTTTGGCAAGATCAAGGATCGAGTTGCTCTTTGACAAAAAAAAAAAAAAAAAAAAAAAGTAGCATGTTGCAAGTTCGACTCTCACTGCAATCGAGAAAACAAAATGCGACAAAGCATGTTAATTTAGATTTTGGAATGCACCTAACCTAACCAATAATTTTTTTTTTATTAGCAAAGACCAAATCGGTCTAAGTTACATCTGTAATTGCAGGATATCCTGATCTAGCAACATGAAAATATGATTTGGAATATGTTTCCAAATCTTAAAATCAACATATAGTGAAAAAGATTCATTGACCATATGGTCTGCACAAGCATTATTTTCTTTAAATGTGTGGTTAAAAACTACACTCACTCCTTGTCCCTTTACCTTAAAATATCATGAATCAATAGATCTCAAAATTGACTTTGTGTTGAGTCCATATAAAATCAATTGCTTCATGTGGAATGTACAATTCGAATTGACTTCTATAATTAACTGTGACTCTTCTTATGCACATGGAATTAACTTTCAATACATTTGGGGCACAAGGAACAATACTTTTTTTTTTTTTTTTTATCATCGTGGTGTTCGAACCTTTTTCAACATACTACTCTTTACTTTGGTTTGACTAATCTCGTGAGAGTAAGTCGGATACTCCAACAGAGTTCAATGCAACAACTTTAGAAAAACTAATGAAATATATTATAGCAACCAAGAACCAAACATATGACCATGCCAAAGCATATTTGGTGAGATGGTAAATATATCACTTGCCAAAAGTGAAGTTTTTAGGAGGTCGTGGTTTAACTCCTCCTGAAAAAAAAAAAAAATAAAAAAAGACCAAAAAAAAATTAAAGTCTTGATACCTATGTATTATGGAGTATTTTTTGCCACTAAACCACACGAAACAATATTTAGTGAAACACAAGGGACATTACTTAATTAATAGAGTTGATAAGCATCCAATTAATTAAGCTATAATTATGACTTGGACATGCTATTATTGCTATATATTCGCTCTGTTTGGTTCAACTTTTGCTTATTGTTTATTACTTACGCTTAAGCAATTATGTCATAATTACTTTTGATATAAACAAATTTTGGCGTGTTTGATTCCTCACTTTAAAAAGTATTTTTATTTAGAAAATCTTATCAAATTGCATTACAATCTTGATAAGTATGGAGAATGATGCTTATTCAAAAAACAATTTTTCTACGATTTGGGATATAATCGTATATTATTTCAATATTATTTTTTAATTAAGCTACGATGCTAAATATACTGATAAGCTAAACCAAACGAACCCTTAAAGTTTGGGCCTTCGCTTTTCTTGTACCTGGGTACTGGACATCAACCAAAGTCCATAGACAAATAGACGTAATAATATCTAGGTTTTTTTTTTTTTACAAAAAAAAAAAAAAAGAATATGCAGCCATGCAGGGCTTTCATAAAAGAAGTGAATATGATGTACCTGTACAACAGTACAAGGTCTGGTGAGATTCTCATCAACTCGTGTGTAACCAGTCAACTTAAAAAAAAAAATAAAAAATAAAAAATAAAAAAAAAAAGAAAAATATTGAACAACAACATATGTCATAACGAAACACACATTGACTACACAGAAGCTGTTTATATATATGGTTTTGACCCATGTATTGTGCACTGAAATTTGTTTATGTCCAGTACACAAGAACAACTCTTATGAGTCAATATATATTATGGTGTGACACACCCGCTGATATTTTAACACTTCTCAATAATATAATAATAAAAAAAACATCTTAATTAAGCACAATATATGGCACCCCATAAAAAGCCCCCGGCCCATTCTGTAATCAGGCCATAAGTCCAAATTTTCTAAAGGTTGGAAAGTTGGCGTCCTATCCAAAATTTTCAGCCCAAACTACCCTTTTCTGACCAAAAATAAAATAAAATTTCTGACCCAAAAATAAAATAAAATTTGCAGTCCAACCAATGGGGATTTGAAGGCAATTAACATCAATGGGGCCTAACCAACACTTGCTCTAATATATGGTACAGTAATTAACCGAACCCAAAACCATGAATTAAGTTGTCACCCGATAGTACTTTTCTGGTATGTGGCAAATTTTGTGGCTAAGTTTGAGATGTATTTGAAATTTTGTCGTCGTAGGTATACTTGTGTGGTTGTGGTATGACTCACATGAATTAATGGAGGTATTGCCAAAGCTTGCGCACAGAGTAGCACTGGTGTTGTGTTACTCAAATTTCAATCAATCCATTACCTAGTTTTAACAACAACAACAACAACAACAACAACAACAACATAGTCTCAAACTCTTAATTCTAAAATTAATTAAGGTCGGTATGGATCAAACTCTTTAGCTACTCACGATTTAGTGTAATACAATACTACTTGGGCTTATTAAATCCAACTAGGCTCAACGCACTATACGGGGGTGGATATATGGTCTGTTGGATATGCATTTTTGGTAACCCTTCTGCCCTTGCCTCTCCTCCTTATTATGCAATTTCTCATCGATCATTTAACTTCTGTAACTGTCATTAATAATATATACTATATACTTTCTAGATGTGTACTTTGAATTTCTGATTGATGCTGCCTCTCATAATCTTTTGATAAAGGGCTCTCTCTCGTCATAATTCCATTCATTAATCTTCACAATGAACTAACTTCTCATGTTAGCCTTTTAATTATGTGTTGAATAATAATCACTGTATGATTTGATTTTTATGGAAGTGAAACATAATGGATGGTTGCTTTGCTAACATTTAATTTAAACTAATTCTACATGTTTTGCACTTTTGTAGCTGAAATGGTAAGGCAAGCTTTATTTCCTGGTGATTCAGAGATGCAACAACTTCTTCATATATATTTTTAGGTACTTCAATTTGCGTAATATTTTTTACGTTTTTAAGCTTCATTGCATACATTCAAATTGAGCTTCCTCCCCATATTTTGCATGATATATAAAACCATTGATAAGGGGTGCAAATTAGTCATTACACTTTCTGGAATATATATTGCAGGGGTATGGACAAGGTGAGAATGAATTAATGCTGAAACCATTAAAAGAGAGATGACGGTGCTTCTTCCATTGCGGATAATCCTGCTATTTCCTTGAGTGGTTTCCACATGAATTTTCTCCTGAGAAGAATAAATAAATAAAGGGAAGTGTTAGACCATTACGTGTCTCATAATAACAAGAATATGTAACTTATGTTTTTAATCAACATTAATTATGTCCATTAAGCTTCTTTTAGATTACAAAAATTTGATGGAAATTTGTATTTAATGTAAACGTTGAATGGCTCTCCCTCAAACTTATAAAAAAGCACCTTGTAGCTATCATACAAGTGTTAATGTTTGAGGCTCATGAGGACAATAATATCTTGGTAAAATTGGGAGATTATAACTTCTGCAGTTAATTCTCTAACTGATCTAGATTCCATTATGCTTAAGAATGTTTAATTACAGGAATCACGTGAATTTGCAATTCAGGATTACGGATGTGGATCAATTCATCGATCCATATGTCAGGGTCATTTGGAGTGGTTGGTGCTAATGGATGGTTGGAATCTGCTATATATATTTGGGCTCAATGGACTTCATCGTAAAATAACCCCATATATATGTATAAGACCAGTACAGGAAGTGTACTGGAGAAGCTTACCAATTTCCACATTCAGCAATGACCCTGACCTTGGGGCGGAGGCTAGGAAGCAAGGCAAGGAACTGCAGCTCTGATTTGGACAAAACCTGTTTTGGCCGGGTAACACACAAATTAATCTTGAGAGAAGTGTTGAACAGTCTGAAACAGAAAATGATGTTATGCATACTCGTATGTTAATTACCTTGGCTTCAATAATCCAAACGACTAGGCCCTTGGCATTGGGAGGAAGAAAAGAAAGTCTATAATCAACCTCTGGCGGGAAATTCCACCGAGCAATGGGTTGCTTCCCCAAGTGAGCCTAAACGTAGCCGCATTATCAATGACATCAACCAATCAGAGCTCTTGGACCAAAAGATAAATGGAAAATTAACAGAATGACAACACGTATTAGCGGCTCTAGATGTGAGTATACACAGATCCTAGTGCCTAACACGTGAATCGAGACTACATGGATAACATGCATGTCTTGTAGTGTGACATTCGTGCCGTAGAATCTAGCATATATTTTCCAATTAATTAAAGACGTGCATGGGTGGTACATGCATGTATATATATATATACGTACAGGGCAAACGGGATGAATCTTGGTGAGCGTAGATTCAGGATCTCCAAGGCCTCTAGCAGAGAGGTCCAAGAAGTGGTAACCTTGGTAGCGAAGACGCGTGAGGTATCGGCCCTCGTAGCCTCCTTCGTGAGGGGTGTAAATGGCCAATGCTTTGTGCTCCTCAACGTCGGACAACCAACGCCCCAAGTCCAGTCTGACCAAGTCCCCTCCGATGAAGTCCTCAATTCCACACCTGATCGACGTAGTCCCCATTTTCCTCTTGTAGCTCTGCACGCAATAGGCCCCTCCTTTCCATATTCCAACCACCTTCTCTCGATTCCCTGCTGACATGAGATTCAGCTCGAGCAGGGAGGTGGATGCCATTGCCATGGCGGGGTGGTGGATTATTAATTGTGTGGTGCCTGCCGACCTCTCCTTATAATTAAATTAATCTATCCATCTTGTGTGGCCCGAAATTGTGGTGGATAAGGTACCATGCATTTCCCTTGTGTATATATCATGTACATGTAATTATGAATTGGACATGCAATAATGCTTCGAGTTTGGGCCCTCGCTTGTATATCTTATAACATTTGTAGTACTGGACATCAACCAATTAAAGTCCATAGACAAAAACAGACGTGAGAATATGCTGGGCTTTCATGACATTGTTGACTAAATAAGTGAACGTGATGTATGTGCCCTGCATAATTGGTCTGAGGAGATTCTCTCTTTTATCACCTCTCGTGTCGTGTAATCACTCAACCTTTTCAAAAACCAAATAAAAAGAAAACAAATTGAACTATATAACCTATCTTAATTAAGCACAATGGCACCCCATAAAAAGGCCCCGGCCCATTCTGGCATTCCGTCATCAGGCAATAATTCCAAATTTTCTGCAAGGTTGGAAAGTTGGTGTAAGATCGAAAAAAAAAAAAAAAAAAAAAAAAAAAACCAAAAACCAAAAAAAAAAATCAAATATAACATCTTTTTTTTTTTTTTTGATATCGAAAAATTTAGCCTCAATCTTAAAATTAGTCATGGTCAGCTATATGAACCAAACTCTACAATTATGTTCGATTTAGTGCAGTGGCGAAGCTAGCTCGAGAGTGGGGAGGGGTCAACTTTACTAATGGCTAACTCGACTGACTCCTTTTTAAATTTAACTAAAAAATATATTCATGATCAATTTATTTTCCTATTTAAAGTATTATTTCAAGTTTATGAGTGAAGATTCTTTAGTGAAACGAGCTTTTATTTATTTATTTTTGGTAGATGACAAGCTTTTATTTAACATATATAATAACTTTATTCGTGTACGTAATAAGTCTTGATGGAAATCGCCAAAGTATAAAAGAGCTGCTTTAATTGGTTGGAAACATAATTAATTTTTCTTTATAAGAAAGAGACTTGTGAGATTCGATCCCCAACACCTTTCACCCCAACACCAAACACCTAACTATTGGGCCACCCCCACATGGCTATTGGTTGGAAACATTATACGATAGTGAATATTGTACATGAATGGAAATCGATTGTTGGTGACTTGGCAGTGGTAGAGAATAGAAACTAGTGAACTTAATGTAAGTAGGCCCCCTCCACCAATATATATACATTGTCCAAATGCTTGGATTTCATATTAAAAAATGTGTGGGCACAACATGTATTTATATTCACTGGGCCTTTATATGCAATTCTACATTAACTAGGAGGGGAGGAATAGTATATATAGGGGTGGGGAAAAATTTTAGGGGGAGCCTAGCCAAGCCTTGGCTCCGCCTCTGAATATTTAGTGCAATACAATATATGTATATATATATATATATATTATTAAAAGGGAGTTTATTAGCTAGTTACAATTAATGAACAAAATCTAGGGAACGAAACCCCGAGCATTATTAAATTAAGTCTAATGTGACTAGAAAATTTATATGCCTCCAGTAGTCTAACTTCACTGTTCCTTGCAACATCAAGACTACGTACCCTCCATTTTTAAAAGTTGTCAGACATCAATCAATTCGGGCATTGAAGATGTTTTATTACACTTTTTTGTCTTCCCTGAGCTACTCTTCACCTTGAGATCGCCTTTTAAGTTGAAATGCTTCGATTTATCCGGAGGTTGGTTGCTACCAAGGTTTGAACTCTTAACCTCTTACTTTCAAATTTCATACTAAATCATTGGGCTACTCAATTGATTGATTTAGTGCAATACCATATTAGTTGAGCTTGTTAAATACGATATTATCATATCATGGAGTGAAGCTAGCTACTCAATTATTCTTTCTTCCCATTATATCTCGCATATATGGAAGGGGACTTTACTGGTCATAACAAATATGAATTGAAGGGACATTGTAATACTATCTACTAACAAAAAGAAAAGCATTCCAATCAATTAATTGTATACATTTTCTTTTGTCTTTTCTCTCAACATGTATAATTAATTATATATTACCACATGCATGAACGTTCAGCCATTTGGACATTTATGATCAAAACTGATGGAGAATGAAAAATGGCATACTAATGGGTCGTACTGCTTCAAATTATGAGCCAAAAGAGATTGTGGGATACTTTATTTCTTTTAGTTTAATTAGGATCGTTAATTAATAGGTTTAGTTTGAGTTTTTTTTAGTAAGACGTAGTGCGAGTTAGAAAAGGGTTAGATTTAGAAAGTTTAGTTTAAATAGAACATTATTAGTATTTAATCGAAAAGTTAAATTTAATTCTGATGCTTCATTAATTAAGAAGTTGGATTTAATTAGGATGCAATTAGGAGGTTTGTTTTAAGTAAGGTCGTTGAGTAATCTTTGGAAACTAGAAAAAAAAAAAAGTTTTTTTATTTTACTTTATCTTTTTAATGTAACAGCTTTTTTTAGCATTAAACGTAAGCCTATATATATGGCTAGCATTAATGTAATAGGTGATTTTGATTATATTAATAAAGTATTTTATTTCTTTTTTTGAAAATTTGCTAGTGTTAATTCTCTCTAGCCCTAGGTTGTTTGTTCATGATGTTCGAGCATCCGATTTGGAAGATCTCTGCTGCGTCAGTTTGGTATCATAGCCTTCATCGAGCGTGATTTGACGTTAATCATGCTTCAGAAGAAGAATTATAACCACCAACGAGTTGAGGTTATTTATCAACGAGACGACCAAGTTCGACTGTAGCAGTTCTTTACTCAATTTCTTGCATCACAGAAACAAACGCGTGTGCTATTTAATGAGTTATTTGTCAGGATGATAGAGTTGTTAAGGATTTATGGAATCTGTTAGTTTTAGAGACACCGCAATGACACACTTTATTAATCTCTCAAATAAACTCGTTAATTACAATGCAGGGGTTTACTCTAATTTATAGACTCACATAAACATACTCCTAATCCAATTAGGAGACCCTAAATAGACTCATACTTTAACTCGAAATTCTAATCAAACTCAAACACTAATGTAATTTATATTACAACTCTAACATCCCCCCATAATCTAAATTACCTATCTAAATTAAAAATCATCCCCCCATAATTCAGATTGGACAAACCCCAATCATAGCCTTAAACTTCATGAAAGACTCAATCTTCAATGCCTTGGTAAACAAGTCTGCAACTTGATCCTCTGATCTGCAGTATGTCAGCTCTATCTTTTTATTCGCCACCTGATCACGTAGAAAGTGACATCGCATATCAATATGCTTACTCCGGCCATGTGTAACTGGGTTTTTCGCTAAATCAATGGCCGAAATATTATCAACATAGATTGGTGTAGGGCCATTACACGGAAAAAGAATCTGTGATAATAATTTTCGCAACCAAATAGCCTAACATGTACTAGAGGCGGCTGCAATGTACTCAGCCTCACAGGTAGACAATGCAACGACAGACTGCTTCTTCGAAGACCATGAAAAAATAGTAGAACCATAATAAAAAGCATAGCCAGAAGTACTTTTTCGATTATCCTGGTCTCCTCCCCAATCACTGTCAGAATAGCCAAACAAAGAACTATCCATTAAAGTGGAATAAAATAACCCATGATCAGTAGTACGTCGGATATAACGCAGAATTCTCTTTGCTGCAACCAAATGAGATTGTCTAGGGTGCTCCATGTATCTACTGAGTAATCCAACACCATAAAGAATATCAGGCCTAGTGCAAGTCAGGTATCTCAAATTCCCAACTATCTCGCTTGAAATATGTCGAGTCAACCTAGGTGCATCTTGTCTGTTTTGGACAACTTGGTACCAACCTCCACGGGTGTAGAAGCAAGATTACAGCTAGACATCTCAAATTTCTTCAAGATCTCAGCTGCATATCGTTTCTGACATATAAAAATGCCATCATCTCGCTGATTTACCTCAATGCCTAGGAAGTATGACATTAGACCAACGTCTGTCATTTCAAACTCTCGCATCATAGGTGCCTTAAAGTCTCTGATCATGTTGATGTCATTTCCAGTGAAAATTAAATCAACATAAAGACAAACTATCATTGCAGTACCAGTAGAAGCATCAATCTTCACATACAAAGCATGTTCATAAGCACACTTTTCCAGTCCATAACCCTGAAAGAATTCATCAATCCTTTTATTCCAAGCTCGTGGTGCCTGTTTTAAGCCATAAAGTGCTTTATTCAGCTTATAAACTTTTTCTTCACTGCCCTCTTGAACATATCCCGGTGGCTGCTTGACATAAACAACTTTATCTAAGTAGCCATTTAAAAAAGCTGATTTCACACATCCATCTGGTGAAGTTTCCACCTTCTCTGGGCAGCAATGGCAATCAATAACCGGACCGTCTCAATGCGAGCAACTAGAGCAAACATGTGGCGGCCCCAAATTTCCATATTGGTCCGCCACGGGAGGCCACGCGAGCCCACAACTGACCACGTCACCGCTAGCTGTGTCTCACGCCCAATTTTCCATTATTAATCAATTTTCGGTTAACCTTGATGTTATAAGTTAACTTTTATTCCTTTAATATCATTTAACCTCAATTTACGCAGCAGAAGATTTATTAATGACATAAAGATTTATCATATATATTATGAGCATAATGCCTAAGTGGAAACCATATCAACTGTAAATCATATACATATCATCTAAGATCCTCAAAATATCAAAATATACAACCTATCTCTCAAGTCCCAAACCCAGCATAAATCAAATAAATACATACAACCAACCAGGCGTATAAGAGGAGTAGTCTCCGTTGTCGATCCATGAGAAAATCTTTAAGTGTCTCCTTGCCTCCTTCACATATCAAATCCTGCACTCAAATCACCCAACACATACGGTGACGAGTCCAGTGAGTAAACTCCCAAAGAAAACCATCGAGTAAATAATAACAGATTCAGAAGCCAATAACTAACGTTAGCTACACATGCAAAGAGTATGGGCAGCCATAAAACCCTGTATGTGTAGGTAACAAGCATGCAAGATGATCAACGAATAATCATAATGCCAACAATATGCTCCACAACAATTACGATAAAACCAGGCAAAAGTAGAATGCAATCTCATATACTAGATCATACTTCGTAGATTCAGATGACCCCGACTGAGCACATTAAGTCTAAACCACATCCGAACTACTAACGGTGACCGGAACAAATCACAAACCCACCGAACACGTGCACCCCGCGGCTCGGGTCACAATCCACCGGCGGCGCAAGTACACATGCTACAATCTAGCATGCTTGATCACGTGCCACAATCGTCCCGAATAAACTTCGATAGTGAAAACAAATCCAACACCAACCAATAACTAGACCAACACATGATCACAATGAATATGAATTTCAAGAATAATAAACGCAAGAATTTAAAGAATTAAATACTCCAGATGTGTTTCTGTTGGGGTTTACGCACCTATACCTCACTCCAATTACCCGATCCAGCTCGAATAAATGCCCAACAAATCAAAATTTCCACCCGAATTATACCTAAGATCATTTTTCATTAGATTAGCTTCAATTTGATATATTATATCAATTTTTACGTTTTACAAGGCAAAAACCCCGACTATATCTCGTCAACATTCCGAGAAAATCCCAAAATTTCCTTTATTTGATCAAAATATATTTTTTCTAAAATTTTCCTATTTTATATGAATTTTCTATGAATTTTCCAGAATTTTTTTTTTCTAACTGTTTTTTTTTTTAATAGGGGCGGTTCGGCTCAACCGAGCCGAACCGGCCCCTTCTTCCTCGCTGGAACAGAGCCAAAATGGCTCTGTTCCAGCAGCCAAGTTTTTTTTTTTCCATGGATTAGAATTGGGAGGGAGTGGAGACGACATAGGCGTCGTCTCCCTCCTCGGACGAACTGCTCTCGTAGTTCGTTCGAGCCCCCGAGTTCTTCCCCACCATCACCACCGAATCACCAAACCGCCACCACTACGACCAACGACGCCAACAACATACAACATCAACAACCACCAAAATAACACAACATCAACGACTCACCTTCTCCACAATCCCGCGCTCACCTCATCTTGATCTCTCTCGGTCTCCTTCTTCGTTTCTCCTCCTTCGATTTCACTGTTTTTTTTCCTTTCTTTCTTCTTCGTTTTCACATTTAAAGAAGAAGAAAATGGTTTTGATGGTGGAAATGACCATTTTGCCCCTCATGTCTATCCATTTCTCTTCTTTCCTTCAATACCCTTTTTGGTAATTTTGCATTTCCTATTTTATTTTTCTGATTTTTAATATATATATTTATATATATATATATATTAAATTCCTTATATACATATATATAAATATATATATACTCACCTATACTTTCGCGCCTAAAATTTCGTCGTGCGCGCCAACGAGCATACTCGGGCGTGCACACTAACGTACCACCCACGCGTGTCGATCATGACCCCGCGTGTCCCTAGCCACGCGTGTCGATCACGACCCCGCGTGTCCCTAGGTGCCCAACAATTTACATATTTTATCACAAATAATTCATTTTATATATATATTATTTCCCCTCGGCTTAAATTTCGTCTCTTAGTCGCTCAGGTACTCGCATCGACACGCATATCGAGGCGAATACTTAACACACAATCTCGCCCGTCAATGGCAATATAAACACACATATTGCGATGCCATTTAACTAATTTGGACCTATACATCGCAACTTCACCACCAGAGCACACAATACGGACTGTAAACCCTATCCGGTCGTGCTTCGTCTTCACTAGGGACCCAAGAACGTTCCCGCTGGCGTCCACGTCTGCATTTTCATCATCAATAACGACCATTGAAAATTGGGCCGTTACAAAACACTTCCTGATAATCAAAGCCAGGCCTCTGCTCATATCCTTTGGCCACCAATCTAGCTTTGTAACGCTCCACGTCTCCATTGGATTTCCTTTTTGTCTTGAAAACCCATTTGACATCAATAGCTTTGTGACCTTGAGGAATATCAACAAGGTCCCAAGTGTCATTCTTCTCAATAGCCTCGATTTTGGAATTCATAGCATCAACCCAACATCTATCTCGCACGGCTTCACGAAAGCTAATAGGGTCTGAATTTGCAAACATGACATAATGAACTAAACTGCCATCATCATCAACCGCATCATCAGAGGTAACTTGACAATCCTGAAGGCGAGCCGTAGCCTAGGATTCTCTGTGGTCTATCACTCGGACTCTGGAGTCTAATACTTGTACTAGTCAAAACAGTGCCTGTGGTAGGAGAAATACTTGTTGAAGTAGATGCCTCATCATTAAACCTGATTGCAGCAGATTGAGCAATTCCCTTGCCTTTTGTGTCCCAAATCCATGCATCTGCCTCATCAAACAATACATCTCTGCTGACAATTACAGAGTTGGTAATCGGGTTATAAAATTTGTATGCTCCAATCCGCCCTGGAACATAGCCAAGAAAAATGACCTTTACGCCTTTGTCATCCAATTTCTTCCTATTAGCATCAGGAACATGAACATACGCAGTGGATCCAAACACTTTTAAATGTCTGACACCTGACTTGTAACCACTCCATGCCTCTTCTGGAGTAAGATAAGACACTGCTGTTGTGGGAGACCTATTCAGTAAATAAACTGAACATACAACTGCTTCAGCCCAAAAAGAATTAGGTAAACCTTTCGCTTTCAACATGCTACGAGCCATGTCCATAATAGTCCTATTCTTTCTTTCTGCAACACCATTATGTTGTGGTGTATGTGGTGGAGTGATCTCATGCTTAATCCCATGATGATCACAAAAATCAGAAAATATGGAGGACTTGTATTCACCACCACCATCTGTTCTCAAAATCTTGATGTAGCGTCCACTTTGTTTCTCCACATACGCCTTGAATTTCTGAAAATAAGTAAACACGTCTGACTTGTTCTTAAGGGAATACACCCAAATCTTCCTGCTGTAGTCATCAATAAAAGTCAAAAAATATTTACTCCCTCCTAGTGAAGCTGTCTGCATAGGACCACAAAGATCTGAGTGAACCAAGTGTAATGGAGATTTGGCACGCCACGGAGTGTCGGAAGCGAATGATTGTGTCGTGTTGCTTCCCTAAAATACACCCTTCACAAAAGCTCGCTCGGGATGTCGAATAGCAGGCAATCCTTTCACTAATCTCTTTTGAGTGAGCAACGTCAAACTTTTGAAGTTCAGATGACCATATCTCAGATGCCATAACCATGACTCATCAGAAACAATGGATTTAAAATACGGATAAGATCCAGTCTTAATCTCAATCTGAAATAACCTATTTTTCAAAGGAGATTTAAGAATGGCAATACCTCTAGAGTCGAACATGGATAAATGACCATCTTTCAAATTCATTGTGTACCCTTTCTCTACAAGCTGGCCCAGACTCAATAGATTGTTTTTCATTGTAGGCACATAAAGAACATCAGAGATATACTGATGATCACCGTTCTTCAATTGAATTAGAACTCTTCCTTTTCCTTTGACTGGAAGTTTCCTATCATCAACAAACTTGACCTCCGTCGTCATTTACTCATCTAAATCGTCAAACAAATCTCTATTACTGCACATATGGTTGGAGCATCCACTATCAAGATACCACGTGTAGTTTTGTGAACATTCTTGGCCTGACGAAACCATAAAAAGTGTCTGGTTACAATCATCGCCTTGGGCAAAAGACACATGTGCAGCAGATTTTGCATGTTTTTTAGTGTTGCAGTTTTTGGCTATATGCCCAAACTTGCGACAGTTGTAACACTGAATCTGATTTCTCTGTTGATCGCGATCTTTGTCTCGTCCACGACCTTTATTTCTCTCCCACCACTCGCTGATCATTATTCGAACCTCGCCATTGTTGTTGACTTGATCACGGTCTTTGAATCCATAATCCTTTTTTAGCTTCGGGACAATTGTAGTCTTCAATGCCTGCTCAGTATGCTTGACTTTTTCACTTTTTTCATTAATTCGTTGCTCATGTGCTCGTAACGAACCAATGATTTCTTCAACTGACTTGGTCTCATAATCTGTCCCAGACTCCATAATAGCAGCGACTACGTGGTCAAACTTTGTGGTCAAGGTGCGCAAAATCTTCTCGTTCACATCGAGATCGCGACTTCTCCGCCATTCATCTTTAACTGATTGACGATTGTTTGAACACGATTAGTGTACTTCTCTATATCTTCTGAGTCATCCATCTCGATCAACTCGAATTGCCGCCTCAAAGTTTGCAACCGAACTTTCTTGGCTCTTTGTGCACCCTTGTAGGACGTCTCTAAAGTGTCCCACGCTTCCTTTGATGTCTTCGACAATTGCACTTTCTCAAACGCCACATCATCAAGCGTTTGCAAAATAAAATAAAGTGCCTTCTGATCTTTCTTGCGAAGCTCCTTTTGTGTCGAGGTAGCGGTGGCCCCTGGGTCTTCAAACCCATCTTCAACGACTGTGAGCAAGTCTTGAAAACTGAACAAGACTCTCATCTGAGTGCTCCATCTATCAAACTTCTTTCCATCGAACACTGGTAGTGTCGGTTGAACTTGACCATTACCCGTTGTAGCCATAATTTACCACTGTAAATTATCTTAAGTAACTCCGCCTATTTTGCTTCAACAAACCGGCTTTTGCAATTTGATTTTCTTCAACGAAATCAACCTCTGCACTTCTGCGTCGTTCCTCTCTTTGAACACGCAACTCAAGTTTCTTGTTTCCAAAACAAGAAGGTCACACGCTTCGATCTCTCGAATAGATCTGAAGCCCAAATCTGTTCTTGAATCTTCAAGAACTCTCACACAACCAAGACACAGATCACAAGATCTCACTATTGCTCTGATACCATGTTAGTTTTAGAGACACCGCAATGACACACTTTATTAATCTCTCAAATAAACTCGTTAATTACAATGCGGGGTTTACTCTAATTTATAGACTCACATAAACATACTCCTAATCCAATTAGGAGACCCTAAATAGACTCATACTCTAACTCGAAGTTCTAATCAAACTCAAACACTAATGTAATTTAGATTACAACTCTAACAGAATCCATGTCCCAAACCCTCAAAGAAACCCTATTGTTTTTGAAGAAACAAAATGAGATTCTTCTTCTGACTTGGACGATGAGTACAACGGCAAAGATTGTCGATCAAAAGAATGCATCGATCTAATCGAATGCAACAACGGTCACATCTTCAACATCAACAAGGCGCCAATTTTTTATGACAATGACAATGCCATTATTGAAGAAAATGTGGTATTTGGAGATGATGGTCATGTATTCGGGGTTACATAGTTGACGTCAATACCACAAGTGTTAGTGGTGGTTTCGTGTGATGAAGTACCAAGGAAGATACGTGGTTGCCGGGATAAAGTTGAAGGAATTATTTCATGCATATATGTTCCACAAGTCGTCAATGCTTTTGTTGATATTGAATTCAAGCACGAATTGCCTGTTTTTGAAGATTTTATAACAGTTTGTCACATCCATGAAAAGTTCAAAATTCGAGGACGAATTTTTGTCAATAGAAAGAGTATGATGTAGACGTGAATTGAATAAGAGGCGATACACATCTCGGGCAATCGATGTTTTAGGCAAGGAAGATGGTCGCGTGCACCAATTGTGGTAGTACATGTCTTTCATTTTCATTTTACACGCATGTTAGGCATCTTATCCATCATATATAAAAACAATTGATGTGTCAAACGCGTGAGGTTTTTAATAGGAAAATTGACACCTAGAACGTATATTGGATGTACATACACCCCTTACCCAACTTTGTTTTAAAACTCGGGACTCGTAAGCTCGCATTCTGATATAGACACGAATGTGGTTTGAGTATGCGTTTGGGGCGTCATTCTAGCACGTGTTGCTTCAATATATATTTATCTCAAATTAAAATTTTATCAAATAATTAAGCTTTACTTCAATAGGAAGAGTATGATGTAGACGTGAATTGAATAAGAGGCGATACACATCTCGAGGCAATCGATGTTTTAGGCAAGGAAGATGGTCGCGTGCACCAATTGTGGTAGTACATGTCTTTCATTTTCATTTTACACGCATGTTAGGCATCTTATCCACCATATATAAAAACGATTGATGTGTCAAACGCGTGAGGTTTTTAATAGGAAAATTGACACCTAGAACGTATATTGGATGTACATACACCCCTTACCCAACTTTGTTTTAAAACTCGGGACTTGTAAGCTCGCATTCTGATATAGACACGAATGTGGTTTGAGTATGCGTTTGGGGCGTCATTCTAGCACGTGTTGCTTCAATATATATTTATCTCAAATTAAAATTTTATCAAATAATTAAGCTTTACTTCTTGTCTCAATAAGTTTAGACTTTAGGGTTGATGTAATTTGTAGTGTTAAAGTAAAATTAATTCTCATGCAAAATTATATTTGGTTAGATGGATGGAAACATCACTTACTAAAAGACAACAAGTAGAGAGATCGCTCAAGTCAAAGAAAAAAAATAAAACAATTGAGTGGCCCAATAATAAGGTATGGTCTCTGAGAGTCAAATGTCATATGTTCAAAACTTGGGAAAAACAAATGTTTCTTATAAAAAAATCAAAGAAAAAAGTAAATTTTTATTGCAATATATTAATTAAAAACATATTATCACCTACCCAAAAAAAACATATTATCGATTTTTTGTCTGATCCTTCCACTTAACTGACACAGTGAGATTGAAGTTTTAATTTACAAACAAAATTTATACCGAGAAGATTAGCATGGCCCTGTGCAAGGATGACACCCACAAATTGAGGAAAAATGGGATAAAATTGATACAAGTAAATTTGAGATATTTTTTAAGAAAATAATTTTGTTTGGATATGTAAATCTTATTATATGCCAAAATAAAAAAGTTTGAAATTATTCGATTCACACCACTTTATAAAAAGTATAAAGCTCAATCAAATACATAATATATATTACTTCTCAAAAGTGAACCTCTAAAAAAATTAATTTTTTAATTAGGAAATAAACAACTTCACCCACCAAGGTTTGAACTCATGACCTCTTAATTTTAAATCACATACCATATAATTGGGCCACCTAATTAGATGTTATTTTTTACCTCTTTTTTTTGCTATTAGTTTTTTGCTACTTTTATCAAGAAATACGGTTCAAATTTCATCAAGAAGAAGAAAGAAATATTGTTCTAATAAGAACACATTAAGGAGCAACAACTAGTTGGTTTGAATAAAAAAGGACTTTATTTCCATTTTTTTGAAGAAAAATAGAAGTTTCAATAATCATTAATGGCTTGGTACAAGACTAGACATAGAATAAAAAAGTACATTAATTCACTGATCCTATATGTTTAAAAGAACTGTCGTTAATTTGGCTATAAATGCGATTGTGAAATTGAAACAGTTTGACAATCAGGGACTGACATTGAAACACATTACAATACACAAACACCAGCTAGAACCATATAACAAATAATAAAACTTCCCGAGGAGAAGAAAACCTAAAATTTTTCGACAAGGAGAAAACAAATTAAATCAAGACTTCCAACAAAGGGAAGACAAACTACCTAAAAATAAAACTAAAAACAAGAATCAACCTAACATCCACACTGATCCAAAAATGAACGTTGAGGAAGATTTACCGCAATAAGAAGATCCAATATTCACAGATCTGAAAACATTTGCACTTTATTGAACACATAAAATATAGAGAGATAAAAATTGGAGCCACCGCTAATTAAAAGAGAAGATCGGCGGTGGTTCAAGATCTTAAATTAAGAGAGAAAATTTAAAAAAGTAGGACTTTATTTCCTTTTAGTAATTAAGTTCACTTATTTGAGTCTTAAAATAAAATAAAAATTAGATTGAGAGGGTCGACCTCACATGAGACTCGATAATGCTCGAATGTAGATTAATTAGTCGGTGCACTTGCTGTTGAATATCACTAAGAAACCCCAAAAAAAAAAAACAAATTAGTGAATAATAGATGATGTTTTTGAAAAAAAAACAAAAAAACAAAAACAAAAAAACTTATAGATGATGTGACCTTAGCTTAAAATGAATATTTTTCTTTATTGCCTCATCCCTTTCAAAACATAGTGTTATTTGTATTTAAGAGATACCATACAAAACAGCATGTTCCCTAAGATAACAAATCATGTGCCTAACAGATCCTCACAAATTCCCCACACGTGCGCAGCCTCACCACGTGGCTGACCCACGTCCGTCCGATTCTCGACCACCGCATCACGACTCCTCCACAATGTCCCAAACCAAGCGCGCAGTGTCTTATCCCAGTTCCTGTCAGCGTCGCCCTGTCCTTTGTCAGTTTGTGAGCTCTCCCGCTAAGTTCACGAATGGACAAATCACATCAACACTCTTAAAACACACACAGACACACACCTAATTATCCACCGTGAGATACAATTCAAATCATCTTAATTCACATCATAAAACAAATCGCACGGCTCTTAAAAAATGTGGTGGATAATATGTGCTGTACAGTGCGTCACACAATCATTTCCCTCAATCGCTTATAAGGCAAGAGAGGGAGAGTTCGAGAAGACGAGCAATGGCGGAGAGAGAAGCAGAGCCGGAGATGTTCCTGAACGATGAAGATGATGAGGAAATCGAGGAAAGTAAGGTTTTGGCTATCGATAGTGAGAGCAGTGGCGACGACGAAGGCGAGGGAGAGCGGAATGGATTTGCGGATTCGCGGTCTCCGCAGTTCACTTCTCTGCAGTGGCCGCAGAGTTACAAGTAAGAGCGATTTCGGCTTCTTCGAATCGGTTCTCGATTTGATTTGTTGTTGATAAGACTTGGTTTGATGGAGTGTTTTCTGTCAATTGAGTTTAAAATGAATGTAACAGAAATAAAGATACAATGAGAAATAAAGAAATTTAAAGAAAATTAGGAGTGCGAACGACGGTTGTGGTGGTTTGGACACCTCTAAAGACGGTCTGCAAATGCCCTCACTAGAAAATTCGACTTAGTAGATATTGAAGAAATTCGACGGGGTAGGAGTAGATTGAAGTTAACTTGGGACCCATTAATTAGGAGGGATCTAAATGTAGGATTGAGAGTAAAATCCATGGAAGTTGGCACGCTATGCTGGCGAGTAAGCGATTAGGAGTAGTGGAAACGCCGGAGCGACTTTTAGGAGAAGATTTTGTGTCTTTAGGGTGGTTTTGGATTGATAGATTGGTTATTGAGAGTTCAATTGAAAAGAAAATAGTAAGAACTGAATCAGAACAGTTTGCAAAGATAATTTGAACAATTGCTTTTGTTTCTTTGTCACTTTAGGATTTTTTCGATTCAGTAAACCAAAAACTAAAATCCTAACTGTTTTCGTGATTCTAGAAAAAGATTCAGAGATTTTGGAAGTTATTCTTGATTATAAGTGTGCTTGTTGCAATGGTTGTTATCAAACTTTGCTCGATCATTCTTAAACACTGTAGTGTGTTTGATCTCAAAATTGTTTAGGATAGATAGCATCATAAAACGAAAAAGAAGGTTAGCAATTAAGCATTTTTTATTTCGTTGTTTTCTTAAGTTATCTCACATTCTTTCTAGAATCATTGTTATAATTGCTTTCAAGGCAAGTGTCTCTTATGTCTAACAAAAATTTTTGATAGATTCGTGTGTTTTACTTTCGTGCAGTGTTATGTATTCTTCATTGAAGTCTTACCCTTCTAGATATTCCGAGTTTGATATACTTATTGAAAGTTAATGAACTTTCCCTTTGTTGTTTGTATCAGGGAAACAACTGACTCTTACACTATCACCGCATCACCGAATTTTGGATCTCTTCGCCGTGCACCTAGTTATAGATACTCAAGTCTTGACATCTTTACCAAAAGCAGTCAGGATTTAGATGGAAAAGCCCCTTTGCTGTTTGATCATGGAGGGAGTTATCAAAAACAAGACTCTGTTGCCAGTAATGGAATCAGATTGTCTTTTGCAGAAGAGAGGGGTTCCATGCATGAGCAATTAGCCTTAGAAGGTCACATTGGTCAAGGATGTAGCTTTACTCAGACTGTTTTCAATGGTAAACGACGGACTTCAGTTTATTTATTTATTTTTTATCACACTTGTATTAGCTTCCCTTTTTCTAATTTTGAATTTGTAAGTAGGCATAGCTGCAGTTCTTCCACTAAGAAATCCAAAAACATCAGAGATTTTTTAATTTATTTACCCTTATGTCAGACCCGCGGTAGCAAGTTCAAAGGAAAAAATATTTCAATAAAGTTTTTAGTTTTTTCTTGGTAAATTATATATTTTTTTTCTTTGAGTTGTTATCATTTTTTTTATTTTTTATTATCATCGAAAATAAAAGCAAAAATTGTCTTCTTGACCACACTGGTCATACTGGCTACATGAGTATCTTTTTTATATTTATTAATTGAAGCTTGTCACATAACTCTAAACCCTAATCTTTTTTCTCTTATGTTAGGAAATTGATTTGCATTTGTTCTTTTGTGTTTTGTTCATTAAATATTTTTAAAGGAGTTTTCTCATTTCTATTTTGCTATTTTTTCAATAGGGGTGAATGTTCTGGCAGGTGTTGGGCTCTTGTCAACACCCTATACTGTGAGAGAAGCTGGCTGGGCGAGCTTGGTGTTGTTAGTGCTATTTGCGACTATTTGTTGCTATACCGGTATTATGATGAGATACTGTTTTGAGAGCAAAGAAGGTCTGATGAGCTATCCTGATATTGGAGAAGCTGCTTTTGGAAAATATGGTCGTCTTGTTATATCAGTGAGTTTTTTATTTAGTTGTTTTTAGCTGTCAAAGCAGCACAATATGGAAGATTGTATATCCAACCAATTGGGCATGTAAAGACCACTTGGACATGCTATGTTGGATTTTGGGGTGCCCTCAATCGGAAGGCTTCTTATTGATTTTTAGGGGATCTTTGAGTTGAAATTCCCGAGAGGCTTATGTAGGCTTAACTTTACTAAATTAACAGGTGTTACTGTGTTAGGTTCTTCAATAATGGTGCGATATATTGCTTAGCATAATCACCAATGTATGTGACTTAGATGATGTGTTAAAAAGTGTTGGACTATGTTGAGCACTTCCATCACAATAATATATGAACCATTAGCTGTCAAGGATGAGAGGGAGGTTTGTCGTGGATCCAAAGTAGATACTTTTATCATATAAAGCACTCTGAAGATGTGTCAGGAAACAAGCAACTTGAAAAAGAAGAATAGCAGGTCTTTAAAATAACAACATTTTGGTACATTAAGAATTCGAGCATGTAAGAATTTAATAATGTCTATGCATTCTGTAGTACCTGTTAAGTGTTAAGAATTTGCTGTTGCTGTATTTACTGTGTTGGTCCTCATTGGTGTAAATCCTGTCAACTTTTTGAATTTACTATCAGTATCTTGTGAAGATAGGCTTGCAAAATTTATATTTCGAGCATGTACAGTGACTATTGATCCATCATGGCATCATGCATGAATCAAATGCATCTTGTCTCTTTCATAGTAAGTTTTTTTAAGTAACGCTCTTTTGGAAAAAAAAAAAGGATATATTTAAACATGAAGTGACCACTAGCCTTAGAAATAACTTGTGATTGTTGCACAACTTTTTATGATTGTTTTTCTGTCAATATCTTTATATATTGCTGATGCTGCCACACTTCTGATTTTTGATGCAGATTGTTCTGTACACAGAGTTATATGTAAGTGGTTAAGTTCTTATTGTACATATACCTTGGTGACATACTTTATGTACTGCTATGAGAACCTTGTGAGATTCACTATTCCCTTATTGCAGTCTTATTGCGTGGAATTCATTATTTTAGAAGGTGATAATCTGACGAGATTGTTCCCTGGAACTTCTTTGGACTGGCCTGGGTTTCATGTTGACTCACTACATTTTTATGGGGTTCTTACTGCTCTAATAGTTCTGCCTACTGTTTGGTTGAGGGATCTCCGTGTGATTTCATACCTTTCAGGTGCATTACACTCCTCTTTGATTGCATCCCTTGCTTTCCATTTTATTTTTTCTTTTCCAGTTTGTCAATTCAGGGTTTTTTGCTTATCTGGGCTTGTGTGCATTACAGCTGGTGGGGTGCTTGCTACGGCTGTAATATGCTTCGTAGTTTTTTACATCGGTGTGGTGGAGAAAGTTGGATTTCATCATACTGCTTCTGTCGTAAACTGGAGTGGCTTACCGTTTGCTCTTGGAGTTTATGGGTTTTGCTTTTCGGGGCACTCAGTATTTCCGAATATTTACCAGTCTATGTCTGATAAGAAACAATTTAACAAAGCACTGATAGTTTGGTACGGTTTGCCACTTTTACTAGTGTCTTGCATCCATGTTTCATCAGCTTCTTCTCTTATTTGGCCGTTCTCTTGTTTTGTAGCTTTATTTTGTGCACTGCAATATACGGCGGAGTTGCAGTCATGGGGTATCTTATGTTTGGTCAAGCAACCTTGTCTCAGATAACTCTAAATCTGCCAAAAGATGCACTTGCATCCAAAGTTGCAATATGGACAACAGTATGTGATGGATTGTAAATTTCATTTCTAACTCTTTTCCTACCTCTCTGTTTGTTGCTCTCTGTTAAGATACTTGTGATCAGACTTTGTTTCCAATGTTGCTCCTCTCAATATGCAGGTTATCAATCCTTTCACCAAATATCCTTTTGGCTACCATAACAATTTCTGGTGATCATGTTCCTGTCTAGAATGTTTGAGAATTTTACCTAAAATGTGTCCTTGACCATTGATACATATGCATTATTGATGAATCCATTAGCTAGGAGTTTGGAAGAGCTGCTGCCTGTAGGAGTCTCTAACAGTCTCTGGTGCTTCGTTTTATTGAGAACCGGGCTTGTCATCTCAACTGTATGTGTTGCTTTTCTTCTGCCTTTTTTTGGTAGGTATCAAGCCCTTAAAGAAGAATCTCTTTCTAATAATAATTCAGAATGCATTTTCAGTTCATGATGGCTATGCTTGCTCATTTGTTTTTCCCTCTTTTATTTTAGTTGTTTTCTTTCTTGACTCCAATATTAAAATATGTGTTGAACATCTAATGACAGGAAGGCAATATTTAAAAAGTTGAAAAGATGGAAGATTGCAATGACAAAATAGGAGAAAAAACACTCTCCTGGACTCAAATCATAAAACTGCCATGTCAGTGTTATAGTAGCTATTGGGTTTTTTGACGTATGCTTTTACCATTTACAATACCTAAAATACAAGAATCATTTGTATATCGCTTATATAAGCTTTAATTAGAAGTACTCGATCTTGGTTATAATATGATATGTAATTTCTATTATTCTGGTTTTGCGTCCTTCCATTATCTCCGTCAGAAAGTTACTTTATCCTATTTCTCTGATTTCCAAGGAGTGAACTCTAATGGTTGTCTTTCCTTTCAATATTTTAAGTCTTCATTAGTTCCCATACATTTTTGTGGGGATAGGAAGATTGATGAGGAAGAGGTAATAACGTGATATAAAGTCCACCATCTTTTTTGTAACATACTTGTACTTTTGAATTGTCTGCTGAGAGTGCATAATTATCAAAATAATCAACATCAGCCCCATTATACTAAAGATATTAGAGTTGTAAGAACTCCACATCTATTTATTTTTTGGCATTAGGTTTAACGAAAGCTGCTAAATCTTTTTTTTTCACCATTTTGAAGTTCGGAGGTATTAGTCAATTTTATGGTCTGAGACTCGAGTAAATATTTCTGAAAATAGAAGTGCAAGTGTCACATGTATTGATATTGCTGCCAAGTGCCAACTCAATGCTAATCGCGTCCAATTTGCAGCAATTGCGTCTTGATTTGATAAGTTCTTGTTTAGTCTGGTTATCTGAAAACCTAATCCGACTTTTATGCATGAAATACTTAATTCACATAAATCAATATTTACTGGTTGTCTGAATTTGAGTTTTCTAAAAGAAATAAAAGTTGCAAACTTTCTGCTGCCAATTTGATTGATTTGATATTACCAGATTGCTTAGCTTGTCAAGATTTTTTCCTTAACTGTTTAGATTCTCCTCCCATTTTTTTTTTCTTCTGCATGTTGGCTCACTTATAGTTTAGTTGTTTATTGGTGCTTCTTTTTTGTTATGGAATTTTCAGGTCTTGTAATGGCTTTGATTGGGTCTCTGCTTAGCATACTTGTGGTAAGATAGCAAGAGAACTTTCTTATGCTTTTAATTTTGCAATTGGCTTTGTGAGTTTCAAAGATGGATTTCCTGTTCATATAGAAGTGTAGGTTGAGGTCCTTGTTCATAACATTAATGTGAAAAACAAGTGAACATAATCCAACTTGCTCCTGAGCATCTCTAGCATGTTTCAGAAAGTATCTCATTTTACCACTAATGCTACTATGAGAACATGGTTTTCATGTGTTCGATGCATAAAATTCTAGGTTAGCTAATATTGATCTATTCTAATCTGAACTCACTACTGTTGATGATCTTTATTCACATGGAGTAATACCAATTTATGTTTCATAAGATGGTCTCGCCTTCACAATTTTATGGCTTTCTTCTTGGACTTGTGTTTATAGGCAATTATCATGCCGGCTCTATGCTTCTTGAAGATAGTGGGATGGAAGGCAACAAGGATGCAGGTAAGAAAATATATCATGTTTCTGTTTTTGGATTTTTGTGAAAATTATGGTTTCCAAGAAAAAAAAAAAGAAAGAAAGAAATAAACTTCTTAAGAAGGAAATTAAAAGAATTGAAAAAAAAAGTCTAGAAAACTGTATTTGATTCCAGGATATGTGAACGTTTTGGATACAATCCATTCACTAAAGCCTTTGGCAAGTTTAGCTACTTTCATTTCGCTAATTGTGCATATTCCTGGAGTGGTACTTCAGATGCTCCAATTTTTCCTTAAATACATTATTACCTTAATAGCTTCACATATGAGCATTTTATATGTGATTGTGTATGTATCCTTGTTTGTTTGTCTGTTCTGTTGAATATTGAATTAACTGGAAAAGTATCGTATCTTGGATGGAATAAGATGATACTTGTGTCTTCTGAATAATGATGATGGAAAGGAAAAGAGTAGGAAACGGCATGAGAAGTGAGAACCATCAAATTAGAATATAAGAGGTTGATAATGTGCTAGGAGCTTATCAATAATGGCCTCAATGTTAGTTGCCATTTGCTTTTCGGTTTCACTACACAAAGAAGATTGAGGCATTTGCCCGCGCTGAACATTATTTTGGTCCATTAAAGCCATTTTCTTTTTTCAGTTAAGAAATGTTCTCCTTCACGATTAACCTTTTCTCGCTGTCCTAATTTAGCTTTGTAAAATTGATGAAAATGGCATTCATGCTATCCGGTGAGGCCAAGATTGGTTATGCAAACAAAAGTAAAAAATACACTCCTTAATCCTCTTTCACACTTTTAACTATTGGTTTCAACTTCAGGTTATTTTGAGCACGACAATCATTGTCCTGGGGATCATCAGCACGGTGGTTGGGACATATACATCCTTGTTGCAAATTGTGCAACAGTACTGAGCTTCAACTGACCAAATGATCTGTCATCGCCGAACAACTTGGATTTCATCTCGAATTGCAGGTGAATAGCTATAGAGGATGAACCTCCATCGTTCTATTTATAACATTGCACGGAGAGATTGGGGGAACTGCAATTGAATCTTGGTTCCTACTGCTTTCTAGCTATTTGGGGCAGACCAGAGTTTTGTGGCTTCCGAGGAATGTAGGTAAGATTAATCACATTTAGTAAATTACCTTCTTAGACGAGTTTGATTGAGTGTAGATGCTCATGGTATTTCTTTATTCAGCCAAACTAGGATCCACCAAATTAATTATATTTAGTTCTGTAGATTTTTTTTATCTTTTATGTTGCTTTGCTTGGTGTAGAGCTTTGCAGATTCTGTAGTAATTTCACTTTCTGCAATCCATGGCTTTGCTTGTCCCTATATTTTCATGTGCCTTTTATGCAGGTGTAAGAATATGAACTCTAGAAGCTAATAGGGACTAGTTTGTTTTTTAATGAAAATCAGATATCAAAATTGCTTGACTCGAAAACAACTTTAATGTGTTTTATTTTGTGAAACAGAAAACGCTTGTACAAATTCATTTTATTGTTGGCTTCTATCACAAAATTTAGGTCTGAACTTACAAATTGTTCTTTGAATTTAGTTTAGTTTTTGAAAGTGTTCTGCCCAACAACCAGTTGGTTTGAGTGGTGAGGGATTCGATTTCCTTAAGGTCTCGAGTTAAGAGCCTTGTAAATCGAAAAAAAACTGAGTTAGGTGGGCTGCCCCCGTTTGGTGTTGATTGGTCAGTTTGGTTGGTGTGGGATACCATGTGAGAAAAAAAAAAAAAAAAATGTGGTGGGGGAACCAGGAATGATTATATAAGCTCCTTTGATTCTACTTGCAACAACTATGATATGATCAGCGTTATTGAAGCCTAATAGTCCACGTGGAATGGCAATTCTCTTTAGAACTTGTTGAATATAGGAAATTGTGGCATTATGTACAATTGGAATTGAAGGGAAAGTGGATGGATCCCAAATTAAGACTCCGGAAAGTCCCCGGGTCTTCTTCCGAGAGATGTAGTCCCTTTGAAGGGGGTATAGAGGCTTTAGGGCTCGCCCCTCCTAGGCTGAAACGAGCGTTGGAGCCCATGGAGCGACCCAAGCCATACCCTGGCCAATTATACAGTTATCAACTTGGTCTACTCAACTGGACTGATAACGGGGCTTACACCCTACAATTCCCCCTTATTTTTTAGATTTGTCACTGCTCACTTGAGCACTGTGGATCCCATACGAAGGTGGCCCTTTCAATCTATTTTTTATTTTTATTTTTATTTTTATTTTCAGACTCTAAAAGTGTTAGGATTTATGGTTGGATTGACCTACCTTCATATATAGGTTTCGTGCCTCTATAGGTTTCATTTTCGACATTTTTGAACTTTTAATTATGGGAAAAAATTATGTTGGAAAATATCCCTTCGTTGCAATAAGTCAATCCTGACTAGTAAGAACTACATAACCTCACGTGTTTGGGGAGCCTTTTAAAAAGAATAATCCTCATATTAAGAAAATGGTTTTTCACATGGTATTCAATGCCAATCGTAATGTACATGGGAGCGGCTCTCCAATTTGCTTTATCCACGAGATTTGAAATTAACATCTGCTTAAATAAGATTAGATCAACCCACATATTTTTTAGAACCCTGCTACTATAACCAAGAAAAGAGTCAAAGGATGTCTATGGAGGACTTAGACAAATTTCACATGCACTTGTGTCTCTTCAATGTGCATTGGGATGAGTACATGCATACATCACAACAAAAACAAGCGATGCACATAAGCACGTGTCGTTTTTTTGTTTTCCACATATGATGCTCAATACCAACTATACCGACTAATCCGTGGTTGGACGCTGTCGGGCCTCATAGGGGATGATCCTCCTAATTCAATTTTTTTCCATTCACAAGCTCAACACCTTGGTTAAAGGGCATTGCATTTTAATTTTTATTTTTTTTCTGGTCAAATTAGGAATAAGGGCATTGCATTTGGATGTTAAGGACTAAAATTTCATAATTCATCCAAGTTGCAAGGACCAGCTTATTATAAGCAGCCCAGTGGATATGAGGTGGCCTTTTCACAGTGCAACTGCTTTTGTCCCACACAATCCATTTTTGGCTCACAATCACAGAATTCCACAGAATTCCTTTTCACAGTGCAGCTCTTTTTTTTTTTTTTTGGGAGAGAAAGTGAAATTTCATTAATCATTCTTGCTCAATACAAGATTAGATATAGAATCAACTATATTGATTCACTAATCCTATTTGTGTAAATAAACTGTTATTAATTTGATTTTTTTTGAAATTAAAATAGTTTGACAATCAGGGACTGCTCTCTACAACGTTGAAACTAATGACAATGCACAAAAGTACTAGAACCACAAAACGAATAATAAAATTTTCCAACAAGGAGAAGACAAATCAAAGACTTCCAACTAAGGAAGAAACTAACTATAAAGTAAAAACTAAAGACAAATCAATCCAGCGTATCACACAAATTTACGCAACATCATTGATCACAAATTCACGCAACACCGTTGATGAAGATGCACCGTAATAATGATGGAGCAATCTCCACAAATCTGATTAGATCTTTTGTTTATTGAATGAACAAATAACAAAAGATATTTGATTGGAAGCACTGCTAATCTTTGAAATGATCGACGGTGGTTTAAGAACAAAAATTACAAAAGTGAATCAAAAAAAGAATTTTAGGGTTTTGGAGAGAAGGAGAGGCAGCCTAATTAAATTTATGTTATTGCAGGGCTTATATATTGCAAATAACAATGATTGCTTAGAAAAAAATTTGATAGGGATTTAAATTAAGAAATGTATTTCAATATATGTATACGTCGTGTATCCATATTTTTTTTACGATCTCCTGCGGTCTTGGCTTTTTGGCAAATGATGTCTTTATCATCTCACTAAAGAGGCTTTGACAACGTCACTTACACATCTTGATACATACGTACTGAACAATTAATTATTCATTAATTAGGTCACCGATATTGATTTGGAAAATGTTGAGGCCATATAAAGTCACTTATACCTATTCGGAGACTGTGATACACGTCTAAATCTTAACAGATGCTGCACATATTAATGCTACTCCAATCACATTGTCTCTAAATATATACTCCTATATACTCCCTCCGGTAAAAAATGTAAGTCGTTTAAGGTAAAGACATAAAAATTAAAAGAGCCTTAATTACGAATGTAATTTACATATATGTTATTTGATATTAAATGAAAGGAAGAATTGAAGAATCATAAATGTTTAGATTGCATAAGGGTAAAACGGGTAAAAAAAATAATAAATACACTCTCGAATTCAGAAAATAACTTACAATTTTGAGCAAGGGGTTTTTGCTAGAATGACTTATATTATTGACCGGAGGGAGTATGTGATTGCGGGGCTTATATATTGCAATTATGATAAATTTATTGCTTTGGCAAACAATTTGATAGAGATGCAGACTTAATAAATTTATCTCAATGCATGTACCACTAAAGTTAAGAGGTGTATTGTTGGGAATGTTTACCATTAGAAATGTGTCATGTGTATAATGCAGATGTGCTTTTACACTTTTGTCCCCCTCACATTTACTCTTTTGTCAATGTAACGTATTGCTATTGGGAGGCATTATCAATATCACTATCCAAACATTAGTAAAACCCTTCCCATTTGGAGACTATGCATTGTGAATTTGTGATGCATACATATGCATACATCTTAAGACAGATGAGCGTGTACATGTTAATGTTACACCAATTGCATTGTCTCTATATATTGCCTGACATTTCTATTTCAATCACTTGGATGCATTGATGGAGTCTGGCCGACCCGAGTCAAATTTGCTCTCTAATGCTCTTAAGGAGAAACGTTTTTTTCGCATCGATTCATCAATTTTCATTTTTTTTGGTTCGCTAATATTGAGGTTATGATAGAGATCGATGAGAAAAACAAAATCTCAATTTTTATAAATATAGGTCAACTTCAACCCTATTAATGGAGCTAGGTTTTTTTTTTTTAGGATTAATGGAGCTAGCTAGGTTGGGCGGCTGGTGAATGTCAATGTCATAGATTAGAATGACTGATATTTGAGAATGAGTTTCTATCATGAATAAATTGAATAGCCATAAATAGTAATTGTTATTTGTATAGTTCCACGTCAATTACTCTGAAAGAAAAATAAGTTTTATAAATGTAGAGTGAACACTTTATCTTATTTTAACATTTTGACCATATAATATAAGAATTGAATATTCTTAATTCTCAAAACTAGTCGATGGATGGTAATGCATGAAGAAAAATAATAAAAAATTTACTTTAGTGAGAATCGAACCACGATCTCTCGAAGTCTTGCCTTCTTGACAAGTGATGTCTTTACCATCTCACTTGAGAGTTAACGATTTTTGGGAATATTAAAATATTGTTAATAGTTTTATATAAATTCTATTAAAATATTGCAAAAAGACTCCATGGTATAAAACTTTATTATCACATATAAAAAGTATAAATTCAATTAACGATTTATGCTTAGCAATTAACTAGAAATTAAAATCACAATAAAATTAAGAACATGCAAACTGTAATTAATGTAGTTCTCAAAAAGAATTTAACGTTGTAAACTATTTCCTGTGATACAGTATAGACTATCCACTAGTCAACTCTAATTTACTCAAACACCTTTATAGGATTTAATTAACAATGAAAAGTAAGAAGGCCTTAAGAGTTAGTAGTCTAAATTAACGACCCTACATCAAAAAAAAAAAAAAGAAGAGTCTAAAGACCCATGCTGGATCCTAATTAGAAAGGAAATCAAGGGTTACAATGGTGTTTTGACTGGTTGTTTATGGGGATTAATTAAAAGATTAATTATATGGCCCCACACCATTAAATCAAATTGATTTGGATCCCTCCTACGTACTAATCCCATGTCACATGAAACCTTTGGCTGCAATATTATAATCAAATGGAAGATTCAATTCTTTCTATTTGCAAAGTTGGATTTTTTATGCCGAATAATTATTTATTATTTTTAAAAGATCACAACTCACAAGTTTTGAAGAGCAATTTAAGCACTTAAAAAAGATTATAAGCAAATTAAAAGGTGATGTGTTTGTTTAGCCGATAAAGAGATCCCAAAAAAAAAAAAACTAATATAACGTTCATGACTAGTGGTAAAAAAATTTTAAGAGTAAAAGTTATTTTTTATTTTTTGATATGGTGTATCCAAACATCGGAGTTTCTTGTTGGCAAATATTCAAATAATATTGAAATTATAGAGGGTGATATTTTTAATGCCAGTGTCTCTTTACATCCTGATTATGTTTAAGAAGCATCTAATTCTTCATTACTAAAATATCTACAATTTGTTGCATAAACGACTTTTGATCAATACATGAATAAGTTAGAATCGTCTACACTATCCCTTCGACTTTTAAAGAAATAATATTAATTAGTTGAAGTTGTATTGAAAAAAACTTATTATAAATTATCAATATTCATTGTATAAAAGAAATAACTTAATGAAGTAGTTAAAGTAAACCTTTTTGTTACCAAACAAAATGACAAATCCACCCTAAAAGGCTAAATAAAGAAACTGTAGACCATGTGAGCAAGAAGAAATTATCAGTTATCTATAATGATAAAATTTGACTCAAGTGACACAAACAAATGAAAGCCTTTACATATAGGACAAGAAAGTGGAAATTAATTGAGGCAGGAAAAAGGGCAGCTTTTTGTATGATTGAAATGGTGAGATAAGAGTTTCTTTGTTTTGCTTTGAAGAAAAGATTGTATAAAGGAAAGATCAATTAAATTGAGGAGTTATCTTTTGAAGGAAAGCTGAAGGAAAGCTGAAAGCAAAGTCAGGAGTGGTTGGCTTTTGTTTTCATTCCATAGAAGCCTGATCAGACTCATCTCATGATAAAAAAGGTAGTTCCATAATATCATTTTTATATTTTTATGGAGCTCACCCCTTAAAAGTAATAGCAAATTAGCAACAAAGTCACTGGAAAACCAACCTAAAAAAAGAACAAAAGGGTGCCATCTTATGATGTCTTGCTTTTTTTTTTGGTAGGTTATGATGTCTTGCTTTGATAATTGAACAACTATGACTTTTATTTTTTTGGAGCCAAAAACTTTTAGTTAATATACAATATTTATTAATCGATTAATTTTATTAAGTTTACCAAGTATTACTTCAATATAGTGGTTATAACATGCCAAGTATTTACTTGTGTGAGGTACGAATCTTCTAATATTTTAGGTTACACCTCTTGAGAAGTTGGGAGTGTGGATCAAGTAGAATAATAATGAGTAGCTAATCCATATTGCCTCAAGTAGAAAAATGTGAATTTATTTATAATTTTATCTTCGTATATATAAAAATGGGTGCGATGAATTTAGGGTTTTCTATTTATATCTCTGGATACTAAATTATAGACCTTGTTCTTTTATGAGCCAGACAAAATAAAGATCGACTAGACTAATCAAAGCAGTTGAACCCATGGGTTATATCAAACTTTCTTGTAAAGAAAAGGCTTTATTAGGTTGGACAAATGAATAACCAGTTTTAGTAATGGAAAATAATAAAATGACTCACTTTGGGTCCACATTTTGGGAGCACACTTTTATCTTTTTAGTTATTTATGGTGTTTTGTGAAATCTAGGGCCCACGTTTGAAGGGACAAAAAAGAACCATAAGTAGTTAAAAGACAAGATTGTACTCCCAAAGTGCATTGAAGTGGATCATTTTATCATTTTCCTCTAGCAATACGAATGGAAGGTGTTTTACCAAACAAACGAAAATCATTGACCATTAAATACTATGTTAAGTTTTTAATTTTTTATAAGTATGTTAAATTCTTAATTATAGTAATGATCAAAAAAGTAATTATAATTATGACATTTAGTTGAAGCTAGTGGCAAACATTGAATGCCCACCTGATGTATGTATCAAGTATAAATGAAGTCAATTCAATCTAACCTAAATGAAAATGAAAATAAAAATAAAACAAATTAAAAGGAGTACTATAGTCGATATATGACCCCATAGGCCCATAGCAATCAATCCCAATGTGAAAAGATAATGGTGTTCTGAGAGGGTACGCTTGAAAGTGATATCTATTTAATAAAGTCCCTTAGTTTTATGGTTTAGTATATTTTTGGAATCTAAAACACTGTTAATTTAAAAAATTGTTCTCGTTAGAAAACCAAATACTAATATTAATTTAAAAAATTATTCATCTATATAACAAAGTCCCTTAGTTTTATTGTTACTTAATTTTTAATTTTTAATTTTTTCAAATTCATCCTCTACTATCCCCTTCAAGAATGATAATTGATCAATAAACTAATCTTTATCTAAATTGCATTGATTATGAGGTAGCTTTTATGGTTAACTCCAAACACTAAAACCATCAGCTATAAGACATACCCAAAGAACCTAACCTAACCACTCCAGCTTAAAACAAGTAATTAAAAACTTTGGAAAGGTAGAAATCAGCATATGCAGTTATATATATAAACAAAAATTAAGAGAAGTGCATTGCTTTTCATTAATTATATTGTCCAAGACACAGTTGTTGAAATTGATTGATTAACTATATTGTCCTTTCACTTTTTTTTGACAAAATGTGCTCCTTTCACTTGAGACAACGACCTTTAGCGAATCCATCGATCCAATAGCATATATATATTTAATTAAAGCCTTTTCGTGCTTTGAACATCCACTCCCTCAGTGCGTCTAACACACCTTCAATAAAATTTTTTCTTTGTTTTGTTCCTTTTGTATGAATTTTTTTTTGTCACAAGGGGTATCAGAGAATGCGAGCTTAAAAGAGAATAAGCTCAGATATTGCCTTAAATTATATGTATATCCTCACAACCTAAAAGGCTAAAAGGCATGTTACGTTTTTATTTTATTTTTTTGAAAGCCCAAAACAAGCATAGATTTCATTAATCATCCGACATCAGGAGTTACAAAAGGAGCGAGGAAGGTTGGAATAACATCAATCCACATACCATACATATTTCGGACCATAGCTTGTCTAGCTAAGGCGTGTGTCACGTTGTTCAATTTTTATCATATAAGGTCTAATCTAAGGTGAGAAGAGTGTGGTGACTAATTTTATATATGGGTCATATGTGTGAAAGTGAGGGTCACTCCAAAATGTCAAGGCAAGATGGAGTGCCCACTCCACACTTATAAATCTTTCTTTTTCTTTTTAAGTAGTCGATGTGAGACTATCCCAATATCTCGAACACTCCTCCCTCCACAAAACATCAATCAATCATTTTAGTTGGATGTTTACAAGGCCCTAAGACAATAGACAATTAAGCCAACCATTAGCTCTGATACCATGCTCAATTCTTATCATATAAGACTCAATTTAAGGTAAGAAGAGTGTGATGACTAATTTTATGTATGTGTCATAAGTGTGAAAGTGAGGTTCATTTCAAAATGTTAAGGTAAAATGAAGTATCCACTCCACACATATAAAATTTTATGTTTTTTTTTTAAGTAGCCAATATGGAACTATCCTAACATCTTCAACAGCCACGCTATTTCCTAGGTGCGGTATATAAGATAAATGAACTCCGAGATGAGAGAACGACGATCTCGGTGACGAGGGAACCAACTGACCCACCAAAATGACAATTGTCGATGGCATTTACTATTGCATTGACTACTGACAAGGCATCACTCTCCACCACGTGAATAGGTAGGGATGAAGATGCGCCCATTTGATTCCTTCCCTCACAGCCACCGCCTTTGCCGGAAGCCACCGCCTTTGCCGCTTCCGGGGGGAGTTGTCCATCTAACTTCCTAGCAAAAGCACAAAGACAACACTGCCATGGTCTCTGACCACATGTTACGTTTTGGGTATGTATATTATACCACAATAAAAATAAAGACTTGAAAATCTTAAGAGGATAATGTTATAATGATACTCCGAAGTCACATCTTATGATGTGGCATGCGAGGCTCTATCTTGGAAGCCATACATACACGCCTCGAGATACACACCCTGCATGTTATGTACTAGAAACTTCGTGCCTAACACTTATTTTTACGTGACACCCACATGCCATGTCGCTAGAGCGTGACTTTGGATGTGACTTTGGAGTATCATTCTAGTATCTTGCATCTTAAAAACTAACAAACGATTTACCCAAGTGCTAAGGAATACCGTTCCTTTCAAAAATCAATAACGGATTTGTCCAAGTGGTACCGAATTTGGTTCCCCTTAAGCAAGATCTCTAGTTTAAGTCTTGTAGACGGAAAAACTTCAGTTAAGAGGTTATCCGGTCCTGTATGGTACCAAAAAGTGCCCGAGCTAGTGTGGATCAATTGGTGAGGTTGAATATGCATGTTGCATGGAAAATCAAAAAAAAAAAAAATTAATCTCAAACATGTATACAACCAGTAAAAAAAGAAAAAAAATCTTGTAATTTAATTTAATAGTGGGAATTACTTGTGTTTTTCTTACGTTGAGATAAAAAATATAGTAGCAAGACTTTATTTATTATAACTTAATATTTACAAAAGAAATATGATATTAATTTATATAAAGGTGAGAAACAATGTATTTCTCATAAATAAAGTTAAAAAAACTTCTACTAGTATATAGTAGAGGATAAAGATGAGGAACAATGTGCTTCTCATAAAGGAGAGACTTTATTTTATTGTAGATGGTTATTTTCAAATTTCAATATAGTATTAGGTAAAATTTTCATTTGTCACTTATATGCATGGTATGTAGGACCAATCACTCGAAGGATCTCGAAAATCATATAATTTGTGACGACATCATGAAGATAAATGACACACAAATAAGATAAATTGGACTACTTCTCATTGATTATTGCCTATTATATATACATGATAGATAACAGAATATAAGCTAAATACAGGGAAACTAAATAGTTAAGAATGAGGAGATAAACTAGGAATATCAACAACTAATCTATCCGAGTAATCATAACTAATATATCCTAATAATCAACAACTAACTAATTACAAATCATAGAATTCAACACTCCCCCTCAAGCTAAACGGCATAAATGTTTATGAGGTTTAGTGTAACGACCCAAATTAATTTAATTAGGATTAGTGTTAATCGCGAGGATTAACGGGTAATTCGGGCGTTACGTGGACAACTGGGTGGACTTAAATAGGAGTACCCAGGTTATACGGTGTTATTTGTGCATGTTGTATGTCTATTATTGTGATGTGGGAATTTAATATTTATATAAACATCACATGTGTGTAAATTATTGTCGGGCGAGTTTGAGCGCCGGGGTTTCGTGTCGTAGGACCCGCTAACACAAGGGTGGCAGTGAGGCCGGGCGTTGGGTTAAAAGAGAAATCATAATTTTATGGCTATGGTTGAGGTTTAATTTAATGAGATTTACATATAGGCTAAGTTAGTAAATCAATTAGGTACACTAAGTGTGGGACCACCTCGGGAAGCGTGCCAGACACGGGGCACGGGGTGCCGAGTGGTCGGGGAATTAGTATGACCATATCCACAAATTTATGAAATTTATTGATGACTAGAATAGGTGTTATGAATTAAATCAATTGGATTATAATAAAGTCTTATAGTTTGATAGGAAAAATTAGCATGCATAGGATAATCCTCGAGATGCACAACAGAGTAAATTAAGGCAAATGTTGCCATGATAAGGTGTCAAGAACTTTGGTGACGCACAGTGATCGGAAGCGTCGATCGTCTCGGGATGCGTGCACACATTAGATTGAACCAACATATAAATAGTCGATTGATCGATCAAACATGCAAAATAAAACATTTCTCAATCAAATTGTTGGGAGATTTGTGAGTGAATTTGAGGGTTTAAGGGGACGAATCCGAGCTTGGAGAACAGATTTAGGCGTCAAAACGTGAGATTAAAGGTATTAAACTCTCATTTTGGTTAAATTTCCATTAAAATGGATTGTTGGTAAATTCAGAATTTTGAGTAAATTTATCACTGATTTTGAAGAATTCGGAGTTATTGAAGTTGGTTTTGATGATTTACATTGATTTGGTTCGAATTTGTGGAAAATTGAGATGATTTGATAAATTTTGGGTTTATTTGCATGTATTTTGATCCGAGAATTGGGGTTTGTTTTGGTGGATTTGTGGTGTAATGTTGATGTTTCGAGGGTCTCTAATGGGTAGAGGTTGTAGAGGAGAGACGAGGGAAGCATGAAAGAAGAAAGAAGAAGAAAAAAAAAAGAAGAAGAACCAGAGGCGCAGCAGCGCCTCTGGAAGAGGGAGGAAGAAGAAGGGGGGGCACGCATCCCTGGTGGGTCGGGCCCAGTTTGGCCCGGCCCAACCTGGGTGGGCCTGGACCGGGCTCGACCCAGCTGGGTCGGGTCGGACCCGGTTCGGGGGACCCACCCCTATTATTTAAATAATATTTTTATTTTATTTTTCTAAAAAAACAGTTTTAATTGCTGGAAAATCGGAAGAATATGTGAAAAATATCAGAAAAATTGGAAAAAATTCTAGAAAAATATAGAAAATTAGAAAAAAGGGTAGAAAAGTGGTTTCGAGATTTTTCGGGTATTTTTGGAACCCCGATCCAGCCCGAGAGAGGTACCACAACTGAAAAATTAAAAATATAATATAATATCATAAAATGATATAATATGTTTCAAAAAATATAAAACACTATAAAATGGACTTCAGGGACCGGGAAACCATAGCTCGGACATTGGGGAGCTAGGTGGGGCGTACTGACGGGTTCGAGAAGTCGGAGTGCTTCGGGTACGTAAAACCCAACTGAACACCACTTCTGCATTTACTTATTGCTATTCATTTGAGCTATTGTTATTGATAATCTTCGAGTCCAAATCTTACTGGGACGGTCGAGTTTTCCCGTCTATGTATCAGAAGGTTGTGCGGTCGCTTGCTAGGTGTGTGGTCAGGACACAGTGGTAGAGTCGATGGTACAGACCACGACAGGGCTCCTGATCCTTAGTACACATCTTGGATAGCTGGTGCACAATCATTTTTTTATCTTGTGTTTATATTCATGCAATGAGCTTTGAGCAGTTGTCTGCATTTACCTTCTATTCCGCATGTTTGGTTAACACTATTTACTTGTTTTCGTTTATATTCTTAAATTATGATGCACGGTGGTTTTCCTTGGGATTTTACTTACTGGACTCGTCATCTGCATCTTGTGATGGCTTGAGTGCAGACCTTATGTATCAGTAGGGGCAAGGAGATCACGGGCGACAAAATCTTTACTTGTCCACTGTCGAGGACCTACTGGTAGGTGTATTTGTATTAAATTGTTTTACTTATGATTATTGAGAACTTGTAGTTATTAAATCTTCAGTACTGGTATATAAACATTCACTGATGACAGTTGTCGCCTACATACTGAGTACTTCCAGGTTTTTCCACTATAAGTTGAATAAGTTAACTTTATATAATGCTCTTTTGGTGATATATTAAAACTTCCGCTGTAAATTGTAAACTACTAAATTAAATGGCATGAAACTTAAGAGTTTTAAATTAATTGGATAGACGAGTGACGTGACAGGTGTTTCCGGTGCACAAGCAGGGGAAATGGGAAGCCACGGGGCGGCCTCGAAATTTGGGGCCGTCACATTTAGCTTGCTGTATAAGGAATGGAATGACAACTTTGGAAGGGCCTTTGTGAGGATATCTGCAACTTGATACTTAGAAGGAACATAGTGTAGATCGACAATCTTGCTTTCAATCTTCTCACTGATGAAGTGACGGTCCACTTCAATGTGTTTTGTATGATCATGATGGACAGGGTTAACGACAATACTCAAGGCTGCTTCATTGTCAGAGTGAAGATGAACAGGGCCTTCACTTGAGATGTTGAGACTGTTGAGAACCCTTTTTAACCAGATTCCTTCACATATTTCATGAGCCAGAGCTCGATACTCTACTTCGGCACTACTCTGAGAAACGACAGATTGTTTCTTGCTCCTCTAAGAGACCAAATTACCCCAGACATATGAACAATATCCAGAGGTCGATCGTCTATCTGTTTAAGATCCAGCATAATCCGAGTCAGTGTAAACATCAACACTTCTACTCTGATTTTTCTAAAAGAACAATCCTTTCCCTGGACTTCCCTTGAGATATCTCAGAATTCTAAAGACTGTTTCCATATGAGATTCCTTGGGATGACTCATGAGTCTACTGACTAAACTTACAGCAAAACCAATGTCGGGTCTGGTATTTGCTAAGTAAATCAGTTTTCCCACAAGCCGTTGATATATATCTTCCTTTGTCCACATCAGGTCTTCTTCCTTGGCATCAAGCTTTAAATTAGGCTCCATTGGTGTCTCTGATGGTTTGCTCCTGAGCATTCCAGTCTCTTTCAATAGTTCCAGAGTGTACTTTCGTTGAGACACATAAATTCCTTTATGAAATCTTGAGACTTCCATTCCCAAGAAATACTTCAACTTTCCAAGATCTTTCACTTCAAATTCCATGGCTAACAATTGTTTCAAACATATGATCTCTTTTTCATTGTCACCAGTTATTGCGATATCATCAACATATACACTCAAGATTGTAATCTTTCCATCAGAGGCATGTTTAGAGAATAAAGTATGATCAGCTTGACTTTGTGAGTAACCAACCTTTTTTAACACTTTTGAGAACCGATTGAACCAAGCTCGAGGACTTTGCTTTAATCCATACAATGATTTCTTAAGCTTGCAGACTTTTCCTTTTGAGTGTAGATCTTCAAAACCTAGAGGAATGTCCATGTAAACTTCCTCTGAGAGATCACCATTTAAGAATGCGTTCTTCACATCAAGCTGATGATGTGGCCAGTCTGAGTTTGCTGCTAGTGAGAGTAGAACTCGAATCATGTTCTGCTTGGCAACTGGGGCAAACGTCTCCTGGTAGTCGATCTCATATGTCTGAGTGTAGCCTCTTGCAACTAACCGAGCCTTTAATCTCTCTACCGAACCATCTGCATTGTGCTTCACGGTGAATATCCATCTACATCCAACTGTTCTTTTTCCAGGTGGTAAAGTGGTGATCTCCTAGGTATTGTTCTTTTCCAATGCCCTAATTACCTCATAAGTCGCTTTCTTCCACTCTGGTGTTGCTAGAGCTTCGTGAACTGTTCTAGGAATACTGACTTGATCAATGTTAGAAACATAAGCTCTATATTCGGAGGAAAGCTTGCCATAATAGATGAAATCTTTCATCTGATATGGTATATGAGTTCTCTCAGTTCTCCTCAAGGTAATAGGCATCTCATCAACAGGTATATGATCACAATTCTGAGAGGAGTTAGGATCAGACATACCTTGTTCATGGTTTTCATTTGACAGTGGAGTTGAGGCAGATGATTGATAGTCTTGAGGCTGAGTCTGAGAGGAATCTGATGGAGTTGATTGTACATAGTCTTGAGGTTGAGCCTGAGAGGAATCTGGTGGAGTTGATTGTATAGGACTGAGATGATCAAGTTGGATATTTGTAGGAAAGCATGTGACACTATTGTTCTCCCCCTCACATAGATACTGATTCTGAGATTCTGACAGCAAATTCTCCCCCTGAATCGAAGAATTAGGATAGAAAGGTTTGTTTTCAAGAAAGGTAACATCCATAGTGTGAAAAAATTTTCGCAGAGACGGGGAATAACATTTATATCTTTTCTTAGTTGGAGAATATCCTAAAAATATGCATTTTAAGGATCGAGGAGCTAACTTACTTTAATCATAAAGGTGGACGAATGCTGTACAACCAAACAATTTGAGAGAAATTGTTGAAAGTAGTTTTATGTGAGGAAAACTGTTTAGCAATATTTGACATGGAGTTGCAAAATTCAATATTCTTGAAGGCATTCTATTGATGAGATAGGTTGTTGTTAGGACTGCCTCACCCCAATACTGGTTTGGAACATGTGTTGTGAACATGATTGAGCATTCAATTTCTACGAGGTGTCTATTTTTTCTTTTAGAAATACCATTCTGCTGAGGTGTTTTGACACAGGAGCTAGTGTGCACAATGCCATGAGTTTTGAAATAATCATCTAATATGGAGTTAAAATATTCACTTCCATTATCAGAATGAAATATTTGAATATTTTTTTTGAATTGTGTTTGGATCATGACATGAAACTGTTTGACTAGGTTGCAAGCTTCAAATTTATGTTTCAATAAAAAAACCCATGTGAGCCTAGTGTGATCATCTATGAACAAGAGAAACCATTTTGCATTTGTAATAGTAGAGATTTTTGAAGGACCCCAAATATCACTATGGATCATTGAAAATGGTTGAGATGCTTTATAAGGACTCGACACATAGGAATTTCTAGTATGCTTAGACAATTGACACACATCACAATGCATAGAATTGATATCTTTATTCTTAAATAATGAAGGAAACAATTTTGAGAGATACATGAAGTTAGGATGACCAAGTAGATAATGTAACAACATGATTTCTCTATCTGACTTATTGAATTGTGATACCAACAAAGAATTCAAATGAGATGAATGTTTGAGAAGATACAATCCAGACCTTACTTCAGCACTGCCAATCATCTTCCCCGAGTCCCTGTCCTGAAAAACACACGAATTTTCTGTGAATTGAGTGAGGCATTTCAAATCTCTATTTAGCTTATGCACTGACAGTAAATTGCAATCCAACTTGGGAACATAGAACACCAAATTGAGTTGTAAATCATATGAGATTTCACTGTTCCAATGCCTACAACAGATGAGATTAATCCATCTGCTATAATGACTGAGATAGACTTGTCACATGGTGAGTAAGATGTGAACAAACTACGGTTACTAGTCATATGATTAGTGGCTCCTGAATTTACAATCCAAGAGGATGTGTAGTCAGTTCTAGATTGAAAAACCAGAGAGATATTACCTCATTTGATCATGAGAGCATTTCCATTTGCAGGAGGATTATGAGAAGCTTGCTGAGACTGGCTGATCAGACTTTATAGTAACTATAATTGGTCCTTGCTGAACAGTGGAGCAGAGACTAGATTTCCCCAAAGTTCTTGATCAGACGAGGCTTTTCGTGGCTTCCAATCAGCTGGCTTCCCATGGTTTTGCCAACAAGTGTCACGAGTGTGCCCTGGTTTGTGGCAATGATCACAGTATGACCATTTATTGTTCTTCCTAGTAGTGGAAACTTTAGCAGCTTGACTTTCACTGGAGATTGAGAGTGCTGAGCCATCTGAGTTTGCACTTGGTGTTGTAGAGTCTCCCAACATGATCTTCTGCTGGCTCTCTTCGTATGTAATCACTGAGAAAGCCTCCCTGATTGAGGGTAATGGTTTGGTGCTAAGAACTCTGGCCCGAGCTTCATCAAGGTCCTTGTTGAGTCCAGACAGGAATTTGAAAACTCGCTTAGTCTCTACAATTGATCTGTAGAGTTTTCCATCCTCCGGACACTTCCAATTGTGAGTGTCTATAAGATCAATTTTCTGCCAATGTCGGGTCAGCAAGCTATAATATTGTGTATCTGAAGATCACCTTGTTTAAGTTCATGAAGAAAACTTTTGGTCTCGAAGATCTCTGATGTATTCTCAGAACTGGAGAATGTGATCTTAACAACTTTCCAGATTTCAGCAGTTGTTGCATAGAGCAGAAAATTCTCACCAATGTCAGGAATAATAGAGTTAATGAGCCACGCATCACCATATTGTTGTTGGCCTTTCAGGATTTGTAAGCAGGGACATCTTCCTTTGGAGCAGTTGCTGATTTTGTGAGAAGATCATCTTTGCTCTTCCCACAGATGAACATAAGGATTGATTGAGACCACTGTAGATAGTTTTGGCCATTGAGTTTATAGTTTGTGATTTGTGCAGAGAAGGGATCGGGTATTGAAGAAGAAAAAGGTGTTTGAGCAGATGAAGATGGTTGTGAGGATGAGGATATTTTGGTGGAAGAAGAAGAGGTGAGTCCATGTATCTAATTTCCATATTTTGTCATAGCTCTGATACCATGAAGATAAATGACACGCAAATAGGATGAATTGGACTACTTTTTCTCATTGATTATTGCCAATTATATATACATGATAGATAACAGAATATAAGCTAAATACAGGGAAACTAAATAGCTAAGAATGAGGAGATAAACTAGGAATATCAACAACTAATCTATCCGAGTAATCATAACTAATATATCCTAATAATCAACAACTAACTAATTACAAATCATAGAATTCAACACATCATGACTTGAAAAAAGACATGTTAATTTGTTTTGTAATACATGTTTCCTATATAGCGCACAATACCTTATAAACAGTGGATGTCACATTTATTAATTTATGATGATGGAAGCATATATTAATCTTGAATCAAGATTCAATCCCATAGTCATATATTTAATTATTTAATAATTATGAGTGTTAATGGAACATTTTCCTTGACCTCTTTAGCATAAGCTTATCTAATGAGAGTCAGTTGAACGCTTTAACTTCATGATAACTTGAGAGAAAGCAACATGTATTGGATGACAACATTCAATCCCGTGAATACCTTTTGGCCACCAAACATATCTTAGTGGTCTAATTAATAAGTGTCAGCTGAGCGTTCTAACCTCATAATTTTACTATCGCATTACTATCGCATTGTTTTATATGAGACTCATAATAATAAGAATATATTTTTTTACAGAAAAAAGAATTATAATTTATACACTAAATCTTCCAAAAAAACCTATGTTGGAGCAACACCTAGTTTGAATGCTTATCGCAAATTTGACAAAAAAGAAAAAAATGCTTATCGCGAAATTATTAACTTTAATTCATTTGTCAACTCAAATTGAAAAATAAATGGACCACTTTTTATCTAAAATTGGGCAATCTAACCGGCCGAGTCACTTAATTAATTTTTTTGACGAAAAGATATTCATTCATAAAAATTGTTCACTATTACATCTGATATGCAGACATTGTGAAAGATCTTTTTGATGAGTGTGATCAAAAGCTAATTTTCTCAATCCCTCTCAGTTTCAACCGTGGGGAAAATGTTTGGATGTGGTCAATGGAACAAAAAGGAGAGTACATTGTTAAAAGTGGGTATCGTCTTCTATCAATCAAGCAAAGTCCTCAACCACGAGTTCACTTTTGTTATTGGCAGCACCTTTAGAATTAATAAGTACCACCAAAGGTTAAGGTGTTTATATGAAGAGCAGTTCGAGATTCCTCCCAAACAACGTTAAATCTGGTCGGAAGGAGGGTTCCTATTGATCCATCATGCCTAGTTTGTGAGGCAATAGAAGAGAATGTCTTTCACGCGATGTTTGGCTGTGCCTTTGCTAAACGATGTTGGAGTCATACCCAATTGAGAGTTGATTACTCCTCACAGTGTGCTCTAACCTTGAATTTATGTTTAATCATCTCTCAAAGGAAGGACTAATGAATGCGTTGATGATTATGTGGAATATTTGGAACAACCGAAATTCTATAGTGTGGAGGACGTCAGGGCAAATCCGTTCACAAGTTGTACGTGGGGTGCAACCAGCACAAGTTGTAGGTGGAGTGCAACCATCACTGGGGGCAAGGAAGAATGATCGACTAATAGTAGGAGGGGTTATAGACAGGGGGAAGGACCAGAGATGAGAGGTGGAGGTAACCAAGTGCAGGGGAGTTTACTGCAATGTAGATATTGCGGTTCTTTGCGAAAGAGGGGTCAGCTCTTTTGGAGCTGTGTTAAAGGATGACAGAGGATTTTTTGTTGCTGCAATAGGAGGCTCTCTGATAGGCTTGTTGGACCTTAAGGAAGTGGAAACATTGGATGTAAGGGAAGCCCTCTGTTGGTTGCGACAAAAAGTGTGCATCGAGTCTTAATTAAGACAGACTCACTGTTTGTGGTCCATGCATTAAAGGACACTTATGTTGATTTATCTTATTTTGGCTCTTTAATCAGTGACTGTAAAGATGTTTTAAAGGACTTGACGTTCATTTGTGTTCGTTTTATCCGTAGATCAGTGAACTTAACAACCCATACTGTGGCACGAGAAACTAGTTCATTGTCTGGTCGTTTTGAGTAGTGTTCTGCACCTTCGTTTCTTGTGAATGTACTAGCAAATAATTTGGAATAAAATACATTTTCCTAAAAAAAATGAAATTACATCAATAGCAACTCTTTCTCACACATTGGGATCAAAGTGACATTACGAAAAGCTTGCAAACTCATGTGCAACTTATACGTTTGCCGAATGTATTGAATTGACCATTTTATATACTACTAAGCAATAATAAGCTAAAAAAAGAACATATGACTTATTCGACCTAACTAAGTCCCTAGATTAATAACTGATCACAACCCTCGACAGTTCAAACTTATGTCATTCACGGCTTCTGGCTTGCATGCTTCACGAGTGTCGCTGATCCATTTTTTGCAAAAAAAATTTCAAAACCTCACAATAAGGAGAGGAAGAAAAACTCAAACCTTCTGACAAAAAAAGGAAAACTCAAAGCCTCCCTATAAGAAGAGAAAAATTAAATTGAAGCCTCTCGACAAGGAGAGGAAAAACTCACTTCCATTTAGTAAAAGATGAAAACGAAAAAAAAAAAAAAAAAGGAGAGAGGGGAATGTTTCGTAAAGTTAAAGCAAACCACTTAATTGGCTTCATGCATAACTAATGGTCCGATTTTTGGTCAAGATTGACCAGTCAAATTGTGGTTTCAATTTGCTGAGTAAATGATCAGTAAATTTGCATACGTTACTACGTTTGATTATAAGGGGGTGTATTCAATTGATAGATTTTGAAGGATTTTAAAAGAGTTTTAAGGATTTTGAATGGTAGGGGTAAACTGAAGTTAACTTGAAATGTATTAATTAGGAGGGATTTGAATGGTTTGGAAAGCTCACCTTCAATTGCATTAAATCGAGCAAAATGGAAGAGTTTGATTCATATTGCCGACCCCAATTAATTTGGGATTGAGGGCATTTAATTTGGGACTGAGGGTATTAATTTGGAAGAGTTTGAAGATTTTGAAATCGATGTGTATTTAATTTAGATTTCAAAGGATTTTCATGAACTTTTAAAAAATCAAGGGGTATTCAATTAAAATTTTGATGGATTTCTAAAAAGTCTTGGTGTATTCAATTTTTAAACACATTAGGATTTTGATGGATTGTGATGTATTTCTTTTCAAAAAATTGTAAATGACCAAATTCCATCCATATGGATTTGTTAAATTCTCACGATCGCGCCGCACACGCGTGCCCGTGGATCTACTTCGCTAGAACTGATATTGTCTCTAACTTAACCACATTTCAACTTTGGGTATGGGGTCTTATCTCAAAAGGCATCTGTACTAGTTGAGAGGAGTTAATCACTTATATACTTCATTTCGAAGTTTCATTTAATCGACGTGGGACTAACTTTCAGTTCACACATCTTCAACACTCTCTCATGGACCGAAAGTCATATGATCCGTAGGTTTTTTTCTCTCTAGTTCCATTCGAACCATGGGCTATGATACCATGTTAAATTTTCACGGTCGCGCCGTACACGCGTGTACGAGCCCGTGAATCTCTTTTGCTAGCATTAATATTGTCCACAACTTAACCAACTTTTAACTTTAGGTGTGGAGTTTTATCTCAAAAGGCCTTAGTACTAGTTGGGAGGAGTTAATCACTTATATGCTTTATTTCGAAGTTTCATTTAACCGATGTGTCACTAACTTTCAGTCCACACATCTTCAATAGGATTTTGAACAAGTCCTTCCAAATCCATGAAATTTATGAAATCCATAGAAATCCTTCAATTAAACAAATTCATGGATTTGTCAAATTGAATACACCATCCTAAATTAAGTCAGAGTTAGTTATTATTATTATTTTTTGGCTGCTATTTTTATCCTTCCACTCTCTCTTCCCACCCAATTTAAATAGCCTACTTTATTATGTTCCTAAACTATCCTTGACAACAAAAGATCCCTTTACATCACAACGTACTGATGCAAACATTTTTTATGTTGATGTTCTCATCGACTCTATCGTGTACCACCAATCTCTGCTGTCGCTGCGACTCCCTCTTACCCATTGCGATCATCCTGGTGATGCCTCTGTTGCTTGCAGCCAGACGTCCATTAAAAGTAGTTCCGTAGGATTATTTAATTTAACGCAAATCTATGGTTTTGAAAATTAAAATCTATTCGATTCCTATGTGGCTACTTGACAAATTGGACCGACCTCGTCATCATGTACGCACCGGTCATCACTTCCAGTGATCTCAATCGCCAAGAAATTTTCATTAAATCCCAATCGCAATTAATTATTATTACCATTATCAATTCTCTTATTTATCTTGGTTCCCTTGTCAAACAAAATCTCAGCACTTATAAAATCACTTCTATAAAAGGTTACTCCCCTAGTTTCATAATAGTCGAGGCATATTCGCCTTTGCGCAAATATTAAAAAAAATACTCCCCAAATTAAAATAAGTGACGTTTTCTCACTAATTACACTTTTTAATAAAGTTATTTAATTATATTAAAGAGAAAGTGGCAGTTAAATAACTAAATTGCCCTTTATCTCTCTTAACCCCATGAGTATTGATACTATCAAAATAACAAATATTGTTAAATCCTCCAAAAGGTCTAAAGCGACAGCTTAAAAAGATGGGGGAGGGAGAATAATTGATTCACCTAAACGTTTGGTAAAGAGAGACTAAGTTACTAATTGATTCACCTAAACGTTTGGTAAAGAGAGACTAAGTTACCCTTTCTTAGGTGATTTCATTAATGATGGATGTTGTGAAAAAAATAATTAATAGTCATAGTTGACTGATTTAACTTTGGAATAGAAAAATGTCACAAAATGCGACAACTATGTTTCCATCGTTAATTAATCTGTAGCACTTTTTCAATTTAATATTAATTTCATTGTCAATTAATTTGTAGCACTTTTTCAAATTAATTAAAAATTTTGCCACATCCACCTTATAAAAAATCTCGCCACATCAACTCGAACAGATTGTATGGGTTAATTAGGTATACAATCTTGAGTTTTATTCTTCACAATAACTAAATGTAGGGTTGATGATGATCTCTTTTTGCCATACATATCAAAGCTCTTGAAACTAGCAAGAGATGAAAAGGCTGGTTTTTGACCGTTAGGTGGATGGAACAAGTCCGAATTGAAAAAGTAAAAGAGCGGGTACTGCATGCAGCAAAGCCCCCACTCTTATGAACAAAATTATTCACTGCAACAGTACGTAGCCCCCGCTCTTATGAACAAAATTATTCACTGCAACAGTACGTAGCGTAATCCCGATGAACCAAATGCACACCTGTCGCATGTTTGCCGGCTTCAAATGTGGGCCCATCTTGGGAGTTCAATCAAAACACAACAATAACGACTACTTCACGTACGTAACGTAAGTCTGAGAGGGTAAATCGGTCAACAACGCCTTTTTGTGGAAAGAAGAGCCTCGAAAAACGTAACGGTATGTATAGGTAGAGTAGGTAGGCTTTATGCAGGTGAGCACTGGTGCGCATGATAGCACAGGGAGAAAGGGAGGCACATACGCGGATCAGAAGCCGACGAGGGAGAGAATAAAAAAGCTTTTGCTGACACACTCGCTTTTGTCACTCAGCTTTCTGATTTTATTTTATTTTACTTTTTGGGGATTTGCTTTTCACAATTATGAAGATCGATTACTGACTAGGTACGTAGTGGTTTGGTGTAATATAACAATAAAGCTACAAGCGTGCGCCCCTTCTGTTCGATTTTTTTGTTTGATAAAGTGATCAGGTGTGGAACTAGAGGGTGGGCCGTCGTCCCCCTCCTCCGAAACCCCTTATGGGACCCCTGCCCTACAACACCTCTCTCGCCTCCTTGTAGTTGCCATACTTCTTATAGGCTATAATTGTCTAAATAATATAATTGTTAATACGAACAAGTTGAAGTATATCAGGTGGACAAATTATTATTAGGTGGATAATTTATTATTTATGTCAAATTCTCATAGTCGCACCGCATATACGTATATGAGCCCGTACATCCTCTCTGTTAGCACTAATATTGTCTCAAACTTAATCACCTTCAACTTTACGTATGGAGTTTTAACTCAAAAGACCTCATAGTTCTACGTAGGAAGAGTTAATCATTTATATACTTATTTATGAAATTATATTTAATCGATATAGAATTAACTTTCGGTCCACACATCTCCAACAATTTAAATAATGTATACATAATTATAATAAAAAAGTAGGCTTATTGAAAAATGTTTCGGTAACCAACTTTAAGCATTGACCCAGTCGGGTCCCATGCAATGCAATACACTTTGTGCCGCACACACGTCTTGATGTGTATTGCATATCCGACTAGGTCGGTATGCAAAGTCGATGCCTAAAGTGGATTTATTGCGACAGTTTCCAAGTTTTTTCATCATTGAGGAATATTAATTGTTAAGTGATAACTTTTTTTTTGATAACTTATATTCCCTCCGATCACAAATGTAGGTCGTTCTAACTCACTTCTCTTGTTCAAAAATGTAAGTCGTCCTCTTACTCCCAAGCATATTTTACCTATTTTGTCCTTATTGATGAAACTTTGGAAGTCAATTTGTTTACTAGTGTGCCAAGTTGGATCAATTTTTATATACTAGTGTGCCGAGTTGGATCTCTATTGTTTCATTGAAAAGGACATTAATAAAGGTAAGGGTAATATAGTGATTGTGATGACCACTGTAATGGCCCAATTAATAATTGTCGTTATTTTATAACGTCATTGTAGACGTGGACGCCAGCGGAGACGTTCGTGGGTCCCACAGTGAGGCTGAAGTACGACCGTATTAGGTAAATAGTATTTTGTGTGTTGTTTTGTTTAATTTTGCGATGTTTATGTTAAAATAGGTTAACGACATCGCGATGTGTGTAATTATATTTTAAATTGATGTGTGAGATTGTGTGTTGAGTATTCGCATCGATATGTGTATCAACGCAGGTACCGGGTAGATTAAAGACGAAATTTTAAGTTGAGGAAAATATTACACACATAAAATGAATTAAATTTGACAAAATAGTAAATTGGTGGGCGCCTAAGGACACGCGGGGTTGTGGTCGATACGCGTGGGTGGTACGGTAGTGTGCACGCCCGAGTATGCTTGTTGGCGTGCACGACGAAATTTTAGGCACGAAAGTATAGGCGAATATGTATATAAGGAATTTAATATATATATATAAATATATTAAAAATCAAAAAATTAAGAAAATAATTGTGAAATGACCAAAAAAAGGTATTAGAGTGTGAAGGAGGAGGATAAGAGGGGCAAAATGGTCATTTCACCCCAAAATTTGATAAACACCACCACCGTCACCACAGTTTCTCATTTTTTCTTACTGTTTTGATCGAAATAGGAGATCGAGAGGAGGAAGAAGAGAGAAGAAGGAGAAAAGAGAACAAGAGAGAGAGAGAGACCAAAGAGGTGAGTTGTTGATGTTGTGGTGTTGTTTTTATTGTTATTGTTGTTGTATGTTGTTGGCGGGTGTGATGGTGTGGTGGTTCGATGGTGGCGGGGTGGAGCTTGGGAGCTCAGACGAACTGCAAGAGCAGTTCGTCCGAGGAGGGATACGACAACCGTGTCGTCTCCCTTCTCCCTCTCTCTCTCCCTCTCCCAATTCAGAAAAAAAAAATTTCTTCGTCTATTGGAACAGAGCAACAGCTTTGTTCCAACGAAGAAAAATGGGCCGGTTCGGCTCGGTTGAGCCAAACTCGGTTCGGCCCGATTCAGGCCGAATTGCCCCTAATTAATTAATTAAAAAAAATAGTTTAAAAAAAAATTATGGAAAATTCATAGAAAATTCATATAAAATAGGAAAATGGTAATAGGTATAAAATAGGAAAATTCATAGAAAATTATCACCCGGCTCCACCCTGCCACCGTCGAACCACCACACCATCGACATGGTTGAAGCTAATTTAATGATAAATGGTAATAGGTATAATTCAGGTGATAATTTGATTTGTCGGGTGTTATTGGAGTTGAGCCGGGTTTGGTTTTTGGGACGCGGAGTGCGGATTGAGGTGTGTAGTATCTCAATTGAACTTCACTTTAGTATTTACTATTCTATTTATTTGAATTCAGTCCTATTTATTCATTACTCTATTTCATTATTGCTTTACGGTGGCTGAGTACTCTCACCTGGCGTCTTTACGGTAGTGGAGTTACTCCTACCTGGTGTCTTTACGGTGTTGAGTTCACTTCTCACCTGGTGTTTATTCGTTACGGGGCATAGAGTCCACTAAGTCATAGCACTTGTCTAGGCATACGCTGGTGAATAGACTACCCGGGTATGATAGGCTTGTGTGGGTGCATCGTGAATGTACGCCGACCACCTAGAGGGTCCAGGGTCACCCGTTCAAGGTATTTTCACGGGCCATACCTGGTGGATAGCCGAAGTATGACTTAGTCTGATTTTAATTGTACACGTACTTTGTTTCCCTACTATATTTATGCATGCGATGATCTTTTACAGTTGCATGTATTCTTTTGTTTCACATGTTTATTTATAGTATTTTTTATTCCAATAACTTTATTTATGTATTTACTTAGTGAATTTCCTTGGGATTATTCACTCTGGACTCATCATTTGTCTTTTGTGATGGCTTGAGTGCAGATCCTGGTACGAGTCGAGGGAAGGACAAGCTTGAGGACTACGTAGATTGACAGCTCTATCCCTACTCGTATGTTTGTTTATTTTTCTTGTTTTATGCTGGGTTTTGGATTTTGAGAGGTAGATATGACCTGTAAATAAATTGTAGGGCATATTTTTGATATTTTGAGGATATCAGATGATATGAATATGATGCACATTTGGTATGGTTTCCACTTAGGTATTATGCTCATAAAATACATATTAAATCTTTAGGTTGTTAATCTAATTTTTCGCTGCGTAATTTGAGGTTAAATGATTTTATAGGAACCTAAGTTAGCTTGAATCAGTAATTATTAACACATAACATCAAAGTTAACAGGAAATTGATTGATGATGGATAATTAGGCGTGGGACACAGCTGGCGGTTACGTGAACAGTTGTGGGCCCGCGTGGCCTCCAGTGGCGGAACAATGTAAAATTTGGGGCCGCTACAACCCCAGTTCCCACAAACTGGGTTCCGCCCGACCTAGACCTATGTAGACCCCAAAGTCAGCCTTTGTAAGGTCAACATATATCTAGTAAGTCTTCATTTCCATTATTAATATAAATTTGGTATTTTTAAGTTAAGTCATTTAATTTTCAAAAAAAGTTTGAGTTATTTAGTTTTGAAATATTTAAATTAATAAAGCACCAGAAAGAATATAAGTAAAGCAATTTAAATAACTCAAAAGTAAAGTTGGGACAGCCTATGGTGTGGAGCCCTATAACAGATATCATGCATGAATATGGTGGCAAAAAAAGCATATACATGTACCAACATGTTGCTCAATCCCAGTTCCACAACCCAAACTTGGCCCCGCTAGACCTAAGCTTACGTGGACTCCGAGTCAATCCTCGTGAAGTCAACGTAAGCCTAATCAACCTTCCTAACCATTATCCATTGATAAAACAGAGGGACTTAAACAATTAAGTTGAGTTATTCAGTTTGTAAGTTATCAAGAGTTATGCGGAAGCGAATAAAATTTAAACAAACCTAAACAACTCTAAATCAATTAGTTAGGATAACCTAGAGTGTAGAAACCTTGCATAAACATAGTTAACATGTATAAATAATAAAGGATAGTGAAATGATATCATATACATGTCCCAATGTATCTTACAAACCCATATACCCAAATGTGTCAAAAACAAATAAATAGATAGTGTAAAAGTCTTAAAACCTACACAAGTGCGAGAGGGAGGGCCGCTTCGATGTCCTCAAATCAAATTGCCCAATAATGGAGCCTTTCCCCTGCTCAACTGCAGATTTGCGCTCAGTCAAACACAAAAATGACGAGTTCAGGTAAGTAATGCCAGTAGTATTCTAAACAACATTTCAAAAGTAAATAAAACAATATATTTTTATGCAGATAGAAAGAAAGCTATAAAGAATGCATGAATAATAAAAAAGACTATAAATAAATCAAGAACAATCAATATATGAGTGTTAATAAATCAAAATAGAGAGGTGCAAGTAGTCCCGACCAAAAGGTCATTGAGTCGTGGAAAACCCAATAAGACTTAGGTTTTAGTACATGGCGAGCCCAACAAGTCCTAAACCCCACGAGAATGTGAGACTTCCTGGTAACCCAACTAAGAACTCACACCCCATAAAGTGCTAGTAACCGGTGCAGTGCATCCTGAGGTTATGACTCTGGTATATTACCTCGGACAGCTACTCCTACTAGAGATCATTGTTGACTAACTTTCCCTTGGACAACTTAATCAGAATGGAATTCCAATAATAGATATAGAACAATAACAATATCAAATTAAAGCTCAATAGAAATAACTATGCATTTCCTAGCTGATTTATTTTCCTCTATCCAAGCTAAACACACACTCAAACTTTCTGACACGCTGCCAAATCGACTCCCAATGCTCGTCAGTGAATTACCCTTCCTGGTATTTATTTAAGTTCAATTTGGTCATTTAGAGTTGTGTTTAAACCTTAATTAATTAACCCAAAATTTTACTCAAAATTTCCATAATTTCGTAATTGGGTCGATTTCTTGGGTATTGGGTCTCATTCGAACCCATTGGAATAATTGAACGAAGCCCCAAAGTTTCTCTAAAGTTTTATGAAGTTTGTTCAACAACAGGGCTAGACGTCATTGAGGTCAAAACCTTATTGTGTCACGCAAAATGTGATCCAGGGCATCCTACTGCTTGGATGTTGTGGGTGGTGTCGTGAGGTGCAGTCCCTCATGGCGCCTGTCACGGTACCCAAACAAGGTAGTCCCTGCCCTGGACGCCGTAAGGTTTTGAACCTCATGTTGCCCCTGACGAAGCTTGGCCAAGTTCAAAAATTTGGGTTTTTAAAACCTCGGCTCCCGTCGACGTGGTTCCGAGCCTATCCCAACCTCATAGGGACCTTGAACATTATTGAAAACCATCACAAAAACATATTAAAACATCCATCAATTTCGATTTCACAATTTAAATACAATCAATCATAATGATAAAATTCATAACCTTTCTCGACAACCATCTTTAATCACAACCAACACACTACAATTGATCACTTAAACCATCAAAACAACTACCAAAACCCAGAAATTCTATTAGCCAACCCGGTATTCAAAAATCATGACGAAAACCCATAAAATTACCGTCTAAACGATGAGAATTGAATGTAAGACTGAAATCTCACCTTAACTCATGTTGTTGGTGATCCCGTGGCTTCGATTTTCACTCAAAATCACCACAATGCTTGTGAAGTTTTCGGATTTTAATGTTGGAGGAACGAGAGAAGTTTATATCTTTCATCAAACACGCCTTTTTATAGTCCTTGAGTCATCTTGACCCACATCCCCATCTCTAGGCACGTTCTAGGGCTAAACATCACTCCATCCAACAACTTTATTGACTCACATTGTGACTAGTCTTTTTTCCTTATCCTATTTCAACATAAAAATTGATTTCTCGAGCGTTCTCTTACTCGGTCTACACTACGACTCACACTGTTGCGTGTAATTGGTGACACTATCGATTGGGACACATTCCCATATTTATTGGTTATCATATTTTATTTTATTTTGTCTATGTTTTATTAAAATTTACATTTTTTAATAACAACTTGTTTTTTATGGGGATAGATTTACATTTTTTAGTTTCATGCATTATATGTTGTGTGTATAGTGTTTTGATTATGCATCCTTATTTTAAAACCTTGAGGACAAGGTTTGGTTTAAGTTTGATGTTTAGCAACACTAGAGTTTTGATGGTGAAGTTGAAGACTCTATTTGTGCAATTCAATAGTTGTTTCATTGATTTTATTAATGGTATTACTGCGACAGCTTGTAATTACAAAACATGGCACTGCCCGCCTTAATCCCATAATTAAGCCCTAAATCCTATCCATATAGGACTTAACTACATATTAGTCAGCCTTTCTAACCAATTTGCCCACTTACACGTGTTCAGGATAAATAATACATAAGTCCTACTAATTAATGAAATTCAGAATTAATCAAAACTTTTACTGAGTTGTTAAAATTAGCATAAGTCTTCGCAGATTCTGTGGAAGCAATTAAATAAGTCCTATATGTAGAAACCAGGAAATAACGATAATGTGATATATAACGAGAAGTGGTAAATATAATCTAGTGTGAAAGTCATAAAAAGTCGAGGAACTATCGCTCAACCCAATATACAATCCAACAATATCAAAAGACATAATGACAGTAATAATACAAAATATCAAAAAGACCTACAAGTCAGGTCGAGAACACGCTCAAGTTTAGAGGTAGTCGTCGATCTTCTCTTTGCCCGACCTACTATTCGACGGGTCTGCACCCACCATCATAAAAAGGACGGTGAGTACAAAAGTATGACAGTAATTCCCATTGAGATATGTATTAACATTTTCCAAAAGCAAAGAACAATATTTAAAAGCATAACAAGTAGCCAAAGAATGCTCTAACTAACATATGTTGGAAAACACCACAAAAGCACCATAAGAAAAACAAATGAAACTAATACAGGCTAAGCAGTATTGATCTAGGTCTGATCGGCCGTGAATTACATCATAACAACCTTATTCCACTATTGTAGGGCGAGCTCTCTCGAACACCTTATAAATATTTATACATGTTATTTCTCGCCGACTACCCCAGTTCATTATGCCTTGTGCCTCACGATTATAGTCAAGAGTGCCAACATACCCGAAGTTCAGTGACCCCATGAGCCGCCAGTCTATATCGTGCAATGGACCATAGATTCTAAAACTACTTTTATTATCAATAAATACTCTTAGTTTAGAATATGAAATAAGTTTAAGTGCTAAGCAAAACACGCCAATCGAGAATACAAGCCTACATTACACATCGAAGGAACTACCTAATAGCATGTTATTTCAAACTCAGTATTCATCAAAAACAGTAAGAATAAACATGTAGCAAATGAAAGAGTTCAACAAATACAAATCAATAAAATGTCACAACAACGAAGCTCAACACTTGAGAAATAGTAAACATAAGTCATGGCATTTGAGTACAATGACATATCAATGACAAATTAGACAAGCAAGGAACAAAATGATGGAATGAAATTGTAAATAGAAACATCAATGGTATTACTCAAAGTTCACGCAAATTTCTTAGCCAATCCGGCCTCCCGACGCTCTGACTCGCATACTCGGACTCCTAAAATACTCCCTTGGGTTCCTGAGGTGTTTAGACATGGATTAATGTGTATTAAGGTCAGTTAGTGTAGGCTTAGGCTTGTGGTTTAGATGTAACGGCTCAAATTTTATTAAGGCCGTTATTCGCATATTTTCTGACGTGGACGCCAACTCAGGTCCACGGAGACGCCACGGACCGGCGATGATGCACCTGGTCGGGCGGAAAGTATTATTTTTGAATGATTATTTGACTAACTGTGATGATAATGACTAGGCTATGACTCATTATATCGTAGGTGTGGTTTAATATTGACTAGATCGGGTGAGATTACGTGTCGAGTATTCACCTAAAAATGCGTGCGGACGCGGAAACCGGACAAGTGAGCGACGGGAACACTAGGTCGGGGAATGCGTTTATTTCGATAAAATAAAATAAATTTGACAAAATAGTAAATTGGTAGGTGCCTATTACGCCCGAGTACTAGTACGCGTGGGTGGAAGTGTAGTGTGCACTCCCGAGTACGCTTGTTGGCGCGCACGACGAAATTGTAGGCACGAAAGTATAGGCAAATATATATATTTATATATATATATGTATATATGTAATTTAAAAAAAAATATATATATATATATATATTAAAATCAGAAAATAAATAATAAATTGTGAAATGACCAAAAAGGGTATGTAATTGTGAAGAATGAGGATAAGAACATAGGGGCAAAATGGTTATTTCACCTTAAAATTTGATAAACACTTACCACCGACACCACATTTCTCACAATTTCTTCACATTTCGATCTATCGAAAACTGAGGGAGAAGAAGAAGGAAGGAGAGAGGGATTGACCGAGAGTGAGAGAGCACGAGGTCGATGACGTCGAGGTGAGTTGTTGTCTTGGCTTGTTGTTGTTGTTGTTGTTGTTGTGTACGTTGTTGTTGTTGTGGTGGTGGTAGTGATGTTCAGTTTCGATGGTGGAGGTGGGGAGGAGCTCGGACGAACTGCGAGAGCAATTTGTCCGAGGAGGGAGACGACCCCATGTCATTTCCCCCTCCCTCCCAATTCCAATCAATTGGAAAAAAAAAATTTCCATTGAACCAGGGAACTCCCTAGTTCGATGGAGAAGAAGAGGTACACACGTGCGACCCGCACGTGTGCACCCCCTCTTCATGGGCAGGATCGGGCTGACCCGGCCCTGACCCAGATGGCCGGTTGGGCCGAACTGGGTCCAGTTCGGACCCGGTTCAGCCTAACCAGAGGAAAAAAATAGTTTGAAATTAAATAAAAATTTGAAAAATATGAAAATAGCTAGAAAATTATTAAAAAAATTCTGAAAATCAGAGAAAATGTGAAAAATTAGAAAAAGGGTTGAAAAGTGAATTTCGAGACTTTTCGGGCAGTTGGCACCCCAGTGTAGCTCGAAAAACGTGCTATAATTAAAAATTAGAATAAAATTCTAATTTTTATTGTCACGACATAAAATCAATTAGTTTGATACTAAATCACATAAAATGACTTATTCGGACACCAGGGACTTAGGAGACCATAGTCAGATATCGGGTGCGCATCCCGAGGCGAGAGTGGGATCAGACCGGGACAAATATCAAGTAATTGGAGTGCGATTGTGGTAAGTAAAACCCTTAAGAAACATACTCGAGTGTTTATTTATTTGATTTCATTTAATTCCAACAATTATTGTTTATCATTGTTTACTCTATTTCCACGTTCATACCCATGTTGCACGGTTGGCATTGTCATTCACTGCTGGATTATCTGATTTACTCTGTGATGTGTGGACGAACTTGGGTAGGCTAAACAATTGGGATAGAATAAGGGTTCGGACTGGTGAGGGGGTTGGAGAAGCCACCGGAGGAATGCCGATATCTGGATTAGGGTTCAGTCCTGCTACACGACACATATCCATTATTGGTGTTTATCAGTGTTATGTATGCATGCGTCTTAATTACAGTTGTCTGTTTTATTGCGCATGTTTATTTAACAGTTTATTGGTTTCCATTATTATAAATGTTGGTTTGTATACTTCTGGGTTTTACTCACTGGACTCGTCATCTACCTCTTGTGATGATTGAGTACAGGATCTACTACGAGCAAAGGCAAGGAGACTCTCACAAACTACTTGTGACCTTGTCACCGACGGAGTTCGACTTGTATGTTTTCATTTTGCTGTATTGACTTATTTTTGGATTTGTGAGGACTGTTTGAGATACCTGTACATGTATGTATCACGTTTTGTTATGTTATATACAGTGTACTTTACCGGGTCTTCCACATAGGATTGATGCTATCTGACTTGAGGAATTTATATATTTTAAAGCTTCCGCTGATTACAAGTATTAAAATGTTAATTATTGATTAACTCAGGCTGAATTAATCAATAATGATGGTTAGTTAGGCGTGGGACACAGCTGGCAGCTACGTGACCAGTTGTGGGCTCGCGTGGCCTCCCGTGGCGGACCAATATGGATTTTTTGGCCGTTACAGTTAATGTGTTCCAGGAAATGGTTGATAAGTTGTAGGAAATATTGTTTCCCAAAACACCTAACGCATTGGGGGATTTCCCTAGCGCGCTGGCTGCCCTCAGCGCACTGGTTGGATTGTCCAGTGTGCTGATTGCAATAACCCAGAAACTTGCAATGGTCTTTTGGGTTTCCTGCACTTGGGCAACACCTCCGCAATAACCCCTAGATCTTGTTCCCCTCTACCAAGGGTCTAGAACATCCCACAAACACCAACAAACACCAGACACTTCATATATCATCATTTATTCATCACAACACTAAATTAAATGGGATTTAAACATGCATTTTCATAAAAATGGGGAAGAACATAAGAACACTTAATGGTTCGTTTCAACACAATCAAAACTAATTTTTCTTGAGAACTCTTATTGTGATTCCATTTGAAATTCAACAAGGAATCTAAAAATGACATTATATTTTACAAACAAACTTGTTTTAAAGTGCAAAAACCAGATATTCAGTTCTTCATGAAAACCCCCAATTTGTGCAAAGCTTTGTAAGACCAAAAATTAAAGTTTGAAACACAAATCAATGATTTCATTTTGATTATAAACAACATAAAATACTTTAGAACAGATTTTGTGGAAAAGCCCCATGAATCCATCACCAACAACTCTTGTATTTAAAGCATGCAAGCATAAGATTGTACCTAGGTTTCTTGTTTTGATGAACTAACACATTGCCCTATTTTAGTTGTTGAATCCCTCCCTTGAGCTCTCAATTTCTAGTAGAAATCCTATATTATAGCTCTAGATTTTTTGTTGTTTTTTACATGCAATCAAAACAAAAAGCTTAAGTGCGGTTTTATAGAAGCTCCAAAATCTAAAGCCTGCTCCGTCATTCACCGCGTGCCCACAATCCTACCTAAACCAGCTTAGCTATGTCCCAAGCGCACTAAATCATCTATCACTTTATCGCTAACTTTCCTCAAATTAATTAAATCAGTTAGCTTAATGACTCATTTTCATTTGTTAAATCTCAAAATGTTTAGCGGAAGACTTAAATAGATAAATCAAATAGAAGAACATTTTTCCCTAATATGGAAAACCAAATCAAAGTGTCATCAACATATATATACCAGTCATGTTCCATCAAAACATCAAGAGGACCTCAACAGGTCATATACACATCCAAAAGCTCTCATGTCCAAATAATCCAACAGAAAATAAAATAATATAAACAAACATACGAGTATGGAACAACATATCAATAATAGGAAGTCCTCTAGCTTGCCATACCCTCTGCTCGTACTGGAGTCTGCATTCAGCCATCACAACAAAACAGATGACAAGTCCAGAGTGAGTAATCCCAAGGAAATTCATCGAGTAAATAATATAAATAAATTTTGAAATCAAAAGACTATTAAAAAAACATACGGAAGAAAAGAATCAAGTAACTGGGAAGGACCCTCACATGTATATCTAATAACAATGAAATCAAAGTATATGCACGATCTAGGTCAGGCTAGCACCATGCTTCGGATTGTCACTCAGGCACCGCCAGTGAGTAAACTCGAATTGACTGAAATCCCTGTTGTCCGTTCGGTAGCCGGCGTAGACCACGGCACCGACATGTGAATAGGAAAAATCAGCAGTCAGCTCGACAATCTACCGACATACCCCTATAACACATGCTATGACCTAGTGTGCTACAATGCCAATTTAATAGAATAACCGGCGGGAGTAAACTCAATCGACCGTAAATAAATACTGAAAATCAGAATAATTGAAATAACTGGACATGAATTCAAATAATCTAAGCAATAAATACTCAAAATGAATTTTAGTTGGGATACTACACACCTTAAATCGTGCTCCACTAACGCCAATATCCAATGCACGCCTCAACTGCGTGTCAACTACCCGTCAAATCAACTTAAAACTGAATTTCTAATAAATCTAATTAATTCACCAAACCTCAAAAATTATTATTCAATACCAAATCCTTGATAAAAACACTTATTAAACCTTCCATATAAGTTATATAAGCCCCTAGGTACACCACCAATATTTCAAATTCTATTTAAAAATTTATTGCTTTGAACTGTCCTAAACGCCGTCAAAGGCGCCACCGTGAACAAGGCCTCCACGGCGTGTGATAAGTGTTCATTTAGTATAGGTTATTAGGAGTCAATGAACTATATTTATCTTGTTTAAAAATGACAAATGCTTGTTTTATGTCTTTCAGGGATTTCACATGAGTCGGGCGTTGTTGGACCAAAAGCGTGTTATGAACTTAATTAAGTGATGTTAAGTTCACAAGCCATAACTTTCACATCACAAGTTGGAACGACTCGCCGTTGGTCTTGTTGGTAAGAAGACTTTGAGACGAACATTTTCATCTCTCACAAGCATCATAAGATAAGGACTTAAAATGGCTAAAAAAGTGACACATAGTTGGCAAAGTTTGATCAAGTTTCTTAATGACCCCTCTTCAGTATAAAGGCCATAACTTTCTCATCTCGAATTGAAATGACTTTGAATTTTCTTTGTTGGAAAGTAGACTCCAAGTTAAACATTTTCACGCCTTGTAAGCTTCATAATTGGCCTCTAAGTGGTCCAAAATCGCGTTGCAATGCAGAGGAAGTTTTCAAGCCGAAAGGATGCCGTGCTTAACAAATTCTGACGGTGTGACTCACATACGTCTGAACCAGAAAGCTCAAAAAAGACGCCGTGAGGAAGCCGTGCTACATAACTTCTCACGGTGTTGCCACGATGTCGATAACTGAAAGACGAAAAACTCGAGATTTTACATCTTTTTCGAGATTTTTAAGTTTTGAACCCACTTTGGGGTCTTCCTATAAATACCAATAGACTCTAATTCGAAAAAAACTCTTGTTTTACTTATTTTTTGCATTAAAAACTAGGTTTTTGTTTTAATTATGTCTAGCTAATCTCCTTTGTCTAGGTTGAATGTGGATCGATCAAGCCTACGACTTGAGAATCCTTTATGAGGTTTATTTATCTTTATTATTGATTCTTTTCTATGATCTATTTCCTTTGATTCTGTTTATAATATTAGGGCCAGACTTAATTGTATGTAACGGCATGTGCATGCATATTAGGTTGATATCTTTTGTTATTGACGTCGAAACGTCCGTCCTTGCATGTTTGGTTAGGGAAGTAGTCAACGGCCGTACTGTAACGGCCCCTATCTTAATCTAGGGCACCGCCCAGCCTAATCCAGTAATTAAGACCTAATTACAATACTAATGACCTAACTACATATTAGTCAGCCTATACTACTAATATTCTTGTGGATCGAGTTCAGAAATAAGTAATTTCCCATCACTACTATTTATCATTTTATAAGAATTATCAAATTAATAGAAGTCTTTAACATATTAGCGGAAACATTATATATAAATTCTAAATGTGGAAACCAGGAAATAACAATCACAATATAAATATGCAATAAATGACGAACATATAGACAAAGTAAAAGTCAAAAGTCGGGTAACCTAACTCTCGTCCCAATGTACAACCCAAGAAAAAGACGTATAAAAACATAATACAAAAATATGACCTACATGTATGGAAGCTACGAGCTACAGGCTTAGATGTAGTCGCCGATCTTCTCCTTACCTGATCTAGTGCTGCTCGACAGACCTACACCCACCGTCACAAACTAGACGGTGAGTATAGTGATATTTAAGTGATAACTAAGGAATTCTATACTACATTTCCAAAGTAAAGACAAATATTTAAATGCATAATATAGCGGAAAAAAGGTGTTGAGAAAGTAATGCATGTAAATACCACAGTTAATAGAATTAGACAGACTGACACAGGCTAAGTCAAGATAATCTCCGTCCAGTCGGCGGTGAGAACTATCAGCCAGCCTTTTTCCACTATCGTATGAAGATACTCTCAACATACTTTATCAAGCTACGTGATGCCACCCAAGTAATAGTGGTGAGTATCGAAAACCCCGAGGTCCAGTGACCCCGTGAATTCACCCATCTTTCATGCAATGGACACTAGATAATCTCCAACTTTTGTTTCAAGGATTTTTCATTTATAAGGTTCTACGATATCAACAATAAGTTAGGCTATGAAGCCTCGAAGGAAATAAAATACAAATCCAATTACCACAGATAACCCTAGGGCATGCATTTCTAACATCAATTATAACATAGTCCACAACAAAATATGACATATCAGGAAAATGAGTCAATGAAACTATCACAAGATATCATGTTATTTCAACATTCAATTCTAACAGAGTAAGGAAAACATGATAGTAGATTACTAACAACAAGTCATCAAATTAACTGAAAAGAGAAATAACATGAATGAAATAAAGTAGAGAGTTTTCACAGTTTCACTTACAAGTCAAAGGATAGCTATTGCTATCCGGCCTCGCGACAATCTGACTAGCGTTTCTAAACAATGTATTACCTCCAAATCACCGACGTCGCGCCTCGAAGCTTTCGATCTCCCCTCAGCCAGCCTCTTTTTCTCTCCTTCTTTCCGCACTCCCGAACTCTCTCTCTATCTTTTCTTTTTCTTTTGGATTGGTTATGTGGTGGTGGTGATTTTCGTGTTAAATAAAAAAGATAGCCAAATTATCAAAATGCCCCTTAATCTTATCCTCTTTCTTAATAAGCCAAAACCCTTCTTGGTCATTTCATAATTTTTCTGATTTTTAAATATATATTTATATATTTATGTACAATTCAATTCTATTTATTTATGACCATAGGCTATGATCTAGTATGCATTAATTTAATTATATTGCATTTAACTAAATTTTGACTTATCACAAGTCTCACTATTTGGTACCCCGGCCCGCACGCAACTCGAGGCGTGTCCCCAACTACGTCTCGCTGTCGATAGCTGCAAGTACTGACTTAATCAGCCTACACATATATAAAACACTAGGAATACATTAATACAAATATAAAATTTACCTCGGCCACATGCCTCGATCTGTGTGCGCATCTCATGCGGGTCCCACGTCACGGGTTAGTTATCCTGATTAAACAATTAATAACGATTAACAAAATTGGGCCGTGACACGTACCTTGGTTGTCGATATCAGAAAGTGTGAGGAACCGAGTGTGTCATTGGATCTATAGCTGCACTAGATCAAAGATTAGTTTCATATTTTTCATAAACCAATGATTAATGAAATCAATCCCAAGTTGTATGGCAAAAACCGTGAAGCTGAATACCTAGACTTTTCACTCCCATTAGATTTCCTCTAATTTAATTTCTTTATTTTCAAAGTATCCAAACATTATCTCTAAAACCTAAATTTCCAATTTTTTTTTGTATTTTCCTTACCTTAGAAAGATCACCAATCTATGTGGGATCGACCCTTTACTGCTATCTACAAAATAGTTGGTTTAGATAATATATTTTATTGACGCGTTCGGCATACGTCAGCGTGACTCACAGCGTCTAGGGCGTCGTGACAGACGCCGTCATGTTTCCACCTTCACGATGCCATTTAAAGTGTGGGGTGGCATTTCATTACTGATATGGACGCCGCAGGTGGCGCCGTGACCTGAATCGTCCACGACGAATCTGGTGGCGTTCAAGCCAGGGAAAATTTCTGGGTTCACGGCCCCTCGGCTTGTCACTGTGGTCCGTGCTCGTCCAAACCACTCATCAAACATCCAAAATACCAAACTTAACCAAAACCCCTCGATAAAATGTGTCCGAAACGCAAACCCCGAGTTTTCTCGCCAAACTAAAATCCATTCAAAACTCATAACAACAACCACCCAACACCAAGACATCCATTTGTCGCTTCAAATTCATCACTTGAAAACATAGCAACATCACAATAGCTGGCGTGTTCAACTCAAGCCCTTGGAACCACGTCAAAACTCGAGAAAATAGGTCTGAAATGAAGAGAACATCGAGGAGAACGAGGATCTAACCTTTTTAATCTAATCCCAAGCTTACTTGTGCTCCAATTGATCTCCAAAGCTAAAAAAATCCTAGCCAACTCATACAATTTTTGTCCAAGCAAATAGAGGATAGAGAAAAAGGTGGTAAGAATGTGGATTTTTGACCTTTTATACCTAAAATTTTCATCAAATGTGTATATCAAATCTCTAGGACATTTGTGGGGCCAAGATGAGGTCAATTAGTCCACCTAGAATGACTTATATGAATGACTTAAGTGTTGTTCTAAACCTTCTCAGCACAACCAAACTAGTCCTTGGGCGTTCCAACACTCGGTTTCGAACTGTTCCGCATGTCCAACGCGTACACTTGCGTCACTTACATATATATGACATTTTAAATTAATTATTTAACATATTTTATCATTTATTGTGTGTATATTAACCCCCGACCTTGTGTACTAACCATCCGTCTCTCCAGTTCCCACGTCTACACGCTACCCGAGGCGAATGCTCGTCACACTATCTCGCTCAACAAATATAATATAGACATACAACATTGTGATGCAAATAACCTAATTTGAACAAACATATAGAAAATCACATAAAAAAGCACAGAGAATGAACTGTACACCTAATCTGGATGTGCTACGACTTAGGTGTGGGGTTCATGATTGTTCGAGTTGTTATCCATGTTTGTAATGACGTCATAAATAACGACAATTAATAATTGGGTCGTTACAAGTTTTTATACTAGTTGTTTCATCACTTGTTAACATACACATCTCCATGTTAATCTAATGGTCATGTCTCACTCCTAACACTCCACTATTTTCTTGCCAAATAACACACATTTGACACTAGCCTTAATGGGAGTGCGTGGTAGTGTGTATCCCAAAGCATATCAAGAGTCATCCGATTATTATTAGAACTATAGATGTGGCGGCCCCAATTCCCACATTGGTCCGCCACGGGAGGCCACGCGGGCCCACAACTAGCCACGTAACTGTCAGCTGTGTCCCACGCCCAACTAAGCATCATTATCAATTAATTCAGCCTAAGTTAGTCAGTAATTAACATTTTAATATTTGTAAACAGCGGAAGCTTAAAATATGTCATTTTCTCAAATTATAGAGCATTAATCCTATGTGGAAAACCCGGTAAAGTACACTGTATTCAACATAACAAAATGTGATACACTCATGCACTGGTATCTCAAACAGTCCCCATAAACCCAAAAATAAGTCAATACAGCAAAATAAAAACATACAAGACGAACTCCGTCGGTGACAAGGTCACGAGATAGTCGCAAGAGTCTCCTTGCCCCTGGTCGTAGTAGATCCTGCACTCAATCATCACAAGAAGTAGATGACGAGTCCAGTGAGTAAAACCCAGAAGTACACAAACCAGCATTTATAATAATGGAAGCCAATAAACTGTTAAATAAACATGCGCAGCATAACAACAGAAATCGTAATTAAGACGCATGCATACATAACATCGATAAACACCAATAATGGATGTGTGCCGTGTAGCAGATCGAACCCTAATCCGGACATCGGCATTCCCCGGTGGCTTCTCCAACCCCTCACCGGTCCGAACCCTTATTCTCGTCCCTATTGTCCAGCCTACCCAAGTCCGCCCACACATCACGAGTAAACCGAGAAGATCCGCGGTGAATGACAAAACCAACCGTGCAACATATGTATGAACATGGAAATAGAGTAAACAACGATAAACAATAATAGCTGGAATCAAATGAAATCAAATAAATAAACACTCGAGTGTGTTTCTTAAGGGTTTTACTTACCTCAACCGTACTCCAATTACTCGATATACGTCCGGTCGATCCCGCTCTCGCCTCGAGATACGCGCACGACACCCGACTATGGTCTCCTAAGTCCCCGGTGTCCGAATAAGTCATTTTATGTGATTTAGCATCAAACTAATTGATTTTATATCGTGACAATAAAAATTAGAATTTCATTCCAATTTTTAGTTGTAGCACGTTTTTCGAGTTACACCAGGGGTGCCAACCACCCCAAAAGTCTTGAAATTCACTTTTTCAACCATTTTCTAATTTCTCACATTTTCTCGATTTTTTCAAAATTTTTCCATAATTTTTCCTATTTTTTCGGATTTTCTTTTCCATTTTTCTTTATTTTCTCTTTTTTTTTCTTTTAATTTAAGGGCGGTTCGGCCGAACCGAACCGGTTCAGGGCCGAACCGGCCGGTTCAGGCCGAACCGGCCCTTCTTCTTCTTCTCAAGAGCGCAGAGCGTCGCGCTTTCTTTTTTTTTTTTTTTTTTTTTTTTTTTTTCAACCGGGGTTGGCTCTCAACTCCAACCCCTCCTCTTCTATTGGCATGGGAGACATCTCCCATGCCATATACATCTCGGACGAACGCCATGGCAGTTCGTCCGAGCCTTGCCCCCCCCACCGAACACCACACAACATACAACAATAACAACAACAAAAACAACACCAACTCACCTTGTTCGCCTCGATCCCACGAGCTCGTCGCCTCTCCTTCTCCCTCCTCGGCTTCTCTCCTCTCGGCTTCTCTTCTCTCTTCACTTTCGATTGATCGAAAATGGGGAAAATGGGTGTCGGTGGTGTTTATCAACAATTTTGGGGGTGAAATGACCATTTTACCCTTGCATTCTTATCCTCATTTTTCATCATCAAATGCCCTTTTTGGTCATTTCACAATTTTTTTTATTCTTTTCTGATTTTAATATATATTTATATATATATATTAAATTACATATATACATATATATATAAATATATATATATATTCGTCTATATTTTCGCGCCTACAATTTTGTCGTGCGCGCCAACGAGCGTACGCGGGCGTGCACACTACACTACCACCCACGCGTGTCGACCACGACCCCGCGTGTCACTAGGCGCCCACCAATTTACTATTTTTGTCAAATTTATTCTATTTTTATCGAACTAAACGCATTCCCCGGCCTAGTGTTCCCGTGCTCACTCTTTCGGTTCCCCGTCTGCACGTATTTTTAGGCAAATACCTGACACTAAATCTCACCCGATCTAAACAATATTAAACCACACCTGCGATGTAATGAGTCATAGTCTAGTCATTATCATCACAGTTAATCAAACAATCAGTCAAAAATAATACTTTCCGCCCAACCAGGTGTATCATCACCAGTTCGTGGCGTCTCCGTGGACCTGAGCTGGTGTCCACGTCTGAAAATACGCAAATAACGGCCTTAATAAAATTTGGGCCGTTACAATAGACCTCATATTTGATACACTTTAATGTGCATATATATGATATGTAATGAGTCATTTAAATCACATTTTAATAAACTTAAACTTACCACAAGACTAGCTATCCGGTCCTTTGGCTCACACGCAACTCGAGGCACATTACGCGCGTGCCGAATCAACGAAACTATCAAACTTAAAAATTTCAGGTATGTAGTGCACACATACAATACACTAGAAATTCACCATATTAAATATAAAAAATATATCTCGACCATGTGCATCGGTCGGTGCACGTGTCCCAACGCGGGTCCCACGTCACAGGTCAGTTACCACAATTATGGCCAAAATTTAGGATTAAAAATTTGGGTCGTGATAATTACTTTATTTAATCTTTGATTGCAATTATGTTTATGAATTGTATGATGTTGATTTCAATTATGAGTGAGTAGTTGTTTAATCTTAGAGATCAATAGATCTTATGATATGAATACTATGCGTATATTAGATGAATGTCAATGATTAAATTTTGATGATTAGAGTTTGTGTTGATTCTATACTTAATGCTATAAACATATTGACCACATGTTTGTTGATTTAGGTATTTAGAAGTAACCATGGTCGTGAGGCTTTTAAGCTGGATATGAATAATACGACCGTAAAATATTATAACATCGATAGATAGTTATTGATTAGAAAGACATGGATAGTAAACTTAAGTGTTTATGATTATAAAGATTTGGTATTTAATGCTTTGTAAAACTTGCGTTGTTTACACCGGTACGTAGAATTCTAGTTTGCATAATAGAGTCTTTTTCACCATGATAGTGGGTTAAAGTGAATCTTAAGGAAATTCATCTATTCTAATTATGCATCGCAATACACATATATGAGTATGATTTGAAAAAACATAGCACATCATAGTATTCATCACCTAAGGTGAAGTTGTAACCTAAGATATTTTCTCTATATAGAAAAAAATCTTAATAAAATCAACTACTTGATAATTAGATTAGTTTAGTTAGTTTAAAAAGAAAAGAAAACTCCTTAATAAAAGAGTGAATACAAGTAGCACATACACCTTTCTCTGTGGGACAATATACGTAATCAACATTAGTTGATACATTATTACTATAATTGAACCGTTATACTTGCGATATCTATCAGCAACTGCGCCAAAAATTGTTGCAGTGTCGAAATGCACAATAATTTCCCGTATATTTACACATTATAGTATAGTATGTGGGATATCATCTCCACAGGGGTTTTGCAAACTCCTTCAGAAATTTTATTTATTTATTTATGTTTATTTTAATTTAATTAATTTAATTAAACGTGAATTAAACTTCTACTAAATCTAAACTAATGCAATCAACTAAACTAATCAAACTAATTAAACTAATGCAAACAAACTCTAAATAAACAAAATTAATAATAAGAAAATCAATATATGAAAATATCTAAACAAACACTCTTAAGTAATGAAATTAAATCAGACCACCTCTGAACATTCACTCTTATTAATTATTATTATCACACATTATTGTATATTAGTTATAGTTAAATCATGGAATCTCTAGTTCATTAAACTCAATATCATATATAGGTTGAAGGCCTTTAGCCAACCACCGATTTTTCTTTTATCAATGGAAAAGCCATATTCTTACCCATGTTACTCTAATAATTGGACAATACACAATTAATATAAGAGTACACGATAGCATTAACACTCTGTGAAAATTATGCCTAATCGAAACCAATGTTAACTGAAGCTGTATAATAAGCAACTTAGAACACAATCACCTAAGACTCCATTCAGAAAGCCCTATAGATTAATCTTAGTTACTACTTCTATAATTGTTGTCGATAACTAGAGATATAGAGATAGTGTCACGACCCAATTTTCTTATCTTGATTAATTGGCCATAATCAGGGTCACCAACCATGACGTGGGGCCCGCATGAGATGCGCACACCGACCGAGGCATGTGATCGAGGTATATTTTATATTTGTAATGGTGTATGCCTAGTGTTGTGTATGTGTGTAGACTAAGTCAGTTCTTGCAGCTATAGACGTCGAGACGCGAGGTGGGATGCCTAGGAGTGTGTGTAAGTGCGGGCATCGAGTAAAACTACCCGAGGTTGCGAAACTAGGCTAGGAAATATTAATTGATGTCAAATCAACCTTAGCCTAAGTTAAGTTGGAAAAAGTGACGTTTGACGCATGGGAAGTGCCTCGAGTTGCGTGCGAGCTGGGGAACTGGGTAACTAGGCTTGTGGTAAGTCTAAACTTAGTTAAATATATTTTCAATCAATTTAATACATAGCCTATGGTTTTAAATCATGTACATCACATTTAAATGTCTTATCGTTGAAATTAAATTACAACAAGCATATGATTCGCCTTAGGATGTGTGCTAGCACACACTCCCACAACTTATGTCAACAATTAGAGTCACATGGGGCTGAATTAGTGGAGTATGTAGGAGTGAATATGGTTCATTATATTTGCCCTGGATCATGGCATACACATAAAGATAGAAACACTAATATAAATACCAAACATAAGCTTTGTTTCTTCATTTGCATATTGAACAAACATAAAAGAAATCCAGTGTTGTACACCCTGATAATTTGCTGGAATTTGAGACTTTAAGGTAGGGAATTTATCATTCAAAGAGATCAAGGTGTTGGAATCATCAAGCTCTAGGTAACAATTTTACAATTTCATGCATGCAATTAGTGGAGTTCTTGGGACTTAATCAAAAGGCTTTTGCCTTAAATCGATTGGAATGGGTTTTAATATTATTTTGAATTCAAATGAGAGTTTTGGTTTGTGTCTCAAACTTCATATTTTCGAATTTCACATTTTTCTCAGAATGAGGTTTCTTCCCATGAAACTGATTTTTGGATTTTGGAACTTGAAAACATGTTTGTTTGTAAATTCTAGGGTCATTTTTGAATTTCTTGTCGAATTTTACTTGGAGTAGCACCAAAACCTTGGATTTCTAGTTTCATTTTTGGATCAAAGTTAGGGTTTTTGAAGTTTTTGTGTTCTTCCCCAAAACCCTTTTCATGCATGTCTAAATCCTTTGTAAATTGATGAAATTGATGAAATTGATGTTGTTGTTGTTGATTGTTATTGTTTTGAGGTGGTTGTACCCCATTAAGGGAGTTTTTGGCAATGTAGATGGCCTAGGTAAGATTTTGGGTCAAACACTCCAAATCCCGACTACAGAAATGCAGTTTGCAGCACACCCAGCACGCTATCCAAACTGGACAGTGTACTGGATACTCTGTAGCTGGGACATATTTACCTATCTTCGTAAAACAACCATAACTTTATCATTTTAACTTGGATTTTGACGTTTTACATACCGTTAGAAAGCTAAGACAGAGAGGAACAACGTAAAACCATTAGTTTTTCAAAACTAAATTATATGAATTTTCAAAAATGGGCTAAAAGACGAGGCTTGTTCGTATAATGGTCATTTGTATAAATGTTTTTGCGTCGTTTTGGTGTCGAATAGTTTTAACGCTTAATTAAAGACTAAACACATCTAATATAACCTAGATTGACACCAGCAAGTTTTATGAGAGATTCATGAGTTCGGGAATGCGCAGGTTCGGGCGTCGAGAGGCCGAAAATTAGTTAGGAATTGCTTGAGTGTGAGTAATCCCACTTGAACTATTTACTTTCTTTTCATTTCTAAATATTATTGTTGGATAGTCCATAGGACTGTAAATGGGTTCCCTGTACTCTTGATATCATGATTTATTGTTATTCTCTCTTGTTGAGCTTGACATCATGATATTACCTTGTGTTAAATATATTTGATTCCTTCCATTGCTCATGTCTCTTTGCAATAAGTATTAAATAGTTGAAATGAATAACATGCTATTAGGACTTGAAAATATTGAATTATGAACTTGTATTCTTGGCTTGTTGTGCTTTGCAACATTTCTATTCTTGAATTTATTTACCGAGTCTTCTTATTAGCTTTAAAGTAGTTTTAGAATCAAGAATCCATTGTACATTATAGAGTGGGCAGCTCACATGGTCACTAAACCTCGGGGATATTGGCACTCTCCACTATACTCGCGCGACTCACAGCGTAATAAACTGAGGTGTTTGGCGAGATTTATGATAGATGATTTATACGTGTAGAGCACAGCTCTACTATTTGAGGTTATACTATTTGAGGTTATTAAAAAATGATAATATCTAGAGCACAACTCCATATAAATAGTGGAAAAGGCTAATTGATAGTTTTCACCGCCGACCGGACCTAGATCAGACTGCTTAACTGTGTCAGTTTCATTTGATTTCACAGTATTTTTTAGCATGTTTACTTAGAGCATTCTTTGGCTATCATTATGCTTTTAAATACCATTAATTTATTCTGAAAATGTGCGTAAATAGGTCATTTGGGAATTATTGTTATACTTTTGTACTCACCGTCCTTTTTATGACGGTAGGTGCAGATCCATCGTCAAACAAGCTGAGTAAAAAGAAGATTGGCGACTACTTCTGAGGCTTCGACATTCATTTGTTTGATGTAGGTTTTTAATATTTTGTTGTACATACTTTATTTACATCTTTTATATACATTTTGGGTTGTATATTTGAATGAGCGTTAGTAGTTCCCCGACTTTTGGCTATCACACTTTTATATGTTTAGCCACATAGTTCATATATTGTGATCATTATTCCTGATTTTCACACTTAGGATGATTAAATTGTTTCATTTGAATGATAAGACTTCCCTAAAATTGTTGTTAAGACTTCTACTAAAATCATGTTAAGACTTCCACTAACTAAACTAACTTTTAAATATTTTAAACAACTCTAAGTTATAGAAATTAGTAGAGTTAGTGCATATTTATCTTGAATAAAAAGGCTGACTAATATGTAATTAGTTCATACGTGTCATGATTAGGGCTTAATTACGGGATTAGGCCGGGCGGTGCTCTAGATTAGGAGAGGGGTCGTCACAGATAGAATCTTCATATCACATTATATATTTCAGCTACATAAGCAACACAATTTATCATTAGTTATAATAAGAAAAAACAACTTATTAAAACCATGATTGACGTATATAAATAGATCTAAAGCATTAAGTACAATATTTCATAACTATAACTATTATGCAATCTGATTTAACTCATGTTTAGAGCGTTGTTTAGATTAATGAATTACTCACTCATGGTAGAAATAAACATCAAAATAAATAAAAGGCATTGTTGTAAAATACCTCTATTTAAATAAGTCTGAAATCTTCAATAAACTCCTAAAAACTGAAATTGACTAAAACCTAATTGAACTCCTTAATTTATTATTGCCAGACTATTGTGGGCACTTAATTTTAAAGCCATAAGGTTCTATTTATAGTTTCCTAATGTATGCAAGTCCTAGATAAACTCAAACTCTTCTTTCTTATCTAAAAAACTCCTGACCAACTCCAACGAATCCATTTTGTTCTCAATTCGTTGACTAAATTGCCAGGTCTTCTCTTCCATGCTTCACCCATTTTTACTAGTGAATCCTATGTATTCCTCAATTTGTTGGACATTCGATGGCCTTTTTATTGCTGCCTATTCCTCCAACGATTTCTAGTTCATTCTCAATTCACTTTGAATTCACTGGACTTCTTTTTCAGTTGATTTTTTTTTACTTTTCCTCTTTTTTCTTCCATTTCTTCATTTTTCCTAATTATAACCTGAAATCACAAAAAATAATTGAATACCAAGTGTAATATCACCATTTATATCTAAAATCAACCTAAATTACATTATAAAATATATCTAATTATTGACCTATCATGTTTATATTTTAGTCTTAAAGTTTTAAAAAGTCATGATAGACAGATGATATAGTGTATGATCCGATGGCAGCAGAGATCGTTGATCTCGTCATTCAGATCGTTCAAAGAGACGATCTCGTATTGATGTTGCTTTACTATCTACTTAGGAGCACCAGACTAAACAAAAGCACTCTCAGCAACAACACCC